>CM060922.1:88508465-91007134 GCA_030737875.1 Allium sativum | reverse complement strand
AGTTATGTTATATAGTATATGTTATTCGTTCCGCTGTGAGAGTCGTGTTACTCTGATGATTCTGATGTTCTTCTTCTTCTTCTTCTATTCTATTAGTTCTATCTTTTCTTTCTCACCTTCTAAATTCTTTCACTAACGTCTCGGAATTTCCGACTCTCGAGGAGTCGGAAATTTCCAGCCGTTACAGTTGGTATCAGAGCTTAAGTTAAGTGATTACCTTGGCTCTGTGGCATAACTCGATAGAGATGGGATTAGTAATACCCTAGATTGAGTTTGAGTGTATATATACGAGTGCGTATTTGTATTTGATATAAAAATTTGTTCTATATTGTGGAGATTCATTGGCTGAGTTGTTTATGAGTTCTGGTCGATCAGTTTGATCCACTGTATCGGTAGGAGTTAATAAACACTTGAATACGATGGGTCGTCACGATATGTTTTGAAAGAGGGTAAGTGAATTTAACTTTACCAAAGTATATTTTGATATAGATATATATATATACATCAAAATTATAATATATTAGATATATTGGTTGTTATTATAATCGAGTAAGATTATAACATGTGAAATGGTTATATATAACTAATCAGAATTCATATAAGTAAAGTATATGAAATAAGATGAATTAAATATGAATTTAAATCATATTTGGAATTAAAATAAGGAAATTTTAAGTTCCTGGGAGATTTTGAAATGTTTTCAAAATGGAAGTATTTAGTAATGGTTTTGAAAATAATATAGTATTGAAATCACTTGGGTCGCTGGAAAGTAATTCCGATGATGACTGCGCAGTATCATCGGTGTGATTTTCGAGTTCTAAGGGGTGGATTACTACCAAAGATTTTATTTTAAATTGTTTTGAGGAAACAAGTTGTTTAGAATATTCAAAGGCTTTGAATTGGCAGTATGATTTCGAATTGATTTGAAATTTACCCAGAAATTTAAGTTCTAGAAATTAAAATTTAACTTGTGAAGTTAAATAAAATGAGATGGTAAAAATAAATTGAAATTTAACTTGAACCGAGTTAAATAAAATTGAATTGAGATTAGAGATAATCTAGAATGGAACCAAATTGATAAGTCAATAATTTGGAATTTGATATTAGAGTTCGAATGAAATTCGATTTGGATTTGAGGATATGAACTGATTGGAGATCAATTGGAATGGATAACATTGGTATATGTTGAAGGGGTAGCAGATGAAAGGGATAGAGTTAAATGCCCGACAAAAAGGTACAAGTTTATATCATATATGAGTTTGGATTTTATGAGCCGAATTGGCAAGCCGTTTGGCTATTTTGATTTCTTTTTGGATTGGAGGAGGCCTAGAGAGGCGAGTTGTGGTTTGACGTATTGAGCCGTACAAAGGAGGTTATGACGAAATTTTCTAAAAATATAAAGTGTTAGAGAATTTTCAAAATTTTTGGAAATTTTAGTTAGTCGAAAGGAATTAATATTTTAATCGACATTAATTGGTTCAGTTGATATCAGAAATAAGGGGTAAACAAATCTGAGGAATTCCAGTAGATAGGGTCGTCCTCTAACTTAGCAATTTCGGGGACGAAATTATTTTAAGGGGGGAAGTCTGTAATGGCGCGTTTTGTTAGCTGTCGAATAATTTATTTATTTAATGATTTATATATCGATTTGGCGATATCGATAACTTAAAGTACAACGTTTGAATGTATAATTATATTATAATTATAATCGAGCTTGAAATGGCGCTGCAGTTCGTTATTTGGCGATTCGAACTTCAACTGAATGTACAGGATTCGTTTTACGCCGGATTTCTGTGAAACAAGAAATGTGTGGAGCTGGTGGAATATATCTTTCTAGTGGAAGAGAAGAATCAGGATTTCGTCGTGTAGATTTTGAGATATGTCTAAACCAAATTTTTAAATAGTCGTTATAGAATCGTTTATCGACCATATCGGTTTATTCGATATAACTAGAGATCGTGTTTGAATTTAGATAAGGTTCTTTAGAGACATAACGATAATTTAATTTTTAGAATTTTACTGAAATTTTTAATTAATTAAATAAGCAACTTTTTATTTGAAGTATTTCGTACCCTGAAATCAACATTTTGAAGTTTCAAAATATGAGTCCACCTACCGGTATTTGTATATTTTGGTGATCGTGGGGCATTGCTCGTCCCAACGGTATATTTATTACTGTCTGTAGAAATCCGTAAACAAGTGAAGTGGTATATAATGGGCATGCTAAACAAAAATATACATACATATTGCATAGACCAAGAAATGAAGCACGCTACCCTAATATATACATATATATATATTTATATATATCGCCTACGGTATCAGTGCAAAATATCTAATGTTTGTGAACATAAGAGAGGCCACGTCCCTTGTAATGCCAGCCACAACTTTTCATCCCTTAAAACCTCACTCGTTCCTTCTCAAATACACTGAGCCGTCGGTCTCCCATCCTCCAAAACGAGATCGTGGTTTCAGAAAAATAACAATGAAATATAGGTTCGAGAAGGGAAGGCCATCATCTTCGTAACCGTTTTCGAAGGCTCTCTGGGGTTGGGCGTTAACGCAGGCGGATACGCTGAGCTCAAGACAGGGGAGCAGGAGGCGAGATGGTTTCTGAAGCTACGTAGTATGTGATGGGAATGGGATGTTTTAATTCGGGATGGTGAATCTGGAATGGGCGTATGTGAATGAGGGAGGAGGCAGTATACAGGAGCATGGCGGGTGCAGCTATTTGTTTGTGTGGGAAGAAAGGCCAATACAGTGCATGTGAAAGGGAATGGTGGTGATCACTATGTGTACATGAGAGTTGGGTTGAGGGGAGATTGCGGGTTGGTAGTCTGGACGGAAGGAGACCGAGGTGGTTATGGTGCTCCAATACATGTCATACGGAGGGTGTGAATTTCGACAGTTAGTAATGGAAGGGAAGCATGGGCGGAGAGAAGAAGTACTTTATAAATGGAGCGTGAGGTGGTTTTCATGGGAAATGGGTCTATTTGTACAGGAAGTCGCTGTGAGGAGAATGGAATCGAAGTGTGGGATCTTTGTATGGTTTGAAAGCAAATCAAATGAGACGAATTTTGGTAGTTTTACTTTGATTAAAAAGAAATATGAAAGTAGCAATGTTTTTATGAAGATGCAGAAATGTGGTAATGGGTACTGGAGTGTGAAAATGCGTTTTGAGGAGGAAGATACTGTTGATGGCGGTACGTGGGTTGATGGGCCGGGTAGGAGAAAGGTGAGGCCCATATTGTTTATAACCAATATAAGTGTATATTTAAATTATAGATCAACTTGTATAATTCATAAATTCATCATACGATATCAGAATCTGACGAAACAAGATCCGTTGGGATCGTATGGACGGGAGCAACACAATGGAGCTGACTGGGAGTGATTCCGAGCTCGTTACAATTTATGGCAAAATAAATTGTCCGTCGCAGTCAAATAAACGCAAACCGTTATTTAACGGCTAACGCGCAAATGTGAGTAAATCTCACTAACTCTGAACAGTTTATAATTTCATGTTGTATTTTTAGAACTGTTAGATATTGGCTGATTTACTGTATGTTAACTGTTTGATTGAACTGCTAGTCAGTTGATTTAATTTCTATATTGATTCTGTTTAACAGAATATATCATACAGAACTGAAAAGTGATGTTATCTATATTGTTTAACATCTGTGATGCAGGAAGACAGGTTGGAGGAATCCAACTGGATTCCTCAACATTTATTTTACTGTTTTCATATATTGTGATATATGATGGGTTAGATAATCTGTTATGGATTATGTGTGTTGGAATGATGTTGATCATTGTTATTCGATATTGTAAATATCATAAAAGACCCTGGGATGTAAAAAGAAGTATTTCAATGTATATTGAAATAAAGGAATTTTATAAAATCACAGGATTTTATAAAAGGAATTATTTATAAAACGAACACAGTTTTATAAAAGGGATATTTATTTAGAAAATAAATAGAAATAGAAAAGAAATATTTATTCAGAAAATAAATAGAAGTTATAAATAGGATATATTTGTAACGGTAAATAGAAGTTATAAATATGATATATTTGTAACGGTAAATAGAAGTTATAAATAGGAAATATTTGTAACGGTAAATAGAAGTTATAAATAGGAAATATTTGTAACGGTAAGTAAACGTTATAAAAAGGAAATAGTTGCAACGGAAAACGTAGTTTATCAAAAGGAGCTAATCGATGTTAGTTTGATCGATTAGTGTTAAAGTTAAAAGGAGCTAATCGATGTTAGTTTGATCGATTAGTGTTAAAGTTAAAAGGAGCTAATCGATGTTAGTTTGATTGATTAGTGTTAAAGTTAAAAAGAGTTAATCGATGTTAGTAAATCGATTAGTGTTAAAGTAAAAGAAGTTAATCGATGTTAGTTAATCGATTAGAGAATAAAGTTAAAAAGAAGTTAATCGATGTTAGTTAATCGATTAGAGAATAAAGTTGAAAGGAGATAATCGATGTTAGTTTAATCGATTAGAATTAAAGCAAATGAGTTAATGGAATATGGTTATTCGAATAGAAAGTAGAATGAGTTAATCAAATATAGTTTATTCGAAGAAAGTAAAAGGAGTTATCGAATATAGTTTATTCGAAAGGAATTAAGTGAAATGAGTAAATCAATAGTGTTAGTCAAATAGAGTTAATCAACGTGAATTAACTAAGTTAAACTAAGTGGATTAGTTCAGTAAATCGAGACAAGTAAATCAAGTTAGGGTAAACCATTTGAGTTAACCAGTTAGAGTTAACCATTTGAGTTAACCAGTTTGAGTTGATCAGTTAGAATTGACCAGTTAGAGTTAACCAGTTAGGGTTAACCAGTTAGGTTAAACCAGTTGAGTTGACCGGTTAGAGTTATCCAAGTAGAGTTAATCGAGTAGAGTTGTCGAATATCACTTATCCGAAGTAGAGTTATCGAATATAGTGTATTCGAGAGAAGAGAAATCGAATATAGTTTATTCGAGTGGAGAAATCAAATGTGATTCATTTGAGAAGAGTTACCGAATATTAGTTATTCGAAGAGTCGTTATCGAATATTGGTTATTCGAAGTTAGTTAATCCAAAGGAGTTATTCGAATTTAGTTAATCCAAAGGAGTTATTCGAAGTTAGTTAATCCAAAGGAGTTAGTCGAAGAGTTAATCGAATATAGTTATTCGAAAGAAGGTGTTAATCGAATATAGTTATTCGAGTAAAGTTAAAAGAGTTAATCGAATTTAGTTATTCGAAATGAGTTATTCAAATTAGATATTTGAATAGAGTTAAACACATTAGAGTGATTCGAATTACTTATTCAAATAGAGTTAAACACGTAAGAGTTAATTGAATATTGGTTATTCAATTAGAGTTAAATCGAATTTAGTTATTCGAAAGGAGTTAATCAATTTGAGTTAAGTTAATCGATTTGAATTAAGTTGAATCGAAATGGAGTAAATCGATTAGAATTAAGTTAATCGAGTTAGAGTAAATCGAATATTGGTTATTCGAAGGTAAGTTATTCGAATTAGTTATTCGAAGGAGTTAATCAAACGAGTTGATCCAAAGGAGTTAGTCGAATATTAGTTATTCGAATAAAGTTAAAGGAGTTATCGATTTTATTTTGATCGAAAGGAGTTATCGATTAGTAAATCGAAAGGAGATTTTCGAATATGAGTTATTCGAAGAGAGATAATCGAATATAGGTTATTCGAAGAAGAGTTAATCAAATAGAGATTTCTCGAAAGAGAGTTATACGTCGAATTCAATTATAGCGAATTTGGGAAAGTACTATTTACTTTCCAGGGTTTAAATCAAGATTTAGTTATTGATTTAGAAATTAGGTGTCTGTTAAATTATTCGAGTTAGGAAATAAAGTTATAATTTAGGTTAGATATTGCAGAAGTATGAATTATAACGTTATAGTTATAATCAAACGTTTTCATATAAGAAGTAGATTCGTAACCTGAATCCGAGAATTTGCGTAAACAGATGATTGGAAAAAGTGAGTGATGAGCTTCATCTATTTCACAGTAAAGGACGTTGTTCAATTAAGGTCTGAGAGGTAATTATACCCCAACTTGATTGACTTCAGAATTGACAAAGGAATAGTTGTGGTTCGATAGAAAAGGTTGATTTGAAATATAGTTAAGTAATAAGCGATTAATGGATTAAGCGTAACGATGTTTTATACAACGTTCATTGGAAATCCGTAAATGAGTTTTGGAAACGTTTTCCAAATATAGTCAGATATGTTTTCTAAACATAGAAAATGAAATGTTTTCACGATAAGAATTTAAGAAATAGAGTTAAGCAAATTCAGAAACTGACTGGAGAGGGTAAGTTGAACGGTTTTCTAAGTGACGATCTGATGTTGGTTTCGACCTTCCGGATTGATACTTAGAGAATTGTTCTCATACTAGTTACAGTTAGGGACTAATAGTTGCGAAATAATAGTGATGTGAAAATAAGCTATGGAAATGTTTTCCAATGATTAATAACATATATTTTCTAAATATATGAAATAAGGAAATATGAACATGTGATGATTGATCGATCGAATTTCCATTTGGAAATAAGATCGTTGTTCGTACACCGACATGTTTTCATTTGATAGTTGAATCACAGACTATCAAAGTTTTTACCATTTTAACGTTGTTAATATGGAGAGACCGGTTGGATTATTATCCAAAGAACCACTCTGTATTGGCATAAGCGTTGCGAGCAATATCTGCCAAGGATAAATTGAAGACGGAGTAAAGTGCAAGGGCTGTTGTATAAGTCTTAGATAACAGTGACTAAGATGGATATACTGAATAGTGCCTTCGGTTTGTCCAGTCCCAGGACAACGTATATGGAAGAAGGTCTGATAGAGTATATCCAATGGATCGCGTAAGTTGATCTGTTCAAACGTATTCACGTTTGGTGGCGGAGGAATTCGTTTCTCTTAGCTGTATACCCGTGTTATTTTTGGATAAGTCAATTTGTGATTTGGCGGGTATGACGATGTGGCATTCATAGTGAATGGTGATCAGATGTTCTGAAGATAGACGTAGCTTCTGGCTTCACACCAGGAAGTAACAAAAGTTGGGCTAGGTAGCATGGCTAGTTGGGTCATCCCCAAGCAGGGTGTATTGTCACCGATCTAGGGAATATTCATATTTATACTTCTTTTTGATTCTGTATCTTCGGATGACGGTTTGATGGCCTACAACCGTGGTGGCAATATATTCGCGACACTCAAGCTAAATGAGTGAGCGGTCATGTGTGGCCGGGTTGCAAGACGTTCTTGTTGAACCCTGAGTGTATCACCTCTAGAGTACACTATTCAGAAGGTGCTCCCATACCTTGTCTGTTGGAATCCAATCTTCAATAAGCGCCCTGCGGTTTATGATTTTATACTATGCATGTAGAACGTGAGATGCAAGCGTTTCTGCTAGATTGATACCTATTTGTACTTAGACATTATTATAATATCACAATGATATTGCTTGTCAAAGTTGTTCAGATACTCATAAGGGAAAAACCCGTTCCGTATTCACGGCGTGGTCTTATGAGATATCCTATACCTGTTTTAAACTATTTTACTCATACCAGTCCCATGACTGACCCGGAGTTTACTTTGTTGTTTTCCCGATACTCTTGGGTGCCTAAATTTGTACGGGCAGTCAAGTAGTCGGGATTTACAGATATACTTGGAGAGCTTGGAGCAGGAGGCTGCAAGATTTTATATCTATAGTTATTTCCGCTGTGTTGTAAGTGTTGTACTCTGATAAGTGCTATTGTATATATATAACTGTTTACTTCAAAGTTATGTTATATAGTATATGTTATTCGTTCCGCTGTGAGAGTCGTGTTACTCTGATGATTCTGATGTTCTTCTTCTTCTTCTTCTATTCTATTAGTTCTATCTTTTCTTTCTCACCTTCTAAATTCTTTCACTAACGTCTCGGAATTTCCGACTCTCGAGGAGTCGGAAATTTCCAGCCGTTACAGTTGGTATCAGAGCTTAAGTTAAGTGATTACCTTGGCTCTGTGGCATAACTCGATAGAGATGGGATTAGTAATACCCTAGATTGAGTTTGAGTGTATATATACGAGTGCGTATTTGTATTTGATATAAAAATTTGTTCTATATTGTGGAGATTCATTGGCTGAGTTGTTTATGAGTTCTGGTCGATCAGTTTGATCCACTGTATCGGTAGGAGTTAATAAACACTTGAATACGATGGGTCGTCACGATATGTTTTGAAAGAGGGTAAGTGAATTTAACTTTACCAAAGTATATTTTGATATAGATATATATATATACATCAAAATTATAATATATTAGATATATTGGTTGTTATTATAATCGAGTAAGATTATAACATGTGAAATGGTTATATATAACTAATCAGAATTCATATAAGTAAAGTATATGAAATAAGATGAATTAAATATGAATTTAAATCATATTTGGAATTAAAATAAGGAAATTTTAAGTTCCTGGGAGATTTTGAAATGTTTTCAAAATGGAAGTATTTAGTAATGGTTTTGAAAATAATATAGTATTGAAATCACTTGGGTCGCTGGAAAGTAATTCCGATGATGACTGCGCAGTATCATCGGTGTGATTTTCGAGTTCTAAGGGGTGGATTACTACCAAAGATTTTATTTTAAATTGTTTTGAGGAAACAAGTTGTTTAGAATATTCAAAGGCTTTGAATTGGCAGTATGATTTCGAATTGATTTGAAATTTACCCAGAAATTTAAGTTCTAGAAATTAAAATTTAACTTGTGAAGTTAAATAAAATGAGATGGTAAAAATAAATTGAAATTTAACTTGAACCGAGTTAAATAAAATTGAATTGAGATTAGAGATAATCTAGAATGGAACCAAATTGATAAGTCAATAATTTGGAATTTGATATTAGAGTTCGAATGAAATTCGATTTGGATTTGAGGATATGAACTGATTGGAGATCAATTGGAATGGATAACATTGGTATATGTTGAAGGGGTAGCAGATGAAAGGGATAGAGTTAAATGCCCGACAAAAAGGTACAAGTTTATATCATATATGAGTTTGGATTTTATGAGCCGAATTGGCAAGCCGTTTGGCTATTTTGATTTCTTTTTGGATTGGAGGAGGCCTAGAGAGGCGAGTTGTGGTTTGACGTATTGAGCCGTACAAAGGAGGTTATGACGAAATTTTCTAAAAATATAAAGTGTTAGAGAATTTTCAAAATTTTTGGAAATTTTAGTTAGTCGAAAGGAATTAATATTTTAATCGACATTAATTGGTTCAGTTGATATCAGAAATAAGGGGTAAACAAATCTGAGGAATTCCAGTAGATAGGGTCGTCCTCTAACTTAGCAATTTCGGGGACGAAATTATTTTAAGGGGGGAAGTCTGTAATGGCGCGTTTTGTTAGCTGTCGAATAATTTATTTATTTAATGATTTATATATCGATTTGGCGATATCGATAACTTAAAGTACAACGTTTGAATGTATAATTATATTATAATTATAATCGAGCTTGAAATGGCGCTGCAGTTCGTTATTTGGCGATTCGAACTTCAACTGAATGTACAGGATTCGTTTTACGCCGGATTTCTGTGAAACAAGAAATGTGTGGAGCTGGTGGAATATATCTTTCTAGTGGAAGAGAAGAATCAGGATTTCGTCGTGTAGATTTTGAGATATGTCTAAACCAAATTTTTAAATAGTCGTTATAGAATCGTTTATCGACCATATCGGTTTATTCGATATAACTAGAGATCGTGTTTGAATTTAGATAAGGTTCTTTAGAGACATAACGATAATTTAATTTTTAGAATTTTGCTGAAATTTTTAATTAATTAAATAAGCAACTTTTTATTTGAAGTATTTCGTACCCTGAAATCAACATTTTGAAGTTTCAAAATATGAGTCCACCTACCGGTATTTGTATATTTTGGTGATCGTGGGGCATTGCTCGTCCCAACGGTATATTTATTACTGTCTGTAGAAATCCGTAAACAAGTGAAGTGGTATATAATGGGCATGCTAAACAAAAATATACATACATATTGCATAGACCAAGAAATGAAGCACGCTACCCTAATATATACATATATATATATTTATATATATCGCCTACGGTATCAGTGCAAAATATCTAATGTTTGTGAACATAAGAGAGGCCACGTCCTTTGTAATGCCAGCCACAACTTTTCATCCCTTAAAACCTCACTCGTTCCTTCTCAAATACACTGAGCCGTCGGTCTCCCATCCTCCAAAACAAGATCGTGGTTTCAGAAAAATAACAATGAAATATAGGTTCGAGAAGGGAAGGCCATCATCTTCGTAACCGTTTTCGAAGGCTCTCTGGGGTTGGGCGTTAACGCAGGCGGATACGCTGAGCTCAAGACAGGGGAGCAGGAGGCGAGATGGTTTCTGAAGCTACGTAGTATGTGATGGGAATGGGATGTTTTAATTCGGGATGGTGAATCTGGAATGGGCGTATGTGAATGAGGGAGGAGGCAGTATACAGGAGCATGGCGGGTGCAGCTATTTGTTTGTGTGGGAAGAAAGGCCAATACAGTGCATGTGAAAGGGAATGGTGGTGATCACTATGTGTACATGAGAGTTGGGTTGAGGGGAGATTGCGGGTTGGTAGTCTGGACGGAAGGAGACCGAGGTGGTTATGGTGCTCCAATACATGTCATACGGAGGGTGTGAATTTCGACAGTTAGTAATGGAAGGGAAGCATGGGCGGAGAGAAGAAGTACTTTATAAATGGAGCGTGAGGTGGTTTTCATGGGAAATGGGTCTATTTGTACAGGAAGTCGCTGTGAGGAGAATGGAATCGAAGTGTGGGATCTTTGTATGGTTTGAAAGCAAATCAAATGAGACGAATTTTGGTAGTTTTACTTTGATTAAAAAGAAATATGAAAGTAGCAATGTTTTTATGAAGATGCAGAAATGTGGTAATGGGTACTGGAGTGTGAAAATGCGTTTTGAGGAGGAAGATACTGTTGATGGCGGTACGTGGGTTGATGGGCCGGGTAGGAGAAAGGTGAGGCCCATATTGTTTATAACCAATATAAGTGTATATTTAAATTATAGATCAACTTGTATAATTCATAAATTCATCATACGATATCAGAATCTGACGAAACAAGATCCGTTGGGATCGTATGGACGGGAGCAACACAATGGAGCTGACTGGGAGTGATTCCGAGCTCGTTACAATTTATGGCAAAATAAATTGTCCGTCGCAGTCAAATAAACGCAAACCGTTATTTAACGGCTAACGCGCAAATGTGAGTAAATCTCACTAACTCTGAACAGTTTATAATTTCATGTTGTATTTTTAGAACTGTTAGATATTGGCTGATTTACTGTATGTTAACTGTTTGATTGAACTGCTAGTCAGTTGATTTAATTTCTATATTGATTCTGTTTAACAGAATATATCATACAGAACTGAAAAGTGATGTTATCTATATTGTTTAACATCTGTGATGCAGGAAGACAGGTTGGAGGAATCCAACTGGATTCCTCAACATTTATTTTACTGTTTTCATATATTGTGATATATGATGGGTTAGATAATCTGTTATGGATTATGTGTGTTGGAATGATGTTGATCATTGTTATTCGATATTGTAAATATCATAAAAGACCCTGGGATGTAAAAAGAAGTATTTCAATGTATATTGAAATAAAGGAATTTTATAAAATCACAGGATTTTATAAAAGGAATTATTTATAAAACGAACACAGTTTTATAAAAGGGATATTTATTTAGAAAATAAATAGAAATAGAAAAGAAATATTTATTCAGAAAATAAATAGAAGTTATAAATAGGATATATTTGTAACGGTAAATAGAAGTTATAAATATGATATATTTGTAACGGTAAATAGAAGTTATAAATAGGAAATATTTGTAACGGTAAATAGAAGTTATAAATAGGAAATATTTGTAACGGTAAGTAAACGTTATAAAAAGGAAATAGTTGCAACGGAAAACGTAGTTTATCAAAAGGAGCTAATCGATGTTAGTTTGATCGATTAGTGTTAAAGTTAAAAGGAGCTAATCGATGTTAGTTTGATCGATTAGTGTTAAAGTTAAAAGGAGCTAATCGATGTTAGTTTGATTGATTAGTGTTAAAGTTAAAAAGAGTTAATCGATGTTAGTAAATCGATTAGTGTTAAAGTAAAAGAAGTTAATCGATGTTAGTTAATCGATTAGAGAATAAAGTTAAAAAGAAGTTAATCGATGTTAGTTAATCGATTAGAGAATAAAGTTAAAAGGAGATAATCGATGTTAGTTTAATCGATTAGAATTAAAGCAAATGAGTTAATGGAATATGGTTATTCGAATAGAAAGTAGAATGAGTTAATCAAATATAGTTTATTCGAAGAAAGTAAAAGGAGTTATCGAATATAGTTTATTCGAAAGGAATTAAGTGAAATGAGTAAATCAATAGTGTTAGTCAAATAGAGTTAATCAACGTGAATTAACTAAGTTAAACTAAGTGGATTAGTTCAGTAAATCGAGACAAGTAAATCAAGTTAGGGTAAACCATTTGAGTTAACCAGTTAGAGTTAACCATTTGAGTTAACCAGTTTGAGTTGATCAGTTAGAATTGACCAGTTAGAGTTAACCAGTTAGGGTTAACCAGTTAGGTTAAACCAGTTGAGTTGACCGGTTAGAGTTATCCAAGTAGAGTTAATCGAGTAGAGTTGTCGAATATCACTTATCCGAAGTAGAGTTATCGAATATAGTGTATTCGAGAGAAGAGAAATCGAATATAGTTTATTCGAGTGGAGAAATCAAATGTGATTCATTTGAGAAGAGTTACCGAATATTAGTTATTCGAAGAGTCGTTATCGAATATTGGTTATTCGAAGTTAGTTAATCCAAAGGAGTTATTCGAATTTAGTTAATCCAAAGGAGTTATTCGAAGTTAGTTAATCCAAAGGAGTTAGTCGAAGAGTTAATCGAATATAGTTATTCGAAAGAAGGTGTTAATCGAATATAGTTATTCGAGTAAAGTTAAAAGAGTTAATCGAATTTAGTTATTCGAAATGAGTTATTCAAATTAGATATTTGAATAGAGTTAAACACATTAGAGTGATTCGAATTACTTATTCAAATAGAGTTAAACACGTAAGAGTTAATTGAATATTGGTTATTCAATTAGAGTTAAATCGAATTTAGTTATTCGAAAGGAGTTAATCAATTTGAGTTAAGTTAATCGATTTGAATTAAGTTGAATCGAAATGGAGTAAATCGATTAGAATTAAGTTAATCGAGTTAGAGTAAATCGAATATTGGTTATTCGAAGGTAAGTTATTCGAATTAGTTATTCGAAGGAGTTAATCAAACGAGTTGATCCAAAGGAGTTAGTCGAATATTAGTTATTCGAATAAAGTTAAAGGAGTTATCGATTTTATTTTGATCGAAAGGAGTTATCGATTAGTAAATCGAAAGGAGATTTTCGAATATGAGTTATTCGAAGAGAGATAATCGAATATAGGTTATTCGAAGAAGAGTTAATCAAATAGAGATTTCTCGAAAGAGAGTTATACGTCGAATTCAATTATAGCGAATTTGGGAAAGTACTATTTACTTTCCAGGGTTTAAATCAAGATTTAGTTATTGATTTAGAAATTAGGTGTCTGTTAAATTATTCGAGTTAGGAAATAAAGTTATAATTTAGGTTAGATATTGCAGAAGTATGAATTATAACGTTATAGTTATAATCAAACGTTTTCATATAAGAAGTAGATTCGTAACCTGAATCCGAGAATTTGCGTAAACAGATGATTGGAAAAAGTGAGTGATGAGCTTCATCTATTTCACAGTAAAGGACGTTGTTCAATTAAGGTCTGAGAGGTAATTATACCCCAACTTGATTGACTTCAGAATTGACAAAGGAATAGTTGTGGTTCGATAGAAAAGGTTGATTTGAAATATAGTTAAGTAATAAGCGATTAATGGATTAAGCGTAACGATGTTTTATACAACGTTCATTGGAAATCCGTAAATGAGTTTTGGAAACGTTTTCCAAATATAGTCAGATATGTTTTCTAAACATAGAAAATGAAATGTTTTCACGATAAGAATTTAAGAAATAGAGTTAAGCAAATTCAGAAACTGACTGGAGAGGGTAAGTTGAACGGTTTTCTAAGTGACGATCTGATGTTGGTTTCGACCTTCCGGATTGATACTTAGAGAATTGTTCTCATACTAGTTACAGTTAGGGACTAATAGTTGCGAAATAATAGTGATGTGAAAATAAGCTATGGAAATGTTTTCCAATGATTAATAACATATATTTTCTAAATATATGAAATAAGGAAATATGAACATGTGATGATTGATCGATCGAATTTCCATTTGGAAATAAGATCGTTGTTCGTACACCGACATGTTTTCATTTGATAGTTGAATCACAGACTATCAAAGTTTTTACCATTTTAACGTTGTTAATATGGAGAGACCGGTTGGATTATTATCCAAAGAACCACTCTGTATTGGCATAAGCGTTGCGAGCAATATCTGCCAAGGATAAATTGAAGACGGAGTAAAGTGCAAGGGTTGTTGTATAAGTCTTAGATAACAGTGACTAAGATGGATATACTGAATAGTGCCTTCGGTTTGTCCAGTCCCAGGACAACGTATATGGAAGAAGGTCTGATAGAGTATATCCAATGGATCGCGTAAGTTGATCTGTTCAAATGTATTCACGTTTGGTGGCGGAGGAATTCGTTTCTCTTAGCTGTATACCCGTGTTATTTTTGGATAAGTCAATTTGTGATTTGGCGGGTATGACGATGTGGCATTCATAGTGAATGGTGATCAGATGTTCTGAAGATAGACGTAGCTTCTGGCTTCACACCAGGAAGTAACAAAAGTTGGGCTAGGTAGCATGGCTAGTTGGGTCATCCCCAAGCAGGGTGTATTGTCACCGATCTAGGGAATATTCATATTTATACTTCTTTTTGATTCTGTATCTTCGGATGACGGTTTGATGGCCTACAACCGTGGTGGCAATATATTCGCGACACTCAAGCTAAATGAGTGAGCGGTCATGTGTGGCCGGGTTGCAAGACGTTCTTGTTGAACCCTGAGTGTATCACCTCTAGAGTACACTATTCAGAAGGTGCTCCCATACCTTGTCTGTTGGAATCCAATCTTCAGTAAGCGCCCTGCGGTTTATGATTTTATACTATGCATGTAGAACGTGAGATGCAAGCGTTTCTGCTAGATTGATACCTATTTGTACTTAGACATTATTATAATATCACAATGATATTGCTTGTCAAAGTTGTTCAGATACTCATAAGGGAAAAACCCGTTCCGTATTCACGGCGTGGTCTTATGAGATATCCTATACCTGTTTTAAACTATTTTACTCATACCAGTCCCATGACTGACCCGGAGTTTACTTTGTTGTTTTCCCTATACTCTTGGGTGCCTAAATTTGTACGGGCAGTCAAGTAGTCGGGATTTACAGATATACTTGGAGAGCTTGGAGCAGGAGGCTGCAAGATTTTATATCTATAGTTATTTCCGCTGTGTTGTAAGTGTTGTACTCTGATAAGTGCTATTGTATATATATAACTGTTTACTTCAAAGTTATGTTATATAGTATATGTTATTCGTTCCGCTGTGAGAGTCGTGTTACTCTGATGATTCTGATGTTCTTCTTCTTCTTCTTCTTCTATTCTATTAGTTCTATCTTTTCTTTCTCACCTTCTAAATTCTTTCACTAACGTCTCGGAATTTCCGACTCTCGAGGAGTCGGAAATTTCCAGCCGTTACAGTTGGTATCAGAGCTTAAGTTAAGTGATTACCTTGGCTCTGTGGCATAACTCGATAGAGATGGGATTAGTAATACCCTAGATTGAGTTTGAGTGTATATATACGAGTGCGTATTTGTATTTGATATAAAAATTTGTTCTATATTGTGGAGATTCATTGGCTGAGTTGTTTATGAGTTCTGGTCGATCAGTTTGATCCACTGTATCGGTAGGAGTTAATAAACACTTGAATACGATGGGTCGTCACGATATGTTTTGAAAGAGGGTAAGTGAATTTAACTTTACCAAAGTATATTTTGATATAGATATATATATATACATCAAAATTATAATATATTAGATATATTGGTTGTTATTATAATCGAGTAAGATTATAACATGTGAAATGGTTATATATAACTAATCAGAATTCATATAAGTAAAGTATATGAAATAAGATGAATTAAATATGAATTTAAATCATATTTGGAATTAAAATAAGGAAATTTTAAGTTCCTGGGAGATTTTGAAATGTTTTCAAAATGGAAGTATTTAGTAATGGTTTTGAAAATAATATAGTATTGAAATCACTTGGGTCGCTGGAAAGTAATTCCGATGATGACTGCGCAGTATCATCGGTGTGATTTTCGAGTTCTAAGGGGTGGATTACTACCAAAGATTTTATTTTAAATTGTTTTGAGGAAACAAGTTGTTTAGAATATTCAAAGGCTTTGAATTGGCAGTATGATTTCGAATTGATTTGAAATTTACCCAGAAATTTAAGTTCTAGAAATTAAAATTTAACTTGTGAAGTTAAATAAAATGAGATGGTAAAAATAAATTGAAATTTAACTTGAACCGAGTTAAATAAAATTGAATTGAGATTAGAGATAATCTAGAATGGAACCAAATTGATAAGTCAATAATTTGGAATTTGATATTAGAGTTCGAATGAAATTCGATTTGGATTTGAGGATATGAACTGATTGGAGATCAATTGGAATGGATAACATTGGTATATGTTGAAGGGGTAGCAGATGAAAGGGATAGAGTTAAATGCCCGACAAAAAGGTACAAGTTTATATCATATATGAGTTTGGATTTTATGAGCCGAATTGGCAAGCCGTTTGGCTATTTTGATTTCTTTTTGGATTGGAGGAGGCCTAGAGAGGCGAGTTGTGGTTTGACGTATTGAGCCGTACAAAGGAGGTTATGACGAAATTTTCTAAAAATATAAAGTGTTAGAGAATTTTCAAAATTTTTGGAAATTTTAGTTAGTCGAAAGGAATTAATATTTTAATCGACATTAATTGGTTCAGTTGATATCAGAAATAAGGGGTAAACAAATCTGAGGAATTCCAGTAGATAGGGTCGTCCTCTAACTTAGCAATTTCGGGGACGAAATTATTTTAAGGGGGGAAGTCTGTAATGGCGCGTTTTGTTAGCTGTCGAATAATTTATTTATTTAATGATTTATATATCGATTTGGCGATATCGATAACTTAAAGTACAACGTTTGAATGTATAATTATATTATAATTATAATCGAGCTTGAAATGGCGCTGCAGTTCGTTATTTGGCGATTCGAACTTCAACTGAATGTACAGGATTCGTTTTACGCCGGATTTCTGTGAAACAAGAAATGTGTGGAGCTGGTGGAATATATCTTTCTAGTGGAAGAGAAGAATCAGGATTTCGTCGTGTAGATTTTGAGATATGTCTAAACCAAATTTTTAAATAGTCGTTATAGAATCGTTTATCGACCATATCGGTTTATTCGATATAACTAGAGATCGTGTTTGAATTTAGATAAGGTTCTTTAGAGACATAACGATAATTTAATTTTTAGAATTTTACTGAAATTTTTAATTAATTAAATAAGCAACTTTTTATTTGAAGTATTTCGTACCCTGAAATCAACATTTTGAAGTTTCAAAATATGAGTCCACCTACCGGTATTTGTATATTTTGGTGATCGTGGGGCATTGCTCGTCCCAACGGTATATTTATTACTGTCTGTAGAAATCCGTAAACAAGTGAAGTGGTATATAATGGGCATGCTAAACAAAAATATACATACATATTGCATAGACCAAGAAATGAAGCACGCTACCCTAATATATACATATATATATATTTATATATATCGCCTACGGTATCAGTGCAAAATATCTAATGTTTGTGAACATAAGAGAGGCCACGTCCCTTGTAATGCCAGCCACAACTTTTCATCCCTTAAAACCTCACTCGTTCCTTCTCAAATACACTGAGCCGTCGGTCTCCCATCCTCCAAAACGAGATCGTGGTTTCAGAAAAATAACAATGAAATATAGGTTCGAGAAGGGAAGGCCATCATCTTCGTAACCGTTTTCGAAGGCTCTCTGGGGTTGGGCGTTAACGCAGGCGGATACGCTGAGCTCAAGACAGGGGAGCAGGAGGCGAGATGGTTTCTGAAGCTACGTAGTATGTGATGGGAATGGGATGTTTTAATTCGGGATGGTGAATCTGGAATGGGCGTATGTGAATGAGGGAGGAGGCAGTATACAGGAGCATGGCGGGTGCAGCTATTTGTTTGTGTGGGAAGAAAGGCCAATACAGTGCATGTGAAAGGGAATGGTGGTGATCACTATGTGTACATGAGAGTTGGGTTGAGGGGAGATTGCGGGTTGGTAGTCTGGACGGAAGGAGACCGAGGTGGTTATGGTGCTCCAATACATGTCATACGGAGGGTGTGAATTTCGACAGTTAGTAATGGAAGGGAAGCATGGGCGGAGAGAAGAAGTACTTTATAAATGGAGCGTGAGGTGGTTTTCATGGGAAATGGGTCTATTTGTACAGGAAGTCGCTGTGAGGAGAATGGAATCGAAGTGTGGGATCTTTGTATGGTTTGAAAGCAAATCAAATGAGACGAATTTTGGTAGTTTTACTTTGATTAAAAAGAAATATGAAAGTAGCAATGTTTTTATGAAGATGCAGAAATGTGGTAATGGGTACTGGAGTGTGAAAATGCGTTTTGAGGAGGAAGATACTGTTGATGGCGGTACGTGGGTTGATGGGCCGGGTAGGAGAAAGGTGAGGCCCATATTGTTTATAACCAATATAAGTGTATATTTAAATTATAGATCAACTTGTATAATTCATAAATTCATCATACGATATCAGAATCTGACGAAACAAGATCCGTTGGGATCGTATGGACGGGAGCAACACAATGGAGCTGACTGGGAGTGATTCCGAGCTCGTTACAATTTATGGCAAAATAAATTGTCCGTCGCAGTCAAATAAACGCAAACCGTTATTTAACGGCTAACGCGCAAATGTGAGTAAATCTCACTAACTCTGAACAGTTTATAATTTCATGTTGTATTTTTAGAACTGTTAGATATTGGCTGATTTACTGTATGTTAACTGTTTGATTGAACTGCTAGTCAGTTGATTTAATTTCTATATTGATTCTGTTTAACAGAATATATCATACAGAACTGAAAAGTGATGTTATCTATATTGTTTAACATCTGTGATGCAGGAAGACAGGTTGGAGGAATCCAACTGGATTCCTCAACATTTATTTTACTGTTTTCATATATTGTGATATATGATGGGTTAGATAATCTGTTATGGATTATGTGTGTTGGAATGATGTTGATCATTGTTATTCGATATTGTAAATATCATAAAAGACCCTGGGATGTAAAAAGAAGTATTTCAATGTATATTGAAATAAAGGAATTTTATAAAATCACAGGATTTTATAAAAGGAATTATTTATAAAACGAACACAGTTTTATAAAAGGGATATTTATTTAGAAAATAAATAGAAATAGAAAAGAAATATTTATTCAGAAAATAAATAGAAGTTATAAATAGGATATATTTGTAACGGTAAATAGAAGTTATAAATATGATATATTTGTAACGGTAAATAGAAGTTATAAATAGGAAATATTTGTAACGGTAAATAGAAGTTATAAATAGGAAATATTTGTAACGGTAAGTAAACGTTATAAAAAGGAAATAGTTGCAACGGAAAACGTAGTTTATCAAAAGGAGCTAATCGATGTTAGTTTGATCGATTAGTGTTAAAGTTAAAAGGAGCTAATCGATGTTAGTTTGATCGATTAGTGTTAAAGTTAAAAGGAGCTAATCGATGTTAGTTTGATTGATTAGTGTTAAAGTTAAAAAGAGTTAATCGATGTTAGTAAATCGATTAGTGTTAAAGTAAAAGAAGTTAATCGATGTTAGTTAATCGATTAGAGAATAAAGTTAAAAAGAAGTTAATCGATGTTAGTTAATCGATTAGAGAATAAAGTTGAAAGGAGATAATCGATGTTAGTTTAATCGATTAGAATTAAAGCAAATGAGTTAATGGAATATGGTTATTCGAATAGAAAGTAGAATGAGTTAATCAAATATAGTTTATTCGAAGAAAGTAAAAGGAGTTATCGAATATAGTTTATTCGAAAGGAATTAAGTGAAATGAGTAAATCAATAGTGTTAGTCAAATAGAGTTAATCAACGTGAATTAACTAAGTTAAACTAAGTGGATTAGTTCAGTAAATCGAGACAAGTAAATCAAGTTAGGGTAAACCATTTGAGTTAACCAGTTAGAGTTAACCATTTGAGTTAACCAGTTTGAGTTGATCAGTTAGAATTGACCAGTTAGAGTTAACCAGTTAGGGTTAACCAGTTAGGTTAAACCAGTTGAGTTGACCGGTTAGAGTTATCCAAGTAGAGTTAATCGAGTAGAGTTGTCGAATATCACTTATCCGAAGTAGAGTTATCGAATATAGTGTATTCGAGAGAAGAGAAATCGAATATAGTTTATTCGAGTGGAGAAATCAAATGTGATTCATTTGAGAAGAGTTACCGAATATTAGTTATTCGAAGAGTCGTTATCGAATATTGGTTATTCGAAGTTAGTTAATCCAAAGGAGTTATTCGAATTTAGTTAATCCAAAGGAGTTATTCGAAGTTAGTTAATCCAAAGGAGTTAGTCGAAGAGTTAATCGAATATAGTTATTCGAAAGAAGGTGTTAATCGAATATAGTTATTCGAGTAAAGTTAAAAGAGTTAATCGAATTTAGTTATTCGAAATGAGTTATTCAAATTAGATATTTGAATAGAGTTAAACACATTAGAGTGATTCGAATTACTTATTCAAATAGAGTTAAACACGTAAGAGTTAATTGAATATTGGTTATTCAATTAGAGTTAAATCGAATTTAGTTATTCGAAAGGAGTTAATCAATTTGAGTTAAGTTAATCGATTTGAATTAAGTTGAATCGAAATGGAGTAAATCGATTAGAATTAAGTTAATCGAGTTAGAGTAAATCGAATATTGGTTATTCGAAGGTAAGTTATTCGAATTAGTTATTCGAAGGAGTTAATCAAACGAGTTGATCCAAAGGAGTTAGTCGAATATTAGTTATTCGAATAAAGTTAAAGGAGTTATCGATTTTATTTTGATCGAAAGGAGTTATCGATTAGTAAATCGAAAGGAGATTTTCGAATATGAGTTATTCGAAGAGAGATAATCGAATATAGGTTATTCGAAGAAGAGTTAATCAAATAGAGATTTCTCGAAAGAGAGTTATACGTCGAATTCAATTATAGCGAATTTGGGAAAGTACTATTTACTTTCCAGGGTTTAAATCAAGATTTAGTTATTGATTTAGAAATTAGGTGTCTGTTAAATTATTCGAGTTAGGAAATAAAGTTATAATTTAGGTTAGATATTGCAGAAGTATGAATTATAACGTTATAGTTATAATCAAACGTTTTCATATAAGAAGTAGATTCGTAACCTGAATCCGAGAATTTGCGTAAACAGATGATTGGAAAAAGTGAGTGATGAGCTTCATCTATTTCACAGTAAAGGACGTTGTTCAATTAAGGTCTGAGAGGTAATTATACCCCAACTTGATTGACTTCAGAATTGACAAAGGAATAGTTGTGGTTCGATAGAAAAGGTTGATTTGAAATATAGTTAAGTAATAAGCGATTAATGGATTAAGCGTAACGATGTTTTATACAACGTTCATTGGAAATCCGTAAATGAGTTTTGGAAACGTTTTCCAAATATAGTCAGATATGTTTTCTAAACATAGAAAATGAAATGTTTTCACGATAAGAATTTAAGAAATAGAGTTAAGCAAATTCAGAAACTGACTGGAGAGGGTAAGTTGAACGGTTTTCTAAGTGACGATCTGATGTTGGTTTCGACCTTCCGGATTGATACTTAGAGAATTGTTCTCATACTAGTTACAGTTAGGGACTAATAGTTGCGAAATAATAGTGATGTGAAAATAAGCTATGGAAATGTTTTCCAATGATTAATAACATATATTTTCTAAATATATGAAATAAGGAAATATGAACATGTGATGATTGATCGATCGAATTTCCATTTGGAAATAAGATCGTTGTTCGTACACCGACATGTTTTCATTTGATAGTTGAATCACAGACTATCAAAGTTTTTACCATTTTAACGTTGTTAATATGGAGAGACCGGTTGGATTATTATCCAAAGAACCACTCTGTATTGGCATAAGCGTTGCGAGCAATATCTGCCAAGGATAAATTGAAGACGGAGTAAAGTGCAAGGGCTGTTGTATAAGTCTTAGATAACAGTGACTAAGATGGATATACTGAATAGTGCCTTCGGTTTGTCCAGTCCCAGGACAACGTATATGGAAGAAGGTCTGATAGAGTATATCCAATGGATCGCGTAAGTTGATCTGTTCAAACGTATTCACGTTTGGTGGCGGAGGAATTCGTTTCTCTTAGCTGTATACCCGTGTTATTTTTGGATAAGTCAATTTGTGATTTGGCGGGTATGACGATGTGGCATTCATAGTGAATGGTGATCAGATGTTCTGAAGATAGACGTAGCTTCTGGCTTCACACCAGGAAGTAACAAAAGTTGGGCTAGGTAGCATGGCTAGTTGGGTCATCCCCAAGCAGGGTGTATTGTCACCGATCTAGGGAATATTCATATTTATACTTCTTTTTGATTCTGTATCTTCGGATGACGGTTTGATGGCCTACAACCGTGGTGGCAATATATTCGCGACACTCAAGCTAAATGAGTGAGCGGTCATGTGTGGCCGGGTTGCAAGACGTTCTTGTTGAACCCTGAGTGTATCACCTCTAGAGTACACTATTCAGAAGGTGCTCCCATACCTTGTCTGTTGGAATCCAATCTTCAATAAGCGCCCTGCGGTTTATGATTTTATACTATGCATGTAGAACGTGAGATGCAAGCGTTTCTGCTAGATTGATACCTATTTGTACTTAGACATTATTATAATATCACAATGATATTGCTTGTCAAAGTTGTTCAGATACTCATAAGGGAAAAACCCGTTCCGTATTCACGGCGTGGTCTTATGAGATATCCTATACCTGTTTTAAACTATTTTACTCATACCAGTCCCATGACTGACCCGGAGTTTACTTTGTTGTTTTCCCGATACTCTTGGGTGCCTAAATTTGTACGGGCAGTCAAGTAGTCGGGATTTACAGATATACTTGGAGAGCTTGGAGCAGGAGGCTGCAAGATTTTATATCTATAGTTATTTCCGCTGTGTTGTAAGTGTTGTACTCTGATAAGTGCTATTGTATATATATAACTGTTTACTTCAAAGTTATGTTATATAGTATATGTTATTCGTTCCGCTGTGAGAGTCGTGTTACTCTGATGATTCTGATGTTCTTCTTCTTCTTCTTCTATTCTATTAGTTCTATCTTTTCTTTCTCACCTTCTAAATTCTTTCACTAACGTCTCGGAATTTCCGACTCTCGAGGAGTCGGAAATTTCCAGCCGTTACAGTTGGTATCAGAGCTTAAGTTAAGTGATTACCTTGGCTCTGTGGCATAACTCGATAGAGATGGGATTAGTAATACCCTAGATTGAGTTTGAGTGTATATATACGAGTGCGTATTTGTATTTGATATAAAAATTTGTTCTATATTGTGGAGATTCATTGGCTGAGTTGTTTATGAGTTCTGGTCGATCAGTTTGATCCACTGTATCGGTAGGAGTTAATAAACACTTGAATATGATGGGTCGTCACGATATGTTTTGAAAGAGGGTAAGTGAATTTAACTTTACCAAAGTATATTTTGATATAGATATATATATATATACATCAAAATTATAATATATTAGATATATTGGTTGTTATTATAATCGAGTAAGATTATAACATGTGAAATGGTTATATATAACTAATCAGAATTCATATAAGTAAAGTATATGAAATAAGATGAATTAAATATGAATTTAAATCATATTTGGAATTAAAATAAGGAAATTTTAAGTTCCTGGGAGATTTTGAAATGTTTTCAAAATGGAAGTATTTAGTAATGGTTTTGAAAATAATATAGTATTGAAATCACTTGGGTCGCTGGAAAGTAATTCCGATGATGACTGCGCAGTATCATCGGTGTGATTTTCGAGTTCTAAGGGGTGGATTACTACCAAAGATTTTATTTTAAATTGTTTTGAGGAAACAAGTTGTTTAGAATATTCAAAGGCTTTGAATTGGCAGTATGATTTCGAATTGATTTGAAATTTACCCAGAAATTTAAGTTCTAGAAATTAAAATTTAACTTGTGAAGTTAAATAAAATGAGATGGTAAAAATAAATTGAAATTTAACTTGAACCGAGTTAAATAAAATTGAATTGAGATTAGAGATAATCTAGAATGGAACCAAATTGATAAGTCAATAATTTGGAATTTGATATTAGAGTTCGAATGAAATTCGATTTGGATTTGAGGATATGAACTGATTGGAGATCAATTGGAATGGATAACATTGGTATATGTTGAAGGGGTAGCAGATGAAAGGGATAGAGTTAAATGCCCGACAAAAAGGTACAAGTTTATATCATATATGAGTTTGGATTTTATGAGCCGAATTGGCAAGCCGTTTGGCTATTTTGATTTCTTTTTGGATTGGAGGAGGCCTAGAGAGGCGAGTTGTGGTTTGACGTATTGAGCCGTACAAAGGAGGTTATGACGAAATTTTCTAAAAATATAAAGTGTTAGAGAATTTTCAAAATTTTTGGAAATTTTAGTTAGTCGAAAGGAATTAATATTTTAATCGACATTAATTGGTTCAGTTGATATCAGAAATAAGGGGTAAACAAATCTGAGGAATTCCAGTAGATAGGGTCGTCCTCTAACTTAGCAATTTCGGGGACGAAATTATTTTAAGGGGGGAAGTCTGTAATGGCGCGTTTTGTTAGCTGTCGAATAATTTATTTATTTAATGATTTATATATCGATTTGGCGATATCGATAACTTAAAGTACAACGTTTGAATGTATAATTATATTATAATTATAATCGAGCTTGAAATGGCGCTGCAGTTCGTTATTTGGCGATTCGAACTTCAACTGAATGTACAGGATTCGTTTTACGCCGGATTTCTGTGAAACAAGAAATGTGTGGAGCTGGTGGAATATATCTTTCTAGTGGAAGAGAAGAATCAGGATTTCGTCGTGTAGATTTTGAGATATGTCTAAACTAAATTTTAAAATAGTCGTTATAGAATCGTTTATCGACCATATCGGTTTATTCGATATAACTAGAGATCGTGTTTGAATTTAGATAAGGTTCTTTAGAGACATAATGATAATTTAATTTTTAGAATTTTACTGAAATTTTTAATTAATTAAATAAGCAACTTTTTATTTGAAGTATTTCGTACCCTGAAATCAACATTTTGAAGTTTCAAAATATGAGTCCACCTACCGGTATTTGTATATTTTGGTGATCGTGGGGCATTGCTCGTCCCAACGGTATATTTATTACTGTCTGTAGAAATCCGTAAACAAGTGAAGTGGTATATAATGGGCATGCTAAACAAAAATATACATACATATTGCATAGACCAAGAAATGAAGCACGCTACCCTAATATATACATATATATATTTATATATATCGCCTACGGTATCAGTGCAAAATATCTAATGTTTGTGAACATAAGAGAGGCCACGTCCCTTGTAATGCCAGCCACAACTTTTCATCCCTTAAAACCTCACTCGTTCCTTCTCAAATACACTGAGCCGTCGGTCTCCCATCCTCCAAAACGAGATCGTGGTTTCAGAAAAATAACAATGAAATATAGGTTCGAGAAGGGAAGGCCATCATCTTCGTAACCGTTTTCGAAGGCTCTCTGGGGTTGGGCGTTAACGCAGGCGGATACGCTGAGCTCAAGACAGGGGAGCAGGAGGCGAGATGGTTTCTGAAGCTACGTAGTATGTGATGGGAATGGGATGTTTTAATTCGGGATGGTGAATCTGGAATGGGCGTATGTGAATGAGGGAGGAGGCAGTATACAGGAGCATGGCGGGTGCAGCTATTTGTTTGTGTGGGAAGAAAGGCCAATACAGTGCATGTGAAAGGGAATGGTGGTGATCAGTATGTGTACATGAGAGTTGGGTTGAGGGGAGATTGCGGGTTGGTAGTCTGGACGGAAGGAGACCGAGGTGGTTATGGTGCTCCAATACATGTCATATGGAGGGTGTGAATTTCGACAGTTAGTAATGGAAGGGAAGCATGGGCGGAGAGAAGAAGTACTTTATAAATGGAGCGTGAGGTGGTTTTCATGGGAAATGGGTCTATTTGTACAGGAAGTCGCTGTGAGGAGAATGGAATCGAAGTGTGGGATCTTTGTATGGTTTGAAAGCAAATCAAATGAGACGAATTTTGGTAGTTTTACTTTGATTAAAAAGAAATATGAAAGTAGCAATGTTTTTATGAAGATGCAGAAATGTGGTAATGGGTACTGGAGTGTGAAAATGCGTTTTGAGGAGGAAGATACTGTTGATGGCGGTACGTGGGTTGATGGGCCGGGTAGGAGAAAGGTGAGGCCCATATTGTTTATAACCAATATAAGTGTATATTTAAATTATAGATCAACTTGTATAATTCATAAATTCATCATACGATATCAGAATCTGAAGAAACAAGATCCGTTGGGATCGTATGGACGGGAGCAACACAATGGAGCTGACTGGGAGTGATTCCGAGCTCGTTACAATTTATGGCGAAATAAATTGTCCGTCGCAGTCAAATAAACGCAAACCGTTATTTAACGGCTAACGCGCAAATGTGGGTAAATCTCACTAACTCTGAACAGTTTATAATTTCATGTTGTATTTTTAGAACTGTTAGATATTGGCTGATTTACTGTATGTTAACTGTTTGATTGAACTGCTAGTCAGTTGATTTAATTTCTATATTGATTCTGTTTAACAGAATATATCATATAGAACTGAAAAGTGATGTTATCTATATTGTTTAACATCTGTGATGCAGGAAGACAGGTTGGAGGAATCCAACTGGATTCCTCAACATTTATTTTACTGTTTTCATATATTGTGATATATGATGGGTTAGATAATCTGTTATGGATTATGTGTGTTGGAATGATGTTGATCATTGTTATTCGATATTGTAAATATCATAAAAGACCCTGGGATGTAAAAAGAAGTATTTCAATGTATATTGAAATAAAGGAATTTTATAAAATCACAGGATTTTATAAAAGGAATTATTTATAAAACGAACACAGTTTTATAAAAGGGATATTTATTTAGAAAATAAATAGAAATAGAAAAGAAATATTTATTCAGAAAATAAATAGAAGTTATAAATAGGATATATTTGTAACGGTAAATAGAAGTTATAAATATGATATATTTGTAACGGTAAATAGAAGTTATAAATAGGAAATATTTGTAACGGTAAATAGAAGTTATAAATAGGAAATATTTGTAATGGTAAATAGAAGTTATAAATAGGAAATATTTGTAACGGTAAGTAAACGTTATAAAAAGGAAATAGTTGCAACGGAAAACGTAGTTTATCAAAAGGAGCTAATCGATGTTAGTTTGATCGATTAGTGTTAAAGTTAAAAGAAGCTAATCGATGTTAGTTTGATCGATTAGTGTTAAAGTTAAAAGGAGCTAATCGATGTTAGTTTGATTGATTAGTGTTAAAGTTAAAAAGAGTTAATCGATGTTAGTAAATCGATTAGTGTTAAAGTAAAAGAAGTTAATCGATGTTAGTTAATCGATTAGAGAATAAAGTTAAAAAGAAGTTAATCGATGTTAGTTAATCGATTAGAGAATAAAGTTGAAAGGAGATAATCGATGTTAGTTTAATCGATTAGAATTAAAGCAAATGAGTTAATGGAATATGGTTATTCGAATAGAAAGTAGAATGAGTTAATCAAATATAGTTTATTCGAAGAAAGTAAAAGGAGTTATCGAATATAGTTTATTCGAAAGGAATTAAGTGAAATGAGTAAATCAATAGTGTTAGTCAAATAGAGTTAATCAACGTGAATTAACTAAGTTAAACTAAGTGGATTAGTTCAGTAAATCGAGACAAGTAAATCAAGTTAGGGTAAACCATTTGAGTTAACCAGTTAGAGTTAACCATTTGAGTTAACCAGTTTGAGTTGATCAGTTAGAATTGACCAGTTAGAGTTAACCAGTTAGGGTTAACCAGTTAGGTTAAACCAGTTGAGTTGACCGGTTAGAGTTATCCAAGTAGAGTTAATCGAGTAGAGTTGTCGAATATCACTTATCCGAAGTAGAGTTATCGAATATAGTGTATTCGAGAGAAGAGAAATCGAATATAGTTTATTCGAGTGGAGAAATCAAATGTAATTCATTTGAGAAGAGTTACCGAATATTAGTTATTCGAAGAGTCGTTATCGAATATTGGTTATTCGAAGTTAGTTAATCCAAAGGAGTTATTCGAAGTTAGTTAATCCAAAGGAGTTATTCGAAGTTAGTTAATCCAAAGGAGTTAGTCGAAGAGTTAATCGAATATAGTTATTCAAAAGAAGGTGTTAATCGAATATAGTTATTCGAGTAAAGTTAAAAGAGTTAATCGAATTTAGTTATTCGAAATGAGTTATTCAAATTAGATATTTGAGTAGAGTTAAACACATTAGAGTGATTCGAATTACTTATTCAAATAGAGTTAAACACGTAAGAGTTAATTGAATATTGGTTATTCAATTAGAGTTAAATCGAATTTAGTTATTCGAAAGGAGTTAATTAATTTGAGTTAAGTTAATCGATTTGAATTAAGTTGAATCGAAATGGAGTAAATCGATTAGAATTAAGTTAATCGAGTTAGAGTAAATCGAATATTGGTTATTCGAAGGTAAGTTATTCGAATTAGTTATTCGAAGGAGTTAATCAAACGAGTTGATCCAAAGGAGTTAGTCGAATATTAGTTATTCGAATAAAGTTAAAGGAGTTATCGATTTTATTTTGATCGAAAGGAGTTATCGATTAGTAAATCGAAAGGAGATTTTCGAATATGAGTTATTCGAAGAGAGATAATCGAATATAGGTTATTCGAAGAAGAGTTAATCAAATAGAGATTTCTCGAAAGAGAGTTATACGTCGAATTCAATTATAGCGAATTCGGGAAAGTACTATTTACTTTCCAGGGTTTAAATCAAGATTTAGTTATTGATTTAGAAATTAGGTGTCTGTTAAATTATTCGAGTTAGGAAATAAAGTTATAATTTAGGTTAGATATTGCAGAAGTATGAATTATAACGTTATAGTTATAATCAAACGTTTTCATATAAGAAGTAGATTCGTAACCTGAATCCTAGAATTTGCGTAAACAGATGATTGGAAAAAGTGAGTGATGAGCTTCATCTATTTCATAGTAAAGGACGTTGTTCAATTAAGGTCTGAGAGGTAATTATACCCCAACTTGATTGACTTCAGAATTGACAAAGGAATAGTTGTGGTTCGATAGAAAAGGTTGATTTGAAATATAGTTAAGTAATAAGCGATTAATGGATTAAGCGTAACGATGTTTTATACAACGTTCATTGGAAATCCGTAAATGAGTTTTGGAAACGTTTTCCAAATATAGTCAGATATGTTTTCTAAACATAGAAAATGAAATGTTTTCACGATAAGAATTTAAGAAATAGAGTTAAGCAAATTCAGAAACTGACTGGAGAGGGTAAGTTGAACGGTTTTCTAAGTGACGATCTGATGTTGGTTTCGACCTTCCGGATTGATACTTAGAGAATTGTTCTCATACTAGTTACAGTTAGGGACTGATAGTTGCGAAATAATAGTGATGTGAAAATAAGCTATGGAAATGTTTTCCAATGATTAATAACATATATTTTCTAAATATATGAAATAAGGAAATATGAACATGTGATGATTGATCGATCGAATTTCCATTTGGAAATAAGATCGTTGTTCGTACACCGACATGTTTTCATTTGATAGTTGAATCACAGACTATCAAAGTTTTTACCATTTTAACGTTGTTAATATGGAGAGACCGGTTGGATTATTATCCAAAGAACCACTCTGTATTGGCATAAGCGTTGCGAGCAATATCTGCCAAGGATAAATTGAAGACGGAGTAAAGTGCAAGGGCTGTTGTATAAGTCTTAGATAACAGTGACTAAGATGGATATACTGAATAGTGCCTTCGGTTTGTCCAGTCCCAGGACAACGTATATGGAAGGAGGTCTGACAGAGTATATCCAATGGATCGCGTAAGTTGATCTGTTCAAACGTATTCACGTTTGGTGGCGGAGGAATTCGTTTCTCTTAGCTGTATACCCGTGTTATTTTTGGATAAGTCAATTTGTGATTTGGCGGGTATGACGATGTGGCATTCATAGTGAATGGTGATCAGATGTTCTGAAGATAGACGTAGCTTCTGGCTTCACACCAGGAAGTAACAAAAGTTGGGCTAGGTAGCATGGCTAGTTGGGTCATCCCCAAGGAGGGTGTATTGTCACCGATTTAGGGAATATTCATATTTATACTTCTTTTTGATTCTGTATCTTCGGATGACGGTTTGATGGCCTACAACCGTGGTGGCAATATATTCGCGACACTCAAGCTAAATGAGTGAGCGGTCATGTGTGGCCGGGTTGCAAGACGTTCTTGTTGAACCCTGAGTGTATCACCTCTAGAGTACACTATTCAGAAGGTGCTCCCATACCTTGTCTGTTGGAATCCAATCTTCAATAAGCGCCCTGCGGTTTATGATTTTATACTATGCATGTAGAACGTGAGATGCAAGCGTTTCTGCTAGATTGATACCTATTTGTACTTAGACATTATTATAATATCACAATGATATTGCTTGTCAAAGTTGTTCAGATACTCATAAGGGAAAAACCCGTTCCGTATTCACGGCGTGGTCTTATGAGATATCCTATACCTGTTTTAAACTATTTTACTCATACCAGTCCCATGACTGACCCGGAGTTTACTTTGTTGTTTTCCCTAAACTCTTGGGTGCCTAAATTTGTACGGGCAGTCAAGTAGTCGGGATTTACAGATATACTTGGAGAGCTTGGAGCAGGAGGCTGCAAGATTTTATATCTATAGTTATTTCCGCTGTGTTGTAAGTGTTGTACTCTGATAAGTGCTATTGTATATATATAACTGTTTACTTCAAAGTTATGTTATATAGTATATGTTATTCGTTCCGCTGTGAGAGTCGTGTTACTCTGATGATTCTGATGTTCTTCTTCTTCTTCTTCTATTCTATTAGTTCTATCTTTTCTTTCTCACCTTCTAAATTCTTTCACTAACGTCTCGGAATTTCCGACTCTCGAGGAGTCGGAAATTTCCAGCCGTTACAAATAGAAAGATTTAGTTGAATCTGGTAAAGAGTTTTATAAAGGATTTATAAAAAAACCAAGTTTTATAAACTAGGTTTATAAAAAGAAATGTAAAGCTAATATGATGATTTAAGTTAAGCTTTTACTGAAAAAACAATTAAGTAAAATGATAAGAATTGGAAGTAAATTTCATAATTTGCAAAGAAAGGATAATAAATGGAATTGGTATAAAAGATTTAGTGAATGGAATTTGGAAATAAAATCCAAATGGTTAATGAATTATGTTAAAAGATTCAAAACTAAGGTTTTGGTTAAATAAAAGGTTTCTTAAGAAAAGAATTTAGTTAAAATGATTATAACTGAAAGGAGATATTCAAATGTAAGGTATGGTTTATAAAACCATAGTTTAAAATGGCATACTAAATTAAATTAGTATAATATTATAATTAATATCAGTTTTGAGTTACAAACTTTTATCTATCTCAAGATCAAAACATTGTCAATCAAGGTTTGAGAGGTAAATAAAATACCCCAACTTGAACGATTTCATTGTTGTCAAGGGTTTGTACTATTTTATAATGGTAAGATGTTGGAAATAATTTAATATTTCCATAAGGAAGAGATTGCAACTTTATTTTGCAAAGTTTATAGAAATTTAATGAAACCATTGGGTTTTAAAGTAAATAATGTATTACTTGACATTGTTTGACCCGGATATGATGTTTGACTATACTTGTATCATTCGGTTAAGTATATAGCACTATGTTTTAGATAATGAAAATAATAATGGTTTTTGAATACATCCAAGGAATAAGTTGATAGCAATGATTTTTGGATTAATGTAAACGAGAGGTTATATTGGTTTGGAAATGGAAGTAAATATTGTAATTACTATTTCCATAAGCATTAGTATAAATTTTTATTAGCAAAATCTTGAAGATAAATAAAACCATTCAGGTTTATATAATAAACTATGTAGCATAGGACACTGTTAAACCCATTTAAGATTTGTAATTGGATTTATACAAATTGGTTATGTATATATAGCGATATTTTGCCAAAATAAAGGAAATAAAAAAGATGTTTGTGTTTAAATATTTTCATAGTAAAGGAAATAAAAAGGGTTTTGTTAATATATAACGATATTTTCGTGGTAAAAGGAAATAAGGAGGAATTTGGTAAATACATTCATTTTAAAGGATATAAGTATTGGCTCTTGTTTACAAAGTAATGAAAACAAGAGGGTTCTATTAATATAAGTTTATATAATCAATTTGTAAGAATCGATAAAAAAGGTTTTATTGAATAGTTTTTTTAAAAAAAGGCCTAAGCTGCTGAGGTACTGATCTACTACTTTTTATTTGATAGTTAAAAACCCGACTATTAATAGATATTACTTTTGGATTTTTGACGAGTTAGTTTAAAGAGATTGAGATGGGAACTGGACGCCAAAACCACTTCGAACCGACTTTGCGTTCGAGAACTAACATTTCAGGGATCTAATGAGATTATTTGAAAACATAGATCTTCAGAGTGATAGGGTCGCTCGTTGATGTTTCTATTTAATTACTAGGATCAAACTTGTATCAGTAAACCTCTTTGTTCTGAGGTAAATTCAGTTTGCTCAGTCTCAAACGAACTTGTATGGACGAATGACTGACAGAGTGTTTCCTAAGACCACGTACGTTGATTTTTACAAAAATACCAAGTATGGTGGCGGAGAAGGCAACTTCTTTTAGCTTAACACCCAGAGTATATTTGTGTAAATCAATTAGTGACTAGCGGACCAGACAATGTGGCATTCAAAATTTGAATGTGATGATTCTGAAAATGGTAATCGTGACCTCAAGTCTCATCAACCAGGATATGACTAAAATTTAGCAGGCATCATGGGTCATACCCATTAGGGTATATCATCACCTAATCTAGAGAAACTGGTAGACCCTATTTTTGTATGCTTTCAAAATGGTACGATTGATGATCCTAACCATGGTGACGACATATTTGTGTAATGTTCCGCATTTTTGGTAGTCAAATATTTAATTTAATTTATTATTTTAAATATTATATTTGGAATATTAATGGATTATAATATTCAATTCGTTATTAAAACGAAGTTTAAAAGTTAAATTTATATAATTAAAAATCGAGCTCGTAACATCGCGGTAGTTCATAATTTACGTTTTGAACATCAATTGTATATACAGGATCCGATATAAGTCGGGTTTATGTGAAACAAGAAACGTTGGAATCTAGTTGATTATAATTTTCAAATGGAAGAGGAAAATCCATATTTCGTGTTATAGATTGTTAGTTATGTCCAAATCAAATTTTATAATAGTCGCTATGGAAATCGTTTATAAATTTTAAACATTTATTTAATTTATCTGAAAGGGAATTTTTATATATTTGGATATCGTTTAACTCGAATATATTAATGTTGAGTTATAATTCCATGTTGATTATATTTGAGTGATATTTTTTTGATATACTCGACAATAATAATTCATTATTATTAAATTTAATTATTTGGTAATTTAATATTATATTGATATTATATAAGCCTTAGAAATGATTATTTTTCAAACAACCTTCGTTTTCAACAAAACGAATTTTTTTTTGGAATACGTACAGCTATTTATTGTTAGATTCCCTGTTTGGAGCCAATCAGAGCTGTTTTATCTGTGTGTGCAATTTAAAGGTGAACCGATAAATTAAAATAACGCCGTTGTGCAAATGGGGTTCGTTTTCAACGAAATTAATTTCACTGGTACCAAAACGTTAAGACACGACGGTGCATCCATTTTTATTTTGTTTAAAGCTCGTGTGTAGCAGTGCGAATTTTCCAGCTACCCATAAACAATGGTAAGTGGTAGAATTAAATACCGTATTAAAATAAATAAAATATAATAAAACTTACTCTCTAAGTAGTTGAAATACTAACTTACCCTAACCTACTATCCACGCATCCTCTATTTTCCTTCCATCTGCACATGCAAATATCTTCGCTGTCTTGTGTTGTCATGTATATGCAGCTACCGATGTAGGAATTCGCAGCTACGAAAGTGAAAACACTCTGCAACCTATCCAATAGTATACATCTTACCCTAATATCAACATCCATAGTTGCATAAGAAAAGAAAATACACTCTATGCCTAATCTAATTTATTTTATTTTCTATGCACATTTTGTTTCAGCAGAAATGATAGTTAATACAGATAGCATCAGCCGAAATGATAATTCATTCAGACAGCATGAAATGATAATTCACGCTTGCGCCTACCCTTATACCTACCTTATACGTTTAAATGGGACATGGTTTTTATCCCCTCTCCCCTTCACCTATAAATAGCAGCACACATTTTTCCTCTTCTACTGTAATTTCCATTGAAGAAAACTTCCACTAAAATCCGTTTTTTTACTCTTTCTATTCGTATTCCTCCTCCTTGTATCTATATTGTACTCTCTTTCCTTCCTCTCACATCAGATAACCAAACCATTCCTTTAGCGTGACAAACACAAACTGGATAGCTAATTAAAACTTTCATCTCATAGTTCGAGTAAGTGAACAAGTTGCGTGGGTTCTCAAGAAGTGCGGGTGGCAATGGGTCAAGCAAGGTCGGACGGTGGTGCACTAGTAGTCGAGAAGGGTCAGCCGACTGTGGTGAAGTGGGAACGTTACAGCTGGGTTCCATCTTGATGTGGGAAGAGTTCACTTCGAATGTGAAGTGCTATTACGTGTGGGTTAGGTCACATTTTTTGATGGCAGCAGTTTGTATTTGCGGTGAAGGTGGTGCAAACGAAGTGGTGGAGGTGAGCTCACGGTTGCACACAGGTGAGGAAGAAGCTTCTGTTATTTTTCTGGAAGCGAGCATTCAAGTTGAATGTGGAAGCGCAACATGGTTTGAAGTAGCGGTGATGTATCATGCGAGGAAGCGTGATGTGTACTGTGCATGGGGAGGAGGACAACAACATGAAGAAACAAACATTGGAATGGAAGAATGGTTATGGAGGGGAGTTTGCGCGAATATCAGGAGGATAAGGAAGACAATGAACAATCATTCATGCCAAGGTATGTTTAATAAAGCCTAATTAAGTTTATGGTCTAATATTGCCTAATCCTGGTTTTTTTTATATAATGTAAGTACGCTATATTCGTTAATTCATGATATACCGTGAACAGTAAAAGGCTAATGTACCTAACCATGTTTAAACGAGCCAAATCAAGTCTTTAAAACGTATTAAATATTTTAGTTCATAATTATTATAATTAAAGTTTTTAAAAGGCTTGACTACAAATGTTATAACATTATTTGTGTCCAATCATATATTAATAAATGCCTAATCACGTTCACATAAGCTAACTCAAGTTCCATTGTATACAACGTAATATTTAGTAAAAGTATATGTATATTAAGCACAAGCGTGGCCTGGGTTAGTTTCGACAGTGAGCTAAATCCTAATTTTTAACTGGTGCTTAATCACTTTATCATGTCTAACTTAGCTAATGTGTCTCGGATTTTTTCGTGCCTGATGGTGTGTACAGTTATTACGCACTAGTGGGCCAATAGTGCATATCTTAAGTGCCTAATGATATGTACATGTAACATGGTGGAAGAATATATATAAATATAAAACACGTAATTAGTTTATTAATAGTATTATTATTTTGAACTAGTGAACAACGTATAATTATAACTTGTGTCTGGCACTCATATGCTAACAGAAACGGACAAAACAAGGAACTTGGAACCATATCAACAGGCGTAATATTATGGGATTTGAAACAAACGAAGTAAACGCAGCCGGAAGCTTGTAAAAACAAACCGTTTTGACAACGAATGGAAACCCAAGGTGAGTTAAACTCACTCAGTTCTCCCTATTTATATTTTATACAAGTTGGGTTTTATTTTCGTGTGTTATGATTGCTAATGGTTGACTGTTTGTTAAATATGTATATACATATATTGCTTGAATTTCTGAAATTAAACATTGTTTAATTTTAGTGAAATCCCAAATCGTTTTTCTAACGATTGGTCCCAATTAAGGTAACTTACCTTATTGGTCACATTTATAAATAAACATGTGTAATTTAATGAATTGCTTGAATTGTTATGGCTGCATGGAATAAAATGGTTGATATTAAATTATCGTTATTGACTGTTATGAAGACCATTATTTATTTGAATTAATTGATAATATTTGAGATAACATATTTAATGCAGGGAAGAATAGGTAGGAGGGATCCAACGGGATTCCTCAAATATATTTAATGACATTTATTTTCATATTATCATTATATGAGCTGTTCTAATTTGATGATTGATTTGGGTGTTGACTATTGACTGAAATTCAATATTTGTCTTGCTTAAACCAATGGGTAATATTGGTTAAATAATTGGCAGTATATGGCCTATAAATCAACCGTTTTATAAATATCGATTTGCCGTTAGGTAAATCAACGAAATAAAGTATTAAAATTTATTTTATAACTGAAAGACAGAAGTTAAATCTGTATCTTTATTTAAAGTTTTTAAAAAGGAAATAAATATTTATTATTTATTATTTGAGTATATAGCTAACTATTAATCTATTTATAAAGTAAATTCTGATGTTAATCATATTTATAAGCAAAATAATATAAAATTAACCTAATGGTTAAATTTGGATAATTGTTTTTAAGAACAATTAAGTGGAATTATTTAAATTAATTATATTATTAATTAATTTAAAGGAAAGACCAATTGAATTCGGTTAATGAGATAACCATGTTTGAGTTAATTAAGTCGACCATTTCAGTTGGGAATGATTATTTTATTAATTTTCTTTGAATTAGTCTAATGATATAATTTAACAAATATTTGTTTTAATTTTAATAAGATTTTAAAAAAGAATTTACTATTTATTTTAGTTAATTAAGAAGCAAACTACCTCTACAATAGTTAATGATGGAAAAAAAATATTATTTTAATTTAATAATAATTTAAGTGTAGTTTAATGAGATCTAATTGAATTAAAAGGGGGTTATGAACGGGTTTTATATTAAAACCCGAGTTTTATAACAAAGTTATAAAAGGGATTTTTAAACGAATACGATGGCTTAAATAATTGTTGATTTAACATTGGAATTAAGAAATCGAGATAAAAAGGGTTTATATTAAACATATAAACGAAGTTTATGCAATGTGATGAAGTGTTAAAACGTTGATTTTAAATTAGCATTACTTAATAATGAAATTAAGTGAAATGAATGGAACTGAAACAAGATTTTCAAAGCGGGGAGTGTATGAATGGAGTAAAAGTGGAATGATATGGTTGATGAGAATTAAGATAAGAAATTAAAAGTATTGGAACCTAAATGGAGATTGGTCAGTTGAGTGATTTTCTGAGTATTATTCTGATGTTGATTTCGGTCTTCCGGTTGATACCTAGGAGGTTATTCGCTTACAAATTTACGGTCGGGGACTAATGAATGTTGAAGTAATGGAAATAAAAGGGATTTAAGAATATGAAATAGTATTTCCAAAGTAACAGAAATACTAAGAGATATTGTGAAATTATACAGAAGTTTTCAAGATTTAAGAAATAAATGGGATAAGTTTGAATACGTTTATTCAAAGGGAAGGGATAGTATCGTTTTTCGAGAAATGAACAAAAGAGATGCCTTAACGAGAATTTACGTAAAATTTGATTAAACCCAAAGTTACGAATAGATATGATTTAACTTTAAAGTGTACGAAATAGTTTTGAGAATCTAGTTATAATAAAATAAGTAGAAATATAATATTTAAAAATATTGCAAGATTTAGAAGTTTAATTAACCTTCGTTAATTGTTTTAAATTAAAATGCCAAGTACCGAACTAGTGAACCTATTTTATTCTCATGATTATTTATATGATAGTAAAATCACTGACTATCAAATCTTACCTTTACGACTGTTGGTACGGAAAGACCGGGATCGAATTTATTTTCGTAAACCACTCTGAACCAGCAACTATGTAGAAGATGATGATCGAAGATGGAGCAATGGAAGACCGTTGATCTTCATGAATGGAAGAACTGTTGATTGAATTTCTCTAGTTTAGCGGGCAGAGATATTTCGACAGTGATTCTATCGTGATTGGAATCAATAGATTGCAACGACTACTCACTACTAATCCATGGGGTGCTTCCTATATTGGATGTGGTAGTAGAGTGCCTTCGATTCATACTGTTCCTGTATAACTTGCATGGACGGATGTCCGACAGAGTATTTCCAAAGGAATCACGTACGTTGATTTCTTCAAATGTACCATAGTTGTGGCGGAGGATGACGGTTCTCTTAGCTTAACAACTAGAGTATTTTTGTGGACGTCAATTAGTGATATCCAGCGGATCTGATGATGTAACATTCAAAGTGAATGGTCGTGTGTTATCTTAAAAAGGTAATTCAAACCTCAAGCCTCACAACTGGGAAATGACAAAAATAGGGCTGGCAGCATGGCTATATGAATCGCTCCCATTAGGGTGTATAATCACATATATAGAGAAATTCCATTTCCTTCTTTAGTCTATTTCGATGTCGTCTCATTTTTGGGAAACGGTTGTTGATCCCAACCATTGTTGTACATTCGATACACTCAAGCGAAATGAGTGGTCGGTCATGTGTAGGCTGGGTTGCAAGACGCTCTTGTTGAACCCAGTGTATTCCTTTCTAGAGATACACTATCGGCATGTGATTCCATACCTTGTCATAGTCGGAATCCAATCTCCAATAATCGACGCGGTTTTGATTGTATACTATATATGTGTAGCGTGAGATTCAAGCATTCCACTAGCTTGATATATTTTTATTTAGACACTATTATAATATCAAAAAGATATTGATTTCAAAAATGTTTTGGGCTATCGTAAGGTAAAATCCATCCGTATTTATGTGTCGATTTGGTCTTACGATTATCCTTTTCTTTTGAAAAGATTTTAACTTTGAAATCAAGTTAGATGATTCCCTGATTGACATAGAAATGTGTTTATTTTATGCTCTTATTTCTTATCTTCTGTATATAAATAAACATTACTTGAGTATTGTTTTGTTACATTTACAGATATTCCAACCCAGCCTGCATGCAACCAGGAAAGTAGAGAAATAGAGATGAAATTGATATATATTTACATTTTGAAGAATTGTAAATGAAGATCTTACATCTAGTTGCTGTTGGACAAGAAAAGGATTGATAAAAAGGCTTTGCAGATCACAAATCAATGAAGAAGTATCAAGGAAGCAAGAGGAAATGAGAAAAGGCCCAAATTTGCTTTATTTATCTAAGGCCCATTTATGTTTCTCATTGTAAACTAATTAGTGATGTAATGACCAGGCCCAATTATCATTAAGGTTAGGGTTTGGCTATCTACCCTATATATACCCATGTAGCCACCATCCTATATCTCCATTATTCTATTCTCTTCTTCATTAATAAAACTCATTTTTCTTTTTATCTTATGCAAATTTCTATTTCTTAGCAATTAGTGTTGTCTACATGATTAGATTCGGTAGAACACTATTTGTATTCTGCATTTCTTTTCATTAGTGATTGACCGTCTGATTAGATTCAGCGGTAATCCTAATTTTATTTCCTGTTGTTATTTATATTCTGCACTTTTATTTTCTGTATTTTAATCGCGTTCATAGGTTAAATTGGATTTGATTAGATTTGAATCTGATTCATAGTTTCATTGCTTTTCCATTGAAATTATGATTTGATCGTCGGTTCAGTTAGATCTGTTCTGAATCAAATTACAGTTTTAATTTTGTTTTGTTTTATTTTCAAAATCAACCTCCAAAGTTTTGTCTAACTCGCCCAAGAGATTAGATAAATAATTTGATTTAATTCACCTCCCTGTGTTCGACCTGTATGCTACACACCTGTATGCTTGCAGTAATTTAATTTAAAATTCGCGCCTTTCTAATTCATAGGAAAGCGACGATCAAGTTTTTGGCGCCGTTGCCGGGGATTTCTCAAAAATTTCAAAACCTCTCTCGAATTTACTTGCCAAAGACGTAAAGTTTGAATTTTCCAATGATTGCAAAACATCTTTTGAAACTCTTAAATCAATCTTGACCACAACTCCCATCATTCAACCTCCTGATTGGACTCAACCCTTTGAACTTATGTGCGACGCTTCTGACTTTACAATTGGAGCCATATTGGGTCAACGAATTGATAAACTCCCTCGAGTCATTTACTACGCTAGCAAAACCTTAAACGAGGCCCAATTAAATTACTCAACTACTGAAAAGGAATTTTTGGCAGTTGTCTTCGCTCTTGAGAAATTCAGACCATATCTCATAGGATCCAAAGTCATAGTCTACACTGACCATGCTTCCCTACGATATTTGCTTTCTAAAAAGGATGCCAAGGCCCGCTTGATTCGTTGGATCCTTCTTCTTCAAGAATTCGATATAGAAATACGAGATAAAAAGGGTTCTGAAAATGTCGTAGCTGATCATCTCTCTCGAATTGTGCACGAAAATGATAACGACACCCAAATCGATGACTATTTTCCTGACGAACAACTCCTTTCGATATCTAACACCCCTTGGTATGCTGACATTGTGAATTATCTTGTCACACAACGAATGCCCGCTGAATGGACGAAACAAGATAAACAAAAATTTCTCTCGAAAGTTCGAAACTTCTATTGGGACGACCCATATCTTTTCAAATACTGTCCAGACCAAATCATTCGAAGGTGTGTGCCCGAGCATGAACACCAAAGTATTATCTCTTTCTCACATGACCATGCTTGTGGCGGTCATTTTGGAGCAAGAAAAACTGCTGCAAAAGTTTTGCAAAGCGGTGTTTATTGGCCCACACTCTTCCGTGACGCTTTCGAATTTTGCTCTAAATGTGAGCGATGTCAAAGAACGGGTCGAATCTCTAAGCGAAACATGATGCCTCTCAACCCCATTTTAGTGATTGAATTATTCGATGTTTGGGGCATCGATTTCATGGGACCATTCCCTAATTCATTTGGGAATCTTTACATCTTACTTGCGGTAGATTATGTCTCAAAATGGGTTGAAGCCATTCCAACCAAAACCAACGACAACAAGGTTGTTGTCAAATTCCTCAAAGAAAACATCTTTTCACGCTTTGGCACACCTCGAGCTATCATTAGCGATAATGGCACTCATTTCTGTAATCGTGCTTTTGAGTCCTTGCTCAAGAAATACTCAATCACACACAAGCTGTCAACACCTTACCATCCACAAACTAGTGGACAAGTAGAAGTTTCCAATAGACAAATCAAGCAAATTCTTGAGAAAACCGTGAATTCCAATAGAAAAGATTGGTCTGTAAAACTGATTGGTGCACTTTGGGCTTTCCGCACTGCTTATAAAACCAATCTAGGGATGTCACCATACCGATTAGTCTTTGGAAAGGCCTGTCACTTACCTCTTGAATTAGAGCATCGCGCTCTTTGGGCCATAAAATTTTTGAACTTTGACTTAGAAAAAGCCGGCTCACATAGGAAGTTACAAATTTCTGAATTAGAGGAATTAATAAATGAGGCGTATGAAAATGCGAAAATCTACAAAGAAAGAACCAAAGCCCAACACGACAAAAACATACTCCGTAAGGAATTCAACGTAGATCAAAAAGTTCTTTTATACGACTCTAGACTTCACTTGTTTCCAGGAAAACTCAGATCTCGATGGACTGGACCTTATGTCGTGAAAACAGTGTATCCTCATGGAGCGGTTGAAATTGAAAATCCTACGAATGGAAAAGTCTTAAAAGTAAACGGTCAACGACTGAAACCATTTTTGGAATTCGAGCAATATGACGAAGACGACCCTATCGATCTGCATGAGCCTGATCATCCACCATGAAATCAGGTGGTACACGTTCTTTTTCTGTTATTTTTCTTTCTCATTTTTTTATTTTATTTTTGTTTTTCCGCCTTAGACAGTTGGGACACTGTCTCAATCAAGTGTGTGGGGGGGAGTCTGCATTGTATTCTTTTGATTTTTCTTTAATTTTTCTTTCTTTTCATGTAGGACCATCATACACTTTATATCGTAGTAACATACCATAAATTTTTTTTTTAACATACGACTCATTTTCAATTGATACAACAAAATAAGTTTACAATTTTTAGCCAGTTGATAGTATTTTTTTTTCTCTCAACTTAGATCGAATAAGAAATATAATGAAAAGTTTAATTTTGAGGGATAATAGTGTAACCGGTACATAGGGAGATTCTTAGGTAATGGCCATGAAATCTATTCTATATTGTAGACTTTGTTTAAACAAGTGGAGGACTTAAAGTACTTATAATGGCTTGTCAAATCTTTAAAACTAAGTTGTGTTAAGTTGAATTCGCGTAACTCTCTTTTTGTGCTTATAAATTCAATAATAATAATAGTAATCCAAGGGTATCCAACATTGCTTGTATATCGAGCGTTGGTGTGCAAACCCGCCAAGCTCTATCCGACACGTTGTTGACAAAGTCAGCATTGGAATATCTTGGTCTCATTTTATGAGATTGGACACCTAAGGATTACCGACACGTTGTTGACAAAGTCAAAGTCGGCCTGCACAATCTGCCAAGCTCTTTACCTACTCTCCGTTAGTCCACGAGGCAGTGTATGGGTGGTAAACCTTGGTCTTCTAAGTTAGGTGTATGTACTTAATCATAAACTTTAAAATTTGATAGAATAAAGAATAAGCGATGATGCCCAGGCACTTCTTGACCTTATTGATTTGACTAGCCATACATGAGAAAATTAGAATACCACTTTGCAAACTGTGCCAAGCAAACTAAGAATTTATTTCATGGCTTCACTATGTTATCGACCGAACTAACTGGCCAAACTGGAATTTAACATTTGAAAACTTGATTTATATTGAAAATTTGTGACAAGACGAGGTATCTAAAATAAAATCAACTGATTAGAAATTATTGACTTAATTTTTTGTACCACTTTCCTGAAATAAGTCGTGTTTTCATTTTTCGTTTTTATCTGCATATGTCCATTGCATTCATGTAGTTCATTAGAACCATATCATACTGCATTTGGATTTTGTGGGTAGTATCCGCTGAAAACCCTCACGAGACACCACTCGTCCTACTAGGGACATCTAGAGGTTTAACGGCTTGTTGCATACGCTCAATGCAATCGTGTTTCCTACGAAAGTGTGACCTATCTAGTTAGTTTTTCATTTCTTGTTTTACTCGAGGACGAGTAAAAGATAAGTGTGGGGGTATTTGATTGACATAGAAATGTGTTTATTTTATGCTCTTATTTGTTATCTTTTGTATATAAATAAACATTACTTGGGTATTGTTTTGTTACTTTTACAGATATTCCAACCCAGCCTGCATGCAACCAGGAAAGTAGAGAAATAGAGATGAAATTGATATATATTTACGTTTTGAAGAATTGTAAATGAAGATCTTACATCTAGTTGCTGTTGGACAAGAAAAGGATTGATAAAAAGGCTTTGCACATCACAAATCAATGAAGAAGTATCAAGGAAGCAATAGGAAAAGAGAAAAGGCCCAAATTTGCTTTATTTATCTAAGGCCCATTTATGTTTCTCATTGTAAACTAATTAGTGATGTAATGACCAGGCCCAATTATCATTAGGGTTAGGGTTTGGCTATCTACCCTATATATACCCATGTAGCCATCATCCTATATCTCCATTATTCTATTCTCTTCTTCATTAATAAAACTCATTTTTCTTTTTATCTTATGCAATTTTCTATTTCTTAGCAATTAGTGTTGTCTACACGATTAGATTCGGTAGAACACTATTTGTATTCTGCATTTCTTTTCATTAGTGATTGACCGTCTGATTAGATTCAGCGGTAATCCTAATTTTATTTCCTGTTGTTATTTATATTCTGCACTTTTATTTTCTGTATTTTAATCGCGTTCATAGGTTAAATTGGATTTGATTAGATTTGAATCTGATTCATAGTTTCATTGCTTTTCCATTGAAATTATGATTTGATCGTCGGTTCAGTTAGATCTGTTCTGAATCAAATTACAGTTTTAATTTTGTTTTATTTTCAAAATCAACCTCCAAAGTTTTGTCTAACTCGCCCAAGAGATTAGATAAATAATTTGATTTAATTCACCTCCCTGTGTTCGACCTGTATGCTACACACTTGTATGCTTGCAGTAATTTAATTTAAAATTCGCGCCTTTCTAATTCATAGGAAAGCGACGATCATTCCCCTTAAACTTAGTGTGTTTATCTCACTCTGGTTCACCAGACTGACCCCGTGTTTGTAATGCTTGGGTTAGACCGGGTTGTATAGGTCTAGGTTATCGGATGTGGCGATGTCTAGAGACGAGCTGGAGATGTTCATATGTATGATATCTAGTATTTATTCCGCTATGTGACTGTATATAAGGAAAGGTTATTATTACTGTCCAGATGCGATAATGTAATCATATGATTGTAAGTTTTATTTAAAGCTCTCAATAAAGATTTATTTATATATTATATTTTGTTCCGCTGCGATGTGAGACTCTGATTTTGTGTTGTGTGGGTTTTTTTCTTCTATTCTAATATTTCTTTCTTTCCTTATTCTCTAGTTTCTTTCTATAAATGTTCCGGTGTTTTCGGTGTTTGGAACGTCGACATGAGATATGGTAAATGTATTTATGTCGATTTTCGAGGCTGAAAATCTTCGGTTCGTTACAGTGGTATCAGAACTGTTGGTTAAGTAATAACCTTGGCTCTGTGGCGTAACTCGATAGAGATGGGGTTAGTAACACCTAGATTGAGTTTGAGTGTATATATATAAGAGCATATTTGTAAATTTTATATACAAATGTTTTGTATTGTATTGTTTGATCGGTTCAAGTGTTGAGAAGCTTTGAACTGATAATGGACATGATATTGTTTTGTAAAGAGGATAAATGAAATAATTTTACCCAAATTATATTTTTTGTGTAGAAAAGAAATAACTTTATGAAATTATTGAGATATTGTGTGTTGATTGATTTGAATGAAATTCAAATTAGGTTAAAAATTGAATTGAAACTTAACTTGGTTAAGTGAAATTAAATTAAGAAATGATATTGAAATTAAATAATATTGATCCGAATTTGGAAATTAAATGAATAATAATTAAATGGAAATCTATCGGAGAATAATCAATTGATATTCAAATATGTGAAGCTAAAGTAAATATGAAATTGATTGTAAATTCATTGATTTGATTGAATTTGTTGTGTATTGGTTGTTTATTGTTTGGTGGATTGTTTGAATATAATAAATCAATGATTTATTAATAGAATTAAATGAATTAGAAAATGAATTCTAGAATTATAAATTGGAATGAAACTGCGTATGAATTAGGATTGGGTGATATAACCTTATATTTATAAACTGTTGATAATTCATGTTTAATTCTTGGAATTTGGGAAGTTATACTTGCTAATCAATGAAATGTTATTTAGAACTTCATATATTTGTTGATTATATGTTGAAATGAGTTAAGTACAGGTGCCAGAAGGCTTTGAGGTTGATTTTGGGTGAATAATCGCATATAAGTTGAGCAAGTACGCTCAATAGCACTCGTAACAGGTACATCTACGCGAAAATATAAATTTTGGGGTTGGATTTTTGTTTTCTGACCATGTGAATCGATGTATATATATACATATTATTTGTTCCTGTGATATCGCAGATGTCACTTCGTATAGGGGAGATTTTGCTGAATTTTTCCGGGAATTTTAGGTGTTAGAAGACTTTTTGATATTTTTGAAAAGTTTATTTTACCATAACAAATTAGTTTTCGATTTAAAATAAAATTCGATTTTAAAGTTAATGGGTTTGTGACAATTTTTCCACCTTAGTAATTTCGGGGATGAAATTCTTTTAAGGGGGAAGAATGTAATGTCCCGTATTTTTGGTAGTCAAATATTTAATTTAATTTATTATTTTAAATATTATATTTGGAATATTATTGGATTATAATATTAAATTCGTTAGTACAACGAAGTTTAAAATTTAAATTTATATGTAATTATAAATCGAGCTCGTAACATCGCGGTAGTTCGTAATTTACGTTTTGAACTTCAATTGTATATACAGGATCCGATATAAGTCGGATTTCTGTGAAACAAGAAATGTTGGAATCTAGTTACTTATAATTTTCATATGGAAGAGGAAAATTCAAATTTCATGTTATAGATTGTTGGTTATGTCCAAATCAAATTTTAAAATAGTAGCTATGGAAATCATTTATAAATTTTAAAATAGTAGCTATGGAAATCATTTATCAAAAAGGGAATTTTTATATATTTGGATATCGTTTAACTCGAATATATTAATGTAAAGTTATCCTTTAGCATGGCAAACAAAAATTGGTTAACTAATCAAAACTTTCCTCTCATAGTTCGAATAAGTGATCAAGCTACGTGTACTTTTTAGTACAGTTTAAGCCGACATTTATTACATCCTGTCAACTCAAATTATACAGAAAAACGGATAGTTATTAGAAAGAAATTAGAGGGTTAGATAAGAAATAAATAATAAAGTAGAAGAATGGAAAGAGGAAGAACAGTACACCGATTCTCATATCGCAGTGGAACAAAATATAACATAGAAATAAATCTTTACTGAGAGCTGAAAATAAAACTTACAATCATCAGAGTACATCACAAATCTGGACAGTTATAATATTATGTCCGCATATACAATCATACAACGGAATATATAATGTCATTAGTTTGGACTCTCCCATCTCGTCTCTTCGTAACAACCGATAACCTGAACCTGTACAGCTCGGTCTAACCCGAGCATTACAAACGCCAGGTCAGTCTGGTGAACCAGAGTGAGAAAAACACACTAAGTTTAAAGGCATCACACAACTAGATTTTTAACGTTAAAATCCTTCGAAAGAAAAGTATAATCGTAAGACCGAATCCACACATAAATACAGACGGTTTTTATCTTACGATAACCCAAAACATTTTTGAAAACAACATTATTCTGATATTATGATAGTGTCTAAATACAAGTAAATATCAATCTAGTAGAATGCCTGCATTTCACGCTCCATATATAGAGTATAAAATCAAAACCACAGGCACTTATTGGAGAACGGATTTCCTAGCAAGGTATAGGACTACCTTCCCAACAATGTACCTCTGGAGATGAATACATTGGGGTTCAACAAGAATGTCTTGCAACCCACGCTAAACATGATCGGTCCCTCACTTTCTCTTGAGAGTACCAAATATATAATTACCACTGTTGGGGGCTAGCCAACCGAACCAATAGCATACATACAGAAAATAAAAAGGGACAACCGAAGGTATTTGATTTCTCCAAATCAGGTAATGATATACCCTTTTGATGGGTGCGACACACATAGCCATGCGACCTACCTGATTTTGTCATTCCCCATTGATAAGCTAGAGGTCATAATCTTCTTAGAACATCTGGTCACCATTTACTTTGAATGCCACATTGTCATATCCTCCAGACAATCACTAATTGAAGTCCACAAAATTACCCTAGTTGGGAGTTAACCAACTATAGTACGTTTGAAGAAATCAATGTAAATGACCCCATTGGAAATATTCTATTAGAAATTCTTCAATACAAGTAATCCAGGAACAGGATGAACCGAAGGCACTCTCCTATTGCATCCATTATAGGAATCACCCCATGGATCAGTAGCGAGAAGTCCTTGCAATCCGTAGATTCCAATCACGATAGAATCACTGCCAAATATATATCTCTAGGGATCAGTCAGAGAAATTCAACAGTATTTCCTCTGCTCATGAAGATTTACAGTCTTCAATTGCTCCATCTCAATTAGCATCTTCACATATTCGTATTTATTGGTCGGAATGGTCTTCGAATATAAATTCGATCCCGGTCTTTCCGTACCAACACACGTTGGGTCTGATTTTGATAGTCAGTTATTTAACTATCAAAACAAACAATTAAAAATAAAACCAAATAGATCCATTGGTTTTGTACACATCGTCTCTTGGCCTTTAAAATAATCTATTGGTTGTAATACCAAAATAATATATTAGTTTTAATATATTAATATTCTCAAATCCTTTATTTTAATACTTCGGAAAATATCTTAAATCATATTCAAATTTCCTTCAGCTATCGTTTCAAAATATTGCTAACAACATTGTTTATTATTTAATATTTCGAAATCAATCCAAATTTGTCATTCTTAAAACAACCGTTACGAAATCTCCTTTTCGTTTTGTTATTTGAGCACCATAATCGTCACTTATCCTTTTAGAATAACCCATTCTAAATCTCATCTCTTTGTTTTGAAAATATCATTATATTTTCAAAAAATCTCCTTTATTATTTCTTTACTATAGAAATATCATTTCATATTCTCAAGCCCTTATTAAATTCCTTTACTTTAGAATTCTAATATATGTATATTCCCAACCTATTCAAATGACATTACATTATTATTTCACAAAATAATTCAATATTTCCGTCATTGCAACTAATACATCCGTTCAAGTTGGGGTATTTTAATTACCTCTCAGATCTTGATCAACAACGTTCTTATCTTAAGATAAATACAAGTTGTAATTCAAAAACCCATATTCATTCTAATACCGACCAATACCAATTCACTATTTTATTAAAAATACGGTTTTATAAAACCTTCTTACTTTTGAAATTTCCTTTTTATGTATACTATTATTATAAATTCATTAATTTAGTAAATGATAAATAAAAAATAAAACTTTAACTTCTTTAAACTATTTATTTTATTATATGGATTCTTATTACAAATTGTAATACCAAAGCTTTTACCAAATTCAATTGCAAGTATACTTTTACTTAAACCTTTTAATTATTTCCTTTGGTAAAATCTTATTTCAATTCCCATCCATTTCACTTAACGCCATCATTTGGTAACGTTAATTTAAAATTAACGTTTTAAATTCACATCTCTCTTTATAAGCTTGTTTACACAACTTTGGTTTAATATAAACCCTTTTCCATCTCGATTCCCTTTACTTAATCCAATATTAAGTAACATTTATTTTAAGTATATCTGATTCGCTTAAAATCCTTTTATAACTTAATCTATCAAACCTGGTTTAAATGTAAATCTGTTCATAAGCTCACTTAAAAATTCAGTTATATTCATTATTACATTGGTTACTTACCTAAACTTTATTTAAATAATTAGTTCCTTAAATTATTATAATTTAAAATTATAATTTACTTCATCACTAACGGGAACTAATATTAAATTCCCCTTTTAATTCTTATTGAACTAAACAACCATTTGTTAAATTATATCACTATTTTAGTCGGTACAAACTAATTTAATTTAACAATCAATCTCCATTAAAACAATTGGCTTGGTCAACTGTTAAACATGATTAACTCATTGATCAATTCTAATTTGTCTTTTCATTTAAATTAATTAATAATATAATTAATTTAAATTATCCCATTTACTTCGATTATTATTAAATAAATAATAACTCGATTAATATAATCGCATTTTAATTATTACTTAAAATAATTAATCCTAATTATTAATTGTTATATTAATCCTTGCTCACCTGCTTATCCATCTTATTAATATAAGAATTAGTTTTATAAATCATTTAATAATTACGATGAGGCACGTGCTTTGTACACGATATATTTTTTGTATAAAAAAGGTATTTGTGGTTAAAACAATCAATATATGCATGTGCTTCGCACACGGTATATTTCTGATCCAAAAAAGGTATTTGTGGTTAAAAAAATCAATATATGCACGTGCTTCGCACATGGTATATTTTTGATACAAAAATGGTATTTGTGGTTAAAACAATCAATATATGCACGTGCTTCGCACACGGTATATTTTCTTTTAAAAACTTCATTTAAAAGAATATATTTAAACATCTATATTCAGTTATAAAATAAATTTTATAACTTCATTTCTATCGATTCACCTGACAGTAAATCAATCTTTATAAAACGATTATAATTTAGGCCATCTACTATCAATTTCTCAACCAATATTTCTTATTGGTTAATATCAAGGGTTAAACAGTAATCAATAATCAATCCATCATCTAATCAGGTTATTAAACAGTACATGTAATATAACATGAAAATAAACAATAAATTTAAGGAATCCGGTTGGATCCCTCCAACCCGTTCTTCCCTGTATTCAATATGACAATATATAATAAACATGAATAATTAATTTAACTGGTGACAGTCAACTAACAACAATTCAAGCATCCAATTCAATTTTAAATGTTTATATTTTTATAAACGTAACCAATAAGGTAAGTTACCTTCATTGGAAATAATTGTTATAAATAACGATTTTATTTCATTCAAATTAAACAACCTTTCATTTAAATTAAACAACCGTTTAATTTAAACAATATATAAAAATATTAAACAAACGATCAAACAATCATCAACCATTCAATAATTAACAATCATAGCACACAAACAATAAAACCCGACTTATATAAATATAAGTGGGATAACTGAGTGAGTTTAACTCACCTTGAGTTTATTTTGTCATTAATTCAGATCGTTTTAATAAAATTAAACACGCGTTTAATTTTATCAAAAATGTCGGTTGCTTCAGATGCTGATCAATCCCTGCTCCATTTCGTTGTGCTTGACGATACGGCTTCGACACAATCCGGTTTGTTAAATTATGTTATAGTACTTAAAAGTTATATAAACATTAAGTATACGGTTTTATTAAAATTAATTAACCCTTAATAATAACTTAATTAGGCAAAATTTTAAGTTAAAAATACTAACTCATACCCTATTTGCACTGGCGGACCCAACCCGCTCCACAATTTCCTTCTAGTAAACTAAAATCACGGTTTCCCTTCACATTTTCCAAACACTGAAGCCGTCACCACTTTCAAAAACCAACTCATGCTGTTGTACTCCAACTTCCCCACTGTTCTGTCCATTTTTCCGCCCTTTTTATTTTTTTTCTTTTTTTTCTTTTTAAAAAAGAAATCCCGAGGCCCAAATTCAAACTCACGTAAAAATGAACCCCAAACTGCAAACACAGTAGTTTCTTCTCCAATTTAGCTGAAGCACATTTCGTCCTCCTCCTGTACACATTTTCTGAAGCATCCTCTGTTTCTTTTTTTTTATTATTATTTTTAAATTGTTCGAAGGCTACGGCCTAGAAGGCCTACGAACGGCTCGTGTACCCAACCCGTACCAGAACCTTCCCTCCCCAACAAATACTTCTTCCCCAAACAATGCATAGTGCGCACCAAAAAGTGCTTCAGTATTTAAAACTCCCATACTCTTACTTCGAACACACTTCATACTATTAGTCCCTTCTTCCCAAACTGTCCTCCTTCTCCTTCAAAGGTTTCAAACGCCAAGAATCCTTCCTGTCACTATTTGAACACAGTGAACCCAACTCCTTCACCCACTGCACCCGCACCGGATCTCTAACGCCTGACCTGGCCACTGACATGTCGTCTCCAAACACTACCTATCCCGGAGCTTGCCCCCTCTGATCTCGCACTACCTGTAACACCCCTAAGTCCCACATCGCGGAAGCCTGTGTGAAGTGAGTACTTATACAGTAGAGCCCATCTCTTACTAACACCGAGGCCTTTTGAGGAACAAAACCCCACACCTATACGGTGGCTAAGTTGGGGGCAACATCTTGCGCGAACGGAGGTGCAGGCTGTTACACTACCTGTGTCACCACGTCGAACCGACACCACCACCGGTACATGCCGACCCCCTTCACACCTCATCTGAGACCAACGCCCCCTCTGAACCCAACCAGTACCTCGTCATTCACTGTTTGTTCGAACTTCGAAGCCTGCATTGTTCCGCATGAAAACACTACTGCACCATATTTTGAAGAAAAACTCCCGCTACTCCTCTCGTACAATATTACAGCCTTCCCCATGCCTTAAGGACTTCCCAATACCCTCTTCCATGCGTGTTACCTCCTCCACATCCATTACTTCCCCTACCATTCCTCACCATTCCTGTTATGGCTCGAACCATTCTTTTTTCCATTTCCGACCACCCACCTGACAGTAGCGACACCTCTAGGTGTCGGTCTCCTCTAGTATGGACGCTGCACCCACCCACTGAAGCTCTGCCATACAACCACCGAACTCCACCACGTCGACTTGTCCCTCTACTACGACCTGCTACTTCACACAAAGCACAGTGCGCACATGTACAGACCATATAATGCCTTCACTCATTCGAATTGTAGGGGAAAACTTTGGTTTTTGTTTGTAGAGGAGGGTCATTGTTTTGCGTAAAGGGAAAGAAAAAGAACTAGCAGAATGGTGTCACTCATTTTCTGGAAGAAGAAATTTTCATGATGTTTTTGTGCCTATTTACAACAAAGGGATCCTTGGTATGGAAGTTATAACGAGGCTTATAGGGTTGCACAGGCTATATGTATTTTTAGGGGAGTACGTGTGTGTGTGTGTGTGTGTTTTCTTTTCATATATGTACCGTTCGTATTGGAAAGTCACGGTAGAGTAGGAGAGGTTTGCAGGGTACGAAATTTCATTTCATCAGGCTATTGAGAAGGGTAGTATAGCTGAACAGATGGGAAGAATAGGCTGTACAAATTCACAGGTGGCATGTGCTTTGGTATTACTTAAGGGTGATGTTCATACATGTTTAATATATTTATTTTTCTCTTAGTGTATGGAGTCTTAAGTTTTATTACCGTAAGTTTTAATATTAACGCCATCAATGTCGAACGCTATATAAAACGCACCATCGCACACAAATCCCCAAACGAGACGAAAATGAATACACTTTATGTCGTTATGTTACGGTTCCAATGAAATGAATTTCGTTGTAAATTGACTCCGTTTGCACAACGATGTTATTTTAATTTTAAATTATCCATCGGTTCATGGTTTAAATATCGCCTACTCACAAAACAACTCCGTTTGGCCCCAAATCGGAAACATAGCAATAATCAATGATATGCATTCCATAAAATTCGTTTTTTTCAAAAACAAAGGTCGTTTGGAAAATAATAATTCATACAGCTGATATAATATCGGTAATATATATAAATTAAATTCAAAATAATTTAATTAAATAGAAAAAATATATTTTTATCGAATATATCCAAATAAAATAATAGATATCTTTAACTCCAACATATGTGAAATTGTAACTTAAAATTAATATTTCTGAGTTAAACGATTTTAGAATATATAGAAATTCCTTTTAAATAGATTAAATAAACGTTATAATTTATAAATGATTTCTATAGCGACTATTTTAAATTTTGAAGTGGACATAACTAACAATCTATAACATGAAATCCAGATTTTTCTCTTCCATATGAAAATTATAATCAATAAGATTCCAACATTTCTTGTTTCATAGAAATCTGACTTATATCAGATCTTGTATATTCAATTGAAATTCAAAACTCAATATTACGAACTGCCGCGCCATTTCAAGCTCGATTTATATTATATATAAATTTAACGTTCAAACTTGTTTTAATAAACGAATAAAAATATTAAAATCCATTTAAAAATTCAAATTAAATATTTAAAACAATATAAAGAATTAAATATTTGACCATCAGAAACACAAGACATTACAATCTTCCCCCCTTAAATGAATTTTGTCCCCAAAATTATCAAGGTAAGAAAGATGTAACAAACCCACTGATTTCCCAAATCCAATTTATTATAAATCAAAAACCAATTTAATATCGCTAATATATATTTTCAAAAATTTCAAAAAAAAAATCTAACACTTTAAATTCCCGGAAAAATTCACAGAGTCTCACCTGCACAGAGTGACATCTGCGATATCGCAGAAACAAATAATATATATACATTGACCCACCCGATCGGAAAACAAAAACTAAAATCCCAAAATTTTATATTTTCGCGTACTCTTACCTTATGCAAGCGATATTGAGCATTAATGCTCAATTTATCGTGATCGACTCTACAAGATCAATGCTCAAGCCATCTGGCACCTGTACTTATCTCAGTTCACCATGTAAGTGACAATGAAATTTCAAATAACTCTTCGTTAATTAACAGGTATAAGTATCCATGTTTCAAGAAATAAACTAAAACATCATTCATTTGCACATACAGGGTTAAATCATCTGGTTTTAATTCATATGTGGTTCCTTTCCAGTTGTTTATACTGGAATTCATTTCTTCGGTTTACTATTCATCCAATTCTTTATTATACCATGGACGAATTATATTTAACTTATCTAACAATGCATCAATCATAGCACAACCAACTCAATCAAATCAATTGAATTCACATTCTATATTAATATTCACTTTGGTTTAACATATTTGAATATCAATCGGTTAATATTCGATTGATTTCTATTTAATTATTATTCATTAAATTTTCTAGATTCCAAAACTAATTTATTTAATTTCAAAATTATTTCTTAAGTCCACTTATCCAAGTTAGGATTCAATTCAAATTTTAAATCCAAATTTGTATTCCATTCAAATCAGTCAAACACACAATATTACAATAATTTAATAAAATTGTTTATTTCTATACAAAATATAGTTTGGGTAAAGTTATTTCATCTACCCTCTTTACAAAACAATATTGTATCCATTACCAGTTCAATGCTTTTCAATAGTTGAACCGATCAACCAACACAATACAAAACATTCATATATAAAATTACAAATACGCTCTCATATATATACATTCAACTCGATCTAGGGCATTACTACCTTATCTCTATCGAATTACTCCACAGAGGCAAGGTTATTACTAAACCAATAGCTTTGATACCAAATGTAACGACCCACTTTTTAGTACTGTTTAAGCCGACATTTATCACATCCCGTCAACTCAAATTGTACAGAAAAACGGAAAGTTATTAGAAAGAAATTAGAGGGTGAGATAAGAAAGAAAGAAATAATAGAGTAGAAGAATGGAAAGAAGAACAACACCACACAGATTCTCACATCGCAGTGGAACAAAATATAATATAGAAATAAATCTTTACTGAGAACCTGAAATAAAACTTACAATTATCAGAGTACATCATTTGTCCTCATATACAATAACACGGCGGAATATATAATATCATTGGTCTGGACTCTCCCATCTCGTCTATTCCTAACAACCGATAACCTGAACCTGTATAGCTCGGTCTAACCCGAGCATTACAAACACCGGGTCAGTCTAGTGAATTAGAGTAAGAAAAACACAATAAGTTTAAAGGCATCACACAACTTGATTTTTAACGTTAAAATCCTTTCGAAAGAAATAGATAATCATAAGACCGAATCCACACATAAATACGGACGGTTTTTATCTTACGATAACCCAAAACATTATTGAAAACAATATTATTCTGATATTATGACGGTGTCTAAATACAAGTAAATATCAATCTAGCAGAACGCTTGCATCTCGCGCTCCATATATATAATATAAAATTAAATCCGCAAGCGCTTATTGGAGAACAGATTTCCTGGCAAGGTATGGGACCACCTTCCTGACAATATACCTCTGGAGATGAATACATTGGGGTTCAACAAGAACGTCTTGCAACCCAGGCTAAACATGACCGGCCCCTCACTTTCTCTTGAGAGCACCGAATATATCATTACCACAGTTGGGGGCCAGCCAATCGAACCGATAGCATACATACAGAAAATAAAAAGGGACAACCAAAGGCATTTGATTTCTCCAGATCAGGTAATGATATACTCTTTTGATGGGTGCGACCCACATAGCCATGCGACCTACCCGATTTTATGCCATTCCCGGTTGATGAGGCTAGAGGTCAAAATCTTCTTAGAACATATGGTCACCATTTACTTTGAATGCCACATTGTCATATCCTCCAGACAATCACTAACTGACGTCCACAAAAATACCCTAGTTGGGAGCTAACCAACTATAGTACGTTTGAAGAAATCAATGTACGTGACCCCATTGGAAATACTCTGTCATACATTCATCCATACAAGTCATCCAGGAATATGATAAACCGAAGGCACTCTCCTACTGCATCCAATATAGGAATCACCCCATGGATCAGTAGTGAGAAGTCCTTGCAATCCATAGATTCCAATCACGACAGAATCACTGCCAAATATATATCTCTAGGGATCATCCAAAGAAATTCAACAGTAGTTCCTCCGCTCATGAAGATTTATGGTCTTCAATTGCTCCATCTCGATTAGCATCTTCACATATTCGTATTTATTGGTCGGAATGGTCTTCGAATATAAATTCAATCCCGGTCTTTCCGTACCAACACACCTTGGGTCTGATTTTGATAGTCGGTTATTTAACTATCAAAATAAATAATTAAAAATAAAACCAAATAGATCCATTGGTTTAGTACACAGCGTCACTAGGCCATTAAAAGTAATATATTGGTTGTAATACCAAAATAATATATTGGTTTTAATATATTAATATTCTCAAATCCTTTATTTTAATATTTCAAAAAATATCTTAAATCATATTCAATTTTCCTTTAGCTATCATTTCAAAATATTGCTAATAACATTATTTATTATTTAATATTTGGAAATCGATCCAAATTTGTCATTCTTAAAACAACCATTACGAAATCTCCTTTTCTTTTCGTTATTTGAGCACCGTAATCGTCACTTATCCTTTTAGAATAACCCATTCTAAATCTCATCTCTTTGTTTTGAAAATATCGTTATATTTTCACAAAATCTCCTTTATTATTTCTTTACTATAGAAATATCATTTCATATTCTCAAGCCCTTATTAAATTCCTTTACTTTAGAATTCTAATATATGTATATTTCCAACTTCTTCAAATGACATTACATTATTATTTCACAAAATAATTCACTTTTAATATTTCTGTCATTACAACTAATACATCCTCCGATAATCCTGAAGTCGTTCAAGTTGGGGTATTTTAATTACCTCTCAGACCTTGATTAACAACATTCTTATCTTAAAATAAATATGAGTTGTAATTCAAAAACCCATATTCATTATAATACCAACCAACACCAATTCATTATTTTATTAAAAATACGGTTTTATAAAACCTTCTTACTTTTGAAATTTCTTTTTAAATATACTATTACTACTAAATTCATTAATTTAGTAATTGATAAATAAAACATCAAACTTTAAGTTCCTTAAACTATTTATTTTATTATATGGATTCTTATTACAAATTCTAATTCTAAAGCTTTTACCAAATTCAATTGCAAGAATACTTTTACTTAAACCTTTTAATTATTTCCTTTGGTAAAATCTTATTTCAATTCCCATCCATTTCACTTAACGCCATCATTTGGTATGGTTAATTTAAAATTAACGCTTTAAATTCACATCTCTCTTTATAAGCTTGTTTACACAACTCTGGTTTAATATGAACCCTTTTCCATCTCGATTCCCTTTACTTAATCCAATATTAAGTAACATTTATTTTAAGTTTATCTGATTCGCTTAAAATCCTTTTATAACTTAATTTATCAAACTTGGTTTAAATGTAAATCTGTTCATAAACTCACCTAAAAATTCAGTTATATTCATTATTACTTTGGTTAATTACCAGAACTTTATTTAAATAAATAGTTTCTTAATTTATTATAATTTATAATTATAATTTACTTCATCACTAATGGGAACTAATATTAAATTCCCTTTTTAATTCTTATTGAACTAAACAACCATTTGTAAATTATATCACTATTTTAGTCGGTACAAACTAATTTAATTTAACAATCATTCTCCATTAAAACAGTTGGCTTGGTCAACTGTTAAACATTATTAACTCATTGATCAATTCTAATTTTTCTTTTCATTTAAACTAATTAATAATATAACTAATTTAAATTATCCCATTTACTTTGATTATTATTAAATAAACAACAAATCGATTAATATAATCCCATTTTAATTATTACTTAAAAAATTAATCCTAATTATTAATCGTTACATTAATCCTTGCTCACCTGCTTATCCATCTTATTAATATGAGAATTAGTTTTATAAATCATTTAACAATTACGATGAGGCACATGCTTTGCACACGGTATGTTTTTGGTACAAAAATGATATTTGTGGTTAAAGCAATCAATATATGCACCTGCTTCGCACAAGGTATACTTTTGATACAAAAATGGTATTTGTGGTTAAAACAATCAACATATGCACGTGCTTTGCACACGATATATTTTTGATACAAAAATGGTATTTGTGGTTAAAATAATCAATATATGCACGTGCTTCGCACACGGTATATTTTTCTTTTTATAAACTTCATTTAAAAGAAAATATTTAAAAATCTATATTCAGTTATTAAATAAATTTTATAACTTCATTTCTGTCGATTCACCTGACAGTAAATCAATCTTTATAAAACAATTATAATTTAGGCCATCTACTGTCAATTTCTCTACCAATATTTCTCATTGGTTAATATCAAGGGTTCAACAGCAATTAATAATCAATCCATCATCCAGTCAGGTTATTAAACAGTACATGTGATATAACATGAAAATAAACAATAAATTTGAGGAATCCGGTTGGATCCCTCCAAACTGTTCTTCCCTGTATCCAATATGACAATCTATAGTAAACATGAATAATTAATTTAACTGGTTACAGTCAACTAACAACAATTCAAGCATCCAATTCAATTTTAAACATTTATATTTTAAAAACGTAACAAATAAGGTAAGGTACCTTCATTGGAAATAATCGTTATAAATAACGATTTTATTTCATTTAAATTAAACAACCGTTTAATTTAAACAATATATAAAATTATTAAACAAATAATCAAACGATCATCAATCATTCAATAATTAAGAATCATAGCACACAAACAATAAAACCTGACTTATATAAATATAAGTGGGATAACTGAGTAAGTTTAACTCACCTTCAGTTTATTTTGACGTTAATTCAGATCGTTTAAATAAAATTAAAAATGCGCTTAATTTTATCAGAAATGCCGGTTGCTTCAGATGTTGATCAAACCCTGCTCCATTTCGTTGTGCTTGACGATACGGTTCCGACACACTCCGGTTTGTTATATTATGTTACAGTATGTAAAAGTTATACCAACATTAAGTATACGGTTTTATTAAAATTAATTAACCCCTAATAATAACTTAATTTGGCTAATTTCTAAGTTTAAAATACTAACCCATACCCTATTTGCACTGGCGGACCCAACCCGCTCCACAATTTCCTTCCATTAAACTTAAATCATGGTCTCCCTTCACATTTCCAAACACCGAAGGCGTCACCACTTTCAAAAACCAACGCATGCTGTTGTATTCCAACTTCCCCACTGTTCTGTCCATTTTTACGCCCTTTTTCTTTTTTTTTTCTTTTTTTTTTTAAAAGAAAGCCCGAGGCCCAATTTTAAACTCATGTAAAAATGAACCCCAAACCGCAAACACAGTGGTTTCTTCTCCAATTTAACTAAAGCACATTTCGTCCTCCTCCTGTACACATTTTCTGAAGCTTCCTCTGTTTCTTTTTTAAAAAAAAATTGGTTTGAAGGCTAAGGCCTGGAAGGCCTACGAACGGGTCGTGTACCCAAACCCGCACCGGAACCTTCCCTCCCCAACAACTACTTCTTCCCCAAACAATGCACAGTGTGCACCAAAAAGAGCTCCAGTATTTAAAATTCCCATACTTTTACTTCAAACGCACTTCATACTATCGGTCCCTTCTTCCCAAACCGTCCTCCTTCTCCTTCAAAGGTTTCTAGCGCCAAGAATCCTTCCTATCACTATTTGAACACTGTGAACCAAACACCTTCACCCATTGCACCCGCACCGGATCTCCAACTCCCGACCTGGCCACTAACATGTCATCTCCAAACACTACCTGTCCGATAGCTTCCCCCCTCTGATCTTGCACTACCAGTGTCACCACGTCGAACCTACACCACCACCGGTATATGATGACCCCCTTCTCACCTTGTCTGAGACCAACGCCCCCTTTGAGCCCAACCAGCACCTCGTCTTCCACTGTTCGTTCGAACTTCGAAGCCAGCATCGTTCTGTATGGAAACACTGTTGCACCATATCTTGAAGACAAACTCCCGCTGCTCCTCACATACAATATTACAGCCTTCCCCATGCCTTAAGGTTCCACTACTTACCAGTCCCCTCTTCCATGCGTGTTACCTCCTCCACGGCCATTGCTTCCCCCACCATTCCTGCTATAGCTCGAACCATTCCTTCTTCCATTTCCGACCACCCATCTGATAGTAGCGACACCTCTAGGTGCCGATCTCCTCCAGTATGGATGCTGCACCCACCGACAAGAGCTCCGTCGTATGGCCACCGAACTCCACCGCGTCGACTTGTCCCTCTGCTGCGACCTGCTCCAAGTCCTGCTACTTCGCACAAAGAAAAGTACGCACATGTCCAGACCATAAGTGCTTTCACTCATTCGAATTGTAAGGGAAAACTTTGGTTTTTATTTGTAGAGGAGGGTCATTATTTTGCGTGAAGTGAAAAAAATAGAACTGGCAGAATGGTGTCACTCCTTTTCTGGAAGAAGAAAATTTCATGATGTTTTTGTGCCTATTTATAACGAAGGGATCCTTGGTATGGAAGTAATAACGAGGCTTATAGAGGTGCACAGGCTATATGTATTTTTATTGGAGTACATGTATGTGTTTTCTTTTCATATATGTACAGTTCGTATTGGCAAGTCATGGTTGAGTAGGAGAGGTTTGCAGGGTACGAATTCTCGTTTCATCAGGCTATTGAGAAGGGTAGTATAGCTGAACGGATGGGAAGAATAGGCTGTACAAATTCACAGGTGGCATGTGCTTTGGTATTACTTAAGGGTGAATTTCATACATGTTTAATATATTTATTTTTCGCTTAGTGTATGGAGTCTTAAGTTTTATTACCATAAGTTTTAATATTAACGCCATTAATGTCGAACGCTATATAAAACACATCGTTGCACACAAATCTGAAAAAGAGATGAAAATGAATACACTGTTATGTCTTTACGTTACGGTTCCAATGAAATGAATTTCGTTGTAAATTGACTCCATTTGCACAACGATGTTATTTTAATTTTAAATTATGTATCAGTTCATGGTTTAAATATTGCCCACTCACAAAACAACTCTGATTGGCCCCAAGTCAGAAAGACAGCAATAATTAACGATACACATTCCAAAAAATTCATTTTGTCAAAAACAGAGGTCACTTGGAAAATAATAATTCATATGGCTTATATAATATCGATAATATATATAAATTAAATTCAAAATAATTTAATTAAATAGAAAAAAAATATATTTTATCGAATATATCCAAATAAAATAATAGATATCTTCAAATCCAACAAATATGAAACTATAACTTAAAATTAATGTTTCTGAGTTAAACGATATCAGAATATATAGAAATTACTTTTAAATAGATTAAATAAACGTTATAATTTATAAACGATCTCCATAGCGACTATTTTAAATTTTGAAGTGGACATAACTAACAATCTATAACACGAAATCCAGTTTTTTCTCTTCCTTATGAAAATTATAATCAACAAGATTCCAACATTTCTTGTTTCATAGAAATCCGACTTATATTGGATCCTATATATTCAACTGAAATTCAAAACTCAATATTACGAACTGCTGCGCAATTTCAAGCTCGATTTATATTATATATAAATTTAACGTTCAAACTTGTTTTAATAAATGAATAAAAATATTAAAATTCATTTAAAAATTCAAATTGAATATTTAAAACAATATAACGAATTAAGTATTTCACCATTAGAAATACAGGACATTACTGCGTGGGTTCTCTGGAAGAGGAGGTTGAGAGATAGTTGCCTAAAGCTAAGGGCAAGCTTCGGGTTTCTGGTGGTGGCAAGGGGTTGAGCAAGATCAGATGGTGGTGGACTAGAGGTCGAGAAGTGTCAGCCGACTGTGGTGAAGTGGGAACGTTGCAGCAGGGTTCCATCTTGACGTGGGAAGAGTTCAATTCGAATGTGAAGTGTTGTTACGTATGGGTTGGGTCACATTTTTCGATGGCAACGGTTTGAATTTGCGGTGAAGGTGGTGCAAGCGAAGTGGTGGAGGTGAGCTCACGGATGCACACAGGTGAGGAAGAAGCTTCTTTTTTTATCTGGAAGCGAGCATTCAAGTTGAAGGTGGAAGTGCGGCATGGTCTGAAGTAGCAGTGATGTATTATGGGAGGAAGCGTGATGTGTACTGTGCATGGGAAGGAGGACAACAACGTGAAGAAGCAGACATTGGCAAGGAAGAACGGTTTTGGAGGGGAGTTTGCACGAGTATCAAGAGGGTAAGGGAAGACAGTGAACAATCATTCATGCCTGGGTATGTTTAATAAAGCCTAATTAAGTTTAGGGTCTAATATTGCCTAATCCTTATTTATTTATATATAACGTAAGTATGCTATATTCGTTAATTTATGATATACGGTGAATAGTAAAAGGTTAATGTGCCTAGTCACGTTTAAACAAGCAAAATCAAGTCTTTAAAACATATTAAAAATTTTAGTTCATAATTATTAAAATTAAAGTTTTTAAAAGGCCTAATATAACGTTATTTATGCCGAATCCTATATTAATAAATGCCTAATCATGTTCACACAAGCTAACACAAGTTCCATTGTATACAACGTAATATTTAGTAAAAGTATATGTATATTAAGCACAAGTGTGGCCTGGGTTAGTTTCGACAGTGAGCTAAATCCTAATTTAATGGTGCTTAATCACTTTATCCTGTCTAACCTAGCTAATATGTCTACGTTTTTTTCGTGCCAGATGGTGTGTACAGATATTACACACTAGTGGGCTAATGGTACATATCTTAATTGCCTAATTATATGTACATCTAACATGGCTGAAGAATATATATAAATATAAAACACGTAATTAGTTTATTAAGTTTTAATAATATTATTATTTTGAATTAGTGAACAACATATAATTATAACTTGTGTCTGGCGCTCATATGCTAACAGAAACGGACAAAACAAGGAACTTGGAACCATATCAATAGGCATAATATTATGGGATTTGAAACAGACAATGTAAACGCAGCCGGAAGCTTGGAAACCGTTTTGACAACGAATGGAAACCTAAGGTGATTTAAACTCATTCAGTTCCCCCCACTTATATTTTATATAAGTTGGGTTTTATTTTTGTGTGCTATGGTTGCTAATGGTTGACTGTCTGTTAAATATAAATATATTCATATATTGCTTGAACTTCTAAAATTAAACATTGTTTGATTTCAGTGAAAACCCAAATCGTTATTCTATAGATTGGTCCCAATTAAGGTAACTTACCTTAATGGTCACGTTTATAAATAAACATGTGCAATTTAATGAATTGTTATGGCTATGTGGAATAAATTGGTTGATATTAAATTATCGTTGTTGACTGTTATGAAGACCATTATTTATTTGAATTAAATGATCATAATTGAGATAACATATTTAATGCAGGGAAGAACATGTTGGAGGGATCCAACGGGATTCCTCAAATATATTTAATGGTATTTATTTTCATATTATCATTATATGAACTATTCTGATTTGATGATTGATTTGGGTGTTGACTATTGACTGAAATTTAATATTTGTCTTGTATAAACCAATGGGTAATATTGGTTGAGTAATCGGCAGTATATGGCCTATAAATCAATCTTTTTATAAATATCGATTTACAGTTAGGTAAATCGATGAAATAAATTATTAAAATTTATTTTATAACTGAAAGACATATTTTAAATCTGTACCTTTATATAAAAGTTTTTAAAAAGGAAATAAATATTTATTATTCAAGTTTATAGTTAACTAATAATCTATTTTATAAAGTACATTCTGACGTTAGTCAGATTTATAAGCAAAAGAATATAAAATTGACCTAATGGTTAAACTTGGATAATTGTTTTTAAGAACAATTAAGTGGAATTATTTAAATTAATTATATTATTAATTAATTTAAGGGAAAGACCAATTGAATTCAGTTAATGAGATAACCGTGTTTGAGTTGATTAAGTCGACCATTTCAGCTGGGATTGATTATTTAATTAATTTGCTTTAAATTGGTCTAATGATATAATTTAACAAATATTTGTTTTAATTTTATTAGGATTTTAAAAAAGAATTTACTATTTATTTTAGTTAATTAAGAAGTTAACTAACTTTGCAATTGTGACACCCCACGTCCGTTAATATCACTCAAAAAGGGAATGCATTAAGTTTCGTGAAGCATTATAGGTAAACAGACACAGAATATTACAAGACATGTATAATTAAGATAACAGCGGAAATTCAAAATTCTATTTCAAACACAAATCATACATCGTGGTCCAAAATACCATAAGTCACAAAAAAACCATTACAACTTTATAACTTCTGTCTTTTACCTTCAGAGTACATAAATACTTAAAAGAAAACATAATTCCCCAAGTAAAAGAGACAAAGCCTTAGTAGAGATAAGAACTTGAGCCATACTTCGAAAGCAGCTCTAGCAAGATGATATCTGAGTCCTGACTAAGCCTGAATGTTTCCTCCTTGAGAACCTGGGGGGAGGAACGGATGAAAGAAGAGGAAACAAAAGGGTCAGACATGAAGTCTGGCGAGTCTAGTTACTTTTAGCAAGTAAAAAAATAAAAGTAGCATGACAGGCATATAAAGTGGATAAGAGAGATCACTATATAAATGGTAGGTGTGACAAGGTAGACAGTATAAGGAGTATACGCTTCTCTAATGATTACTATGCACTATTACTAGTATAACCAGAATGAGATGATCCCTTCCACTATAAGTGGTAGACTTAGGCATACGTCCAAATGTACCCTAACTTCTACCATAATCGATCGGCTCCCTACTCCGTAGATACTCTATGTCCGCCCCACAGTAGGATGTATCATGTCCTAAAGTGGCAACCCCTCGCTGATATGCACAGCCCCATATCTACAGGTGTCACGGTCGTCAAATCTCCTTTTGCCTAGCTCATGCACGCACATGGCCCAGTCGGTTTGAGTCGCACATACAGTCCTCCACGTTCGGATCTCTTACAATCAGTCCAGTAAGCATGCCTCTTCTCCGACCTAGTACGGAGTACATGTTTTGATACCTACTCCGGGTTACTGGATGAAACAGATCCCACACAATATGATACAAGCTCTCCCCTTTGTCTTGTATAACCCACTCGGTCTTCTTTGGCTATGTATACCACTATGTGTCTTTAATTACGTAACCCTATCATTTTTACAAGTTATGTGTAACGACCCGGATTTTTGGCAGTCCAATATTTAATTTAATTTGTTATTTTAAATATTATATTTGGAATATTAGTGGGTTTTAATATTGAAGTCATTTTTAAAATGAGGTTTAAACATTATATTTTAATTATAATATCAAACGAGCTCGAAATCGCACGGCAGTTCGTAATATTTGATTTTTAACTTCAACTGAGAATACAGGAGCCGATATAAGTCGGATTTCTGTGAAACAAGAAACGTTAAAACCATATTGATGATAATTTTCATATGAAAGGGAAAAATTCAGATTTTTGTTATAAATTGTTTGTTATGGCCAAATCAAATTTTAAAATAATCGTCGTGGGAAATCGTTATTAAAATATAGGCCGTTAAAATAGCCGTTTTGCAAACGGACTCAGTTTTCGACAAAATCAGTCTCATTGGAACCGTATCGTTAAATTATTGAACGGTGTTGAATGGCATGGCAAATCGATGTTGTATGTGACCACGGTAGACATAAATGCCTATTCAATTTCTATAGCACGTAATTAATTTAATAGAGGGTTATTTGGGTATAACTTGAAAAGACGATCGAATTACGCCGCGAAACCAATTCCGTTGAGTTCGTATCGTCGTTTAGAGCCAGGATAGGTATATAGTTTGTTATTTTTGGAGACCGGCAAATTTGGTGTTTAGAATGGCATTGCGGTGCACATAAAAATAGCCTACCGGGGAAACAGTCTCAGAATGCGACGAAACTAGTGTCGTTGGGTTCGTATTGAAGAATTACTTTAGGATTGCAAGGTTTCAAGCTGATTTGATTTATTTGGTGATCGTGAAAAAATTAAACGCGTGTTTATTTCTGATTTTATAAAGGAAATTTTTTTCATACGAAGTCGGAATTCGACGAAACTTGTCCCATTGGGTCCGGAATATTTTTTTCACCAAGATTAGCCTTTTTATCAGAAACCAAGATCATATGTGGGTTTTATCACGTTACTTCGCGATGAAGTTTTCATTCTAATTAAATAATAATAAAACAATGAGATGAACAAATCAAATCCCTTTACTTGCCAGCCACATTTCTTTTCCTTGGCATCCAAACAACCAAAAACGTGATCGCCACGAACACTTCAACCCCACGGTTACTTGCTTTCCAACTTCCACCTCTATATACAATGCCCTTTCGCTCTTCTTCTCAACCCAGTTTATTCCTGTATTCAAACCGCACTCATTTCTCCATTGATTAAAAACTGAAACCTAACCCTCTTTTTCAGACAAAAACTTATATTCTCCACCCTTGTGTAAAAAATTATACAACTCTCCAAAATAACCAAGGCCACTCGTGTATATAACAGAGAAGAAGAACAGGCGAACAGAAAAGAGTTGAGGAGCGAAAGGAAGAAGAAGGGCGCAACGTTTGAAATGGGGAAGTGGGGGCGCAGCCTGATGTGGCGAATAGCATTCATGTGGGAAGGAAAGAGTGTGGGCATGTAGGCTATTATAAGCATTAAAGAGAAGAAAAAAGAAGAAGAAGGGCGGATGTAAGAAGAAAACTGGAAAGAAGGGATGGAAGGGATGGAAGTGGAACCAAGGACGTGAAGGGAGATTGACGACAACAATGGAGAATCTAGAATTAGGTGTTTGCGTTGGGAAAAGCATGTTGAGGAAGGAGGACAAACAGCAAGAGGGTGGGATTTCGTAAACGGGCCTTGGGCTTTTAAAAGAAAGAAAAGAAAGAAGAAAAAGAAAGAAAAAAACAATGCGGTCAGGAGGAAGAATACGGTGTAGAACTAGTGGTGGAAGAGGAACAATAATTTGCGGTGGGAAGAAAGATGTTATTTCTTGGGAAACAAATGTTGAAGCAGGCAGTTGCGGGTGCATACAAAGGATGTTGTGCTCGTTTGCAGAATGTAAGGCCTGTTTTTAATTAGTATTAGTATAATTTAATTTTAATACATACGCCTGGGTTACATTGCCTAATCCATTCATATAAGCCTATTCTAAGTCAAAGATACCTAATCTTTATTAATTATTAATGGGCTTAATCAATAATTAAACGTGGGCCTTAACATAATTACGAAGCCAACCAAATTCTGTCGACTATATAAATGGGGCCGATTGCATATGCACATGAAGTAAATGGTTTGGGTATTTAAATTGATATATATACACATATGGGCTTGAACCTTAAATTACAAAATAAAGATAAAAATTATGAAGTGAGGATTAGTAATTTTTAAAAACAAAAAGGGCAGACAAGGAAAACCGAGCGTTCTTAGAACTAGTAGTAAGAATTAGAAAGTCGGCCATATCCTGTTAAAACTAAGTAATTAAGTTAAACTGTAATTAATTAGTTAGTTAATAATTTAATTAAATCATTAAGGGTTAAATGTTAACAACTTTTACCTATATGTACAGAATGGAACGAAATAAGCTATGTTAGGATCGTGGCGCCAAGCATGGTATTGTGACACTTATCTGGACAGAATTGGAAACAACGAGAATTTATAGTTAAATTAAACGATCGTTTAATTTAACCGTAACCAAACCACTTCAACGAGGAAATGACCCAAGGTGAGTTAAACTCACACGGTATTTTTCCCATTTACATTTTATATAAATTGGATTTTTATTTTGTGTGCTCTGCTTGCCAATGATTGACTGTTTGCTCGTTATAATTTGTTTATTGATCTAACTGTTGAAATTAAACCGTTGTTTAATTACAGTGGAATAACAAATCGTTATTCTAACAATTGGTTCCAATAAAGGTAACTTACCTTATTGGTCACGTTTATCAATGAACGTGTTTTGAATTGTTTGATCTGTTTAAATTGTTTTGAACTATGTTGTGATAACCGTTTTGAATACAAGGAAGGACAGATTGGAGGGATCCAACCAGATTCCTCAAATATATTATTTATTATCAAATATGAACTATCATGATTGGGTAATTGATTTTGGTAGGGATCATTGACTGAAAAGTCAACCTGTGTTGTGTTTTAACCAATGGGCTATATTGGTTGAGTAATCGGCAGTAAATGGCCTAAAAGTAAATCGTTTTGTTAATATTGATTCACCGTCTGGTGAATCGATAGAGATGAAGTTATAAAATTTATTTTATAACTAGAGACAGATTTTTTAAAAGTATATTTTGAATAAAACTTTATTAAAAGGAAATAAACATTTATTATAAATTGATTTTACAAAGTAAATTCTGAGATTAATCAGATTTATAATTTTGGGAATAGAAATTAACCTTAACGATTAAAATTTGAATTAAAGTGGTTATTGAGAGTTAATTTAATGGAATGATTTAAATTAATTATATTATTAATCAATTTAAAAGTGAGAATGGATTGGAATGGGTTAACGAAATAACCGTGCCTTGGGTTGACCAAGTCAACTATTGAAATTGGAATTGATTTTAAATTTGTTTGATTGAATTACTCTAATAAGACAGTTAAATGAAAATGGGTTAAAAAATTAAATAAGGTTTTTAAAAAGGAAATTACTATTTACTTTAAATAAATAAAGAAATTAACTACTGAAGTAGTTAATGATTGAAATAAATTATTATTTTAGTAAATAATAATTTAGTAATTATTTTTAATGAAAATTCATCAAAAGTAATCGAGGTTGAAAGGAAATCTAATGAAATGGTGAAAGGAGTTTACGAACAGGATTTGTCAAAAACCTGAGTTTTATAACAAAGTTATAAAGGGAATTTTTAAGCGAATACTATAGATTAAAAGAAGTGTTACTTAATTGTTTGAATTAAGTAAAAAGGAGATTAGATAAAAAGGTTTATAATAAACCAGGATTACATTAATGGGTTTTAAAGTATTAAGCGTCGTTACTTAATAGTGGGATTAAGTAAGGGGGAAAGTTGAAATAAGATTCTCAAAGTGGGGATGGTCGAATCGATTGGAAAGAGTTTGGTAAAGGGAATTTGGTAAAAGAAGCGGGTACGAGATTTGTAAACAAAAATCTGAATTATGGGATGAAATTGTTTAAAAAAAAAGGTTAAAAAGTGGTGTTTTATAAAGTTCTTAATTATTAAATTAAGGAAAGATGTTATATTCGAGCAAGAGATTTTCAAGTGTAAGAAGGTTTTCTAAAACCATATTTTGAGTAGTTCAGTAAATGAAATTTATATTAAAGTTAGAATGAATATGTGTTTGGATTACAACTCGTATTTGTCTTTGGATATGAACGTTGTTGATCAAGGTCTGAGAGGTAACTAAAATACCCCAACTTGAACGACATCGGGATTATCTGAGATTGATATCAGTTGTAATGGTAAAAGAGGTTAGTAAAATTTATTATTTCATTAGAGAAATAATGACGCCACATTTTGGTAGAAATTTGAAAATATATAAAATAAGGATTCCAAGGGAAAATGGAAATGAAAGAGTATTTCGTAAATTATAACGATAGTCATGAGGTTAAAAGGAAATGTAAAGATGAGTATTGAAATAGATTTATTTTATTAATAAGCATTGGTTATTGTTCTCAAATATTGAACTGAAAGATATTTCGTAACGTTGTTTTCAAATAATAAGTGAATTAATTTCCTAAGTACTAAAAAGAGAATTTATTAAAGAAAAATCTTATGTAAAATAAGAAAGCATGGAAACGATATTTAAAATATCGGAAGATTTAAGGGTTAAATATACTTTTGTTTTAATCAAAAGGCCAAGTGAGACCGAATACTGAACCAGTGAACCCATTTGGTTGTCATGATTGAAACACTGTTTATTTTGATAGTTAAATCATCGACTATCAAATCTGTCCAATACGATTGTTGGTACGGAAAGACCAGGATCGAAGTTATATTTGAAAACCATTCCGACCAACAAATACGTGAAGAGATTAGAAGTGATCGAGATGGAGCATTGAAGACCGTAGATTTTCGTAAACGGAAGAACTGCTAATAATCTCTGGTCTGCAGCCAGATTTGTATTGTGGTTCTATCGTAGTCGGACTCTACGGTTTGCAAGGACTTCTCGCTACTGATCCATGGGGTGATTCCTATATGAGATGCAGTAGGAGAGTACCTTCAGTTCATCCTGTTCCTGGATGACTTGTATGGACGAGTGTCTGACAGAGTATTTCCAAAGGATCATGTACGTTGAGTTCTTCAAACATGCTATAGTTGGTTAGCTCCCAACTAGAGTATTTTTGTGGACGTCAATTGGTGATATCTGACGGATCTGACGATGTGGCATTCAAAGCGGATGATGGCCAGGTGTTGTAAAGGAAATTCAAACCTCAAGCCTCATTAACCGGGAAATGACATAAATCGGGGAGGCAGCATGGCTATGTTGGTCGCTCCCATTAGGGTGTATAATCACCTATCTAGAGAAAATCTATTTTCTTCTTTAATCCATTTCGATGCTGTCCCTTTTCGGGAAGACGGTGGGTAGCTCCCAATCGTTGGTGATATACATTCGATACACTCAAGCGAAATGAGTGGTTAGTCATGTGTGGGCCGGGTTGCAAGACGTTCTTGTTAAACCCACTGTATTCACCTCTAGGGATACACTATCGGCAGGTGGTCTCATACCTTGTCATAGTCGGAATCCAATTTCCAATAAGCGCCCGTGGTTTTTGATTGTATATTATATATGTAGAGCGTGAGATGCAAGCGTTCTACTAGATTGATATTTACTTGTAATTAGACATTATTATAATATCAGACAAGATATTGGTTTCGAAAATGTTTTGGGTTAGCGTAAGGTAAAAACCGTCTGTGTTTATGTGCGGATTTGGTCTTACGATTATCCTTTCCTTTGAAAGATTTTAACTTTAAAATCAGGTTGTGTGATACCCTTAATACTGTGCGAGTTTTTCTCTCTCTGGTTCTCCAGACAGACCCGGTGTTTTGTAAATGCTCGGGTTAGCCCGGAGTGTACAGGTTCAGGTTATCGAATGCTGTAAAGAGATGAGCTGGAAGAGTTCAGACGTATGATATTATATAGCTACTATTCCGCTGTGTGTTGTATATGGGAACAGGTTATTATAACTGTCCCGTTGAGTGATGTACTCTGATATTGTAAGTTTTATTTAAAGCTCTCAATAAAGTTATTTCTGTATTATATTTTGTTCTGCTGCGATGTGAGACTCTGTGTTGTGTTGGTTCTTCTTCTATTCTAATATTTCTTTCTTTCTTATCTCACCCTCTAAATTCTTTCTAATAACGTTCCAGTGTTTTCGGTGTTTGGGAGGTCGGCATGAGTTATGGTAAAGGTATTTATGTCGATTTTCGTGGCCGAAAATTCTAGGGTCGTTACAGTGGTATCAGAGCTATTGGTTTAGTGATAACCTTGGCTCTGTGGCGTAACTCGATAGAAATGGGGTTAGTGAAACCCTAGATTGAGTTGAGTATATATATGAACACGCGTATTTGTAAATTGATATAAAATTATTTTTTGAAATTATTTTTGTCCAATTTATTTCATAATAAAAGTAATGATTTCCTCAATTTATTATAATATAGGAAATCGATTGATTTGTTATTGTTGATTTGGATGATATGTTTGGATTGTGTTGCTGATTGCTTGAATATAAATCTGAAAATGATATACTTGGTTTAAAACCAAAATGAAATAAATAAGTTGGATAAAATAATCCAGATTAATAAACCTGATTGGATAATTAAAGAGATAAATGAAGTGATTATAAATAATTATAATCTCATGTGGATTAGACTGTGTGTAGAACTGGTTGGATCGTATGATACGGATATTTGAAACTAATTGATGTTGTTTTGGGGACTAATGAAATTTATTTAAGTTGAGAACAGGTGCGGAAGTGCCAATTCAACTTTAAAATCCATCCAAGAGAAAATTCTGGAGTTAATTGAATCCAGTTTGAATTGGGCTGCATAATAACTAAGTAAGCTTGAATATAAAATATTGCTTACCGCATAATAACGCTCGCAAAAAGGTATGCCTACACAGAATATGAAATTTTGATTTTTATTTGGGTTTTGAGTTTGGTTTTTGAATTTTTTCCGACCCTGTTGGTCAATGTATATATATTTCTTGAACCTGCGATATTGCAGATGTCCTCCGTACAGGGGAGACTCTACCAATTTTTTTCTAAAATTTAAAGTGTTAGATTTTTTTTGAAGATTTTTGGAAAAATTCTTTTATTTGAATTAAATTGGTTTTAAAACCAATTAAATTATCTTGGACATAAAAATAGAGTTTAATTTATTATTTTTGTAAAGATAATGGATTTGTAACGTTCTTTCTTACCTTAGCAATTTCCAGGATGAAATTATTTTAAGGGGGGAAGAATGTAACGACCCGGATTTTTGGCAGTCAAATATTTAATTTAATTTGTTATTTTAAATATTATATTTGGAATATTAGTGGGTTTTAATATTGAAGTCATTTTTAAAATGAGTTTTAAATGTTATATTTTAATTTTAATATAAAACGAGCTCGAAATCGCACGACAGTTCGTAATATTTGATTTTTTAATTCAACTGAGAATACATGAGCCGATATAAGTCGGATTTCTGTGAAACAAGACATGTTAAAACCGTATTGATGATAATTTTCATATGAAAGGGAAAAATTCAGATTTCGTGTTATAAATTGTTTGTTATGGCCAAATCAAATTTTAAAATAAATGCCGTGGGAAATCGTTATTAAAATATAGGCCGTTAAAAATAGCCGTTTTGCAAACGGACTCAGTTTTCGACGAGATCAGTCTCATTGGAACCGCATCGTTAAATTATTGAACGGTGTTGAATGGCATAGCAAACCGATGTCGTATGTGACCACGGTAGCCATAAACGCCCGTTCAATTTCTATAGCACGTAATTAGTTTAATAAAGGATTATTTGGGTATGACTTGAACAGACGATCGAATTAGGCTGCAAAACCAATTCCGTTGAGTTCGTATCGTCGTTTAGAGCCAGGATAGGTATGTAGTTTGTTATTTTTGGAGACCGGCAAATTTGGTGTTCAGAATGACATTGCGGTGCACGTAAAAATAGCCTACCGGGGAAACAGTCTCAGAATGCGACGAAACTAGTGTCGTTGGGTTCGTATTGAAGAATTACTTTAGGATTGCAAGGTTTCAAGTTGATTTGATTTATCTGGTGATCGTGAAAAAATTAAACGCGTGTTTATTTCTGGTTTTATAAAGGAAATATTTTCATACGAAGTCAGAATTCGACGAAACTTGTCCCACTGGGTCCAGAATATTTTTTTCACCAAGATTAGCCTTTTTATCAGAAAACGAAGATCGTATGTGGGTTTTATCGCGTTACTTCGCGATGAAGTTTTCATTCTAATTAAATAATAATAAAACAATGAGATGAACAAATCAAATCCCTTTACTTGCCAGCCACATTTATTTTCCTTGGCATCCAAACAACCAAAAACGTGATCGCCACGAATACTTCAACCCCACGGTTACTTGCTTTCCACACTTCCACCTCTATATATACAATGCCCTTTCGCTCTTCTTCTCAACCCAGTTTATTCCTGTATTCAAAGCGCACTCATTTCTCCATTGATTAAAAACTGAAACCTAACCCTCTTTTTCAGACAAAAACTTGTATTCTCCACCCTTGTGTAACAAATTATACAACTCTCCAAAATAACCGAGGCCACTCGTGTATATAACAGAGAAGAAGAACAGGCGAACAGAAAAGAGTTGAGGAGTGAAAGGAAGAAGAAGGGCGCAACATTTGAAATGGGGAAGTGGGGGCGCATCCTGATGTGGCAAATAGCATTAATGTGGGAAGGAAAGAGTGTGGGCATGTAGGCTATTATAAGCATTAAAGAGAAAAAAAATAAGAACGGCGAACGTAAGAAGAAAACTGGAAAGAAGGGATGGAAGCGAAACCAAGGACGTGAAGGGAGATTGACGGCTACAATGGAGAGTCTGGAGGCAGGTGTTTGCGTTGGGAAAAGCATGTTGAGGAAGGAGGACAAACAGCAAGAGGGTGGACTTTCTGGAATGGGCCTTGGGCTTTTAAAAGAAAAAAAATAAAGAAAAGAAAGAAGAAAAAGAAAAAAAACAATCCGGCCAGGAGGAAGAATACGTGTAGAACTAGTGGTGGAAGAGGAACAGTAATTTGCGGTGGGAAGAAAGGTGTTATTTCTTGGGAAACAAATGTTGAAGCAGGCAGTTGCGGGTACATACAAAAGATGTTGGGCTCGTTTGCAGAATGTAAGGCCTGTTTTTAATTAGTATTAGAATAATTTAATTTTAATACATACACCTGGGTTACATTGCCTAATCCGTTCATATATGCCTAATCTAAGTCAAAGATACCTAATCTTTATTAATTATTAATGGGCTTAATCAATAATTAAACGTGGGCCTTAACATAATTATGAAGCCAACTAAATTCTGTCGACTATATAAATGGGGCCGATTGCATATGACATGAAGTAAATGGTTTGGGTATTTAGATTGAGATATATACACATATGGGCTTGAACCTTAAATTACAAAATAAAGATAAAAATTATGAAGTGAGGATCAGTAACTTTTAAAAACAAAAAGGGCAGACAAGGAAAACCGAGCGTTCTTAGAAGTAGTAATAAGAATTAGAAAGTAGGCCATATCTTGTTAAAACTAAGTAATTAAGTTAAACTGTAATTAATTAGTTAGTTAATAATTTAATTAAATCATTAAGGGTTAAACGTTAACAACTTTTGCCTATATGTACAAAATGGAATGAAATAAGCTATGTTACGATCGTGGCGCCAAGCATGGTATTGTGAAACTTATCTGGACAGAATTGGAAACAACGGGAATTTACAGTTAAATTAAACGATCTTTTAATTTTAACCGTAACCAAACCACTTCAACGAGGAAATGAGCCAAGGTGAGTTAAACTCACTTAGTATTTTTCCCATTTATATTTTATAGAAATTGGATTTTTATTTTGTGTGCTCTGCTTGCCAATGATTGACTATTTGCTAGTTATAATTTGTTTGTTGATCTAATCGATGAAATTAAACCGTTGTTTAATTTCAGTGGAATACCAAATCGTTATTCTAACGATTGGTTCCAATAAAGGTAACTTACCTGATTGGTCTCGTTTATCAATGAACGTGTTTTGAATTGTTTGATCTGTTTAAATTGTTTTGAACTGTGTTATGATAACCGTTTTGAATACAAGGAAGGACAGGTTGGAGGGATCCAACCGGATTCCTAAAATATATTATTTATTATCAAATATGAACTATCATGATTGGGTAATAGATTTTCGTAGGGATCATTGACTGAAAAGTCAATCTGTGTTGTGTTTTAACTAATGGGCTATATTGGTTGAGTAATCGGCAGTAAATGGCCTAAAAGTAAATCGTTTTGTTAATATTGATTCACCGTCTGGTGAATCGATAGAGATGATGTTATAATATTTATTTTATAACTGGTGATAGATTTTTTAAAAGTATATTTTGAATAAAACTTTATTAAAAGGAAATAAACATTTTTTTTAAATTGATTTTACAAAGTAAATTCTGAGATTAATCAAATTTATAATTTTGGGAATAGAAATTAACCTTAATGGTTAAAATTTGAAAAAAAGTGGTTATTGAGATTTAATTTCATGGAATGATTTAAATTAATTATATTATTAATTAATTTAAAAGTGAGAATGGATTGGAATGGGTTAACGAAATAACAGTGCCTTGGGTTGACCAAGTCAACTATTGAAATTGGGATTGATTTTAAATTTGTTTGATTGAATTACTCTAATAAGATAGTTAAATGAAAATGGGTTAAAAATTTTAATAAGGTTTTTAAAAAGGAAATTACTATTTACTTTAAACAAATAAAGAAATTAACTACTGAAGTAGTTAATGATTGAAATAAATTATTATTTTAGTGAATAATAATTTAGTAATTATTTTTAATGAAAATTCATCAAAAGTAATCGAGGTTGAAAGGAAATCTAATGAAATGGTGAAAGGAGTTTAAGAACAGGATTTGTCGAAAACCTGAGTTTTATAACAAAGTTATAAAGGGAATTTTTAAGCGAATACTATAGATTAAAAGAAGTGTTACTTAATTGTTTGAATTAAGTAAAAAGGAGATTAGATAAAAAGGTTTAAATAAACCAGGATTACATTAATGGGTTTTAAAGTATTAAGCGTCGTTACTTAATAGTGGGATTAAGTAAGGGGGAAAGTTGAAATAAGATTCTCAAAGCGGGGATGGTCGAATCGATTGGAAAGAGTTTGGTAAAGGGAATTTGGTAAAAGAAGCGGGTACGAGATTTGTAAACAAAAATCTGAATTATGGGATGAAATTGTTTAAAAAAAAAGGTTAAAAAGTGGTGTTTTATAAAGTTCTTAATTATTAAATTAAGGAAAGATGTTATATTCGAGCAAGAGATTTTCAAGTGTAAGAAGGTTTTCTAAAACCATATTTTGAATAGTTCAGTAAATGAAATTTATATTAAAATTAGAATGAATATGTGTTTGGATTACAACTCGTATTTGTCTTTGGATATGAACGTTGTTGATCAAAGTCTGAGAGGTAACTAAAATACCCCAACTTGAACGACATCGGGATTATCTGAGATTGATATCAGTTGTAATGGTAAAAGAGGTTAGTAAAATTTATTATTTCATTAGAGAAATAATGACGCAACATTTTGGTAGAAATTTGAAAATATATAAAATAAGGATTCCAAGGTAAAATGGAAATGAAAGAGGATTTCGTAAATTATAACGATATTCATGAGGTTAAAAGGAAATGTAAAGATGAGTATTGAAATAGATTTATTTTATTAATAAGCATTGGTTATTGTTTTCAAATATTGAACTAAAAGATATTTCGTAACATTGTTTTCGAATAATAAGTGAATTAATTTCCTAAGTATTAAAAAGAGAATTTATTAAAGAAAAATCTTACGTTAAATAAGAAAGCATGGAAACGATATTTAAAATAACGGAAGATTTAAGGGTTAAACATACTTTTGTTTTAATCAAAAGGCCAAGTGAGACCGAATACTGAACCAGTGAACCCATTTGGTTGTCATGATTGAAACACTGTTTATTTTGATAGTTAAATCATCGACTATCAAATCTGTCCAATACGATTGTTGGTACGGAAAGACCGGGATCGAAGTTATATTTGAAAACCACTCCGACCAACAAATACGTGAAGAGATTAGAAGTGATCGAGATGGAGCATTGAAGACCGTAGATTTTCGTAAACGGAAGAACTGCTAATAATCTCTGGTCTGCAGCCAGAGATGTATTGTGGTTCTGTCGTAGTCGGACTCTACGGGTTGCAAGGACTTTCGCTACCGATCCATGGGGTGATTCCTATATGAGATGCAGTAGGAGAGTACCTTCGGTTCATCCTGTTCCTGGATGACTTTTATGGACGAGTGTTTGACAGAGTATTTCCAAATGATCACGTACGTTGAGTTCTTCAAACATGCTATAGTTGGTTAGCCGCCAACTAGAGTATTTTTGTGGATGTCAATTGGTGATATCTGACAGATCTGACGATGTGGCATTCAAAGCGAATGATGGCCAGGTGTTGTAAAGGAAATTCAAACCTCAAGCCTCATCAACCGGGAAATGACAGAAGTCGAGCAGGCAGCATAGCTATGTGTGTCGCTCCCGTTAGGGTGTATAATCACCTATCTAGAGAAAATCTATTTGCTTTTTTAATCCATTTCAATGTTGTCCCTTTTCGGGAAGACGGTGGGTAGCTCCCAACCGTTGGTGATATACATTCGATACACTCAAGCGAAATGAGTGCCAGTCATGTGTGGGCCGCGTTGCAAGACATTCTTGTTAAACCCATTGTATTCGCCTCTAGGGATACACTATCGGCAGGTGGTCCCATACCTTGTCATAGTCGGAATCTAATTTCCAATAAGCGCCCGCGGTTTTTGATTGTAAATTATATATGTATAGCTTGAGATGCAAGCGTTCTACTAGATTGATATTTACTTTTAATTAGACATTATTATAATATCAGACAAGATATTGGTTTCGAAAATGTTTTGGGTTATCGTAAGGTAAAAACCGTCCGTGTTTATGTGTGGATTTGGTCTTACAATTATCCTTTCCTTTGAAAGATTTTAACTTTAAAATCAGGATGTGTGATACCCTTAATACTGTGCGAGTTTTTCTCACTCTGGTTCACCAGACTGACCCGGTGTTTTGTAAATGCTCGGGTTAGCCCGGGGTGTACAGGTTCAGGTTATCGAATGGTGTAAAGAGACGAGCTGGAAGAGTTCAGACGTATGATATTATATAGCTACTATTCCGCTGTGTGTTGTATATGGGAACAGGTTATTATAACTGTCCCGTTGTGTGATGTACTCTGATATTGTAAGTTTTATTTAAAGCTCTCAATAAAGTTATTTCTTTATTATATTTTGTCCCGCTGCGATGTGAGACTCTGTGTTGTGTTGGTTCTTCTTCTTCTATTCTAATATTTATTTCTTTCTTATCTCACCCTCAAAATTCTTTCTAATAACGTTCCAGTGTTTTCGGTGTTTGGGAGGTCGGCATTAGTTACGGTAAATGTATTTATGTCGATTTTCGTGGCCGAAAATTCTTGGGTCGTTACATTATGTTTACCCTAAAAGGTGTCTTTAATTACATAACTTTGTTATTCCAACTAGTCATGTATACCACTAGGTGTCTTTAATTACATAACCTTATTGGGTTAAGTTTGTGGGCCTATATGTAAATATTGCCCACCCCTTCTAGATTTGCTTAACCCATCCAATATCTAATCAATTTTACTTAACCTTAACTTTAGTTCACAATCATACAACCCCTATGGATTAGATTTGGTTAAGTAGTCCACTCTATTACCATGTCCATTTATGGTTTATAATGGGCTAGACCTCCCACATTAGGCCTACAACTTATGGATGTTGGATATGCCGGTCGGGTCCGGCGGTCTTATTCCCCAAGTTGTGGCTAATCTCGTGTCATAACCCGATTTGTATTTGCGAACTTAGAGCTCTCGCATTAGGTTCAACATTAGTGGCTGCTGGATATGCCGGTCGGGTCCGGGCAGACTTCCACCACTAATGCAACCTAACCTCATGTCATAAGCGCCATTACAATTTTAATTGTATTCCTAGGCATTCATCATTAATTAATCAATTAATTAAACATATGCCTTTATAGTTGTTAATGCTCATTTTACCCAATCATTTGAATTATATGTCCAATGATGTTTATATTCAAATTATGCCAATATTAACCTTTTTCCCCCGTTCCTAAGCTAGCGCACTCACAAAATTAGCGACAATGCCTAGGCTAGATAATAGCCTAGTCATAAACGATAAAAGGGAAAAATAATAGGAATATAACCAAAGTGGTTATTTTAACATAACTTGGCATAAACATAAACTAACATGGTGATAAGGTGGACATATGAGCATAAATCTGATGAACTTGTAGCAAATACTAGTTCTAACATAACTATGATGTCATAGTGAGAATAATAAGATCTAAATTAACCATTTAGATGTCCAACTATTCAGATCTAACATAACAAGTACAAGATGATAATCTAGATCTGATTAACAAATTAAATGTCCACACAATTTAGATCCAATAGTTTAAAAATAGATCTACACAATTAAGGTTTAAGATTCACATCATGGCATGTCATAGAAGTTCCAATAGATCCGTTTAGATAGAGGTTTAGATCCAAATCCTATCCAATTCAGAATGTCATACAATCACTATTTACAATGGATCTGATATAATCTAGGCATATGAACAAATCCAAGTCATATTCGTGTCATATTTACTTTTAAATATTCAAATCTAAAAGCAACTAGGGACTCGTAGAGTTTGGATAAGATGATAGAACTAGAAAAGATTGGATCTTGAATCTCTAATTGATTTGCTTTAGTTAAAGAAGATAACGGATCCAGATCAGTTCAGATACCGGCGGAGTTTGGCCACCATGAGTTCTCAATGAAGAAAACAAGAGAAATGACAACATATATATAGCTGCCAGACCCTCTAAAACCGACTGCCACGTCAGCCCTAGGGGTGTCGACACCCCTGTGGGTGGGTCGACCCCGATGTCGACACCCCTTTAGGGGGGTCGACCCCCTAGAGCGGGAAAACTACTGCCACTTTTTCATTTTCAAATTCGAACGGTTTTGGATAAAATTCTAACTCATCCCTAACTCATTTGTATATATATAATTCTTCTGTGCATGTACAAACTTAAAACCCTTATAACTTCTTCATACGGTGTCCGTGTTACACAAACCATATGTCTGCTTTGACCAGAATTTCAAGACGGACGTAATGGCGCAGTCCGTTTTCCTTAATTCTGAATATTAAATTAATTATAATTTAATTTATCCACTTTTTGTATCGTTAAAAATATGGGGTGTTACATTCTCCCCTACTAAAAGGATTTCGTCCCCGAAATCTCTATGCTGAAAAGAATGCACATCCTACCATCCATCATCCATCCACTCATCCATTAATCACTGGCATCCATTGTCCTTAAAGATTTCTAATGATATACAAATATTTGAAAGGGTTTGTGTATATGTCCCAACACTAATGCGGAAATCAGGTGGTCTACTGATTCGGTTGACCTCCTTAATGCAATGTATGTTAGTGCCATGAATCCAATATGTATGCAAATAATCCTATTATAACATGTAAGTTCTATATGTGTGCACACTCATTCGTCCAAATGCAGAATCCATAAGCTAATACATCCATTTCCATCCATGAAAGAAAAGAAAATGCACACACACATCCATATGCAGTATGAGAGTGATTGAGCCGATCTAGTGCCTAATGTGTGTATATGCACCCACAGGCAACCACTAGCAAAAACTTGCATCCACTTGCGTCCATCAAACATAATATGTCTCAAACACATGTTTACATTCATAGGATTCCTATTTAAAGGTCAAAAATACTATGGATATGATATATTCAAATGATAGAAATAAGCACAAACAAAACTTCGGAAAAAGGAGTTAAGAACATACCTCGAAAAGAAAAGGGTATGAAGCACGAATCTTGGCTTTGGTCTCCTAAGTTGCATCCTCTGGGTTATCTGTCCATTGAACCTTTAGTAACTTGATCTCTTTATTACGTAGCTTCTTAACTTCTGATCCAAGAATACGGGTAGGGACTCGCCTGACCGTCGCCTCCCGTTCCACTTCTACCTCTTCCAATACACTCGGCTCAACGACTTCCGCGGTGTCATGCAAACACTTTCGTAGATGAGAAACATGGCAAACATCACGAATACCGGATAGATTTTCTGGGAGCTTTACTTAATATGCCATTTGGCTAATCCTCTCGGTTATAGGAAATAGTCCCACAAACCTAGGTGCCAACTTCCCTACTGATCCGAAGCGAACCACATTCCTCAGAGGCGATACTTTAATAAAAACCAAGTCTCCCACTTCAAATTCGATGTCAATCCTCCTCTTGTCTACATAGGATTTCTGCCTATCTTAAGCTGTCTTCATCCGCCGTCGAATAAGGTTAATCTTTTCGGACGTTTCCCTAACTATATATGGTCCAAGTAATAATCTTTCTGTAGATTCCCACCAATAAGTTGGTGATCTAGACGATCTCCCATACAATGCTTCGAAGGGTGCCATGCCGATGCTGGATTGATAGCTGTTGTTATAGGAAAACTCTACTAAAGGAAGGTGCTCTTCCCAAGTTCATCCGAAATCTAGGATACACAGCCTCAAAAGATCTTCTAGAATTCTGCTCACCCTCTCCGTCTGCCCATCGGTCTAAGGATGATAAGCGGTGCTCAAACACAACTGTGTACCTAACGCTTCTTGCAAGCTCCTCCAAAATTCACTGGTAAAGATGGGGTCACAATCGCTCATGATGCTGGAAGGTACTCCATGAAGACTAACTATCTCACGAACATAAATTGCTGCCAACTATGATGTCGTCCTCTTGCTCTTAACAGGAATACAGTGAGCGCTCCTAGTGAGTCTATCTACCACAACCCAGGTACTGGTGTTGCCTTTCTTCGATCTAGGCAAACCATCTATGAAATCCATAGAGACGCTCTCCCATTTCCACTGAGGAACCTTGTAATGACCAGGATTTCTCCCGGACCTAATCGATCGTTAAATCGACCAAGGCCGTTCAAAACCCGAATACGCTAACTCTGGGCATACAACACATCAGAACAAATAACAGAAGACTTTTATAAACATTATAATAATGTTACATCAAAGTATATTGGATATAATACAGCGGAAGATAAATTTACAGTAATTATAATACAATGCAGCGGAATCAATAATATGGTACAGCGGAAGTCTATCAATGCTCTGGACACAGCTTTAAGCTTCAATCCAGGATCCTTCTCAATATATCTGCAAAATAAGCTACTCGACTGCCCATGTGGAAAAGAGGGCACCCGAGTTTGCAAAGTGAAACAAACTACGGGCCAGTCATGGGACTAGTATGAGAAATCTTTACTTAACTTAACTAGCAATAAGGCTAATCACAGGACCACGCCGCTAACGCGGAACGGGTTTACTCCATTGGATTGCCAGTGCATAAATAAAGTAAATCGTTGAACAACGCAATGTTTTTTAGAAAAACGAAACCATTATAAAACTCAAGTCCCATCACACAATGCAACGCAAACCGGAGGATAGAGTTTTACCTTATAATGCTCAAAAATTCTTGATACGATAAAACGGATTTTATATTATTATTAGTGTATATATGTTTCAAAAACATTTTCAATCATAATGTATCAATCATAGACGGCATAGTATCCCATCCTACTATGTCGCCATACTAGTTCTACAATCAAAACCGCATGCTGTCGTATTGGCAGTTGGATTTCCATCATGAGTCAAGGCTAGGAAAGATCTCCTTACTGATTCGAGACAATCTAACAATGTGTCAGGATTCGGATGCTGGCGAACCCTTGGATACTACAGGGCCGGTCCACAAATACTTTAGTGGATTGGCAATTCCTGAACACACGCTTCCCGGTCCTATTGAACCTATAAATTGGTCACTATTGACCAATATAACCGTGGCCTCGTAATCCATCATCCACATAAGTAAAATTTCAGGGCTTGTAAAACGCTGATACCACTTCTAGCTAGAAAGAAACGTGTGCACTCCCTGCGTTCTCTTGTCCCGTTTTTGACTCATATCGGTGTGTGAGGCTCACGAAGTAATGCTATACACAATGCTACGCCAAAACAGGCCGTGCTTTGATCATCAACTAGAAGGCCCTGCTTTTCAAAAAAAGCCTCGATCGATTACATCATGGCATGCCACATTGACAATTCACGCCATGCGATCGACAACTACCAATATATAACCTCTGAGCTCGTGCGTCCTAGAGAAGGGTGTTAAGCAAGAGAATAAATTCTCCGCCACCAAACAGATATATATTGAATAGAAATCAATTTACATAGAATGAAATCCAATGTCAGACACACATCCATTTTCAAGTCCGTTCTGGGTCTGAACGAAACCGGAGACACCTTATTCCTCGTCCCATATGTCCAATACATAAGAGAGGTGCTCGCATATCCGGACAATCAACAAGTACGTCTGGACAACTACCACTGTAACCCTTTCCTGGGAGCAAATCAGTTCAGGGCGTCAATAGTCATCCATTCGATGTGAAGATCGCCGGTCTTCAATCACCGTCTTCAATGTCTTCGACATTAAATCATCGTATAATTATTTGAAATGAGATTAAACTCGGTCTTTTCAAATAACTCTCGAATAATTATAATTTCAAATCATTTCATATCGTTAACATTATTTTATAACGATTTATCGCTATTTTTATTTATATAAAAATAGCTCGATTCAATTTAACGACGCTTCGGGTCATTAGGCGGCCACGGTGCTGTTTTTATTAAAATTTGATTTACACATATCTAGAAATCTAACCGTTAGATTTTAATGAATTTTATATCTTTGGAAAAATCTTCCCAAAATGGACCTAACGGTTCCAGTTTTGAGAAAATCCGACGGTCGGATCTTACGACATAATCATTTAAAGGTACGATTCTGAAACGCGAACTACCATGCGTGATTCGTTTAATTTTAATTTTAATTTATATATAAATAAAATTACATATAAACATAAACTATTCGACGATTCCACTAACGTATTTAACACACCAAATAAAAGAATGTTTTATTGGCATTTCTATCTACATGTTCATAATGTCAAATAAATATGTATTTTATTTACATGACATCTTTGCTAATGACAAATAAAAAGATAATTTTTATTTTCATTATTTGAGTGCAATTTCTATTTTATAATTTAACAAATAAAAAGAAATATTCTTATTTGTTTATAGTTTCAATGTGTGACACGACACACATATTTTTTTTTTTTTTAATTTGCACACAAACTCTAATATATATTCTGACAATAAAAATGTCTCTTTAATTTATACACAGATTCTAATGTGTATATTTGCAATAGAAATGTCTCTTTAATATATACACAAATTCTAATGTGTATATTGACAATAAAAATGTCACTTTAATATATACACAAATTCTAATGTGTATATTGACAATAAAAATGATTCTATAATTTGCATACAAACTCTACTTCAACAAATTGCATAAAAAATGATACATTCATTTTTGTTGACGATTTTAGTTCAATAAAATGATTAGAAAGTGAATCATTCATTTTGTTGACAATTCTATTTCAACAAAATGATTAAAAAGTGAATCATTCATTTTGTTGACTATTCTATTTCAACAATATGATTAAAAAGTGACAATTTCATATTGCCAACAATTCTAATTTAACAAAATGAATATTTATGATATTTCATATTGTTAACAATTCTAATTTAACAAAATGAATATTTTTGTTGTAACACAAATCTATTTACCAAAAATGCTATTTGTGTTTTGACACAAACCTATTTAACAAAAATGCTATTTGTTTTACCTCAAATTTATTTAATAAAAATATAACTTTTGTTTTCAACCATCATATTTTAACAAAATGTAAAATTTTGTTTCCACTATTATATTTTGACAAAAATGAATATTTTGGTTCAACTAATCTATTTTGACCAAAAATGCATATTTTGACAAAAATGTATATTTTGTTTTCAATTAATCTATTTTGACAAAAGTGTTTATTTTGACAAAATATATGTTTTGATTCAACCAATCTATTTTGACAAAAGTGTATATTTTGAGAAAAATATATGTTTTGATTCAACTAATCTATTTTGACAAAAGTGTATATTTTGATTCAACTAATCTATTTTGACAAAAGTGTATATTTTGTCAAAAATATATGTTTTGATTCAACTAATCTATTTTGACAAAAGTGTATATTTTGTCAAAAATATATGTTTTGATTCAACTAATCTACTTTGAAAAAAAGTGTATATTTTGACAAAAATATATGTTTTGATTCAACTAATCTATTTTGGCAAAATTGTATATTTTGACAAAAATATATGTTTTGACTCAACTAATCTATTTTGACAAAAGTGTATATTTTGTCAAAAATATATGTTTTGATTCAACTAATCTATTTTGACAAAAATGAATATTTTGACAAAAATATATGTTTTGTTTCAACTAATTTATTTCAACAAAACAATAAGGATGATGACTTTGTTTTGTCGACAAATCTATTTCAATAAAACAATAAAAATGAAAACTTTGTTTTGTCAACAATTCTAATTTAACAAAATAAATAAAAGTGATATGTTTGTTTTGTCGACAATTCTAATTCAACAAAACAAATATAGGTGATATGTTTGTTTTGTCGACAATTCTAACTCAACAGAACAAATAAAAGTGATATGTTTGTTTTGTCGAAAATTCTACTTTAACAAAACAAATAAAAGTGATATGTTTGTTTTGTCGACAATTCTAATTAAACAAAACAAATAAAAGTGATATGTTTATTTGTTTACATTTTTCTATTCAACATAACAACTAAAAATGATAATTTTATTTGTTTATAATTTCTATTTCAACTTAACATTTAAAAATGATAATTTTATTTGTTTACATCTCTATTTAACAAAAATGATATTATTGTTTTAACTCAAATCTATTTGACGAAAATGTAATTTTTGTTCTAACTCAATTCTAATTTACAAAAATGTAATTTTTGTTCTAACCATTACATTTTGACAAGAATGCCAATTTTGTTTCAACGGTTACATTTTGACAAAAGTGACAAAATTGGTTTCAACTATTATAATTTGACAAAACGACAAATTTGATTTCAATCTTTATAATTTGACAAAAGCGACAAATTTGATTTCAACTCTTATAATTTGACAAAAGCGACAAATTTGATTTCAACTTTTGTGTTTTGACAAAAGCGACAAATTGGTTTCAACTTTGATAATTTGGCAAAAGCGTTAAATTGGTTTCAACTAATGTGTTTTGACAAAAATTGATATTTTGTTTTAACTAATGTGTTTTGACAAAAATGTATATATTTATTTCAACTAACATGTTTGACAAAAATGTTTATTTTAATTTCAACTAACATGTTTGACAAAAACGTTTATTTTCACTTTAACAACTATACTGACAAAGATGCATATTTTTGTTTCACTAAACCATATTTACAAAGATGCATATTTTTGTTTCACTAAACCATATTGACAAAAATGAATATTTTTGTTTAACTATTCTATATTGACAAAAATGTATATTTTTTGTTTAGCTACTCTATATTGACAAAAATGAATATTTTTGATGATCATTCTTTACTTTCATTAAAAATGTAAATTTTCAATGTTGAACTTTTCTATTTCAAATAATGATCATTTCTCATTATTTCTTACATATAATAAAAATGTAAATTTTTATTGTTATACTTTTCTATTTCAACAAGACACATAAAAATGATTCTTCTGTTTTGTTGACTATTCTAATTCAACAAACATGACCCTTTTATATTTGACATTTCTAATTGAACAAAAATGACATGTTTATTTTGTCCATTCTAATTCAACAAAAATAACACATTTATTTTGTCAATCCTAATTCAACATAAATGACATGTTTATTTTGTCAATTTTGATTCAACATAAATGACATGATTTATTTCGTCAACTTTAATTCAACATAAATGACATGATTTATTTTGTCAATTTTAATTCAGCATAAATGACATTTTATATTCAAACTAAAAGAATGACATTTTATATTCTAACTAAAAATGACATTTTATATTCTAACTAAAAATGACATTTTATTTAAACATAACATTATCTAAATAAATGGACATTTCTATTTCACATAACATTTCTAATAAGAGGATATTTTTAATTTAACATAACATTTTTAATAAAATGATATATTTTTTATCTAACATAACATGTTTCTAACATGAGTGACCTTTTTATTTACACAACGTGTTTCTAACCAAAATGATATTTATGATTTCATACAAATCTATTTTATACAAAATGACATCTATGTTTTCATACAAATCTAATTTAACCAAAATGATGTCTATGATTTCATACAAACCTATTCTAGCCAAAATGATATCTATGATTTCATACAAATCTAATTTAACCAAAATGATATTTTTAGATGACAATTCTAATTCACATAAAAAGGATATTTTTTATATGACATGACAAAGCTTAAATTCTTAGCTCACATAAATACAAATCAACACAACCAGAATCAGTCAATCAATCTCAATTATACACGGCACATATATTTAATACCACAATCAATATAAATAGATATATATATTCTAGATATATATATATATTTTAATTCTAAATTTTTAAATCAAGAAATCTCACATTGGGGGTTTTGAATTCTTCAAAATTTTAGATCGCTCCATTTCAGATCTGGCCCGTTTCATGTTGTAGATCTCATCTCTATAAATCCAACGCATCTGATTTCGTTTGATTCTGGTTTAATATGACAAAGTTATATTATTTTAAACATTTGAATTCATTAATTATATAATTTAATAATTAATTATATATTTATCCTCCTTAACATTTATCCTTCTTCTTCATTACGGTTGCCCCGAACCCATCGTCGGCTTCCAAAAGCCACCGTCGTGCCCTCCCTGCTTAGCTAACCCCAGATCCAAAGCCGCCCCGCGATATCCTTTCGCCAGAGCTCCCTCCAGCCAACTCGTGGACGAACTCCCGCCTCCTATTCTGCCTGAAATTCACCATGAACCGGTCGAGTTTGGACTGGAAAATAGGCTTCCTCGGGTGATGATTTCAGATCATCACCGTATCGTTTGAAAGACAATGAGAGGATCTCCGATTTTTGATTTGGTGTTGAGATCAAATTCGAATTATATTCAGTTGATTTTGGGATTCAAATCGGGGTAATTGGGGCCATCGAATTTTTACAGAGCGGCGGCTTGAATATAGTGATTAGGGTTTGTTATTAATCCATATTTATAATATTTTAATATTAAATGTTCTAATTTACAAAAAAATCCATTAATTCCTGATAACTCTAAATTCAATCCAATAGGAGTTGCCCCTAGCCAAATACCCCTATTCCGGACACAATGGGTTAGGTCCGTCAGCCCATTTGATCATCTCAGCCCACTTTTCTTTATTTTAAAATATAAATCATTTAATTATTTAATTTGAACGTACATTTAAATTTACCGGGACCACATACTGAAGCTAAAAATTCCAGAAAAATTATTCCTAGCTACATTTTGATGATACGGTCCTAACAAAATTAATTTCGTCGAATTGGGAGATTGTTTGAAAAATGGCCATTTTCTGGTCGATCCAATTTGACTGAAATTGACAAAACACATTTTCTTTTGCCACACTCACATATTAATTCCAAAATTATGAAAATTGGAATCTTGCAATAATTTGACATTCTGGATCCAACAAAGTGGTTTCGTCGAAAATAGAGGTCGTTTGCGAATTGGAGATTTATACGGGCTATATATTATATTAAATTCTACAGCGACTATTTTGAATATTCAATTGACCATAGCTTTTTATTCCCGCTATGAAATTTCAATTTTTTGGATTCGTTGGAAAGATATTTTTAAACTGACTCTAATCTTTTTGGTTTTACTGAAATCTGATTTAATTTGAATCATGTACATTCAGTCAAAGTTCGAATTCAAATTTTCAAACTACCGCGCTATTTCTAACTCCTTTTATAATTAAATTAAAAAAATTCGTTCTAACTTCGATTTAAATAAATTTTTTGTCTTTATTATTTAAAATAAATCATTTTAAATATTCAAAATTTAATAAAATAGCCAAAATAAAAATTTTAAATCGGTTCTGATTTTCTGGGTTGTTACAAACCTCCAATGGATGAAGTAAACCACCGGGCTTATTTTGCTCAGCTTTAACTTGTTGGCAAACTAGACATTGGGAAACAAATTCGGCCACATCTTTCTTCATCCCAGCCCAAAAGAAAACCCTTTTCATGTCTCTATGCATCTTATCACCGCCTGGATGAATAGTCATCTTAGAATGGTGGGCTTTTTCTAGGACTGCCTTTATCAAGCTTCCAGTTTGATGAACACAAATCCTTCCATCTCGTCGCAACCACCCCTTTCATCTATGGCATATCTACTGAGGTGACTTGAAGTCTCCTATTTTCTAAGCTTTTCCATGATTTCTAAAATCTGTGGGTCACCTTGTTGCGAAGCTCCTATCTGATCCATAAGATTTGGTCGTATCTCCAAGGATGCAAACAAATCAGGCAAAATCTTGATGGAGGGTCTAAAATCATAAGCTGATATGAACTCCAACCTCTTCCTTTCCACAAACAGAAGACTCAAGGGCATCCTCTGCCTACTTAGCGCGTCTGCCACCACATTACCCTTGCCAGGGGTATAAGCAATATCAAAATCATAAGAAGCTAGGAACTCCATCCACCGTTGTTGCCTTAAATTGAGATCCTTCTGCGAGAACAGAAACTTGAGAGATTTATGATCGGTGTATAACTCGAACTTCTCTCCAAGTAAATAATGGCGTCATGTCTTAAGCGGGAATACTATGGCAACTAGCTCTAGATTATGGATGGGGTAGTTTTTCTCATGAACTCTCAACTGCCTACCCCCATAACACACTACATTCCCTTCTTGCATCAAAACCGCACCACGCCCTGTACCACATGCATCAGTGTAAACTTAAAAACTTTGTTCCTATTAGGCAAAGTCAAGACTGGGGCTGTTGTCAGAGCCCTCTTTAAACATTGGAAAGCAACATCACAGTCTATACCCCATGAAAATGCCAAGTTCATCTTCATCAGCCTGGTGAGTGGGGATGATATCTTTGCGAAGTCCTTAATGAACTTCCTATAATAACCTGCCAACCGAAGGAAGCTTCTCACCTCGGTTGCCTTTTTACGCACGTGCCAATCTTGCACTACAACCACCTTTGCAGGATCTACAGGTATCCCTTCTTTGGAGACCACATGCCCTAAGAATCTCACCTCTTTTCTCCAAAAACGGCATTTGGAGAATTTCGCCTTAAGCTGATGCGCACATAGAGTTTTCAAGACTTCTCTCAAATGTTGGGCATTTTCCTCTTCGGTTTTGGAGAAGATCAAGATATCATCAACAAAGACCATGACAAATTTGTTTAGAAACTCCCGAAACACCCTACTCATCAAATCAACAAAATAGGCGGGTGCATTCGTCAATCCAAAAGGCATAACCAGCAATTCAAAGAAACCGTCTGGTGTTCTAAAAGCGGTCTTATCTATGTTGTCTTCAGCCACCCTCAATTGATGAAATCCCGTGGTCAAGTCTAACTGGGAAAAAACCGAGGTACCAACAAGATGATCAAATAAATCATCAATCGTCGGGAGTGGGTGCCTATTCTTCTTGGTGAGTTTATTCAACTCTCTATAGTCAACACACAAGCGAAGCGAACCATCCTCCTTAGTTGCGAATACAACTGGAGCACCCTATTCAGATATGCTTTGTCTGATAAATCCTTTCCAAGTAGCTCCCCTCTTGCTTACTCAGCTCCTTCCTTTCCCTTGGAGCCATATGGCGCACTGGTAATGCAACTAGCTTTGCATTATCCACTAGATATATACGAAAATCGATCTCGCACCTTAGAGGTAAACCCCGTACCTCATCAAAAACATCAGAATAATCTCGGACCACTGGAACAGATTGCAGATTATCGATAGATGCATCAAGTGACTCTAGAAAACTAAGCATAACCGACCCTTGCGGGTCACAAGAAATCTCGAGGGTCCTCCCATGACAAGTCAAAAGCCTAACGACCCTCCTCTCGCAATCCAGAATGACACCATACATGGTAAGCCAATCCATTCCTAGAATCAACCCAGAGCCCATAAACCCAAGCATATACGCGTCACATTCAAACTCGATGCCTAACACAGATATTTTCAACCCTCAACAAATCATAGATAAATGAGCCAAACCACCAATGGGGTTTGAAACAACTACGGGATCCACTACCATACTAGTAATTAAGTGCAGAGATTCAACCACTAAAGTAGATATAAATGAATGTGAAGCGCCAGAATCAAAAAGTGTCCTAATTGGATGATTAGAAAGAGAAATTAAACCTTCCACGGAATTTTTTTTACCTCTATCAGGAGCACTGATCGTGAGAGCATGCACATGCCCTCCATAAGTTCCTGCGATCCCTGTTTCTTCGGGCACTCCCTAGCAAAGTGTCTGACTTCTACACAGTGGTAGCAAGAGTTCTTCCTTCACTTACAGTCTTTGACCAAGTGACCCTCTTTCCCATAATTGTGAAATTTTCTCTTATCCTTGCCTTTGTCATTCTTTCCACCTTTCTTCTGTTGTTGTTGTTGCTGCTATTGCCCCTTCTTGGGCCACACCTTCTTGTTTTGCGTGTTTCCTTAGCCTTTAGTTCCTTCTTTTCTCTCTTGTCTTCCTCATAAATTAGGGCCATATGGACAAGCTTTTAAAAAGTGGCTCCCATTGGAATATGGGACATGGCTAACCCATGAAGGGGTTCATTTAGCCCTTTAGCAAACCGCAACGTCTTCTTGTGCAGAGTATCCACCAATTCTAACCCGAACTTTGCTAACTGGTTGATTTTGTTCACATATTCTTTCACCGTCAAGTTCCCTTGCCTGAGTGCCAAAAACTTCTCCATCTGCATGCTTTTCTTGGCTTAGGAAATAAACTTTATTTCGAATCTTTGTTTAAAATCCTCCCAAGTTCCCACAGGACGTCCAGCCTAGGTAACTTCCAACCAAAATGAGGCTTCATCTTTCAGTAGCCAGGCGGCTAACTGAACCTTCCATCTATCCTCTACTTCAAAGATTACGAACAAGTCCTCGGTCTCCGTGAGCCAATTCCGCGCTTCTATGAATGTCTCGCTCCCATGGAATGGCTTCCCTCCCATAGCACGGAAGTCTTTGCAGATCTTAGCGAAATTATCTTCTCTTGGAGGGGGAGGAGGAGGAATGACTGGTGCAGTTGGGGGAGGAACGTTTCCTTGGCCCTCGGCAGGTGTCGTGGCCTCCAGATACCTACGGAACCATCTGGGTATTGTAACACCCTCCGGAATATTAGGAATGTTTGGTTCCTCAGACATGCTGAAAAGAAAAAGGGAAGAGATTTAGACAAGGGACCGAAGGATATTACATATGACTTCTTGGGGAATGTCTTTCAAAACAGACTTTTTTTGCAAATGCTTTCTTTTAAAACCTTTTTGAAAATAATTTACAAAAACTTTTATCTAATCTGGTAACCTTCAGCTCTGATACCAAGTGTGACACCCCACATCCGTTAATGTCTGTAACGTCCCGCTTTTTTGACCGCTTCAAATCGGTATTTAAACCAATTTAAATCATCTAAATCGACGGAGCGTATTTAGCTTACAGAGTTTTAAAACAGAATCAACACATAAAAGTATAGAATAGAAGACACGGTATTTGAATAGCAAAATATCACCTTCATTTATTAATCAGAGATTTTGAATATAAGAATTTTCATGCAGTGGAATATAGAATACAGCTTGAATAGATTTTTTTTTTAAAATCATCAGAGTGCACCGTCTTTGAAATACCCAGCTTCACCAATTTTCGAATCCTAAGCTGAAATCTTTAAATTTGAAATGCTTAAATCTAACCCGAGCATTCCATGCAAAAACATAAAACACTCGAGTCAGGATTAATCATATGCTCAAGTAAATTAACATCAATATAACTGAATATAATAATTAATCCATGGAAAACTGCTAAGATGTAGCATAGCGACTTGGTCAGTCAAGACAGGATAGCATATGGACTGGTATATATATATATATATATATATATATATATATATATATATATATATATAAAGACCTATATACGTACCCGATGACATATATATACATATGTGTACAACAGGGTACGTAAACATTTGTGTATACCAGTTTTATTTCAATGACAAATGGTCCCGAAAGCCTGCAAGTACACACGTATATAGGTATACGTGTGAAATGCCCCAGCATCCAGGGAACAAACACATATGCAAGGTCAATTATAACAGTTAAGGCAGTGAACAATAGTATATCCACAACATCAAATAGGCAGGGCATAATGGATGATCAAATCAAACAGACCAAGTATAGCCACTTGGAAAAATAAATGCAAGCAGCCCATATTTAAACATAGGAGATAGCAAGGTGGAAGAACAAATGACATCAAAGAGGTGTTCCAGAATCATCACATGCGGTTTCATATGTTCAGTTGGTCAACTGGGTAATCAAAAATACCATATTACTAACAACTTAGCACTTGAACTCTGACCCCACAATGTTATAGGCACATTTAAATGGGAGGACAAACTCATGTACTTATACACATAACATTTTGCTGCATCTAAATTCCCTACTAATGTTTCATGTCTAGCAACACAGTAACCAAGTAATATACATAAGTTCATGGCATAACTATCTTTCATGCTACAGGGTGTAAATAGGGTAGCAGTGCTTAATCATTCTAGGATATTGTTCTATCCACGTATAATTGCTTTTAAAATTTAGTAAATCTTATATCCCATTAACTTTCAATGTTGGAACATTATTGTTTGGAAACTTGGCAACAATATACTTACCTTATATAACAGATGTAAGCTAGTTATCTAAACATGCAGTTAAGCATAACCAAAAACTGAGTATCAAAACATGCAATAATGAAAAATATGTGTGAACCGGTTATTCAAAATAAAGAATGTGTTAATGTAGTGTTTCCTCGTCATATTCAGGTAACAAATGATAGAAAAGCTAATATATGCATTTGTGTGACTTATTTTGCATACACATGTTGTCGGTACATGGGTTGATGATTTTTGTCACTTGAGAAGATGGCCCGGACATGTTTACTCAACCTCTGTGTACTTGGGAATTTTCTGAAGTATACAGGTACGCATCATATTGGTCTTCTCTTAACAACCATTTACTGTACAGTTACATGTTTCTTATAACATGCACCTCCCTCATTCGAAAGTATAGCAGCTATAACTACTGCATAGTTCATTCTTTGAGTGATCATATAACAGTTTAGACAGTCTGAAACTGAAAGGTGGTGAAAACTTAAATGATATATATATATATATATATATGAATGTATTTTACCAACTGTTAGTTCCATTTATCATCATTAATTAAATCACTCGGATTTTTGTTCACTTAGTGTCTGCTAGTGTCAGTTACTGTCATAAACTAACATGGATATACTTTACTGTTATATAAGAAGCAAACATGAATATACTTTACTGTTATATTAGAAGCAAACATGGATATACTTTACTGTTAAAAATATCAAATGGTGAGCAAACAATTCTGATGTTGCTCAAGAAACTGAATTTGGGTAGACAGACATGCTATGGCACAAAACATACATTAATCAGGTTGCACATAAAGAAGATGCCATAATGACAAACAACATAGCACGGCAATACAGTGCAGAAGTGCAAAATCGTCACGGCGGCAACATAGCAAATAACGCATTTAACTTTGTTTCATAGATCGTTCAAACTCTTTGATTTAAACTAACTACCCTTTTAAACATTTTACTAATTTCATTTAATATGATGTAAGCATACATATACAAGATTCAAATATCAACCAGTATAGAAATTTTAAAGTGTTATGTGTAGCGAAGTTGTGTGATGGTCACTACAATAAAACTGATAATGTTGAAAATATCTGTCCTACTTTTGAATAATAATAATAATAATAAGATTTAGACATATTAGGTGACTATTGATTACATTGGTAAATTGGTCACACATATGAGGGGTAAAGTGTTTAATCATGTTAACTGATTAGTTTGCGAGAACTTAAACAAAAGCTAACAGATAGAATATCACAATGAGAAAAGAAGACACAGTATTCACCCATTTTCCATGCTAGAACATCTTACCTAAAGAAAATTCATCCAGGTTTCTTTTTTCAAAGTGATTATTGGATACTGACATCGAACTATGGACTTGTCCATGTTTTACTTACTCGGTATATATATTAGTTACTGTATTTTGTTTGCAGAATTTTGCTAAAGCCAATTGTTGTCTAAGTAACACATGCAACATGATTATCAATCAGTACGCCTAATTATCTACACAAAACCATCCATGTAGATGATTTATCTTCCCATTCTACAGTGTATTGATATGCAGAAAGATTCACATATGGTAATAATTCACATGCTTTTTAACTTCTTTAGAAGCCAATGTCACCCTTACATAACAAAAGTATTTCTCTCAGTTTTTATGTAAAAAAGTGTAGGGTGTGAATCCATTCATTTCAAGTAGTCCTATTAGCCTGTAGCATCAACATTTAACTCATTTGAAACTCATCAAGGGAACATTTAACAGTCCATGGTCAGCGTCCATATTAGTGCAGGTCAGTCTATAGTAATATATATGTGGCATAACAGGGCACTTACTGTTCTGGCAACATATACGTTTCATATGTAATAAGTCGGGTAAAACTAAAATAAGTCGGGTAAACCCATCATCCCCTCAAGGCAACAACTAACAAGTGTGTATCCACAAAACAAACGTCTTAAAAAAATGAAACCATGTAGCATAATGGCAGCCAAATGCCAGGCAACACCGAAATGAAGAAAACAGGTGAGTTCATGTAACAATGGTGACCACATACATTCAACAGCAAACAAAAGTAACGCAGGAATAAAGTCATTTCCAATTTAAGATGAAATTAGATTACTTGAACACAGATTAACCATGAGTGAGGGGTACTTACCGTAAAACCGAGTTGGGAGAGGCCAGCAGAAAATAGCGGTGGTTCACTAAAAAAAAAGAAGGGCTTCATTTGGAGGAGCTATTGCAGCTGCGCGGTGACTTGGCAAGTCAGGCGCTAACGGTTCCGAAAGTTCTGGCTCGCTTGTCACGACAGAGGCACGCCAATCAGATTTGGGGGTGTGGCGTTCATCGGTGTCAAGGTGAAGGGGAAACAATGAAGAAAAATCCCGTCTTGATTTGATGGCCCTTGATTGTGAGTTGATTTAGAGAACGGATTTGATTAGAGGCGGATGACTTGATTTGCTCAATTAAAGAAGAGGGCTTGGCTACGATTTGGGGAAGGGAATCGATTTGGGGAACGGAACCGATTCAAGGCCTACGGCCACTAAAATTGAGAGAGAGGAAAAATATGTTTTCCTCTTTGTATTTGCTGAAGAAAATTTTGTGGAAAATTGCTTTCTGCAGAAGGAGTTGGAGAATGATATATTTATAAAGGCAAGGCTTGAAGATAAGAATGAAGTAACTTCATAGGGTGTAGGGTAGCATGCGAAATTCAACGAGTAGGTTTGCACATGAATTCACCTAGGAAGGTAATAACTAAGTATAATTTAATATTTATCCTTACCGCGAATTACCACATAATGCTCCAAATTCGCACCGCTAACGCGACAAAATTTATACGCATAGTTCCGTCTTCATATTTTGAATCTAATAAAATTAATCTGGTTGTTATCTGACTCTGGTTTTAAACGATATTATTTTAAATTTTAATTTATTTATTGTTTCGCCAATTTTATCCCGTTTATCAATAACAACTCCGTTCGCTTCCAGATTTGGAACGTTAAATTCAATCTTTTTATACACACGGATACACATATCCAAGCTAATTTCCTATATATTTCAACAATAAAATCTCCAATTCGTTTAACATAAACTAATTTCATTTTTTAAATTCAATCATCTATATTTTCAATCAAATTTAATTATTCAATCAAATTCAATTCAAATATTCAGCAGTAAATATTTGATTCCAACCACCCACATTGGATTAAATATTATATTTAATTTATACACAAAACCATATATTCAATTTTTAATTTCCAAACTAGTATCAATAAAAACTTGATTTTTTTACAGTTAAATCTCTAACTAATTCCATTTTAAATTGCCCAAATTACCGGGACGTTACAATCTTTCCCCTTTAAAACTTTTCGTCCTCGAAAAGGAAAGATCGTTAGGGTTATAACAACGTATACATGAATTTTTTTTCATACTAATCAATTTTACGTCATCAATCTTCTTTGTTTATTCACCATATTCAATTAACCACGAAAATCAAATTTCTTCCTAAACCAATATCTTTTCACATTTCAAACTCTGCACAAGTTGAATTTATGCATATCTAATTATTTCAAATTTCTTTATAAACCTCGCATATCAATATTTACTTATTCATCGTTCCATATATTCATTACAATCCAGGTCTCTTCCCCTTACATTCAATCCATTTAGTCCTTCTCAACACTCATTGAAGAGTGTAAATAACATTTCCTCTTCAAGTCGCAAATTGTTGACTTGAAATTTTTCAAAACCCGAAATATTTTATAACTTTAATATATAGCACTGAAGTCATGCAGAAAATACTTCGAAATCCTTTCTTAATTTATTAAATTAATTTTAAATTATTAATTTGAAAATATCTTGATAACTCGAAGTTTGACCAGTCTATTGACGTTCTTACAGATATTAGGCATATGCTGGCCAGGCACACGACTAAAATCTATAAGTACTAAATATCCTTGTTTCAGCTTCCAGTGAAAATATTTCAAAAATTATTTTAAAAACATATACAAAAAGTACCAATGTGATATTGATATGTTGATTGTTCATGAATCGCAGATACACAATGGTTCCATCTGGATCCCCCAGAAAACATCTGTATCCGTAGGAAATCACTTCCTTGCGAATTTCGTCATGGACAAATCAACAGAAGATATTTAAGAATCAAAAGACGATCTGAGGTCATTGAGCATTGACCGCTCTCTCTCAGGATCAAGGAATCAAATCATCAAATTATGAAGATAAATCAAGTCACAAGGACCAACCAAGTCATGAAGACAAATCAGGTCACGAAGAACAGCCAAGTCACGAAGACAAACTGCTGCATTAAACAGTTGGCTCAAACACTAAGATATCTAAGTGGACCGCAAATTGCACAATGGTTACGGCTGGGTCCCCCAGGAAACATCCATACCCGTAAGCTTTCACAGCTCTGCGGATTACGCCCTTTTAATTGGACTATAGATCGCAACAGTCACAATTGTTATGCTTGGTTACCCCAAGAAACATCCGTCCACCATAGGCTATCTACAGCCCTGCGAATTACGCTACACGGTCGAATTTAGCGACTCTAAATCGCAGCGATCAAAATGGTTACGCCGGATTCCCTCAGGAAACATTCGACCACCGTAGGCTATCTGCAGCCCTGCAAATTACGCTAGTAGTCGTGCTTAATGGCAACTCGTGAGTTTTATGTCCGGACAACCTACTATCACCAGCAGCATATCTCAACCAAGCTCGAAATTCAAAGGAGAAGGAAGGTACTTCCCTTATCTTGATTTTTTTGAAAATATATGGTACTATGTACATATAGTAATTTATTTCACAATCATCGTAAAATATACTTATGTCAAACTACATAAGATTTTCTTTTCAAATAATATTTTCAAACATCGCATTCCATTGTATAAGATTTCATCTCTACTCGGTTACCTTCCATATTAATGGTTCCCGAATTCGCTATATTCTTGTAATTTTTTTCTCGCATAAGTTCCAAAACTTCTGTATCCAATATCAAAAATCGAATTCCTACAAATTTCCATTCAGATTTCAAATTTTAAGTTTTGATTTCTTAATCGATTCAGTTATTTGATATCTTTCCAAACTCAGATTTACGAATCTAATGGTTATAACATAATTTTCTCCAAATTTCCAGATTATTAAGTTCCTCACTTCAACCACATCTTTATGCCCTCCAATTTCAGAATTTTCTATTTTTTATAACAAATTTCTCATTCACGTATCATTTCTCTTCCACCTTCACATCCTTCGACGGTAAATTAACAAGCAAACAACTCCCTGAGCATCAACCCCGAAGGCCGAAACCAACATCAGATTAACACTCAGGAAATTATCCAACTTAACTAATCTCCAGTCAATTTCCAATTTCCTTAATTTCAATTCTTAATTTCTTATCAAATCATTCCTTACACAACTTTCAGATTCAATTTACGAATTACCCTTTACATTTTGTTGGTCTTTGTTCTCGTCCTGCGCCCTTTTGCTCTTTAGTTCTTTTTTTAACATTTTCAATTATCATATTTAATTTTTATAATTCTATAAAACATCCTATCACCATTAGAAAACATTTCTAAGTATTCACAAATCTTCATTCTCTATAAAAAATATACTTTATTCTTAGGGGGAAACATTTTTAAATTCGTTATTTAGATTGAATCACATGTGTAACAAACATCGTTATTCCCACTTAACCATTGTCGCTTATTTACTTACTTCACTTAATCATCTCTTAATATCGAACCTTAACCCCCTTTTTTTCAGTCAATAATGAAGTCAATCAAGTTGGGGTATAATTACCTAGACCTTAATTGAACCACATTATTAACTTTGAAACAGATAAAATTCACAGCTTCGAAAAAAACTTAATTCTCATGACTTCCGAATTCAAGTTAAGATTTTTCTTCTTTTACAATAATTGTTGATTATAACAACAATTCCTGCCTTTGAAATATTTAACTTTAAAATGTTCTTTATTCATTAATTTAAATACATAACAGCTAATTAAATTTCAATTAAAACAAGAAGTAAATAATATTTCCTTGAAATCCAGCATAATTGACTCTACGCATAACCTTCTTCCGAATAATCCCTTATTCGATAATATAATCCAAACCTTGGAAAAGTCTCACTTGATTTACATTTTGAACTTCAGAATAATCTCATTGTACCGGTCAACTTCTTTTTTCCCTTATTTTCAATTCTGTTTGCAACATATTCGCTTTCGAACGTTATTTCTTCTAAAAAGTAAATATTATTCCCTTTTTGAAATCTGAACTCATCACATCAATTAAATTTTTATTTTATTCCGATATTGATTCAAATCTCTTTACAATCTTTATTCTTATATTGCTTCATTTACAGTTTTAGTTTACCAATCACTTCTTGTGAACTAATTAACGATTTTATACTTCACTATCGAATTCTTGTATTTGATTATACTTTATTAGTTTAAACCCAATAATAATTCATCTTTTCATATTCTGAATAGCTCAAATAAATTAATCCAATTTAGCACAACCTAACTCCAATCATATCTTGCTTTGATTTTATTTTCACGTATTTCTAGCCCAATTATCAAAATAAAATTCAGCGTTTTATTTCTGAAACGATTCCAAGATTCCCCTTTTTCATTCAAATTCTCATTTAAATTTTTATTTCAAATCAATTTCATTTGGCTTTCATTCCTAAAATTCACAATTTCAGAAATTTATTCATTTATTATCTCATGCGTATCTTCTTTTGATACCATTCGATAACGGATTCGAGATTCAATCCTAAAAGAACTTATCGAAGAACAGCTCTGGCAAATCCGGATTCGAAGACTGGGGATTCCAAAAAAAAAAAACTCAAAATAAAATTTTATTTCCGCTGTAATAAATACTAGTTTTCAAAATATATAATATTTCCGAAATATTTTTCCTTTCAAAATTTACTTTAAAATTATTTACACTTTTCAAAATTATATTTCGAAATCTTTTTATTTTCAAAATCAGTTTTTCCGGTGTTGATTCTATTTCAAACTCGATAAGCTACGCTTTCAATAAACCAAAGCTCTGATACCACTTGCAACATCCTGCCTTTTTTATTGTTTCAAATTTGTGTTTAAACCTATTTAAATCGTCCAAATCGACGGAGCATATTTAGCTTACAGAGTTTTAAAACAGAATCAACACATAAAAGTACAGAATAGAAGACACGGTATTTGAACAGCAAAATATCACCTTCATTTATTAATCAGAAATTTTGAATACAAAAATTTTCATACAGCGGAATATAGAATACAACTTGAATAGAAAAATATTTATTGTTTTTTTTTAATCTTCAGAGTTCGCCGTCTTTGAAATCCCCAGCTTCATCAATCTTCGAATCCTAAGCTGAAATCTTCAAAATTTGAAATGCTCGGATCTGACTCGAGCGTTCCATGCAAAAACATAAAACATTCAAGTCAGGATTAATCATATGTTTATGTAAATTAACTTCAATATAACTGAATATAATAATTAATCCATGGAAAACTGCTAAGATGTAGCATAGCTACTTGGTCAATCAAGACTGGATAACATATGGACTGGTGTGTATATATATAAAGACCTATATACGTCCCCGATGACATATATATATATATATATATATATATATATACACATATGTGTACAATGGGGGTACGTAAACATTTGTGCATACCAGTTTTATTTCAAGGACAAATAGTCCCGGAAGCCTGCGTGTACATACGTACACAGGTATACGTGTGCACTGCCCCAGCATCCCGAGAACAAACACATATGCAAGGTCAATTATAATAGTTAAGGCAGTGAACAACAGTATACCCGCAACATAAAATAGGAAGGGCATACTAGATGATCAAATCAAATAGACCAAGTATAGCCACTTGGTAAAATAAATGCAAGTAGCCCATATTTAAACATAGGAGATAGCAAGGTGGAAGAACAAATGACATCAAAGAGGTGTTCAAAAATCATCACATGCGGTTTCATATGTTCAGGTGGTCAACTGGGTAACTAAAAATACCATATTACTAACAACTTAGCACTTGAACTCTGACCCCACACTGCTACAGGCACGTTTAAATGGGAGGACAAACTCATGTACTTATACACATAACGTTTTGCTGCTTCTAAATTACCTACTAATGTTTCATGTCTAGCAACAAAGTAACCAAGTATTATACATAAGTTCATGGCATAACTATCGTTCATGCTAATGGGTGTAAATATGGTAGCAGTGCTTAATCATTCTAGGATATTGTTCTATCCACGTATAATTGCTTTTAAAATTTAGTAAATCTTATTTTCCGTTAACTTTCAATGTTGGAACATTATTGTTTGGAAACTTGGCAACATTATACTCACCTTATATAACAATTGTAAGCTAATTATCTAAACATGCAGTAAAGCATAACCAAAAACTGAGTATCAAAACTTGCAATAATGAAAAATATGTGTGAAGTGGTTATTCAAAATAAAGAATGTGTTAATGTAGTGTTGCCTTGTCTTATTCAGGAAACAAATGATAGAAACGCTAATATATGCATTTGTGTGACTTATTTTGCATACACATGTTGTCGGTACATGGGTTGATGATTTTTGTCACTTGAGAAGATGGCCCGGACATGTTTACTCAACCTCTGTGTACTTGGGAACTTTCTGAAGTATATAGGTATGCATCATATTGGTCTGCTCTTAACAACCATTTACTATACAGTTACATGTTTCTTATGACATGCACCTCCCTCATTCGAAAGTATAGCATATATAACTACTACATAGGTCATTCTTTGAGTGATCATATAACAGTTTAGACAGTCTAAAACTAAAAGGTGGTGATAACTTAAATGATATATATATATATATATATATGAATGTATTTTACCAACTGTTAGTACCATTTATCATCATTAATTAAATCACTCGGATTTTTGTTCACTTAGTGTCTGATGATGTCAGTTACCGTCATAAACTAACATGGATATACTTTACTGTTATATAAGAAGCAAACCTGGATATACTTTACGGTGATATTAGAAGCAAACATGGATATACTTTACTGTTAAAAATATCAAATGGTGAGCAAACAATTATGATGTTGCTCAGAAAACTGAATTTTTGTGGATAGACATGATATGGCACAAAACATACATTAATCAGGTTGCACACAAAGTAGATGCCATAATGACAAACAACATAGTGCGGCAATGCGGTGCAGAAGTGCAAAATCGTCACGGCGGCAACATAGCAAATAATGAATTTAACTTTGTTTTACAGATCGTTCAAACTCTTGATTTAAACTAACTACCCCTATAAACATTTTACTAATTTCATTTAATATGATGTAAGTATACATATATAAGATTCAAATATCAACCAGTATAGAAATTTTAGAGTGTTATGTGTAGCGAAGTTTTGTGATGGTCACTACAATAAAACTGAAAATGTTGAAAATATCAGTCCTACTCTTGAATAATAATAATAATAATAATAATAATAAGATTCAGAAATATTAAGAGACTATTGATTACATTGGTAAATTTGTCACACATAAGAGGTGGAAAGTGTTTAATCTTGTTAACTAATTAGTTTGCGAGAACTTAAACAAAAGCTAACAGATAGAATATCACAATGAGAAAAAGAAGACACAATATTCACCCATTTTCCATGCTAGAACATCTTACCTAAAGAAAACTCGTCCAGATTTCTTTTGTCAAAGTGATTATTGGATACTGACATCGAACTCTGGACTTGTCCATGTTTTACTTACTCGGTATACATATTAGTTACTGTATTTTGTTTGCAGAATTTTGCTGAAGCCAACTGCTGTCAAAGTAACACATGCAACATAATTATCAATCAGTATTCCTAATTATCTACACAAAACCATCCATGTAGATGATTTATCTTCTCATTCTACAGTGTATTGATATGAAGAAAGATTCACATATGGTAATAATTCACATGCTTTTAACTTCTTTAGAAACCAATGTCACCCTTCATAACAAAATTATTTCTCTCAGTCTTTATGTAAAAAAGTGTAGGGTGTGAATCCATTCATTTCAAGTAGTCCTATTAGCTTGTAGCATCAACATTTAACCCATTTGAAACTCATCAAGGGAACATTTAACAGTCCATGGTCAACGTCCATATTAGTGCAGGTCAGTCTATAGTAATATATATGTGACATAAGAGGGGCACTTACTGTTCTGGCAACATACACGTTTCATATGTAATAAGTCGGGTAAAACTAAAATAAGTCGGGTAAACCCATCATCCCCTCAAGGCAACAACTAACAAGTGTGTATCCTCTAAACAAATGTCTCAAAAAAAAAACCATGTAGCATAGCAGCAGCCAAATGCCAGGCAGCGCCGAAATGAAGTAAACAGGTGAGTTCATGTAACAATGGTGACCGCATACATTCAACAGCAAACAAAAGTAAAGCAAGAACAAAGCCATTTCCAATTTAAGCTGAAATTAGATTACTTGAACACAGATTAACCATGAGTGAGGGGTACTCACCGTAAAACTGAGTTGGGAGAGGCCAACAGAAAACAACGGTGGTTCACCAATAAAAAGAAGGGCTTCAGTTGGAGGAGCTGCTGGTGCTGCGCGGTGACTTGGCAAGTCAGGCGCTAACGGTTTCGGAAGTTCTGGCTTGCTTGTCACGACAGAGGCACGCTAATCAGATTTGGTGGTGCAGCATTCATCGGCATCAAGGTGAAGGGGAAACGATGAAGAAAAACCCCGTCTTGATTCGATGGCCCTTGATTGTGAGATGATTTAGAGAATGGATTTGATTTGAGGCGGATGACCTGATTTGCTCGATTGAAGAAGAGGGCTTGGCTACGATTTGGGGAAGGGAATTGATTTGCGGAAGGGAACCGATTCAAGGCCTTCGGCCATTAAAATTGAGAGAGAGGAGAACAATTTTTTCCTCTTTGTATTTGCTGAAGAAAATTTTGGGGAAAATTGCTTTCTGCAAAAGGAGTTGGAGAATGATATATTTATAAAGGCAAGGCTTGAAGATAAGAACGAAGTAACTTCATAGGGTGTAGGGTAGCATGCGAAATTCAATAGGTAGGTTTGCGCAGGAATTCACCGAGGAAGGTTATAACTAATTATAATTTAATATTTATCCTTACCGCGAATTACCACATAATGCTCCAAATTCGCACCGCTAACACGACAAAATTTATACGCATGGTTCCGTCTTCATATTCGGAATCTAATAAAATTAATCCGGTTTTTATCTGACTTTGGTTTTAAACGATATTATATTAAATTTTTATTTATTTATTGGTTCGCCAATTTTATCCCGTTTATCAATAACAACTCCGTTCGATTCTAGATTTGGAACGTTAAATTCAATCTTTTTATACACACGGATACACATATCCAAGCTAATTTCCGATATATTTCAACAATAAAATCTCCAATTCGTTTAACATAAACTAAGTTCATTTTTTAAATTCGATCATCATATTTTCAATCAAATTTAAATATTCAATCAAATTCAATTCAAATATTCAGCAGTAAATATTTGATTCCAACCACCTGCATTGGATTAAATATTATATTTATTTTATACACAAAACCATATATTCGATTTTTAATTTCCAATCTAGTATCAATAAAAACTTGATTTTTTACAGTTAAATCCCTAACTAATTCCATTTTAAATTGCCTAAATTACTGGGACGTTACAATGTCACTCACAAAGGGAATGCATTAAGTTTCGTGAAGCGTTATAGGTAAACAGACACAGAATATTACAAGACAGATATAATTAAAGATAACAACAAAAATTCAAATTTTTATTTCAAACACAAATCATACATCGTGGTACAAAATACCATAAGTCACAAAAAAAACATTACAACAATATAACTTCTGTCTTTTACCATCAGAGTACATAAATACTTAAAAGAAAACATAATTCCTCAAATAAAAGAGATAAAGCCATAGTAGAGATAATAACTTGAGCCATACTTCGAAAGTAGCTCTAGCAAGATGATATCTGAGTCCGGACTAAGCCTGTGTGTTTCCTCCCTGAGAACCGGGGAAGGGTGGGGGGGGGGGGGAGGGGAGGGGAACGGAAGAAAGAAGAGGAAACAAAAGTGTCACACATGAAGTCTAGCGAGTCTAGTTACTTTTAGCAAGTAAATAAATAAAAGTAGCACAACAGGCATATAAAGCGGATAAGAGAGATCACTACATAAATGGCAGGTGTGACAAGGTAGATAGGATAAGGTGTATATGCTCCTCTAATGATTACTCTGCACTATTACTAATATAATGAGAATGAGATGATCCCTTCCACTATAAGGTGGTAGACTTAGGCATACGTCCAAATGTACCCTAACTACTACCCTAATCGATCGGCTCCCTACTCTGTAGATACTCTGTGCCGGCCCAACAGTAGGATGTGACACGTCCTAAAGTGGCAACCCCTCGCTAATATGCAGCCCCATATCTATATGTGTCAAAGTCGTCTTATCCCCTTCGACCTAGCTCATGCACGCACATGGCCCGGTTGGTTTGCGCCGCCCATGCCGTCCTCCACGTTTGGATCTCTTACAATCAGGCCAGTAAGCGTGCCCCTTCTCCGACCTAGTACGGAATAAATGTTTTGATACCTACTCCGGGTTACTGGATGAAACAGATCCCACACAATATGATACAAGCTCTCCCCTTTGTCTTGTATCCCCCACTAGATTTTCTTTGGATATGTGTACCACTAGGTGTCTTTAATTACATAACCCTATCATTTCTACAAGTTATGTTTACCCTAAAAGGTGTCTTTAATTACATAACTTTATTATTCCAACCGGTCATGTATACCACTAGGTGTCTTCAATTACATAACCTTATTGGGTTAAGTTTGTGGGCCTATATGTAAATATTACTCACCCCTCTAAATTTTCTTAACCCATCCACTATCCAATCAATTTTACATAACCCTAACTTTAGTTCACAATCATACAATCCTTATGGATTAATTTGGTTAAGTAGTCCAATTTATTACGATGTCCATTTATGGTTTATAATGGGCTAGACCTCCCACATTAGGCCTACAACTTGTGGATGTTGGATATGCCGGTCGGGTCCGGGCATTCTTATTCCACAAGTTGGGCCTAACCTCGTATCAAAGCCCGATTCGTATTTGCGCACTTAGACATCTCACATTAGGTTCAACATTAGTGGTTGCTGGATACGCCAGTCGGGTCCGGGAAGACTTCCACCACTAATGCAACCTAACCTCGTGTCATAAGTGCCATTACAATTTCTAATTGTAATCCTAGGCATTCATTATTAATTAATCAATTAATTAAACCTATGCCTTTATATATCTTAATGCCCATTTTACCCAATAATTTGAATTATATGTCCAATGATATTTATATTCAAATTATGCCAATATTAACCTTTTTCCCCCATTCCTTAATTAGAACACTCACAAAATTGGCGGCATGCCTTGGCTAAATAATAGCCTAGTCATAAATGATAAAAGGGAAAAATAATAGGAATATAACCAAAGTGATTGTTTTAACATAACTTGGCATAAACATAAACTAACATGGTGATAAGTTGGACATTGTAACACCCTGAATTTTCTGTTAACTGTAAATTAACAAATTAAAGTATAATTAATCGTTAATGAGAGAATTAAGGGAAATGGGTAACTCCATTGCATTCGTCTCAGAATTCTTCCTGAGATAGAGTCCGAGTTTGCATGAATCGGACTCCGTATGAAAGAGTTATGACCTCCGGAAGTTTCAAAATTCAAATTAAAATTCAAATGGCTCAAAACGAAGTTCAAATTTCGAATTCAGACCCAAACTGGGCTGGGCGGGAAAATTCCCGCCTAGGCACCAGGTCGACCTGGGTGACCAGGTCGACCATAGGGTCGACCTGGGGGTCGACCTGCCCAGTCGACCTGATTTGGCCCTGGCTGGCCTGGTCGGGTTCTGGTCGATTTCTGAGGCTTGGCTGTGTAACTAGGGCTGACATGTCGCATTTTGGTTGGCTCCTCTCGAAGTGAATGGTCTAGATTCGTCTATGATCATCTGACGGCTCAAATTAATATGAAATTCTATATAAACAACTTAAGACTCCAACCTAAATTCACATAAGAAATTAGAGACGGAGCCGCCATGCTGTCGGTAGAGAACTAACAGGAGCCTCCACTTGTAGATAAGCTTAGAGTCGAGCCAAATTAAAGTTAAAACAATAATCGAATCAACGTTAGTCTACCCAAAGGAAAGCATTTCAAATTCATAACTCAGAATCCAGAATTCAAGACCTTCGTTCGTTGTAAGTATATTGATTTTTCCAATGTGAATAAAAGTTTGGATTTGATTCGATGTAAAATGGAAATGGAATTGTGTTATTATGTAACAACGATGTTAATTCACATCTATGTATTGAAATGATTGTGGTATTGTGATGTTTGTGGTATAGTTGAGTTGATATTGATCCTATTGTACATATAGAATCACATGCAAGTTGTATAGTTCATGTTGTAATCGACATCTATATGTTTATGTGATTATATAGGTTGTATGTGATTAAGATTTCATGTACATATATGTTAGAACCTTTATGCCTAGACGATTATGTTCACATACATGCTAGTATGTTTGTAAGAAAGTTGCAAGTTCAAAAATTGGATCCATGCCTAGATCCACTTTAATATATGTTTCATATTGTAATTAGACATATGATTGGATCTAGTTCACACCCTTGTCATAAAATTATACATACTTTATGAAATTGTCGTATTCTTGTCATATGCTAGTTATGCTCGATGTTATGCCTAGATCCAAAACAAGTTTAGGCTTATGTTATCTAAATCATATGCTAATTTATGTGACACCTATTTTGTTAGATACCTTTTTGAATGCAAGTTCACATATATGTTGATTTAGGCTATGTTGCAAGTTGACACCTATGACATTCATGTTGACTATTTTGCAAGTTCACATCTATGATGTTCATATTTACTATGCCAAAAAAAAAATGCCAAGTTTACACCTATGTCATGTTCATGTTTATGAATTCCCTTATGTCAATTTTGTGTGCGCTAAATTAGGCTAAGTTTTTAGCCTAATATTATATGATAAAAACTATGCGAACGAAAATTAGGCTAAGATTGTTAGCCTAATGTTTAAACGGGGTAACGTTGGAAATACTACTAAAACTTGACATAAAAATATATGAAATTGGCATATTTATCACATGCCAAAATTGGTGGCATTTAAATGGTATAAATTATTATACCAAAAATGTTAAACTTGGAAAGTGGGCCACAACATTTAATTGTTGACAAATTTACATATATTAAGTAATAAAGACAAATATGTAAATTTAGAAAATACGAATATGCTTAACACGAGGTTGGATTGAGTTGTGATGTAAACTTGCTCGGACCCGCCCGGCTGTCCAGTAGTCACAACAATACCTATCCAATGTGGGTGGTTAAGCATTGAGCCCAATAAAGACCCGAGGTTAGACTGAGTTAACGGTGTAAATCTGCCCGGAACCGACCGGCACATCCAGTAACCGTAACAATACCTGTCTAACGTGAGTGGTCGGTGCTTTAAAAGCTAAGGACAGACTGTCAGGATGGTAGGGTTAAGTTAACTAAAACACTTAACCAATTCAACATGTTAATTAAATTGATGGGTGGAGTTAGGTAAATACAGACACTTAACCATTTAACATGTTTGACTAGAAAACCCTAGTAACGGGGACCCATTTCAGCAGTAACCCAATTAGGTATCATGGTACCCTGAAACTAGGCAGGGTGGGGCACGATTACTGGGCTGATTGTAAGCAGTCAAAGAGACAGCAGTGGGTGCAACAGTGTGGGTTCTAACGGAGTGCGGGCGTGCACACACTTCGGAGCAGACATACAGGGCACTGGGGCCACCAGTAGTATAACCTATGCATTTCTAGTTTTGTATCGGGTCGCCACCATGGGACTTGATACACCCCATGGTGGGACCAGCATAGGTATCTACAATCTTTGGGGGCCGTAAGACACATATGATTATGCGAGTAGGAGCCGATCTTTAGAAAAAGGGGATCACTTTACCTCCTGCATAGGGTGCCAGTTAAGACAATACAAGTAGGTGCAGAGATATAATGTGGGGTGCGATAGTATATTCGATTCAAACTGCTTTATCTTAGTTTATGATACTTTCCTATTTCCAGTTTATGCCTATCATGCCCTTATTCTTATTCTCATACTGAAGAGTCACTTGACTTACCAGGCTTTATGTCTGCCCTATTTTCTTCGTCTTCTTTTCTTCCGTTTCCCCCCTTGGTCTACAGGGAGGAAACAACTCAGCTTAGTCAGACTCTTTGCAAGCTTCAAGATAGTAGATGTAAGGTTTGGACTCACTCTCCTTGGCTATGGCTGTTGGACACAATCATGGGGATTTATGCAGTTTTTATTATGTTTTATGCTTCTTTATTTAATAACCAAGACAGAAATGATGATGTAATGTTTTGGAAGTTATTATGTGACAGTTATGGAAATGTTTTGTATGAACACATTTTTATGAAATAAAAAGTCTGTTGTTTTCCGCTACTTATATATATATATGTGTGTGTGTTTATATCTGTCTTTTGTTTTATCTGTGACTTTTACTTACAAACCTCCACCAAAGTTAAGGCATTCCCTTTGTGAGTGACCTTAATGGAGGGTGGGGTGTTTCACTTGGTATCAGAGCATAGATTTACCAGACTAGATAAAAGTTTTTGAAACTATTTTCAAAAAGAAGTTTAAAGAAGCATCTTTTTCAAGAAAAAGCGTTGTTTTTAAAAAGGCATAGTCCCCCAAAGCCATATGCACTATCTCTCTATCCTTTGTCTTGAATATTTTCCTTTTTGTTTTTGCATGTCTGGAGATCTTAACCTTCCAGAAGGAGTACCGATACCCGGCTGGTTCCAAAGGTACCTAGAGGCTAGGGCCAATGGTGCGGGCCCAGCAGACATTCCTCCTCCCACAGTGGCAGCAGTTCCTCTACCTCCTCCTCCTCCTTGTGGAAATACTTTTGCTAAGATATGTAGAGACTTCAAAGCTATGGGTGGAAAGGACTTTTATGGAGCTGAATCCTTTGTGGTAGCAAGGAACTGGCTGAAGGAGACTGAAGATTTGTTCGTTATCTTCGAAGTTGACGACAGGCAAAAGGTACAGCTAGCAGTGTGGTTGCTTTAAGATGAAGCTTCCTATTGGTGGGAAGTTACCCGTGCTGAAAGGCCAGTGGAGACTTGGGAAGATTTCAGGATGAGATTTGAGATGAAATTCCTCTCCCAAGCTGAAAGAAGCCTGCAAATGGAGAAGTTCCTAACTCTTAAACAAGGAAGTATGACAATCAAGGAGTATGTAAATCAGTTTAATCGGCTGGCCAGATTTGGGCTGGATTTAGTAAACACCCAACACAAGAAGGCCCTTCGCTTCGTCAAAGGTCTGAATGAGCCTCTACACAGCCTTGCTATGACCCATATACCCATGGGGGCGACCTATGAAAGCTTGGTGGACATGGCGTTGCTACATAAGGAGGATAAGGGCAAGAAAGAGGCAAAGGCGGAAGTGCCTCAAGAAAAGAAAGAGGGTCTGCAAGCTAAGAAAACAGACTTCAAGATAGCAGGAAGAAAAACAAAACCCGTGAAAAGAGAAAGTGCAATTTTTGTGGTATTGTGGGACACATAGAGAAAGACTACCGAAAGAAGAAGGCGAAGATGAATGGTGGTTGTTTCCATTGTGGTGAGACTAGGCACTTGGCTAAGGACTACCCAAAGAAGCGGGGGCAGGGATAGAGGACTGGATCCACCTCAGGAGGACAAGTTCACGCGCTGACGGCACCTCCACAGGAACGAGGTAGAAATATTTCTGTAGAAAGCTTAGTTTATCTGTATGATCATCCAGTTCGCACTCTCTTTGATTCTGGTGCATCACACTTCTTTATTTCATCTGCTTTAGTAGAATCTCTGCACCTAGACACTAGTATGGTAGAAGATCCCTTGGTTGTTTCAAATCCAATTGGGGGCTCGGCTTATTTGTCGATGGTTTTCTTGGATTTGAAAATCTCTATTCTAAGTGTTGAATTTAGTTGTAGTGCCTTTGTTTTGTTCTTCTCAGGATATGGATTGATATTAGGCATGGACTGGTTATCCAGTAACGGTGCCATTCTCGATTGTGAGAAAAAAGTGGTTAGGCTTTTGACTCGGCTCGGTAACACTCTAGAAATTTCTTGTAATCCCTTGAATGTTGTTATGCTTAGTTATCTAGAGTCGCTTGACGCTTCTGTTGAGAATTTGCAGTCGGTTAGAGTGGTCCGGGAATATCCGGATGTCTTTGAAGAGGTGAAAGGCTTACCTCCGAAGCGGGAAATAGACTTCCACATATATCTTGTTGATAATTCAAAGCCTGTAGCTCTGCCTGTTAGACACATGGCTCTGAAGGAGAGAAAGGAGCTCAGTAAGCAAGTTAAGGAGCTTCTCGAGAAGGGGTTTATAAGGAGAAGTATCTCGGAATGGGGTGCTCCAGTGGTGTTCGCCACCAAAGCAGATGGTTCACTATGTCTTTGTATGGACTATAGGGAGCTAAACAAGCTGACTAAAAAGAATAGACATCCGCTTCCCAGAATAGACGATTTGTTTGACCAGCTTGTAGGTGCGTCGGTCTTCTCCCAACTTGATCTAGCTACAGGGTTCCATCAGCTACGGGTAGCTAAAGATAGTATTGATAAAACGGCGTTCAGAACCCCAGATGGTTTCTACGAGTGGCTTGTCATGCCTTTTGTTTTGACAAACGCACCCGCTTATTTCGTGGACCTAATGAGTAGGGTATTCAGAGAATTACTTAATAAGTTCGTGGTGGTCTTCGTAGAAGATATTTTGATCTTCTCAAAGAATGATGAAGAACATGCTCAGCATCTGAAAGAAATCCGGTACTCTCCGTGCACATCAGCTAAAAGCCAAATTCTCCAAATGCCACTTTTAGAGAGAAGAAGTAAGATTCCTTGGACATATAGTGTCCAAAGAGGGGTTAGCTGTGGACCCCGCGAAATTAGTGGCAGTGCAAGATTGGAAGACACCAAGAAATGCAACCAAAGTCCGAAGCTTCCTTGGGCTAGCAGGTTTTTACCAAAAGTTCATTAGGGATTTCGCGAAAATCTCAGCTCCACTCACAAGGCTAACAAAGAAGAATCTACCATTCGCTTTGGATTTGGATTGCGAGTTTGCTTTCCAATGATTAGAAAGGGCTCTCACAACAGCCCCAGTTCTGACTTTGCCAGACGGAAGCAAGATGTTCACCGTATACACGGATGCTTGTGGTACGGGGCTAGGCATTGTTCTAATGCAGGAAGGGAGGGTAGTAGCCTATGGTGGAAGACAATTGAAGTTCATGAAAAGAACTACCCAACCCACGATCTTGAGTTGGCCGCCATCATATTTGCGCTTAAGTCTTGGCGCCATTATCTCCTAGGTGAGAAGTTCGAATTATATACTGACCATAAATCGTTGAAATATCTCTTCTCGCAGAAAGATCTCAACTTAAGGCAGCAAAGATGGATGTAGTTCCTTACCTCATATGATTTTGAAATTTCCTATACTCCCGGCAAAGGCAACGTAGTAGCAGACGCGTTGAGCCAAAAGAAACTGACCTTAAGCCCTCTCTTTGTGGAAAGGAAAAGCTTGGAGTATATGGCCAGTTTTGACTTTAGGCCATCCTCCGATTGTGTACCTGGTTTATTGGCATCCCTAGAAGTACGGCCCACTCTTTTAGACTCAATAGGGGCCGCACAACGAGAAGACCCTAAGCTTGTGGATGTGATTGATAAGCTAATTAGGGGTGAAACTTCCAGTCACCTCAATAGGTACTCCATCGATGATAAGGGTTGGCTGAGGCGAGATGGAAGAGTATACGTCCCACAAGCAAGGGATTTGGTAAAGAAGGTTCTCGAGGAAGCACATCATTCCAAGATGACAATACACCCAGGCGGGGACAAGATGTACAAGGACGTAAAGAGAGTTTTCTATTGGAGTGGCATGAAGAAAGACATGGCAAATTTCGTTTCTTAGTGCATGACATGTCAACAGGTCAAGGCAGAACAAAAGAAGCCTGGAGGACTGCTTCATCCTCTAGAAGTACCGCAATGGAAGTAGGATAGCATTTCAATGGACTTCATTGATGGGTTTCCTAGGTCAAGAAGGGGCAACACTAGCATTTGGGTAATAGTGGACAGGCTCACTAAAAGCGCCCACTTTATACCCATCAAGAGTAGAAGGACTGCCTCGTCTCTAGCTTCTCTTTATCTCAAGGAAATAGTTCGACTCCATGGAATACCCTCCAGTATAGTGAGTGACAGAGATCCCATCTTTACGAGCGAATTTTGGCGGAGTCTGCAAGAAGCTGTAGGCACACAGTTATGTTTGAGCACGGCCTAATACCCCCAGACTGATGGTCAGACAGAACAGGTGAATAGAGTATTAGAGGATCTTTTGAGACTATGCGTTCTTGACTTCGGAGGGACTTGGGAGGATCATCTTCCTCTAGTAGAATTCGCCTACAACAACAACTACCCAGCCACCATCGGTATGGCGCCCTTCGAAGCTTTGTATGGAAGACCGTGCCGATCACCAACTTGTTGGTGGGAGTCTACTGACAAACTATTACTTGGGCCGGGCATGATTCGAGAGACCTCGGAAAAAGTGGACCTGATACGGAGAAGAATGAAGACAGCCCAAGACAGACAGAAATCCTACGTCGATAAAAGAAGGACCGACCTTGAGTTTGAGGTTGGGGACAGGGTTTTCCTTAAGGTATCCCCTTTAAGGAATGTCGTTCGCTTTGGATCCGCAGGAAAACTAGCACCAAGATTTGTAGGACCGTTCCCTATCATCGAGAAGATTGGGAAAATGGCTTATAGAGTAGAGCTGCCTGAAAGATTGGTTGGAATTCATAACGTCTTTCATGTTTCTCATCTCCGAAAATGTCTACATGAATCTGCGGAAGTGGTGGAGCCAAGCATTCTAGAAGAAGCTGAAGTGGAACGCGAAGCAACTGTGAGGAGAGTTCCAACTCGAATCGTAGGAACTGAAATAAAAAAGCTACGCAACCGCGAAGTAAAGCTCGTCAAGGTTCAGTGGAGCGATGTCGAGGAAGACGCAACTTGGGAAACTAAGGACAGAATATGCGCGGCCTACCCTTTTCTTTTCGAGGGTACATCTTTGATCTCCCTTTTTCCTTAAGTTGTGCTTAAATCTATCTTTTTAGGTATATTTCCTCGATATTATCCTTTATCCTTAGGTAGGAAACCCTTTGGATGTAAACATGTATTTGAAACGTGTTATGGTTGATGGCTGCAAGTGGTTGCAAGTGATTGCTAGTGGTTGCTCGTGGATGCATATACACACACAACCTAGGTTTTGAATCGGCTCAGTCACTTCATATTGCATATGCATATGTGTATTCATATTTGTATGTGGTTGAAAATTTATATGTTGTCATATGGATGTCGCATTTATATGAATGGTTGCACACTCATGTAGAATTATGAAAAAAAAATTGCATACATAATGGATTCATGGCACTTACATGATTTGTATTAAGGAGGTCAACTGAATCAGTAGACCGCCTGATTTTGCATTAGATAAGGACATGTACACACACTGTGCATATGATCATGAAGCATTAGAAGTCTTTTAAGGACAATGGACGCCTGTGTTTGATGGTTGAGTAGTTGGACGATTGGATGTTAGGACTTACGTTCTCCTAGACTTGAAGATTTCGGGGACGAAATCCTTTAAGGAGGGGAGAATGTATGTAACACCCCACGTCCGTTAGTGTCACTCACAAAGGGAATGCACTAAGTTCTGTGGAGCATTTAGGGTACTAGATGCAGTTAAATTACAAGACAGACAGAAATTAAACAGCGGAAAATAAAACTTTGCTTTATTGATAAAATAGTTTGTACAAAGATTTCTTTACAATATCAGAGTGTCATCTGTCTTACAAAATAAAGAAGCATAAAAATACATTTATCTTCCCCAATGTAGCAAGAACCAGCCACAGCATCTGAAAAGAGAATCCAAGCAAAACTTCGACAAATCTTCAAGCTGGGAAAGAGTGACAGTCCAACTTAACCTGAGCTATACTACTCCCTCCTCAACTACCTGGGGGGGGGGGTGACGGAAGAAAAGAAGACGAAAGAAAAACAGAGTCAGACATAAAGCCTGAGTAAGTTCAGTAACTTCTAGCATGTGAACATGGAAAAACAAACGACATGAATTAACTGAATCCAAGATTACACCATAACCATAGGGTCAGCAAGATTAGACAAGATAATCACAAGATATGCTAAGGTAAGATAAACAGGATATGCTCTAATACTTTCGCCGCTTCGTTATTTCCTTGTTATACTGGTTTCTATATCTCTGCACCACCTAACTAGTGATCCAACTAGTAACGATAACATGATCCCAACCCCTGTAGTTTCCATTGCCTTCAGGCATACATTTATTATTTATTACCTAGATCTAATCTAGGGTTTTCTATCAAGTGCTTTCTAGATTTAACTAGAATTTACGCTATCTGCTGAACGCTTCTCGAGTTCAGGGTTTATGCCACCTAGTCCAACTAGGGATTACGCTACCTGTCGAACGATGCCCCCAAGTCTAGGACACACTACCTAGAGTGGTATATGTTCCTATACTTCCCCACGCATGTATCGCGAATCGTTATCGCTTGTCTAGATGCACATGTCCTGTAATGTGCGGTCCGAGTCCTGTGACAGGGAAAATCAAGGAATACAGAACTCAGTCGGGAGCTTTCAAATATCTGCCGATGCAGATGCTAAGGTCTGTTTTTATTCCAGTGGCTATGGTCCCACTTAACCCCTCCCTCAACTAATGAAAGGCACACCTTGTAAAATGAGAACTATACGCCAGCCCCCGGTGCCCCACTATCCTATGGCCACCCTCACCCATAACTAGATAGCAAGTATATGGTCTTTTGGAGTTCTCCGCCTTTCCGCTTCACGTATCTTGATTGACTCAAGATGGATGGTAGACGACGAGTCGCTATCACAGGGCTACCGTTTGCTCGCTGAATCACGCCGGTCCATCCTAGTCTTTAGGTTGCCATGTATTGCAACCAAGGCATACCCCTGGTTCTTCTACGCATACCTTAACCTCTGTGGGCCCAGGCGGATCATCTGCAGCCTCACAGAGCGATACCAAGAGTACCCTCGCGTCCCCTCGAAGCCTCGGGCTTCGTAACCCAATTCGTTGGAGCCTTCTTTTTAATCAGACGGACGTTCGCTCCTCCTCGTGTTATACTAAGAATTACTACTTAGTTTTGTCAACTAAGGTTTACCACTTAGTTTCCAGAATTGTTGTTTTCTTAACTAAGGTTTACTACTTAGCTCCTTTTAACTAAGGTTTACTACTTAGTTCTCTTTCCCGTCAATTTGGATTGGTTAAGTGTCATTAGTCAATTCAAGCTAACTTAACCCTCTTCATGTATCCTGTTAAGCTAGTTAAGTGTCATCAGCAATTCACGTTTCATCCTGTATTGGTTAAGTGTTCTTTTTAACTTAACCTTGCCCGTCTGTTTTAACTAACATGTTTTTAATGGTTAAGTATCATCCCTTCATGTTTTAGACTTAACCTCATTCCTTTATCACAACCTGATGGTTAAGTGTTCAGGTTTACTTAACCCTACGGTCTAGCCCAGCTAACATATCAAAATCAGCTAGGTGTATTAGATTTTACTTAACCCCAACCTCTAGTCTAGTTAACATATTAATTTGGCTAAGTGTATTAACTTTACTTAACCCCTACAAGTCTCGTTTTGCTACCTTGAGTTTGGTTAAGTGTCTGTATTGACTTAGCCCTCCCATTCTAGCTTAACTGTGTTAAGTTGGTTAAGTGTTCCTATGGACTTAACCCTCCCATTCTAGCTTAACTATGTTAAGTTGGTTAAGTGTTCCTATGGACTTAACCCTCCCATTCTAGCTTAACTGTGTTAAGTTGGTTAAGTGTTCCTATGGACTTAACCCTCCCATTCTAGCTTAACTGTGTTAAGTGTCAGTCTGAACCTAACCCCACCCATCAGTCTAGTATTCATGTTGAACTGGTTAAGTGTCATAGTTAACTTAACCCTACCATTCTTGTTCTAGCTTTAACTAAATAAATTAAAGCTGCTACCACTCACATTAGACAGGTATTGTTGCGACTACTGGATGTGCCGGTTGGTTTCGGGCAGGTTTACATCGCAACTCAGTCTAACCTCGGGCTAGGCATATTCGTGTTTTCTAAGTTCAAAGGGTTCCAATTTATTTTCAAATCAAGTTTTGAAAGTAACCATCCCGTTCGTCGGATCAGTTAGGGATAGCCAGGGAGAGCAGGAAACTTGTATTTTCCAAACCCAAGCCTAGACACTATCCTCTCTGTCACCCTAGAACTTTCTGGTTTGTCATTAAAAGATATGTCGTTAATAAACCTTTAATTTGTCTAAATTTTTATTTCCTCATTCAGGCCAAATTCTATAAGTAAATTATTTCTAATTTACTTATTTCCTAATTACTCTTTTAATGTAAATTGTCTACCTTCATTCTTATGGCCCATTTCCCCTTCTAAATCATATTTATGCTTTTTGGTATGTGGACTATACCAAATTAAGTGTCACTAACCATGATTTTGCTAAACCTGCCAATTACTCCCATTTATGGCCAATGCCAATATACTTACCGTGCCAATTTAGCTAATCCAATTCCGATTCAACATTCTAATTCTAGACTTATTACTCTAGTTCACTATTCATATAAATGCTAGATTTACACGTCAATACTAGATTCAAATTACACATCTTATAATTCATGTCAAATTTATCCAATTTGCATTTCTATGAACATGCCATAATACATGTTCCCAATTTATGCCAGTTTCCAAGTTAAACTACGTTTTTAGTACATTTCATATTTTGCCCAAACCGCATTCCCACCGTTCGTATAATCGTGATTCAGTCTAGATTATAAATAAAGCTAGGTTCGTAGAAAATAGGGAATGAACCAAAGATGCTATGCAAAAGATAGACATACTAACTGGCATAAAAAGGGTTAAATAACGACGTCGATTCAAGAACATGGGTAGACCTAACTTAATAGGTAATTCCCAAGGTCTAAAACCAAAGAAAACCAAGAATAGACAGAATAGAGACGTAGGTTCAAGAACAGGGTAGACCTAACTTAATAGGTAAATTCCCAAGTTTTAAAACCAAAGATAACCAAGAATAGACAGAATAGATGATCGGGTTTAGACCCAATTTCATAGTCATAAAACTTAAGCAACACTTTCCTGGTCATGAATCACAGGTGTTTAATCACAGATGTCCTTGTTATGTCATAGGCAATAGTTTATATTTCCTAATCAAAGGCATAGGCTTAGTCAAGGAAATAATCCTCATAGTCACAGTCACAGTCATAGGCAATGTTCATAGTCATAGGCAATGTCCATAGTCATAGGCATATGTTTTAAGGTCCATAGTTTCATAGTCACGGTCTTATTTGTCCTCTAATCATAACAGTTCTTTCAAGAGTATAGGCACTGATTCGAATAGAGAGAGAGAGATTTGGCATATTCTTTTATTCCTTTAATTTCATGTCACAAACCGAGAATAACGTTCAAATCTAGAAATAACTGACTTACAGAGATTAGATTAGAATAGGAAGGAGGCGTTGCTATGATTCGTGTGACGTTTAGCCTTTAATCCTTATCTTGAAGCTTTGAATCTCTTCTAGACAACTTGAACAGCATAACCTTGTCTTGGATTTTCGTATTATCTTCTTATTTTTATTTATTTATATATTTTCTCAGAGGCAGCATAAGGATAGAAAAGAATTGTGAATAGAGAAGAAGACCAGGGCTGTTTATATAGTGTAGAAGTCAACGAATCTGGTCAGAAGGGCGTCCAAATACAGAGAAACGGATCTGGTTCAGGAAGCTGGAAAAAGCGGGGAGGTCGACACCCATGTCGACTGGGCAATCGACATTGGGGGGGGGGGGGGGGTTGGTGTCGACTGTGCAGTCGACACCCCTGTCGACTTGTCCTGGGCGGGAATTTTCCCGCCCTACCCCCTGTGTGTTTGAATTCGAATTTGGCTCTAGTTTAAACTGTTTTGCACTTGGAATTTTCTGAAAACTTTGACGGGCCATATCTTGGTCATACGGACTCCGATTTTCGAAAATTTGGACTCTATTTCGCGTATTTTTCCGAGACGAATGCAAAGGCATAGCCCGTTTCCCTTGATTTTGATTTTAACTTTTAATTCTGCCTTGATTTGTAAATCTTAGTGTTACAGAACTACGGGGTGTTACATTCTCCCCCACTTAAAAGGATTTCGTCCCCGAAATCTTCAAGTTAGGAAGAATGTGTCCTACCATCCAATCACCCATCTACTCAACCATTCACTCACAGGCATTCATTGTCCTTAAAAGATTTCTAATGCTTTCATGTTCATATGCATAGTGTGTGTACATGTCTTAATCTAATGCAAAATCAGGCGGTCTACTGATTCAGTTGACCTCCTTAATGCAAATCATGTCAGTGCCATGCGTCCAATCATGCATGCAAGCATCCCTAGTTATGTAAATACTACATATGTGCATAGCCATTCATCCATATGCAACATCCATGTGATAACATATCAAGTTCAATTTGCAAACAAATACATATCTGTAAATGCAATATGAAAGCGTCCGAACTGATCTAGTGCCTAATACGTATGCATATGCATCCTCGAGCAACCATTAGCAACCACTTGCAACCACCAACCATAACATGTTTCAAACACATGTTTACATCCATTGGCTTCTACCTAAAGGATCGAAGATACGACCTAGAGGATATACTTTGGAAAGAGAGAAACAATTATGCGTAAAGCTCCTAAACAAAGAAATCAAGGATGCACCCTTAAGGAAAAAGGGTATGATGCTAATATCTAGTCTTATTGAGCTTTACTCCATTGTATATTAACTAATTTAACTTCACGATTGTGAAGTTCCCGATCTCCATTTCCAAAATAAACAGATGTAAATCATGGTACCAAGTATATGTACTAAGATGATTAGAGGTCTCCCTCTTATCCACCATGCCATAACTATAAGGATCGAAAGGTTACTACGTGCTCTTTAGAGTACCTGCCACAACTATTCATTTCTCATGCAAACCATCCTAGTCGAACTCAACATTCCTCAAGTACAAGCCCCAAAGGCCTAAACCAATATCAGACAAACACCCAAGGAATATCTCCTCCGAATTTAGACGATCCTCGTGAGATGATATAAGCAAACTCGATAGCTATCCTCAAATCCCTACTAACCAAAAATAAACTGGTCGGACCACCAATTGGATTTGAGACTCTAGTGGGATCTTTCTATTATACAAGTACTATGATGCAGAGACTTAACTATGGAAGTGGATATGAACTAATGCGAAGCACTAAAACCAAAGGAAAGAGTACGAACAGCAAAACTAGACTCTTCCAATAGAACTCTACTACCTCTCTCCTAGGTATGCTTGGTGGCGAAAGTAGGTACTTGCCTTTCTGAAAATCTTGTCCCTCGTTCTTGCCCTTGTCCTTACTTATGTGCCCTATCATACCTAGTAATGATACTTCCTCTTGTCTTAGGTTTTATAATTTCTTCCTCCTTCGTGAGCTAAATCTACATCCATGAATTCCTCATCCAAGGGTTGTGCTCCCTAGCTAAACTCCTCATCCCCTTCCATGTGTAGTCATGTTGACAAATCTCTCGAAAGCTGTTTCCATCGTACAGAAAACCCTATAAGCTTGAAAGAAAACTGGCCGTAAGTGAAACAACCACAGCCCTAGATGGAAGTCGGGTACTACTTTGGCCTTCGATGAGGTTACCTCCCAGAAAACCAGGAGCCCCAGAGACTCAAGAAAGAAGGAGATAAGAAAACAGAGGAAGAGAAAATAGTGCGTATGGCTTTGGGGAATATGCCTTTAAAACAAAACTTTTCTTTTGAAAATGCTTCTTTTAAAACCGTTTTGAAAATAATTTTTCAAATCCTTTATCTGATCTGGTAACCTTCAGCTCTGATACCACGTATAACACCCCACGTCCGTTAGTGTCACTCACAAAGGGAATGCACTAAGTTCTGTGGAGCATTTAGGGTAAAAGATGCAGTTAAATTACAAGACAGACAGAAATTAAACAGCGGAAAATAAAACTTTGCTTTATTGATAAAATAGTTTGTACAAAGATTTCTTTACAATATCAGAGTGTCATCTGTCTTACAAAATAAAGAAGCATAAAAATATATTTATATTCCCCAATGTAGCAAGAACTAGCCATCGCATCTGAAAAGAGAATCCAAGCAAAACTTCGACAAATCTTCAAGCTGGGAAAGAGTGACAGTCCAACTTAACCTGAGCTATACTACTCCCTCCTCTACTACCTTGGGGGGGGGGGAACGGAAGAAAAGAAGACGAAAGAAAAACAGAGTCGGACATAAAGCCTGAGTAAGTTCAGTAACTTCTAGCATGTGAACATGGAAAAACAAACGACATGAATTAACTGAATCCAAGATTACACCATGACCATAGGGTCAGCAAGATTAGACAAGATAATCACAAGATATGCTAAGGTAAGATAAACAGGATATGCTCTAATACTTTCGCCGCTTCGCTATTTCCTTGTTATACTAGTTTCTATATCTCTGCACCACCTAACTAGTGTTCCAACTAGTAACGGTAACGTGATCCCAACCCCTGTAGTTTCCATTGCCTTCAGGCATACATTTATTATTTATTACCTAGATCTAATCTAGGGTTTTCTATCAAGTGCTTTCTAGATTTAACTAGAGTTTACGCTATCTACTGAACGCTTCTCGAGTTCAGGGTTTATGCCACCTAGTCCAACTAGGGATTACGCTACCTAGAACGATGCCCCCAAGTCTAGGACACACTACCTAGAGTGGTATATGTTCCTATACTTCCCCACGCATGTATCGCGAATCGTTATCGCTTATCTAGATGCACATGTCCTGTAATGTGCGGTCCGAGTCCTGTGACGGGGCAAATCAAGGAATACAGAACTCGGTCGGGAGCTTTTAGATATCTGCCGATGTAGATGTTAAGGTCTGTTTTTATTCCAGTGGCTATGGTCCCACTTGACCCCTCCCTCAACTAATGAAAGGCACACCTTGTAAAATGAGAACTATACGTCGGCCCCCGGTGCCCCACTATCCTATGTCCATCCTCACCCATAACTAGATAGCAAGTATATGGTCTTTTGGAGTTCTCCGCCTTTCCGCTTCACGTATCTCGATTGACTCAAGATGGATGGTAGACGACGAGTCGCTATTACAGGGCTACCGTTTGCTCGCCGAATCACGCCGGTCCATCCTAGTCTTTAGGTTGCCATGTATTGCAACCAAGGCATACCCCTGGTTCTTCTATGCATACCTTAACCTCTGTGGGCCCAGGCGGATCATCTGCAGCCTCACAGAGGGATACCAAGCGTACCCTCACGTCCCCTCGAAGCCTCGGGCTTCGTAACCCAATTCGTTGGAGCCTTCTTTTTAATCAGACGGACGTTCGCTCCTCCTCGTGTTATACTAAGAATTACTACTTAGTTTTGTCAACTAAGGTTTACCACTTAGTTTCCAGAATCGTTGTTTTCTTAACTAAGATTTACTACTTAGCTCATTTTGACTAAGGTTTACTACTTAGTTCTCTTTCCCGTCAATTTGGATTGGTTAAGTGTCATTAATCAATTCAAGCTAACTTAACCCTCTTCATTTATCCTGTTAAGCTAGTTAAGTGTCATCAGCAATTCACGTTTCATCCTGTATTGGTTAATAGTTCCTTTTTAACTTAACCTTGCCCGTTTGTTTTAACTAACATGTTTTTAATGGTTAAGTATTATCCCTTCATGTTTTAGACTTAACCTCATTCCTTTATCACAACCTGATGGTTAAGTGTTCAGGTTTACTTAACCCTACGGTCTAGCCCAGCTAACATATCAAAATCAGCTAAGTGTATTAGATTTTACTTAACCCCAACCTCTAGTATAGTTAACATATTAATTCGGCTAAGTGTATTAACTTTACTTAACCCCTACAAGTCTCGTTTTGCTACCTTGAGTTTGGTTAAGTGTCTTTATTGACTTAGCCCTCCCATTCTAGCTTAACTGTGTTAAGTTGGTTAAGTGTTCCTATGGACTTAACCCTCCCATTCTAGCTTAACTATGTTAAGTTGGTTAAGTGTTCCTATGGACTTAACCCTCCCATTCTAGCTTAACTGTGTTAAGTTGGTTAAGTGTTCCTATGGACTTAACCCTCCCATTCTAGCTTAACTGTGTTAAGTGTCAGTCTGAACCTAACCCCACCCATCAGTCTAGTTATCATGTTGAACTGGTTAAGTGTCATAGTTAACTTAACCCTACCATTCTTGTTCTAGCTTTAACTAAATAAATTAAAGCTGCTACCACTTACATTAGACAGGTATTGTTGCGACTACTGGATGTGCCGGTTGGTTTCGGGCAGGTTTACATCGCAACTCAGTCTAACCTCGGGCTAGGCATATTCGTGTTTTCTAAGTTCAAAGGGTTTCAATTTATTTTCAAATCAAATTTTGAAAGTAACCATCCCGTTCGTCGGATCAGTTAGGGATAGCCAGGGAGAGAAGGAAACTTGTATTTTCCAAACCCAAGCCTAGACACTATCCTCTCTGTCACCCTAGAACTTTCTGGTGTGTCATTAAAAGAGATGTCGTTAATAAACCTTTAATTTGTCTAAATTTATACTTCCTCATTCAGGCCAAATTCTATAAGTAAATTATTTCTAATTTACTTATTTCCTAATTACTCTTTTAATGTAAATTTTCTACCTTCATTCTTATGGCCCATTTCCCCTTCTAAATCATATTTATGCTTTTTGGTATGTGGACTATACCAAATTAAGTGTCACTAACCATGATTTTGCTAAACCTGCCAATTACTCCCATTTATGGCCAATGCCAATATACTTACCGTGCCAATTTAGCTAATCCAATTCCGATTCAACATTCTAATTCTAGACTTATTACTCTAGTTCACTATTCATATAAATGCTAGATTTACATGTCAATACTAGATTCAAATTACACATCTTATAATTCATGTCAAATTTATCCAATTTGCATTTCTATGAACATGCCATAATACATGTTCCCAATTTATGCCAATTTCCAAGTTAAACTACGTTTTTAGTAAATTTCATATTTTGCCCAAACCGCATTCCCACCGTTCGTATAATCGTGATTCAGTCTAGATTATAAATAAAGCTAGGTTCGTAGAAAATAGGGAATGAACCGAAGATGCTATGCAAAAGATAGACATACTAACTGGCATAAAAAGGGTTAAATAACGACGTCGATTCAAGAACATGGGTAGACCTAACTTAATAGGTAATTCCCAAGGTCTAAAACCAAAGAAAACCAAGAATAGACAGAATAGAGACGTAGGTTCAAGAACATGGGTAGACCTAACTTAATAGGTAAATTCCCAAGTTTTAAAACCAAAGATAACCAAGAATAGACAGAATAGATGATCGGGTTTAGACCCAATTTCATAGTCACAAATCTTAAGCAACACTTTCCTGGTCATGAATCACAGGTGTTTAATCACAGATGTCCTTGTTATGTCATAGGCAATAGTTTATATTTCCTAATCAAAGGCATAGGCTTAGTCAAGGAAATAATCCTCATAGTCACATTCACAGTCATAGGCAATGTTCATAGTCATAGGCAATGTCCATAGTCATAGGCATATGTTTTAAGGTCCATAGTTTCATAGTCACGGTCTTATTTGTCCTCGAATCATAACAGTTCTTTCAAGAGTATAGGCACTGATTCGAATAGAGAGAGAGAGAGATTTGGCATATTATTTTATTCCTTTAATTTCATGTCACTAACAGAGAATAACGTTCATATCTAGAAATAACTGACTTACAGAGATTAGATTAGAATAGGAAGGAGGCGTTGCTATGATTCGTGCGACGTTTAGCCTTTAATCCTTATCTTGAACCTTTGAATCTCTTCTAGACAACTTGAACAACATAACCTTGTCTTGGATTTTTTTATTATCTTCTTATTTTTATTTATTTATATATTTTCTCAGAGGCAGCATAAGGATAGAAAAGAATCGTGAATAGAGAAGAAGACCAGGGCTGTTTATATAGTGTAGAAGTCAACGAATCTGGTCAGAAGGGCGTCCAAATACAGAGAAACGGATCTGGTTCAGGAAGCTGGAAAAAGCGGGGAGGTCGACACCCATGTCGACTGGGCAATCGACATGGGGGGGTGGTGTCGACTGTGCAGTCGACACCCCTGTCGACTTGACCTGGGCGGGAATTTTCCCGCCCTGCCCCCTATGTGTTTGAATTTGGCTCTAGTTTAAACTGTTTTGAACTTGGAATTTTCTGAAAACTTTGACGGGCCATATCTTGGTCATACGGACTCCGATTTTCGAAAATTCGAACTCTATTTCGCGTATTTTTCCGAGACGAACGCAAAGGCATAGCCTGTTTCCCTTGATTTTGATTTTAACTTTTAATTCTGCCTTGATTTGTAAATCTTAGTGTTACAGAACTACGGGGTGTTACACCATTGCGTTAATTAGAGAATTAAGGGAAACGGGTTACACCATTGCGTTCGTTTCAGAATTCTTCCTGAGATAGAGTCCGAGTTTGCGTGAATCAGACTCCGTATGAAGGAGTTATGACCTTCGGAAGTTTCAGAATTCAAATTAAAATTCAAACGGCACAAAACGAAGTTCAAATTTCGAATTCAGACCCAAACTGGGCTGGGCGGGAAAATTCCCGCCCATGCACCAGGTCGACCTGGGGGTCGACCTAGGGGTCAACCTGCCCAGTCGACCTAATTTGGCCCTGGCTGGCCTGATCGGGTTCTGGTCGATTTCTGAGGCTTGGTTGTGTCACAAGGGCTGACATGTCGCATTTTGGTTGGCTCATCTCGAAGTGAATGGTCTAGATTCATCTATGATCATCTGACGGCTCAAATCAATCTGAAATTCTATATAAACAACTTAAGACTCCAACCTAAATTCACATAAGAAATTAGAGACGGAGCCGCCATGCTGTCGGTAGAGAACTAACAGGAGCCTCCACTTGTAGAAAAGCTTAGAGACGAGCCAAATTAAAGTTAAAACAATAATTGAATCAATGTTAGTCTACCCAAAGGAAAGCATTTCAAATTCAGAACTCAGAATCCAGAATTCAAGACCGTCGTTCGTTGTAAATATAGTGATTTTTCTGATGTGAATAAAAGTTTGGATTTGATTCGATGTAAAATGGAAATGGAATTGTGTTATTATGTAACAACGATGTTAATTCACATCTATGTATTGAAATGATTGTGGTATTGTGATGTTTGTGGTATAGTTGAGTTGATATTGATTCTATATTACATATAGAATCACATGCAAGTTGTATAGTTCATGTTGTAATCGACACCTATATGTTTATGTGATTATATAGGTAGTATGTGATTAAGATTTCATGTATATATATGCTAGAACCTTTATGCCTAAACGATTATGTTCACATACATGCTAGTATGTTTGTAAGAAAGTTGCAAGTTCAAAAATTGGATCCATGCCTAGATCCACTTTAATATATGTTTCATGTTGTAATTAGACATATGATTGGATCTAGTTCACACCGTTGTCATAAAATTATACATACTTTATGAAATTGTCGTATCCTTGTCATATGCTAGTTATGCTCGATGTTATGCCTAGATCCAAAACAAGTTTAGGCTTATGTTATCTAAATCATATGCTAATTTATGTGACACCTATTTGGTTAGATACCTATTTGAATGCAAGTTCACATATATGTTGATTTAGGCTATTGATCGTCGCTAATCTATGAATTAGAAAAGCGCGATATTTTAATAATTACTGCAAGCGTACAGGTGTGTAGCATACAGGTCGAACACAGGGAGGAAAGTTAAATCAAATTATTTATCTAATCTCTTGGGCGAGTTAGACGAAACTGGAGGTTGATTTTGCAAAACAAAATAGAAAGTGAAACTACAATTAAAAGATGCAATTAAATTCACTGCAGATTCGAATCTAATCGGATCTGTAATGAATTCAATGGTGGAAGATAAAATAGAACAATGGAAATAAAATTGCAGAATAAAATTAAACGAACAGAAAATAAGAATTAGGATTACCGCTGAATCTAATCAGACGGTCAATCGCTAATGAAAATAAGTGAAAAATACAATTAATGCTCTACCGAATCTAATCGTGTAGACAACACTAATTGCTAAGAAATTAGAAAATAGCAGAAAAATAAAAAGAGGAAGAAGAACTTTATTAGAGAAATGGAATATGATATGAGATATAGGATGGTGGCTACAATGTCATTACAAGGGTATATATAGGGTAGATAGCCAAACCCTAACCCTAACCCTAATGGTAAATGGGCCTGGTCATTACACCACTAATTAGTTTACAATGAGAAACATAAATGGGCCTTAGATAAATAAAGCAAATTTGGGCCTTTTCTCTTTTTCCTCTTGTTTCCTTGACATTTCTTCATTGATTTGTGATGTGCCAATCCTTGTTATCAATCCTTTTCTTGTCCAACAGCAACTAGATGTGATATCTTCATCTACAATTCTTCAAAATGCAAATACATAGCAAATTGAACTCTATTTCTCTACATTTCTGGTTGCATGCGGGCTGGGTTGGACTATCTGTAAAAATAACAAAACAATACCCAAGTAATATTTATTTATATACAAAAGATAAGATATAAGAGCATAAAATAAACACATTTCTATGTCAATCAAATACTCCCACACTTATCTTTTACTCGTCCTCGAGTAAAAAGAAAATGAAAAACTAACTAGATAGGTCGCACTTTCGTAGGAAACACGATTGCATTGAGCGTATGCAACAAGCCGTTAAACCTCTAGGTGTCCCTAGTAGGACGAGTGGTGTCTCGTGAGGGTTTTCAGCGGATACTACCCACAAAATCCAAATGCAGTATGCTATGATTCTAATGAGACTACATGAATGCAATGGACATATGCAAAAATAAAAACGAAAAATGACAACACGACTTATTTCAAGAAAGTGGTACAACAAATTAAGTTAATAATTTCTAACCAGTTGATTTTATTTTAGATACCTCGACTTGTCACAAATTTTCAATATAAATCAAGTTTTCAAATGTTAAATTCCAGTTTGGCCAGTTAGTTCGGTCGATAACATAGTGCATCCATGAAATAAATTCTTAGTTTGCTTGGCACAGTTTGCAAAGTGGCATTCTAATTTTCTCATGTAGGGCTAGTCGAATCAATAAGGTCAAGAAGTGTTTGGGTATCATCGCTTATTCTTTATTATAAAATTTTTAAGATTTATGATTAAGTACATACACCTAACTAAAAAGACCAAGGTTTACCACCCATGCACTGCCTCGCGGACTAACGGAGAGTAGGTAAAGAGCTTGGCGGATTGTGCAGGCCGACTTTGACTTTGTCAACAACGTGTCGGTAATCCTTAGGTGTCCAATCCCATAAAATGAGACCAAGATATTCCAACTTTGACTTTGTCAACAACGTGTCGGATAGAGCTTGGCGGGTTTGCACACCAACGCTCGATATACAAGCAATGTTGGATACCCTTGGAATACTATTATTATTATTGTCGAAAATATAAGCACAAAAGAGAGTTACGCGAATTCAACTTAACACAACTTAGTTTTTAAAGATTTGACAAGCCAATATAAGTATTTTAAGTCCTCCACTTATTTAAACAAAGTCTACAATATAGAATAGATTTCATGGCCATCACCTAAGAATCTCCCTATGTACCGGTTACACTATTATCCCTCAAAATTAAACTTTTCATTATATTTCTTATTCGATCTAAGTTGAGAGAAAAAAATACTATCAACTGATTAACATTCCTTAACTTATTTTGTTGTATCAATCTAAAATGAGTCGTATTTACCAAAAAAAAATTATGGTATGTTACTACAATCTAAAATGTATGATGGTCCTACTTAAATGGTTGAAAATAAAAAGAAATAAAAACAAAGAAAAATGAAAATGGATGAAATGCAGACTCCCCCCCACACTTGAACTAAACAGTGTCCACACTGTAACGTTTCCTAAATTTGAAAGATCGTACCCAAAGATGGATTAAATGTAAAATGACTTGTAAAATGAAATGCAATCTAACTATATGTAAGAATGGATCATATGTACAATGATATATGTGTTTACGGTGCATGCGATGCAAAGAGTTCCACCAACTTTTTCCCCCACACTTGGTTCTTGCCCTATGAGTCCCATTCCCACTGTGTCTAGGCATGTTTTCTAATAAGCAAAAGGTTTTGAAAACCAACTCATCTTTAAACCTCGATTTATAGTCCAGGAGATAAATATTCAGGGTCGTCTTCACAAGAAGTTTTTCAACCAAGCCGGCATTCCAAAGATAATTCATGTTTTCAACAAATTTATCAGTGTAATTGTTCAAAAATTTGTGATCGTATATAAATTCAGTGAAATTTGAATTCTGAATGTTGTTTAAGAGCATGTGATCGCCTTTCTCAATTGACAAGGTATCTTCGACACTGACAATTTCAAGTTCGTTTGAAATTTTCTCAAAGTTAAACTTTTCGAACTCGTGACGTGAATCTATTTCTTCCTCATTTGGCAAATCATCTTCATACAATCCAAGAAATTTGTGTTCATTAAAATCCTTTTCCAAATTTGAATTGAAAATTTCAACATTTTTATTCTGTTCAATTTCTAGAATTTCAAGTTTTTCACAGTCTAAAAGAGGAAGATAAAAATCCAAGCTTAAATCTTTTTGAAAAGAATCGAAATCCAAATCATTTATTGAATTTTGAACAACTTCATTTAGATCATCAATCTCAATTTCGAAAGTTGTTGTTTGAAAATTTTCAATGTCAGTAAAGAATGGACTATTTTCTGATTCATCACATGCTTGAATTTGATTTTGTTGCTCTTGTTGTTCTTTATAAGACGCCATTAAACGAAGAAGTTCATCCATCTTTCTATCTCTTTCATCAAGCTGTCTATCTATCCTTTCTACCCTCTCATCAAAATGACATTCTTCAAAATCGTTGATTTGAGAGCTCTCATTTTGGATTTCTTGATTATCAAAAGTATGATCCTCATCAATTTCACCATCAATATTATTTCCAATGTGATAGTTGTTTGAATTTTCAAAAAAATGACAATTGTATTGGAAATCATTTTGATTTTAAAAATCAGGTTCGTAACCAAAACTGTTTAAATTCGAGGGAAAACTGCAATTTTGGTTATTTTCAAGATGTTGATATGGGCTATAATTTTCAAAATTTTGGTTTACAACCCCATATTGATGTGGATCAAAGCCATATTGAGAATCAAAGTTGTTTTGATGAGGATGTGGCCCATAATCGAAATTATTGAAATTTGAGTTGAAATCGCAATTTCGATCATATCCATGATTTTGAAAATATTGGTCATTTGGAAAATTTTCAAAATTGTTGGCATTGGGCTCATGAAATTTTGGAAAATTCTGCCTCATGAGTTGTAATTCATACTCATACTCTTCAAGAGGACGTCTACTTCGATTATTATCCCACATTTCTCTCAATGATTTTTTTGAATTAGACATTTGAAATGAAATCACGGCAAGACAGAAATTATTCTCAATTCAAAATAATATAAAATAATGAGTTGTGCTCTATTAATTAACTGACTCAATTGGAAGGGGGAAGAGGGTCTTATGGCCGTTCACGTATAGTATAAAACTAAGGGATACGACCAATGTTTTACGGGTAGTATGCAACCTCTTTTGCTAAAAATTCAATAAATTGAACTAATATATATCCGTGATCCAATTGTACGAGACAGTCAACTTCACAAAGCACCACTTTTTAGTTATATTATTTTGAAAATCAAAATCACGTGTTAAAATTGAAAATCGATGAGAGTGATTAGTTATGGAAAACCGTTCCTCACCACAAATTCAGAAATATCAGTCACAGAACAGACACAAAAATATAAATTGCAGAATTAAAATTTACATTCAAGCCGCTGCCCCTGTAGAATTTTTTTACAACAATTGTCTATATATTTTTTCTTTTGCAGCAGAGCACCTGTAGAGTTTTAAAAGTTTTCACCTTGATCGGCAGTCCTCCAGTGAATTTGGGAAGCGCTAGCGCTTTCACACCCCACTTGGTGTGCAACCGCTCCAACCCATCTGAATCGTCCGCTTCTATTAATTGCTTGACTGCGCTGCGGCACGGGTTCGGGCTAGGAGCCCGAAATTTTTTTTTTAAGACCCTTTTTTTAAAATTTCAGCTGTACCTGTTTTTGAAAAATTCTCCTTTTTTTTTTTTTTTGATTGAAAGCAAAAGAAATTGCAAACTAAAAATAGAAAACAAAGAAAACAAAATAAAATGAAGCAACAAACCACACACCTGACCCTATTGAAACATGAACCTAGCCTGACTTTTGACACTTTGACATATAGCCCCAAAAGAGAAATCAATTGAAAATAAGAAACCAATGAAAACCAACAAAACAAATGAGAAGCTCAACAAGTCAAAGCCACTTTCAAAGCCTAGTGGACACTCTAACCTAATCAAATAAAGAGCGAATGCGTTCGATTTTTATTTTATAGCAACAGGCCGCTCAGTCAAAGAAATTAAATCAAATGAACCCTATAAAATCTCCTCCTATAGTTACCAATCAACAAAAATAAAAATAAACAAAATATCCAAGACCGAACAAAATCAGGAAAGAAATTCACGCCCCTTTTGTTTTGAATTCGAATTGGATTTCGAAAAACCCGAATTGGGTTTTGATTTTTTCTGAGATGGTATTGGGTTTCGGGTGGAATTTTGGGACAGCGTCGTATGGTGGGAATTGGTCTGGGAGATTTTTAGAGGAAGGTTGTTGAATTAGAGGGGCGTTCGAAGTCTTGGGTTTGGGATTGATTCAGTTGTGGAGGATAGTTGGAAGCCGAAGATGGCTGTTGGAGTTTCAGAGCGGTTGAAATGTTGAGCTGGAGTGACGTGAGGCTAAGTGTTCAAGTGGATCTTGGCTACTTGCGTTGGGGTGAACGTGTTGTGCAAGGTTGGATTTTTGGATTGAACTACTGGGGGAATGAGGACTTTGGTGTTCAGGTTTGTGATGGTCACTGGAATTTGTTGATTCGGGAAGATGAGGATTTCCTGCGTTGCGGGTTGTTTTTTTTTTTTTTTTTAATGATGCTGTTGAGAACGGTGGTCTACTGGGTCGAGGCTTTTGCCGATGGTAGTGTTCGAGTTTTTTTTTTTTTCAAGGGCGAATGGTTATAATCGAACCAGCGTTCGATCCTGATGATTCCGACTTGGCTATTTGATGGTTTACGGTTGATTTGATTTTGGGTTGTGGTGCGAAGGATGATCTGTACGGCTAATGGCAGATTTGTGAAAGGGTGGCTAGGCCTTGTGACGTCAGGAAGGTGATAATTTTTGGTGGAGTGTTGAAGAGCAGTTTGGTAGAGCTTTGGTTGTAGTGCGACCAAAGATGGGTTTTTCAGGTCAAAGGTTGGGGGCCGATGGTGTAGCGTCTTGGGGAAGTGGATGGCGTGAATTGTTTGCAGTGATTCGGGACTGAAACTATGGACGATGAAGGGAGAAGAGGAATGTTTTTTTTTTTTTTTTTTTTTTTTTTTTTTTTTTTTTTGCAGCAAGGGTGGAGGACGGTGATGAAAGTTGGGTATGGCGAGATTATGGAGCTGTAAGGGGAAGGGACTATGATAGAGATATGGCAGAGAGTATATGGCAAAAGGGAATTGACGAGGGTTTATGCTATGAAATTGATAAACTAGGGAGGTGATTTGTGGACTGGAATAGGAGATGGCTTTATAGTTTAGGCAGGATGAGTACAGAAGGAAAGAAAATGAACAGACGGAAATTTGTAGAACTTTTTTTTTTTTTTTTTTGAAAGGAAGCAAATGTAGAAGTTGGAAGGAAATTGATCAAAGATAAGGGAAAGAAAGAAAGAAAAATTTGGCAATGAAATTGATATATCAATCTAATGAAAGAGGATAGAAAGTGCAAAGAAAAGAAACTGAATAAAGGAAATGGCAAGTTCTTTTTTTTTTCTCTTGATTAGTGGATGATTGTACCAATGAAATTGATATATCAAATCACAAACAAGATTTTATATATATATATATATATATATATATATATATATATGCACGAAAATTTAAGGAAAAATAAATAAATAAAATAAAACTAACACGAATCAGAAATTAAATAAATAACAAAATTTTATCGTTACCTCCCCGGCAACGGCGCCAAAAACTTGATCGTCGCTAATCTATGAATTAGAAAAGCGCGATATTTTAATAATTACTGCAAGCGTACAGGTGTGTAGCATACAGGTCGAACACAGGGAGGAAAGTTAAATCAAATTATTTATCTAATCTCTTGGGCGAGTTAGACGAAACTGGAGGTTGATTTTGCAAAACAAAATAGAAAGTGAAACTACAATTAAAAGATGCAATTAAATTCACTGCAGATTCGAATCTAATCGGATCTGTAATGAATTCAATGGTGGAAGATAAAATAGAACAATGGAAATAAAATTGCAGAATAAAATTAAAGGAACAGAAAATAAGAATTAGGATTACCGCTGAATCTAATCAGACGGTCAATCGCTAATGAAAATAAGTGAAAAATACAATTAATGCTCTACCGAATCTAATCGTGTAGACAACACTAATTGCTAAGAAATTAGAAAATAGCAGAAAAATAAAAAGAGGAAGAAGAACTTTATTAGAGAAATGGAATAAGATATGAGATATAGGATGGTGGCTACAATGCCATTACAAGGGTATATATAGGGTAGATAGCCAAACCCTAACCCTAACCCTAATGGTAAATGGGCCTGGTCATTACACCACTAATTAGTTTACAATGAGAAACATAAATGGGCCTTAGATAAATAAAGCAAATTTGGGCCTTTTCTCTTTTTCCTCTTGTTTCCTTGACATTTCTTCATTGATTTGTGATGTGCCAATCCTTGTTATCAATCCTTTTCTTGTCCAACAGCAACTAGATGTGATATCTTCATCTACAATTCTTCAAAATGCAAATACATAGCAAATTGAACTCTATTTCTCTACATTTCTGGTTGCATGCGGGCTGGGTTGGACTATCTGTAAAAATAACAAAACAATACCCAAGTAATATTTATTTATATACAAAAGATAAGATATAAGAGCATAAAATAAACACATTTCTATGTCAATCAAATATGTTGCAAGTTCACACCTATGACATTCATGTTGACTATTTTGCAAGTTCACATTTATGATGTTCATATTTACTATGCCAAAAAATTAAATGCCAAGTTTACACCTATGTCATGTTCATGTTTATGAATTCCCTTGTGTCAATTTTGTGTGCGCTAAATTAGGCTAAGTTTCTAGCCTAATATTATATGTTAAAAACCGTGCGAACGAAAATTAGGTTAAGATTGTTAGCCTAATGTTTAAACGGGGTAACGTTGGGAATATTAGTAAAACATGACATAAAAATATATGAAATTGGCATGTTTGTCACATGCCAAAATTGGTGGCATTTAAACGGTATAAATTCTTATACTAAAAATGTTAAACTTGGAAAGTGGGCCACAACATTTAATTGTTGACAAATTTACATATATTAAGTAATAAAGACAAATATGTAAATTTAGAAAATACGAATATGCTTAACACGAGGTTGGATTGAGTTGTGTTGTAAACCTGCCCGGACCCGCCCGACTGTCCAGTAGTCACAACAATACCTATCCAATGTAGGTGGTTAAGCATTGAGCCCAATAAAGACCCGAGGTTAGACTGAGTTACGGTGTAAATCTGCCCGGAACCGACCGGCACATCCAGTAACCGTAACAATACCTGTCTAATGTGAGTGGTCGGTGCTTTAAAAAGCTAAGGACAGACTGTCAGGATGGTTGGGTTAAGTTAACTAAAACACTTAACCAATTCAACATGTTAATTAAATTGATGGGTGGGGTTAGGTAAATACGGACACTTAACCACTTAACATGTTTGACTAGAAAACCCTAGTAACGGGGACCCATTTCTGTTGTAACCCAATTAGGTATCATGGTACCCTGAAACTAGGCAGGGTGGGGCACAATTACTGGGCTGGTTGTAAGCGGTCAAAGCGACGGCAGTGGGTGCAACAGTGTGGGTTCTAACGGAGTGCGGGCGTGCACACACTTCGGAGCAGGCAAACAGGGCACTGGGGGCACCAGTAGTATAACCTATGCGTTTCTAGTTTTGTGTCGGGTCGCCACCATGGGACTTGATACACCCCATGGTGGGACCAGCATAGGTATCTACATTCTTTGGGAGCCGTAAGACACAGATGATTATACGAGTAGGAGCCGATCTTTAGAAAAAGGGGATCACTTTACCTCCTGCATGGGGTGCCAGTTAAGACAATACAAGTAGGTGTAGAGATACAGTGTGGGGTGTGATAGTATATTCGATTCAAACTGCTTTATCTTAGTTTATGATACTTTCCTATTTCCAGTTTATGCCTATTATGCCCTTATTCTTATTCTCATACTAAAGAGTCACTAGACTTACCAGGCTTTATGTCTGACCCTATTTTCTTCGTCTTCTTTTCTTCCGTTCCCCCCCAGGTCCACAGGGAGAAAACAACTCAGCTTAGTTAGACTCTTTGCAAGCTTCAAGTAGTAGATGTACGGTTTGGACTCACTCTCCTTGGCTATGGCTGTTGGACACAATCATGGGGATTTATGCAGTTTTTATTTTGTTTTATGCTTCTTTATTTAATAACCAAGACATAAATGATGATGTAATGTTTTGGAAGTTATTATGTGACAGTTATGGAAATGTTTTGCATGAACACATTTTTATGAAATAAAAAGTCTGCTGTTTTCCGCTGCTTATATATGTGTGTGTGTTTATATCTGTCTTGTTTTTTATTTGCGACTTTTACTTACAAACCTCCACCAAAGTTAAGGCATTCCCTTTGTGAGTGACCTTAATGGAGGGTGGGGTGTTTCAGACATATGAGCATAAATCTGATGAACTTGTAGCAATTACTAGTTCTAACATAACTATGATGTCATAGTGAGCATAATAAGAACTAAATTAACCATTTAGATGTCCAGCTATTCAGATCTAACATAATAGGCACAAGATGGTAATCTAGATCTGATTAACAAATTAAATGTCCACACAATTTAGATGCAATAGTTTAAAAGTAGATCTACACAATTAAGGTTTAAGATTCACATCATGTCATGTCATAGAAGTTACAATGGATCCATTTAGATAGAGGTTTCGATCCAAATCCTAACCAATTCAGAATGTCATATAATCATAATTTACAATGGATCTGATATAATCTAGGCATATGAACAAATCCAAGTCATAATCGTGTCATATTTACTTTTAAATATTCAAATCTAAAAGCAATTAGGGACTCACAGAGTTTGGATAAGAAGATAAAATTAGAAAAGATTGGATCTTGAATCTCCAATTGATTTGCTTTAGTTGAAGAAGATAACGGATCCAGATCAGTCGGGATACCGGTAGAGTTTGGCTACCATGAATTCTAAATGAAGAAAATAAGAGAAATGACCACGTACATATAACTACCAGACCCTCTGAAACCGATTACCACGTCATCTCTAGGAGTGTCGACACCCCTGTGGGTGGGTCGACCCTGGTGTCGGCACCCCTTAAGGGGGGTCAACCCTGATGTCGACACCCTCTAGGGGGATCGATCCCCTAGAGTGGGAAAACTGTTGCCACTTTTTCTTTTCAAATACCATACGGTTTTTGATAACATTCTGACTCATCCCTGACTCATGTGTATATATATAATTCTTCTACGTGCACAAACTTAAAACCCTCATAACTTCTTCATACAGTGTCCGTTTTACGCAAACCAAATGTCAATCTTGACTAGAATTTCGAGATGGACGCAGCGGTGCAGTCCGTTTTCCTTAATTCTGAATATTAAATTAATTATAATTTAATTTATCCTCTTTTAGTATCATTAAAAATATGGGGTGTTACAACAATAGTTAATGATGGAATAAATTATTATTTTAATTTAGTGATAATTTAAGTACAGTGTAATGAGATATAATGGAATTGAAAGGGGGTTATGAATGGGTTTTATATTAAAACCCGTGTTTTATAAGAAAGTTATAGAAGGGATTTTTAAGCGAATACGATGGTTTAAATAAATGTTGAGTTAACATTGGAATTAATAAATTGAGATAAAAGGGTTTATATTAAACCAACAGTATATAAACGAAGTTTATGCAATGTGATGTTAAAACGTTGATTTTAAATTAGCATTACTTAATAATGAAATTAAGTGAAATGAATGGAATCGAAACAAGATTTTCAAAGCGGGGAGTGGTTGAACGGAGTAAAAGTGGAAAGATACGGGTTGATGAGAATTAAGATAAGAAGTTAAAAGTACTGGAACCTGACTGAAGATTGGTTGAGTTGAGTGATTTTCTGAGTATTAATCCGATGTTGATTTCGGTCTTCGGGGTTGATATTTAGAAGGTTATTCGCTTACCAATTTATGGTCAGGGACTAATAAACATTGAAGTAATGGAAATAAAAGGGATTTGAGAATATGAAATAGTATTTCCAAAGTAACGGGAATATAAAGAGATATTGTGAAATTATTACGATGTTTTCAAGATTTAAGGAATTTATGGGATAAGTTTGAATATGTTTATTCAAAGGGAAGGGATAGTATTGTTTTTCGCGAAATGAACACAAAAGATGCCTTAACGAGAATTTACGTAAAATTTGATTAACCCCAAAGTTACGAATAGATATGATTTAATTTTAAAGTGTATGAAATAGTTTTGAGAATCTAGTTATAATAAAATAAGTACAAATATAATATTTAAAAATATTGGAAGATTTAGAAGTTTAATTAACCATCGTTAATTATTTTAAATTAAAAGGCCAAGTAATGCCGAGTACTGAACTAGTGAACCTATTTTATTCTCATAATTATTTATTTGATAGCTAAATCACCGACTATCAAATCTGACCTTTACGACTGTTGGTACAGAAAGACCAGGATCAAATTTATATTCGAAAACCATTTCGAATCAGCAACTACGTAGAAGATGATGATCGAAGATGGAGCAATGGAAGACCTCTGGTCTTCATGAGCGGAAGAACTACTAATTGAATTTCTCTGGTTTAGCGGCCGGAGATATTTCGATAGTGATTTTGTCGTGATTGGAATCAACGGATTGCAAGGACTACTCGCTACTAATCCATCTGCTGATTCCTATATTGGATGTGGTAGGAGAGTGCCTTTGGTTCATCCTGTTCCTCGATGACTTGTATGGACGGATGTCCAACAGAGTATTTCCAAAGGGATCGCATACATTGATTTCTTTAAACGTACCACAGTTGTGGCGGAGGACGACGGTTCTCTTAGCTTAACAACTAGAGTGTTTTTGTAGATGTCAATGATATCCAGTTGATCTGACGATGTGGCATTCAAAGTGAATGGTAGTGTGCTATCTTAAAAAGGTAATTCAAATCTCAGTCCTCATAATCGAGAAATGACAAAAATCGGGCTGGCGGCATGGCTATGTGGGTCGCTCCCATTAGGGTGTATAATCACCTATATAGAGAAATTCCATTTCCTTCTTTAATCTATTTCGATGTTGTCCCTTTTTTGGGAAACTGTTGTTGATCCCAACCATTGGTGATATACATTCAATACACTCAAGCGAAATCAATGGTCGATCATGTGTGGGCCGGGTTGCAAGACGTTCTTGTTGAACCTAGTATATTCACCTCTAGAGATACATTATCGGCATGTGGTTCTATACCTTTTCATAGTCGGAATCCAATCTCCAATTAGCGTCGCGGTTTTGATTGTATACTATATATGTGGAGCGTGAGTTGCAAGCGTTCCGCTAGATTGATAATTATTTGTATTTAGACACTATTATAATACCAGAAGAGATATTGTATTCAAAAATGTTTTGGGTTATCATAAGGTAAAAACCGTCTGTATTTATGTGTGGATTTGGCCTTACGATTATCCTTTTCTTTCGAAAAGATTTTGGACTTTAAAATCAAGTTGGATGATTCCCCTTAAACTTAGTGTGTTTATCTCACTCTGGTTCACCAGACTGACCCAATGTTTGTAATGCTGGTGTTAGACCGGGTTTTATAGGTCTAGTTTATCGGATGCTGCAGAGTCCGGAGACGAGCTGGAGGTGTTCGGACATATGATATCTAGTATTTATTCCGTTATGTGACTATATATGAGGACAGGTTATTATAACTGTTCAGATGTGATAATGTACTCTGATGATTATAAGTTTTATTTAAAGCTCTCAATAAAGATTTATTTCTATATTATATTTTGTTCCACTGCGATGTGAGACTCTGATTCTATGTTGTGTGGGCTCTTCTTCTTCTGTCCTAATATTTCTTTCTTTCCTCACCCTCTAATTTCTTTCTATAAACGTTCTGGTGTTTTCGGTTGTTGGAAGGTCAACATGAGATACGGTATATGTATTTATGTTGATTTTCAGGGTCAAAAATCTTTGATTCGTTACAATATGGTACACTGAAGTTGAATTAGTTGCCAGTCATATGTGGTCGGGTTGCAAGCTATTTTTGTTGAACCCCAGTGTTCCAACTCTAGAGGACACTGATCGGAAGGTGGTTCCATAACTAGTCATGTTGGGAATTCAAACTCCAATATGAGCAGTATGTTTTTAGATGTATAGCAACTACATTGGAAAGTGAGATGCAATCTTTTCGGCTATATTCCTATTTTATTTGTGGTTTGATAGACATTATTATATTTTCACTGGATTTTGAAATAAAAGTGATTTTGGGTATCGTAAGGTAAACATGTGCCATGTTTATGTGTGGTCGTGTCTTACGAGAGTTTTTTAAATTATTTCTAAAAATTAAGCAAGTTATTTGTATTGTGAGTTTTATCACTAAACGTACTTCAGACTGATTCAAGTTGATTTTGCTTTTCTTGAAAATGTTCTTGGGTCAGAATAACTATATTTTCTAGGATGGGTTTTACTTGGAGCTTTAGGAGAGGAGCTAAGGTCGAGATGTAATCTTAGATTTTCTATATTATCTATTTCCGCTGTGTGTGTAGTATAAGTTGACATGGTTGTGTACTCTGATTGTATTCATGTATATACAGTTTTCTCTTTGTGTAAAGAGTATTGCTATGTTATATTTTATTTGTTCCACTACGAGATTTTATTCTACTCTGATTCTGTAGTGTTGATGTTTCTTCTTCTTCTATTCTGACATTTCTTTCTTTCTTTTTCTCACCCTCTAATTTCTTTCTCCTAACTATCCGCTTTTCTATGCTTGAGTTGGACATGGGTAGTTAAAATGTAATCTTAAACTATACGGAAAAGTTGGTATGTTACATTTGGTGTCAGAGATAAAGGTTAAGTGATAACCTTAGCTCTGTGGCATAACTCAATAGAGATGGAGTTAATAATACTCTAGATTGAGTTTGAGTGTACATATATATATGAGAGAGCATACTTGTTAGTGTTATAAAAATTGTTTTGTATTGTATTGATTGGTTCGTTGAGTGATTTATGAATTATGGTCAATACAAAATGTACAACTGTGTCGATAGGTGTTTCCAAACACTTGGATAGAGCAATTCGACATAATATTATTTTTAAGTGGGTAAATGAAATAATTTTATCTAGAATTATTTTCGATATAAATAAATAATGTTATGAAATTATTGATGTAGTCAGTTGTTGTTAATATAATCGGATAAGATTATAATATTGAAATGGTTATATATTACCAAATAGAATTTGTATAAGAATGGAATGTACAATTAAGCTAATTAAAATTGGTGAAATAAGCTTTGCAGTAGTAGGATCGTATAATATGGAATATAAGCAGAGTGATGTGTTGATAGCTAAATAAAAGTGACACTAAGATTTTTATACTGGTTCGAAACTTCGTTCTACGTCCAATCCCAGACTCCCTTCTGGAATTTCACTACTAACAACCCTCAATTAACTTAGAGGAATAAGTATACAATTACCCGAAAAACGACCGAGATTTCGTGCTTCAAGTGTTGAAGAGTACTTCGACATTACAAAAGTTTTGTTGACTTTTTGTGTTCTTAATAACACTGATATATCAAATTAATGTACACGCTTCCTGTAATCTTTCCTTGATGATAATATGTAGTTCGTGATAGAATATGGAAGATTTAAAAATATTTGTAATCTCAAAAGTATGAAAATATAGTTCTTTTGTAAATCTAATTGTAATAGGTAAGATAAAAAGAATTAGAATGAAAATCGATGAGGAAATTGATTGTTTGCAACTCTATTTATAATATACAAATAATTGCAATCTTTCACGAATGGATTTGATGAATGAATATGAATTAAGAGTTGTGTCCCTTCGCTGAAAATTTGCATCTATTCTTATTCAGAAGACTGAAATAAAATTTCAGAAGTCTGTTTTTAAACAAATATATAATATTCAAAATAGATGTCTAAATATTATGCTGATTATATACTTTTATTTCAACAGATGGACATCTGAATTGAAAATTTCAGACGTCTGTTTTATGATATGTGCCTATATCCTCTGCATGTCTCATAAGAAAAACATATAAATTAAAATGTGCATGTGTGTGTATCACCAATGAAGATTTTAACAATAGATATAGCAATACATATAGAATCTAAAAAATAATCTTCAATTGAGCTCTTAGAATCTATTATAGAGTTTCTTCCCGCAAAACAAAGTTAGTCAACAGTAATATTTGTACATGCATAGTTTTCATGATCAAAATTATATAAAGAAAGATCCAACATTCTCCCCCTTTTTGATAATGACAAATATATATATATATATATATATATATATATATATATATATATATAACTCTCCCTGTCCATATGCATATATTTTCATATGTTTCTTCTCCTTTGTCATTGACAAAAGGAGATATAAATACAATGCAATACACATGAACATGCACAACAAACATGACATAGATAACAAGCACAAATATTCACATACAAACATTCAGACGATAACCACATTTGCAAGCACATAATAATGTTTTGTGCCCATATAACCAAAGTACCAAAACATTATTACAAACCATAGTAATAGAAAGTTTGTTACGATACAAAAGTTCCATAAAAGATCATACCAATTTTACCAACTTTCAGTAGCGGACATGCTAGGAACAGAACTAGTATCACCACCTTTAGGATCATCATTACCGGATCTTGAATTTGGTGCTTCTTCATCATTGGAACTTGAAGACTACTGAAATGGAGTTGGATCATGGGCTTGAGAAGATTGAGGTCTAGTGCAAGAAATTTTATCCCAAATTTTATTGAGGAAGCCTTTTAGAGAGTTGAATTTCTTATTAGTCGTATGCTCAAACTTTTTAAGATCTTTGTGAAGGTTAGATTGATTTTGGGAGAGCATGACCAGGGCTTGTTTAGAGGGAATATCGGGAGTAACGATTTGAATGTCTTCTTCCTCAAGTTCAAGTCGACGACGACGAAATGGTTTTGCTGTTGATGTCACCATTTGTGATGGAATTCTTTCTTGCCAAGCTTGAAAAGACATGTACTCTAACGTTGATGGTTTGGGATCAATATCCATAAGTCCTAAGGTTTTTGGACCAATTTCTTTGATGCTCAAATAACCGGTATCAGGTATGTCAACTCTGCTTTGAAGAAGTATGTGTGTTATGTAAGCACCATAATGAATCGTCTTATACTTCCATTTTTGTGCAATATCCACCTATTCATCAAGTATTAAACCCAATTAACTTTCTTGTTAAAGTAAATAGGATATAACGCTTGAAAGTCACGTTTGTAAACTTTCTCATAACTTCTTTTCCTTGGTTGAATGGTTCAAATTAAAATACGGTTCAAGAGACGTACTTGGGTATGGAGATTTGTGCATGTAAGATCTTTCATGTTAATTAAGGTGTCAAATAAGAACTTGTGGGATACTTCATCTCTCTCTTCCATAGATTCAATAGAGTTAACATCAAGACCTTTCCATGCACAGTATAAGATTGTCCTAAACATTGGATGGGTAGAAGAATTCATTTTCCACAAACTATAGACCAAACACAATCCATTCGAATTTTTGGTGATTGGTGATCCAAATTTAAATTGGCTAGGAAGAGTATGATGAGAAAAGGGTATATTTTAACATTATTGACATTGTATTCGACTAAAGATTCGAAATTGAAATATCAAGCATATTGTGGAAGGCAGTAATGAGAGAATGCATCGAATTTTACAAATGCTCCTTCAATTTTTTTTTGAGTTATTCATGGATTTGTACCTTTCATTAGAAATGTCATTCCATAGCCATTGTTGAATTTGATCGTCGGAAGGAGGTTGCAATTCTTGTTGTCTTGAGCATTTTGGTCTAGATGCCATTGATTTTGATTGTGTAGAAGTGTTGATTTTTGAAGTTTTTGAAGTAATGGAGGCTACGATTTTTTTATTTTGGAAAGGGAAAGTAAAAAATGAATGGAGGAGATAAAATAGTGGGTTAAAAAGTGGTGTCGTGCCTTTTTTAAAAAAGAGGCTCAGCGGAATTTAGACGTCTGTTTTAAAAATTCAGATGCCTTAATTCTTAAATTTTCAAACAGCACGGAAACAATTCATTTTTTCCCTTATTCAAACGTTTTTTTTATTGAGTCAGACGTTTGAATCTGGAATGAAATTTATGTTTACTTTTGTATTCAGATGTCTGGTTTAATACAAACAGACATTTGTTTATGAAAAAAATTCTTTAGTTCCTTTTAAGAGAATCTTTATGTATCAAACTTATTACAAAACTTTATTCTTGTAAGATCCATCTTATATATATATATATATATATATATATATATAAATCTTAATGAGACTTAGAAGGTTTCTCATCATCTTTTATATCTTCAACCCAAGGTTTTAATAGTGACCAAATATTACCTTGCTTATGTGATCCAGATGATGTTCAGGGATTTTTTGGATCATTAGCCATATGGTATGAAGATGATGTATCAAGAGGATTAACTGGACGTGGTAAGGGTTCACATACATCCTTTTTCTTTGAGCTATAGAATTTTAATGTTATTTGTTCGAAGAAACTAAGACGTGTTGTCGTGACCTTTTGTTTGAGGTATAACTCTTTGAAGATTAAGTTGTTGTTGCGGATAATGATGAATCTCACTATCTTCTTCATTGTATTCGGAGAAATGAATAGTTGGCGCTTAGTTTTCTTAACATCTGGTGTGTAACCAGTGTGGTAGTTTTCCATTTATACACTGGTTCATGAGCCGGTGTTGGAGTAGGAAGACGTGGTGATTCGGCAGAGCTATCAGTCGTTATTGAAATGTAGAAGAAGTTGAAATTCTTGAGTTTTGTGATGCCATTGTAAAGAGAGTTTAAATTTCTTTATTTGATCTGAAAAGAAAGATTGTGATTATGAGTTTAACATTTACATGTATGTATATATATATATATGATTGTAGGCTAAAAGATTCTAAAAATGTTTATGGTGTTGGATTACTAGAAATTTAAAGCCTAAGATCGAGTTAATGGTTTATACTTAATGCTTACATGAATGGCTTTAAGAGGGTTAATTTTTTGTGGTAATATGATGTAAACAATTCAAGTACTCAGCTCAAATGGTTAAGACATCATACTTATAATCAAGTGACCCAAGATTGAATCTCGTCTTTGTCATGATTATAAAATATTTTTATTTTTGCTAAATTTTTGTATTTTATTATGCTTTATTATATTGTTATGTATATGTAACATCTTTAAGTGAGATTATGCCTAATTCTCGACGTAGTTTGATAAATGAACTTTCTAATAGTGGTTTAGTAAAAATGTCAGCTATTTGATTTTCAGTTAAAATATGTTCTAAATTGATAATTTCCTTTTCAACATTGTCTCATAAGAAATGATGAGGAATATCAATATGTTTTGTACGTGAATAATTTAATGGAATTTTAGATAAATTTATTGCACATGTGTTATCGTAGTAAATTGTTGGTTTAGATAAATTTATTTCAAATTCTCTAAGTGTCTGTTGCATATATATAACCTGAGCACAAGCTAAAGCTGCAGATATATATTCTGCTTCACATGTTGAGAGCAATACACAATTCTATTTCTTACTAAACCAAGAGACAAGTGATTTTCCAATGAAATGGCACGTACCACTTGCACTTTTTCTATCAGTCCAAGATCTACCAAAATCAGCATCGCTGAAATATACTAATGTTGATGAATGGAGTTTTGATGACAACAACCTTATTTCAATATTAATTGATTATAAAATATATACTAACACCTTTGTCTAGAATATATATATATATACATATGCAGGATTTATATACATGAATTGTATACTGAAGACTGTACAGATTTAAAGATATTAGAGATTCAGAATTCAGAGATATTTCAAGACTCGTGAGTATTCAAGATTTCAAGAGTTCAAGACTAACATAGTTATAGAGTCTAGATTATGTAAGACTCTGAATAGCACTCCAGGTTCAAATTCAACTTCAAATTCTATTTTTCAAAATTCCGTTTTTATATTCTATCTTCAATTTCTATCCTCTCTATTTTATTTTATATCTATTTTTTCCTTTCTTATTTTACTTTTGTTTTCAAACTCAAGTTTTATATATTTGTATTTTTATACTTTATATTTATATAGTCTAAAACTTTATAATTCTATAAATATGTTTATATAGTTTATATTTATGTTTTCATATGATTTTCTACTTTATAATATTTATTTATAACACTATATTTTGATTCAAGAATTTTCAGAATTATATATATATATCAAAACACTTGAAAAATGATAAAATTTAAAATTACACATATATATGTCGACATACATACATATACATGTCGACATATAGCTTTCATTTTTTCAATTTTGAAAGGAAGTGTCTTTTCGCTATTTGTGACGATTCTGAAGCGTTGCAACCTTTTACACACTATAAAAAGGGGTTGATTTCGAATTTTTAACTACTTCTTCTTCTCCACTTTCACTCTCTTTCATTACACCATTATTTCTTATCATTTTTATGATTTCTACACCTATATTCTACTGAATTCAATTTTGTTTTCACTAATCTTCTTCTCTCTAAACTCTCTACTATCGAAGTGTTATAGGGTTGTTTGTAATTGTTTGAGTTGAGTAATGTAATTAGTGGTATCCGTTGTAGCCGTAAAATCAAGGACGGGTAATCAGTGGTATCCCTTGTAGCCGATAAATCAAGGAGGTTGGAATTGGTGGTATCCCTTGTAGTCATGAAATCAAGAGATTGTAATTGACTATTGATATAGTAATAAAACTCTGTGCAATCCATCGTTGTGTGGGACTGAACATAGGAGCAATTTTGAACCAATATAAAATCCGGTGTGTTCTTTCCTTTTCTGCATTTTAATTCTGTTTATATTTGTATTTGTATTTGTGTTTGATTCTGTGTCTGTGATTGTGTTTTTGGTGTTTGATCCATATAGTAATTCACATAAGTTTTAGATTTTGTTTAAATTCTCAAAAACACTATTCACCCCTCCTCTCTAGTGTTTGTTTTTCCTTAATGATCCATTCCGCAATCCCTAACAATTGGTATCAGAGCAAGGTCTTTCAAAAAGTTCATAACCTGATTTTTGAAAATAGTGATAATGGAAACCAACACTGGTAGCAATAATAGTTCTTTTGTAGAGGGTCAGTCCACTGTTAGATCACCACTGTTTAATGGTAGTAATTATTCATATTGGGCATGTAGAATGAAAATATATTTACAGTCAGTTGGATTAGACAAATGAAATAGTATGCACAATGAATTTGTTGAACCCACAACTGCTTTTGCTCAATGGAAAAATGAACAAGGGATTGTTGCATAAAGCAATTCTAAAGCCATGAATATGTTATTCTGTACATTAGATAGGAATGAGTTTAATAGAGTCTCAGCATGTAAAACTGCTAATTAAATTTGGAGAATTTTACAAGTTGCTCATGAAGGAACTAGTAAAGTTAAACAAACTAAAATAGAAATGTTAGTAAATTAGTTTGAGTTATTCAAAATGAACGAGAATACATCTATTTCAGATATGTATTGCAGATTTCAAGAGATAGTGCATTCATTAACAGCACTTGGAAAAACCTATTCTTGAGCAGACCAAGTCAGAAAAATATTAAGTTCGTTAACTCCAGTATGGGATAAAAAACTTTGGCAATTGAAGAAGCCAATGATGTCAATGAAATGAAGATTGAAGAGTTAATTGAAAATTTGATGTCATACGAAGTCCAATTACAGAAAAGAAAACAACTCAACAGAGAAGAAATCTATTGTATTAAAAGCAACATCAAATGATTCTGACTCGAGTAGTGAAGATGACGAAGAAACAGCTCTCATGACAAATCATTTTAGAAAATTTCTGAGATATATAAGGAGAAATTATAACCAAGGAAGTTCAAAAAGTAATGATGGTCAATGTTATAATTGCAACAAACCAGGCCATATAAAGAAAATGTGTCCATATCTAGATAGATAGACTCAACAAACAGACAACAGCAATTCATCGAGAAAGAAAGCATACGCAGCAACATTAGATGATTTAGATTCATCATCAAGTGTCGAAGAACCAGAAACCGAAAATACGAATATATGCTTTACGGCAATTCAGAGTTCAGAAACTTTCGAAGAAAGCGATCTAAAAACCGAGTATGCCTTAATTAATTTCTAATTTTATTTGGTTGAATGGTTGATTTGTTTATTTGCTTAGATTTGAACTTTAAAACTTTAAAATTTAAATGAAATTTGGAATTCAAATTTTAAAATTGAATTTTGAAATTCAAAATAATAGTATAATAATAAATAACAAATAAAATAATAAAATAAATTGTTTGTGTGTTTACTAGGATTAGAGTTATTTCAGGAAATCGTAAAACTTGAAATATAAATTTCAATTCACAAAATTTTAATTCTCTTTGAAAATAGACATATATATAGACATACATATATGTATATGTCGATATATCTGACCAGTAATTTGAAATGTAAATTTTGAATTTCAAAAGTTTAAACTTTCAAACTTCCCTCCAACTTTTCACCAACTCCTAATGTATGAAAATATGTCATTTCAATCTGAAAACTTGTGCCTATTCAGTTCATATCCATTCAATTTCTATATATACATCTATTATCTCTACCTTTCATTCACAATTCAAAACAATATTCTTCATACCTATCCTCTTCAAAATTATCAATTCAATATCTCTCTCAAGTACATCTAAAAACTAAAAATAACCAAAACTATCAAAGGTTATCTTCATAATGACAAAGAGGCTATCAAAACCTATGCTAACTATTTAACAAATGCTAAAGTTAACATGGGTGCATTCGTCGTCTTTGGATATTTTCCTTCTTACGATCTTACCTCTTTCTTTCATCACAACGAAGTCTTGAGTCTAATTGACTCTCGTGATAACGACAAAGTGTGTTATCCCAAACTCTTCAAGATGTTCTATGCGAATCTCAATTGCGTATTTTATGAAGGCAATGAAAATCAAGTTTGGAGTAGTGTCAAAGGCAGATAAATTGTCCTCAATGCCAACACTATCCTAAATTGTAGAAGCACGGGCTTGGATTTTTCAGATTTTGTTATCGACGAAACCGATTTGGAAACCTTTCATGACATATTTGAAGATGATGCTCCAATGGAGTTCAAAAATCGCTTCTTTCGTCCAAAAACAAGAATGGTCAACCTTCTGCTCCAACATACCATTACTCCACATTCCGGAAATTTCAATAATCCAACTCTCAAAGTCCAAAAGGTTCTCTTTGCTATTATGGGTGGCTATGCTATCAATTTGGTCGAAATGATCCTAAATGAAATTAAGCCCATAGAATTTCCATTAAGAGAAAACACTCTCTACTATGGTGTTTATCTCACTCGTATTTTCAAATACTTTAATGTTGATCTTCATAGAGAAGAGTATGTACCTAGAAAAGTGTTTGACTCTTCAAACATTCATCCCATGCGAATTTCCCTCACTTTCAAACTTTATGAGACATTCAAAGCCAAACAAGCTCGAATGCAACAAGTACAAGATCCAATGGAAGTCGAAGAAGAAGAAGAGACTTCTATAGAAAGTGTTGAGTGTCCATCCAACACCAGACGCATTTTCAAAGAGACGATTGTTCAAAATCAAGTGAAAATTGTCAACAATCAAAAGAAGCTCAACAAGAAACTTTCCAAAATATCCAAATTCATGGTCAAGATAGAAAGAAAGCTTGGAATTTCATCTTCCTCATCATCGTCCGCTGAAAACTAGACTATCTAGTTTAATCTATCTTTATGTATTCGCTTATATTTTCTTGTATTTGCTTTCGAATCTCGTATTTAGTGTGTCTTAAATTAGTTGGATGTATTTGCTTTCTATTAAGTAATGAATGGAGTTTTATTTCTGTTTAAAATTGTTTTTAAATCATTGTAAAATTAATTATAATTTAAAATAAGTTCAAAAGATTCAAAATTTGAAAATTTTCAAAAAAAATTAATATTTATGTCGAAATACAATTATGTATATGTCGACATATAACTGCCATATTTTCAAAATGTTTCAAATTTTAAAATTAAATAACTACTCATTCCCATTCAAAATCCAACGAATTCCAGACCCTATTTAAGTCGATTTCTTCTTCTTCCTTATTCATTTCTCATCAAATCCATGGAAAATCCTATTCATAATCTTAGTGAAAATCTAGAAGAAACCTTGAATTCTTTCAAGAATATCCTTTCTATAATTCTACGAAACCAGCGTCATCTCGAACTAATCTAAATAAAGATGTTTGAGCGGCAAGAGAAATACTTTGGTGCAATGCGATGGCTAATCTCTTCTCTTTTCAGAGATGAAGATAGCAATCTCGCAAAGGCTCCGCCAACTAAAGAAGATGAGGATTGGGAAGTCATCAAGAAGGATCCAATCATTGGAGAAGACGGTTGGGTTGAAGTCCCAAGAAATTTTTAATTGATTGGTATGGTTGATTTGATAGATTTATTTGAATTTGATTTGGATTTTATAACTTAAAACTTGCATATATTAAGACATATGGTGTGGTGTGCTTTGATTTGATTTGTATAATATAACAACAACATATGTAATTATAATACTTGGATTGGTTTGTATTTAATCATCATAATGCTAGGAATTACTATTGTAAGTTTATATAGATTAAGGGGGAGTATTCTAATTTGAATGACTTTGTATTAGTTATAAATTAAGGGGGAGTATCATAATGGGATTAGTTACTTAATGTCCCATAAGTTTTATCTAGATAGTTATACAAATTAGGGGGAGTAGTTTTAGAATTTTTTTTATCATGTCAAAGGTGGAGAAATTATAAAATATAGACATAGTTTATAGGATTCATATAGACAGGGGGAGTATTTGAAGGATAATCTTCAACAAGAATACACAGGTATGATATTTTATAAACTAAGGTTGTCATCATCAAAAAGGGGGAGATTATTGGAGAATGGAGTTTAGATGACAACAACCTTATACCAATATTAATTGATTATAAAATATATACTAACACCTTTGTCTAAAATATATATATACATATGCAGGATTTATATTGTAACGACACGGATTTCGCCCGGACCTAATCGATCGCTAAATCGACCAAGACCGTTCGAATCCCACATATGCTAACTCTGGGTATACAACACATCAGAACAAATAACAGAAGACTTTTAAAAACATTATAATAATGCTACATCATAGTACAGAATATCAGAGTACATCGAATATTAAACAGCAGAAGATAATTTTAGATAATTTTACAATAAAGTTAATACAGTGCAACGGAACAAATAAACCAACACAGCGGAAGACTATCAATGCTCTGGACACAGCTTCAAGCTTCGATCTAGAATTCTTCTCAATAAATAGATATCTGCAAAAACAAGCCACTCGAATGCCCATGTGGAAAATATGGGCACCCGAGTTTGCAAGTGAAACAAACTACGAGTCAGTCATGGGACTGGTATGAGAAAACTTACTTAACTTATCTAATAATAAGGTTGATCACACGACCACGCCGCTAACGCGAAACGGGTTTACTCCATTGGATTGCCAGTGCATAAATTAAATAAATCTTTTGAAAACAACGCAATGCTTTTTAGAAAAATGAAATCATTATAAGACTCAAGTCCCATCACACAATGCAACGCAAAACGGAGGATAGAGTTTTACCTTATAATGACCAAAAATGCTTGATACGTATAAAAAAATATTTAATATTATTATTAGTGTCTAATTAGTTTAAAAATACTTTCAAAGTAAATGTATCAATCCTAGACGGCATAGTACCCCATCCTACTATGTCGCCATATATAGGTTTACAATCAAAACCGTAATGTCGTATTGGAGGTTGGGTTTCCATCATTAGTCGAGGCTAGGGATAGCTCCTTGCTAATTCGAGACACTCTAGCAAATGCCTCAGGATTCGGATGCTGGCGAACCCTTGGATGCAGTAAGGCCGGTCCATAAATACTTTAGTGGGTTAATTATTCCTGAACAATACGTTGCTCGGTCCTATTGGACCTATCTATTGGCCACTATTGATCAATATATCCGAGGCCTCACAAAATCCATCATCCACATAAGTAAAAATGCCTGGGCTCCATACCATGACACCACTTCTAGCTAGAAAGAAATGCATGCACTCCATACGGTACTTATCCCATTTTTGACTCATACCGGGTGTGAGGCTCACAAAGTAACGCTTATGCACAAAGCTATGCCTAAATAAGCTGTGTTTTGATCATCAACCACAAGGCCTTGCTTTTCAACAAAAGCCTTGATCATTTGCATCTTGGTATGCCACATTGACAATCCACGCCATGCGATCGATAACTATCAATATATAACCTCTGAGCTCGTACATCTCAGAGAAGGGTGTTAAGAAAAAGAATAAATTCTCCGCCACCAAACAGATATATATTAAATAGAAACCAATACACATAGAATGAAATTCAACATCAGACACACATCCATCTACATCCCTTCTGAGTCTGAACGAAACCGGAGACACCTTATTCCTCGTCTCGTATGTCTAATACGGAAGTGAGGTGCTCGCTTATCCGGACATTCAACAAGTACATCCAGACAACTACCACTGTAACCCTTTCCTGGGAGCAAATCAGTCCAGGGCATCAGTAGTCATCCATTCGATGTGAAGATCGCCGGTCTTCAATCACCGTCTTCAATGTCTTCGACTTTAAATCGTCGTATAACTATTTGAAATGAGATTGAACTCTGGCTTTTCAAATAATTCTCGAATAATTATAATTTAAATCATTCCATATTGTTAATATTATTTTATAATAATTTATCGCTATTTTTATTTATAGAAAAATAGTCCAATTTAATTCAACGACGCTTCGGGTCATTGGGCGGCCTTGGCGCTGTTTTTACCCAAATTTGATTTATACATTTATTGAAATCTAACCATTGGATTTTGGAAAATTTTATATCGTTGGAAAGATCTTCCCAAAGCGGTCCTAACGGTTTCAGTTTTGGGAAAATTCGACGGTCGGATCTTTCGGTATAATCGTTTAAAGTTACGATTTCGAAACGCAAATTATCGCACGTGATTCATTTAATTTTAATTTTAATTTACATATAATTATATATAAATATAAATTATTCGACGATTCCACTAACATATTTAACAAATAAAAGAATGTTTTATTTTGCACGACCATTTAAATAACTCTAATGATAAATAAAAAGAGATATTGTGTTTGCAAACAAATTCCTATATTTTCTAATGTCAAATAATAGAGAAGTTTTATTTGTATATATTCCCAATATTTTCTAATGTCAAATACAAGGAGAAGTTTTATTTGCATGACTTTCTACATATTTTCTAATGTCAAATAAAAATGTATTTTATTTGCATACATTCCCTACATGTTTTCTAATGTCAAATAAAATGTTATTTATTTGCATATATGTCGCTAATGACAAATAAAAGATAAATTTTATTTTTATGTATGCAATTTCTATTTTTAACTTTAATAAATAAAAAGAAATATTTTTATTTGCATATAATCTCAATGTATAACATGACACATAAAATGTTTGCTTTAATTTGTATACAAATTCTATGTATAAACTGACGATAAAAATGTTTGTTTTTAATTTGTATACAAATTCTATGTATAAAATGACTAATAAAAATGTATGTTAATTTGTATGCAAATTCTATGTACAAAATGACAAATAAAAATGTATGTTAATTTGTATACAAATTCTAATGACGATAAACATGTCTCTTTTAAATTGTATACAATTCTAATATATAACTTGACGATAAAAATATCTTTTTTAAATTGTATACAATTCTAATATATAAATGTCTCTTTTATATTGTATACAATTCTAATTTAACAAATAATTAAAAATGATAACTCTATTTTATTGACAATTCTATTTCAACAAAACAATAAAAACGATGACTTTGTTTTGTCAACAAATCTACTTCAACAAAACAATAAAAATGATAACTTTGTTTTGTTGACAATTCTATTTCAACAAAACAATAGAAATGATAACTTAGTTTTGTCGACAAATCAATTTCAACGAAACAATAAAAATGATGACTTTATTTTGTCGACAAATATATTTCAACAAAACAATAAAAATGATGACTTTGTTTTGTCGACAGATCTATTTCAACAAAACAACAAAAATGATAACTTTGTTTTGTCGACAATTCTATTTCAACAAAACAATAGAAATGATAACTTTGTTTTGTCGACAATTCTATTTCAACAAAACAAATAAAAATGATAACTTTGTTTTGTTGACAAATCTATTTCAACAAAACGATATAAATGATGACTTTGTTTTGTTGACAAATCTATTTCAACAAAACAATAATAATGATAACTTCGTTTTGTCGATAATTTTATTTCAACAAATCAAATAAATTTAATACTTTTATTTTGTTGACAATTCTACTTCAACAAAACATATAAAATTGATTCTTTTATTTTGTTGACAATTCTATTTCAACAAAACATATAAAAATATTAACTTTATTTTGTTGACAATCCTATTAAAACATTAAAAAATGACATTTCTATTCGACAAAAGCATATTCTAACCAAATGATATTTTTATTAAACAAAAACATATTCTTTCTAAATGACATATTTATTTATAAAATATGCTCTCTAACTAAATGATATATTTATTTATAAAATATGTTTTCAAACATACATGACATATTTTGTTACATACATTTTCCTACGTATTCTAATGACAAATAAAAGAATAATTTATTTGCATATATTTTTCTATGTATTCTAATGACAAATAAAACAATAATATATTTGTATACATTTTTCTATGCATTCTAATGACAAATAAAAGAATAATATATTTGTATACATTTTTCTATGTATTCTAATGACAAATAAAAGAATAATTTATTTATATACATTTTTCTATGTATTCTAATGACCAATAAAAGAATAATTTATTTGTATACATTTTTCTATGTATTCTTATGACAAATAAAAGAATAATTTATTTGTATACATTTTTCTATGTATTCTAATGACAAATAAAAGAATAATTTATTTGTATACATTTTTCTATATATTCTAGTGACAAATAAAAGAATAATTTATTTGTATACATTTTTCTATGTATTTTAATGACAAATAAAAGAATAATTTATTTACATACATTTTTCTATGTATTCTAGTGCCAAATAAAAGAATAATTTATTTGTATACATTTTTCTATGTATTCTAATGGCAAATAAAAGAATAATTTATTTGTATACATTTTTCTATGTATTCTAATGACAAATAAAAGAATAATTTATTTACATACATTTTCTATTCAACTTAACAAATAAAAATGATAATTTTATTTGTTTACAATTTCTATGTAACAAAAATGATATTATTGTTTTAACACAAATCTATTTAACAAAAATGTTATTTTTGTTTTAACATAAATCTCCTTAACAAAAATGTTATTTTGTGTTTTGACACAAATCTATTTGACAAAAATGTTATTTGTATTTTGACACAAATCTAGTTGACAGAAATGTAATTTTTGTTCTAACTCAATTCTAATTAACAAAAACGTAATTTTTGTTCTAACTAACCAAAAATGCAATTTTTGTTCTAACTCAATTCTAATTAACAAAAATGTAATTTTTGTTCTAACTCGATTCTAATTAACCAGAAATGTAATTTTTGTTCTAACTCAATTCTAATTAACAAAAAATGTAATTTTTGGTTCAACCATTATATTTTGACAAAAATGTAATTTTTGGTTCAACCATTATATTTTGACAAAAATGCCAATTTTAATTTAACTATTACATTTTGACAAAATGACAAATTTGGTTTCAACTATTATAATTTGACAAAAGTGACAAATTTGGTTTCAACTATTACAATTTGACAAAAGTGACAAATTTGGTTTCAACTATTATAATTTGACAAAAATGACAAATTTAATTCAGTAATTATATTTTGACAAAAATGATAATTTTAATTCAACTATTCTAATTTGTCAAAAATGACAAATTTATTTCAATAATCATATTTTGACAAAAATGATAATTTTAATTCAACTATTCTAATTTGTCAAAAATGACAAATTTAATTCAATAATCATATTTTATTCAATACAACAATCATCAAATCAATAGATCTAGATAACAACATTCATCCCCAATCCCAGATCAAATCACGTATAACAATCAATGGAATTTAACGGCGTATTGGAAATAACACAATCATAATTAATTAATAATAATAAAAAAATAGAATTCTAACAGGCAATTATATATATATATATATATTTTAAGTTATGTAAATAAATAAATAATTGTGCAGAGTTTTTAGCCTTGATCGGTTTTGAGATCGTTATTCTTTATTCCTGAATTTCTATTCTAATTCAGATCGCGTTCAAATTTTCCTGAATTTCCAAAGTGATTCATTTTGGTCCTGGTCAGTTCTATGTTGTAGATATCGTCAACACGAGTCCAATGCAATTCGTTTCGTTGCATTCTATTTTGATATGACGAAGTTATATTTTATATATCTCTTTACATAAATTTAAATAATTAAATTATTAATTTACTAATTAATTACACTTCTTTGATTTATCCTCCTTCCACCATTCTATTCTGGAAACTGACGATCGAAAAAACCCATCGTTCAATCATGTTGACCGATCACCGCACCACCATCCAAGCGCCGGAGCAAGATCGGAGTGCCTCCTAAGAACCGCCACACCGCTGCCGTCTTCTGCCGCCAACCACCCCACACTCGACACCGCCACCTGCCACGAAATCCACACCAAAATCCGCGGCTTTGAGCCCCAATTCCCGTCGCCACGCCGTGATTTAGACCATCTCCACCGTTGAAGATCGAGAGCTCGAGATGCTGATCGATATTGTCTTTGGAAGTGTGGAGATTCATTGAACGGATTTGAAGTTTAAATGGGATTAATTCTGGACCGTTTCGGCCATTGATGTTAATTGGGATGGCGGCTGTTCTTTTTGAAATGAGAATTAGGGTTAGAAAATCCTAGGCTATTTATAATATAATATTATTTAAATTAATTAATTCACAAATTACCCCGTTAATTCCAATTAACTCCAAATCCTGTATTGTCCCGGAATTTTGGCTAAATTTGTTAAACTATAATTTTATATTATGTTTGTAAATTTATGCAAATAAATAATATTGAATATTACTAAGGTAATAATTAGTTTGAAAATCATATGAGTATATTTCAAATTTGTGTGTGTGTGTGTGTGTGTGTATATATATAAGTAAATATTGTTTTTAACTTTTTATTTGCATCTAAGTTTTATTTAAGCTTGTGTAAAAATTATTGTTGGATAATTTAACTTGTTTGCATTTTTAGCAAATTTATATATAAGGATATATGAACATATTTGTGTTCTACAAGTTTGACTTATACTATTTAAACTTCTAACTCATAGATGTACATGTGTATGCAAATTGAAATATATGTATATAACAATATATATACATACAGGATGCTTGAGACTAGTATATATTTATATTATTATAGTGTATATACATTTAAGTGTATGCATATAATTATCAATTAAGTGAGAATGAAATTAAAAGTAAAATCTAACAAAATATTAAGAGAAAAATGTAACATAACCAAGAAGATATTACAAAATACATACATAAGTAATTGTTGGTAAAATCTCGAAAAAACAACAGAAAAGGCATGTCAACCTTATTGGGAAAATAAATGTTTATAATAAATGTTGATAAATGTTCATGATAAATAGTAAAGGGTGGTAGAAATAGGAATGGGTATAGAGAGGAGAACGGAAGTGGGAAAAATTAATAAAATAAATAAGTAAATGACAGTTTACTTAAGTTTTAAAAACATGCAAGTGCGAGTTTCATGCATGTATTCAAATTGTGATGGGGAAGTTAACAATAGAAAGATACAAGAAAAGAAGAAGGGAGACAGTAATACAAAGAAAGAAAGATGGAAAGTTAATTAAGTGGTACACCAAGTTTTTTTTGGAAATGTGTTAGTGTCAACATTCATTAAATTGATTTAATTAACGGTGCTTTTAATACCAAATACCATTTAAAATAAATCTAACGTAAATTAGTCGTGATCTAAATTGATGCGTAAACTATGGATCATTAATAATCTGTAACGCATTAAATACCGAATCATTTGTTCAATTCATTGATTTATTTATTTTAGTTGTATTTAGTTACGTTGATCGTAATTAAATATATTTTTGGCATCCGTGAGTGGAAAGAGACACCATTCCACTATGCATTTGATTGACTGAATTGTTTGAATACCCTGTTAGTAGAAATAAATACCGTGCTGCTATTTTATCAGTTTGATATATTTTATTTGGCTAATATATGTTAAGTTGATAATATTGGATTGTGCTTATATGGTAGTTTGTACCAATTGGGTTGACGACTTGAATGTCGCCTTTGTCAAAGGAGTGTATATACCGTTGGAACTGCTAAGTTATATTTTATGTGAAGTAACTCAGAAATAAACATGAATTTAATAATTGAATATTAATTGTTTTTTAGGAAACAATTAAATGGGTTATTTTAAATTAATTATATCATTAATTAATTTATAAAGGTAAGATTTATTTGTAATCTGCTAATCAGTTTTGTTGAATGTAAACCAACGGTTTTAAATGGAAATTGATTATTAAATGAATCTTCTTCAAACTAATACTTTCTAACAAATAATTATTAAACATTGAAATATTTGTGAAAGTTAATTAATGTTTTTAAATTAACAAATTTTGGATAAGTTAATGGTATAGTTAAATAGAGAGTTGGAAAAAATATCCAAGATAATATTTATAACTTAATTAATCTTTTAATTAAGCAAGTGAGAAAGAAAATAAGGGAATCAAGTTGATGTTCTAAAATAAGTTCCCTGATTTGAGGATTTAGTTGAGTTAACTTAATGAATGGTTCATAACGACAACATTGTTTTACAAATGTTTTAAGATTTGGGAATTTAATTGGGTTCACCAATTCTAGTTATGGAAGATATTTTGAATATTGAACTTCTACGAATCTTGACGATAATATTGATTTCGACTCAAGGTCTGAGAGGTAATTAAAATACCCCAACTTGAACGATTTCACTATTATTCGATAGATCTTGTTAGTTTGTGTTCGAAATGAGTGTTGGAGTTGAATATCGTTTTCAGTTATAAAACGGATATTTGAGAATGAGATTATCACATAAGATTGAAAATAAAAGTCTTATTGTATAATTAGTAATTTTGTTTTCAAAAGAATATATATACAAAGTTAACATTTGAAATTAAATAATTTAGATTATTTAAATGAGGCTTAGCAGATCCAATGATAATAAATATGTTTATTTTATTTTATTTTATATTTGATAGTTAAATCACCAACTGTAAAATCTGGACCTTTTCGCTATCGTTTTCAAAGAGACCAGAATCTAAATTCCACTTTGATTCGATATACGTTTCATGTCAGAGGTTATTGAAGACCATTGAAGACGGAGTTTATGCAAGGGATGTTCTATCAATCCTAGGTAGAAATTGCCAAAGATGGATTTACAAAATAGTGCCTTCAATTTGTCCAGTCCCAGGATAACTTGTGTGGACGAATGTCTGACAGAGTATGCCTAATAAATCGCATAAGTTGATCTCTTCAAACGTATTTACGTTTAGTGGCGGAGGAATTCGTTTATCTTAGCTTTATACCCGGGATGTTTTTGGGGAAATCAATTTGTGATTTGGCAGGTTTGACGATGTGACATTCAAAGTGAATAAAGACATGTTCCAAGGGTAAGTTCAGCCTCAAGCCTCACAACCGGGAAATGACAAAAATCGGACAGGCAGCATGGCTATGTGGGTCGCTCTTATCAGGGTGTATTGTTACCTATCTAGAGAAATTCCATTTGCTTCTTTGTTCTATTCGATGCTGTCCCTTTCGGGAAACGGTGGGTAGCTCCCAACTGTTGGTGACAATATATTCGATACACTCAAGCAAAATGAGTGGTCGGTCATGTGTGGGCCGGGTTGCAAGGCGTTCTTGTTGAACCCAGTGTATTCGCCTCTAGAGATACACTATCAGAAGGTGGTTCCATACCTTGTCATAGTCGGAATTCAATATCCAATAAGTGCCTGTGGTTTTGATTGTATACTATATATGTGGAGCGTGAGATGCAAGCGTTCTGCTAGATTGATATTTATTTGTATTTAGACATTATAATAATATCAGAATAAGATATTGATTTCGAAATGCTTTGAGTTATCGTAAGGTAAAAACCATCCATGTTTATGTGTGGATCGGTCTTACGATTATCTTTTCTTTCAAAAGGTTTTTTTGAAAGTTAAAATCAAACTGTTTAAAAATCGTTTACTCACACCAGTCCCATGACTGACCCAGAGTTTATTTTTTCAATGTTTTCCCTAAACTCTTGGGTGCCCAAATTTATACGGGCAGTTCAATAGTTTAGGATTTTACAGATTTATCTGGAGGAGCTTGGAGCAGGAGATTTCAACATTGAATATTTAGAGTTTATTTCCGCTGTGTTGTATATATGATGTACTCTGATGATGTATGTAAGTGCAATTACAGCTCGTATTTCAAAAGTGAATATTTATATATTATATTTTATTCCGCTGCGATTATGAGATTTTGTGTTGTTGTTCTATCTATTTCTTCTATTCTAACTTCTATCTTTCTATTTCACATCCTCTAACTTCTTTCTATTAATGATTCATATTTTCGTGCAATTTGGGTTGGACGTGTGTTGTATTCAGTCGACTCAAAGGGTACGGATTTGCGGGTCGTTACAAATCCAACACAACTAATGTTGCCCCTAGCCAAATACCCTTATTTCGGACACAATGGGCTAGGTCTCATCAGCCCATTCAATCGTTTCAGTCCATTTTTCGTTAATTTAAAATATAGATCATTTAATTATTTAATTTGGTCGTATATTTAAATTTACCGGGGCCACATACTGACTCTAAAAATTCCCGAAAAATAAATCTCGCTACGTTTTGACGATACGATCTTAACAAAATTAATTTCGTCGAGTTTGGAAATCGTTTGAAAAACGGCCATTTTCTGGTCGATCCAATTCAAATTTAAATTACCAAACACATTTAAATTTACAATGCTCACATATTAATTAGAAAATTATGAAAATTGGAATCTTGCAATATTTGGTATTCCGGATCCAACCAAAGTGGTTTCGTCGAAAACGGAAGTCGTATGCAAAATGGCTATTTATAAGGGCTATATATTATATTAAATTCCATAGCAACTAATCAGAATATTTAACTGGCCATAACTTTTTATTCCCGCTATGAAATTTCAATTTTTCAGACTCGTTGGAAAGATATTTTTAAACAGATTTAAATATTTTTGGTTTCACAAAAATCTGATTTATTTTGAATCCTTTACATTCAGTTAAAGTTCAAATTCAAATTTTCAAACTACCGCGCTATTTCTAACTCCTTTTATAATTAAAATAAATATATTCGTTCTAACTTCAATTTAAATAAATTTTTAGTCGTTATATTTAAAATAAATCATTTTAAATATTCAAAATCCATTAAAATTTCTAAAATAAAAATTTTAAATTAGTTCCGAAATTCCGGGTTGTTACATATATACAGGAATTATATACTGAAGACTGTACAGTTTTGAAGATATTAGAGATTCATTATTCAGTGATATTTCAAGACTCATGAGTATTCAAGATTTCAAGAGTTCAAGACTAATATAGTTATAGAGTCTAGATTATGTAAGACTCTGAATATCACCCCAGGTGCAAAATCAAATTCAAATTCTGTTTTTCAAAATTCTGTTTTCATATTTTATCTTCAATTTCTATCCTCTCTATTTTATTTTCTATCTATTTTTTCCGTTCTTACTTTACTTTTGTTTTCAAACTCAAGTTTTATATATTTATATTTTTATATTTTATATTTATATAGTTTTAAACTTTATAATTTTATAAATATGTTTATATAGTTTATATTTATGTTTTCATATGATTTTCTACTTTAAAATATTTATTTATAACACTATATTTAATTCAAGAATTTCCATAATTATATATATATATATATATCAAAACACTTGAAAAATGTTCAAATTTTAAATTTACACATATGTATGTCGACATACATATATATACATGTCGACATATAACTGTCAATTTTTCATTTTTGAAAGGAAGTGTCTTTTCACTATTTGTGATGGTTCTGAGGCGTTGCAACCTTTCACACACTGTAAAAAGGGGCTGATTTCGAATTTTTAACTACTTCTTCTCCATTTTCACTCTCTTTCATTACACCATTATTTATTATCATTATTATGATTTCTGCACCTATACTCTGCCGAATTCAATTATGTTTTCACTAATCTTCTTCTCTCTACACTCTCTACATATTACTCTCTGAATCAAGTGCTATCGAAGAGTTATAGGGTTGTTTGTAATTGTTTGGGTTGAGTAAAGTAATCGGTGGTATCCCTTGTAGCCGTAAAATCAAGGACGGGTAAACGGTGGTATCCCTTGTAGCCGTGAAATCAAGGAGGTTGGAATCGGTGGTATCCCTTCTAGCCGTGAAATCAAGGAGATTGCAATTGACTATTGATATAGTAATAAAACTCTGCGCAATCCAGCGTTGCATGGGACGGATGTAGGAGCAATTCTGAACCAATATAAAATCTGGTGTGTTCTTTTCTTTTTTGCGTTTTATTTCTATTTATATTTTTGTTTGTGTTTGATTCTGTGTCTGTGATTGTGTTTGATCCATATAGTAATTCACATAAGTTTTAGATTTTGTTTAAATTCTCAAAAACACTATTCACCCCCTCCTCTAGTGTTTGTTTTGCCTTAATGATCCATTCCGCAGTCCCTAACAACTAATTTAAATGGACATTCTTTCGTATAGAAAAGACCAAAGTCCTTAGTATTGTTAAGATATCGCAAAATTCATTCTACTACTCTTAAATGTTATTTTTTAGGATTTGCTTGGAATCTTGAACACAAACATACAGTCATCATGATGTCTGATCGACTTGTAGTTAAGTAAAGTAAAGATCCTATCATACTTCTATATAACTTTTGGTCAACAACTTTATCATTGTCATCTCGATCGAAATGAGCTGTAGTACTCATAGGAGTAGGTTTTCCGGAAGTGTTTTCCAATCCAAATTGTTCAATTAAATTGTTACAATACTTTTCATGATTTATAAACATACCATTTGATAATTGTTTGATTTGTAGTCCGAGAAAATATGATAATTCTCCCATGTGTAACATTTCGAATTCTTTAGTCATTATATTTGAAAATTCCTTACATAAATTTTTGTTAGTTGAACGGAACATAATGTCATCTAAATATATTTGAATAATTAAAATATCTACATAAGTGTTTTTAATAAGTAGAGTTTGGTCCGCTTTTCCAACTTGAAATCCTGAATTAAGTAGAAAACTCTTAAGTCTGTCATACCAAGCACGTGGTGCTTGTTTTAGACCATATAGTGCTTGCTTAAGTTTATACACATAATCTAGATATTTTTCATGAATAAGTAATGGGGTTGTTCGACGTATATATTTTCTTTTATAAATCCATTTAAAACGCACTTTTTACGTCCATTTGGTAAAGTTTAAAATTACGAAAGCAAGCATATGCTAGTAATATATGTGTTGCTTCTAGTATTACAACAGGTGCAAACGTTTCTTCGTAGTCAATTCCTTCCTCTATATTATAGCTCCGTGTTACTAGTTTTGCTTTATTTCAAGTAATATTTCATATTTCATCAGCTTTGTTTTTATAAATCCATTTGGTTCCAATAACTGATTTGTCATCGGGACAAGGAACTAATTCCCAAACATCGTTTCGTTTGAACTGATTTAACACCGTTTGCATTGTAATGATCCAATAGTCATCTGGTGATGCTTCTTTAGGGTTTTTAGGCTCAATAGTCTAAAGAAAAGCAACATGTCCCATTTGGTTTAGTTGACTTCTTATTCGAACTTAGGAATCAATTTCTCCAATTATATTTTGTGCAGGATGATCACATAAGATTCTAAGAGGGGATCTTAATTCATTGTTATTGCTATGAATACTATTTTCATTATTTTCAAGATTTGTGTTTTCTTTGTTAACTTTCATCATCTTTGGTAACTGTATTTTCATTAAAGTTCTCATCAAAAGATACTAGTAATGTTTCTTCTATAATATTTGTTCTTTTATTAAAAACACGATCGTATTTTTCCATGATCGTATTTTGGATCAAACTTTCCAAGTTGATCTTTTTTATTTAGTATAAAACGTTTTGACCCAATTTTTTTAAAATAAGATATATTAGGTTTCCTTCCGTTAAAGAGTTCATATAAGGTGTTTTTAGTTAGAGCTCGTATGGAAATACGATTCAGTACATAACAAGCAGTTGATACAGCTTCTTCCCAAATATGCTCCGGTAAAGTACATCCATTTAATAAAGTTCTTGCGCATTTTTGTAATGTTCTATATTTCCTTTCTACAACTCCATTCTATTGTGGAATTCTAGGAAATGAAAAATTATGATTTATTCATTTCTTTTTACAAAATTATTCAATTGATTCATTTTTAAATTCACTTCCATGATCACTTCGAATATTTTTTTACTTTCAAATTTTTAATATTTTGAATTCTTTTGACAAAATTTTTTAATGATCAAAAGTATCACTTTTATTTTTCATAAAAATTGTCCATGTATATCTAGAGAACCTGTGTTGGTCCGAATAAATCCATATGTAATAGTTCTAGTGGTTTTTCAATTGAAATAACTTTCTTAGATTTAAAGTATGATTTAGTTAATTTTCCTAATTGGAAATCATTACAAATATTGTTTATTTTAAAGTTTATTTTTAGCAAACCTTTTACTACTTCATTTCTCGAAAATTTTCGTATTGATTTAAAATTAATATGACAAAACCTATTGTGCCATAGCCAAGGATCATTAATTTTGGCTATTAAATACATACCTTTATTATAATTAATTTTCATATTTAAAACATAGATATTTCTATCTCTATTTCCTTCAAAAGTAGGATTTTGATTTTGATCGAAAATATTACATTTATTTTCTAAAAATGTTATTTTAAAGCCTTTGATGCATAATTGACTAATGCTTAATTAATAATTTATGTTTTAAAATTTTAACTAGAGAGACATTTGTAATAAGGTTAAATTTGATATACCAAAGTTGCACACATCTCCTTTGCCAATGATATAGCCTTTCGAGTTATCTCCAAAAGTGACAGAGCCACCATCAAAGTATGTAATGTTTGCAAGCATATCTTTGTCTCCAGTCATATATTTTGAGCAACCACTGTCCTATATCCATTTTCTCTTTTTGAGTGGGACCTCGTTGTCTTTAGTTGTGAAGACACTGAGCTATGAAGCATACATTTGTTTGTTCGTCGTCGCTGTCACTATCACTATTTGATGAGGATGAATCTGAATCATTCCATGTTACAGAAAAAGCTTTCTTTCTAAATTTATCTTTCTTGTTCTTATTCTTGAAAGTTTTCTGATTTTCTTTCTTTTGTTTTGGACAGTATTTGTGCATGTGTCCTTTCTTATGACAATTGAAACATTCTATATTTGAGGACGAAGGATTATTTGAGAAATTCATTTTGACCCGTTTTTATTTCCTTTTTTTTATTTTAAGAATTTCTTAAAAATTTTGGTGATAAATGCTAGATCCTCATCTATTAATTCCGATTCATCCTTTTCAGCTTGAAAAGTACATTTTTTTCTTTCATGTGCTTGATCCTTTTTAGCATGCATGTTAATTTCGCAGGGCATAAGATTTCCAATTTGTTCCTTTGGCTTCATTGTAGGAAGATCATTCGCTTCCTCGATTGCTAAGACTTTTCTTTCCATTCATTAGTTAGTGAATTTAGGACCTTTGATATAATATCAAAATCCATGCATTTTTCTCTTCGTCCTATTAAGGCATGAAGAATGTCTTGAAATCTTGAGTATGTGTCGTTGATGGTTTCATTCTGTCTCATTCTAAAGTTTTGGAATTGATTCTTTAGCATTGAGATCTTTGTTTATTTGACCTTGTTTATACCCTCGTGTATGGTTTTGAGTGTATCCCATATCTAACACTACAACAAATTCACCCTATAACAACGGTGCAAAACCGTTGTAATATCATTTTACAACGGTGCCTCCACCGTCGTGTATGCAGAAGTTGTAGTATATTCAAATATGTTACAACTTTTTTGCACCGTTGCAACACCATTGTAATAGAGATATTTAACAACAGTTATTTACCGTTGTAATAAATTTTATTACAACTCTAGTTCTCCGTTGTTGTATATGCTGTAGTAAAGTAAGAGCATACGTATAACAACTTTTGTCACCGTTGTAATAAACTGTATTACAACTTTTATCCCTGTTGTTGTATATATTGTAATACTGTGAGTTCATAGATATAACAACATTTTTGCACCGTTGTAAGAAGCTGTATTGCAACTTTTGTCCCCGTTGTTGTAGATATTGTAATGTCTTGAGATCATAGATATAACAACATTTTTACACCGTTGTAAGTTCCTTAATACTACAACATTTTTACACAGTTGTAACATGGCTTATTACAACTTTTTTTTCTGTTGTAATTTATATAAACCTGACTAGTAAAACAAATTCATATATATTAATAATAATAATATGATTCACATTTCAATGCAACAAAAATTACTACACGGAATCATTCATATATATTACTTGACATAATATTCGATCAACATAAAACAAACGTACGGAGTACATGCATCACCAACTTAACCCGTCACCAAACACATAACCGTTTCAAAATACATATGATCTAACCAAAAATATACATAAGAAAGATGAAGTTTGGTCTACAAAAGGTTGCATACCCTACGAAATCACTCTAGCTGAAGGTAACATAATTTTTATTCCAGGCCACAGTCGATCCAACAGCTTCTCCAATAGTAGTCATTTCGGGAGTCGGCCTCCACAAGAAAGCTTCTGCATCCACCGCCACATCAATCCAAATTTTCCAACCTTGCGTTCCAATTTTTTTAAAGTGCACCAAAGCTTCTGGACCAGTGGATGCCAATCTTCCTTCAGGGCCGGCCCTGAGTATTTATGGGCCTAGTGCGGACCCAAAATTTTGGGCCCTTATATATATACATATATACATATATATATATATTATGAAATTGAACTTAAAAGAAAATGTGTTTTTTCTACTGTGCATCTCCATTGAGAAAATTGCGTGTTTCAGCAAATTCATAAAGTTTTTACCCACATTTTCAATATGTCAACTAGACGTCCACACAAGCCACATCTCCATTTTAATATATTGATTGATGTCAACAAAGCATACAATCATATCTACTTTTGCATAGATAAATTACTATCAAGTACACGCATCCTGACAAGAAAAAACAGCTTTAGTAAAGGTAATACAGTTTTTTTTTGGCCCCTTGACCTAATGGGCCCTGTGCGGTCGCACGGCTCGCACTAGGCCAGGGCCTACCCTGTCTTCCTTCAGCAACTACTTGCTTGTCCCAATTCAGTATTTTACATTTTCTGCCCTCATTTTCTTTAGCGTGATTGTTTTTAGCGTGATTTCCAAGTTGTGTATACTGCTGAATTGGTCTTCTACCCTGTTCATTTTCAGCTTTCTTTCCACTTTGTCTGGTCTGTCGAGCGGTTTTGCTGGCCTCATTTTCAACTGCTTGCATTTCATTTTCAGCTTTCTTTCCACTTTGTCTGGTCTATCGAGCGGTTTTGCTAGCCTCATTTTCAACTGCTTGCATTTCATTTTCAGCTGCTTGCTGTGCAATTTGTTTCTGTTGAGCTGTCAAGTTATTACTTCCACGGTGTGACTGCAAAAAAAAAAAAAATTTTCAGTATAACAATATTGTGAATGAACTGAAAAATGACTCCTCCCTTTACCCAGTGCAAAACTAATTGAATAAAGTGGTAAGTATTAATGGTTACTAGTTTAGCAGATAAAAATTTGAACACAAGCAGTATATTAGTTAACATATTTTCTCTTCTGTTAGTTAAACTCAAGCAGTATATTAAACTTGAGCAGTATATTAAGCAGTATATTAATTAACAAATTTCAACACAAGTAGTATATTAAACTCAGTGCAAAACTCCCCCTTTATTCTTTTCTCTTCTGTTTTAGCATATAAATATTTGAACACAAGCAGTATATTAATGGTTACTGGTTAAATTAACATATTTGGATCCAACTCTTGACTTATTTTCGGGAACTTAATAGAACAAGACTTGTACTACAAACCCCGAAATGAAACAGTTAAGAATAATTAACAGATTTGGTTAAAATTTATTGACTTCACAGGTAAATGAAATGTATTTGTATTCCATTATTTACCCAGTGCTGTCACTCAGCGATGTAACTCACTAACAAAATCGCTGAAGACAAGTGAATTCAGGCGGAGGAGAAGCAGACAGGAGCGATTCCGGTCTTATATATTCTCCTAAAAACCATAAGAGGTCATTTAAATGATCAACATAAGGTCAAGATATACAAGGTTGAGAAAACTAGGAACGCACTGTGTGCATGTAGCGTGTTGTATCCCTCTCTCCACTTTTTTCCATAAAAATAAAAACCTGCTTGCAGTGTAAGTTTACTCCATTTCCAATTTTTTTTTTATTTAAAATAATCTACCTAAGCCAGTCCAATTCTGGATCATTATATAACACATATATGTTGGCGTGGACTTTAGATATATGATGAAGTGGCAAAGCGACAATATTTTGCTTAACACGTTATTTTCTTTCACCGATCATTTAAACAAACAAATTGGTGCTGCGAGTTAAAGAAAATTGACATTCAAATTACTATGAAGTCAAGAGGATTACTCTTCTTAATTAATTGTGGTAATACTGTGGAGACTGATTCAAACAATCTGTTGAATTGACCGCAAAGACGAGAGCATTGAATTTGTAATCTCAAAACGAAAGTGTTGAAAGACATAAGCAAGGAGAAGAGGATGAAAAAACTTGAATTTGTTGTGCTTTCTTGGCGTTTCTGAATTTGTAAAAATAAAGTGTTTCGAAATTCTTTCCAAACATTGTAGATTTAAGGGAGATCTGGTATCCACATAGGACAGTGCCATATTAGGGGCTCATTTTACCCATTTCTCAATTTACCCAACCACCGTCGAAATACCTTTTTAACAATACCCAACCCCCCTCCATTTACTGTCCTTAAAATCACCCAAAAATTTCACAGCCTCGGTTAAAAGCATTTCAATGTTCACCAAACATGTCACCAAAGAATTAAACTTGCGTTGTCAAAAAAAAGTTGATGCATTTTAACAGAAATATTCCAATTCCGTAGATCATTAAATGTTACAGCTTTCTATCAATTATACCAATAAAAAAGGGTACCTGAGGCGTATTAGGATCAGGAGTTGCTGGATTTCCCGCATTAGTTGCTTGCTTTTCTTTTAGCTCCTGTAAAGATTGCATGGACTGAAAATTATACTCAACTATAAATACATATATCAGTTCAATTATATAAAAAAAAGTCCCCCTAAACTATAAATTACTTCATTGTATACATTCTGTTCCCATCACATAAGCGTCATCTACTGACAATGACGCTTATGAAGTGGATGGTTTGCCGCTGGTTCACAACAAGCATCATAGCATTGGATTCTACCTTCAAATCAAATATTAATCATTGTAAACTTAAAATATCAAATTTATCATGTTAGATAAATTCAAAAGAACCCATAATGAATACACATCCGCTACGTTACCTCATAATTGACTTTGTGTGTGTCATGGCATCAACACATATTTTTAAACAGTTTACCGGTTCTTAGGAATTTTTCTAAATGGTTTAGTTTATTTCGAAAGTTTGAATCCTTCAAAATTACAAGTTAATGCAAATCATCGAAAATGCTCGTTTTGACCACTGGCTCTGAAAGGGCCGAATTTCTTATCACTCCTTTGATTTTAAACATATTGCCTCTATGAGGTATATAAATATGAAAAAGTTCATGAGGGATTTTAAAATGATTGAATGAGCAAGGAGGATCCAAAATATATAGGCTATATACAGGGTATGGTTCATTGTATATACATAGGTCATATAATATTAGCACAAAATAAATATGATTATGGTCATATAAAACTAGCACAATTGGGAAGCCATAAATTTAAGAACAGTTCATTTCCCTTTCAGATGATGGTTTACTACAAGAAAACAGGAAAAATCTTAAAACTAATCTTAAAACTAATGAATTTGGCAGCAAACTGAGGGCAATAGCCACACCTGCTTGCGACAATAACTTGGTTTCTAATTAACAGGAAAAATCGCCATTAAAATAAATTTCTAATTAACACTTACCATCAACATTGAAGTAAGCTCCTGTACTTTGTTCTCCAAGCCACTAACTTGGTTTCGCAATGCATGTACTTCACCTGATGAGTTACCCCGAATACGAAGCTGAGAAGGTACAACCCCAAAACCAAGCCCTCTTACACGTCCTCCATGTTCCTGACCAAAAAGCTTCGACACGCCATCTTGAGTAACTAATGTTCCTCCCTGAGAATCATGACTTGCGGCATTATGATGCTCTGTTATCTTAGACTACAAATTCAAAAACAACCAATATTTAGAAATTAAAATTAAAACTACATTAACAATAGCAACAGTTTCGTATATTGTATATTTGAACTTTTTCTTACTATGCATTCGGCAATAACTGAACTCGGAGGTTTTCCATCTTTTCTAGTGTGGCCTTTGCACCACAATTCGTCTCTAGTGATACTAGATGGTACCTTTTCCTTTTTCTGCCAAAATAGCTTAATTAACAGCTTAAAAATGTACAAATGATAACCAATAAAAATTGCTTTAACAATATTTTTTTACCATTTCTTCTTCCAATCTTGCATAACCTTTTCTGCTCATGGTGCGCGGAAGTTTATTCTTTTCTCTAATACTTTTGAATCTTTGGCTTGTTGCCTATAAGATCAATTAAATAAATATGATATAGGAAAATGTAATATATTTAATAGTTACAATCAATCAGAGAAAAATAACCACCTCATACTTTTCTGACAATTTTTCATTTACAAAAGCATTCCACTCGTCAGTGCTCTTTATATTAAATGGTTTTAGGCCTGCTAAAGTATTGGTAGAGTCAGGATTTTGAGACGCTTTTTTGATAGCTGCAACTAACCTTGATTTCGACTCCTTCCATCGTTGTCCTATTATCATTAACAAGTAATCCATCCTTATACACTATATCTACCTGGAATCTTGACTGCATCCCAAAAAAAAAACGCAGATTAGTCTCTAACAGTTTTGCAAAATGCAATGTTGTACCATAGGCATGTGCATAATGCATATTGCACATAGAGAGAACTACAACAGATATATAATATTTTGCTTTGAATGTTGAGACATATAGGTACTATAACAAATAATATAGAATCAATTAAACTAAAAACAATTGAAAGCCATATTTTATTATTCACTTGCTCATGTTATCGCCAACAGCTGGTATATACAAGTCAAATATCAATACTTGTATACAAGTCCACAGATCATCCCTCAAATCATCATCGACTTTCCTCCACGAGCTAATGGTAAAAGGCACCATCTCCCTTGCTAGAGTACCAATATATGACGATAAAAGTTTGGAATTAGTACCTATTGCTTGTCCGCGTTCATTAAATTCAACTTCCGGCTTCTCATCTGGTATAACAGCTAATGATTTCAACATCGTTCTGCCCCTCTTTTTTCTAGTTTGCGTCGATCTATTACCTTCAGTAGAATCCAGTTGAAGTTCGTTTGGACTGGAATCTGAGGTGGCTGTAGTTTGCTGGAAGTTTAGTTGACGGACAGGGGGCTGTTCTTGGTTTGTATTGTCGAAGGGGCTGTTACTGGAAGGAGGGGGCTGAATCTGGTTTGTAGTGTCGACGGGGCTATTACTGGAAGGAGGGGGCTGAATCAGGTTTGTAATGTCGACGGGGTTGCTACTGGAAGGAGGAGGGGGCTGCATATGTTTTGTAGTGTGGCCAAGGTTGCTTCCAGTTTTACGAGGAGTAGTGCGTATTGGGTATTCAACATGCTTTCGAGGAGATCTTCTTATAGCAATATTTAAATCACGAAGCAACGGAAGTGGTCCTTTTGGCTGATCGCTGATTCTAATCCCAACCATCCTCTCAGCATCAGCATTAGCAGCTGCAAGTGTAGCTAATTTTTGTTTTTTTGCTCTTTTGCTTGCTACTTTTGAGCTCTAAAAAATAAAAATCTAAAGTCAGTCTTCAGTAGTTAATTCTTTCTAACTGTGGTGTTTAAAAACAGACAAGTAGCGATAAAAGTGTATGAAATAGGCAACTCGAAGTATGAAATAGGCAACTCGAAGTATGAAATAGGCAACATCAAAAGTTATTTTTAGATATCGAATATCTGCATTAATAGATACAAATGGATGCCCACTAATTATAATACATCAATAAATAAAAATAAGCAATTGTTAAAATAGGTGCTATAGCTGTAATCTAAAATATAATATATATACATTGAAAAATAATACTGGATTATAGTTTTAATCAATGCAGGACTTTGCAAGGTATAAATACACAAAAGACTGAGGCCATTAACAATGCCAGAGTTATGAATGTATTACTTTTTTCACTTGATAAAAATAAATTTTCATAAAACATGTTATGTTGAAGAGCTTATGATATTTGGTATACACTTCAAGTTACACATGAAGATACAACTATTATTAGGCAGACAATGATTTCCAAATTACAAAGTCAATTTTCATCATTCAAACTGAAGACAAATGTCTCTATCACCAATATTTATGGAGGAGTTCAAACTATTCAACATGACCTCGCTGTACTAGGTGTCAAACTCACTAGGTTTGATTTAGTTGCAAGAATTTTGTATTTTTGACTTCTAATTGAGAAAAAATATTAGCAATTGAAGAAGCCAAAGATCTTTGTCAACTCAAAGTTAAGAATAAACTGCAATTTGATATCATATGAAGCTAACTTATTGGCAAGCAAAGATCCGAACAAATAAATATAACATTTCAAACAAATGCTGCCACTTTAACTTGGATAAAAATGAAATAGTTCTCACTGCAAAGAACTACTAGAAGTTTAAAAAGTTTAGTAAAATTATTGGTCATGAGAAGAGGGGAATTCAAAACAAGCATCAATTAACTTCTATGCAAATGGTAAATTTAGGCATATAAATAAATAGTGTCCATTGCTCAATGATAACAAGAGGAAAAGCAAGTTTCAAAATTTTAAAAAGAAGAACATGATTTTCAAGTGATTTGAGATGATTCTTTCTCTTCGTCTTTCAAAAGTGATAGGATAATGATTTTGAACAAGCCAATGCTCGTTTCATGGAAAACATCGATGATATACATCTTGAACTTACTTACGATGAGGTTTTAGAAATTAATATTGAACATTATGGCAACGCTTGGAATTAAATTTATCGAATAAAGAATATAATGGAAAATTAAATAGAGCATAATCAGAAATTGAAATGTTATTAGATGAGAAAACTATTTTAGAAGAAAAAATAGAAATTATTTAAAAAGAAGTGTAAATTTTTATCATATCAAAATGTTGGCTAACTAAATGACTTGAAAAGCAAATTAACTTGAATTATGATAAAGAAAGACAAAAAACTAGTATTGATATGGAAAATACAGAAATTAATAACCTTAATACCAAGTTATAAAAATTGTAACATTTTGAAATTAAAAAAAGAAAGAAAAATGTTAATTCATAACTAAAAACAAATTCAAATTTGGAGCTTAGCATCCACAATGATGCATAAACAAGTTATTACGAAATTTCATATCCAAATGGGTTCACCGGTCAATAGGACAAACAATACGGCCACGTTACAAAATTCTATCACTCAAGCAGTTTACAGTCAATAGTTATATTCTATTCGACTAATCATGAAATTTAAACTACCACCAAAGACTGAGTTTTATTCTACTCGGTCGATTCTCATAATGAGTTATACTATTCAAATTAACTTAGCAGTATTTTTTTGGCCAAATAAATAGCATAGATCAAAGCATATGACTTAAATGGCATTATTATTAGAAACAAAGTTATCTAGAACCTTTCTGTTTTAAGATGTCATAAATTCCTTATTGACTAAATGTAATAATCCAGTATTATTTTTTGTACAGAATTCCACATAAGAACTTGTTTTTAGTAAAGTCAAAATAAGCGACTTGTTTTTAAATCAAACTTTATACAAGACATATACCTATTCAAAAGTCATTTGTATGCAATTTACGTTAAGTTTTTAATGATTTTTCTGCAATAATGCAATGCTGAATAAATATCGACATTAAATTTGAAATTTTAAAGCATTTAGAAAAAATTACATAAATATATGAATTTTTTTTGCTATAATCAGGTTAATGTCTGCAATTTTTCAACAAACTGCATCTGTTCCTAAAAGTTTTGCTGAATCTTGATTTTTCTGTTCATTTTTGTGCTTTTTTTATACTTTTCTAACATAAATACACAGATGTTTATAATTAAAATGAATTAAGTTCTGAAGTTTGGTAGTATTTTATGTTTATATGTAATGTTTTTTTTGATGATTTTCGAAAAAGATGGACGTAATATTCATATGTTTTTCGATAATGATGGTTTATGTATTTTGAAACTTAACAAAGAACTTATCCAAACCGTCTCTCAAATTTATACATAAAATATTTCATTTGATAATTGAGTCAAAAAATTGTATTTTAAATTTGATAATTAAATCAAAAAATTGTATTTTTATTAATATTATTAATTAGGATATATTGTCTCGCACGGGAATCAAAGACAAATACAAAGGTGCATCAATTTGTAATGAAGAAGAGATACATATGTTTCAAAATAACACACCTAGAAAAATTAAAAGGCAATTTACCTATTTCAATGGTATTTGCAAAATAAATGTATGTAAACATATTTTCTGAATGAGTAATAATGTTTTATAATTATTTAAAAAATACACAGTTTTGCAAGTTATTCAAAAATAATCTAGTATAAACTTAAATTTATACACATTCAAGGAAAACTCTCGCTTATACCAAGTAATTCAAAAATAATCTAGTATAAACTCTCGCTTTTACCGAGGAAAACTCTCGCTTTTCTTGTTTTCTCACACCCAAAATCAATTCAAGTGGAACGTGAGAAATAAAAAGTGAAATTCCTTCCATTTTTAATTAACACTGTGAATGTTTTTTTTAAATATTGTATGTGCATCGATGGTCGAATACCTCAACACAACTTACCAAAAGAAACAAAATAAGGCTGAAGTAAAAAAAGCATGTGGTAAAAAATGCATATGTAACTTGAATACCTCTGCATCGTGTAGCACCATCTTCCTCGTCGATAATACAAGATCAATCTTTCTCGTCGACCTATAAAAAAACATAACGATTTACAAAGGATTAGAACATCACACTAAATATAGCACTACTTTGTAACAGCCATGTACAAAATAAAATACACATGCAAAGAACACGTACAATAGAAAATAAAATCATTTTGATACACGCTAAGATGTCAATCTATATCAGATATATATTTTTTTTACCATCTAACAACACATTTTATGGTATACATGAACATGCATAAAATAAAAAAAATCAATAAAATACGCTTATAACATACCAAAATACCGTTACAATCCTCCCTTATGTAACTTTCATCTCCATTATCTACGTCTCTATCATCAAGTTGTGACTCATCCAATGATTTACTAGTTGATTCTTCATCCTCATCGTATTTTTCCAATTCATGAAACCCTCTAGAGGGTGCTCTCAACACAACATACCAATTTGAAGAACTACCTTCTCTAGAGAAGAAAACTTGAACCGCTTGTGTTGCTAAGATAAACGGGTCGCTTTCAAACTTATTTGAAATTGATGCAAATTGACCAATGTAAATCCATCTTCAGCTTTGACTCCACGATACATATTTGCCCAATCACATTTAAACTAGGCAAGTCGAAATTGACGATAATCCAACAAGAAAATCTCACGCAATACCCCATAATATATTACTTTTTCAATAGACCCATCTACACAAACAGTACTTGCCTCAATGGGAACACCACTATTTTGTGTAGCCTTCTCATAGTCTTTCGTATGAAAACGTCAACCATTAACAATATAGCTAGAATAAGAAATTGTTTGCGAACGAGGTCCGTATGAAAGCCATTTTATTATGTTGATGACATTGGATATACGTTTATCCTCTCTAACCTGGACAAATACAATACATTAATAAAGATTTATGTTGATCTATTACTTTCATCGTTAATAGTTTTTTAAGATACAACTATCAACCTTTTGTCCAAACCAACAATTAAAAGTCTCCGATTGCAATTTTGACAGTTCCAAATCGTCTTGTGCAAGATGAGGATTCAAACATTTTAGCTCCTCTTTGTGCATTCTGCATACATAAATGTAATTAAGGATCTAATTTATTTTGTATGTCATAGTTAAGTTGGACTTATACTTACTCTAAATACGACTCTACTTCTTCCGTATTAAACAAAACGTATCGATGAGCAGCATTAATCACCTCCTCATCGACTGTAGTAGGTTTTCCTTTGGAAATAGGACGCCCCTCAAGTATAAAATCATTTTGTTCCACTTCATTTCGGTTTTTCCTCTCTCCAATTTGTAATGCATCTTTAATATATCCAGAGCAATATTTCATACATTCTTCGGCAACATAGCGCTCAACAATGCACCCTTCAGGTCGTGCTTGATTTTTAACATATCCTTTTAATATTTTCATATATCTATAACCAAAATGAATAAACAAGTTATTTTCATAACTATACATACTTTTAAGCGTCAATTATTTATAATAAATATTTGATAGAATTCAGACAAGAAAGAGAGGAGAGAGACCAAGCAATGAACATTAGAAGACTACATTTTATTGATTTACTTGACCCTATTACAACAGATATTCTTCCTACTTATAGGAGTGCTCTGGATAAGAATATTCCAAAGCATATTTGGTCTAATTGAATACAATACCAAATATACCTCACACTTAATACAATACCAAATATACCTTACACTTAATACAATACCAAATATAAGGTAAGGTATTCAATTGTCCTTATCTTCAATATTAACTCATTGGTAATATCTTTCCTTAATATCTCAACAATATTACCTCTCAAATGGATACATCCATCGATATTGGACCGGCCAACAAATTCTTGCTTCTCTCCCTAAATGTATTGTTAAGTTAATCATGATATCGAAAAAGGAAGGGGGAAAGAACCTCTCTAGATCACATAGTGTTGATGCAACTTGATACTCCACTAATTCTAGTTTATCCCTATCAAGCACTCTTTGGCATATGTCATTATAAAATGAACATAGTCGTAGTAGTGCATTCTTTATCCCTGTAGGTAGAAGTCCTCTTAATGCAATGGACAATAGTTGTTGTATCAATACATGATAATCATGGGACTTAAGGTTTGATATCTTGTCTTCTTTTGCAAAACATTTTCCAATATTTGAGCTATATCCATCAGGCACTTTCAAGTTCTTCATTCTACTATAAAAGATCTCTTTTTCTTGATTGGATAAGGTGCACGGTGCGGCTGGAAGCAATACTTTATTTCCCATGTCTATAGGATGCAATTTTTTTCTAATGCCCATTGCTTCTAGATCTTGCCGTGATTTGAGGCCATCTTTTGATTTTCCTTTGATATCAAGCAATGTACCAATAATACTTTCACTAATATTTTTCTTAGTATGCATCACATCTAGATTATGCCGCAAAGGTAGTGCCTAAAAATTGACAAAACACAAATAATTAAGAAATAAGTAGCAAACATGAATAGAAAATGAAAACCAATGCGTTTCTAGTTAAATTTCACCTTCCAATAAGGCAAGTCAAAGAAAATGGACCTCTTCTTCCACATTTTGCATCCTTTTTTCGTCATAGTTTTCCTTTTCCTTTCACCTTTATCTTCCTTTTTTAATTTTTTCCCCCAATCATTAATAATATCTTGAACATCATCAAAGATTTGTACACCAGTTTGTATCTGAGGCCTTTGTCTATTTTCTATAGTTCCATCAAATAAGTTTTTCCGTTGACGATACTCATGGTTAGGTTCAAGGAATCGTCTATGACCCATGTATGCACACTTTTTACTAAATGGTAGCCATATTGACCAGGTATTGACACCACAAACAGGACATGCTCTCTTACCTTTTATAGTGCAACCAGCTAAATTTCCGTAAGCTGGAAAATCATTGATTGTCCACATAAGAATAGCATGTAATCTAAATTCACTACGACTATAAGCGTCATACACTTTCACCCCTTTATCCCACAATTTTTTCAAATCTTCAATAAGTGGTTGCAAGTATACGTCAATGTCATTTCCCGGTTGTCGTGGACCAGCAATTAACAAAGATAGCATCATATTATCTTTGTGCATACAAAGCCACGGAGGAAAGTAGTAAGCAACAAGAAACACTGGCCAACAACTATATCCACAATTCCAATCACCAAAAGGATTAAAGCCATCAGATGCAAAGCCAAGTCTTAAATTTCGTGGATTGGAAGCAAAAGAATGATACATTCTATCAATCGTAGCCCACTGAGTAGAATCCGCTGGATGACGCAATTTACCACCTTCACTCTTATGACTGCTATGCCATCTTAGTTGTTAGGATGTTTCTGGTGATGCAAACATTCTTTTCAGTCTTGGTATCAATGGAAAGTGTCTCAAAACCTTCATAGGTATTTTGGTTTGCTTCCCATCTTTAGTAGTCTTGTTTTTTTTTTCCAGCGAGACTTACCACACTTAGGACAGAAATTACTATTTGCAAGCTCTTTTCTAAATAAACAACAATCATTTACACATGCATGTATCTGCTTATAGCCTAAACCAAATGACTTAAGCAACTTCTTTGTTGCATATATAGAATTGGGAAGCATGTTTTCTTTAGGAAACATATCCTTTAGAAGTTTAAGAAGCTCTGTAAAAGTCGTGTCTGATATACCATTTCGCGCTTTGTGCTTGAAAAGAAGTACTGTAGCAGACAACTTTGTGTGGCTTGCACAACCGAGATACAAAGGAATTTCGGCATTCTCCATCATTTCCTTAATACCTTCCCCATGTCTTTCTTCAACATTAGCTTCTACCTCCTCATCATAGATTTGCGCATCAACATACATTCTATAAGTATCAGTCTCACTTTTATTTTGTGATCGCCGTTTTTCTCCATGAAAAATCCATATGTCATAGGTTGGGTCCATTCCAAAACAAATCAAGTGTGACACAACTTCCCTTGATGTTTACCAAATTAGATTCCTACAATTACGACATGGGCATCTAATTTTTTCGGGATTCCCTTCACTCGCAGCATGCCCATATACAAAATTTTCCACAGCTTGCCTATATTCGCTTGTCATTCTACAAAACAAAAAAGTATTAATACTCATTCTTAAATACTTATAGTATGATGCTAGGGCACCTCGTTTTCTTCTTGCTAATACCAAAAATTTATACTACGTGCTTCCTAACACCAAACTCATTCATAAATACTTATATTTATTTATAATGGTATTAGGAAGCACATAAAATTTGTTGTACTTATTATTTTTATTTGTGGTATTAGTAAGAAAAAAATGATGTGCCCTTAGCATCACATTACTTATAACTATGGAAGTAACAGCCAAAATGATGAAACCTTGGTAGACTGACCCATGCTTTGTCCATCTTGGTAAAACAACGCCTCTAATTTTCGGACCTACTGGAAATGATCATATATGGTTCAATAGTTCATTAATGAATTGTTTAAACTTAGTAATGAAGTTGATAGTTTTATACATCCATATCCTTATTCTCTCTCTCTCTCTCTCTCTCTCTCTTTCATATCTCATTTCCAAATTTAATAACGGTTGTTTCCAAACTTAGTAATGAAGTTGATAGTTTCTTATTTACTGCTCTGTTGTTTTTCTCCATGGTTTATGTTTATTTATATTTCTCTCATTATCAATCTAGCTCCTGTCAGTAGACCATAACTAACATAACTGGAAAGTGTATGCAACGTACATCACATACTAGAGATAACTCCATGGCAACCAACCCATTGATCATCCTATCTCCACCTAGATGACTAGCCCCAAGGATATACAAGCATACTTACGCTACATGTGTATTTTCAGTTTTCAACTAACATGCCTACAACATTCATTTGTTTATCATGGACTTGGGCCGTTTGCATTTGTTTATCAAGCCCAATAATGTTTATACATATTTGCCTGTTTAGGCTGTACGAGTACAATTCGATAATACAAATCATTTCAATTTTTTTTGCCTCAATTATTCTATCTGAATTGCATGTTACAACATTCATTTTATCATCTCAAATACAAAAATCATCAAATCTTAACTGTAACTAAAATTATCATACTTGCATATGTTTTTTCAAGTTTCACCTGGCTGCTCAGGTTGATGCATGGAGCATCCTATTAACCCAATCGTAAGGGATGTTCCTTTGTTCTAAACTTGCAAAACCAAACTAGGCAAAAACATATATGTCTTCAACATGTCTCATTAAATCACTTAGTTACTATTTACATTGTTGTATCTAGCCATATTTCCTTAAATCTTTGAACTATTTTTCTAGGCTGCATATTTTAATATCTAACTAATTCAAATGAAAATTTGTATTAATTCTTCTTTAAATTATGTACTTTTCCAGTTGGTTCTTTATGTAAATAGTTTTCATGTTGCCGTCCAGAGGTAGGTGTGAGCCAATAAGCAGACTATTTATGCAGTTAAGTAGCTTTTATGGCGTTGTCCATAGCTTAGCTATGCACGAATAAGCAATCTATTTCTCCATTAAGTGGATAGTACATGGGTCAACTTCAGAGGCCTCCACCTATTACGATCTTCAACATCATTTAACAACTTCAAGTAATGAAATAACCTGTTAATTCTACCCACCAACATGCCAGGGCAGTGGGGTACATGCTAGACTATTATGCCTACAAGTTTCTACCTAATATATAGTGTGACATATATTCAGTTTTCAACTTGGTTTAAGGTCTCGCCAATTACATATATAGTGTGACATATATACATATATTGCCCCGTCTCAACAGCATATACATATATGAACTTGGTTTAAGGTCTCGCCAATTACATATATGTATATACGTATATGTATAGGTGTATATTTAATAAATGATTAACCAGTATTAACCCATGCTTTTTGTGGTTGAACTTAATCCTGACTATATACAAAAATAATGCTGGTATAATGTATATATATTCTAGCCTATAAAGTCAGTACCGCAGTACAAAGTATGAAGTGCAAGCGAACAAACTTTGGTGATTCTAACATACTCGTCGTTTATGGCAAATACCCAAACCCGTAAAATTCAAAAAGTCAATATCATAAACTAAATATACAAACTCAACGTATGACCAAATACATGTTTATACTTATGCGCACGTGTATATGCATATATATGATCGAATTTCATATTTCAGGTCCAAAACGAGTGTGACTGCAAATTGACAGGAATTACAGTTGGATGAAGAAACATGGAGATGAAAATAAACAAATAATAAATGGATGACAGGGTTTGGTGAGATCGAAGAAACATAATGGGAAGTAAAAAAGGGAAAAATAAGTAGCAATGGAAATGTAAATGTTTGCCATTGTAATTTGTCAAGAAATGGACAGATTAAGAAGGAAATGTACAGTATTAATGACAATGAATTGTTATGATTTCACATGGAAACTAATAGTTTCAGCACAATTAATTTTTACATCTTACATTAAAATCTGAACTTTATAATAGCTATTCAGTCAACAACTAATTCATCTCTATGACTTCCTCAGCTTTCCTTAGCATAAATATAAATAAAATAAGTGATAATACAACATACTCTATAAACTTGCATCAGTTTCTTCGTCATTATTGAGGTTTGTCATCAAATTATATACAAAATTCAACCTAAAAGGAGCATTGTTACAATCAATATGACACAGTAGCATGAGCCAAAAACTTGGTCAAGCTTTGCATGTGTAAGGGATTGGATATATGGGAAATACTGACGGGGAGCGTTCTCATGATTATCAGTGGGAGGGAAATAGTAAAATTACAGTAAAATTACACGAATGCAATAGTGGAGGGAAACAGTAAAATTACAATCACATGCAATTGAAACAACGAATAAAAATTTACCAGCGAGAGAACGCAGGCAAGATACGTAGGCGATCGAGCAGTGGATGACGGAAATTGAGAGCTGTGGCGATTGAGCAGCGGCGATCGAGCAGTGGCGATGTGAAGTGGAGGAGATCGCTATGCCGCCTGATTATCGAAAGGGGAATTAGGGTTTGCGGTGGAATACGATGGAAAAGGAAATGTACTGTGAATGGAAAAGGAAATGTTGTGAATAGATGGAAAAGGGATACGATGGAATACGATAGAAATGTTGTGAACCGATGTCAAAAGGCACAACGTTTCATCCACACAGTGGGAAGATTAATTGAAGAACCGATGGAAATTTTGTTAAGTGTTGGGGAGGTGAGAAATCAGTTTGGAGCTGAGTTATGTTCCACTATTCTCAAAAAACGTTTTCAACATTATGCTTTGAATTGTGCCACATTTCAAATTAATAATTATTATTTAGTCTTAGTTATTGATTATTATATATTTGTATTTAATGTTTATTGTTTATTAAAATCTTATTTATTATTTAATATAAATGTTACATTTATTGTCAATATTTTTATGAATTATTATATAATTTAATTACCAAATATTAAATATTACTTTGTAATTAAAACTGTCAAAAGCCAGCAGATCATAAGCAATGCCATGGACTACTTACAACATTAAGTTTACATGCAAATAAGAAAAATCTATCAAAAGCGCACAAACGATAGCGCGGTTGTTAACTGCTGAACAAACAAATTTGCCAAAATTATATTTATTAAAACTGCTGAAATACTTACTACCAAATCAAATATTACTTATTAATAATAGTTATTAATTAATTAACTTTTACTTATTTTCTACTTAGTTAATTATAATCGAGAGTAATACTTATTACAAGCTTATGTTACTATTAATTAATAAAGTAGCTAGTTAACATACATTAACTACTAAAAAAATTACTACTTATTAGCTATTAATTATTTAATAATAATTGACAAATATTATTTATTCCCAAGTTTATTATTAATTATTATTAAGTATTATCATTAAATATCAGTATAATTAGTTATTAAATATAGATATTATAAATATGAAGTTTGCACTAGGCATCTCTATTACAACCAATAAAATGAAAAGTTGTGATATATATGTTTATTACAACAGTGATTATTTCACAGTTGTAAAAAACATTTATTACAACAATGCGTTTTGCACTGTTGTAAAAAAACATTTATTACAACTGTGCTTTACGCACCGTTGTAAATTTAAAGTTGTAATATGGTGTTTTTGTTGTAGTGTAATGTGCAGTAGTGCAGATGCTAAAACGGTTGAATTCATTTCTATCCAAAGCACATAATAGCATATTCATATCATTGGCATTTGCACTAGCTTCATTTTTCTAATTTATTGCCCATGTAGAATATTCAGTTGTGGGTGTTGTGAATTTAGTTTGAGTTGCTACAACGACCCACATTCCACGCGTCAAGGAATCGTAGAATATTTATTTATTTCTTTCTCATGCGAAGTCGTATAGCCATGTAACTTTGGGAGACGACCATTGGGGTCATTTCCCATGTTCATGATTTTTGCCAATTTTTAAATGACCGTTTTTCCCCTAACTGATCTTGTTTCGGCCATAACTTTTGATTGGTAAGGAGTTTTGACCTAAAACTACTTCCATTAGATCTGGATGATGGTTTACCTTTCCGTAGAGTGGTCACATTAGCCAAACGGACTCACCGTTTGGGAGATATGGCTGAAACAAGGTTTAGAAGGTGAAAAACAGCTTAATCGGGCCTAATTATGGTGATTAGTAAGAGGGCCCATAACCCATTTCGGGATTAGGGTTATGGGGAGGCTGAGAACAGTCAGGAAACAATTTTTATTTCATTTTTCAGCCACTTAAAACGTTTCTCTAACCCTAGCCATGGCCTCCACTTTCTAAAACACCCCAAATCACCTTCTAATCGCTAATTAAGCCAAATCTACATCAAATCAAAGCAGATTAGCACATACATCGAGTTAGAGATGCTGGAGTGTTTTGGAATCCAAACAATATTGTCCCAAAGTTTTAGATCTGAGTTCAACTGTGGCTAAGGTGAGTGATTAGCATCTTTTTACACTAATTACGGCTACTTAAGGGTGATTAGTGAGAATTAGTGAAATTATAATTCAGAAAAATCTGGAAAAATTTGTAAAATTCTAAAATATTATTTTAGGGCTCTGATAAAAATTTGGGTTAGTTTGGTTAAGTTTTGCTAATCCTAAGGTTAGTTATGCTTAAACATGATTATGGGATATGTTTTAAAATGCTAAGGGTATTATAAGCCATAGGATAGTTTCACATGGGATCCAACCAGGAGCGGAGCCATTGCTAGCTCTAGGGCAGTGGCCCTACCTGAAGTAATGAAAAATGGGCACACCAGACCCTACCTAATTTGTTTCTCTGGCCATACATCAACGAAAGAAAGAGTCTTTGATTTGAATATTCTGTGAGTACATCGGCTTTTTGTGTATACACCTGTTCAACTTATGCAGTGAATAAATATGGCCCTACCTGTGATAATTGGCTGGGTCCGTCACTGGATCCAAAAGTAGAATGAACTTATTTAGAAATAAACGTTGAAACAAATAACAACTTTTCATAGTGTCCATTTCAAATGATAATAAAATTCCAAAAAGTATGTTCAATTTCGGATCGGATGAGTATTTCTCGGGTATGGATACAGTCATATCCACATCCGAGAATATTTTCGAATACCGGATATCCACATATGCTTTTCAAATATTAACTAATATTTGTAAATGAATCCAGAAGAATTTCGAATTTTTCAGACATCTATTGACAAGCCTAAAACAAGTACAAGAAAAAGAAGTATATACAAGGAATATAGCATTGCCTATCAACAAATTTTAGAATTTAAGCATTGCAGTTTAGATAATAATAATAATTAGATGAACAACGTTGGACATTAATCTTGTGCATGCTGATAGATTAAATGAAAATATAGTATAGAAGCCCTTTTCTGTTGTATGCAGAAAGACTCCACCAAAATTTCGATCAACTTTATTACATTTTATTTTATATAGGGCATCTAAATGCTGAAGTGGTGAACCTTGAATTTTATTACACAACAAAATGGCAAAGAGTTGTACATGTAAGGAGATACAAAATTGTATCAAAAAAAAATTTGGAAACAAAATGACCCAATTAAATGCCCAAAATCATGTAAATGAATGCATGGATATTTAATAATTAAAATAAATATAATAAATGCAGACATGCTGAAAATGCCTTCTAATATAAATGGAAGAGTTTATTGACAAAAAGAAATTAAACCTGATAGGAGAACAAAAGATAAATCCTAGAGAGGACGAATTAACTTACAATTCGCACATCAGTAGCTGTATACTTTTGGTTTGAAGAATCTGGTGTTGGGTCATGTCTCAAATTAAGCTGCAAAATGAAACAGAAGTACATAATGCACAGAGACTGATAGGAGCAAATTTTTTTTAGCTGAAATTAACATTTCAGATCTATTAATCAAGTACAGATTTGTGGTAAACGAATTATGGGAGCAAGATGACAGTTATTTGCATAAAGGAATAGTTAACAACATAACACAAGTGCGGTAAATAACCAGGACTCCTATTTTATACGACTAATACTTGCATAAATGAAAAACTGACAATGCAATTCAAATATACAAAACATAATGCACCTTTTTCAACGCTTCTGCCTCTTCAAGAGCCTTTTATGCCTCATCTATCATTCCTTTTTCACCTGTTTTCATGACCTAGGAAACAATTTATATATAGGTTGTGTATAAAACCCACAGTTATCGAAGTTTATTACTTGAATGAAAAAATTGTATTAGATGAATGCTTACCCGTTTCTCGATATTGACCCCGCTCTTTTGGGTAACTGGAAACACGCTGGAAATTTTGATCAACACAATAAGGGCATATCTGATCTCCATTAATTCAGTTGATTTCAAGCACTGTATCAGTAATCTAGTAATTCGTCCATTCCATTTCCAGTGAACCTTTACATGCATAAAAGGCACAAATGTTTAAAATAAAGAAATGGACACAGAGCTACACAAATAAGCTTAAATATTTATATACATCGGAAATTTACACACACTTAACTAACCTTGGATTTGCGATCGATGCTGCACCGTTTCATCATCTCGCTCCAGCCAGCAATAAGAGCGATCCCGATTATGGCCCTCATTACAATTCCCGAGATAAAACCCATTTTATTTTGAAAACAATAAACGAATAGATTTGATTTAGATGAAGGGAGAAGAAAGATAGAGAAATTGTGGAACGCCTGAAAATTGAAATTGATAATGGTTGAAGGAGGAAATTGTTTTTTCAGCGGCTGCGAGATGAACAAGCGTTGAGGAATAGCTAATTAGGGTTACGGATGCGAATTTACCTATTTTCCCTGAGAATATATGGATGCCTGAGATTTCCAACGTATATATGGGTTATAATAATTAAAAAAAGGCAACGTGTATTTTCGGTAACACATTTTTCCCTTAGCAATGCTTATTTTTTAGTGTACAACACAAATAAGTGTTGACAACTGAAAAAAATAAGTGTTGGGAATCACTTGTTTTGGTGTAGTGTATGCTGATAAGAGGCGAAAGGATTTGAAATTCTCCGTTGGCGACGTAGTATTTGTCAAGATCTCTCCATTAAAGAATGTTATTCGATTTGGAAGGAGAGGAAAGCTGGCACCAAGATTTGTTGGTCCATTCCCAATCCTCGAGCAAGTTGAGAATTTGGCATATAAAGTTGAATTACCAAAGAAGATGGATGTAACACCCCACGTCCATGAATGTCATTCTCAAGGGGAATGCATTAACTTTCATGGACTATTATTGGTGTATAGAGCAGAATATAACAAGACAGATACATATATTGGTACTTGAAAAATTAAAAACAACTTTTATTGCAGCGGAGAAATAGTTTGGTTACAACAACATCAAAACCTAACAATAAAACCAAGTGCACTTAATACCCATCTTGGCAAATTATTTTCTGAGTACATAAAGTAAAAAGCATAACCCCAACATAAGTAGCCACAAAAGAGATGAGCTGAACTTTACTTTCAGCAATCCAAGCACTTCCAAAAGAGAGAGAAAGATCTAAATCAAGCTCCACTAGCACTAGCCCCACCCGAGAACCGGGGGAGGGGGGGGGGGGAGAGGCGAAAACAAAGGAGGTCGGACATAAAGTCTGGCGAGTCCAATAACTTTAACAATATAATTATTAAAGTAATTAGGATAAGGCATAAACTGGTAAAACAAGGAATGACTATGAAACAAGTAGGCAAGAAAAAACCAACAAGAGGAATATTCTAGCGTTAATCTCACTCCTAATCACTATAGAATAATTACTATACTGCACCATTACTAGTCACCCTAAAAGTTGATCCCGTCTACTGAACATAATAACCATAATGGCAGTTTCGTGTACCCCTAGCTGTCTTCGTAGGTGCCGCCTGCCCCTTTCTCCACTAGTTTTACCCACTACCCCCATGCGAGCGGCTCCCTAACTCGTAGATACCCGTGCTGGTCCTACTGTGGGGTGTATCACTCCCCAAAGTGGCAACCCGATACCACTAAAGATGCATGGCTTATATCTACACGATGCAACGTCTTACCTACTAGCCCGGGCCCACGCACACACATGACCCCGTTGGACTTGCATTGCCACCGTTAACCCGTTTTGACCTCATACAATCAAACCTAATAAGCGTGTCCCGTCCTCGATCTAACTCGAGCTCACAAATATACTTAATGGGTTACTGGTTTGAAAAGGGTCCCCCATGCTTGACACAAGCTTTCCACCTATGCTTGGTCCCCACTAGAATTTCCCACTTAACCCCTTCTTACTCATGTCTTCTTACATGTTTAAATTTGGTTAAGTGTTTCTAATCGTATTTCACATGTCACCCATGTCACCCACTTAACCCTATGTCCCACCACATGTTTATCTTGGTTAAGTGTTACTTAATTCATTATAACCGTAACCTTGTAAGACCTCCCACATTAGACTACCGTTTGCGGTTGCTGGATTTACCGGGCGGGTCCAGGAAGTCTTATACCGCAAACGAGTCTAACCTCGTGTCTTTACAATTGTTACACATTTAATTTATGCCTTCGACCTCTCACATTAGACTACCATTTGTGGTTGCTGGATTTGTCAGGCGGGTCCGGGCAGTCTTACACTATAAACGAGTCTAGCCTCGTGTCTTAGGCGTTTATTATTACACATAATTATTTCACCCCAATATGAATTAATTATCCCTATTCAAATTGTCAATAATTTCCAAATTAACTATGTCCATAATTGTCATCTAAATTATGTCCATACTTTTTAGGTATATAAATTATACCAATTAATGTCTCAATTTAATTATATGCCTTTAAAGCCATTTTATGCCAATTCACAATATGTATCATTAATATTTTCCCATTATCCCAATGTCGTTCATACGTTTAACATGAAATATGTTAGACTCGCAAATAGTCTAACTCATAAAAAGAAAAGCAACATCACAGCATGCATAACACATAAAATATATCTAACTTGCGAATAAGAATTATAACATAAGTTTGCATAGCCAATAACTTGCATAGGCAATGAACATATAGAACATAAATTTGCATAAACTACCATGGATCTAAATATAGATCTAAACATGAAATTGTGAACTTGCATATATGGATATGGGTTTCACCTTAACTTGCATACATGGAATATAGTTTTCACCCAAACTTGCATATGTGAATATAGTTTTCACCTAAAATGTGAATATAGTTTTCACCTAAACTTGCATATGGATTCCTATAAACTTGCATATGAATTTAAACATGTAAACTAATATCACATGTTTTTGCATATATACTAGCATATGTATATACTTGATTCACATATAAACTTGTGTATAATTCACATACAGACTTGCATAAGATTCACATACAAACTAGCATATGTAAAAACAAACTTGCATAAGATTCACATACAAATTAGCATATGATTTAACATCCCAAACTTGCATAGGATTCACATACGAACTAGCATATGATTTAACATCCCAAACTTGCTTAAGATTCACATACGAACTAGCATATGATTTAACATCCCAAACTTGCATAAGATTCACATACGAACTAGCATATGATTTACATCCCAAACTTGCATATAAACTGATGTCATAAAATGAATCAAGTTAAACACATGTGATTGGACATATGAAATAGATCTACCAACATAAGTTAACAAAAATGTCATATGTTCACCAACAGACGATAACAAAGTTAAGCAACATCACATGATTCAACAGACGTGTTCTCATAATCCCAATTATAACTCATCATAATTAATTTATTAATTATTTTGTGAAAGAAATTGTACTCACAAAGACAGGTTAGAGAAGAGAATAATTCATTCGTCGTTTGTATTAGAATTTCGACTTGCAAATCCCTAAGCTTTAGGAAGAAGAATTATCCTAGCAGCAGCATGGAGGCTAAAAGACTAATTTAGTTTAGGTTTGAGTCTATGCATGCTTATATAGAAGTTTAATTCAACATAAGCCGTTAGATTATCATAAGAGCAATCACAGCCGTCCAGACTAGATAGAGCTATCCAGAATTGCCACCTATGCCCTAGTGACTCAGTAACAGGTCAGGAAAGACTCAGCAACAAGTCAGGATCGTCATATTTCAGATCTGCCCCGGGGGGTAGGTCGACCCCCTGGTCAACCTGTATAGGGGAGGTCGACCCCTAGGTCGACCCCTTGGTCGACCTGGCCTTGGGCGGGAGAAATCCTGCCCAGCCCGCTTCCCGTTTGAATTTTGAATTTTAATTCTGAACTGTTATTAATTTTTTTAAATTACTGAAACTTATGAGGGCCATAACTTCCTCATACGAAGTCCGATTTATTAAAATTTGGACTCTATCCCAAGCAGAATTTCAAGACGAACGCAATGGCGTAACCCATTTCCCTTAATTCTCACTTTAACAATTAAGTATTCTTAAATTCGTTCTTTTAATAGTCATAGAAAACTCAGGGTGTTACAATGGCAGGAGTTCATAACGTATTTCATGTTTCCCAGTTAAGGAAATTCGTGCACGACCCCGATATGACTATTTCACCGGATCAGTTGGATGATATCGAAGTAGAACCCGAGACGGTTGGGAACCGCAAGGCGATTCGTATTGTCGAGCACGATACGAAGCAACTTCGAAGGAAAACGGTGAATCTATTCAAAGTTCAGTGAGGAGAGAATGAGAATGACTGTACTTGGGAGACAGAGGAAAGCAAGGAAGACGTATCCAGAACTTTTTGCCTGGTAAGAGTTTAATTGCAATTTAGTTTTCTACATGCTAGGATATACTTGTTTGTTGTTTTGTATGTTTGATTGTTGTGAATGGTTGGTAGGCATGCGGGATCCTTTACTGGTTTCTTAGTTAAGGAATTTCGGGGGTGAAATTTCTTAAGAGGGGAAGAATGTAACGACCCGCATTCTATGCATCAAGGGATTGTAGAATATTTATTTCTTTCTCATGCGAGGCCGTATAGCCATGTAACTTTGGAAGACGACCATTGGGGTCATTTCCCATGTTCATAATTTTTGCCGATTTTTAATGATCGTTTTGCCCCTAGCTGATCTTGTTTTGGCCATAACTTTTGATTGGTAAGGATTTTTGACCTGAAAACACTTCCATTAGATTCGGATGATGGTTTACCTTTTCGTAGAGTAGTCGCACTAGCCAAACGGACTCACCGTTTGGGAGATATGGATGAAACAAGGTTTAGAAGGTGAAAAACAGCTTAACCGGGCCTAATTAGGATGATTAGTAAGAGGGCCCATAACCCATTTCTGGATTAGGGTTATGGGGAGGCTGAGAATAGTTAGGAAACGATTTTTTATTTCATTTTTCAGCCGCTTAAAACATCTCTCTAACCCTAGCCATGGCCTCCACTTTCTAAAACAACCCAAATAATCTTCTAATCGCTAGTTAAGCCAAATCTACATCCAATCAAAGCGGATTAGCACAAAATTCGAGTTGGAGCTACTGGAGTGTATTGGAATCTAAACCGCATTGTCCCAAAGTTTCAGATCTGAGTTCAATTGTGACTAAGGTGAGTGATTGGCATCTTTTTACACTAATTACGGCTAGTTAAGGGTGATTAGTGAGAATTAGCGAAATTATAACTCAGAAAAATCTGGAAAAATTTGTAAAATTCTAAAATATTATTTTAGGGCTCTGATAAAAATTTGGGTTAATTTGGTTAAGTTTTGCTAATCCTAAGGTCAGTTATGCTTAAACATGATTATGGGAAAAACAAGGGTTTTTGGGTATGTTTGATCCGTATAAGCATGTTAAATTGTTGTTTTGTTGTTTATGGTTGATTATACATGTTGCTATGACTGTTTGGAATGTTTTGTGATTGCTTAGCAAAGTTAGATTGGTCGAAAATGCCATCGTATGGCGTAAAACAGTCGCTGGAAAAGTTGCAGGAAATGTGCAGGGTTTCGGATCGGGTTGGATATGGGGCTCGGATCGGATAGGAGAACTGGACAAGGGGATTCCACTCGGATCGGAACCTAGCATAAGAGGAAAAGCATGGCAATAAGAAAGGCTACATGAACTAAGACAGGATCGGATCGGGAAGCTGCGGATCGGATCGGAGACGGAGGAGGGAACCAGATCGAAACCTGTAGATGAGGGCACCCGACCCGGTTGGAGCACCACGACCGAACCGACCCGGAGGGAGTTGACCGAACCGGATTGATGGCCAGGAGCTGAAGCTTTCCGAACCGAACCAAGCAGGGGTGACTGAACCGAACCAGAGGGCTATGACTACCGAATCGAACCGAGCAAGGGTGACTGAACTGAACCAATGAGGATTGGAGCACTATGCATATTCAAACCAAACCAAGGCATGGATATGGCCACCGAACCGATCCAGAGAAGACCAAAACCCGAGATGCAAAGGTAGTCCAGATAGGAAGTAGAACTCAGGATCCAGTTGGGAACCAATGAGTTAACTTCATGAGTTGGGCTTTGCTGCAGGATGTGTGCAAAGGGGCTATCGACGTCCATAACTTTGATTCACCACCAAGACGGTTCTTAGTATACGGATCAGTGCAGTGGGGTAGTTATTACTCCATGGGGCAGAGTGATCGTAGCATGGCTATGAGCCAGTGCAGTGGAGTCGTCATGACTTCATGGGGGCAGAGTGGACATAGCAAGGAATTAATGGCTATGAATCAGTGCAGTGTAGCCATCATGACTCCATGGGGCAGAGTGATCATATCAAGGATTTGGGTGATCAAAGCAGTGGATATCGTATGCTTTACACACTGAGTGAGAGATGTGAGGATGGTTGCTATGCTTTATTTTTTATATCACTATGACATGCACAACCCTCCCCCGTATCTTTATACCATATGTTAGTGTCACCTTAGAGTATTGTACATCTTGTGTGCTAACTCTTTGGTTGCAGGTCCAGGTTCAGGTATGGTTTAGTGTACCTTTTATTGTTCTATTTTGCTGCTTATCGCTCATACCAGACTTTTGTCTGACCCAGAGTTTTATGTCTCTTCTTATTACTCTGGGTGCTCTTAAACGGGCAGACTAGAGACAGGTTAGATGATATGCACAAGTAGCTGTACCGGAGACGAGCAGGAGGCTTCCACGTATGATATATATAGATATTATCCATTTGTTGTTGCTGGTCACAACTTTGGGCATTAGTAGTGAACCTTTTTCTTTGCTTTAGAGACAGTATGTTGGAGTTGTATTAAGCTGTATTTTGAATTTCCGCTGCTATGATGATTATGGTTTAATTTTCAGCTTATGCACTGTCTCGCCTGTTTTATGTCAAGTATGTTATTATTATATTTTATTCCATACACTGTGAGACATTCTACAGGTTCCTTGTTAGTTTAAATTTCTTTCTTTTCCTATCTTTAGCGACCGTCCCGTGCTAGTCGGGCATTGGCACAACGCACTTTCATTGAAAATGTCGGCTGGTGCGGGGCGGGCCGTCACAGTTGCATTCCAAGCGTCAAAACTAGTTGCTTTCATATAGATCCTTGTTCTTATAGCCCAGTAATTATAGTGCAACCCATTGAATAGTGGGGGTGTTCAAGTTGATTGTCCTTCAGCAAAAGTAGAGGTAGTGAGACTGCTGGCACTTGTGTTATTTTTCATATTATCAATATATCGAATAACGGTGTTACGGTTATAGGATGTCCTTGCTCTGAGATCAATTGAAAGAGGCTTTGCAGCAGTAGAACCATATAACATGGAATATAAGCAGAGTGATGTGTAGATAGCTAAATAAAAGTGACATTAAGATTTTTATAGTGGTTCGTACGCTTGTTCTACGTCTAGTTCCAGACTCCCTTATGTAATTTCACTACTAACAACTCTCACTTAACCCGGAGGAATAGGTCTACAACCCGAACAACCAAATGAGATTTCATGCCTCAACTATTGAAAAGGACTTCGACAATGAAAAGTTTTGTAGACTATTTGTGGTCTTAATAACACTGATATGTCAAATTAATGTATACCCTTCCTATAATCTTTCCTTAATGATAATAGTGTAGTTCGTGAAAAAATATGGAAGATTGAAAAGATTTGTAATCTCAAAAGTATGAAAATAGAGTGATCTTGTAAATCTGATTGCAATAGAATAGATAGAAAGAATTAGAATGAAAATCAGTGAGGAAATTGATTGTTTGTAACTCTATTTATAATATACAAATAATTGCAATCCTTCACAAATGGATTTGATGAATGAATATGAATTAAGAGTTGTGTCCCTTTGCTGAAAAGTTGCTACTGTTTGTATTTAGACATCTGAAATAAAATTTCAGAAGTCTGTTTTTAAACAAATATATATATAACAAAGAAATAGGCTATTTTGGGCCATATTTAGACCTGAAATATTCAAAATAGATGTCTGAAGATTATGCCAATTATATATTTTTGTTTCAGTATAGAGAAGTCTGAATTGAAAGTTTCAAACGTCTGTTTGCTGATATGTGTCGATATCTCGTGCATGTTTTATAAGAAAAAAGCATATAAATTAAAATGTGCATGTGTGTGTATCACCAAAGAAGATTTTAATAATATCTATACTAATACATACAGACCCTGAAAAAATAATCTTCAATTGAGCTCTTGGAATCTGTTGTCGAGTTTCTTCCAGCAAAACAAAGTTAGTCGACAGTAATATTTGTACATGTATAGTTGTCATGATCAAAATGCTATAAAGCGAGATCCAACAATTGATTTCATACCAGAATTGTAATAACCCGGAAATTCTGAACCAATTTAAAATTTTAATTTAAGCTATTTTAAGTAATTTGTGAATATAAATTGGTTATTTTTACAAAATAAAACTTTGAGAATAACTTTAAAATTAGTTTTTATACACTATTTGATTTAAAACAAACTCAGGAAAATTATTAAATTAAATTATTGAATTTAAAAAGGTTTTTAAATACAATTATGATGTTATTAATGAGATTTATTAATATATGCTGATAGGTTGATTTAAAATAATATGTAGATTCTAAATGAAATAAATTCTGACAATATACATGTGTATATCTTTAGCCATCCGCTTTAATACTTTCCTTGTCTTTTCAAAACGTAGCGTTCGTTAATTAATTTACTTTGAAATGTGAATAACTGCTTTCATTTTTAGTGTCCTCCTAATTATTTCCTTAGTACTGCACTATTCCACTCCATCAAAATTGATGCATTCCTTGTTAATTACCCTTTCCTAAATATCTCATGATATTTCTTTCTTCACCTGTTATACTCTGTTTCATTTCTATCTCTTGCAACTTCTCAATTAATGTCACGTTTTCGTATTAAATATTTTTTTTTGGAAAAAAATAAATAATGCACTACATATCTCTATTCACATTTCACGCAAACTTATTTTTCTTTCATCTTTCTTTTCTACTTTCCTCAAATTCACCACCTCCTTTCTCTCTACTCCATTATGTTCATTAACTATGCATTCATTTCTTTCCGTTTATTCTCTTTCTCACTGTGACTTACCTTTGAAATTTAAATGAGAAATAAATACACCATCTCAATCAATTTATTTTTTTGTAACATACAACATGTGAAGAGACATAAGTGAGGAATAAATCACGTATCCTTTTCAATTTCCTTCCTCATTCTTTTTTTCTTCTCTACATTATCTTCTATGAATTTTAGATCTTCTTTATCCTCTCCACATAAAAAAAAGTAAGTAAACCTAAATTCCTTTCAACTTTATCAGCCTCCTCTTCCCTAAACTTCATGGTATCCTCTTCTTCTTAAAATTTTGTCCATCCTCCTTCCCAAAAATAAAGGATTATCAATTTCAAATTCGTTGCCTAAGATTGGTCGCTTGTTTCTTGTATTCATCATATCCACGCAAGGTGAGTTATCTCACGATTTCCTTAATGTAAGTTTTTCAACATCAATGCAAATTGAAACATAATGGTTGATGCTTTGTTTTGTGTTTATGCCATGTTATTGGTTGTCTTTTGTTGTTACCTCTTTGCTATTATTTACTGTTATCATTGTGTCTTTGTCACCATGTTAATGCTAGTGTTCATCATGTTGTCTTGATGTATATCTCATACCCTATTATGTGAGATTTCTAAACTCACATGAAAATGGAAAATAGATTATATGAGATATATAAAATTGTCATGAAATGAAATATTCATTAGTTGGATTAAAAATATGATTTTTAGCTTACATATGAATCACTAAAAAGATTCATATTTGAAATAAAATGTTTTAACAATAAAAATTACATTTTTATTTTATGTAGGGATCACTAAAAAGATTCATGTTTGAAATAAAATGTTTTAAAAATAAAAATTACATTTTTATTGTATGTAGGGATCACTAAAAAGATTCATGTTTTAAATAAAATGTTTCAACAATAAAAATTACATTTTTATTATACGTAGGGATCACTAAAAAGATTCATGTTTGAAATAAAATGTTTTAAAAATAAAGTTACATTTTTATTGTATGTAGGGATCACTAAAAAGATTCATGTTTGAAATAAAATGTTTTAACACTAAAAATTACATTTTTATTGTGTGTAGAAATCACTAAAAAGATTCATGTTTGAAATAAAATGTTTTAACAATAAAATTGCATTTTTATTGTGTGTAGGAGTCACTAAAAAGATTCATGTTTGATATACAATGTTATCACAATAAAAATTACATTTTTACTGTATGTAGGAATCACTAAAAAGATTCATGTTTGAAATAAAATGCTTTAACAATAAAAATCACATTTTTATTGTATGTATAAACCAATAAAAAGAACCATGTGTTAAATTACATTTTTGTTAGATAAAATTTTTAACTTTAACATGTTAGTGAAGAATAAAAGAACCATATCTTGAAATACATTTTTGTTAGATAAAAATGTCATCTTTAACATGTTAATGAAGTGATAAAAATAATCATATGTTGAATTGTATTTTTATTAGATAAAAATATCATTTTTATCATGTATGTGAAATGAATAAAATAGACATGTCTTGAAATACATTTTTGTTAGATAAAAATGTCATCTTCAACATGTTAATGAAGTGATGAAAATAATCATATGTTGAATTGTATTTTTGTTAGATAAAAATATCATTTTTATCATGTATGTGAAATGAATAAAATAGACATATCTTGAAATATATTTTTGTTAGATAAAAATGTCATCTTTAACATGTTAATGAAGTGATAAAAATAGTCATATGTTGACTTCTATTTTTTGTTTGATAAAAATATTGTTTTTAACATGTTAATGAAGTGAATTAAATATTCATGTGTTGAAATATATTTTTTTTCATTAAAATATTCTTTTTAACATGTGTATGAAGTGTACAAAATTTACATGTAATGAATGTTTGTGTGTATTAAAAATATTCCTTTGAACATGTGTATGTGAAGTGTAAAAAATTTACATGTAATGAAATAAAAATGAATTATATATATATACTAAAATAAAATGAATAGCGCGCGGTAGTTCGCCTTTCGGAATCGTAACTTTAAAGATTATACCGAGAGATCCGATCGTCGGATTTCCCCAAAATGGGAACCGTTGGGTTCGCTTTGGAAAGATCTTTCCAACAATATTAATTTTTTTAATATCCAACAGTTAGATTTCGAGGAATGTTAATTCATATCTGAATAAAAACTGTGTCAAGGCCGCGTAATGAGCTGAAACGTCGTTCAAATTAAATGGGCTATTTTTATATAAATAAAAATAGCGATAAATCATTATAAAATATTATAAACGATATGGAATGAAAATAAACCAATTTCCCTTGGTTTATAAAGTAATATGGACGGTTAGATTTATTTAACATTAATCTATAGAATTGAATTAAATTAAACCAAAGAAAGAAATGGTTTGAATTATATATATTTGAGGATTATTTGAAAATGCCGAGTTAAATATCATTTCAAATAATTATACGATGACTTAAAGTCGAAGACATTGAAGACGGTGGTTGAAGACCGAACGATCTTCACATCGAATGGACGACTACCGATGCCCTGGATTGGTTAGCTCCCAGGAAAGGGTTAAAGTGGTAGTTGTCCGGACGTACTTGTTGATTGTCCGAATATTGAGGACCTCTCTTCCATATTGGACATATGGAACGAGGAATAAGGTGTCTCCGGTTTCGTTCAGACTCAGAACGGACTTGTAAATGGATGTGTGTCTGACATTGGATTTCGTTCTGTGTTGATTGATTTCTATTAAATATATAACTGTTTGGTGGCGGAGAATTTATTCTCTTGCTTAACACCCTTCTCTGAGACGTACAAGCTTAGAGGTTGTATATTGATGGACATCAGTTGCATGGCGTGGATTTTCAATGTGGCATGCTAAGATGCAAATGATCAAGGCTTTTGTTGAAAAGCAGAGCATTGTAGTTAATGATCAAAGCGCAGCTTTAATCAGCATAGCTTTGTGTACAACGTTAATTCGCGAGCCTCATAGCCCGGTATGAGTGAAAAACGGGATAAGGACTACAGGGAGAGCACGACGTTTCTTTCTAGATAGAAGTGGTGTGATGGTATGGAGCCCAGACATTTTTACTTATGTGGATGATGGATTGTGAGGCGCCTTTGATATTTGTCGCTACTGGCCAAGTGATAGGTCCGATAGGACCGGGAAATGTGTGTTCAGGAATAACTAATCCTCAAAAGTAAGAGAGGTCCGGCCCTGAAGCATCCAAGGGTTCGCCAGCGTCCGAGCCCTGAGGCATTTGCTATAGTGTCTCAATTCGGGAGGAGCCATCCCTAGCGTCGACTCATGATGGTAATCCAACTTCCAATACGACATTACGGATTTGATTGTAACTATATATGGCGACATAGTAGGATGGGGTACTATTCCGTCTAAGATTGATACATTTATATTGAAAAGTGTTTTAAACTGACTAGACACTAGTAATAACATCAAATGATTTTCATTTTATTCGTATCAAGCATTTTTGGCCATTATAAGGTAAAACTCTATCCTCCGGCTTGCGTTGCATTGTGTGATGGGACTTGAGTCTTATAATGGCTTCATTTTTCAAAAAAGCATTGCGTTGTTTAAAAGAATTACTTTATTTTATGCACTGACAATCCAATGGAGTAAATCCATTCTGCGTTAGCGACGTGGTCCTGTGATTAGCCTTATTATTAAATAAGTTAAGTAAGATTTCTCATACCAGTCCCATGACTGACTCGTAGTTTGTTTCACTTGCAAACTCGGGTGCCCTTATTTCCACATGGACAGTCGAGTGGTTTGTTTTACAGATATTTATTTATTGAGCAGGATTCTTGATTGAAGCTTAAATCTGCGTCCAGAGCATTGATAGGGTTTCGCTATGTTAGTTTATTGGTTCCGCTGCATTGTATTAAATTTATTATAAATTAATCTTCCACTGTAGTATTATTTTTCGATGTACTCTGATATATTATGTACTTTGATGTAACATTATTATGATGTTTATAAAAGTCTTCTGTTATTTGTTCTGAAGTGTTGTATGCCCAGAGTTAGCGTATCCGAGCTTCGAATGGTCTTGGTCGATTTAGCGATCGATTAGGTCCGAGCGAAATCCGTATCGTTACAGTTGGTATCAGAGCTTTGGTTAACTCAAATCTTTGGGGTACAACTCGTTAGAACTGAACAAAAGACTCATCAGAGGTAGGATTAGTAATGTCCTATGAAAGAAAACTTATTAGAGATAGGATCAGAAGCATCCTAGAATGAGATACTCGTTAGAGATGGGGTTAGAAATGCCCTAGATTGAGTTGAGAGTGACAAGTTTATAATTAACGTATTTGTAATTATATAAATAATTCGATCTTAGAAAATATTATTTTTGAATATATAAAAGTTATATATATTTGAAAAGCTAATCAACTAATTGATTGATGATTGTGTTGTGTGATTATTAGTTCAACTAATAAAATTATTGAAACCAATAAAAGATTGAAAGTTGAGTTGGTTAGTTAAACAACTTTCAGCTCCGTTCCTTTTCGAGGATGAAAAGTTTTAAGTGGGGGAGATTGTAACAACCCGTAAATTTTGAACCAATTTAAAATTTCAATTTAAGCTATTTTATTTAATTTATTAATATAAATTGGTTATTTTTACGAAATAAAAATTTGAGAATAACTTTAAAATTAGTTTTTATATACTATTTTTCAAAACAAACTCAGGGAAATTATTAAATTAAATTATTTGATTTAAAAAGGTTTTTAAATAAAATTATGATGTTATTAATGAGATTTTATTAATATATGCTGATAGGTTGATTTAAAATAATATGTAGATTCTAAATGAAATAAATTATGATAGCATACATGTGTATATCTTTAGCCATCTACTTTAATACTTTCCTTGTCTATTCAAAGTGTAACGTTCATTAATTAATTTATTTTGAAATGTGAATAGCTGCTTACATTTTCAGTGTCCTCCTGATTACTTCCTTAATACTGCACTATTCCACTCTGTCAAAATTGACGCATTCTTTTTTAATTACCCGTTCCTAAATATCTCATGATATTTCTTTCTTCACCTGTTTTACCCCGTTTCATTTCTATCTCTTGCAACTTCTCAATTAATGTCACGCTTCCCTATTAAATATTTTTTTTGGAAAAAAATAAATAATGCACAACATTTCTCTATTCACATTTCACGCAAATTTATTTTTCTTTCATCTTTCTTTTCTATTTTCCTCAAATTCACCGCCTCCTTTCTCTCTACTCCATTGTTTTCATAAATTATGCATTCATTTCTTTACGTTTATTCTCCTTCTCACTGTGACTTACTTTTGAAATTTAAATGAGAAATAAATATGCCACCTCAGCCAATTTATTTCCTTTGTAACATACAACATATGAAAAGAAACAAGTGAGAAATAAATCACGTATCATTTTCAATTTCCTTCCTCATTTTTTTTTCCTTCCCTATGATTATCTTCTATTAATTTTAGATCTTCTTTCTCCTCTCCACATAAAAAAAGTAAGTAAACCTAAATTCCTTTCAACTTTATCTGCCTCCTCTTCCCTAAACTTCATGGTATCCTCTTCTTCTTAAAATTTTGTCCATCCTCTCTACCAAAAATAAAGGATTCTGAAATTCAAATTCGTTGCTTAAGATTGGTCGCTTGTTTCTTGTGTTCATCATATCCACTCAAGGTGACACGACCCGAACTTCCCCGTGAAGGAAAGCACGGATGGCATTGAGGACAAGACAAAATAGAACGCATACGGAAGAACATTTCATTGCTATTACAACAATTCCATCAGATACAAGAATATACAGAGTATAAATGAATAAATTACATTCGATAAATATTAGAGATTACAATAAATTACATAGCAGCGGAAAAATAATACAAAGCACAACTGAAGGTGATATACGGATACAGAGCTTTATGGATATCATTCCAGCTGTAAACCAGGATCCTATGAATATAAATCTGCAAAACCAAAACTACTAGCTGCCCATGCGGAAAATAAGGGCACCCAGAGTTTAGGTTAAAACAATAAACTCCAGGTCAGTCATGTGACTGGTGTGAGAACTAAAACAATTATTTAAAACTTTACTTTAAAGGAGAGTAATTCAAGGGACCACGCCGTATAACACGGAACGGGTTTCCTCCCAAGAATACCAGTGCATAGAATAAACAGCGCAATGCTTTTTCGAAAAATGAAGTTATTATAAGACCTAGGTCCCATCACACAATGCAACGCAAGCCGGAGGAAAGGGTTTTCCCTTATAATAGCCAAACATGCTTGGTACGTTTAAAACAAATCATTTGATACTATAATAAGTGTATAGTGTCAAAACAATTTCAATCATAAATATAAATCATAGACGACATGGGTACCATATATCATGTCGCCATACTAGTTCTACAATTAAAACCGCAATACACGTATTGGAAATTGGATTTCCGTCATGAGTCGATGCAAGGGGCAAGCTCCTCTCCGCTTCGAGACACTCTAGCAAATGCCTCGGGACTACACACTCAGGGTAACCCCGGGATCCTCCAAGACCGGTCCTCTCTTATGTTTGAGGATTAATTATTCCTGAACACACATTTCCCGGCCCTATAGGACCTATAATCGAGGCGCCTCGCATTCAAACCACAAAGGTGAAAAGTATATAAATGTCAGGGCTGGTAGGTCACTGACACCACCCATAGCTAGAAAGAAACGTCGTGCACTTCTTGGGTTTTGACTCATACCGAGGTGTGAGGCTCGCGAATCCACGCTATACACAAAGCTGCCACGTAGGTCGTGCTTTGATCATCAACCACAAGACTTTGCTTTTCAACAGAAGCCTTGATCCATGCAACTCAGCGTGCCACACAGGCAATTCATGCCATGCGATTGATATCTATCGATATATAACCTCTAAGCTCGTACGTATCAGAGAAGGGCGTTAAGCAAGAGAATAAATTCTCCGCCGCCAAACAGATATATATTTAACAGAAATCAATCAACACAGAATAAAATCCAATGTCAGACACACATTCTATTTACAAGTTCGTTCTGGGTCTGAACGAAACCGGAGGCACTTTCCTCGCATATCCATCGATCTCCAAGTACGTCTGGACGAACACCAACTATTTCCATCCTCTTGGGTGTACAGCCCAATCAGGATCGTCAGTAATTATCCAAACGATGTGAAGACTTCCGGTCTTCATCCACCGTCTTCATCTTCGACATATCGTCGAATCGGTTATTCAGAATGGGTATAAACCCGGCCTTTCCGAACAACCCGCGTATATTAAAACAAATGTTACACAAACACAACATACACCTCATTCCAATTCATTAGTCACTAACCGTAAATAAGTAAGAGAGCAATTCCCCAAATATTAACCCCGAAGGCCGAAACCAACATCAGATCAATACCCAGGAAACCATTCTTCTTAACTAGCCTACAACTAATTTCTAAATCTCAATTCTTAGGGAAAGGTTCCCATTAATTTTTCCAAGATAAATTCTTTAAAATTTATTCTTTAATCTTCCATTGGATGTCGTATCAAACCAAATTATGGTTTTTCCAAACTAGTCGAGATTAGCGAACCACACCGAAGTAATTATTTAGTGTATTTCCCAATCCCAACCTATTCATCCCATGAAGCAAAACTGGTAATACTCCATATCTAACACCACAGTGTTGTCGGTAAAATTAATTACCATTCCACGTTCAAATCTAATTAAAGATTTAACTATCGCTTTGGAGCAAAACTGGTAATACTCCATTCTCGCTCAATTTCTAAATTTGGTAATTTAGATTATCAATTCACATTTCAGTCTAATTGCAGATTCATTAAAACTCCCTTTTACTGGGTTAAAGAACTAATGTCTTTTTTAAAACACAGTTCACGACGAACCCAAATCACTTTCTATTTATTTATCGGGTTAAAGAACAAGTGTCATTTAAAACACCCTTCACGATAAACCCTCAAATCAATTCTTATTTACAACCCATTTCAAATCCAATTTATTTATTTAAAAATAAATGGGTTTTAATTTTAGTTCAAAACTAGTTCATTTCGATAAAAATCTATTTTTATCTTTTCAAATATGGAGTTTTTCATCCCAATTCTTTCCAATACACAAATTATGATTTTACACAAATTATGAATATTTTTAATAATTTTATCAAGGCCCGTACAGTCGATTTCCATTAACGGCCATCGAACTGCACTTACAACGACCTTTTCCAAATTTGATTTGGACGTATCTCCAAATCCAACCGTTAGATTTCAAATTTCTAATACTTGTTAGAAAGCTCTTTTCGACACGAACCCAACGGTTCCGGTTTTAGGAGAATCCGACGGTCGGATCTCCCGTAATGTCCGTTCGAAGTCAATGGTCGAAATTCGCGAACTGCCGCGGCGCGGCGCGTTCTATTCAGGCCATTATATTATATATATAGTATATATAATATATATTTCGTCGATTTCTATTTTAAAACGAATTTTATATATAGTTTTGAATTCGTTTCAAAAACAATTTCAACTTCCATTTCAATTCAAATCAAAATTGAATTTTTCCTTATAAATTCGTTTTAAAATTCATTTCTATTCAATTCAAATTTCAATTCAATTTGAATTCATTTCAATTCGTTTTCAATTCAATTCGAATTCGTTTTCAATTCAATTCGAATTCGTTTTCTATTCGATTCAATTCAAATTGGTTTTCTATTCAATTCAATTCGAATTCGTTTTCAATTCAATTCGAATTGGTTTTCTATTCGATTCAATTCAAATTAGTTTTCTATTCGATTCAATTCAAATTGGTTTTCTATTCGATTCAAGTCAAATTGGTTTTCTATTCGATTCAATTCAATTTGGTTTTCTATTCGATTCAATTCAAATTGGTTTTCTATTCGATTCAAGTCAAATTGGTTTTCTATTCATTTCAATTCAAATTGGTTTTCTATTCGATTCAATTCAAATTCTATAAAAACGAATATAGCCGATATAAATATCGTTCGCGTCAAAATGGCGCATCTCTAATCAACGCGGCTTTATATATTTCAATAAAAATTCCGTTATTCTATTCAACAAATGAATATATATTCTATTCAATACGTGAATCTATATTTTTGTCAACACATGACTAATCTCAACGAATGAGTACTGTCCACGTGTGACTATTTTTGTTATTCAATATATTTTATATAAAAATTATGGTATCTATCGTTAAAATATTTCGTTCAACACATGACTAATCTCAACGGATGAGTACGGTCAACACATGAACCTTTATTTTATAATATTCTTTATCTTCTAAATTGGAATGAGGCCCAATCAATTACCATATAACGTTAATTATATGGATTCCATACAACACATGTATATAATAGCAACGATAAATAATCAACCATCATCCAAGGTGCACTACACTGTATAAGCATCAAATATAGATATCTAACGCTTATAACAGCCTGTCAATCAATCGATCGACATACAACTGATTATTGGGATTAGTGTATGTCATATATTACCCCAATACCCGTGTGGGGTTTCAAACAATCAAACGCATATTTTATTTGTGCAGTTGGGCGATGTGTAAAATTTATCGTCCCAATCAATATCAGTCAAATCAGTGTCTATAAACAAATCGGCCGATTTGTTTATAAATATTTATTTACTCACATTCATGTTAAAAATTATATTTTTAACGATAATTAATTTATTTCAACCACCTACATTTATTATCGATTTCACATCAACAACACAAACAAATTTCTCAACACAACAATTAAACAAACAAGCCATCCATGGTCTGTGGATGACGGGTGTCGGGTGCTACTACACACCGTCTGCATCCTAGTTTATATATATATATATATATATATATAACTAGAAAAAGAAATTTTGAGTGAGAAGTTCTCACCGATAGCTAATCCAATCATCACGACTCTTCTTAAGTAGAAGTCTTCGTCGTTCTCGCCTTTTGTCACTTTCGCCGCCCGTAGTCGCTACATATATAAAAATCACATTTTTATTTCGCTATTCAATGTATGAAAATCGAATTTTCACTTCGCTATTCAGTATATAAAAATCGAATTTTTATTTCGCTATTCAATATATAAAAATCGAATTTTTACTTTGCTATTCAATATATAAAAATTGAATTTTTACTTTGCTACTCAATATATAAAAATCGTATTTTTACTTTGCTATTCAATATACAAAAATCGAATTTTTACTTTGCTATTCAATATATAAAAATCTCGCCTTTTCCATTTATAAAATCTAATCTTTTCTATTTTAAAAATATAATCTTTTCTATTTTAAAAATCTAATCTTTTCTATTTTAAAAATCTAATCTTTTCTATTTTAAAAATCTAATCTTTTCTATTTTAAAAATCTAATCTTTTCCTTGCTAAAATCTTGTCTTTCATCTGTATGAAAATCAAATTTTTAATTCAAAATCATATACATAAAAATTGAATTTTTATTTCAAAATCCTATATATAAAAAGGAAAATCAGTTTTAATTTCTAATAAAATCAGTTTTTAATTTAACAAAGAAGATCAATTTAAATAAACAAAGAAAACTTACAGCGTTTCAGCGAGAGGGGGGGGGGGGTTTGCGTCAGTTTTGGGTCTGGGGGGAGGGGTAGTTGTCGTTGGAAGGGGAGGAGGAGGGTATCAAGGCGGTGGCGGCATGGGGGTCGGCGCGAGGTGGATGGAAGCGGAGGGCGGTGGCTTCGATCGAGGGAGGGGCGACGTTGGTTTTAGGGTTGGGGAATTGGGGCTTCAGGGTTCGAACGAGGAGGGGGGGAATGGTGGTACTGCGCACCCAGGGAGGGGCGGCGCCAGGAGGCTGGGCGGTGGCCTCCTCCCTCTTCCGTCGATCGTATATATATATATATATATATATATATATATATATTATTCGAACTGATTTACACCGGGGGGGCAGAGGTAAAAGAAGAGGGAGAGAGGAGGATATTTTTTTATTTTATTTAATTATTTAATTCAAAAAGTTGACTTTTTCATACGACCTCTAAACGAGGCCCACCGCCTATCGTCCATAGCTAATTACCCCCATTCCAAACACAATGGGATATGTATCGTAGGCTGATTCGGTCGTTGCAATCAGTTTTCGTCAAAATCAACATATACTTCTATATATTGAATTTGAACGTGCATTTCAATTTACCGGGGTTACATGCTAACTCTAAAAATTCCAGAATTTTTTTTCTAGCTTTGTGTTGACGATACGGTCCTAACAATACTAGTTTCGTCGAATTCTGAGACCGTTGGAAAAATGGTCAATTTACAGTCGATTAAAATCAACTAAAACTGGTCAAACGCGTTTTCCTTTGCTACGCGCACATATTGATTCGAAAAATTATGATATTTGGAATCTAGCAATAATTTTACATCACGGATCCAACAAAAGTGGTTTCGTCGAAATCCGAGGTCGTTTGCAAAATTCCCATTTTTAAGGGCCTGAATTCCATAGCAACTATTCAGAATTTTCAACTGGACATATCTTTTGATTCCCGCTATGAAATTTTGATTTTTCGGATTCGTTGGAAAGATAGTCCCAATTAGATCCTAATGTTTTTAGTTTCACTAAAATCCGGTTTGTTTTGCACCCGGCACATTCAATTGAAGTTTGAAATCGAATTATCGAACTACCACGCCATTTTCAATTCTATTTATAATTATATATATAATTATTTATATTCTAACGACAACATATATAATATATACGTTCTAATTATATTCAAAATAAATTTCTCGTCGATATTATTTAAAATAATTTATTCTAAATATTCAAAATTCGATAAAATTGCCAAAATAAAAAAATTAAACTGGCCCAGATTTTCGGGTTGTTACAATCTCCCCCACTTAAAACTTTTCGTCCCCGAAAAGGAACAAAGTCGGAAGTGGTTTGATCAATCAACTTTACGTTCGATCTGGCTTCCATTCTCCAATTTTTCGCCATAACCTCCCCTGCACCGGGAGCCACGGGAAAATCCCGAAATTGCCATATAGGCCTTCTGATCTCAAAAAGAAAAAGAAAAAGCCAAGCGGCTAGCTAATAGGCTCATAAAATCACCATCACCCAAACAAAACAGTAAATTATACAGTAAACATGTACCTATTTGTCGGGCAAACAAATTTTATTCTCTGCTCTAGCCTCCTTGCTATGACCTGTTCAATGTAAGTACTTGTATATGCAAGCAAATGTGACCAATTTCAATACAGTCCAATATTTGATGCAATTAGGCATAATGGTTCAAAATTATTAAACAAATAAACAAACAACACAAACATCAATCAATTAGTGGATTAACGTTTCAAATTCATAATTTTTGATATATACACAAAAATCACGTTTTGGTACCAAATCACAACAATAAATCTATCTATATAAGTTTTGGTTCTCATACCAGTCTAATGGAAATATATAGATATCACACCTTCGAAACACGAACATAAATACTGATGATGTCATGACAATTATTAGTACCATCTCCGGGCGACTAATATGTGATTCTATATCTATCCAATATATTAAAACTTCGAATATACGTTCATGACGCGTATATGCAAAACCTTTATATATTGGATTGTCCAAATTCAAAATAAATAAATAATCAAATACGTTTAAAATGGTTTAAATTTTCAAAACAAAATTGTTTTCATTTGAAAAATATACCCTTCACACTCGTTCTAGGATACTACTGATCCTATCTCTAACGAGTCATTCTAATTGGATATTACTAATCCAATATCTGATGAATTCTTTCGTATGGTTCTAATGTGTCTTGTTCTCGAGCTCTGTAAACCAAAGCTCTGATACCAAACTGACACGACCCGAACTTCCCCGTGAAGGAAAGCACGGATGGCGTTGAGGACAAGACAAAATAGAACGCAGACGGAAGAACATTTCATTGCTATTACAACAATTCCATCAAATACAAGAATATACAGAGTATAAATGAATAAATTACATTCGATTAATATCAGAGATTGCAATAAATTACATAGCAGCGGAAAAATAATACAAAGCACAACTGAAGGTGATATACGGATACAGAGCTTTCCGGATATCATTCCAGCTGTAAACCAGGATCCTGTGAATATAAATCTGCAAAACCAAAACTACTAGCTGCCCGTGCGGAAAATAAGGGCACCCTGAGTTTAGGTTAAAACAATAAACTCCAGGTCAGTCATGTGACTGGTGTGAGAACTAAAACAGTTATTTAAAACTTTACTTTAAAGGAGAGTAATTCAAGGGACCACGCCGTATAACACGGAACGGGTTTCCTCCCAAGAATACCAGTGCATAGAATAAACAGCGCAATGCTTTTTCGAAAAATGAAGCTATTATAAGACCCAGGTCCCATCACACAATGCAACGCAAGCCGGAGGATAGGGTTTTCCCTTATAATAGCCAAACATGCTTGGTACGTTTAAAACAAATCATTTGATACTATAATAAGTGTATAGTGTCAAAACAATTTCAATCATAAATATAAATCATAGACGACATGGGTACCATATATCATGTCGCCATACTAGTTCTACAATTAAAACCGCAATACACGTATTGGAAATTGGATTTCCGTCATGAGTCGAGGCAAGGGGCAAGCTCCTCTCCGCTTCGAGACACTCTAGCAAATGCCTCGGGACTACACACTCTGGGTAACCCCGGGATCCTCCAAGACCGGTCCTCTCTTACGTTTGAGGATTAATTATTCCTGAACACACGTTTCCCCGGCCCTATAGGACCTATAATCGAGGCGCCTCGCATCCAAACCACAAAGGTGAAAAGTATATAAATGTCAGGGCTGGTAGGTCACTGACACCACCCATAGCTAGAAAGAAACGTCGTGCACTCCTTGGGTCCTCATCCCGTTTTTGACTCATACCGAGGTGTGAGGCTCGCGAATCCACGCTATACACAAAACTGCCACGTAGGTCGTGCTTTGATCATCAACCACAAGACTTTGCTTTTCAACAGAAGCCTTGATCTATGCAACTCAGCGTGCCACACAGGCAATTCATGCCATGCGATTGATATCTCTATCGATATATAACCTCTAAGCTCGTACGTCTCAGAGAAGGGCGTTAAGCAAGAGAATAAATTCTCCGCTGCCAAACAGATATATATTTAACAGAAATCAATCAACACAGAATAAAATCTAATGTCAGACACACATTCCATTTACAAGTTCGTTCTGGGTCTTAACGAAACCGGAGGCACTTTCCTCGCATATCCATCGATCTCCAAGTACGTCTGGACGACCACCAACTATTTCCATCCTCTTGGGTGTACAGCCCAATCAGGATCGTCAGTAATTATCCAAACGATGTGAAGACTTCCGATCTTCAACCACCGTCTTCATCTTCGACATATCGTCGAATCGGTTATTCAGAATGGGTATAAACCCGGCCTTTCCGAACAACCCGCGTATATTAAAACAAATGTTACACAAACACAACATACGCCTCATTCCAATTCATTAGTCACTAACCGTAAATCAGTAAGAGAGCAATTCCCCAAATATTAACCCCGAAGGCCGAAACCAACATCAGATCAATACCCAGGAAACCATTCTTCTTAACTAACCTACAGCTAGTTTCTAAATCTCAATTCTTAGGGAAAGGTTCCCATTAATTTTATCCAAGATTAATTCTTTAAAATTTATTCTTTAATCTTCCATTGGATGTCGTATCTAACCAAATTATGGTTTTTCCAAACTAGTCGAGATTAGCGAACCACACCGAAGTAATTATTTATTGTATTTCCCAATCCCAACCTATTCATCCCATGAAGCAAAACTGGTAATACTCCATATCTAACACCACAGTGTTGTCGGTAAAATTAATTACCATTCCACGTTCAAATCTAATTAAAGATTTAACTATCCCTTTGGAGCAAAACTGGTAATACTCCATTCTCGCTCAATTTCTAAATTTGGCAATTTAGATTATCAATTCACATTTCAGTCTAATTGTAGATTCATTAAAACTCCCTTTTACTGGGTTAAAGAACTAATGTCTTTTTAAAACACAGTTCACGACGAACCCAAATCACTTTCTATTTATTTATCGGGTTAAAGAACAAGTGTCATTTAAAACACCCTTCACGATAAACCCTCAAATCAATTCTTATTTACAACCCATTTCAAATCCAATTTATTCATTTAAAAATAAATGGGTTTTAATTTTAGTTCAAAACTAGTTCATTTCGATAAAAATCTATTTTTATCTTTTCAAATATGGAGTTTTTCATCCCAATTCTTTCCAATACACAAATTATGATTTTACACAAATTATGAATATTTTTAATAATTTTATCAAGGCTCGTACAGTCGATTTCCATTAACGGCCATCGAACTGCACTTACAACGACCTTTTCCAAATTTGATTTGGACGTATCTCCAAATCCAACCGTTAGATTTCAAATTTCTAATACTCGTTAGAAAGCTCTTTTCGACACGAACCCAACAGTTCCGGTTTTAGGAGAATCCGACGGTCGGATCTCCCGTAATGTCCGTTCGAAGTCAATGGTCGAAATTCGCGAACTACCGCGGCGCGACGCGTTCAATTCAGGCCATTATATTATATATATATATTATATATAATATATATTTCATCGATTTCTATTTTAAAACGAATTTTATAAATAGTTTTGAATTCGTTTCAAAAACAATTTCAACTTCCATTTCAATTCAAATCAAAATTGAATTTTTCCTTATAAATTCATTTTAAAATTCATTTTTATTCAATTCAAATTTCAATTCAATTTGAATTCATTTCAATTTGTTTTCAATTCAATTCGAATTCGTTTTCAATTCGAATTCGTTTTCTATTCGATTCAATTCAAATTGGTTTTCTATTCGATTCAATTCAAATTGGTTTTCTATTCGATTCAAGTCAAATTGGTTTTCTATTCGATTCAATTCAAATTGGTTTTCTATTCGATTCAATTCAAATTGGTTTTCTATTCAATTCAAGTCAAATTGGTTTTCTATTCGATTCAATTCAAATTGGTTTCCTATTCGATTCAATTCAAATTCTATAAAAACGAATATAATCGATATAAATATCGTTCGCGTCAAAATAGCGCATCTCTAATCAACACGGCTTTATATATTTCAATAAAAATTCCGTTATTCTATTCAACAAATGAATATATATTCTATTCAATACGTGAATCTATATTTTTGTCAACACATGACTAATCTCAACGAATGAGTACTGTCCACGTGTGACTATTTTTGTTATTCAATATATTTTATATAAAAATTATGGTATCTATCGTTAAAATATTTCGTTCAACACATGACTAATCTCAACGGATGAGTACGGTCAACACATGAACCTTTATTTTATAATATTCTTTATCTTCTAAATTGGAATGAGGCCCAATCAATTACCATATAACGTTAATTATATGGATTCCATACAACACATGTATATAATAGCAACGATAAATAATCAACCATCATCCAAGGTGCACTACACTGTATAAGCATCAAATATAGATATCTAACGCTTATAACAGCCTGTCAATCAATCGATCGACATACAACTGATTATTGGGATTAGTGTATGTCATATATTACCCCAATACCCGTGTGGGGTTTCAAACAATCAAACGCATATTTTATTTGTGCAGTTGGGCGATGTGTAAAATTTATCGTCCCAATCAATATCAGTCAAATCAGTGTCTATAAACAAATCGGCCGATTTGTTTATAAATATTTATTTACTCACATTCATGTTAAAAATTATATTTTTAACGATAATTAATTTATTTCAACCACCTACATTTATTATCGATTTCACATCAACAACACAAACAAATTTCTCAACACAACAATTAAACAAACAAGCCATCCATGGTCTGTGGATGACGGGTGTCCGGTGCTACTAAATACCGTCTGCATCCTAGTATATATATATATATATAACTAGAAAAAGAAATTTTGAGTGAGAAGTTCTCACCGATAGCTAATCCAATCATCACGACTCTTCTTAAGTAGAAGTCTTCGTCGTTCTCGCCTTTTGTCACTTTCGCCGCCCGTAGTCGCTATATATATAAAAATCACATTTTTATTTCGCTATTCAATGTATAAAAATCGAATTTTCACTTCGCTATTCAGTATATAAAAATCGAATTTTTATTTCGCTATTTAATATATAAAAATCGAATTTTTACTTTGCTATTCAATATATAAAAATCAAATTTTTACTTTGCTATTCAATATATAAAAATCGAATTTTTTACTTTGCTATTCAATATATAAAAATCAAAATTTTACTTTGCTATTCAATATATAAAAATCGAATTTTTACTTTGCCATTCAATATATAAAAATCTCGCCTTTTCCATTTTAAAAATCTAATCTTTTCTATTTTAAAAATCTAATCTTTTCTATTTTAAAAATCTAATCTTTTCTATTTTAAAAATCTAATCTTTTCTATTTTAAAAATCTAATATTTTCCTTGCTAAAATCTCGTCTTTCATCTGTATGAAAATCAAATTTTTAATTCAAAATCATATACATAAAAATTGAATTTTTATTTCAAAATCCTATATTTAAAACGGAAAATCAATTTTAATTTCTAATAAAATCAGTTTTTAATTTAACAAAGAAGATCAATTTAAATAAACAAAGAAAACTTATAGCGTTTCAGCGAGAGGAGGGGGGGTTTGCGTCAGTTTTGGGTCTGGGGGGAGGGGTAGTTGTCGCTGGAAGGGGAGGAGGAGGGTATCAAGGCGGTGGCGGCATGGGGGTCGGCGCGAGGTGGATGGAAGCGGAGGGCTGTGGCTTCGATCGAGGGAGGGGCGACGTCGGTTTTAGGGTTGGGGAATTGGGGCTTCAGGGTTTGAACGAGGATGGGGGGGAATGGTGGTGCTGCGCACCCAGGGAGGGGCGGCGCTTGGCGCGGCGACCTCCTCCCTCTTTCGTCGATCGTATATATATATATATATATATATATATATATATATATATATATATATATATATATATATATTCGAACTGATTTACACCGGGGGGGGGGGGGGGGGCAGAGGTAAAAGAAGAGGGAGAGAGGAGGATATTTTTTTATTTTATTTGATTATTTAATTCAAAAAGTTGACTTTTTCATACGACCTCTAAACGAGGCCCACCGTCTGTCGTCCATAGCTAATTACCCCCATTCCGAACACAATGGGATATGTATCGTAGGCCGATTCGGTCGTTACAATCAGTTTTCGTCTAAATCAACATATACTTCTATATATTAAATTTGAACGCGCATTTCAATTTACCGGGGTCACATACTAACTCTAAAAATTCCAGAAAAATATTTTCTAGCTTCGTGTTGACGATACGGTCCTAACAAAACTAGTTTCGTCAAATTCTGAGACCGTTGGAAAAATGGTCAATTTCCAGTCGATTAAAATCAACTGAAACTGGTCAAACGCGTTTTCCTTTGCCACACTCACATATTGATTCGAAAAATTATGAAATTTGGAATATAGCAATAATTTTACATCACGGACCCAACAAAAGTGGTTTCGTCGAAATCCGATGTCGTTTGCAAAATTCCCATTTTTAAGGGTCTGAATTCCATAGCGACTATTCAGAATTTTCAACTGGACATATCTTTTGATTCCCGCTATGAAATTTTGATTTTTCGGATTCGTTGGAAAGATAGTCCCAATTAGATCCTAATTTTTTTGGTTTCACTAAAATCCGATTTGTTTTGCACCCGGCACATTCAATTGAAGTTTGAAATCGAATTATCGAACTACCGCGCCATTTTCAATTCTATTTATAATTATATATATAATTATTTATATTCTAACGACGACGTATATAATACATACGTTCTAATTATATTCAAAATAAATTTCTCGTCGATATTATTTAAAATAATCTATTCTAAATATTCAAAATTCGATAAAATTGCCAAAATAAAAATTTAAACTGGCCCAGATTTTCGGGTTGTTACACAAGGTGAGTTATCTCACGATTTACTTTATGTAAGTTTTTCAACATCAATGCAAATTGAAATATAATGGTTGATGCTTTGTTTGGCGTTTATGCCATGTTTATCGGTTGTCTTTTTTTGTTGCCTCTTTGCTATCAATTGACGTTTATCATTGTGTCTTTGTCACCATATTAATGCTAATGTTCATCATGTTGTCTTGATGTATCTCTCATACCCTATTATATGAGATTTCTAAACTCACATGAAAATGGAAAATCAATTATATATGCGATATATAAAATTGTCATGAAATGAAATATTCATTAGTTGGATTAAAAATATGATTTCTAGCTTATGTATGAATCACTAAAAAGATTCATGTCTGAAATAAAATGTTTTAACAATAAAATTTACATTTTTATTGTATGTAGGGATCACTAAAAAGATTCATGTTTGAAATAAAATGTTTTAACAATAAAAATTACATTTTTATTGTATGTGGGGATCACTAAAAAGATTCGTGTTTGAAATAAAATGTTTTAAAAATAAAAATTACTTTTTTATTGTATGTAGGGATCACGAAATAAATTTGGGTTTGAAATAAAATGTTTTAACAATAAAAATTATTTTTTAATTGTATGTAGGGATCACTAAAAAGATTCATGTTTGAAATAAAATCTCTTAAAAATAAAATTTACATTTTTATTGCATGTAGGAATCACAAAATAGATTCATGTTTGAAATAAAATGTTTTAACAATAAAAATTGTATTTTTATTGTGTGTAGGAATCACTAAAAAGATTCATGTTTGAAATAAAATGTTTTAACAACAAAAATTACATTTTTATTGTGTGTAGGAATCACTAAAATGATTCATGTTTGAAATACAATGTTTTCACAATAAAAATTACATTTTTATTGTATGTAGGAATCATTAAAAAGATTCATGTTTGAAATAAAATGTTTTAACAATAAAAATCGCATTTTTATTGTATGTATAAACCAATAAAAAGAACCATGTGTTAAATTACATTTTTGTTAGATATTTTTTTTATCTTTAACATGTTAATGAAGAATAAAAGAATCATATCTTGAAATACATTTTTGTTAGATAAAAATGTCATCTTTAACATGTTAATGAAGTGATAAAAATAATCATATGTTGAATTGTATTTTTATTAGATAAAAATATCATTTTTATCATGTATGTGAAATGAATAAAATAGACATGTCTTGAAATACATTTTTGTTAGATAAAAATGTCATCTTCAACATGTTAATGAAGTGATGAAAATAATCATATGTTGAATTGTATTTTTGTTAGATAAAAATATCATTTTTATCATGTATGTGAAATGAATAAAATAGACATATCTTGAAATATATTTTTGTTAGATAAAAATGTCATCTTTAACATGTTAATGAAGTGATAAAAATAGTCATATGTTGACTTCTATTTTTTGTTTGATAAAAATATTGTTTTTAACATGTTAATGAAGTGAATTAAATATTCATGTGTTGAAATATATTTTTGTTCATTAAAATATTCTTTTTAACATGTGTATGAAGTGTACAAAATTTACATGTAATGAATGTTTGTGTGTATTAAAAATATTCCTTTGAACATGTGTATGTGAAGTGTAAAAAATTTACATGTAATGAAATAAAAATGAATTATATATATATATATATATATATTAAAATAAAATGAATAGCGCGCGGTAGTTCGCCTTTCGGAATCGTAACTTTAAAGATTATACCGAGAGATCCGATCGTCGGATTTCCCCAAAATGGGAACCGTTGGGTTCGCTTTGGAAAGATCTTTCCAACAATATTAATTTTTTTAATATCCAACAGTTAGATTTCGAGGAATGTTAATTCATATCTGAATAAAAACTGTGTCAAGGCCGCGTAATGAGCTGAAACGTCGTTCAAATTAAATGGGTTATTTTTATATAAATAAAAATAGTGATAAATCGTTATAAAATAAAATATTATAAACGATATGGGATGAAAATAAACCAATTTCCCTTGGTTTATAAAGTAATATAGACAGTTAGATTTATTTGACATTAATCTATAGAATTGAATTAAATTTAATCAAAGAAAGAAATGGTTTTAATTATATATATTCGAGGATTATTTGAAAAGGCCGAGTTAAATCTCATTTCAAATAATTATACGACGACTTAAAGTCGAAGACATTGAAGACGGTGGTTGAAGACCGGTGATCTTTACATCGAATGGACGACTACTGATGCCCTGAATTGGTTAGCTACCAAGAAAGGGTTAAAGTGGCAGTTGTCCGGACGTACTTGTTGATTGTCCGGATATGCGAGGACCTCTCTTTCGTATTGGACATATGGAACGAGGAATAAGGTGTCTCCGGTTTCGTTCAGACCAGAACGGACTTGTAAATGGATGTGTGTCTGACATTGGATTTCGTTCTGTTTTGATTGATTTCTATTAAATATATATCTGTTTGGTGGCGGAGAATTTATTCTCTTGCTTAACACCCTTCTCTGAGTCGTACGAGCTTAGAGGTTGTATATTGATAGACATCAGTTGCATGGCGTGGATTTTCATTGTGGCATGCTAAGATGCAAATGATCAAGGCTTTTGTTGAAAAGCAGAGCCTTATGGTTAATGATCAAAGCACAGCTTTAATCAGCATAGCTTTGTGTATAGCGTTAATTTGCAAGCCTCAGAGCCTGGTATGAGTCAAAAACGAGATAAGGACTACAGGGAGAGTACGACGTTTCTTTCTAGCTAGAAGTGGTGTCATGGTATGGAGCCCAGATATTTTTACTTATGTGGATGATGGATTGTGAGGCGCCTCTGATATTGGTCGCTACTGACCAAGTGATAGGTCTGATAGGACCGGGAAACGTGTGTTCAGGAATAACTAATCCTCAAAAGTAAGAGAGGACCAACCTTGAAGCATCCAAGGGTTCGCCAGCATCCGAGCCCTAAAGCATTTTCTAGAGTGTCTCGAATCAGGAGGAGCCATCCCTAGCCTCGACTTGTGATGGTAATCCAACTTTCAATACGACATTACGGATTTGATTGTAACTATATATGGCAACATAGTAGGATGGGGTACTATGCCGTCCAGGATTAATACATTTATATTGAAAAGTGTTTTAAACTGACTAGACACTAGTAATAATATCAAATGATTTTCATTTTATTCGTATCAAGCATTTTTGGCCATTATAAGGTAAAACTCTATCCTCCGGCTTGCGTTGCATTGTGCGATGGGACCTGAGTCTTATAATGGCTTCATTTGTCTAAAAAGCATTGCATTGTTTAAAAGATTTGTTTTATTTTATGCACTGACAATCCAATGGAGTAAACCCGTTCCGCGTTAGCGGCGTGGTCCTGTGATTATCCTTATTATTAAATAAGTTAAGTAAGATTTCCCATACCAGTCCCATGACTGACTCGTAGTTTGTTTCACTTGCAAACTCGGGTGCCCCTATTTCCACATGGGCAGTCAAGTGGTTTGTTTTGCAAATATTTATTTATTGAGCAGGATTATGGATTGAAGCTTAAAGCTGCGCCCAGAGCATTGATAGGGTTCTGCTATGTTAGTTTATTGGTTCCGCTACATTGTATTAAATTTGTTATAAATTAATCTTCCGCTGTAGTATTATTTTTCGATGTACTCTGATGTAACATTATTTTGATGTTTATAAAAGTCTTTTATTATTTGTTCTGATGTGTTGTATGCCCAGAGTTAACGTATCCAAGCTTCAAACGGTCTCGGTCGATTTAGCGATCGATTAGGTCCAAGTGAAATCTGTATCGTTACAAGAATATAGAAATTAAATCTTGGATGTTTAAAAAATATTTTCTGAAGTATTATAAAGTAATATATCATTACTTTGAAGAAATCTTTGAATAAGAACCATTTTTAAATGGATTTTGAAAGTGATAATGCAATGAACTCACTTCAATCGCTGGAAAAAAACCCTGATAGTGGACTACAGCATTATCGGCGTTCATTTTCGAGTTTCTAAGTGATAGATTTCTACGGTGCATAATTTCAAATGGAAATTTGTTGAGAAAACAAATTTTTAAAATTCAAATGTTTTGAACTTGCAAATGTTAAAAAATATATGCATATATATATATATTTATATTACTATAAAGGAGTTGAAATAAAGCCGAGAATTTGAGTTATTAATTTAAATTTAACTTGTGCAAGTTAAATGGATTTAAAGGGTTGAAGTGAATCAAATGGACTAGAACATAACTTAAGTTTAGTTAAATGAAATGAAATGATTTTAAGGAAATTAAATTGAATAGCACATAAATTAAAAGTGAACAAATTGATTCAAAATCAATCTTGTATGAATGTGAATGAATGTATGTGAAATTTGAATTAATTACAAGAATATGGGTTATGAATCATTCAAAACCATATGAAATAATGTGGGTATATCAAATTAAAGGAATGAATGATTATTTATTTAAACATCATGTTAAGACTCACTTGTTTAAATAGAGTAAGTATAGGTACCTGGAGCCATTGGTTTGGGTTTGGTTGTGGTAAATCACATAAATATGAAGCGACTCTGCTTAATGACGCTTATATAAGGTACGCCTACGCAAAAATACAAAATTTGGTATGTGAACTTTGTTTTGCGACTGTAACGACCCGTACTTGTGGCAGTCAAATATTTAATTTATTATTTTAAATATTATATTTGGTATATTAATATTTTATTCGTAATTTAAAACAAAGTTTGAACGTTAATTTTATATATAAAAAGGGGTTTTACAAAAATGGTATATCATTTAAAACCAAAACTTTGACTATTGAGTTTGAATTCTACCTTGGCTAAAATTTAAGTTGTTTGATTTAATACGATGGTATTATAGTTAATTTAGCTGCTTAAGATTTAATTGGAATTATAGGAGAAGGAAGAAAACTAACCTTAAGATTTTAAACAACATGCACAGTTATACTTGTAAATACAAATCATTGTGTGTACATGCACATACGCATGTGTGTGTGTATATATATACACATACTTATCGATATGGCTTAGTTCGGCAACACAAATAAACATATGAAAATAAAAGTGCAATAAAACTTGAAGTGTTAAAGGCATCAAACACTACATATATTCATGCGAGAATTGTATGAAACTGAAAGTGTTCATTACAAAGATCATTTAAAACATTTCATTTGTTATTTACAATGTCAACATGCTTTATTCATTTGGTATAATCACATGTTCATAGCTTTTTATCCAATTCATCATCCCAATCAAATAAAGAATGATTTCTCTGTAACAAATGATTTGCAAAAGTTGCCGAAGAAAGGGCAGGCCACAAACTTTTCTCTCATCACTGCTCAGAAGTCAGATCTTTAATTTTCAATTTTTCATACAAAAACAACATTGGTTTCTCAAAACAAATAGTTACAGAAAACAATACATTTTTTTTACATGGATGAAAATTGTTAAAAAGGAAATAAATCTCTGTAGCTGCGCCATTGGTAATGGGATTTTGATCCATCATGTTGTTAAGTACACAAGGTTATTTCATCTGCCCCTTTTGGGTAGCTGCTCGGCCCTTCAAAATTCATGACTGAGACAAACATTGGTGCCGGCTCCTTGAAAGCATTGTCTTTGCATTTGGAAACTGTAGAAAAGGAAAAAATAAAACTATGAATTTAATAAAATAAGGTAGCAAAGAAATGAATATTTAAGAATTAATGCATAGAAAGGTTTAAGATGCTCTTTAAGATAATTTCTTTTAAGAATGATAATTTGGAAAGTTATAAAGTTGTTGGCATTAAGTAGAAGAAAGAAAAAGAAAAAAAAAAGGGTGAGTTTCACCAAGCAATAACCAAAGAAAGTCGCAAATATGATACTATATATTGAACATGGTACATATGTTGAATAATGAATCCTTACGGAAACCTGTAATCTAACTAGACTATGAATCAAAAGCAGGGGAAATTAAATAACACAGTTTGAATACTTTTAATTAAAATCGCAGAAATGCTTGTAACCATAATTTCTGAAAGAAAATAAGGGATAAAGACAGTATGATAGATGTAATGAAGTACATAGATTGTTGATTTAACAATGACCATATTGTGTGGTACACCCCTATCATTGACAATCGATTCACAGATTTGTTTCTGATATAAGAAAACTGAATTGGGTTCTGATATATGATTGCAAACAACCCTAATCAAAGAGTATTTGTAGGAAGACAATATTAATACATATATCATAAAATCCATACAGATCATTTGAACAGCTAAGTCTAGTGATGATCTAAAAAGAAGAGAAATTAAAGGGAGAAGACAGTACATTCTAAATATTGCTGCATGAATTGTTAAATTCATGAAACAGTAAAATTGAAATTTCCCCAAAACAGATCATGAGCAGCTAAAGAGTTGGACATATTTATTCACCAACAAATCATGAATAGGGAGGAAATCAACTAGGTTTAGCTAGAAAATAATAGCCAAACAGCTAAGATAATAAATTTTGAACAACTAAAGATTTGAAAATATTTTTTTCAATTTTATTGAACAGTGAACAAATAGGGAAAACAGTAGCAAACAGCTAGGGTAACAGCTAACCGTATGCATCTACTTGTACATCAAAATCTATGGATATATTTAGACCATAAAGTCTATACAGAAAATTGTATACCGCTCATACAAGACTGAAATTTATATTTAAAAATGTGAACACAAAATCCATGGTACGATTGCAAATCTGTGACTCAATTCCACAAAATCTACTCAAGTCTTTTTGAACAAGATATGCATTGGAAATCTAACTTAATTCAACAAATCTATGACAAACTATTTTGCAACCATTATATTTCCTATCAATAAATCTGAGAAGCGGTCGGCCTAAAGATATGGTAGCCAAATCTACCTATGACAAAGTTGTGATAGACGTTGATCTTATCTGATAATCTAAACGCTATAAATACGTTGTGTTTCTTCATTTGAGAACGACACAAACCAATACTGTAAACGGAAATGGTTTGAACCACTTCTAAAATCAAAACAAAAATCGTACAGTAGTATAGAAATTAATTCAAAATACTTAGCTCGCGCTGGATCGCCTGATGTTCGGTTCGACGTGGAAGGTTAGGGTTCGATCCATCTTTAAATTGCTACTTCGAGTAGATCGTTGACCGCCTGTAGCAGATCTGGAAGGCTCAGGCTTGAACGACGAGGCTGCGAGGACGTTGGATGTCGAGAGGGTTGACGGGCGTGTTTAGCAGACCGATGAGGGGAAGGAGGATGAACGAACGGTTAAAGAAGATGGGTTGTGATGCAGCAACGTTCAGTTGAACTGAAGCCAGGAAGAAGGGGAAGGAGATAAAGGGGGAACCGAGTAGGGTTTCGGCCATGGTTGGAATTTTGGTGGAGGCGGTGGATAAATGAAACGAGAATAGGATGGAAGGGTTTTGATATGGGAAATGGGCTGGGGGGGTTTAATGGGCCGAACATGAAAGGTAATGGGCCCCTTTGTTTTTTTTTAATTTGAATTTAAATAATTAAAATAGTTTGTTAAGCGATATTTCGTACACACATTAACAGATTTGAAAATGGTCAGTTTCGTTGAAACCCTTGAGACAAGAATATCGCGATGGAACCGGATCGGGCAGGGCTGGAGGCAAGAAGAAATTCTAATTAAATTAAACGATGTTTAATTTAATTAAAATGCCAGTGTTTAACGACCAGACCAGTCCAGGTGAGTTTTACTCACTCAGTAATCCCATTTATAATTTTTATAAATTGGGTTTGTTAATTGTATGCCATGTTTTGTTAAGTTGGCTGATTTGATGATTGATTGGACGTCGATATATTGTTATATCGTTTATTTAAATTAAATATGGTTTAATTTAAATAAAATAATATCGTTATTTTTAACGATGATTTCCAATAAAGGTAATTTACCTTGTTGGTTGAATGAACGAATTTAAATTAGACTGGACGCTTGAAGCGTTATTGGTTGACCACTATGAGTGGTATTGATTGTTGTTTATTTTCAAATGATTGTTATATGAGCTGTTGAATCAAAATGATTGGGTTATTGAGTTGCTTGTCGATTGTTGAATTTAAATTCAACTGTTGTTGTTATTAACCATTAGACTATATTGGTTAAGAAGCTGGCAGTGGATGGCCTAAATATACGTTTCTTATAAAAGAAGATTACCGTAATGAAGATATGAATTTATTTTTAAATATATTATTTAAATTGGGTTTATAAAAAGAAAAATAGACCAACCATACCGATATCGATATTTTAATCATTTTTGGTACAAAGTATATCTGTATATAAAGCATGTGTTTTGACCTTATGAAATTTGTAAGGAAGTGAGTGGATATTTAATAACCAAGGATGATTGATTTTAAAAAACAATTTAAGAGGGGATTTATACTCAAAATCAATGGAATTATTTAAATTAATTTGAAATTAATTTAAAATGGAAAGACGAGCTGGGATTTGATTAATGGGTTAATCATGTAGAGTTAACTGTGTCATTCGAAATTGAAATAGAATGGATAACCATTTTAAATATTGGTATTTGTTGAACAATAATAAAAGTGACATCTTGGGATTTAAAAGTTATAGACAAAAGGGTTATAAAGTTTAAAACCATTGTTTATAGTAAGGATTTAAACAAGTTATGTAAACGATGATAAGTTAAGTTTAATTTGAAGTTTAAAATTTTATCCTCGCTGAGGTCTTATTTCCAAAATAGACGGAGTTATAAAGATGCAATAGATTTGACGTATATAAAAAGAAATGGTGTTTCGTCAAGAGATAAGTAAAAGAGGATTTGGTTAGATATTGAGAATGAATATCGGGTTTATTTACAACTGATATTATCTTAAGGTAAGAACGATGTTGATCAAGGTCTGAGAGGTAATTTAAATACCCCAACTTGAACGACCTCAAGATTACCGAAGGATGATATTGGTCATAATAGTGGAGGTGATAAAACAAATTACTTTGGAAATAAATAATGTAGCGTTATTTGAGGATTTCGGGAATATATATATATATACTTTGGAATTTCAAAATAAGAAGGGGATTTTAAAAAGGGAGCTTGAGAATTTAAATGGTATTTCCATGGCAAAAAGAATAGAAAAGGGGATCGATGGAAAATAACGATATTTCCAGAAGTAAGGAGTCAAGATTTTGAGATAGAAATAGTAATTATGGTTTCCCAAACGAAAATGAAAAGGAGGGATCGAAATGATGATTATATGTAGGATGAATTTAATCGATTTACAATTGATAAATAATGAGTACCAAAGGTTTTTAAGGATGGTTAAAGGAAGGATTTGATATGGTTTAAGATATACTATAAAATGATTTGAGGATAAATATATTAAGATAAAGAGGTTATTTCAAATGGCCAGGTGATGCTGCATAGCAACAAATGAATTTATTTATTTGATGTTTGTTTATTTTGATAGTTAAATAATCGACTATCAAAAGCATGTCCAATGCGCTGTTGGTACGGAAAGGCCGGGATCGAATTTATATTCGAAAACCATTCCGACCAACAAATACGTGAAGATGTCAGAAGACGGTCGAGATGGAGCATTGAAGACCGTGGATCTTCGTAAGCGGAAGGATTACTTAAAATCTCTGGCTTAGCGGCCCGAGATACACTGTGATTCTGTCGTGGTTGGAATCGGCGGGTTACAAGGACTTCTCGCTACTGATCCATGGGGTGATTCCTTTATTGGATGCAGTAGGAGAGTACCTTCGGTTCATCCTGTCCCTGGATGACTCGTATGGACGAATGTCTGACAGAGTATTTCCAAAGGGATCGCGTACGTTGATTTTTACAAACGTATTTCTGTTAGTGGCGGAGAGGGGCACTTCTCTTAGCTAAACTTTCAGAGTATTTTTGTGGATGTCAATTAGTGATATCTGGTGGATCTGATGATGTGGCATTCAAAGTGAATGGCGATCGGATGTTTTCAAGTAAAATCTGGCCTCAAGCCTCACAACCGGAGAATGACAGAAATCGGGCAGGCAACATGGCTATGTGGGTCGCTCCCATTAGGGTGTATGATCACCTATCTAGAGAAATTCCTTTTGGTTCTTTAATCTATCGATGCTGTCCCTTGTCGGGAAGACGGTGGGTCGCACCCAACCGTTGGTGATATACATTCGATACACTCAAGCGAAATGAGTGGTCGGTCATGTGAGGGCCGGGTTGCAAGACGTTCTTGTTGAACCCAGTGTATTTGCCTCTAGAGATACACGATCGGCAGGTGGTCCCATACCTTGTCATAGTTGGAAATCCAATCTCCAATAAGCGCTCGCGGTTTTGTCTGTATACCATATATGTAGAGCGTGAGATGCAAGCGTTCTACTAGATTTGATATTACTTGTATTTAGACATTATCATAATATCAGACAAGATATTGATTTCAAAACTGTTTTGGGTCATCGTAAGGTAAAAGTCGTCCGTATTTATGTGTGGATTTGGTCTTACGATTATCTTTTTCTTTCAAAAGATTTTTGAACTAAAAACCAGGTTGTGTGATACCCTAAATACTGTGCGAGTTTTTTCTCACTCTGGTTCACTAGACTGACCCGGTGTTTTGTAAATGCTCGGGTTAGCCCGGAGTATACAGGTTCAGGTTATCGAAAGCTGTGAAGAGACGAGCTGGAAGAGTCCAGACATATGATACTATTCCGCTGGGTGTTGTATATGGGAACAGGTTATTATAACTGCCCCGTTTGTGATGCACTATGATATTGTAAGTATTTTGAAGCTCTCAATAAAGATTTATTTCTGTATTATATTTTTGTTCCGCTGCGATGTGAGACTCTGTGATGTGATGATTCTTCTTCTTCTTCTATTCTAACTTTCTTTCTTTCTTATCTTACCCTCTAAATTCTTTCTATAAACGTTCCAGAGTTTTCGGTGTTTGGATGGTCGGCATAAGTTACGGTAAGGGTATTTATGTCGATTTTCGAGGCCGAAAACCCTTGGGTCATTACAGTGGTATCAGAGCTATTGGTTTAGTAATAACCTTGGCTCTGTGGCGTAACTCAATAGAGATGGGGTTAGTAACACCCTAGGTTGAGTTTGAGTATATATATGAGAGCGTATTTGTAAATTTTGATATACAAATGTTTTGTATTGTGTTGTTGATCGGTTCAAGTGTTGAGAAGCATTGAACTGACAATTAATACAATATTGTTTTGTAAAGAGGGTAAATGAAATAATTTTGCCCAAATTATATTTCTGTATAGAAGGGAAATAATTTTATCAAATTATTGATATATTACTGTGATTGATTGATTTGAATGATATTCAAATTGAGAGGGAATTTTGAATTGAAAACTTAATCTAGTTAAGTGAAAATTTAATTGAAATAAATAAATTTAGAATTTGATGAACAAATAATAATTAAATAGAAATCAATAAGGTATTAAAAGATTGATGATCAAATATGTGAAACCAAAGTAAAATATTAATATTGAATGAAAATTTAGTTGGTTTGATTGATTTCATTGTGTATTGATTGTTGATTATGATTTGTTTGTTATTGGATAATATTTGTTTGAAATAGTGAATAAGAATAATCAACAATCGACTTTGCAAATGGGTGTAGTTATACCAGTTGATTAGTGAAATATTACCTTAGAATTTCAAGTATTATTACTCATATGTGGATTGAGTACGTACAGGTGCCAGATGGTTTTTGAGAATTAGTTGATTGGGTAGATCGCGATAAATTAAATGGCGCCCGCATAAAGGTACGCTTATGCGAAAAAAATAAGATTTATGGATTGTAACGTTCTTTCCTCCCTTAGCAATTTCGAGGACGAAATTATTTTAAGGGGGGAAGAATGTAACGACCCGTACTTGTGGCAGTCAAATATTTAATTTATTATTTTAAATATTATATTTGGTATATTAATATTTTATTCGTAATTTAAAACAAAGTTTGAACGTTAATTTTATATATAAAAAGGGGTTTTACAAAAATGGAATATCATTTAAAACCAAAACTTTGACTGTTGAGTTTGAATTCTACCTTGGCTAAAATTTAAGTTGTTTGATTTAATACGATGGTATTATAGTTAATTTAGCTGCTTAAGATTTAATTGGAATTATAGGAGAAGGAAGAAAACTAACCTTAAGATTTTAAACAACATGCACAGTTATACTTGTAAATACAAATCATTGTGTGTACATGCACATACGCATGTGTGTGTGTATATATATACACATACTTATCGATATGGCTTAGTTCGGCAACACAAATAAACATATGAAAATAAAAGTGCAATAAAACTTGAAGTGTTAAAGGCACCAAACACTACATATATTCATGCGAGAATTGTATGAAACTGAAAGTGTTCATTACAAAGATCATTTAAAACATTTCATTTGTTATTTACAATGTCAACATGCTTTATTCATTTGGTATAATCACATGTTCATAGCTTTTTATCCAATTCATCATCCCAATCAAATAAAGAATGATTTCTCTGTAACAAATGATTTGCAAAAGTTGCCGAAGAAAGGGCAGCCCACAAACTTTTCTCTCATCACTGCTCAGAAGTCAGTTCTTTAATTTTCAGTTTTTCATACAAAAACAACATTGGTTTCTCAAAACAAATAGTTACAGAAAACAATACATTTTTTTTACATGGATGAAAATTGTTAAAAAGGAAATAAATCTTTGTAGCTGCGCCATTGGTAATGGGATTTTGATCCATCATGTTGTTAAGTACACAAGGTTATTTCATCTGCCCCTTTTGGGTAGCTGCTCGGCCCTTCAAAATTCATGACTGAGACAAACATTGGTGCCGGCTCCTTGAAAGCATTGTCTTTGCATTTGGAAACTGTAGAAAAGGAAAAAATAAAACTATGAATTTAATAAAATAAGGTAGCAAAGAAATGAATATTTAAGAATTAATGCATAGAAAGGTTTAAGAAGCTCTTTAAGATAATTTCTTTTAAGAATGATAATTTGGAAAGTTATAAAGTTGTTGGCATTAAGTAGAAGAAAGAAAAAGAAAAAAAAAGGTGAGTTTCACCAAGCAATAACCAAAGAAAGTCGCAAATATGATACTATATATTGAACATTGTACATATGTTGAATAATGAATCCTTACGGAAACCTGTAATCTAACTAGACTATGAATTAAAAGCAGGGGAAATTAAATAAAACAGTTTGAATACTTTTAATTAAAATCGCAGAAATGCTTGTAACCATAATTTCTGAAAGAAAATAAGGGATAAAGACAGTATGATAGATGTAATGAAGTACATAGATTGTTGATTTAACAATGACCATATTGTGTGGTACACCCCTATCATTGACAATCGATTCACAGATTTGTTTCTGATATAAGAAAACTGAATTGGGTTCTGATATATGATTGCAAACAACCCTAATCAAAGAGTATCTGTAGGAAGACAATATTAATACATATATCATAAAATCCATACAGATCATTTGAACAACTAAGTCTAGTGATGATCTAAAAAGAAGAGAAATTAAAGGGAGAAGACAGTACATTCTAAATATTGTTGCATGAATTGTTAAATTCATGAAACAGTAAAATTGAAATTTCCCCAAAACAGATCATGAGCAGCTAAAGATCTGGACATATTTATTCACCAACAAATCATGAACAGGGAGGAAATCAACTAGGTTCAGCTAGAAAATAATAGCCAAACAGCTAAGATAATAAATTTTGAACAACTAAAGATGTGAAAATATTTTTTTCAATTTTATTGAACAGTGAACAAATAGGGAAAACAGTAGCAAACAGCTAGGGTAACAGCTAACCGTATGCATCTACTTGTACATCAAAATCTATGGATATATTTAGACCATAAAGTCTATACAGAAAATTGTATACAGCTCATACAAGACTGAAATTTATATTTAAAAATGTGAACACAAAATCCATGGTACGATTGCAAATCTGTGACTCAATCCCACAAAATCTACAAAAATCTTTTTGAACAAGATATGCATTGGAAATCTAACTTAATTCAACAAATCTATGACAAACTATTTTGCAACCATTATATTTCCTATCAATAAATCTGAGAAGCGGTCGGCCTAAAGATATGGTAGCCAAATCTACCTATGACAAAGTTGTGATAGACTTTGATCTTATCTGATAATCTAAACGCTATAAATACGTTGTGTTTCTTCATTTGAGAACGACACAAACCAATACTGTAAACGGAAATGGTTTGAACCACTTCTAAAATCAAAACAAAAATCGTACAGCAGTATAGAAATTAATTCAAAATACTTAGCTCGCGCTGGATCGCCTGATGTTCGGTTCGACGTGGAAGGTTAGGGTTCGATCCATCTTTAAATTGCTACTTCGAGTAGATCGTTGACCGCCTGTAGCAGATCTGGAAGGCTCAGGCTTGAACGACGAGGCTGCGAGGACGTTGGATGTCGAGAGGGTTGACGGGCGTGTTTAGGAGACCGATGAGGGGAAGGAGGATGAAGGAACGGTTAAAGAAGATGGGTTGTGATGCAGCAACGTTCAGTTGAACTGAAGCCAGGAAGAAGGGGAAGGAGATAAAGGGGGAACCGAATAGGGTTTCGGCCATGGTTGGAATTTTGATGGAGGCGGTGGATAAATGAAACGAGAATAGGATGGAAGGGTTTTGATATGGGAAATGGGCTGGGGGGGTTTAATGGGCCGAACATGAAAGGTAATGGGCCCCTTTGTTTTTTTTAATTTGAATTTAAATAATTAAAATAGTTTGTTAAGCGATATTTCGTACACACATTAACAGATTTGAAAATGGTCAGTTTCGTTGAAACCCTTGAGACAAGAATATCGCGATGGAACCGGATCGGGCAGGGCTGGAGGCAAGAAGAAATTCTAATTAAATTAAACGATGTTTAATTTAATTAAAATGCCAGTGTTTAACGACCAGACCAGTCCAGGTGTGTTTTACTCACTCAGTAATCCCATTTGTAATTTTTATAAATTGGGTTTGTTAATTGTATGCCATGTTTTGTTAAGTTGGCTGATTTGATGATTGATTGGACGTCGATATATTGTTATATCATTTATTTAAATTAAATATGGTTTAATTTAAATAAAATAATATCGTTATTTTTAACGATGATTTCCAATAAAGGTAATTTACCTTGTTGGTTGAAGGAACGAATTTAAATTAGACTGGACGCTTGAAGCGTTATTGGTTGACCACTATGAGTGGTATTGATTGTTGTTTATTTTCAAATGATTGTTATATGAGCTGTTGAATCAAAATGATTGGGTTATTGAGTTGCTTGTCGATTGTTGAATTTAAATTCAACTGTTGTTGTTAATAACCATTAGACTATATTGGTTAAGAAGCTGGCAGTGGATGGCCTGAATATACGTTTCTTATAAAAGAAGATTACCGTAATGAAGATATGAATTTATTTTTAAATATATTATTTAAATTGGGTTTATAAAAAGAAAAATAGACCAACCATACCGATATCGATATTTTAATCATTTTTGGTACAAAGTATATCTGTATATAAAGCACGTGTTTTGACCTTATGAAATTTGTAAGGAAGTGAGTGGATATTTAATAACCAAGGATGATTGATTTTAAAAAACAATTTAAGAGGGGATTTATACTCAAAATCAATGGAATTATTTAAATTAATTTGAAATTAATTTGAAATTAATTTAAAATGGAAAGTCGAGCTGGGATTTGATTAATGGGTTAATCATGTAGAGTTAACTGTGTCATTCGAAATTGAAATAGAATGGATAACCATTTTAAATATTGGTATTTGTTGAACAATAATAAAAGTGACATCTTGGGATTTAAAAGTTATAGACAAAAGGGTTATAAAGTTTAAAACCATTGTTTATAGTAAGGATTTAAACAAGTTATGTAAACGATGATAAGTTAAGTTTAATTTGAAGTTTAAAATTTTATCCTTGCTGAGATCTTATTTCCAAAATAGACGGAGTTATAAAGATGCAATAGATTTGACGTATATAAAAAGAAATGGTGTTTCGTCAAGAGATAAGTAAAAGAGGATTTGGTTAGATATTGAGAATGAATATCGGGTTTATTTACAACTGATATTATCTTAAGGTAAGAACGATGTTGATCAAGGTCTGAGAGGTAATTTAAATACCCCAACTTGAACGACCTCAAGATTACCGAAGGATGATATTGGTCGTAATAGTGGAGGTGATAAAACAAATTACTTTGGAAATAAATAATGTAGCGTTATTTGAGGATTTCGGGAATATATATATATACTTTGGAATTTCAAAATAAGAAGGGGATTTTAAAAAGGGAGCTTGAGAATTTAAATGGTATTTCCATGGCAAAAAGAATAGAAAAGGGGATCGATGGAAAATAACGATATTTCCAGAAGTAAGGAGTCAAGATTTTGAGATAGAAATAGTAATTATGGTTTCCCAAACGAAAATGAAAAGGAGGGATCGAAATGATGATTATATGTAGGATGAATTTAATCGATTTACAATTGATAAATAATGAGTACCAAAGGTTTTTAAGGATGGTTAAAGGAAGGATTTGATATGGTTTAAGATATACTATAAAATGATCTGAGGATAAATATATTAAGATAAAGAGGTTATTTCAAATGGCCAGGTGATGCTGCATAGCAACAAATGAATTTATTTATTTGATGTTTGTTTATTTTGATAGTTAAATAATCGACTATCAAAAGCATGTCCAATGCGCTGTTGGTACGGAAAGGCCGGGATCGAATTTATATTCGAAAACCTTTCCGACCAACAAATACGTGAAGATGTCAGAAGACGGTCGAGATGGAGCATTGAAGACCGTGGATCTTCATAAGCGGAAGGATTACTTAAAATCTCTGGCTTAGCGGCCCGAGATACACTGTGATTCTGTCGTGGTTGGAATCTGCGGGTTACAAGGACTTCTCGCTACTGATCCATGGGGTGATTCCTTTATTGGATGCAGTAGGAGAGTACCTTCGGTTCATCCTGTCCCTGGATGACTCGTATGGACGAATGTCTGACAGAGTATTTCCAAAGGGATCGCGTACATTGATTTTTACAAACGTATTTCTGTTAGTGGCGGAGAGGGGCACTTCTCTTAGCTAAACTTTCAGAGTATTTTTGTGGATGTCAATTAGTGATATCTGGTGGATCTGATGATGTGGCATTCAAAGTGAATGGCGATCGGATGTTTTCAAGTAAAATCTGGCCTCAAGCCTCACAACCGGAGAATGACAGAAATCGGGCAGGCAGCATGGCTATGTGGGTCGCTCCCATTAGGGTGTATGATCACCTATCTAGAGAAATTCCTTTTGGTTCTTTAATCTATCGATGCTGTCCCTTGTCGGGAAGACGGTGGGTCGCACCCAACCGTTGGTGATATACATTCGATACACTCAAGCGAAATGAGTGGTCGGTCATGTGAGGGCCGGGTTGCAAGACGTTCTTGTTGAACCTAGTGTATTTGCCTCTAGAGATACACGATCGGCAGGTGGTCCCATGCCTTGTCATAGTTGGAAATCCAATCTCCAATAAGCGCTCGCGGTTTTGTTTGTATACCATATATGTAGAGCGTGAGATGCAACCGTTCTACTAGATTTGATATTACTTGTATTTAGACATTATCATAATATCAGACAAGATATTGATTTCAAAACTGTTTTGGGTCATCGTAAGGTAAAAGCCATCCGTATTTATGTGTGGATTTGGTCTTACGATTATCTTTTTCTTTCAAAAGATTTTTGAACTAAAAACCAGGTTGTGTGATACCCTAAATGCTGTGCGAGTTTTTTCTCACTCTGGTTCACCAGACTGACCCGGTGTTTTGTAAATGCTCGGGTTAGCCCGGACTATACAGGTTCAGGTTATCGAAAGCTGTGAAGAGACGAGCTGGAAGAGTCCAGACATATGATACTATTCCGCTGGGTGTTGTACATGGGAACAGGTTATTATAACTGCCCCGTTTGTGATGCACTATGATATTGTAAGTATTTTGAAGCTCTCAATAAAGATTTATTTCTGTATTATATTTTTGTTCCGCTGCGATGTGAGACTCTATGATGTGATGATTCTTCTTCTTCTTCTATTCTAACTTTCTTTCTTTCTTATCTCACCCTCTAAATTCTTTCTATAAACGTTCCAGAGTTTTCGGTGTTTGGATGGTCGGCATAAGTTACGGTAAGGGTATTTATGTCGATTTTCGAGGCCGAAAACGCTTGGGTCGTTACAGCGACCGTGTGGTTTGACGTATATATATATATGCATATATATATATTTATCTCTTTCGTTATATTGCATAAGTCTCTACATACAAGGTAGACTCTACCAAAAAAATTCGAAAATTTAAAGTGTTAGAATTTTTTTGAAATTTTTTGTTACCAGAATTAAATTGGTATTTTGATTGAAACTAATTAGATTAGTTAGAAATAGTTCATAAAGTGGGATGGATGATTTTATCTAAGTGGATTTTTGAAAAGTTAATGGGTTTGTAGAATTTTTTCAGCCTTAGTAATTTTGTTGATGAAATTCTTTTAAGGGGGGAGGGGGAGGAATGTAACGCCCTAGATTTTCAGCCGGTAAGTTGAACATAAATTGGTTATAAATGTTGATTAGGAAATTTAAATAATTCGAATTCAACAATTTTGAGTATTAATTTAATTTTAATAGTGTAATAATAAATTTAATTCTGAAATTATCAAAATAAGATGGATTTGTAATACAGTACGAATTGGACAATATAAAAGAATTTAATTAAGTTTAGATTTGAATTGTAATAATGGATTTATTTATTTAAAATGACTTTTGATCATATAAATTTAATTTAGTTAAAAAAAGCTCACAATGTCGTGGTAGTTCATAGTTTTATGTTTTGAACTTTAATTGGATGTACAAGACCCAACTTAAATTGGAATTCTTTAAAACAAGAATCTTCTAAATCTATTGTATTATAGTTTTCTAATGAAATAGAAAATTTTGAGAATTCATCTTGCAGATTTTGAAATCTGTCAAAATCAAAATTTTAGAAAATCACTGTAGAATTGTTTATAAACGATAACGATTTATTTAATAAAATAAAGGGATTTTAAGTAATTGAATATCACTTTAACTTGAAAACAAAAATGTCAAGTTTGAAATCCAAATTAGTTTATTTGGAAGTTATGTAAATTCTATTTGAATATATAATAATAATTTATTATCAATGGATTTAATTCTTTTGGAATTGATATATAGCTTATCGATTTAGTATGAAACTTAAGAGTAGCAAATGTTCAAAGGACCCCGGATTTCAATGGAACTAATTTTATAAAATTCATAATGGTTCACTATTGTAAGAGTTCAAGTTTCAGATCAATTAGAGTTTTTATGTGATCATACGCGATATAAAAGCATATCTATTTACATTGTAAAATTAAAATCGAGTTTTTCAAATGATCTCGGAATTCGATGGAACCAGTTCCATCGAGTCCGGAATATTAAATTATTATAGGTTTCAAGTTTTGAGTCAATCGAAATTATTTTGTGCGCATGCAAAATTAAAATGTGAATCGATTAATAATTTAATATTCAAACTAGCGTTGTTTTCGCAAACAGACTCAGATTTCGACGAAACAAATTTCACTGGGTTCAGAATGTCAAACTATAGCAGGATGCGGAGCTTGTAGGTGATCACATGATTTTAAAGTGCTCAAAAGATAAAAATCAATAGAATATTATATTGAACAAAATTAAATAAAAAATAAATTACCCTATATAAACATCCTAACACAGCCCAACCTTCACAGCTATTCTTCCTCCTCCGGAAAATCACGCCGCCACCAAACAATAACTTCAGAAATTCATATAAAATCAAAACTTCAACGAAATCACGAGATTTTTGATTCGTTAAACTCCTTGAATCTTGATCTTCTAGCAAGTATGAATTTTGTATAGCTCAGTAATTCTTTTTCTATCTTCAAAAAAGTTCAGCAGTTTTAGGGTTTATTTTCGTCGTTGCTATAGGCGAAGTTACGGGATGTGGTGGGTGGCATGTCGTCCAAGGGATCCAGGCGTAGGTTTTGACAAGGTTTGGTTGTGTTTGGTAAAAAAGTAGTTCGTGAACTGCAACCGTGCAGCGGGTTGAGGCGAAAGTCACGATTTGACATGGGGAGCTGAGTTCGTTGTCATGGTGTTCGGGGAGGAGAGGAAGTGAAGGCGAAGTCATTAACGATTGTCCCAATTGTCATCGTGAAGCGATGATGGTGCATGGAGGAGAGAGAAGGAAGAGCTAAGGGTTTGGCATGATATTTTTGCAGTAGGAAGAAAGTCGAAACAGAAGGGAAGAAAGGTTAACGTAAAGTGGGTAATTAAGGAAGTTAATGATGTTTTAATTATAAAAATTAAATTCAAATCTTGTAACACCGATACGTTTTTCATACGTAAACAAAATTCAACAAAACATGATCCATTGGAATCATATGGATGAAGGCTAAGTATACGAGACGGTTCGGAATGATTTAGAGTTAATTGGAATTTTATGTAGTTTCAAATGCTTGTTTGAAACTGTACAAAACAACCTGAAATCATCAAACTGAAAACGTAATGTGAGTTAACTCTCACACTTTTTGAAATACTATAGTGTGGTAAAATTCATATAATTTTAATCTATTGTTGTTGGTATAAATTGGATATTTGGATGTTACGGATGATTATTGTTTGTTTTGTTGATTTATGATATTTACATTTCTGTCATTTAAATCAATTAGATTAAAGTTCCCATCTCATATGCAATCATTAAATGATATTATAAACTATGATGAAGGGAAGAACAGGTTGAAGGGATCCAATTGAATTCCTCAAATAATTGTATGTTACTTTTTTAATATTTTTTATATATGAATTGTTTATCTTAGGTAACGTTAAATTCTGTTTGGATGGTTGATGGTTAAAACTGGATTTATCATTGATGTGCTATGAATCAATAGACAATATTGATTAAGTGATTGGCACTGGATGGCCAAAAATCCATCCTTTTAAGACCTCGATTAGCTGTCAGGCGAATTGGCGAAGTTTAAGTTATAAAATTTATTTTCATAACTGAAATAAGGTTTTGAATAACCTTTTAATAGAAATTAATTATTTTATTTTAGTTAATAATGAAGTAAACTGCTCCCATTTCAGTTGACATTGAAGTTAATTATTATTATTTTAATTAATAATAATTAAAGTGGTTACTTCTTAATTAAAGTTTAGTTAAGAAAGTAATCAAGTTATAACAAGAATTAGTTGAATCTGGTAAAGAGTTTTATAAAGGATTTTATATAAAAATCCAAGTTTTATAAACCAGGTTTATAAGAAGAGATGTAAAGCTAATGCGATGATTTAAGTTAAGTGTTTACTTAAAAATTGAATTATGCAAAATGATAAGAACTGAAAGAAGACTTTATAATTTGCAAAGAAAGGATAATAAATCGAATTGGTATAAAGGATTTAGTGAATGGACATTTTGAAACAAAATCCAAATGGTTAATGAATTATGCTAAAAGATTCAAAACTAAGGGTATTGATCAAATAAAAGATTTCTTAAGAAAAGAATTTAGTAAAAGTGATTATAACTGAAATGAGATATTCAAATGTAAGGTATGGTTTTTAAAACCATAGTTAAAATGGCATAGTAAATGAAATTAGTTCTACATTATAATTAATATCAGTTTTGAGTTACAAACTTTTATCTATCTCAAGGTAAAAGCGTTTTCGATCAAGTTCTGAGAGGCAAATAAAATACCCCAACTTGAACGATTTCGCTTTTATCAAGGGATGGTACTAGTTTGATATGGTAAGACATTGGAAATAATTTATTATTTCCATAAGGATGAGATTGCAAGTTTATAGAAATTTAATGAAACCACTGGGTTTTATAGTAAACAATATAGTACTTGGCACTATTTGACCCAGATAAGATGTGTGACCATACTTATATCATTCGGTTAAGTATATATGACTATTTTCAAGATAATGAAAATAATTTGGTTTTTTAATACACTTATTCCAAGGAATAAGTTGATAGCTATGATTTTCAGGTTAATGTAAACAAGAAGTCATATGTGTTTGAAAATGGAAGTGAATAATGGAATTATTATTTCCATAAGCGTTAGTATAAACTTTTATTGGAAAAATTTTGAAGATAAATAAAAAAGTTGAGGTTTATATAATAAACAATGTAGCATATGGCATTGTTAAATCCATTTAAGATTTGTAATTGGACTTACACCAATTGGCTATGTATATATAACGCTATTTTTCCAAAGTAAAGGAAATGAAAAAGGGGTTTATGTTTATATAGAGATATTTCCAAAGTAAAGGAAATAAAAAGGGTTTTGTTAATATATCACAATATTTTTTAGGTAAAAGAAAATAAAGAGGAGTTTGGTGACTACGTTTATTCTAAAGGATATAAGTGTTGGTTATTATTTTCAAAGTAACGAAAACAAGAGAGATCGAAAGAAATATTATCAATAATCAAGCCGTTTTTTCCTCTCATGTCTTCTCATGTCTCTCTCTTGACCCGTCCAACCATCACATTGCCTTCCCATGCCACAGCCGCTGTAACAACCCGAAAATGCGAGCCAGTTTAAAAATTTTATTTTGGCAATTTTAGCAAATTTTGATTATTTAAAATGAATTATTTTAAATAATATCGACGAGAAATTTATTTTGAACAGAATTCGAACGTATGTATTATATACGTCGTCATTAGAATATAAACAATTATATATGATTATAAATAGAATTGGAAATGGCGCGGTAGTTCGATAATTCGATTTCAAACTTCAATTGAATGTACCGGGTGCAAAACAATCCAGGTTTTAGTGAAACCAAAAACATTAGGATCTAATTGAGAATATATTTCTAACGAATTCGAAAAATCGAGATTTCATAGCGGGAATCAAAAGATATGTCCAGTTGAAAATTCTGAATAGTCGCTATGGAATTCAGGCCCTTAAAAATGGGAATTTTGCAAATGACCTCGGATTTCGACGAAACCACTTTTGTTGGATCCGTGATGTCAAGTTGTTGCTAGATTCCAATTTTCATAATTTTTCGAATCAATATGTGAGTGTGGCGAAGGAAAACGCGTTTGACCAGTTTCAGTTGATTTTAATCGACTAGAAAATGGCCACTTTTCAAACGGTCTCAGAATTTGACGAAACTAGTTTTGTTAGAACTGTATCGTCAATACGAAGCTAGAAAATATTTTTCTGGAATTTTTAGGGTTAGTATGTGACCCCGGTAAATTGAAATGCGCGTTCAAATTCAATATATAGAGTTATATGTTGATTTTGACGAAAACCGATCGAAACGATCGAATCAGCTTACGATACATATCCCATTGTGTTCGGAATGGGGGTAAAACGCTATGGACGACAGGCGGTGGGCCTCGTTTCGAGGTCGAAATAAAAAGTCAACTTTTTTTGAATTAAATAATTTAATAAAATAAATAAAATCTTTCCTCTCTCCTCTCCTTAACTTCTCTCTGCCCCCCCTTCTTCATTCGTAAAAGAAAAAAAAAAAAAGAGAAAATCCGATCGATCCCGCCGCTCCACCCATCGCCACCGCCGCGTCGTTCCTCCCTCCACCTCCGCGCCGTGCTCCGCCCCCTCCTTTCCCCGTCGATCTGCTCTCCCCCTTCCCCTCGCAGCTCTCTCCTTTCCTCCGCATCTCCTTCTACCCCGAGCTTCATCCCTCCTCTTAAACCCAACGCCGCCACCACCAGCGCCAATCGATGCCCCCCTCCATTTCCCCGACCTCGACAGCAGCACCCCCGTCTCCCCCTTCTCTCCTCTCCTCTATCCCTCTCCAATAAACCCGCTCCTCCCCCTTCTCCTCAAAAAAAAATCCGACGCCCCTTCCTTCAACCTCCGCGTGCAGCAGTCCCCTCTCCACTTCAAATTCGCAGCAAATCCCCCTCCTTCCTCGTCGAATAAACTGTAAGTTTTTTTTTAATTTATTTTCCTACTTAATTTTAATTCTGAAAATGTAGGATTTCTTCAAGAAAATATACGATTTTAGAAAAGGATAATCTAAACTTTTACAAAGCTAAAGATCCGATTTTTAATTATGAGAGGTAGGATTTTTATGCTAGAAAAGCTTTGATTTTTAATGATAGAAAAAAAATATAATTTTAATTATATAGAGAAGTTAAAAATATAATTTTTATTATATAGAGAAGTTAAAAATAGAATCTTTATATTATAGAAAGGCTAAAAATATTATCTTTATATAGTAGAGATAATAAAAATATAATTTTTATATAATATAGATAATAAAAATTCGATCTTTATTTAGTAGAAGTAATAAAAATATAATTTTTATAAGGTAGAAGTATTAAAAATATGATCTTTATATAATAAAAGATATAAAAATACTATTTTTATATAAGTAGTGTATTGAAAATAGGATTTCTATATAATAGAAAATATAAAAATATTATCTTTATATATGTAGCGAAATAAAAATCTGATTTTTATTATATATATAATGAAGTAAAAATGTGATTTTTATAGTGATGATATAAAAATTCGATCTTTATATAAGAAGTAGAAATATAAAAATATAATTTTTATATAAAATAAGCGTTGGAAAAATATATATGAATTCGAAATAAAAATGGGATTTTTATTTATTGTAATAAAGAAATAAAAATATGATTTTTACTTGGGCAGCGTGAAAAGAAATCAGATGGAACTGAATTGGAATTTCAAAGGAATCCAGCCGGTTCAGCAGTTCAACAGCAAAGCACGGCAGAGTGGAACCCTCTGTGAGAACATCTCACTCTAAATTTATTTTCTAGTTATATATATATATATATATATATATATATATATATATATATACTAGGATGCAGACGGTGCTTAGCAGCACCCGACACCCGTCATCCACAGACCATGGATGGCTTGTTTGTTTAATTGATGTGTTGTGAAATTGTTTGTGATGTTGATGTGAAATCGATAATAAAATGTAGGTGGTTGAAATAAATTAATTATCGTTAAAAATATAATTTTTAACGTGAATGTGAATAAATAAATATTTATAAACAAATCGGTTGATTTGTTTATATACACTGATTTGACTGATATTGATTGGGATGATAAATTTTACACATCGCCCAACTGCACAAATAAAAATCTGTGTTTTTTGATTAGAAACCCCACACGGGTGTTAGGATGATATTTGGGTACACTAATCCCAATTATTTAATTGTATGTCGATCGATTGGTCGACAGACCGTGTAAGCGTCGATTATTTATATTTGATGCTTATGCAGTTGTGTGGTGCACTTTGGATGATGGTTGATTGTTTATCGTTGCTATTATATACATGTCTTGTATGGAATCCATATAATTAACGTTATATGGTAATTGATTGGGCCTCATTCCAATCGGGAAAATAGTGAATATTATAAAAGGAAATTCATGTGTTGAATATAAAAATATTCATGTGTTGAAACTATTTATGTGTTGAGTAAAATATTTTAAAAATAAAATTTACATCTTTATCATATTTAAAATTAGAACTACTTTAAGGTTGGAGTCTAATTAAAAATCAAACGATAGATACCATAGTTTTATAAAATATTTAACATAACAAAAATAGTCGTGTGTTGACAGTACTCATGTGTTGAGATTAGTCGTGTGTTGAAAGAGATATATATTCATTTGTTGAATAGAATAACGAATTTATTGAAATATATAAAGCCGTGTTGATTAGAGTTGCGCTATTTTGACGTGAACGATATTTATATCAATTTTATTCGTTTTATAATGAATATTGAAAAGTGATTTCAAAATTTAATATTTTGAAATGAAATTCAAATTAAATTAGATTAAAATTCAAATTGAAATTTTATTGAATCAATTTGAAATGAATTCGAATCGAATAGAAATTGAATTCGAATAGAATAGAAAGTGAATTTGAATTCAAATTGAATAGAAAGTGAAATTGAATTCGAATTGAATAGAAATGAATCCAAATTGAATTAAATGGAAATTGAATTAAAACGAATGGAAATCATTTTGAATGAAATTTAAAACGAACTGAAATTGAATTGAAATCAATTTGAAATGAATTCGAATTGAATTAAATAGAAGGTAAATTCAAATTGAATTGAATTGAAATGAATTAGAGTTTGAATTGAATTGAAACGAATTTGAATTCAAATTAAATAAAATTGAAATGAATTCGAATTGAATTGAAATCAAATCGATTTGAAAATTGAAGATGAAGTTGAAATTGTTTTTGAAATGAATTTAGAACTATTTATAAAATTCGTTTTGAAAAGGAAATCGACGAAATATATATAATATATATATATATACTATATATATAATGGCCTGAATAGAACGCGCCGCGCCCCGGCAGTTCGTGAATTTCGACCATTGACTTCGAATTGACATTACGGGAGATCCGACCGTCGGATTCTCCTTAAACCGGAACCATTGGGTTCGTCTCGAAAAGAGCTTTCCAATGAATATTAGAAATTTGAAATCTAACGGTTTGATTTGGAATTATGTCCAAATCAAATTTGGAAAAGGTCGTTGTAAGTGCAGTTTGATGGCCGTTGATGGAAATCGACTGTACTGGCCTTGATAAAATTATTAAAAATATCTATAATTCGTGTAAAATCATAGGAAATGATTTGGGAAAAATTGGGCTGAAAAATTCCACATTTGAAAGGGTAAAAATAGATTTTTATCGAAATGAACTAGTTTTGAACTAGAATTAAAATCAATTTATTTTTGAAATAAATAAATTGAATTTGAAAGTGATTTTAAAAATAATCAATATTCCCAATACGTGGATTGGACTGGAGTTGAATCGAAATTATCTTCGGAATATTTCGATGTTGGATTTCGTGACTATACAGATATTGTTATGGGAATTTGAAAGATATATTTTATAACATTATTTCCAATACGATATTTGTTGGTTTCAGAATTTGATATTGAATATAAGCCGGTATATTTTCTATTCAGAGCCTTGTATTTAATATCAAATAGGATTTGGGTTTATCGTGAATCGTGTTTTAGATGACATTGGTTCTTTAACCTAGTTCAAGGCAGGATGTTGATTTTTGAGAAGATTAAAACTAAGTGGAGTTTTAAATGAATCTTTAATTAGATTAAAAATGTGAATTGATAATTTAAATTATCAAATCTGAAAGGTGATCGAAATGGAGTACCACCAGTTTTGCTCCAATGCGATAGTTAAATCTTTAATTAGATTGGAACGTGAAATGATAATTAATTTTACCGATAGCACCGTGGTGTTAGATATGGAGTATTACCAGTTTTCTCCATGGGATATATAGGTTGGGATTGGGAAAAAAAATAAATAATTACTTCGGTGTGGTTCGCTAATCCCGACTAGTTAGAAATGATATCCAAAGGAAGATTATAGGATAAATTTAGAAGAATTTATCTTGGATAAACTTAATGGGAACCTTTCCCTACGAATGTGATTTTGTGAATAAAAGAATATTCTGAATTGGAATGAGGCGTTTGTTGTGTTTGTGTAACATTTGTTTGTCATATACGTGGGTTATTCAGAAAGGCCGGGTTTATACCCATTCTGAATAACCGATTCGACGAGATGTCGAAGATGAAGACGGTGGTTAAAGACCGGAAGTCTTCACATCATTTGGGTGATTACTGATGATCTCGATTGGGCTGTACACCCAAGATGAGGGAAACAGTTGGTGATCGTCCAGACGTACTTGGAGATGGATGGATATGCGAGGAAAGTGCCTCCGGTTTCGTTCAAACCCAGAACGAACTTGTAAATGGATTGTGTGTCTGACACTGGATTTTATTCTGTGTTGATTGATCTCTATTAAATATACATCTTTTTGGCGGCGGAGAATTTATTCTCTTGCTTAACGCCCTTCTCTGAGACGTACGAGCTCCGAGGTTGTATATCGATGGACATCAGTCGCATGGAGTGAATTGCCAGTGTGGCACGCGTAAGTGGCAATTGATCAAGACTTCTGTTGAAAAGCAAAGTCTTGTGGTTGATGATCAAAGCACGGCCTGTGTGGCGTAGCTTTGTGTATAACGTGAATTCGCGAGCCTCACACCTCGGTATGAGTTAAAAACGGGATACAGACCCAAGGAGTGCATGACGTTTCTTTCTAGCTAGGGTGGTGTCAGTGACCTACTAGCCCTGACATTTATATATTTTTCACCTGAGTGGTTGTTGGATATGAGGCGCCTAGGATATAGGTCCGTAAGGACCGGGAAACGTGTGTTCAGGAATAATTAATCCTCAAAAGTAAGGGAGGACCGGCCTTGGAGGTCCAAAGGATCAGAGTGGGGTCCTGAGGCATTGCTAGATTGTCTCGAACGCGGAGAGGAGCTTGCCCCTTGCCTCGACTCATGATGGAAATCCAATTTCCAATATGTGATATTGCAGTTTTAATTGTAGAACTAGTATGGCGACATGATAGATGGTACCCATGCCGCCTATGATTGATATTTATGATTGAAAATTGTTTTGACACTATACACCTATAATAGTATCAAATAATGTGTTTTAAACGTATCAAGCATGCTTTGGCTATTATAAGGTAAAAACCCTATCCTCCGGCTTGCATTGCATTGTGTGATGGGACCTGGGTCTTATAACAGCTTCATTTTTCTTTATTTAGCATTGCGGTGTTTGTTCTATGCACTGGTATTCTTGGGAGGAAACCCGTTCCGTGTTATACGACGTGGTCCCTTGATTTACCTAACTTTAAAAATAAAGATTAATAACTGTTTTAGTTCTCACACCAGTCACATGACTGACCTGGAGTTTATTGTTTTAACCTAAACTCTGGGTGCCCCTATTTTCCACACGGGCAGCTAGTAGTTTTGGTTTTGCGGATTTATATTCACAGGGTCCTGATTTACAGCTGGAATGATGCTCGGAAAGCTCTGTATCCATGCATTACTTCTAGTTGTGCTTTTGTATTATTTTCCACTGCGATGTATTTAAATGTAATTTAATTCTCTGATATTTGTTGAATGTAATTTTATTCATTTATACTCTGTATATTCTTGTATCTGATGGAATTGTTGTAATAACAATGAAATGTTCTTCCGTCTGTGTTCCGATGTGTGTTGTTCTCAAAGTATCTGCTCTTTCCTTCACGGGGAAGTTAAGGGTTCTTACAGTGGTATCAGAGCTTTGGTTTACAGAGCTCGAGAACAAGACATATTAGAACCATACGAAAGAATTCATCAGATATTGGATTAGTAATATCCAATTAGAATGACTCGTTAGAGATAGGATCAGTAGTATCCTAGAATGAGTGTGAAGAGTATATTTTTCAAATGAAAACAATATTGTTTTAAAAATTTAAATCGCTTTATACGTATTTGAATATTTATTTATTTATTTTGAATATGGACAATCGAGTATATAAAGATTTCGCGTATACGCGTCATGAACGTATATTCGAAGTTTTAATATACTGGATTGATATAGTATCACACTCTAGTTGCCCGGGGATGGTTCTGATAATGTTGCAGCGTTACCAGTATTTATTTTCGAGTGACGAAGGTGTGATTTCTATATATTTCCATTAGACTGGTGTGAGAACCAAAATATAGACAGATTTATTTGTTGTGATTTGGCATCAAAAGCATGATTTTCTGTATATATATATATATCAAAATTATGAATTTGAAACGTTAATCCACTAATAGATTGATGTTTGTGTTGTTTGTTTATTTGTTTGATAATTTTGAACCATTTAGCCTAATTGTATGAAATATTGAATTGTATTGAAAATTGGTTGCATTTGCTTGCATATACATGTACTTACATTGAACAGGTCATAGCAAGGAGGCTAGAGCAAAGAATAAAATTTGTTTGCCCGACAAATAGGTACATGTATACTATAATTTACTGTTTTGTTTGGGTGATGATGATTTTATGAGCCGATTGGCTAGCCGCTTGGCTTTTTCTTTTTCTTTTTGAGATCAGAAGGCCTGTATGGCAATTTCGGGATTTTCCTGTTGCTCCCGGTGCAGGGAAGGTTATGGCGAAATTTTTCGAAAATTTAGGGTGTTAGCCAAATATTTGAAAATTTTGAAAAGTTCTTAGAAACTGAAAAGTTGAAGAACTTAAGCCGTAGTCAAAATAACGGAAGTTGAGTTGATTTGTTAAACAACTTTCGGCCTTTGATTTAGAGAAGATTAGAATATCATCAATAAAAACCATAACAAATTTATTCAATTAAATCACACATTGAACTGATAAGAAAATAGTTAGAAATATATACTTGTGCATTATATATGTTTGAACAGGAAATTGGATAGCTGTTGAGTAAAGATTTTATTTCCGTGCCCGACAAATAGGAAAACCTTAATGAGTTGGATGCGCACTTTTATTATTATATCAACTCCTGTGAATGCCATTGGATGCGGAGTGCTGGTTATTCTGTGTGAAATAATAAACATCGCTGTAGGATAGCAACAATTAATTTTGAACTACGTTACATGGCATACTTCTGGAAGATAGGCATACTTCATCATATACGAGCTTGTGTGATGAGGTGGAAGATTTACCATACGAGCGAGAGGCTTGTATGGCGATGACTATATTTTACAGGTTGAACTGATGACTGATATGGACAATATAAAATTGTAACGATAAAATTGCCAGATTAATAAAAACCCCACACGGGTCTAGAGTTGACAATAATCACGTCTCTCTAGTTATTAGATACGGCACATGGACTATTTATTTCCCACACGGGACGAGGTGATGAGGATTTATCCTCTGGAGCATTTAAAATACACACTCCCTCAGGCTTTGACAGGGTGACGAGAATTTATTCTCTGGAGTTATTATCAATACACGCTCCCCTGTAAACACCAGAATATATCACTATAAATATGTGTATGCTTATTAGGATTTATTGGGAACCTAATACGGCCCAATAAATTTCCAAACCTCTCCCCGTACAAAGGAGGTTATGGCGAAATTTTTCGAAAATTCCGGGTGTTAGCCAAATTTTTGAAAAATTTGAAAATTCTCAGAAACTGAAAAGTTGGAGAATGGAAGCCAGATCGAACGTAGAGTTGATTAATCAAACCACTTTCGACTTCGTTCCTTTTCGGGGACGAAAAGTTTTAAGTGGGGGAGATTGTAACAACCCGAAAATGCGAGCCAGTTTAACATTTTTATTTTGGCAATTTTAGCGAATTTTGATTATTTAAAATGAATTATTTTAAATAATATCGACGAGAAATTTATTTTGAATAGAATTCGAACGTATATATTATATACGTCGTCATTAGAATATAATTAATTATATATAATTATAAATAGAATTGGAAATGGCGCGATAGTTCGATAATTCGATTTCAAACTTCAATTGAATGTACCGGGTGCAAAACAATCCAGATTTTAGTGAAACCAAAAATATTAGGATCTAATTGAGAATATCTTTCTAACGAATCCGGAAAATCGAGATTTCATAGCGGGAATCAAAAGATATGTCCAGTTGAAAATTCTGAATAGTCGCTATGGAATTCAGGCCCTTAAAAATGGGAATTTTGCAAACGACCTCGGATTTCGACGAAACCACTTTTGTTGGATCCTTGATGTCAAGTTATTGCTAGATTCCAATTTTCATAATTTTTCGAATCAATATGTGAGCGTGGCGAAGGAAAACGCGTTTGACCAGTTTTAGTTGATTTTAATCGACTGGAAAATGGCCACTTTTCAAACGGTCTCAGAATTTGACGAAACTAGTTTTGTTAGGACCGTATCGTCAATACGAAGCTAGAAAATATTTTTTTGGAATTTTTAGGGTTAGTATGTGACCCCGGTAAATTGAAATGCGCGTTCAAATTCAATATATAGAGTTATATGTTGATTTTGACGTAAACCGATCGAAACGATCGAATCAGCTTACGATACATATCCCATTGTGTTCGGAATGAGGGTAAAACGCTATGGACGACAGGCGGTGGGCCTCGTTTCGAGGTCGAAATAAAAAGTCAACTTTTTTGAATTAAATAATTTAATAAAATAAATAAAATCTTTCCTCTCTCCTCTCCTTAACTTCTCTCTGCCCCCCCCCCCTTCTTCATTCGTAAAAGAAAGAAAAAAAAAGAGAAAATCCGATCGATCCCGCCGCTCCACCCATCGCCACCGCCACGTCGTTCCTCCCTCCACCTCCGCGCCGTGCTCCGCCCCCTCCTTTCCCCGTCGATCTGCTCTCCCCCTTCCCCTCGCAGCTCTCTCCTTTCCTCCGCGTCTCCTTCTACCCCGAGCTTCCTCCCTCCTCTTAAACCCAACGCCGCCACCACCAGCACCAATCGATGCCCCCCCTCCACTTCCCCGACCTCGACAGCAGCACCCCCGTCTCCCCCTTCTCTCCCCTCCTCTATCCCTCTCCAATAAACCCTCTCCTCCCCCTTCTCCTCAAAAAAAAATCTGACGCCCCCCTCCTTCAACCTCCGCGAGCAGCCGTCCCCTCTCCCTCTCCACTTCAAATTCGCAGCAAATCCCCCTCCTTCCTTGTCGAATAAACTGTAAGTTTTATTTATTTATTTTATTTATTTTCCTACTTAATTTTAATTCTGAAAATGTAGGATTTCTTCAAGAAAATATACGATTTTAGAAAAGGATAATCTAAACTTTTACAAAGTTAAAGATCCGATTTTTAATTATGAGAGGTAGGATTTTTATGCTAGAAAAGCTTTGATTTTTAATGATAGAAAAAAATATAATTTTTATTATATAGAGAAGTTAAAAATATAATTTTTATTATATAGAGAAGTTAAAAATATAATCTTTATATTATAGAAAGGCTAAAAATATTATCTTTATATAGTAGAGATAATAAAAATATAATTTTTATATAATATAGATAATAAAAATTCGATCTTTATTAAGTAGAAGTAATAAAAATATAATTTTTATAAGGTAGAAGTATTAAAAATATGATCTTTATATAATAAAAGATATAAAAATACTATTTTTATATAAGTAGTGTATTGAAAATATGATTTCTATATAATAGAGAATATAAAAATATTATCTTTATATATGTAGCGAAATAAAAATCTGATTTTTATTATATATATAATGAAGTAAAAATGTGATTTTTATAGTGATGATATAAAAATTCAATCTTTATATAAGAAATAGAAATATAAAAATATAATTTTTATATAGAATAAGCGTTGTAAAAATATATATGAATTCGAAATAAAAATGGGATTTTTATTTATTGAAATGAAGAAATAAAAATATGATTTTTACTTGGGCAGCGCGAAAAGAAATGAGATGGAACTGAATTGGAATTTCCAAGGAATCCAGACGGTTCAGCAGTTCAACAGCAAAGCAAGGCAGAGTGGAACCCTCTGTGAGAACTTCTCACTCTAAATTTATTTTCTAGTTATATATATATATATACTAGGATGCAGACGGTGCTTAGCAGCACCCGACACCCGTCATCCACAGACCATGGATGGCTTGTTTGTTTAATTGATGTGTTGTGAAATTGTTTGTGATGTTGATGTGAAATCGATAATAAAATGTAGGTGGTTGAAATAAATTAATTATCGTTAAAAATATAATTTTTAACGTGAATGTGAATAAATAAATATTTATAAACAAATCGGCCGATTTGTTTATATACACTGATTTGACTGATATTGATTGGGATGATAAATTTTACACATCGCCCAACTGCACAAATAAAAATCTGTGTCTGTTGATTTGAAACCCCACACGGGTGTTGGGATGATATTTGCGTACACTAATCCCAATTATTTAATTGTATGTCGATCGATTGTTCGACAGACTGTGTAAGCGTCGATTATTTATATTTGATGCTTATGCAGTTGTGTGGTGCACTTTGGATGATGGTTGATTGTTTATCGTTGCTATTATATACATGTGTTGTATGGAATCCATATAATTAACGTTATATGGTAATTGATTGGGCCTCATTCCAATCGGGAAAATAGTGAATATTATAAAAGGAAATTCATGTGTTGAATATAAAAATATTCATGTGTTGAAACTATTTATGTGTTAAGTAAAATATGTTAACAATAAAATTTACATCTTTATCATATTTAAAATTAGAACTACTTTACGGTTGGAGTCTAATTAAAAATCAAACGATAGATACCATAGTTTTATAAAATATTTTACATAACAAAAATAGTCGTGTGTTGACAGTACTCATGTGTTGAGATTAGTCATGTGTTGAAAGAGATATATATTCATTTGTTGAATAGAATAACAAATTTATTGAAATATATAAAGCCGTGTTGATTAGAGTTGCGCTATTTTGACGTGAACGATATTTATATCGATTTTATTCGTTTTTTAATGAATATTGAAAAGTGATTTCAAAATTTAATATTTTGAAATGAAATTCAAATTAAATTAGATTAAAATTCGAATTGAAATTTTATGGAATCAATTTGAAATGAATTCGAATCGAATAGAAAATGAATTCGATTCGAATTGAATAGAAAGTGAATTTGAATTCAAATTGAATAGAAAGTGAAATTGAATTCGAATTGAATAGAAATGAATCTAAATTGAATTAAATAGAAATTGAATTAAAACGAATGGAAATCGTTTTGAATGAAATTTAAAACGAACTGAAATTGAATTGAAATCAATTTGAAATGAATTCGAATTGAATTAAATAGAAGGTAAATTCAAATTGAATTGAATTGAAACGAATTAGAGTTTGAATTGAATTGAAACGAATTTGAATTCGAATCAAATAAAATTGAAATGAATTCGAATTGAATTGAAATCAAATCAATTTGAAAATTGAAGACGAAGTTGAAATTGTTTTTGAAACGAATTTAGAACTATTTATAAAATTCATTTTAAAAAGGAAATCGACGAAATATGTATAATATATATATATATTATATATATATATATATATATATATATAATGGCCCGAATAGAACGCGCCGCGCCGCGGCAGTTCGTGAATTTCGACCATTGACTTCGAATTGACATTACGGGAGATCCGACCGTCGGATTCTCCTAAAACCGGAACCGTTGGGTTCGTCTCGAAAAGAGCTTTCCAATGAATATTAGAAATTTGAAATCTAACGGTTGGATTTGGAATTATGTCCAAATCAAATTTGGAAAAGGCCCCTGTAAGTGCAGTTCGATGGCCGTTGATGGAAATCGACTGTACGGGCCTTGATAAAATTATTAAAAATATTTATAATTCGTGTAATATCATAAGAAATGATTTGGGAAAAATTGGGCTGAAAAATTCCACATTTGAAAGGGTAAAAGTAGATTTTTATCGAAATGAACTAGTTTTGAACTAGAATTAAAATCAATTCATTTTTGAAATAAATAAATTGAATTTGAAAGTGATTTTAAAAATAATCAATATTCCCAATACGTGGATTGAACTGGAGTTGAATCGAAATTATCTTCGGAATATTTCGATGCTGGATTTCGTGACTATACAGATATTGTTATGGGAATTTGAAAGATATATTTTATATCGTTATTTCCAATACGATATTTGTTGGTTTCAGAATTTGATATTGAATATAAGCCGGTATATTTTCTATTCAGAGCCTTGTATTTAATATCAAATAGGATTTGGGTTTATCGTGAATCGTGTTTTAGATGACATTGGTTCTTTAACCCAGTTAAAGGCAGGATGTTGATTTTTGAGAAGATTAAAACTAAGTGGAGTTTTAAATGAATCTTTAATTAGATTAAAAATGTGAATTGATAATTTAAATTATCAAATCTGAAAGGTGATCGAGAATGGAGTACCACCAGTTTTGCTCCAATGCGATAGTTAAATCTTTAATTAGATTGGAACGTGAAATGGTAATTAATTTTACCGATAGCAGCGTGGTGTTAGATATGGAGTATTACCAATTTTCTCCATGGTATATATAGGTTGGGATTGGGAAATAAAATAAATAATTACTTCGGTGTGGTTCGCTAATCCCGACTAGTTAGAAATGATATCCAAAGGAAGATTATAGGATAAATTTAGAAGAATTTATCTTGGATAAAATTAATGGGAACCTTTCCCTAAGAATGTGATTTTGTGAATAAAAGAATATTCTGAATTGGAATGAGGCGTTTGTTGTGTTTGTGTAACATTTGTTTATCATATGCGTGGGTTATTCAGAAAGGCCGGGTTTATACCCATTCTGAATAACTGATTCGACGAGATGTCGAAGATGAAGACAGTGGCTGAAGACCGGAAGTTTTCACATCGTTTGGGTGATTACTGATGATCTCGATTGGCCTGTACACCCAAGATAAGGGAAACAGTTGGTGATCGTCCAGACGTACTTGGAGATGGATGGATATGCGAGGAAAGTGCCTCTGGTTTCATTCAGACCCAGAACGAACTTGTAAATGGATTGTGTGTCTGGCATTGGATTTTATTCTGTGTTGATTGATCTCTATTAAATATACATCTGTTTGGCGGCGGAGAATTTATTCTCTTGCTTAACGCCCTTCTCTGAGACGTACGAGCTCCGAGGTTGTATATCGATGGACATCAGTCGCATGGAGTGAATTGCCAGTGTGGCACGCGTAAGTGGCAATTGATCAAGGCTTCTGTTGAAAAGCAAAGTCTTGTGGTTGATGATCAAAGAACGGCCTGTGTGGCGTAGCTTTGTGTATAACGTGAATTCGCGAGCCTCACACCTCGGTATGAGTTAAAAACGGGATACAGACCCAAGGAGTGCACGATGTTTCTTTCTAGCTTGGGTGGTGTCAGTGACCTACCAGCCCTGAATTTATATAATTTTCACCTGTGTGGTTGTTGGATACGAGGCGCCTCGGATATAGGTCTGTAAGGACCGGGAAACGTGTGTTCAGGAATAATTAATCCTCAAAAGTAAGGGAGGACCGGCCTTGGAGGTGCCAAAGGATCAGAGTGGGGTCCTGAGGCATTGCTAGAGTGTCTCGAACGCGGAGAGGAGCTTGCCCCTTGCCACGACTCATGACGGAAATCCAATTTCCAATACGTGATATTGCGGTTTTAATTGTAGAACTAGTATGGCGACATGATAGATGGTACCCATACCGCCTATGATTGATATTTATGATTGAAAATTGTTTTGACACTATACACCTATAAAAGTATCAAATAATGTGTTTTAAACGTATCAAGCATGCTTTGGCTGTTATAAGGTAAAAACCCTATCCTCCGGCTTGCATTGCATTGTGTGATGGGACCTGGGTCTTATAGCAGCTTCATTTTTCTTTATTTAGCATTGCGCTGTTTGTTCTATGCACTGGTATTCTTGGGAGGAAACCCCTTCCGTGTTATACGGCGTGGTCCCTTGATTTACCTAACTTTAAAAATAAAGATTAATAACTGGTTTAGTTCTCACACCAGTCACATGACTGACCTGGAGTTTATTGTTTTAACCTAAACTCTGGGTGCCCCTATTTTCCACACGGGCAGCTAGTAGTTTTGGTTTTGCAGATTTATATTCACAGGGTCCTGATTTACAGCTGGAACGATGCTCGGAAAGCTCTGTATCTGTGCATTACTTCTAGTTGTGCTTTTGTATTATTTTCCGCTGCGATGTATTTAAATGTAATTTAAATCTCTGATATTTGTTGAATGTAATTTTATTCATTTATACTCTGTATAGTCTTGTATCTGATGGAATTGTTGTAATAACAATGAAATGTTCTTCCATCTGTGTTCCGATGTGTGTTGTTCTCAAAGTATCCGCTCTTTCCTTCACGGGGAAGTTGAGGGTTCTTACAGCCGCTTCTACCTCTCTCTTCCCTGCTGTTGTCACTCCTCTGCTTCCTCTACCCATCCCTATCACCGTACCTACCCTTATCCCTCCTTCTCCTTTACCTCCACCTCCCATCCAACCTCCCTTGCCTGATCGTCCTCTTCCTCCTCCCATATCTCCTCTTCATCTTCTATTAAATTTTCATCTCTTTTTTACTTCAAACCTAGGAATGCAGGTGAGTACGTACCTATTCAATTTGAAGTCAACTATGAAGGTCGCTCTGTCCCTCCGCTGAAGGTAGTCATTGATGAAGGTACTAAGTCATGGACCGATTGTCGGGTTAGCTCTTTTCTGGCGGGTAATGTTAATTACATGGCAGTTAAGCTTCATTTAAATTGGGTTTGGAAGTTAAAAATGACTACGAAATGTTTTATGATAAGCAGAACTACTTTTTCAAATTTGTTAATCTCAAAGACAAACTTTCAGTTCTCAAGATGGATCCCATGTTTATTCATGGATAGATGTTCATCATATCCAATAGGACTCCCTCTCTTTTGTTGGCACAGGCTGCTGTGAGAACTATCCCCATTTGGATCCACTTTTATCGTATCCCTATAATGCTTTGGTCTCTAGTGGATATCAATTGGATTGCTTGTCATATAGGGAAGGTGATGTGTTATGATGAAAATACTGAAAAAATGAAAAGATTTGAATATGCCAAAGGCCTTATGGAGGTGAGCCCTGAAAAGAAGTTACTTGAATGTTTGGTTGTTGGTGATGATACATGTCCAAATGTTTTGGTCAAATACACTTGGAAGCCTCTCATTTGCACTAAGTGCAGTGTTTTTGGGCTTGCCTTCGATCACTGTGAAAAGCATAAAGTTAATAAGGTTGTTGACATGGGTGCAAAAGTGAATGATGTGGTGGGCATTCAAGATCATGAAGGTGATGGACATGCTAATGGTGGAAATGAGCATGAAGTAAGGAATGGTTTAACAGTAGTGCAAAGGAAGAGGAATAGAACCACAAAGAATTTTGGAGAAAAGTAACAGAAGATACTGAAATTGGTGAGAAGAATGATGTGGAAATGAATAAAGTATTTTATGGTTAACAAATAGCGCAATGCTAAATAAAGAACAATGAAGCTATTATAAGACTCAGGTCCCATCACACAATGCAATGCAAGTAGGAGGATAGAGTTTTTACCTTATAATAGCCAAAAATGCTTGGTACGTGAAATTTCATATTTTATTATTACTATAAGTGAAGAAATCAACTTCAAATATAAATGTATCAATCATAGGCGGTGTAGGTACCCATATATTACGTCACTATACTAGTTCTACAATTAAAACAGCACAATGTTGTATTGGAAGTTGGATTCCATCTACGAACCGAGGAAAGGGATCATCCTGTGCACATTCGAGACACCCTAGCAAGTGCCTCAGGATTCAGTCGTAACTGCACCTGAATCGGTCGGGCCGGTCATCCGTCGATGATTGATTATACCATAAACTATATGTTAGCCGGTTCTATCGAACCTCCAAAATTGTCAGTATGTCGACCATATCCATCAGTCCCGTAGTGACCGATATAATATCCATCAGCCCCGTAGAGCCAATATATCCGAGGTACCTCGTCTCCCATCTAGTAACAATAGTATGCAACATCCACATGAGTAAATAGCCTGGGCTCCATACCATGGCGTTACTCGTAGCTAGAACTAACAAATGTCCATTTCCCTACCGTCCTTCCCGTTTTTGGTTCACACTGGGGTGTGAGGCTCGCGAATTAACGCTACACAAAGCCATGCTATATTACAGTTGCGCTTTGATCATCAACCACAAGGCTCTGCTTTTCAATAGAAGTCTTGATCATTTGCATCTCAGCATGCCACACAGGCAATTCATGCCGTGCGACTGATGTCTATCGATATATAACCTCTGAGCTCGTACGTCTCAGAGAAGGGCGTTAAGAAAGAGAATAAATTCTCCGCCGCCAAACAGATATATATTTAATAACAATCAATCAACACAAAATAAAATCCAATGTCAGATACACATCCATTTACAAGTCCGTTATGGGTCTAAATGAAACCGGAGGCACCTTATTCCTCATCCCATATGTCCAATACAAGAGAGAGGTCCTCGCATATCCGGTCGATCTCCAAGTACGTCTGGACGATCGCCACTTATTACCTTGTCTTGGGTGTACAGCCTAATCAAGACATCAGTAATCATCCAAACAATGTGAAGACCTCCGGTCTTCAACCACCGTCTTCATCGTCGACTTATCGTCGAATCAGTTATTCAGAATGGGATAAACCTGGTCTTTCCGAATAACTCGCATATCTTATAAACAAGTGTTATAAAAACACAACATACGCCTCATTCCAATTCAGAATATTCTTTTATTTAAATATTCATATCATTAGGGAAAGATTCCTATTAATTTTATCAAAGACAAATTCTTTAAATTTATCCTTTAATCTTCCTTTGGATATCAATTCAAACCAATTTAAGGTTTATCCAAACTAGTCGAGATTAGCGCACCTTGCCGAAGTAATCATTTGTTTAGTTTCCCAATCCCAACCTGTTCATCCCATGGAGCAAAACTGGTAATACTCCATATCTAACACCACACTGTTATTGATAAAATTAATTACCATTTCCCATTCAAATCTAATTAAAGATTTGACTATCGCCTGGAGTAAAACTAGTGATACTCTATTCTCGATCATTTCCCAAATTTTATAATTTAAATTATCACATTTCAATCTAATTAAAGATTCATTTAAACTCCATTTAGTTTTAATCTTCCCAAAAATCAATACTAATTATTATTGAACTTTGGAAACACAAACATGTCGCATCGACAATCTACCCCGTACTATTGATTTCTGTCGATATATAATCTTTAAGCTCGTACGTCTTAGAGAAGGATATTAAGCAAGAGAATAAATTCTCCTCCAACAAATAGATATATACTTAGTAGAGATCAACCATACAGTTCGAAATACAATGCTAGGTAATCCTGCCTTTAACTGGGTTAAAGAACCAATGTTGTTAAAACACAGTTTACGATAAACCCAAAATCACATTCCATTAATTATGGAATCTTCACGGAAAACATATCAATATATAATCGATATCAATTTCTGTATCCGACTAATAATATAAATGAAATAATGACAAAGCCTTTTAAATTCCATATATATTAACAGTCTTCCTACATAGAAGCTCACTTCGATTGTTATCAAAACGAATTCCATTCCATTCCAATTTAATATATTAAATTGGAAAACTTTACTTTGGAAAATTCCCGTTAAATCTTAATAAAAAGATTTATAAATTCCAAATCACATTTCACTGTTAATCGGGTTGAAATACAAGTGTTATTTAAAACACCGTTCACTATAAACCTAAAAATCCAATTCTTTTATTTAATTCTAATTAAATATTAATTAATTGGAAAACTTCACTAAATCTTAAATTGAAGATTTATTCTTTTCTCAACTGGTTTAAGAACAGTGTTAATAAAGACACCATCCACGACAAACCCAAAATCCCATTTGATATTAAATACAAGGTTCTGAAGTTATATCGGCTTATATCAAATATCAAATTCTAAAACCAACAAATATCGTATTAGAAATAACGATATAAATATATCTTCCAAATTTCCGTAACAATATCCATATAATCACGAAATCCAATATCGAAATATTTCGAAGATGATTTTCCTTCAAATCTATTCTAATTCATATATTGGAAATCCTTGTTATATTAAAACCATTCACAAATCCATTTTTATTTTATTTAAAAATTATTGGATTTCAAATCTAGTTAATAACTAGTTCATTTTGACAAAAAAATATTTTTATCATTCCAAATATGGAATTTTTCATCCAAATTCTTTCCAAATCATTTATTATGATTTTACACAAATTATTGATATTTTTAATAATTTTATCAAGGCCCGTACAGTCGGTTTCCAATAACGGCCACCAAACTGCGCTTACAACGACCTTTTCCAAATTTGATTTGGACGTATCTCCAAATCCAACCGTTAGATTTCAAATCTCTTGTATTCGTTGGAAAGCTCTTTTCGATACGAACCCAAGGTTCAAGATTTAGGAGAATCGACAGTCAGATTTCTCGTAATATCGATTCGAAGTTAATGGTCGAAATTCGCGAACAGCCGCAGTGCGGTGCGTTCTTCAGGCCATTAAATATATATAATATATATTATATATATTTCATCAGTTTCCTTTTTAAAACGTATTTTATAAATCATTTTAAATTCATTTTAAAAACGATTCCAACTTCATTTTCAATTTTAAATCAAAATTGAATATTCCTGATCATTATAATATATAAATGAAAATATTTTCAAAATATCAGATTTGAAATCATTTCCTTTTCGATATTCATTTTAAAAATGAATAAAATCGATATAAATATCGTTCGTGTCCAAATGGCGCATATCCAATATGCTTCGTATTCCTTCTTCTGGGCCTAATTTCACCTGGAATAATAGTTCAAGGGATGGAATTTATTTGGAGATAAAAATTCATCTACCTTCCATCAATCCTTGAAAATACAGCAAGCTGCTTCTAATATTTCCTCTATTAAAGATAAAAATGGAATTATGTGCTCTGATGCTGATTCTGTGCATTCAACCTTCTTGGATTATTTCAATTCCATCATTGGTAATTCCTCAAATTCTAATGTCACCTTAGATTCATTTTCTCACATATCTTTTCCCTCTATTTCTGAAAATCTGAAGAATGGCCTTATTTCTGAAATAACAGATAATGAAATTTCCAGTTCCATATTTTCAACGAAATCATCAAGTTCTCCTGGGCAAGACGGCTTTAATGCGCAATTCTTCCAAAGCTGTTGGTCAATGGTAGGCAAAGAGGTCATTAAAGCCACTAAAATCTTCTTCATGCATAATAAAATTTTAGGTGGAATTAATGCAACTAGGTTAGCACTTATTCCAATGAACGATATGCCTGATTCAGTCTCACATTTTCGTCCAATAGCGTGTTGTAATGTTTTGTACAAATATATTGCAAAAATGTATGCTCGTCTAATGAAAGTCCTTAGTGATATTATCTCGACAAATCAAAGTGCTTTTCTTCTAGATAAGGACATTGCAGATAATATCCTACTTGCCAATGAGTTGATGAGAGGGTATAACAGAGCTTCTATTTCTCCTCGATGTGTGCTTAAAATGGACATTCAGAAAGCATATGACACAGTTAGGTGGGATACCATTATTTACATTTTATTCAAAATGAATTTCCTTATTCCTTTCCTTTGCTGGATTTACACGTGTATCTCTATTGTTAACATATCTCTTAGTGTTAATGGCTTTATTTTTGTTTATTTCAAAGCAAAACAGGGATTAGGACAGGGGGATCCGACCTCTCCCTATTTTGTATATGTTATGGAATTATTCACTATTCTATCCAATAATGCAATGATCTCAAGGCAAATTGACTATCATCCCTTATGCAAAAGCTCTAGCATTTCCTCTCTACTTTTTGTCGATGACCTGTTCTTACTTACAAAGACGAATTCTAAATCTATCAATGGGATCCTGGCCGTCCTTGAATCATTCAGAATTTTATCTGGCTTGGCTATTAACAAGAACAAATCAAAAATTAGATGTGGTGGTGTATATGACCAGGTAAAACACTCTTTGTATGCTCTTTTAGGCTTAACCCCTATGCATGATGATCAAATCTACCTTGGTGCTCCACTGTGCTCTTCAAGACTGCATGCTTCTCATTGTCTACCACTTTTTGAGAGCATCATTTCCAAAATATCCAGTTGGTCGACATCTAAATTTTCCATGGCTGGAAGGTTGGTTATAGTGAAATCTGTGGCTATTTCAATGTGCATCTACTATGCTAGACTTTTTATTTTACCATCCAAAGTGATTGATATGGTTAACTCTACTGTTTGTCATTTCCTATGGCATGACAACCCATATTCAAAAAAAAAATCCCTGTTTCATTTAAGCATGTATGTTGTTCTTATGCTAATGGGGGTTTGGGTGTTATGAACTTGAAAGCATGGAACAAAGCTGTTTTTTCTTCCAGAATTGATAAAATCTTCTGCTATGACTTAAATCTATGGGCATCATGGTGTAGGAAAAATTTCATAAAACAACAGCATTTCTGGTTAATGGATACTCCTACCGATTGCAGCTAGTCTTGGCGGAACATTTTAATGTGCAGGGTGGACTTCCTATGTTTCAATGTGGGCTCAGGCATATGCAATATATCTCCTTCTGGTTTGACCCTTGGTATGCGCCAGGTATTATAATTACTAATTTCATTGATTACAATGGTAGGAACTTGACGGGTATTAACGAAGATGCGAATGTGGGGACTGTAATTGTTTCTGGAACTATAAGGTTGCCATATTCCGGTTCCTAATTAATTAGAGCTGTCTGGTTGAATATAATGAATTCTCCTTTTCCTTCAACTAACATGCATGCTGTGTGGAATGGTAAATCTCATTCGATAAATTTGTTTATGATGGGATGATGGTGAATGGTACTAGCTGTCTATGGTATAGTAGAATTTGGATGTTTAACTCTATTCCTAAGGAGAACCTAGTTATGTGGAGGGTATTAATGCACGGTATTCATACGATAAAAAGATTGAGGGAACTGGGTATTATTAAGGATGACATCTGTTTGTTTTGTGGTGGCTTTCCTGAATCAGTTGAACATCTTTTTTCGAATGTGATTTCACCTTTTTTGTATGGAAGAACATTTTGCTTCACTTTGGACTTCATTCTCCAGCTACTGTCTCAGCTCAAGAATGGTTTTTGATCTTCAAATTTACTAGGTGGACGAGTATTAGTGGTAGTTTGTTATTGAAAGCCATGAAGAAGACTTTATATCTTGTTTGGATGGAGTGGAACATTAGCGTGTTTAGTGGTACAGTCACTTCTAAACATGTAATTGTCCGATCTATTAGAAGATGTAACGATCTTGCTTTTGTAATGTGTTTGGTTCATTGTAATTGTTATGTGTTCTAATAAAGATGGCAGGGGCCATTTAACCCAGCTTGCTATGCAAAAAAAAACAAGAGAAATCTATTGAGATAATTTTATAGAATCGATTTGTAAAAATCGGTAAAAAAGGGTTTTATCGAATAGTTTTAATAAAAAGAAGCGTAAATTGCTGAGGTACTAATCTGTACTGTTTTTGATTTGATAGTTAAAAACCCGACTATCAATTGATGTTGCTTTTGGACTTTTGACGAGTTAGTTCGAAGAGAGAGGGATGAGAACTGGACCCAAAACCACTTCGAACCACTTTGCGTTCAAGAACTAGCATTGCAGGGATCTTATGAGATTACTCGAAGACATAGATCTTCAGAGCCAGGTTGCTCGCTGTTGTCTCTAGTTAATTACCTGGATCAAACTTGTAACAGTAAACCTCTTAGTTCTGAGGTATCTTCGGTTTCGTTCAGTCCCAGAACGAAATTGTATGGACGAATGTTTGGCAGAGTATTTCCTAAGACCATGTATGTTAATTTTTATAAATATACTGAGTATGGTGGTGGAGAAGGCAACTTCTTCTAGCTTAATGCTCGTAGTATATTTGTGCACATCCATTAGTGATTGGTGGATCTTACAATGCGACATTCATAGTTTGAATGTGATGATTCTAAAAAAAGGTAATCGAGACCTCAAGCCTAATTAACCGTGAAATGACTGAAATCGGGTAGGCAACATGGCTATGTGGGTCATACCCATTAGTGCATATCATCACATAATCTAGAGAAACCGGTTGACCCTATTTTTATATGCTTTTGGAATGGTATGGTTACTAATCCAAACCGTGGTGATGACATATTCGGTAGACCCAAGTTGAATGAATGATCGTTCATGTGCAGTTGGGTTGCAAGTTCCATTCTTTTAAAGGATTTCTAAAAGTTAAGAAGGTTGTTTGTGTTGTGAGTTTTATCAGTGAAAGTATTCCGGACTGATCCGGATTGATTTTGATTTGCTTCAAAATGTGCTCTGGTCAGACTTAGTATATTTTTCAGGATAGGTTTTTCTTAGAGCTTCACAAGAGGAGCTAAGGTCAAGACGTAATTCTGTATTTTCTGCTATTATCTATTTCCACTATATGTGTTGTATAGGCTGACATGGTTGTGTACTCTAATTATATTCATATATGTATACAGTTTTCTATTTGTGTAAAGAGTATTGATATATTATAATTTATTTCGTTCTACTATAAGATTTTATTCTACTTTGATTCTATATTATTGATGTTTCTTCTTCTATTCTAACAATTTTTTTCCTCACCCTCTAATTTTTTTTCTTAACTATCCACTTTTCTGTGCTTTTGAGTTAGACATGGGTAGTTAGATGTGAGCTTAACGATACAGAAAAGTCATTATGATACACAAATAATTCATAGCATTTTGGCCAAAATTAATACTCGGTCTAAAGACTTCTTCTAGTTGGCCGTCAATTTGGAAATTTAACTAATTTGAATAAGTAATTTTTTTTTCTATTTTTTTAAGGTGAGAAATGACTTATATTACCAAGGTGCTTGTTTATATTTTTTATATGTTTACAATGTTCGATTATGCAATTGATTAATTCCTTACTTAGTTATGCATAACCAACCAAAAAAAATGTTTCCAGAGTTTTACCCAAACACATTTTAATATCTTTTTAGTTGCACTAATGATAGCTTAGGTATGTAGATAGCAGCACCAAATTTAAATGCTTTAAAAGTTCTATTGTAATACAACAACATTTTTTGAATTAATTTAACTATGATGCAGATACAGTTATGGTTGCATTCGGTAATACTACATAATCTTAATGCATTTTATAATATATCCGCATTAATGAAATATAGTTATATTTGATTTTGGTATAGAAATTAACTGCATTAAGAAAATGCGTATATTAATGCAATTAATATGAAGTTATAATTGTAACCGCATATTTATTATTTTTGAATAATCTATTGATTTGAATATGCAATTAGAATTGCACCTGAATATAAGTTATATATGAGGAAAAATTACAATTTTTTTAAAATAATTCAACAACGGGACATTTACTTATGCAAAACACATACCATTTAAATGATTATAAAATTTGCGACTTAATGTTGAAAATGGTTTGTTTATATGACATTTTCAAAAAAACTTGTATTCAAATACTAAAATCAAAATGAGATGGGAAGGAATACGAATACGTAACGACCTGATTTATGCAATTGTATTTTATATACTTAAACGAGCATGATGGAACACGATTCTCATTCGATGATGACAAACGATTTGCATGAGAAATCACTTTCTTCTAATCATTTATGATTAACACATTTAAAGAAAATGATTTGTAGTACCATATATCTGAGTTGAAATCATTTGTCAATAGTTTAAATTTTAATTCTAAGTTGCAACATTTATTTTTTGTATTGAAATCATTTGTTAGTAGTCTAAATTTTATTTTTTAAGTTGTAAATCTATTTTATTAAGTTTAATATTTATTTTTATTATTAACTAATAATTTATTTGTTAATCCTTATTAGTATTATTAAGATTTAATAGCGTTTGTAAATGAACATTTTGAATTTATAAAAAAAACTTTATTTGCTAGATCATATTTTTAAGTAACATTAAGTTCTGATAATATTTGTGTACGAACATTTTGAATTTATCACAAATGAAAAAATAAACCGCTAAATCATATTTTCAAGTTATACTAAATTTTGGCATAGAGGCGTTTTTGTAAGGCTGTAAATTTTGTACAAACATCCGATGTCCGTTCATGTCCGTGAATGAAATATGTTCATTCAATTTTGTCTAATTTTCATTTAGAACACGAGTCAGGACATCAAAATTTATACGAGAAAGGAATTATATTTAGTCCGTGTTTATTCAAATTCATCCAAATTCCATGTAATTCAATATATAGTTGAAAAAAATTAGTAAACAAAACAAAATTTGATATAAATAACCAGGTCCGGTCGTGCCCGTGTCCGAAAAATACATGTCTGTGTCTGACTGGTTTCATTTAGGACACGAGTTAGGACAATAAAATTTGTATGAGAAATTTTTTTTGTCTGATCCGTGTCTGTTCCAGTTTTATTCTGGATAGAAACTGAACGCACCTTCGTCCGGTCTGACCGATTTACACCCCTACGTTTTTGATAATTTAACACATGATTTTTTTAATATAAACTGGGTACGTAACATGTTCAAGATAAATGAATAATACAAAATCTAAGTCATATATTTTGTTGAAATCATGTATAGCTAATTTGAAAATTTATTTTTAAGTTGGAGGAAATTAGTTTAAAGGAAAATTTTTAATAAAATTTAATGTTAACGGATGTTAAGTTTTAATTTCCGTTACTAGGACAAACGGAAAATTTATCCATTGTGTCGATTCACCTTCGTTTCTTCTACGAAATAATTTTTCGACCTTCAACAAACAATGACAGCCTAACCACGAACAAAAATTCTTCAATAATTATAAACTAGGGATTCCTCACAAAATCGACTCAATCAATGGACGTGAATTCGCCGATTTCACCATATTTTACACACAAAAAACGTAGAATAGAAATTCTCCAAAACTGGGACTTGTAGATCTAAATTAATCCTAGAGGGGAGGGGGTGAATACGGTTTATCATAGATTTTCGTAGAGTGATTAAATAATATCAATCACAGATAATAATCAGAGTAAATGCGGAAAATAAATAACACACAGATATATCCAGCTTCGGCGAAACCCTGCCTACTGTTACATTCCCCAAGGTTTCTACTAGGAGTTAAAACAATCTCTATGCTTACAATCCCCTGTAAACTCGCGACACTCGCTCCCAACTGTTCTTAACCCTACGCTCAAAACCCTGCACTGGTTTCTATCACCGAAACCAGATTTCCCCGAATTACAAACCCCGTAATTCGTCTCCCTTGTTTTAGAGACAAACTAGAAAACTATAAATTTGATTACAAATTGAAACTAAAGTGGAAAAAAATGAACAATGAAAAACCCTTAATGTAACGACCCGTATTCTACACATCATAGGATTGTAGAATATTTATTTCTTTCCCGTGTGAAGTCGTATGGTCATGTAACTTTGGGAAACATCCATGAGAGTCATTTCCCATGTTCATGATTTTTGTTGATTTTTGAATGACCATTTTGCCCCTAGTCGGTACTGTTTTGGCCATAACTTTTGATTGGAAAGGAATTTTGACCTGAAACCACTTCCATTTGATTCGTTTGATAGTTTCTCTTTCCGTAGAGTGGTCATAAAGGCCAAACGGACTTACCGTTTGGGAGATATGGCTGAAACAAGGTTTGGAGGATGAAAAACTGCTTAACCGGGCCAAATCGGGTGATTAGTGAGTAGGCCCATAACCCATTTCGGGATTTGGGTTATGGGAGGGCTGAAATGAGATGGAGAATCATTCCATTTCAGTTTTCTAGCCTCCACTTATCACCAAGAAACCCTAAAAATGGCCTCCAACCTCTAAATCACCTCCAAATCATCTTTTGGTCAAGGATTTGGCTTAGCAACCCCTAATCAAGGAAGATCTTCACTAAAGCAACTTGGGGCTGCTGTTTAGCATAGAGATTCACATCAAATCAGAGATTTATTTCGGATCTTAGTTTATTTTGTGGCTAAGGTGAGTGATTTGCATAGTTTTGCACTAATTATGGCTAATTAGGGGTGATTAGTGTTAATTAGCGAATTTAAACATGATAAAATTCTGGAAAAATGTTTATAAAATTCGGAATGATGTTTTAGACCTTTGATATGAATTTGGGTTAATTTGGTTAAGTTTTGTTAACCCTATCATTAGTTTCACCTAAACATGCTTAAAGGGAAAATATGGGATTTTGGGTATGTTTGATCCATTTCTACTTATCATATTGATGTTTTGATGGTTGTGGTTGATTATGTATGTTGCTATGACTGTATGAAAGGCTTTGTGACTGATTAGCATAGTTGGAATGGTCGAAAACGCCGTCGAGAGGCGTAAACAACTCGCTGGAACAGCTGCAGGAAGTATGCAGGGATCGGATCGGATCGCATGTCATGTCCACGATCCGCACTCGCGCTTCGCACCCCGATCCGAACCAGATGATCACGATCCGATATGAGGAGTTGTTATGCGATCCGCCTCGTCCTTCCACGAATCGACCAGCCTCACGAACTGATGGGAAGTCACGACCCGATCCGATGCAGGAGGCGCGACCCGGTCCGAATGCCTAAGGCGCGACCCGATCCGAATGCCTAAGGCCGATCCGATCCGATGAAGAGTGTGAAGGCTGATCCGATCTGATTCGATGGTGATGACCAATAACCCGAGATGCAAAGGTAGTCCATATGGGAGTTAGAGCTCAGGATCCCGGAACCAGTTGGGAACCAATGAGTTCACTTCATGGTTGGACTTTGCTGCGGGACGTGTGCTAAGGAGTTGTCGACGTTCATAACTTCGATTCACCACTAAGAATGATGGGCTACTTATCAGTGCAGTAGGGTCATTATGACCTGAGGGGCAAAGTGATGGTAGCAAGACTACGTTATCAATGCAGTAGGGTCATTATGACCTGAGGGGCAAGGTGATGTGTAGTAAGACTATGAGCCAGCGCAGATGGGGTGAATAACTCCATGGGGCAAGTGGACATAGTAAGGATTAGTAAGACTATGAGCCAGCGCAGATGGGGTGAATAACTCCATGGGGCAAGTGGACATAGTAAGGATTAGTAAGGCTATGAGCCAGTGCAGTGGGGTTCTTGTGACTCCATGGGGCAAAGTGGACATAGCAAATGATTAGTGGCTACGTTATCAGCGCAATGAAGCCATTTATGACTTCATGGGGCAAAGTGATCGTAGCAAGGTATGTTGGGTGATCGAAGTGGTGAATATCGTATGCTTTACGCACTGAGTGAGAGATGTGAGGATGGATGCTATGCTTGATTGTTTGCTATCATTATGACATGCACACCTCCCCCACCTCCGTATCTTTATATTGATTGATATGATACCTTAGAGTGTTGTACAGTATGTAGTGCTAACTCTTTGGTTGCAGGTCCAGGTATGTTTTAGTCTACCTGTTATTGTTCACTTTAGATGCTTATCGCTCATACCAGGCTTTATGTCTGACCCATAGTTTTATGTCTCCTCTTATTACTCTGGGTGCTCACACGAGCAGACTAGAAACAGGTTAGCTGGTGATGCGCGAGTAGCTGATTCGGAGGCGGGCAGGAGGCTTCCACGTATGATATATATATATATATATATATACACATTCTCCCTGTGTCGTTGGTGGTCACTACTTGGGCATTAGTAGTGTACCTCATTTACCTTACTTTTGCTTTGAGACAGTTTGAAAGTTGTAATAAGCTGTATTTTGGATTTCCGCTGCCATGATGTTTAGTTCTGATTTTCAGCTTATGCACTGTCTCTCCTATTTTATGTCAAGTATGTTATTATTATATTTTGTTCTATGCGCCGTGAGACATTCTACAGGTTCTTTGTATGTGCATTTCCTTCTTTCTTTTCCTTTTGGCGACCCGTTCTGTGCTAACTGGACATGTGTACAACGCACCTTTGGAGTAAATGTCGGTTGGTGCGGGGCGGGCCGTCACACTTGGTATCAGAGCGAGGTTGCGTAGTTAACCTAGGGAAAGACATTAGGGAGAGTTAGTACGTATATGAGAGCGCGTATTTGTGATTACTTTGGTTTTCAAAAGCTATGTATATATATACTATTAGTGGTATAAGAATGAAGTTGCACTACACTAGTACCACTATGGGGTCGTTAATCGTTTCCCTTTTACAGATTGACGATGAGCCGACATGTTAGAGGTACCGGTAGAGGGGACAATAATGGGAATGCCGCTGACATGAGGGCGATGTTTACCAACCTCATGAGAGACATGCTTAGAGAAGTGCAAGGGGCAGTTCCCAATCCCGGAGTTGGTGTTGGCCCAGTAGTGCAGGCGCCTAGGGTCGATTTCGCCAAGTTGTGCAAAGATTACACTAATCTTGGTGGGAAGTCGTTCCACGGAACGGAGTCGGCCACAGATGTTCAAGATTGGATGGATAACTGATCGTATCTTTGATGACTTGGGTCTTGAGGATGCGATGAAGAGAAGGCTAGCGTCTCGCCAGCTGCAAGGGCGAGCGATGAATTGGTGGAATGCTATTAGAACAGCTACTCCAGAGGACCAGGTTACTTGGGTTCAGTTCAAGGCTCTCTTTAGCGAGAAGTTCATTCCAGCTGCCCAGAAGTCAGTGTTGTTCAAGAGGTTCTTAGAACTCAAGCAGAATGGGAGGGCAGTTTCTGATTATATTGCTGAGTTCGACACTTTGTCGAAGTATGGACTGTCTCTTATTGATACTCCTGAGAAGAAGAATGAGAAGTTCATTACTGGTTTGGATGGGTACTTGGGGGAAAGGCTTATCAACCACATCGATGAGACTTTTGAATCGATCGTGGGGAAAGCTTTGAGATCAGAGAGTCTTTACCCTAAGTCAAAGACTGAGGCTGCATCTGCAGAAGGGCCAAAGCCGCAAGCAGGCGGTGGAGGCAAGAATAACTCTCAGAATAAGAGGAAGCAGGACCAATCAAAAGGTGGCCAGAAAAAGAGCAAGAAGGATGTTGAGTGCTTCAGCTATGGAAAGAAGGGCCATTATGCTAAAGAATGTCGGGCCAAGCCAGCGGAAAGGAAGTGCTACAACTGTGGTCAAGTGGGACATCAGAAGGACAAGTGCCCGCAACCTCTTAAGGAGAAGCAGATTGTGAAAGCATATGCTTTTGATGCTGTTCCTTCTTCGTCGAATGCCCCAACTGCAGCGGAGAAAGGGAAGAATGTTGTTATTCAAGGTATGCTTTCTATTTATGGTGTACCAATTTGAGTTTTGTTTGATACTGGGGCTTACCGTTCCTTCATATCTAGTGACCTGGTAGATAGGTTGGGACTGGAACCCGAGATAGTCGATAGACCATTGGTTGTGACGAACCCGATTGGTGGTTCGACTAGCCTTAGTATGATTTGCAGGAATTTGGTCTTATCGAGTCATGGATGTATGTTTGTATGTGATTGCTTTGTTTTGGGCTTTACTGTGTATGGCATTATATTGGGAGTCGATTGGCTCCAAAGATACGGGGTGGTGGTAGACTGTGAGGGCTTTTTGGTGACAATGAGGGCGGATGATGGGCGGAGGGTAGTGTTTGGTAGTCTACCTAGTGATGGGGTTATGGCTAGTTTTGTAAATTCCCTCGACATCCCGCAGGATGAGTTGTCAGATGTGCCCGTGGTTGGCCAGTATCCAGACGTCTTCGAGGAGGTGACCGGGCTTCCACCACACCGAGAGATTGAGTTCCGTATTGATTTAGTGAAAGATGCCAGACCTATAGTGATGCCACTTCGTCGTATGGCACCAAAGGAGCAGCAAGAGCTCGGGGTGCAAGTCAGCAATCTTTTGAAGAAGGGATTGATTAGAAGGAGTGTCTCCGAGTGGGGAGCACCAGTTGTGTTTGCCACTAAGGCAGATGGTTCCCTTCGTTTGTGTGTGGACTATCGCGAGTTGAATAAGGTGACGAGGAAGAATAAGTATCTTCTACCGCGGATAGATGATTTGTTTGATCAGCTGGAAGGAGCAAGAGTGTTCTCCCAGTCGGACCTCGCGACAGGATTTCATCAGCTTCGAGTAGCGGATGAGAGTGTTCCGAAAACGGCATTTAGGACGCCGTCTGGACTTTACGAGTGGCTGGTCATGCCGTTTGGGTTGACCAATGCACCAGCCTATTTTGTGGATCTTATGAATCGAGTATTCAGAGATCAGTTGAATAAGTTTGTTCTGTGTTCGTGGATGATATCCTTGTTTATTCAAGGACAGAGGAGGAACACAAGGGGCACTTGAGGATAGTGATAGAGGTGTTGAGGAAACACCAATTGAAAGCGAAATTCTCTAAGTGTCGTTTTTGGAGAAGGGAAGTAAGATTCTTGGGTCATGTTGTTTCAGAGTGTGGTATTGCCGTGGACCCTGCGAAGGTGGCTACGGTACAAGATTGGCCTACGCCCAAGAATGCTACAGATGTAAGAAGTTTTTTGGGATTAGCCGGATATTATCGTAAGTTTATCCAGGACTTCTCCAAGATTGCAGCACCGTTGACTCAGTTGACTAAGAAGAATCAGTCCTTCGTCTGGGACGGAGTGTGTGAGGATGCCTTCAAAAGTCTAAAGGAGAGGTTGACGCGTGCGCCAGTGTTAGTCATTCCTATGGGGAATGAAGAGATGACGGTATACACGGATGCTTGTGGTACCGGACTGGGTGCAGTATTGATGCAAGGAGGTAGGGTTGTAGCTTACGCTGGTCGACAGCTAAAGCCGCATGAGAAGAAGTATCCTACCCATGATTTGGAATTGGCAGCGATTGTATTTGCGCTGAAGATGTGGAGACACTATCTCTTGGGAGAAAGACTTGAGTTGTTTACCGATCATAAATCGTTAAAGTATCTCTTCTCCCAGAAAGATCTGAATCTCCGTCAGCAGAGACGGTTAGAGTTCTTGGCTTCGTATGATTTTGATATCGCGTATACACCTGGGAAAGGTAATGCAGTAGCCGATGCCTTGAGTAGGAGACATGCCAGCTTAGGGGCAATGTTTCTTGAATGGAAGCAACTGGAGTTTATCGCGGGGTTTGATTTCAGACCAAGGTGCGAATTGGATCCAGTTATGCTAGCTAGTTTGACGATCAGACCCACTTTGATAGAGCGGATTGGTTCTAATCAGAGGGACGATCCTAACCTATTGGAAATCATCTTCAAGTTAGAGATGGGTATCGATGAGGAGATGAATGTGTATGGGCTTGATCGAGATGGATGGCTTCGGAAGAATGGAAGACTAGTTGTGCCCAACGTGAATGGTTTGAGAGATGAAGTGCTTAGAGAATGTCATCACTCAAAACTGACTATACATCCCGGTGATAATAAGATGTATCGAGACATGAGACAGACTTACTACTGGGAAGGGATGAAAAGAGACGTTGGGAAGTTTATATCCAAATGCATGAATTGTCAGCTAGTTAAAGCCGAGCAAAAGAAGCCTAGTGGGTTGTTGCAACCATTAGAAATTCCCGAATGGAAATGGGAGCAAGTCTCGATGGATTTCATCGATGGTTTACCAAGGACTAGATCGGGATATGATAGCATTTGGGTAATTGTGGATCGATTGACTAAGAGCGCAAGATTTATACCCGTCAAATCGACCAGAACGGCAGCCAAGTTGGTAGAATTGTATATGAAGTGGATAGTGAGATTTCATGGAGTACCCAAAAGCATTGTGAGTGACCGAGACCCGTTGTTCACTAGTGGGTTTTGGAAGAGCTTACAAGAGGCTCTAGGGTCAGGATTACATCTCAGTACCGCATATCATCCTCAGACCGACGGTCAGACGGAAAGGGTGAATCGTATATTGGAAGATCTCTTGAGAGCGTGTATATTGGATTTTGGTGGATCATGGGATGACCATTTGCATCTAGTAGAGTTTGCATATAATAATAGCTACCAATCCAGTATCGGTATGGCTCCATATGAAGCTTTGTACGGAAGACCGTGCAACTCACCATCATGTTGGATAGAGACTGGCGAGAAGTTTGTGCTTGGACCAGATGTGGTGAGAGAAACTTCAGATAAGATTAAAATCATTCAGCAACGAATGAAAGCTGCCCAAGATAGGCAGAAGAGTTATGCTGATAAGAGGAGAAGAGATTTGAAATTCTCCGTTGGTGACTTGGTGTTTGTTAAGATCTCTCCGTTGAAGAGCGTGATACGATTTGGCAGGAGAGGCAAGTTGGCACCAAGATTTGTTGACCCGTTCCCCGTTCTTGAATTAGTCGGGAATTTGGCATATAGAGTTGGCTTACTAGAGAAAATGGCGGGAATTCACGATGTATTTCATGTTTCCCAACTGAGGAAGTTCGTTCACGACTCAGATGTGACTATTTCACCTGATCAGTTAGAGGACTTCGAAGTAGAACCCGAGGCGGTTGGGAACCGCAAGCCGATTCGTATTGTGGGGCACGATACAAAGCAACTTCGAAGGAAGTCGGTGAAGCTAGTCAAGGTTCAGTGGGGCGAGGACGAGAATGATTGTACTTGGGAGACAGAAGAAAGCATTAGGAAGACATATCAAGAACTCTTTGTCTGGTAAGATTTACTTTACGATTTAGTTTTCCGCATGCTAGGGTAGACTTGTTTTGCTTGTTTTGCATGTTGATTGTTGGTTTATGATTGATAGGCATGTGGGACCTTTGTGTGTGTTTGGATTAGGGAATTTCGGGGGCGAAATTTCTTAAGGGGGGGAGAGTGTAACGACCCGTATTCTACACATCATAGGATTGTAGAATATTTATTTATTTTCCGTGTGAAGTCGTATGGTCATGTAACTTTGGGAAACATCCATGAGAGTCATTTCCCATGTTCATGATTTTTGTTGATTTTTGAATGACCATTTATCCCCTAGCTGGTACTGTTTTGGCCATAACTTTTGATTGGAAAGGAATTTTGACCTGATACCACTTCCATTTGATTCGTTTGATAGTTTCTCTTTCCATAGAGTGGTCATAATGGCCAAACGGACTTACCGTTTGGGAGATATGGCTGAAAGAAGGTTTGGAGGGTGAAAAACTGCTTAACCGGGCCAAATCGGGTGATTAGTGAGTAGGCCCATAACCCATTTCGGGATTAGGGTTATGGGAGGGCTGAAATGAGATGGAGAATCATTCCATTTCAGTTTTCTAGCCTCCACTTATCACCAAGGAACCTTAAAAATGGCCTCCAACCTCTAAATCACCTCCAAATCATCTTTTGGTCAAGGATTTGGCTTAGCAACCCCTAATCAAGGAAGATCTTCACTAAAGCAACTTGGGGCTGCTGTTTAGCATAGAGATTCACATCAAATCAAAGATTTATTTCGGATCTAAGTTTATTTTGTGGCTAAGGTGAGTGATTTGCATAGTTTTGCACTAATTATGGCAAATTAGGGGTGATTAGTGTTAATTAGCGAATTTAAACATGATAAAATTCTGGAAAAATTTTATAAAATTCGGAATGAAGTTTTAGACCTCTGATATGAATTTGGTTTAATTTGGTTAAGTTTTGTTAGCCCTATCATTAGTTTCACCTAAACATGCTTAAAGGGAAAATATGGGATTTTGGGTATGTTTGATCCATTTCTACTTATCATATTGATGTTTCGATGGTTGTGGTTGATTATGTATGTTGCTATGACTGTATGAAAGGCTTTGTGACTGATTAGAATAGTTGGAATGGTCGAAAACGCCGTCGAGAGGCGTAAACAACTCGATGGAACAGCTGCAGGAAGTATGCAGGGATCGGATCGGATCGCATGTCATGTCCACGATCCGCACTCGCGCTTCGCACCCCGATCCGAACCAGATGACCACGATCCGATATGAGGAGTTGTTATGCGATCCGCCTCGTCCTTCCACGAATCGACCAGCCTCACGAACTGATGGGAAGTCACGACCCGATCCGATGCAGGAGGCGCGACCCGATCCGAATGCCTAAGGCGCGACCCGATCAGAATGCCTAAGGCCGATCCGATCCGATGAAGAGTGTGAAGGCTGATCCGATCTGATTCGATGGTGATGACCAATAATCCGAGATGCAAAGGTAGTCCATATAGGAGTTAGAGCTCAGGATCCCGGAACCAGTTCGGAACCAATGAGTTCACTTCATGGTTGGACTTTGCTGCGGGACGTGTGCTAAGGAGTTGTCGACGTTCATAACTTCGATTCACCACTAAGAATGATGGGCTACTTATCAGTGCAGTAGGGTCATTATGACCTGAGGGGCAAAGTGATGGTAGCAAGACTACGTTATCAATGCAGTAGGGTCATTATGACCTGAGGGGCAAGGTGATGCGTAGTAAGACTATGAGCCAGCGCAGATGGGGTGAATAACTCCATGGGGCAAGTGGACATAGTAAGGATTAGTAAGACTATGAGCCAGCGCAGATGGGGTGAATAACTCCATGGGGCAAGTGGACACAGTAAGGATTAGTAAGGCTATGAGCCAGTGCAGTGGGATTCTTGTGACTCCATGGGGCAAAGTGGACATAGCAAATGATTAGTGGCTACGTTATCCGTGCAATGAAGCCATTTATGACTTCATGAGGCAAAGTGATCGTAGCAAGGTATGTTGGGTGATCGAAGTGGTGAATATCGTATGCTTTACGCACTGAGTGAGAGATGTGAGGATGGATGCTATGCTTGATTGTTTGCTATCATTATGACATGCACACCTCCCCCACCTCCGTATCTTTATATTGATTGATATGATACCTTAGAGTGTTGTACAGTATGTAGTGCTAACTCTTTGGTTGCAGGTCCAGGTATGTTTTAGTCTACCTGTTATTGTTCACTTTAGATGCTTATCGCTCATACCAGGCTTTATGTCTGACCCAGAGTTTTATGTCTCCTCTTATTACTCTGGGTGCTCACACGAGCAGACTAGAGACAGGTTAGCTGGTGATGCGCGAGTAGCTGATTCGGAGGCGGACAGGAGGCTTCCACGTATGATATATATATACACATTCTCCCTGTGTCGTTGGTGGTCACTACTTGGGCATTAGTAGTGTACCTCATTTACCTTACTTTTGCTTTGAGACAGTTTGAAAGTTGTAATAAGCTGTATTTTGGATTTCCGCTGCCATGATGTTTAGTTCTGATTTTCAGCTTATGCACTGTCTCTCCTTTTTTATGTCAAGTATGTTATTATTATATTTTGTTCTATGCGCCGTGAGACATTCTACAGGTTCTTTGTATGTTCATTTCCTTCTTTCTTTTCCTTTTGGCGACCCGTTCCTTGCTAACTGGACATGTGTACAGCGCACCTTTGGAGTAATTGTCGGTTGGTGCGGGGCGGGCCGTCACACATAAAAACAAATATAAAAACCCTAGTTTTAATTTATTTAACCCTTTTAATAACTTGGTCCGCCACTTTGTTTAACCCCTTCTTAGTCTTGCTCGATCTCCTTTTTGGTCTCTGGGAATAAGAATGACTTTTGGTGATTTTTCTAGGGTTTCAATTTTTCTTGAAAATGAAGCCGCTGCTCTCTCTTGTGATGAACTCGAATTTCTAGTGGCATTCTCTTCTTCAATTTAGTTGTCGAACGATGATTTGGATCCAAGTTTACTCCTTTCTCTAGTACGAATTTTAATTTTGATTTTTTTTATTTGTTCGAACTTGGATGATCTTCTGCCAATGAGGATGTGGGTGTTATATAGGATTAAAATCCGTAAATATTGTGCTCTGATTTCGTATTCGTTTGACTTGGTCATGATATATACGAGAATTTTGTTGTGGATTTGATCTTGATTTTCCCCTGATTTGCTGCGTTTATTTCTTCAGATGATTTGAACTTGAATGAATATAAAGCTTGGGCTTCTTAAATCCACGGCTTGAATTTTTGGAGTTTGATTTTTTTTTTCAAACACTCTGGAAACTTGCATATTCATATATATTTCTGGAAATATTAGCTTTCTGATTTTCTGGATTTTGAATTGGTCTCTATCAACTTAAAATAACTGCAGTATATATCTTTTTTGTAAATATAAAGTTGAGCAGTTTTACTGAAACTTTGAATTTCATTTCCCTTTGAAACAGAACTGGTAATTGAATACTTTTGGTAACTTTGATATTTTCCTTGACCAACTTTTAGATAAGAACAGATACTATCCTTGAGCATGCCTTAAATTTGAACAGATGCTTCATTTTAAGTTGAAATGATATTGCACATTGATTTGGCTCGACCTTGGGCTGATGCTTTGATTTCTAGTCATTCAAACTGATGCTATACATGATCACCCCTTTTCCTAGAACTAATGTTTTTGTATATTTGTGGCTTCTTGTTGTTGATGTTAATCCATAGCATGGTTTTATGTTGCCATTGCAAATGCTTCACCATGTATATAATCTTTTCTGTGTACATTAACTTGTACAGCCATTTTTGCATATCTTGTCTTGGTCATTGTTGAGTCGCCGGTATAGTTGAGCCTTCACTTGTTGATGTAGTTTTTATCCATATCTTCGCAGATTTGTCTTCATATTTGCCTTGTCCATTTTGAGAGCTGTACCATATGCATGTTGCCACTTTCACTTGCATATGCTGTTTCAAACACCTTATTGTATATGTTGCACTTGATTACTCGGCACTAGAACATGTCATGTGTATGAACTTGATTTATTTGATATAGCTGCACCATGATTTGTGCATGGTTTCAACTACACTCTTGCTTGAACTTGTTAAACTTGAGATATGAGTTATTTACATCCATGTGCACTTTAAAAATTAATGCCATTATGCTGGTCTGAGCTTGATTAGTTGTATACTGTTGCACTTGTACATTTTGCATCTTGTCGTTTGCTTCTTCACCATGTTGTTGAATGCCACCATACTTGAATTTGTCTTTGAACTCTCAAACCTGCTCGACCATGCACCATGAACTTGCAGCTGCACTGTTAGAACATGTATGCTACTTAAACAAGATCCATGTTTCCTTGTAATCCTGTGCCATTTATGTTTGTTTGTGTTGTCTACTTGAGCCTCTTTGAAAACTGTTGAATCATGTATTGTTGTAGCTCCATTCACCATGTACTATTAACTTATGCCATGACATGTACTAACTGAACAAGTTTGCATTTAGTCTGTTGCAATTCTGAATTGACTTGATCACTTGTACATGCATTAATTATTTTTGTCCATTTTCAGTTTGCACCCTATAAAAACAAACTGAAAAGAACATATACAATTCTTGATTTGGTTTAACCATGTTCGAGTTTAGTACTTTCAAGTATTCGGCTTTCTTGCTATACTTGATCATTTTTGATCTTGTATAGTATTGTGCCATACTTGTAATATATATCAGACCAAGTCAGAAAAATGATGACAAACACACCGTAATTATAAGGCAAATAAAATTTAAAAATAAATTTGTATTTGCTTGTATTTAAATTTTAGTTTGTTCCAGTTTACTGCATGTGTGCTTTTGTGACAGATATGAGATGACTGGACTGGATTGGAGCACAAGAAGACTGTGTCAGTGTTAGTGAATGTTTTTATAACCGTGTATGTGTAATTGAGTGATCTAGTGATATGTAGTGAGGAATTTCTGTATATGAGAGTGATTGTAGACACGAGTGAATAGAATTGTACTATTATCTGTAATAATCAAATTGATTGAAATAAAAACATATTTTTGTTGTTCTATTCAATCTATTTATTTATTTTGAATCTTTTAATAGTACAATTTCTGTGATACGTATATGTGTCATGTCAGAAATATTCAAAACTATTTTAATTGTAAATAGTGGAGTGATGTATATGTACTATTTCAAACATTGAAATAAAATATTTATTTAAATAAAAATACTGTTTGAATATTTAATTCTGCGTGATAGTATTCTATTCAAATAAATATTTGTTTCTGTGTGTGATGTGAAATATAGAATAGTAATGTTTACAAACACATTTATAAAATTATATATATATATATATATATATGTTTGTTATCATCAAACAAAAATCATACTGTTATACTCAACAATCTCCCCTTTTTGATGATGACAAGAGTATACAAGATTTTGAATGTGTTAAATGTGTTTGAACGTGAAATATAGTACTCCCCCTATTTGTTTGTTCCCCCTACAACTGAACTCCCGCTATATACGTGGAAAACATAAATAACGAAATTCAATTGACTAATCTCCCCCTAGATATTTAATTTCCAATCTTAAAATATTCTTGAATTAAATAGTCATCAATCAAAATCTTGACCATTCTCCCCCTTTTGCTATCATCAAAAGAATAATAGAGATCGAAATACTGACGAATTTATACCATAAATATAAATTCAAATTAAGAGAGAGAATATATATCACAAAGCCCATTTAATCAAACAAAAATCATAATAATCTTTAAATCAGAAGCAAATTTCACTTTCAGAATGAATGGATTTACGATGGATTTTATAGAATGAGGAGAGCTCAATAAAATTGAATATTTGAATATGAGTTTAAAAGATTTTAAATAAGCTCAAAAATGTGTTAAGCACTTGCTAACCACGCATAGCCCAAAGGTCTTTTAAATGGGGTTAGTAGTAACTTAACTTTATCCTCTCTAATGAGTTCCATCCATGCACAACCCAAAGGTCTTTTAAGTGAGAATGGAAGCACATAGAGATTAAGGTAATTCACCCACACATAACCGCGAGGACTTTTAAATGGGAGTGAATACCAAGGATAAATAATATAATATATATTTTTCTTTTTCTTTATTTATATTTCCAAGATATTTTTCTTTCCAATGATAATTTGAACTCTCCAAATTCAATAAAACCATGATGAATGACAGAAATATGATAGACATAGAAGATGGTCGTGAAATAAGCTCTAATTCAAAGATATTATAAAATCTGTCCAATCATCATGAGATTTTATAATATAATCTCCTCTAGTTATGAATTATACCATAGTCACAACTCATCACAATTTCGTAAATCTATTAATAATTTTGATGAGTTTCAAAAAATGGTTCAAATTGGTCAATAATTTCAATTTTCGAATAAATAATCAAAAATAATTTTAAAATTGAAAATATCAATTTCATGAGGGGTTTTGAAAATATCAATGCAAGTTGAAAATCAGTTTAAAAAATTAATCAGTAGAATGTGAAATTATCTAATATTTCTAAAGTTGATTGCTCTTAGGCAATTTAAAACGCTTCTATATGAAATTCCAATTGCCTATGGAATTTAAAGAAACCAGTCACTGATTTTCCAACCCATCGTCCAATCACCAAGGTATTCAAACAAATCAAATCAATTTCTTTATTAGAGCAGCACAAGATCATTTTTAAAGTAAGAATCACAAGTGAAATTTTCAGAGAATTTTTAAACAAGCACCAGAATTAGTCAACGATCAAATCTAAAGGTAATTATTTGGAATCACTTGAGAAAAAAATCAAATTTTATAACCTAAGAAATTCAGCAGTCAATCACAAATGATTTCAAAATCAATATGATCAAGCCAAGTAAAAAAAATGAAATTTTCACAACTAATCAATCATGGCTTTCAAGTAGTCCGCTGTACTGAGTTCAGTTTTTCAATATTTTTCAAAAATGAATAGAAGAAACTCAAAACAGCAAAGATGTGTGAAATTTCATTAGCTTTCCAGAACATCATAAATGTTAAAAATTTCAATTAACAATGTTCAAAATATGTCAAAAATATCATTGAAGTTCAATACTAATCAGCATAAAAGAAAATCAAAAAAAAAAAATCACGAGTTTAGAGATCATACCTGACTTACCTTAATCGATGTGAACCAAAGAATCTCCAACTCTGAAATCTATGGCTAAGGAACTCCAAATAATTTGATAATATGAAACAGTTTGAATTTTATCTTTGTTAAGCACAGTTGTTCCTTAGCCTTCCTCGGTACCAAAATGTTTATGGGATCGAGTGGTCTGACAAAAGTTGTATTACCACTCTTAACTTCGTACATGTTTTGGTACCCAAACCCGTTTATATAATGATCCATTAGTATCTATTAAAGTACCCTTTGGAACCCAAATTCGTTTAGATTTATTCAAATTCATTTTGTTTTTTTTGGAATCCAAATATGTTTAAATGAATTGTTTTTAAACAAGTTATCATTTTGTTTAGATTTAAAAACCCTTTGAAATTATTAGATTTCAGAATTTCAATTCGATCGTTATCAAGGCCATTTAAAGGATTTTTAAAATCATTAGGATTTTGTTTTTCAACTAGATAAACTTTTCCAAAGCCAAGTCCTTTCTTATTTTCAACAAAAAATTTGTTTTTCAACAACATATTCAATGATTTCTCTCTTTTAGAAAATTTTGACAAAGTTGATTCAAGCCGTTGAATTTTAGATTTAAGATTTCTACTTTCTTTCATTAAATTTGAACAACGATTAATAGCGATTTTCCTCTTTTCTGCGTCAATTTGTTTAAAACCAAATTTTCGTTTTCAAGTGCTTCGATTTTAGCATTGGACTTAGAAATTTCAATTTCAAATTGTTTTCGCTTTTCAAAATCAAGTTTTTCAAATTCTCTAAGCTTTTCAATCTCCTTCTCAAAATCACTATTAACATTCTTCAAATTCACGTTTTCACTTTTAAGTAATTCAAAATCAGTTTTAAAATTCAAAAGATCAGTACTCAAAAATTGACATTTTTCGCATTTTGAATACGGTGAAATCTTAACTTTTTCAAGTTTTCTTTCTAAACTGTTATTTTCTTGAACTAGTTTTGACCTATCAGCTTTCAATTTCTTAACTTTTAGTTCAAGAGAATCAATGGTTTTTGTGAGATCATGACACATTAAAATTAAATCTTTAGAAGTAAAATTCGATACCTCACTTGAATCCTCTTCACTACTTTCTGAATCAGATTGAGCCATAAGACATAAGTTAGCTTTCTCTTCATTACTTTCAGAAACTTCTTCTCCTTCCTCGTCATCCCATGTAGCAGCAAAAGCCTTCTTCTTTCTTCTGAATTTCTTCTTCTTTTCATTCTTAAGCTGTGGGCAATCAGGTTTGACATGTCCAGGTTTCTTGCAATTGTAGCAGTACACTTCATCGTTTGAACTATCTTAACTTTCGGACTTGTTGGTTTTTGTATTCTTCTTTCATGGCTTGTAATTTCTTTTGGCCCACTTCCTAAAACCATGGCGAGGTCTTCAGCGGGATCTTCTTCATCACTTTCAACATTATTATTTAGAGCAATCGTCTTTTTCTTTGATTCAGAATTCTTTCGTTCTTCTCTTGCTTTTAACTCCATCTCGTAAGTAATCAGATTTCCAATCAACTCTTCCAAGCTTATTTTAATCAGATCTTTTGATTCTTTAATCGCCGCCAACTTAGCTTCAAAATTCATCGGTAGCACTCTCAATACTTTTCTGATCAATTCCACTTCGGTATAAGTTTTTCCAGGAGCTTTTGCATTGTAGACTAGTGATGAGAAGCGTCCATACATCTCTTTTATATCTTCGTCTTTTTGCATAGAGAAATTTTCATATTCGTTGCTGAGTAGAGCAAGACGAGATTCCTTAACTTGAGAAGTACCTTCGTGTGTGACCTCCAACGTATGCCATATTTCCTGCGCAGTTTCACAATGAGAAATTTGATTAAATTCAGTTTTATAAAGAGCACAGATTAAAGCATTCATCGATTTGGCATTAGTTGAAAATAATTTTTTATCATTAGCATCCCACCTGTCTTTTGATTTAGGAACTTCAATACAATTAACAGTAACAATGGGAGATTTATAACCCATTTCAATAATACTCACACATCATAATCGACTGAACTCAAATAAATTTTCATCCTTGCTTTCCAATAGGCTTAATCAGTTCCATTAAACGTTGGTGGCCTAGCTATAGACTGACCCTCAGAAAAAGCATTATTAGACAGATTCATGACTCTAGAGTTAAAATAAAATAAAAAATACCTGCTCTGATACCACTTGTAGGATCTAAATTAACCCTAGAGGGGGGGTGAATAGGGTTTATCGCCGATTTTCGAAGAGTAATTAAATAATGTCAATCACAGATAATAATCAGAGTAAATGCAAAAAATAAATAACACACAGATATACCCAGCTTCGGCAAAACCCTGCCTACTGCTGCATTCCCCAAGGTTTCTACTAGGAGTTAAAACAATCTCTACGCTTACAATCCCCTGTAAACTCGCGACACTCGCTCCCAATTGTTCTTAACCCTACGCTCAAAACCCTACACTGGTTTCTATCCCCGAAATCATATTTCCCTGAATTACAAACCCCATAATTCGTCTCCCTAGTTTTAGTGACGAACTAGAAAACTCTAAATTTGATTACAAATTGAAATTAAACCGAATACAAACAAAAAATAAAAAACCCTTAAAACAAATATAAAATCCCTAGTTTTAATTTATTTAAAAAACACTTTAAGTCCTTGTCCCTTTTTAGTAACTTGGTCGGCCACTTTGTTTAACCCCTTCTTAGTCTTGCCCGATCTCCTTTTTGGTCTCTGGGAAAAAGAATGGCTTGCAGCAATTTTTCTAGGGTTTCAATTTTTCTTGAAATTGAAGCCGCTGCTCTCTCTCGTGATGAACTCGAATTTCCAGTGGCTATTCTCTTCTTCAATTTGGTTATCGAACGATGATTTGGATCCAATTTTACTCCTTTCTCTGGTATGAATTTTAATTTCGATTTTTTTTATTTGTTCGAACTTGGATGTCTTCTACCGATGAGGATGTGGGTGTTATTTATAGGATTAAAATCCATAAATAATGTGCTCTGATTTCGTATTCGTTTTGGTCATGATATTTATAAGAATTTTGTTATGGATTTGATCTTGATTTCCCTTGATTTGCTGCGCTGATTTCTTCGGATGATTTGAACTTGAATGAATATAAAGCTTGGGCTTCTTAAATCCACGGCTTGTATTTTTGGAATTTGAATTTTTCAAACACTCGGGAAACTTGCGTGTTAATATATATTTCTGGAAATATTAGCTTGTTGATTTTTTGGATTTTGAATTGGTCCCTATCAACTTAAAATAACTGCAGTATATATCTTTTTGTAAATATAAACTTGAACGGTTTTACTGAAACTTTGAATTTCATTTCCCTTTGAAACAAAACTGGTACTTGAATACTTTTGGTAACTTTGATATTTTCCTTGACCAACTTTTAAATAAGAATAGATACTATCCTTGAGCATGCCTCAAATTTGAACAGATGCTTCATTTTAAGTTGAATTTATATTGCACATTGATTTGGCTCGACCTTGGGCCGATGCTTTGATTTCTAGTCATTCAAACTAATGCTATACAAGATCACCCCTTTTCCTTGAACTGATGTTTTTGTATATTTGCGGCCCCTTGTTGTTGATGTTAATCCATAGCGTGGTTTTCTGTTGCCATTGCAAACGCTTCACCATGTATATAACCTTTTCTGTGTCCATTAACTTGTACAGCCATTTTGGCATATCTTGTCTTGGTCATTGTTGAGTCGCTGGTATAGTTGAACCTTCACTTGTCCATGTAGTTTCTGTCCATATCTTGGCAGACCTGTCTTCATATTTTCCTTGTCCATTTTGAGAGTTGTGCCATATGCATGTTGCAACTTTTACTTGCACATGCTATTTCAAACACCTTATTGTATATGATGCACTTGATTACTCGGCACTAGAACACGTCGTGTGTATGCACTTGATTTATTTGATATAACTGCACCATGATTTGTGCACTGTTTCAACTACACTCATGCTTGAACTTGTTAAACTTAAGATATGAGTTATATACATCCATGTTCACTTTAAAAACTGATTCCCATACTGGTCTGAACTCGATTAGTTGTATATTGTTGCACCTGTACATTTTTCATCTTGCCGTTTGCTTCTTCACCATGCTGTTGAATGCCACCATACTTGAACTTGTCTTTGATCCCTCATACTTGCTTGACCATGCACCATGAACTTACAGCTGCACTTGTTAGAACATGTATGCTACTTAAACAAGATCCATGTTTCCTTGTAATCCTGTGCCATTTATGTTTGTTTATGTTGTCTGCTTGGCATCTTTGAAAACTGTTGAACCATGTCTTGCTGTAGCTCCATTCACCATAACCATTAACTTATGCCATGACATGTACTAATTGAACAAGTTTGCATTTAGTCTGTTGCAATTCAGAATTGACTTGATCAATTGTACATGCTTTGATTATTTTTGTCCGTTTTCAGTTTGCACCCTGTAAAAACAAACTGAAAAAAATAGATACAATTCTTGATTTCGTTTAACCATGTTTGAGTTTGGTACTTTCAAGTATTCGGCTTTCTTGCTATACTTGATCGTTTCTGATCTTGTATTGTATTGTGCCATATTTGTAATATATATCAGACCAAGTCAGAAAAATGATGAGAAACACACCGTAATTCTGAGGCTAATAAAATTTAAAAATAAATTTGTATTTGCTTGTATTTAAATTTTTATTTTTGTTCCAGTTTACTACGTGTGTGTTTTTGTGACAGATGTGAGATGACTGGACTGGATTGGAGCACAAGAAGACTGTGTCAGTGTCAGTGATTGTTTTTATAACCGTGTATGTGTAACTGAGTGATCGAGTGATATGTAGCGAGGAATTTCTGTATATAAGAGTGATTGTAGACACGACTGAGTAGAATTGTACTATTATTTGTAATAATCAAATTGATTGAAATAAAAATATATTTTTGTTGTTCAATTCAATCTGTTTATTTTGTTTGAATCTTTTAATAGTACAATGTCTGTGATATGTATATGTGTCATGCCAGAAATATTCAAAACTATTTGAATTGTAAATGGTGGAGTAATGTATATGTACAATTTCAAACGCTGAAATAAAACATTTCTTTAAATAAAAATACTGTTTGAATATTTAATTCTGCGTGATAGTATTCTATTCAAATAAATATTTGTTTCTGTGTGTGATGTGAAATATAGAATAGTACTGTTTACAAACACATTTATAAAATTATATATATATGTTTGTTATCATCAAACAAAAATCATACTGTTATATTCAATAGGACCTCCATATAAAAATATCAAATATTGCAAACTAGGACTTCTTCACGAAATTCTAAACCAGACGATTCCACTATTATTCATGAGAAAAGAAGAAAAACGAGATGATAATGGCAACTAAAACCGAGATAGAAGATGAATGAAAGCAACAAAAGCTGTGTGATAAAATAATCCCTAGGAAAAGGAAAACAAGGGTATAACATTTGGTTATTATTTTTTAAAATAGAGAACAATTTTAAAATGATAGTTCAATATATCATCTTATTAGTCGCATGCATGATAGAAAATTATTAGATAGATAGCTATGGAATGATAAGTAAATATAGCATGACACAGTTGTAGTTGAATATATCAGTCTGTTTTGATGTGTGTGCTATGGTGAATGATAGACAAACATAGCATCCAGTATTTGGAATATGATAAACACAAATTAGATGCATAGCTATAGAATGATAAGTAAATATAGCATTGAAAAAATGATAAACAATTATCACAAAACATAGTTATAATTGAATATGTCAGTTCATTTTGTTGTGTGCATTATGGTGAGTGATACATGATAGACAAACATAGCATTTAGTGTTTCGAAAATGATAGACAAAAGTTAGATGGATAGCTATGCAATGATAAGTAAATTCAGTATTAAAAAAAAAGATAGACAAATATAACATGACATAGTTATAGTTGAATATATCACTTTGTTTGATGTGTGTTATGGTGCAATGATAAATAAAAGATAGACAACGGAAACAGAAACTAGAGTTGTTTCGTCGAAGTTATCACTAGCAGCGACAAAGGCGAAAAGACGACGGAGATGGAGAAGAGAAAACGAGATCAGGTACAACAATATTTATACAAATGTTAACATAAATGCTTAAATTTAGTGTATATAGTAACTATAGCTGTAACTTTAAACTTTTTACTGGTTAATTGGGGAAAATTAAGCATAAATCTTTTAGAAAAATGGTAGATTAATTTAGCATTGAACTGTAATGTTATCTAGTGTAGAAAACTGATTTATAGCATTAAAACAATGCTATATTAGATTAGCATTAAATTTGGACTAACATAACACATATGCTAAAATACATTAGCATTATAAATTTTTAGAAATTGTTTAAATGCTAGATTGAATTAGTAGTAGATTATAATTTGTTGTAGAAATGCTAGTCAAGAGTATCATTCTTACCGTAGGACCAACCTTACGGAAAAAGACAAAATGTTAGATTAAAGTAGCATTCGAGTATAACTTGTTGTAAAAATGATAGTTAAAAGGATTATTTTTACTGTAGGATTAAATTTATGAAAGAAAAAAATGTTGTATTATACTAGCAGTAGCTTAATTTTTGCAGATATTCATTGAGTAAAATTAATGTAGGCTAACTTAACACAAATGCTAAATTATATTAGCTTTATATTTATCACGCATATAATTGAGGACATGAGCCTATAACTAAGTACAAATGATAAATTATATTAGCATTATATTTACCATGATCGAGCCTTTGACCAAGCCCATAACCGAGCCCTTGACCAAAACCATGACCGAGCCCTTGATCGAGCCCATGACCGTGCCCTTTACTGAGCCCATGACTGAGCCCTTTACTAATCCCTTGACCTAACATTAGCATTAAGTTTTGCTGCATGTATGACATTTATTTAAAAAAATTATAGGCTACATTAGCATTAAGTTTTTTTTGCATGTATGGCATTTATTTAGAAAGATGCTAGATTACATTAGCATTAAAATTACTTTATGCTAAATTGAAGTGGCATTTTATGTAATGAAATTTGACATATTGTAGAAAATGCTAGAATAAATTAGCATTTGGTGGCAGTAGTACTTGTAGAAATGTTGGTAAATGTTATCATTTTTGTTGCATGTATGACATTTATTTAAAAAAATGCTTGATTACATAATCATTAAGTTTTACTGCATGTATGACATTTACCTAAAACTTAAGCGGGTACTCATGAGATGCAAAGGACATCCGGACTCAAGCCTAAGCAAGTAATTTTGAAAACCAATCTATACCCAAAATACATTGTTTAACCAAACAAACTAGAAAAATTCAAAGGTTGGTCGGACTCAAACCTAAGTGGGTAACTATGAAAACCAATCTATACCCAAAACATATTGTTTAACTGAACAAATTAGAAGAATGCAAAGGACTATCGGACTCAAGCCGAAGCCGGTACTTTTGAAAAGCAATCTATACCTAAAACATATTATTTAACCAAATAAACCAAAAGAATGTTGGATACAACAATGTGTTGTATGGTTTTTGTTTGATGATAACAAATATATGATATTATTATGTAAATGTGTTTGTAATTGTACTATTTTATTTTTCACTTCATAGGAATAAATATTTATTGAATAATATACTAGTGTACACAATTGTAAGTTCACATGGTTTATTTATTCAAATAAATATTTTATTTCAATATTTAAAATAGTACAACATTCAGACTCCACTATTGTATATTCACAGATATTACTTCACATGACATTGTACTCGTAAATAAATTGAATACGATAAGACAAATTTGTTTGAACACAATAAAATAATATTTTATTTCAATCAAATCTGTTTATTACAAATAACAGTACAATTTTATTCACGTCTACAATCGATTTCATATACACAGATGACTCATTACATACATCACTCATCACTCAGTACATTTTCATATACACATTCATTTACTGACACACACTGACATTATCTTCTATCTTCTTGCCTTCACAGCACTTCACAATCCGTCCTGTCACCATCTGCATACATGTCACAAACACAAAAACACACGAGTAAACTGGAACAAGAATAAAAATTAAATACAAGCAAATAAAAATTAATTTTTAAATTTTATTTGCCTCAGAATTTTGGTGTGTTTCTCATCATTTTTCTAGACTTGGTCTGATATGAGGGACAAGAAAACTGTTCTGATGGCTGCATATACACACGTGTATAAATACACACGTGTGCACTGCCTCGCCAATCAAAATACAATAGTGTGCAACTGAGGAGTAGCCAGGTGGACCATCTCGACTCAGTGCAACAATAATCAATACGGCCGAGGCAATCCAAAAACATCAATGAATACAAATTAACATCAATGGCCGAGCAAGTTACAAGAAAACAGTGTAGGCTTCGAGCAACTCTACTTCAAATGCTATAAAATGGGAATGCAAATATATGAATTCATGGTGAAAGAAGGACACAGGAAAAATACCAACACAACAAAGCCACAAGGGTATAGCTTGGACGCAACATAACTCAAGTGATATACAACAAAGCAGCCTCAAGATATTTCAGTTTTTAAATAACAGTGCACAAGCATATAATAATGGTCGAGCAAGGCGCCAAGCATGTGAGCTCAAGCATGGACCAAAATATACATGAACAAGTCACAAGTGCAAATGATAGAAAATCTACAGAATGGAGACAAATATGGTCGAGTGCATAAACAAGCAAACGTATAAGTCAATGAGTGGGAAGGTGATGTACACATGGTGTATATCAATAATCATGGATCATTTTTTGAAATATGAAGCAGTTTTAAAAAGTCATGTGACAAAGCTTTGGAAGGTGTGATAGAGTAATGCTACAACATATACAATAAGATGTCGAAACAACATGTGCAAATGAAGGAACAGTGGATGAAACAGGACAGTGCCCAAGTTTGAATGCACAAGTGCAAGACAGTGCACACATATGGGTCAATAAAGTGGCATGATTCAGCATGGTTCAGCAAGACCAAAAAGTCAAATGGACAAAGTATTTCAATATTAATTCAAGCTTCAATGAATATGCACATATGGATCAACATGGTGTAAGTGATAAGCATAATGGACATGCAAGACATGGATACATGCAAACATGTATGGGTGCAAGCACAGTCTTAAACAAATAGTGAAACAACTACAATACTAAGATAGATTGCTCAAATACAAGTGGCCCAGTTAAGTTAAATCGCCAAAAACATATATGGAAATAGCATGCGAAGAAAAAGGCAAATTTAAGTGTAGCATAAAATAATTCTTCTAGCAACTATTTTGATCATGTTCCAAGTTAAATGGTAGTGCTCAACGACAATAAGGAGTGGTGTGATCAAACAAGTTTCTGTTCTTATCAAGTTTAATTCTACTTAACCATTCACGGAAAAGAAATCATGGCATCAGTTCAAAGCTGAGTATAATCAAGGCGGCATCTGCTCGTATCAGTTTTTTATAATGGAGCAGATAAGCATCACACATAAGTGACTAGATCAAGTACACAAATGGAAACTGGCGGATAGAACAAGGGTTTAGATCAAACTGTAGTATCAGTTAAACTTTTCTAGCATTTGTTTGTATCAGAGTTTTTATGGAGCAACATTAAAAAGGGGTTTCAAATATTACCAGAGATTCACGCAAGTAATATTTTAGCCAAGAAAAAATCAACCCAAAATTAACTTGAAAAGTTTAAATTCAAAATAGTCAGCCAAGAAATATAAACTTAGTTCCAGAAAAATTGTTCAAGTTTGTAATAGTTTGGACCAATTCAGATTCCAGAAATCACGCAACAGCAAGAACAACTCAAAGCCGTGGATTTCAAGCCCCAAAATTTATGTTTACCACTACCAAGTCTAAGCTTACGAAATCAAAGAACAATCCGGATTGAAATCCTATTTATACACCACAATCATCACTGGCAATACCCATCCAAGTTCAAATAAAATAAAATAGAAATTCGAATTCAAAATCATACCAGAGAACAAGCAAGTAGCTTGGATCTAAATCAAAGAATTTCAATTAAAACAAGCAACGAGGAAGGTCACTGGATATTTAGAGAATCACTTGAGAGAGAGTGGCAGCCTCAAATTGAAGAGAATCGAAACCATAGAACTAATAACTGTTGCCATTTTTATTTCCAGATGGAAACCCTAGTTTGGAAATCAAATCGTCAGCCCCCATTTTTGTTTCCAGAGAGACAAAGGAGATCAGTCCAAAATAATTGAAGAAGGGTGCACCACTTTGAAGTGGCCGACCTATCTAATATTAAGAAAAGGGATTTCTTTTTAAAACTAGGGTTTTCTAGTTTAATTTTCATTCATCTTATATTGTTTTTTTTTCAATCGTTCTAAACAGTTTCTAGAGTCTGTAAAATCTAGGGAGTTTTCTAGTTTGTCTCTAAAACTGGAGAGATGAATTACGAGATTTGTAATTCGGGGAAATCTGGTTCGGGGATAGAAACCAGTGCAGGGTTTTGAGCGTAAGGTTAAGAATAGTTGGGAGCGAGTGTCGCGAGTTTACAGGGGATTGTAAGCGTAGAGATATTTTTAACTCCTAGTAGAAACCTTGGGGAATGCAGCAGTAGGCAGGGTTTTGCCGAAGCTAGGTATATCTATGTGTTATTCATTTTCTGCATTTACTCTGATTATTATCTGTGATTGGTATTATTTAATTATTCTGCAAAAATCTGCGATAAACCCTATTCACTCCCCCTCTAGGGTTAATTTAGATCCTACAAGTGGTATCAGAGCAGGTTATTTTATTTTATTTTAACTCTAGAGTCATGAATCTGTCTAATAATGCTTTTTTTGAGTGTCAGTCCATAGCTAGGCCACCAATGTTTAATGGAACTGATTTTGCCTATTGGAAAGCTAGGATGAAAAATTATTTGACTTGAGTCGATTATGATGTGTGGGATATTATTGAAACGGGTTATAGATCGCCCACTGTTCTTGTTAATGGTGTTGAAATTCCTAAATCAAAAGACAGGTGGGATGTTAATGATAAAAAATTATTTTCAACTAATGCCAAAGCGATGAATGCATTAATCTGTGCTCTTGATAAAACTGAATTTAATCGAATTTCTCATCGTGAAACTGCGCAGGAAATATGGCATATAAGGTCACACACGAAGGTACATCTCAAGTGAAGGAATCTCGTTTCGCTTTACTCAACAACGAATCTGAAAATTTCTCAATGCAAAAGGACGAAGATATAAAAGAGATGTATGGACACTTCTCATCACTAGTCTACAATGCAAAAGCTCTTGGCAAAACTTATATCGAAGTGGAATTGATCAGAAAAATATTGAGAGTGCTACCGATGAATTTTGAAGCTAAGGTGACCGCAATTCAAGAATCAAAAGATCTGAATAAAATAAGCATGGAAGAGTTGATCGGAAATCTGATTACTTACGAGATGGAGTTAAAAGCAAGAGAAGAATGAAAGAATTCTAAATCAAAGAAAAAGACGATCGCTCTAAATAATACTGTTGAAAGTGATGATGATGGTCCCGCTGAAAAGTAGCCATGGTTTTGAAAAAGTGGGCCAAAGGAAATTATAAACGACAAAAGAAGAATTCAAAAACTGACAAGTCCGAAAGTTCAGACGATGAAGTGTTTTGCTACAACTGCAAGAAACCCGAACACATCAAACCAAATTGCCCACTGCGTAAAAACGAAAAGAAGAAGAAGTTCAGAAGAAAAAAGAAGGCTTTTGTTGCTACATAGGATAACGAGGAAGGATAAGAAGTTTCTGAAAGTGATGAAGAGGAAGCTAATTTGTGTCTTGTGGCTCAATCTGATTCGAAAGGTAGTGAAGAGGATTCAAGTGAGGTATCGAATTTTATTTATAAAGATTTAATTTTAATGTGTCACGATCTCACAAAAACCGTTGATTCTCTTGAACTAAAAGTTAAGAAATTGAAATCTAATAGATCAAAACTAGTTCAAGAAAATAACAGTTTAGAAAGAAAACTTGAAAAGTTAAAAATTCACCATTTGCAGAATGCGAAAAATGTCAATTTTTGAGTAATGATCCTTTGAAATTCAAAACTGATTTTGAGTTACTTAAAAGTGAATACATGAATTTGAAGAACGAAAATCGTGATTTTGAGAAGGAGATTGAAAAGCTTAGAGAATCTGAAAAACATGATTCTGAAAAGCGAAAACCAATTGAAATTGAAATTTCTAAGTCCAATGCTAAAATCAAAGCACTTGAAAACGAAATTTTGGTTTTGAAACACACTGATGCTGAAAAGGGGAAAATCGCTATTAATCGTTGTTCAAATTTAATGAAAGAAAATAACTATCTTAAATTTAAAATTCAACGACTTGACTCAACTTTGACTAAATTCTCTAAAGGAGAGAAATCGTTGAATATGTTGCTAAAACACCAATATTTTGTTCAAAATAAAATTGGACTTGGTTTTGGATTTGATCAAGTTGAAAATCAAAATCCAAATGATTTTAAAAATCCTTTAAACGATTTTGAAAACGATCGAATTGAAATTTTGAGATCTAATAATTTCAAAGTGTTTGTAAATCATAAACAAAATAATAACTCGTTTAAAAACAATTCATTTAAACATGTTTGGATTTCAAAAATAACAAAATGATTTTGGACAAGTCTAAACGAATTTGGGTTCCAAAGGGTACTGTTGTGGATGGTAATGGATTGTTATATAAACGGGTTTGGGTACCAAAACGTGTAAACGAAGATAAGAGTGGTAAAACAACTTTTGTTAGACCATTCGATCCTATAAACATTTAGGTACCGAGGGAGGCTAAGGAACAACTGTGCTTAAGAGAGATAAAATTCAAATTGATTCATATTATCGAATTATTTGAAGTTCCATAGCCATGGATTCTGAGTTGGAGATTTATTGGTTTACTTTGAATATGGTAAGACAGGTATGATCTCTAAACTCTTGTTTTTATTTTATTTCCATTCAGTTTTATTTTTTTATTTTATTTTATGTTGATTTATGTTGACAGTGTCATAACATTATTGAGCACATCTTGAACACTATAAATCGGAATTTTGAAATTTATGATGTCCTCGAATGCTAATGAAATTTCATACATTTTTGTTGTTTTGAGTTTCTTCTTATTCATTTTTTGAGAAATATTGAAAAACTAAACTCAATACAGCGGACTACTTGAAAGCCATGATTGATAAGTTGTGAAAATATCATTTTTTTTAAGCTTGATTTCGAAATCATTCATCATTGATTGTTGAATTTCATGGATTTTAAAATTTTGACTTTTCTCAAGTGATTTCAAATAATTATCTTCAGATTTGATCGTTGACTGTTTCTTGTGCTTGTCTAAAAATTCTCTGAAAAGTTCACTTGTGATTCTTACTCTAAAAATGATCTTGTGCTGGTTTGATAAGGAAATTGATTTGATTCGTTTGAATACCTTGGTGATTGGACGATGGGTTGGAAAATCAATGACTAGATTTCTTTAAATTCCATAGGCAATTCGAATTTCATATACAAGTGTTTTAAAATTACCTAAGAGCAATCAATTTTAGAAATATTAGATAATTTCACATTCTACTGATTGATTTTTGAAATTGATTTTCAACTTGCATTGATATTTTCAAAACCCCTCATGAAATTGATATTTTCAATTTTAAAATTATTTTTGATTATTTATTCAAAAATTGAAATTATTGACATATTTGAACCATTTTTTGAAACTCATCAAAATTATTAATAGAGTTATGAAATTGTGATGAGATGTGACTATGGTATAATTCATAACTAGAGGAGATTTTATTTTAAAATCTCATGATGATTGGACAGATTTTATAATATCTTATAATTAGAGTTTATTTCACGACCATCTTCCTTGTCTATCATATTTCTGTCATTCATCATGGTTTTATTTAATTTGGAGAGTTCAAATTATCATTGGAAAGAAAAATATCTTGGAAATATAAATAAAGAAAAAGAAAATATATATTATATTATTTATCCTTGGTATTCACTCCCATTTAAAAGTCCTCGCGATTATGTGTGGGTGAATTACCTTAGTCTCTATGTACTTCCATTCTCACTTAAAAGACCTTTGGGCTGTGCAAGGATGGAACTCATTAGAGAGGATAAAGTTAAGTTACTACTTACCACATTTAAATGACCTTTGGGCTCTGCATGGTTAGCAAGTGCTTAACACATTTTTGAGCATATTTAAAATCTTCAAAATTCATATTCAATTTTTATTGAACTCTCCTTATTCTATAAAATTCATCGTAAATCCATTCATTCTGAAAGTGAAATTTGCTTCTGATTTAAAGATTATTATAATGTTTGTATGATTAAATGGGATTTGCGATATATATTCTCTCTCTTAATTTGAATTTATATTTATGGTCTATATTCATCACTGTTTCGATTTCTATTATTCTTTTGATGATAACAAAAGGAGGAGAATGGTCAAGATTTTGATTGATGAGTATTTAATTCAAGAATATTTTAAAATTGGAAATTAAAAATCTAGAGGCAGAGTGGTCAATTGAATTCCATTGTTTATATTTTCCACATAAATAGGGGGAGTTCAATTGTGGGGGAGCATACAAATAGGGCGATTAATATATTAATATATTCCATGTTCAAACGCATTTAACACATTCAAAATCTTGTATATGTTTGTCATCATCAAAAAGGGAAATTGTTGGATACAACAATGTGTTGTATGGTTTTTGTTTGATGATAAAAAACATATGATATTATTATTTAAAGGTGTTTGTAATTGTACTATTTTATTTTTCACTTCATAGGAATAAATATTTATTGAATAATATATTAGTGTACACAATTGTATATTCACATGGTCTATTTATTCAAATAAATATTTTATTTCAATATTTAAAATAGTACAACATTCAGACTCCACTATTGTAAATTCACAGATATTACTTCACATGACATTGTACTCGCAAATAAATTGAATACGATAGACAAAATTGTTTGAACACAATAAAATAATATTTTATTTCAATCAAATCTATTTATTACAAATAACAGTACAATTTTATTCATGTCTACAATCGATTTCATATACATAGATGACTCATTACATACATCACTCATCACTCGGTACATTTTCATATACACATTCACTTACTAACACACACTGACATTGTCTTCTATCTTCTTGCCTTCACAGCACTTCACAACCCGTCCTATCACCATCTGCATACCTGTCACAAACACAAAAACACATGCAGTAAACTGGAATAAGAATAAAAATTAAATACAAGCAAATAAAAATTAATTTTTAAATTTTATTTGCCTCAGAATTTTGGTGTGTTTCTCATCATTTTTCTAGACTTGGTCTGATATGAGGGACAAGAAAACTGTTCTGATGGCTGCATATACACACGTGTATAAATATACACGTGTGCATTGCCTCACTAATCAAAATACAACAGTGTGCAACTAAGGAGCAACCACGTGGACCATCTCGACTTAGTGCAACAATAATCAATTTGGTCGAGGCAATCCAAAAACATCAATGAAAGAGCAAGTTACAAGAAAACAGTGCAGACTTCAAACAACTCTACTTCAAATGCTATAAAATGTGAATGCAAATATATGAATTTATGGTGAAAGAAGGGCACAAAAAAATACCAACACAACAAAGCCACAAGGGTATAGCTTGGACACAACATAACTTAAGTCATATTGTAACAACCCGTATTTTTATAACATGTTAAGACCATAAATCAAGGAAGAATTAAATTTTAAAAATAGAATCAAGGGAAACGGGTTGCGCCATTGCGTTTGTCTCGAAATTCTGCTTGGAAAAGAGTCCAAGTTTTCGAAAATCGGAGTCCGTATGACTGAGTTATGACCTCTAGAAGTTTCATGAATTTTCGGAATCAAAAACAGCTCAGAAATTCGAATTCAAGACCCAGAAGCGGGCTAAGCGGGAAAATTCCCGCCCAGAGCCCAGGTCGACCTGGGGGTCGACCTGGCCAGACCAGGTCGACCTGGCCATACCAGGTCGACCATAGGGTCGACCTGCCTCCCGAACCCACTTTTTTGAACCAGATGCATTCTGATGTATCTGACCTCGTTTTCTATCTAGATTCGTCCGCCTAATCCTATATAAACAGCCTCCTAGCCTCATTCTCTTTACACTATTTCATTCTCTCCTTATGCTCCCTCTGAAATATTAGAAATAAATAAATAAATAATGGCGTCGCTACACTGCTGGAATCAAAACTAGAACTAGTACATCTTCTTCCAAATCTGAATTAGATTAAAAGAGAACTGTAACTCTTCTTCTATAATCCAATCAAGGCAAGTACAGTTATTTTTAGATCTGAATTTTAATTATGATCGTGACATGGTTGTAAATCTGAATCTGAGGTTATGCATATTCTGTTTTGTTTAGATCTGTTCTATTGCAACTATTCTGTATCTCTCATCTTTCTGTTCTATAGCCAGGTTACCACGAGCCTGAGCCAAATCTCATAAGAGATTGACGCACGAATGCCAAACTTTTGAGGCAAATAATGAATGATGCATAAATTGAGCATGACTGATCTGTGACTGATTTGAGGAAAGAATATAGGCTATAGCTAGAACATAAATCTGAGACATATGACTGGACATGTTTAAAACATAAAGTGTATTGAACATATGACTTGAGGCATAGAAGAATATTGGACTTAGACTTGGGTTTTTGGGCGTAAAGATTTAACTGTAAATAAGTAATTGATTTAGATGCATAGCACATGTAATTCAGGACATAAATTGGAGGCATATTATATGAGATTGTTTATGACTTAGAATATAAAGGACATAAGTTGTAATTCTAGATCTGGACATACTTTATATATTACAGTCAGTAATTTAGAAGAAGGAGAATTATTTTGTATATAACTAAGGTGTAAAGACCTATATTAAATAGGATAACCATTAATGTGAACATGCCTAAAAGTGGATCTTGGATATGTGACATGCATTGTAATCAATGACTATATTTGGCATAATTTATATGAATCACGATTAGGGCCTTTGGAGATTATTCTGAACTATGCAAGTTTAACCAAAATTTGGGACATATGGTAAATTATGACCACAACTTAGGCATGTAAGTTTAGGCTCACTCCATGATTAGGTAAGATTTGTGAATAAGACTTTGAGAAATGTTTAAATCTGTTAAGACTGTTATCTGTTTAATATGTTAAATTTACCTAATCTGCTAAATCTATTACCTGTTTAATTGCCTAGACTGTTAAATATGTTGAATCGCCTAATCTGCTAATCTGCTAAATCTGTTGAACCAACTGAGCTACTAAATCTGTTGAAAAGCTGAATGATTGTAATTTGTGTAGGCTCGGTCTAAGATTGTGTAAAACATGTTAATTTGTTTAATCTGCTGCGACTTGAAAAGAAGTCAAATCTGTTAAATTAACAGAATTAGTCTGATAGTTGTATAATCTATAATGGAATAAATGGGTTATAATAAAAATGCTGAGACACGAGGTTAGACTCATGTTTGCGGTAGAAGCCTGCCCGGACCCAACCGGCTTAACCAGCAACCGCAAACTGCTAGTCTAATGTGAGAGGTCGTAGGCATAACCAAAATATGCTTAGACACGAGGTTAGGTCTGGCTTGTGGCAGAAGTCTGCCCGGAACCGCCCGGCTTATCCAGCGGCCACAAGTTGCTGACCTAATGTGAGAGGTCTGCACATTAATATTTAATTAATGCAAATCTGAGATAAATATGATGTCTAAAAAGTGTTGGGTGGATATGGCTAAACCAACTAGACTGATGAATTTAATAAGCCTGTTTCGTGAATCTGTAGGACCAATATAAAGTTAGACAATCTGTAAATCTGTTAAAACTGTACATCTGATCCGTTAGTCTGAAAACCTGATAACCCAATTTTCTGATCTGTGAACTAGTTGACTTGAACTCTGTATGTCTGAAAACTTGTAAACAAGTTAATCTGAAATCTATTAGTCTGGGGACACAAGGTTAGGAGGGAAAATACTTGTGTCATCTGTTGTTTGGGACCCATATTAGTCAGTAACCCTTTCTGGTATCAAAACTATGACCCAACGGTAGGTAGGGTCTGGGCATGCTTACTGAACTAATTATAAGCGGTTCATTCTGATAATGGCGAGGGGTGTTGATGGTGCGTTCCAACCGGGTCATGTGCGCGCATGGATCCCGGTCTGCCTCTGAGGATGTAAGACACCGTGACATCTGTAAATAGGTCTGTGTCATTCAAAGGTTGCCACTTTAGGGAGTGATACACCCTTCTGTGGGGCTGGCACAGGGTATTTATGTATTAGAGAGCCGATCGCTTGGGGTATATTTAGGGTACACTTAGTTCTGTCTGTTTCCGTTGGGGTACCGTCTGTTTCTGTTGGGTGGTAACACCTGTCTGTTTCTGCGTGGTACCGTCTGTTGGAGTGGTAAAGGCCCATTTACTAGTGTACACCTAATTATAACATTCTGTTTCCATAAGGATTATTCTGTTACTGTTTCTGTACCTTCCGTTCGGGTGTTAAAGGCCCATTATTCTGTTTCTGTTTAGACATTAGGGTAACACCTAATCCTGTTATACTAGTATTAGTACAGAGAAGTAAAATATAAGTAATAAGCATAACTTGGGCTATATTATTCTGTTTCTTCTGTTTAGCTTAAGTATATCAGTTACCCCTGTTGATATTGTCTCTTATCCAGCTTTATTTTCATGTCATGATATTATTATTTGTTCATATGCTGAAGGTCACTGGACTTGCTAGACTTTATGTCTGACCTTGCTTGTTTTCGTCCCTTCTCTTTCGTCCCCCCACCCCCCAGGTTTGTAGGGTGGAAATCTTGGAGCTTGATTCGGATCTTCTCCCCTTGAAGTATTGTTTGGCTTTGGCGTGGCAGTATATGTTGGGGATCATGATTTTAAAAATTATGCATTCTGAAGGCTTTTGTACAAGACTGATCTTTTGTACTTGAATTCTGATATTGTGATTTGAAAAGATGTAACCAAACTTACTTCGGTTTCTGTTATAATAAAGTTATAAAATTTTCAAGTACTGTTTAATCTGTCATGAAAATTTCTGTTCTATCTACTAAAATGCTCCATCAAAGTTAAGGCATTCCCTTTGTGAGTGACCTTAACGGAGGTGGGGTGTTACACTTGGTATCAGAGCTGAAGGTTACCAGACTTGATAAAAAGCTTTTGAAAAACTATTTTCAAAAAAGGTTTTAAAAGAAAGCATTTTCAAAAAGGAAAGCCTGTTTTGAAAAACATAATCCCCAGAGCCATAGCCTATTTTTCTATCCTTTGTTTTGAATCTTTCCTTTTTCTTTCGTTTCGGCATGTCTGGGGATCTTAACCTTCCAGAGGGTCGGTACCTGGCTGGTTCAGGAGGTAATATTCCTCCTCCAGCTGCACCCTCCTCTGCCCCCTCAACTGTGGTGAGATGGGACACTTCACTAGGGACTGCCCGAAGAAACGAGGGCAAGGGCAGAGGGCAGGACCAACTTCTGGAGGGCAGACGAACACTCTCGAGGCTAGTGGATAGGATAGAAATAGGGAAACTTTCTGTAGGAGGTTTAATTTCTTTATATTGTTGTTGAGTTAAAGCTCTTTTCTGATTCTGTAATTTTGATCCTGTAATCGATACTCTGCACTTTAATACTAGTATTGTTTCTGATCTCGCTGTAGACTCAGACCCGTAAGGGTTATGACTCATCTAATTATGATAAGTTGGGTATCTGTGTTGAGCATTAAGTTGACTATGACGCATACATTTTGGGTTTTTATCATGCTTAGTTTCCTAAGAATCATTTGGTAATCTGATCTGTATCAATAGTCTGTAGGTTTCTGAAAAGGATAGGAGTTTTTACTCAAGGTATGAAATAGACTTCCAGTTGGGCATTTGTTTGATGGGAGTAATTCTCTAAGTATTAATCTAATATTGATTTCGGTCTTCAGGGTTGATAATTAGGAGTTATTCTCTTAAACCGATGGCTAATGGGAACCTAGCTTTAGTTTTAATTATACTTGCCTCTATCACTCGACTTTATCCTTCGACCTTTATGTAGAAACTAATGGATGTAAACATGTGTTTGAGACATGTTATGTTTGATGGTTGCAAGTGGATGCAAGTGGTTGTTAGTGATTGCTCGTGGATGCATATACACACACTAGGCACTAGATCGGCTCAAAAACACTCTCATACTGCATATGGATGTGTGTGCTTTTATTTTATGGATAAAAAATGGTTGGCTTAGCACATGGATGTTGCATATAAATGAACGGTTGTGCACTCATATAGAAATGATATGTACCAAATAGGAAAATTGCATACATTTTGGACGTATGGCACTGACAAAATTCGCATTAAGGAGGTCAACTGAATCAGTGGACCGCCTGATCTTTACATTAGATAAGTACACATACACACACTCTTGCATAAATTCATATAGCATTTAGAAATCGTTTAAAGACAATGGCTGCTTGTGGATGATGGTTGAGCAGATGGTTGATTGAATGATAAGATTCATTCTTCTTAAACCTGAAGATTTCGGGGACGAAATCCTTTAAGGAGGGGAGAATGTAACAACCCGTATTTTTATAACATGTTAAGACCATAAATCAAGGCAGAATTAAATTTTAAAAATAGAATCAAGGGAAACGGGTTGTGCTATTGTGTTCATCTTGAAATTCTGCTTGGAAACGAGTCCGAGTTTTCGAAAATCGGAGTCCGTATGACTGAGTTATGACCTCTAGAAGTTTCATGAATTTTCGGAATCAAAAACAGCTCAGAAATTCGAATTCAAGACCCAGAAGCGGGCTGGGTGGGAAAATTCCCGCCCAGAGCCCAGGTCGACCAGGGGGTCGACCTGACCATACCAGGTCGACCTGGGGGTCGACCTGCCTCCCAAACCCACTTTTTTGAACCAGAAGCATTCTGATGTATCTGACCTCGTTTTCTGTCTAGATTCTTCCGCCTAATCCTATATAAACAGCCTCCTAGCCTCACTCTCTTTGCACCATTTCATTCTCTCCTTATGCTGCCTCTGAAATATTAGAAATAAATAAATAAAATAATGGCGTCGCTACTCTGCTGGAATCAAAACTAGAACTAGTACATCTTCTTCCAAATCTGAATTAGATTAAAAGAGAACAACTGCAACTCTTCTTCTATAATCCAATCAAGGCAAGTACAGTTATTTTTAGATCTGAATTTTAATTATGATCGTGACATGGTTGTAAATCTGAATCTGAGGTTATGCATATTCTGTTTTGTTTAGATCTATTCTATTGCAACTATTCTGTATCTCTCATCTTTCTGTTCTATAGCCAGGTTACCACGAGCCTGAGCCAAATCTCATAAGAGATTGACGCACGAATGCCAAACTTTTGAGGCAAATAATGAATGATGCATAAATTGAGCATGACTGATCTGTGACTGATTTGAGGAAAGAATATAGGCTATAGCTAGAACATAAATCTGAGACATATGACTGGACATGTTTAAAACATAAAGTGTATTGAACATATGACTTGAGGCATAGAAGAATATTGGACTTATGACTTGGGTTTTTGGGCGTAAAGATTTAACTGTAAATAAGTAACTGATTTAGATGCATAGCACATGTAATTCAGGACATAAATTGGAGGCATATTATATGAGATTGTTTATGACTTAGAATATAAAGGACATAAGTTGTAATTCTAGATCTGGACATACTTTATATTACAGTCTGTAATTTAGAAGAAGGAGAATTATTTTGTATATAACTTAGGCGTAAAGACCTATATTAAATAGGATAACCATTAATGTGAACATGCCTAAAAGTGGATTTTGGATATGTGACATGCATTGTAATCAATGACTATACTGGGCATAATTTATATGAATCACGATTAGGGCCTTTGGAGAATATTCTGAACTATGCAAGTTTAACCAAAATTTGGGACATATGGTAAATTATGACTACAACTTAGGCATGTAAGTTTAGGCTCACTCTACGATTAGGCAAGATATGTGAATAAGACTTTGAGAAATGTTTAAATCTGCTAAGACTGTTATCTGCTTAATATGTTAAATTTGCCTAATCTGCTAAATCTGTTACCTGTTTAATTGCCTAAACTGTTAAATATGTTGAATCGCCTAATCTGCTAATCTGCTAAATCTGTTGAACCTTCTGAGCTACTAAATCTGTTGAAAAGCTGAATGATTGTAATTTGTGTAGGCTCGGTCTAAGATTGTGTAAAACATGTTAATTTGTTTAATCTGCTGCGACTTGAAAAGAAGTCAAATCTATTAAATTAGCAGAATTAGTCTAATAGTTGTATAATCTATAATGGAATAAATGGGTTATAATAAAAATGCTGAGACACGAGGTTAGACTCATGTTTGCGGTAGAAGCCAGCCCGGACCCAACCAGCTTAACCAGCAACCGCAAACTGCTAGTCTAATGTGAGAGGTCGTAGGCATAACCAAAATATGCTTAGACACGAGGTTAGGTCTGGCTTATGGCAGAAGTCTGCCCGGAACCGCCCGGCTTATCCAGCGGCCACAAGCTACTGACCTAATGTGAGAGGTCTACGCATTAATATTTAATTAATGCAAATTTGAGATAAATATGATGTCTAAAAAGTGTTGGGTGGATAGGGCTAAACCAACTAGACTGATGAATTTAATAAACCTGTTTCGTGAATCTGTAGGCCCAATACAAAGTTAGACAATCTGTAAATCTGTTAAAACTGTACATCTGATCCGTTAGTCTGAAAACCTGATAACCCGATTTTCTAATCTGTGAACTAGTTGACTTGAACTCTATATGTCTGAAAACTTGTAAACAAGTTAATCTGAAATCTGTTAGTCTGGGGAAACAAGGTTAGGAGGGAAAATACTTGTGTCATCTGTTGTTTGGGACCCATATTAATCAGTAACCCTTTCTGGTATCAAAACTATGACCCAACAGTAGGTAGGGTCCGGGCATGCTTACTGAACTAATTATAAGCGGTTCATTCTGATAATGGCGAGGGGTGTTGATGGTGTGTTCCAACCGGGTCATATGCGTGCATGGATCAAGGTCTGCCTCTGAGGATGTAATACGCCGTGACATCTGTAAATAGGTCTGTGTCATTCAAAGGTTTCCACTTTAGGGAGTGATACACCCTTCTGTGGGGCTGGCATAGGGTATTTATGTATTATGGAGCCGATTGCTTAGGGTAGATTTAGGGTACACTTAGTTCTGTCTGTTTCCGTTGGGGTACCGTCTGTTTCTGTTGGGTGGTAACACCTGTCTGTTTCTGCGTGGTACCGTCTGTTGGGGTGGTAAAGGCCCATTTACTAGTGTACACCTAATTATAACATTCTGTTTCCATAAGGATTATTCTGTTTTGTTCCTGTACCTTCCGTTCGGGTGGTAAAGGCCCATTATTCTGGTTCTGTTTAGACATTAGGGTAACACCTAATCCTGTTATACTAGTATTAGTACAGAGAAGTAAAATATAAGTAATAAGCATAACTTGGGCTATATTATTCCATTTCTTCTGTTTAGCTTAAGTATATCAGTTACCCCTGTTGATATTGTCTCTTATCCAGCTTTATTTTCATGTCATGATATTATTATCTGTACATATGCTGAAAGTCACTGGACATGCCAGACTTTATGTCTAACCTTGCTTGTTTTTGCCCCTTCTCTTTCGCCCCCCCCCCCAGGTTTGTAGGGTGGAAATCTGGGAGCTTGATTCGGATCTTCTCCGCTTGAAGTATCGTTTGGCTTTGGCATGGCAGTATATGTTGGGGATCATGATTTTAAAAACTATGCATTCTGAAGGCTTTTGTACAAGACTGATATTTTGTACTTGAATTCTGATATTGTGATTTGAAAAGATGTAACCAAACTTACTTCGGTTTCTGTTGTAATAAAGTTATAAATTTTTCAAGTACTGTTTTAACTATCTTGTAAATTTCTGTTCTATCTACTAAAACGCTCCATCAAAGTTAAGGCATTCCCTTTGTGAATGACCTTAACGGAGGTGGGGTGTTACACATATACAACAAAGCAGCCTCAAGATATTTCAGTTTTTAAATAACAGTGCATAAGCATATAATCATGGTCGAGCAAGGCGCCCAGCATGTGAGCTCAAGCATAGAACAACATACACATGAACAAGTCATAAGTGCAAATGACAACAAATCTACATCATGGAGACAAATATGGTCGACTACACAAACAAGAAAATGTACAAGTCAATGCATGGATAGGTGATGTATACATGGTGTATATCAATAATCATGGATCAATTTTTGAAATATGAAGTAGTTTTAAAAAGTCAAGTGACAAAGCTTTGGAAGGCTTGATAGAGTAATGCTACAACATATACAATAAGGTGTCGAAACAACATGTGCAAATGAAGGAATAGTGGATGAAACTGGACAGTGCCCAAGTATGAATGCACAAGTGCAAGATAGTGCACACATATGGGTCAATAAAGTGGCATGATTCAGCAAGGTTCAGCAAGACCAAATAGTCAAATGGACAAAGTATTTCATTGTTAATTCAAGCCTCAATGAATATGCACATATGGATCAACATGGTGTAAGTGATAAGCATAATGGACATGGGACATGGATACATGCAAACATGTATGGGTGCTAGCACGGTCTTAAACAAATAGTGAAACAACTACAATACTAAGATAGAGTGCTCAAATACAAGGGGCCAAGTTAAGTTGCAATCGCCAAAAACATATATGGAAACAACATGCAAAGAAAAAGACAAATTTAAGTGTAGCATAAAATAATTCTTCCAACAACTGTTCTGATCATGTTCCAAGTTAAATGGTAGTGCTCAACGATAATAAGGAGTGGTGTGATCAAACAATTTTCTGTTCTTATCAAGTTTAATTCTACTCAGCCATTCACGGAAAATAAATCATGGCATCAATTCAAAGCCGAGTATAATCAAGGCGGCATCTGCTTGTATTTGTTTTTTTAGTGGAGCAGATAAGCATCACACACAAGTAATTAGATCAAGTACACAAATGGAAACTGGCTGATACAGCAAGGGTTTAGATCAAAGTGTAGTATCTGTTAAACTTTTCTAGCATTTGTTCGTATCAGAGTTTTTATGGAGCAACATTAAAAAGGGGTTTCCAATCTTACCAGAGATTCACGCAAGTAATATTTTAGCCAAGAAAAAATCAACCTGAAATTAACTTGAAAAGTTTAAATTCAAAATAGTCAGCCAAGAAATATAAACTTAGTTCCAGAAAAATTGTTCAAGTTTGTAATAGTTTGGACCAATTCAGATTCCAGAAATCACGCAACAGCAAGAACAATTCAAAGTCGTGGATTTCAAGCCCCAAAATTTATGTTTACCACTACCAAGTCTAAGCTTACGAAATCAGAGAATAATTCGGATTGAAATCCCATTTATACACCACAATCATCACTGGCAATACCCATCCAAGTTCAAGTACAATAAAATAGAAATTCGAATTCAAAATCATACCAGAGAACAAGCAAGTAACTTGGATCCAAATCAAAGCATTTCAATTAGAACAAGCAACAAGGAAGGTCACTGGATGTTCAGAGAATCACTTAAGAGAGAGCGGCAACCTCAATTTAAAGAGAATCGAATCCATAGAACTAGTTACTGTTGCCATTTTTCTTTCCAGATGGAAACCCTAGATTGGAAATCAAATCGTCAGCCCCTATTTTTGTTTCTAGAGAGACAAAGGAGATTGGTCCAAAATAAATGAAGAAGGGTGCACCACTTTGAAGTGGCCGACAAATCTAATATTAAGAAAAAGGATTTCTTTTTAAACTAGGGTTTTCTAGTTTAATTTTCATTCATCTTATTTTGTTTTTTTTCAATCGTTCTGAACAGTTTCTAGAGTCTGTAAAATTTAGGTAGTTTTCTAGTTTGTCTCTAAAACTGGAGAGACGAATTACGGGATTTGTAATTCGGGGAAATCTGGTTTCGGGGATAGAAACTAGTGCAGGGTTTTGAGTGTAGGGTTAAGAACAGTTGGGAGCGAGTGTCACGAGTTTACAGGGGATTGTAAGCGTAGAGATTGTTTTAACTCCTTGCAGAAACCTTGGGGAATGCAACAGTAGGCTGGATTTTGCCGAAGCTGGGTATATCTATGTGTTATTCATTTTCCGCATTTACTCTGATTATTATCTATGACTGGTATTATTTAATTATTCTACGAAAATCTACGATAAACCCTATTCACCCCCCCCCCCCCCACTCTAGGGTTAATTTAGATCCTACAAAGAATGCAAAGGACGGCCGGACTCAGACCTAAGTGAGTACTTGTAGGATGTAAAGGACAACCAGACTCAAACCTAATCGGGTACCTTTGAAAACCAATCTATACCCAAATATATTGTTTGACCGAACAAACTAGAAGAATGCAAAGGACAACCGGGCTTAAACCTAAATAAGTACTCATAGGATGCAAAGGATGTCCAGACTCAAGCCTAAGCGGGTACTTTTAAAAACCAATCTATACCCAAAACCCATTGTTCGACCGAACAAACTAAAAGAATGCAAAGGACGGCGGACTCAAACCTAAGAGGGTACTTACGGGATGTAAAGGACAGCTAGACTCAAACCTAATAGAGTAACTTTGAAAACCAATCTATACCCAAAATATATAGTTTAACCGAACAACTAAAAGAATGAAACGGCGGTCGGACTCAAACCTAAGAGGGTACTCATGGGATGCAAAAGTTAGTCGAACTCAAGTGAAAGAGGGTACTTTTGAACACCAATCTATACCCAAAACATATTGTTTAGACGAACAAACTAGAAGAATGCAAAGGATGGTCGAATTCAAAACCTAAGTGGGTGCTTATGTGATGTAAAGGACGACTGGACTCAAATCTAATTGGGGTAACTTTGAAAACCAATTTGTACCCAAAATATATTGTTTAAACGAACAAACTAAAAGAATGCAAAGGATGAATGCACTCAACCTTAAGCAGGTACTCATGAAATGCAAAGGACGGCCGGACTTAAGCCTAGGCGGGTACTTTTGAAAACCAAGTTATACCCGAAATGTATTATTTAACTGAACAAGTTAAAAGAATGCAAAGGACGACCGGACTCAAACCTAAGTGGGTACGTAAGAGATGTAAAAAACGACTAGACTCAAACGTAGCGGATACCTTTGAAAGCCAATCTATACCCAAAATATATTGTTTAATCGAACAAAGTGAAAGAATGAAAAGGACAGTAAGACTCAAACTTAAGTGGGTACTCATGGGATGCAAAGGACGACCAGACTCAAGCCTAAGCGGGTACTTTTGAAAAATCAATATATACCCAAAACATATTGTTCAACCGAACAAAATAAAAGAATGCAAAGGATGGTCAGACTCAAATCTAAGCGAGTAGTTATGGGATGTAAAGGACGGGTGAACTCAAGCCTAATGGGATACCATTAAAAACCGATCTGTACCCAAAACATATTGTTTAACCAAACAAACTGAAAGAATGCAAAGGACGGTTGGGCTCAAACCTAAGTGGGTACTCATGGAATGCAAAGGACAACCAGACTCAAGCCTAAGTGGGTACTTTTGAAAACCAATCTATACCCAAAACATATTGTTTAACCAAACAAAATAAACTAATGCAAAGGAAGGTCAGACTGAAAACTTAGGTTGGTACTTTTATGATGCAAAGGACGGATAGACTCAGACTTAATTGAGTAACTTTGATAACCAGTCTATTCCAAAAATATATTGTTCAACCGAACAAACTGAAATAATGAAAAGGACGACCAAACTCAAACCTAAGAGGGTACCCTGGGAAAAGGACAACCAAACTCAAGCCTAAGCGGGTACTTTTGAAAACCAATCTATGCCCAAAACATATTGTTTTAAGTGAACAAACTAAAAGAATACAAAGGATGACCAGACTCAAATCTAAACGAGTACTTATGGGATGTAAAGGATGGGAGAACTCAAACCTAATCGGATACCTTTTAAAACCAATCTATGCCCAAAATATATTGTTTAATCGAACAAACTGAAAGAATGCAAAGGACGACCGGACTCAAACCTAAGCAGGTACTCATGGGATGCAAAGGACGACCAGATTCAAGCCTATGTGGGTACTTTTGAAAACCATTCTATATCCAAAACATATTGTTTAACCAAACAAACTAAAAGAATGCAATAGGCGGCCGAACTCAAAACCTAAGCGAATACTTATGGGATGTAAAGGACGGTTAGACTCAAACCTAATTAGGTACCTTTGAAAACCGATATATATACCCAAAATATATTGTTTAACCGAACAAACTAAAAGAATGCAAAGGATTGTTGGACTCAAACCTAAGCGGGTACTTACGAGTTGTAAAGGCACCTTTGAAAACAAATTTACACCCAAAGGATATTATTTAACTGAACCATACTAATTGGGTACTAATGATAATTTCATATAATTAACATTCGAAATGATAGTTTCATATACCATATACTTGGGTACGTAATGATAGGTGTAAAAGACATGAAATGATAGTGAAACGTCCTGGATTTTTAGCGATATAATAATTAATTCATTTAACTATTTAAATAGTGATTTAGAAATTTAAATGGTTGTTAAATTAAATAATTTAGAATATTTAATTAATATTAATAATGGAATTATAAATTCTGAAATAGTCGAAAATAGTAGAATTCATAATGTTGTGTGAATTGGATTATTTATAAGATTTAATTCAGTTTAGAATTGAATTATAATAAAGAATTTATTTATTTAACGAAGTTTGAAGGTATTAATTGTAATATAATTTAAAACGAACCCGTAACGTCGTGGTAGATCGTATTATTGAATTTTGAACTTCAATTGAATATACAGAATTCGTTTTAACTCAGATTTCCGTGAAACAACAAACGTTCGAATCCATTTAACGATATTTTTCTAATGGAAGAGAAAACCCAAGATTTCATCTTGTAGATTGTGATTTATGTCCAAATCAAATTTTCAGAAAGTCGTTATGGAATTCGTTGTAATTTATAACGATTTATTTATATAATAAAAGGATTTTTAATATAAATGGAATATCAATTTAACCTGGTTTTGGAATATAGAGTTATAAATACAAATATGTGATATGTACGATAATATTAATTTATTAATACTTAATTAAATTTTTTTTGAATATATTAATATTTTATCGGTTATTTAGAGCCTTAAAAATAGTCAATTTTGCAAACGACCTCCGTTTTCGATGAAACTTATTTTGTTGGATTCGGAATATTAAATTATTGTTAAAATTCAAATTTCATGATTTTTGGAGTCAGCATGTAGTTGTATGCGATTTTAACACGAAAAACGGTCAATAATATAACTTTAAAAATACACTGTGTAATCAAACAGACTCGGAATTCGACGAAACAAGTTTCGTTGGGTCTATAATATTGAAATATAGTTGTATGTCCGATTTCATCGAATTTGGATATTGTATGTAATCATAGGAAATTTTAAACGATAAATACAAATAGCGAGACGATGTAAATTAATAAAAATATATATGAAGCTTCCCCTAAAAGCTAGCCTAACCTCTATATATACACACACCTTAACATCTTTTAACCTAGACTTTTTCATTTTTCTAGTCAAATGTTTTCAGCCGTCAATATTTCCTCTCCCTCAACCAAAACGTGGGCTTATAAATTCCTAGAAAATCAAGCAAAATTCCATAAATGACCAAATTAGTATATTTTGATTCGCAAGATGATTCTCTTTAATCTTATGTAAGTATTTATGGGATCGACGCATTTTCTTGTTGCTGTATTTGACACAGCGTGGGCTAAGGATGAGCTAGGGTTGGGAATTGAAGATTTTTGAAGAAATAATTCATGTTTTTGATGTCATTTTTGGATTCTTGGGAAGAATTGGCACTTATTTGCAAATTCTTAAGGGAAATGGTGATGAAACATTTCACGCGAAAACAGTTTGTAACTGGGAAGGGCTGCGCATGGCGATTTCAATTGAATGGTGCGAGCTGGACAAGGATGGGAAGAGTTGATGGAGAATTTGGGGATTATTCGAGTGGTATTTGTAGTTGGAATTTTTATGAAGGAATGGAGAAGCGGTTGTGATCTAAAGTTGTGTTAATGGCTGGGGAAAATCGCCTATAGTCGGGTTCAGGTATAAGGAAGAAAGGATGAGTGAATAAGCCACGTCATTAATGTATGATTAAGGTTTAATAATTTTAATTATTTAATTTAAAATGTTTAAATAGTTTAAAACTTCTAAATTCAATAACTAACTCATACGTTGTCCAAAATTAGCGAAACAAGATCCATTGGGATCGCATTGTGGCTACACCATGGATCTGGTTTGGAGTGAATTGGAGCTCGTTACAAACTATGGTAGAATAAAACGCATGAATGGACAAATCAACCGTTATTCGTTATTTAACGATAAACGACCGAAGAGAGTAAACTCACTAACTCCGTCCAGTTTATAATTTCTTATAAACGTAATTTAGTATTGATAAATGATGATTGATTTCAGTGTGATGGTTGTTTGGGGGAATTGGAAATAATTGGTTGAAATTATATATATATATATATTGTTATTAAATATTGATTCTATTTATCAGAATATTTCATATTTAAATGAAATTTGATGTTATTTATATCGTTTAACACCTGTGGATGCAGGGAAACAGGTTGGAGGGATCCAACAGGATTCCTCAAAATTTATTACTGTTTGTTTTCATATATTGTGACATATGATGTGTTAATTGTTTTGTGCTAAATTTGGGTGCATTGAATGCTAGACTAAACTGGCTCTAAAATAATTAGTATTAAATACCATATAAATTTATTAAAATAAAATAGAAATGAATTTGGTTTTGGAAAAGGAAAAAAACAATTTTTAAATAGAAAGCAATTACGAATGTGATAGAAATAAATAACTTGTTTAATAATGAAAAAACGTAGTGTTATTTACAAACAGTGTTTAAAATGAAATAAAAAAATTATTAGTGGATAATTTGGATTGTAAATTCAACAGTGAATTCAAAACGGTAAATTGAGAATTGTTTTAAAAAGGAAACGATGGAGTTTATTTCGATGTTCGAAGTGTGAATAGGATTAAAATAAAATCCATAAAGATTTTTAATTAGAATTCGACTAGGCTAATGTTATAAAATAATTTATTCTAAGAAATTATATATTGAATATATCGGGATTTGATAAGATAATTAATATTCGGCTTGAAACCGATATTCTATAATCGAATAGAAAAGCGATAGAGAATTATAAACTTATTAAATAAAATCAACTAGGAAGTTGACATGTGAACGAGATTTGATAAATAAAATGGAATGTGAATAAGAAGTTATAAAATGACTCGATAATTGGAATTTGAACCCATGTTAATATTTAATTTATGAAATCAAGTTTTGATTTGGTAAAACAAGTCCAGTTTTCTGTAAAGGAATAATATTCACGTTTTAAAGTGAATATCGATTTAAAAGCAAAAGTTTTGTAGATTTAAAATAGTTATAAACATAAATTGGTAATTGTTGGGAAGTACTAAATTCAAAAATGAATTTATAAATTGAATTGACCTGAAATGGCGAATTATTCTGAAGTTCGGAACGTTAATCGAATATAGGTTATTCGAAAGGAAGTTATCGAATAGGGATTTTTTGAAAGAGAGTTATACGTTGGAATTCAATTATATCGAATTCGGGAAAGTATTAATTACTTTCCGATTTTAATCAAGATTTATTATTAATAAATTATTTATTTATTTAAAATAAGGAATAAGAGTTATATTTTTAAGTTAGGTATTTCGGAAGTAGGGATTATAACGTTATCCTTATAATCAATGTTTTTCATAAAAGAAGTAGATTCATAAACTGAATTCGAGAATTACGTAAGAATTGATTTGATAGGAAATTAAGTTAAGGAAATTAGAAACTGACTGGAGATTAGTTAAATTGAATGGCTTTTTGAATGTCGATCTGATGTGTGTTTCGGCCTTCGGGATTGATACTTAGGAAGTTGTTTCTCTAACTAGTTTACAGTTAGAGACTGATAGATGCGGGAGGATAGTGACGCATGAATAAGAAATGGAAATGTTTTCCAAATGTTAATAACGTATATTTTCTAAATTTAGAAATAAGAATTTATGAATATATGGAAATAGGAAATGGGGAAATAAATAAATTAATGATAAATTAATTTAAAGGGGAAAAATGTCGATTGATGATTGATTGATAAAATTTCCATTTGGAAATAAGATCGTTTTGTGTATGGATGTTTTCCTTTGATAGTTAAATAACCGACTATCAAAGTTTTGACCATTTTCCGTTGTCAACGCGGAGAGACCGGAATCAGATATATTATCTGAAAACCACTCCGTATGGGCATCAGTGTTGCGAATCAAATATGATGAAGATAATTGAAGACAAAGTTTATGAAAGGGCTATTCTGGAAAATCCTATGTAGAAACTGCCTAAGATAGGATTACGGATGTGACAACCGCCCATAACCTCTGTACTAAACAAGAGGAATAATGTGCTGAAAGAAGTGTCAGGCAGCTATAGACGATCATGAAGGTATGATAACACAAATGGAACCTGTCGTAAAATTCACAGTGCAAGAATAAAATATAATAGAACATATACAATAGGTAGAAATAGTGGAGCATCATATAACAAACTTCTGAAAACTTTCACAACATCTTGAAAGGTTACCTATACATCATAGGAATATCAAAGTCTGTACATGAAGCCTCACTACAACACTCAGAGAGCAACAGATCGACGCTTTCCTATGAACTAGAAAAGCGTGAATTATGTAATAATACTGCAAGCACACAGATCATGTAATATGTAGGTCGAATCACAGGAAGGCAAATTAAAAAAAATTATTTATAGAATTTCGTAGGCAAGTTAGGTGACTTTTGAGATTTGGTTGGAAATTGAACAGTTGAAATGGCAACAATTAGGATTATCATTGAAACTAATCAAACGATTAATCACTAATGAAAGTAAATTGCAAAACAAGAATAAAACTGTAGAAAATAAAAATGCAGAATAGAAATAACAACAGAAATAAAATTAGGATTATCGTTGAAACTAATCAAACGATTAATCACTAATGAAAATTGTGATAGCCCGTAACTTCCCCGTGAAGGAAAGCACGGATTACCTTGAGAACACGACAAAATAGAACGCAAACAGAAGAACATTTCATTGTTTATTACAACAATTCCATCAGAATACAAGAATATACAGAGTATGAATAAATATACATTCGACAAATATCAGAGATTACAATAAATTACATAGCAGCGGAAAAACAATATAAAACACAACTGAAAGTAATACACGGATACAAAGCTTTCTGAGCATCGTTCCAGCTGTAAATCAGGATCCTGTGAATATAAATCTGCAAAACCAAAACTACTAGTCGCCCGTGTCGAAAATAGGGGCACCCAGAGTTTAGGTTAAAACAATAAACTCCAGGTTAGTCATGTGACTGATGTGAGAACTAAAACATTTATTAATCTTTATTTTAAAGTTCGGTAAATCAAGGGACCACGCCGTATAACACGGAACGGGTTTCCTCCCAAGAATACCAGTGCATAAAACAAAACAGCGCAATGCTTTTTTTGGAAAAATGAAGCTATTATAAGACCCAGGTCCCATCACACAATGCAACGCAAGCCGGAGGATAGGGTTTTCCCTTATAATAGCCAAACATGCTTGATACGTTTAAAACAAATCATTTGATACTATTATAGGTGTATAGTGTCAAAACAATTTCAATCATAAATATCAATCATAGACGGCATGGGTACCATATATCATGTCGCCATACTAGTTCTATAAATAAAACAGCAATATCACGTATCAGAAATTGGATTTCCGTCATGAATCGAGGCAAGGGGCAAGCTCCTCTCCGGTTCGAGACACTCTAGCAAATGTCTCTGGACCCCACTATGATCCTTTGGAACCACCAAGGCCGGTCCTCTCTTACTTTTGAGGATTGGCAATTCCTGAACACACGTTTCCCGGTCCTATAGGACCTATATCCGAGGCGCCTCGCATTCCAACAACCACACAGGTGAAAAGTATATAAATGTCAGCCAGTTTAAGCACTGACACCACCACTAGCTAGAAAGAAACGTCGTGCACTCCTTGGGTCCTTATCCCGTTTTTGACTCATACCGAGGTGTGAGGCTCGCGAATTTATGCCATACACAAAGCTGCGCCACACAGGCCGTGCTTTGATCATCAACCACAAGACTTTGCTTTTCAACAGAAGCCTTCATCATTTGACACTTAGGCGTGCCACACAGGCAATTCACTCCATGCGACAGATGTCCATCGATATACAACCTCTGAGCTCGTACGTCTCAGAGAACGGCGTTAAGCAAGAGAATAAGTTCTCCACTGCCAAACAGATGTATATTTAATAGAGATCGATCAACACAGAATAAAATCCAATGTCAGACACACAGTCCATTTACAAGTTCGTTCTTGGTCTGAACGAAACCGGAGGCACTTTCCTCGCATATCCATTGATCTCCAGGTGCGTCTGGACGATCACCAACTGATTCCCTCATCTTGGGTGTATAGCCCAATCAAGATCATCAATAATCACCCAAACGATGTGAAGACTTCCGATCTTCCACCACCGTCTTCATCTTCGAAATATCGTCGAATCGGTTATTCAGAATGGGAATATACCCGGCCTTTCTGAATAACCCACGTATATAATAAACAAATGTTACAAAAACACAACATACGCCTCATTCCAATTCAGAATATTCTTTTATTCAAAAATTCACATTCTTAGGGAAAGGTTCCCATTAATTTTATCAAAGATAAATTCTTCTAAACTTATTCTTTAATCTTCCTTTGGATATCATTTCAACCTAGTCGGGATTAGCGAACCACACCGAAGTAATTATTTATTTTATTTCCCAATCCCAACCTATTCATCCCATGGAGCAAAACTGGTAATACTCCATATCTAACACCACGGGGTTATCGGTAAATATTAATTACCATTTCACGTTCAACCCTAATTAAAGATTTAACTATCGCTTTGGAGCAAAACTGGTGATACTCCATTCTCGATCACTTTCCAATTTTGATAATTTAAATTACCAATTCACATTTCAATTTAATTACAGATTCATTAAAACTCCACTTAGTTTTAATCTTCCCACAAATCAATATCATGTCTTTAACTGGGTTAAAGAACCAACGTTATCTAAAACACGGTTCACGATAAACCCCAAAATCACATTCAAATTCAATTCCATTTAAATATTATTTAATTCGTACACTTCATTAAATCTAAATAGAAAGATTTAATCTTTTCTACACTGGATCCAAGAACAGTGTTATTCAAGACACCATTCACGACGAACCCAAAATCCTATTTTATATTAAATACAAGGCTCCGAATAGAAAATATATCGGCTTATATTCAATATCAAATTCTGAAACCAACAAATATCGTATTGGAAACAACGATATAAATATACCTTTCAAATTTCCACAACCATATCTGTATAATCACGAAACCCAACATCGAAATATTTCGAAGATAATTTCGATTCAAATCCATTTCAATTCGTATATTGGAAATTCTGATTATTTTTATAACCACTTTCAAATTCAATTTATTTATTTCAAAAATAAATTGATTCTAATTCTAGTTCAAACTAGTTCATTTCGATAAAAATCTATTTTTTATCTTTTCAAATATAGAGTTTTTCATCCCAATTCTTCCCAAATCATTTCTTATGATTTTACACAAATTATTGATATTTTTAATAATTTTATCTAGGCACGTACAGTCGATTTCCATCAACGGCCATCGAACTGCACTTACAACGACCTTTTCCAAATTTGATTTGGACATAATTCCAAATCCAACCATTAGATTTAAAATTTCTAATATTCATTGAAAGCTCTTTTCGATACGAACCCAACGGTTCTGGTTTCAGGAGAATCCGACGGTCGGATCTCCCGCAACGTCAATTTGAAGTCAATGGTCGAAATTCACGAACTGCCGCAGCGCGACGCGTTCTATTCAGGCCATTATATATATATATAATATACATATATATTATATATCTCGTCGATTTCCTTTTAAAATGTATTTTATAAATCGTTTTAAATTCGTTTTCGAAACGATTTCAACTTCATATTCAATTTCGAATCGAAATTGAATATTCCACATCAACGACATACAAATGATAATATTTTCAAAACGTTATATTTTGAAATCACTTCCTTTTCTATATTCATTTTAAAAACGAATATAATCGATATAAATATCGCTCACGTCAAAATGGCGTATCTCAAATCAACACGGCTTTATATATTTCAATAAATTCGTTATTCTATTCAACAAATGGATATTTATTCTACTCAACACATGAATCTATATTTCTTTCAACACACGAATATTTTCAACACATGAGCACCTTCAACACATGATTATTTTTATTATTTAATATATTTTATAAAATTATGGTATCTATCGTTTGATTTTTAAATCAGACTCCAACCGTAAAGTAGTAAGAGAATGATTCCCTAAGTATTTACCCCGAAGGCCGAAACCAATATCAGATCAATACCCAGGAAACCACTCATCTTATCTATTTTCCTGTTAGTTTCTAACTTTAAATATGATAAAGATGTAAATTTTATTGTTAAAATATTTCTTTCAACACCTGATTTTTCTCAACACATGAGCATCGTCAACACATGACTATTTATTCTATTCAACACATGAATCTTTATATTTTATAATATTCTTTATTTCCCAATTGGAATGAGGCCCAATCAATTACCATATAATGTTAATTATATGGATTCCACACAACACATGTATATAATAGCACTGACAAATAATCAACCATCATCCAAAGTGCACTGCACTGTATAAGCATCAAATATAGATATCTAACGCTTATAACAGCCTGTCAATCGATCGACATACAACTAATTATTGGGATTAGTGTATGTCGTATCTTATCCCAATACCCGTGTGGGGTTTCAAATCAACAAACACAGATTTTTTTATTCATTCACATACCCTTTAAAAATTATATTTTTAACGATAAAATATTTTTAACTATATAGATATTTTATTCCATCTCACAACACACAATAAATTTTCACCACAACAAACATCAAACATACAAGCCATCCATGGTCTATGGATGACGGGTGTCGGGTGCTGCTAAGCACCGTCTGCATCCTAGTATATATTTTTAACTAGAGAAGAAAATTTAATGTGAGAAGTTCTCACCCAAGCTAAACCAAACGCCACGACACTTCATATGTAGAAATCTTCGTCGTTCTTGCCTTTTGTCAATTTCATCGTCCGTAGCCACTACATATATAAAAATCATATTTTTATAATCTACGCTATATGGATAAAAATTCTATTTTTACACCACTACTATATAGATAAAAATTCTATTTTTATAACCGTGTTCATATAATAAAGATCATATTTTTATCACGCTATTCTCTATATAAAAATTATATTTTTATATCGCTCTTCTTCCAATAAAGAATATATTTTTATAACGCTCCTTCCTATATAAAAATTATATTTTTTAATTTCTACCATATCAAAATCATATCTTTATTATTTCTACTATACAAAAATTGCATCTTTATTATTTCTACTATATAAAAATCGCATCTTTATTATTTCTACTATATAAAAATTGCATCTTTATTACATCTACTATATAAAAATTGCATCTTGATTACTTCTACTATATATAAATCCTATTTTTAATTCGCTACTTATATAAAGATTATATTTTTATCTATATAAAAATAATTCCAACGTATGATGAAAATCAAATATTTCTTGTGTATAAAAATCAAATTTTTATCACGGCATACATAGAATAAAAAGCATATTTTTACTCTACTTCTATATAAGTAAAAATCGTATTTTTATTTCTTTATCTTCATAAGAAGAATCGAACCTTTACTATAAAAATTCTTCCTTTCTATAAAAATCCTTCCTATTTTTAAAACTGATTTTTATTAAGGCCTTTATACTTTTTTTTTAAAATAGAAAATTAACCATGTTTTTTTCTAAAGGAATAAATAAAATAATTAGAAAACTTACAAGGGGGGGCTGCGTGCGTTCTACAGGGAGGAGTGGGTGGTTAGCGGCTTCAGGGGGGGTACGGTCACGGATTGGCGGCTCAGGGGGGCGGGGTTTCGCCGTTGGTGGTAGCGGCAAGGGGAACTTCGGCTCGCGGGTTCGATCGATGGTTGGGGGGGTTCCACTTGCGCGAGGTCGAGATGGAGGAGGGAGGAAGGGGGAGGCAGAGGGGGAAGAAGAAGGTGGAGGCGGCACATCTGGGGAGCGGCGGCGCGTTGATCTGAGGAGGGAGGAACGAGAGAGGCATTTTTTTTCTTTTTTATTTTCTTCTGAATCGATTTGGAAATGAGGGGAGAGGGAGAGTAAAGGGAATTATATGATTATATATATATTATTATTATTAATTTCAAAAAGTAACTTTTATTTTCGACCTCGAAACGAGACCCACCGTCTGTCGTACATAGCTAAATGCCCCCATTCCGAACACAATGGGATATGTATCGTAGGCTGATTCGATCGTTTCGATCAGTTTTCATCAAAATCAACATATAACTCTATATATTGAACTTGAACGCGCATTTCAATTTACCGGGGACACATTTGAACTCTAAAAATTCCCAAAAGATATTTTCTAGCTTCGTATTGACGATACGGTCCTAACAAAACTAATTTCATCGAATTCTGAGACCGTTTGAAAAATGGTCATTTTCCAGTCGATTAAAATCAACTGAAACTGGTCAAACGCGTTTTCCTTTGCCATGCTCACATATTGATTCGAAAAATTACGAATTTTGGAATCTAGTAATAATTTGACATCCCGGATCCAACAATAGTGGTTTCGTCGAAAACCAAGGTCGTTTGCAAAATGGCTATTTTTAAGGGCCAGAATTCCATAGCGACTATTCTGAATTTTCAACTGGACATAACTTTTGATTCCCGCTATGAAATTTCGATTTTTCGGATTCGTTGGAAAGATATTCTCAATTAGATTCTAATATTTTTGGTTTTGCTAACATCCAGTTTATTTTGAATCCTGTACATTCATTTGAAGTTTGAAATCAAATTATCGAACTACCGCGCCATTTTTAATTCCTTTTATAATTATAAATAATTATTTATATTCTAACGACGACGTATATAAATATATTCGTTCTAATTCTATTCAAAATAAATTTCTCGTCGTTATTATTTAAAATAATCCATTTTAAATATTCAAAATTCATTAAAATTGCCAAAATAAAAAATTTAAATTGGCTCGCATTTCCGGGTTATTACAATAATAAATGTAAAATACAACTAGTAGTCTACCAAATCTAATTATGTAGATGGCACTAGTTGCTAAGAAATAGAAAAATGCAGAAAACAAAAAGAAGAAGAAGAAGAACTTTGTTAATGGAGAAGAAGATAGAAAATGGGATGGTAACTACAATGAGATTACATGGGTATTTATAGGAGATAGCCAACCTAAACCCTAATTACAAATGGGCCTTGGTTATTTCAAATAAGTTCTAGGCCTTTTGTTAAATCAGGAGAGTTTTAGGCCATTCCTCCTTTCCTCTTGTAAGTCTCCTTTGATTTTTAATGTGCATGGCCTTTCTACTAATTATTTTCTTGTCCAACAGCAACTCGATGTGAGATCTTCATATGCAAATCTTCAAATGTAAATATACAATAGTTTGATCTCAATTTCTCTACTTTTCTGACTACATGCAACTTGGTTGGAATATCTGGAAAAGTGACATAACAAAACCCAAGTAATATTTATTTATATTCAAAAGATAAGATATAAGAGCATAAAATAAACACATTTCTATATTAATCAAATACCCCCACACTTATCTTTTACTCTTCCTCGAGTAAAAAGAAAGAAAAATAAAAAAAATGAAAAGTTAAACTAGATAGGTCACACTTTCGTAGGAAGCATGATTGCATAGAGAGTATGCAACAAGTCATTAAACCTCTAGGTGTCCCTAGTAGGATGAGTGGTGTCTCGTGATGGTTTTCAGCGGATACTACCCACAAAATCCAAATGCAGTATGTTATGACTCTAATGTAACGACATGAATGCAGAGGACTTATGCAATTGAAAACAAAAATTGAAAACACAACTTGTTTCAGGAAAGTGGTACAACAAATTAAGTTAACAATTTCTAGTAAGTTGATTTTATTTTAGATATCTCAACTTATCACAAATTTTCAATATAAATCAAGTTTTCAAATGTTATGTTCTAGTTTGGCCGGTTAGTTCGGTTGATAACATAGTGCAGCCATGAAATAAATTTTTAGTTTGTTTGTCACAGTTTGTAAAGTGGTATATTCTAATTTCCTTGTGTATGGCTAGTCAAATCAATAAGGTCAAGAAGTGCTTGGGCTTCATTTCTTATTCTCTGTCTCTATAAAAATTGAAATTTATGATTAATTACATACACCTAACTTAAAAGACCAAGGTATCCACTCATACACTGCCTTGCGGACTGACGGAGAGTTGGGACAGAGCTTGGCGGATTGTGCAGACCGACGCTGACTTTGTCAACAACATGTCGGTGATCCTTAGGTGTCCATTCTCATAAAATGAGACCAAGATATTCCGAAGCTGACTTTGTCAATAACATGTCAGATAGAGCTTGGCGGGTTTGCACACCAACTCTAGATATATAAGCAATGTTGGATACCCTTGGATTGCTATTATTATTATAATATTGAAAATATAAGAACAAGAGAGAGTTACGCGAATTCAGCTTAACACAACTTAGTTTTAAAGATTCGAAAAGCCAATATAAGTATTTTAAGTCCTCCACTTATTTAAACAAAGACTACAATATAGAATAAACTTCATGGCTATCACATAAGAATCTCCCTATGTACCGGTTACACTATTATCCCTCAAAATTCAACTTTTCATTATATTTCATATTCGATCTTAGCTGAGAGAAAAAAAATACTATCAACTGATTAACAATCCTTAACTTATTTTGTTGTATCAATCTAAAACGAGTCATGTTTCAAAAAAAATGGCATGTTACTACAATCTAAAATGCATGATGTACCTATTTAAATGGATGAAAATGACAAGAAAGGAAAAAAGAAAAAAAAACGAAAATGAATGAAATGCAGACTCCCCCCCCCCCACTTGTACAAAACAGTGTCCACACTGTAGCACGTTTCCTAAATTTGAATGATAAAACCCATAGATGGATTAGATGCAAAATGATTTGCAGAATGAAATGCAGCCTAACTATATGTAAGAATAGATCATATGTACAATGATATATGTGTTTACAATGCATGCGATGCAAAGAATGCTACCAAGTTTTCCCCCCACTCTTGGTTCTAGCCCGATGAATCTCATTCCCACTATATCTAGGCATATTTTCTAATAAGCAACGGTTTCTGAAAACCATCTCATCTTTGTACCTAGATTTACAATCCAGCAGAGAATTGTCCAGTGTCATCCTAACCCAAAGTTTTGCAACCAAGCTAACATTCCAAAAACAATTCATGTGTTCAACAAATTTATCAGTATAATTGTCCAAAAATTGGTGATCGTATATAAACTCAGTTGCAATCGTGAAATTTAAATTCTGAGTGTTGTTTAAGACTGTGTGATCACATTTCTCAATTCCATTATTGGACAACATATTTTCGATCCTAACAACTTCAAGTTCGTTGGAAGTTTCCTTTAAGTTAAAATTTTTAAACTTGGATTCGCGGCCTGATTCTATTTCATCCTCATTTGGCAATTCATCCTCATACAATCCAAGAAATTAATGTTCATTAAAATCCCTTTCCAATTTTGATTTTTTGAAAAATTCAACATTTTCATTTTGTTCAATTTCAAAAATTTCAAGTTTCTCTCAGTCTAAAAGAGGAAGACCAAAATCTGAGCTTAAATATTTTTCCTGAAAAGAATGGAAGTCTAAATAATTTGTTGAATTTTAAACAACTTCATTAGATCGTTATTCTGAATTTCCAAAGTTGTTATTTGAAAATTTTCACTATCAATAAAGAATGGATTATTTTCTGATTCATCGCTTGTTTGAATTTGATTTCGTTGCTCATGTTGTTCTTTCAAAGATGACATTAAACAAACAAGTTCATCCATCTTTTTATTTAGTATTTCCTCCCTCTCTCTAAGAATGTTAAGATGATATTCTTCAGAATCGTTGATTTGAGAGCTCTCATTTTGGATTTCTTGATTCTCAAAAATATAGTCACATCAATTTCACAATCAATATTATTTCCAATGTGGTGGTTGTTTGAGTTTTCAAAAAAATGACAGTGATATTGGAAATCATTTAATTGTAAAAATTATGTTCATAACCAAAACTATTGAAATTTGACGGAAAATTGCAATTTTGGTTATTTTCAAGATGTTGATATAGGCTACAATTTTGAAAATTTTGGTTTACAACCCCATATTGATGTGGGTCAAAGCCATATTTAGATTCAATGCTATTTTGATGTGGATGTGGCCCATAATCAAAATTATTGAAATTTGAGTTGAAGTCGTCATTTCGATTATATCTATGATTTTGAAAATGTTGGTCATTTGGAAAATTTTGAAAATTGTTGACATTGGACTCACGAAATTTTGGAAAATTTTGCTTCATGAGTTGTAATTCATAGTCATACTCTTCAAGAGGACGTCTACTCTGATTATTATCCCACATTTCTCTCAATGATTTTTTTTGAATCAGACATTTTAAAGAAGTCAACAAAAGACAGAAATTATTCTTAGTTCAAAACAATATACAAGAATGAGTTGTGCTCTATTAATTAACCGACTCAATTAGAAGGGGGAAGAGGGTCTTATGGTCGTTCACGTATAGTACGAATACTAAGGGATACGACAAATGTTTTACGGGTAGTATGCAACCTCTTTTGCTAATAGTTCAATAAATTGAACTGCTATATATCCGCGAGCCAATTATACGAGACAGTCAACTTCACAAAACACCACTTTTCAATTATATTGTTTTGTAAATCAAATCAAGCTTTATAATTGAAAAACGACGAGAGTGATGACTTCAGGTATGTAAATCCGTGCCTCACTAAACAGATTCAAAAATTCCAATCACAGAATAAATTGCAGAAAATTAAAATATTGTACAAGCAAGCTGTTGCCCCTGCAGAAGATATTTACAAGCAATTTCTATATTTTTTCTTTGCAGCAGAGCACCTGTAGAGTTCAGAAAATATTACAATGGGGTATGGCAGTCCGTCCAGAGAAGTTGAGTAGTGCTAGCTATTCAACCCCGCTTTTTGCAAATTGGTTCACCTTTGAATTTCTTTGTTGCTTGCTTGAATCTGTCCTTTCACTTCGCCTTTGATTTGTTTTGGAGATTTCAGTTTTTTTTTTGAAACAATGAAATAAAACAAAAGCAAAAGACAAAATAGAAACTAAGAAATAAAAAATAAAACCGAGTTTGTTTTTTTTTTAAAAAAAGAAGAAGAAGGCAAATAAAATGAAAACTACAACTAATAACTAACTAAAAACTTAAGAAGCTAGGGGGAAAAACTAAACAAAATATAAAACCAAAATGAACTCGACTTTTAAAAGAAAACCAACTTGCTAAAGAGGGGGGAAAATTAAGGTAAGAAGAAAACAACTGAGCATGCCCTTACCAAATTAACACACTCAAGACCATAGGCCACTGCCAATCAATAATAATAAAGCCAGACTCAACACAAAACAAACTAACCCTCAAGCCATACACCCCTAAAACAACAGTACACCCTCACAGAAAAAAAAACAATTTCGCCTCTTCAGCAAACAAATCGCAATTTTTTTCTTTCCAAATCGACAACTGGTCTTCGATTATCGTCTTGTGAATTTCGATTTTTATTTTGTGGTGATTCGGGGAAAGGGGTTTTAGAACCGGGTTTTTGATTCGATCGAATTATGGGTAGTTTCGAATTTGGTTTGAAGACGACTGAGGGGATGTGCAGTTGCTGTAGTGGAGGGAATTGCTATAGGTTTTGTCTTGAGCGTGGGTTGTATATTGGGCTTCGAAGTTTGTGGAGTTGCGAACCAGTATGAACGATGACGGTAAAAATGGTTCAGGCAGTAGAGAACTTGAAGGTGTTTGGTGGGATGAGGAGATGGAGTGTTGTATGGTCAGGACGGTGGTATTGGTTGTATGTGAGGGGACTGGTTCGCGGCGATTGTTGTGATGATGGCAGGAGTTAGGGTTTTTTGATAGTGATGATGCAGATGAAGTATGGGTTCGTTTGGAGGAGTGCTTGTGCGGTTGTCAGAAGTTGTGATGGAAGCCGATGATTGGTGATGAATTGGAGAGATAGTGTTTGGAGAAAATGGCAGAATTTTGTTGTGATGATCTGTGTGTTGTTAACGAGGGTGAGACAGGGAATAAGAAGGGGTCGATGACTTGATGTTACTCGTGATGATGCAGTTTGGATGATCGGTGATGAAACAAAGGCTTGACGGTGGATGGTGAATTTTTTTCTGAACGGTGGTTTATATGGGGAAGTTCAGGCAGTTTCGGATGATGAGTATTGCATGGTTCTAGGAGGGGAATATGGGTTTGGTTAGTTTGTGTTTGCGATTTGAGATATGAGTTTTTGAGGTTGAATAATGGACAAAAGTTCGGTGTGGGTTTTGTGTGGTGATGAACGTTTGGGCTATGAAGATTTGATGGGTACAATGAGTTAGCAGAAGGGACGGATGACATAATAGAAGATGGTTTGAAATTTGGCAGAGGAGGACGGTTGTGGTCAGAGAATAAATATGGTGCAGTTTGTGTACGGGATGAACAGATTTAGGAATGAGTTGAAGCAGAGTTGTGGATTGATGATGGTAGTGGTAATTGGTGAATGGACAATGGGGTATTGGATTGTGAAGTGGGTGAAGTATGGACGGGTTTCTATCATGGTGGTGAATAGAAAAAGAGAACAGAGAAAGGAAATATTTGTAAAAAAATATTTTGTAAAAGAGAATATGGAAAGAAATAAATTTGAGAAAAGGAAAGAGTGTTAATGCAGAGGAGAGAATTAAGGCAGAAAAGAAAAGAGGAAAGAAATAAAAAAGAATTAGCAGAAAGTTTTTTTTTTAAACCTTGTAGAGGGAGAAATGTAAAGATTGGAAAGGAGACCGAAAAAAAGGAAAGAAATAATTGAAAATTAAAGAAATAGAATCAAGGAAACTTGACAAGTATTTTTTTGTTTTAGAAGATTACAGTATCTGCAAATAATACCAAATCAACTAATTAACATATTTTTTTCTATATATACAAGAAAACAAAAGGAAAAATAAAGTAAAAATAAAAACTAACACGAATCGAAAATTAAATAAATAATAAAATTTAATTATTGCCTCCCCGACAACGGCGCCAAAAACTTGATCAACGTTTTCCTATGAACTAGAAAAGCACGAATTATGTAATAATACTGCAAGCGCACATATCGTGTAATATGCAGGTCAAATCACAGGGAGGCAAATTAAAAATTATTATTTATAGAATTTCGTGGGCGAGTTAGACGACTTTTGAGAATTGGTTGAAAATTGAACAATTGAAATTGCAACAATTAGGATTATCGTTGAAACTAATCAAACGATTAATCACTAATGAAAGTAAATTGCAAATCAAGAATAAAAATGTAGAAAATAAAAATGCAGAATAGAAATAACAACAGAAATAAAATTAGGATTATTGTTGAAACTAATCAAACGATTAATAATTAATGAAAATAAGTGTAAAATACAACTAGTACTCTACCAAATCTAATTGTGTAGATGGCACTAGTTGCTAAGAAATAGAAAAATGCAGAAAATAAAAAGAAGAAGAAGAAGAACTTTGTTAATTGAGAAGAATATAGAAAATGGGATGGTGGCTACAATGAGATTACATGGGTATTTATAGGAGATAGCCAACCTAAACCCTAATTACAAATGGGCCTTGGTTATTTCAAGTAAGTTCTAGGCCTTTTGTTAAATCAAGCGAGTTTTAGGCCTTTCCTCCTTTCCTCTTGCAAGCCTCCTTTGATTTGTAATGTGCATGGCCTTTCTACTAGTTATTTTCTTGTCCAACAGCAACTAGATGTTAGATCTTCATCTGCAAATCTTCAAATGTAAATATACAATAGTTTGATCTCAATTTCTCTACTTTTCTGACTGCATGCGGCTTGGTTGGAATATCTGTAAAAGTGACATAACAATACCTAAGTAATATTTATTTATATTCAAAAGATAAGATATAAGAGCATAAAATAAACACATTTCTATGTTAATCGGCAACTCAAACAGCAGAAATAGAAATACTAGATAGTAAGTAAGATAATACGCTAGCCTCTTGCTCGACTCCGAATTGCAACATCGTCCTCACTAAGCTATCACCTGTCTACTGCCACCTAGTCTGCCCATCCACAACCGGATGGACAGCCCAAGGTAATAAGAGAGAAACATAAAACCTTGAGTCAGACAATAGTCTTAGTGAGCGATAAAACAACTAACAAACATCATCAATAAAGTATATGAGAATGGATAGATAAACATACTAATCTACCCACAACACCAGAGAAGAACTCAACCCTATCTTCCTCACATTGGACAGCGATAGCCTTTGCACCAAACACCTCAACCATTCATTCATAGAAACTAGAACAACCATTCATTCATGGAAATCAGAACCAAACACCACTAGCACTCATAGCATCCAGATTATATGTATCTCACGTAAACCATCCTAATCGAATTCAACATCCCTCGTGCACAAGCCCCAAAGGCCTAAATCAATATCATACAAGCACCCAAGAAACATCTCCTTCGACGTTGGACAATTTACGTGAGAGGGTACAAACATGGAAACTAATTAACCACGACAGACTATGGCTATCACTGCCAATCCTGCTTCGAAACCATCGTTAATCGTATGACGGCCAACCTTTCCATATGTCAAGGGCTAATGGTAACCTCAGTTCTAGCATAAACTCCAAGGGCCTTTAAACGATGGTATGTATGTCCAATCTTGGCAACTAGGCATTTCAATGATACCTAGGGTACTCGACCATCAACCTTCCGGTCTTTTAGGTGCCTCTATTGTACCCCTGCTTTGAGTCTACTAGAACTTACGATAACTTCTCGGCCTTCGCATCTCTAGTCATCCAACCCGATGACTTTTCATAACTCAAGCAACCTTTGAGTTGCCACATCACTAGTTGTTCTACATTGATCAACGAGCACCATCAACACTTCGAATATTCCTACTTGAATTCTCCTCGAAGTTACAACATTACTAAGCCAAATTACATCACTGCGACTAGGGTTCTGGGGGTTGCCCCAGAATATTTTTTTAGACCTTTTTATTTAAATCTGGGTCGAACCTGAAAATATTTTTTTTTTCAAAATTGACCCTGTTGGAGCGGACCGACCGACCTATTCATCACTTCGACATGAAGTTGCCCAACCGACTGATCCCACCTTCTGGAACCAGACCGACCCGACCACTCCTACTGGAACCAGACTGTCTGTAACGACCCGCAAAATCTGGGCCAATTTAAAATTTTTGTTTTAATAAATTTAATGAATTTTAATGTTTGAAATAATTTATTTTAAATAATAACGAGGAAAATTTGTTTAAAAACGAAGTTAGAATTAATAAATTTAAATTAATTATATTACGAGCCTTAAACGGTGCGGTAATTTCGATTTCCAACTTTGAAATTTTTTATAAAAATAATTATAAGTCGGAATTGGATGAAACAAGAAACGTTAGGACCGTATTGAGAATATCTTTCCAATGAATTTTAGAAATTAAGATTTTAGTTCATAATTTGTAAGTTATGGCAAAATCAAAATTTAGAAAGGTCGCTATGAAATTTATATATATGATATATATGGCCCAAAACGCTACTTTTTGCATACGAAGGAATTTCAACTCGAAACCACTTCCATTGAGTCCGGAATGACGTTTCTGCATTGAAAAACAGTAAACACTTATATATTTCGAGTTTCGGAAATTATTGGTATAAAAATTTATTTTTAATATTAAATATATACGCCTTGAAAATTGAAATTTTGCAAACTGTCTCCAAATTGAACAAAATTAATTTTGTCGGGTTCGTATCATTAAAATAAATGTAAAAATGTTTTTTCAATAATTTTTAGAATTAATATATAATTATAATTGATTTTTCAGTGTAAACGGACAATTTTTTACTTTAAAAATTCATTAAAAATTCATACAGACTCGAAAATTTACGAAACCAATTTTTATAGGTTCGTATTGATTAGGATTAGCTATGATCCAAATTCCATCGAATTTGGAATCAGTATGTGGTCGTACGGTTCTTAAAACTGCAAAATGGATGTAAATAATTACACTAAAGTTATAATTAAAACGGGCTAAATTACATATGGGCTGAATTAAAGTAACCGATATATAATATCTCATAGACCAGCCATAACCTAATTCTGAAAATCTAAACATGACCTAGCCTCCATCTTCTTCATCTTCATTTCCGTGGCCTCCTCCTCAAAAAAAAAAAAAAAAAAAAAAAAACTTCTTTGCACAAAAGTCCCTGAAACTGAAAATTTTATATCTCCAAATTAGAATAAATCCGACCAAACCCTTTCTGGGTTTTGAACACCTCGACATCCTCTACCTACCACGAAAAATCCAAGACCTATTGACGCACGGATTCGCCGGAATCTGAGTTTGATTGCAAAAAGGTCAGTTTTAGATTTGGTGATTTCCCGCCAAACCGTCGAGAATTAGACGACGGCCCAATTGGAGAAAATGTAGCCAAGAGACATACAAACAAATTTTCTTATTGGAGTTTCACCTGAAAATCGAAGGAATTGCACGAAAATCGAGTTGATCTGAAAATCGAAATTCTGACCAAAACAACGAGCTCAAAACGTAAATCAACAAATTCCCGATACGACCCAACGGACTTGATTGTATTTGAAACACCCCACCTCCATTAAGGTCACTCACAAAGGAAATGCCTTAACTTTGGTGGAGGTTTATAAGTAAAAGTCACATATGAACTCAAGACAGATATAAATACACATATTTTAAACAGCGGAAACCAAACAAACTTTTATTTCATCAATACGTGTATCAAACAAAGATTTCCATAATTGTCTCAAAATACTTTCAACATTACAACCTCATAACTGCCTTGATTATTAAAGAAGCATGAAAACAGAAATAAAGTGACAAAAATCCCCATAGTGATATCCAAAGCCATTATCTGAGCAAAAAAAGATCCAAATCATACATCTACGATCTTGGTGCTTGTAAAGAGCCTGACTGAGTTGAGCTGTTTCCTCCCTGTGGACCTAGGGGGGGAACGAAAGAAAAGAAGACGAAAAGAAAATAGGGTCAGACATAAAGCCTGAGTAAATCTAGTAACTCTTCAATATGTGAATAAGAAAAGGGTATGATGGATGTAAACTAAAAATAGGAAAGTGTCACAAGCTAAGGAAGTGTCGAATGTACTATCACACCCATACTATATCTCTGCACCTACTTGAGTTTATTCTAACTGGAACCCCATGGTGAGGGTGGAGTGATCCCCATTCTTATTAAAGATCGGCTCCTACTCGCATTAACATGTGTCATACGCCCCCCAAGAATTGTAGATACCTATGCTGGTCCCACCATGGGGTGTATCAAGACCCATGCTGGCGGCCCCGACACAAAACTAGAAGACATAGGTTATACTACTGGTGTCCCCAGTGCCTTGGTTGTCTGCTCCGGAGTGTGTGCACGCCCGCACCCCGTTAGACCTGCACTGTGCACCCACCGCCGTCGTTTGACCGCTTACAATCAGCCCAGTAATCGTGCCCCACCCTGCCTAGTTTCAGGGTACCGTTGATACCTAACTTTGGGTTACTGCTGAAACGGGTCCCTCGTTACCAGGATTTTCTAGTCAAACATGTTAAGTGGTTAAGTGTCTGTATTTACCAAACCCTACCCATCAATTCTTGTTAACATGTTGAATTTGGTTAAGTGTTATAATTGACTTAACCCTACCATCTGTCCTTAGCCTCTTAGGAGCACCAGACCACTCACATTAGACAGGTATTGCTACGGTTACTAGATGTGCCGGTCGGTTCCGGGCAGGTTTACACCGTAGCTCAGTCTAACCTCGGGTCCTTGTTGGGCTCAATGCTTAACCACCCACATTGGATAGGTATTGTTGTGACTACTGGACAACCGGGCGGGTCTGGGCAGGTTTACATCACAACTCAATCCAACCTCGGGTTAAGCATATCGTGTTTTCTAAATTTACATATTTTATTGCTTTTCAACTATATGTAAATGTCATATCTTTTATTTTTGGGTATTTCAATTCATACCGCTTATGTGTCATAATCATTGGCATGTGCCAAACATGCCAACATATATTTTCATATTTTACACCCAAGGTTATTACCCCCGTTTGTTCGCAACGTTATAACATGTGTTGGGCTTGTCACAATTCAGCCCAACTTTATAAACGTGAGGAAAAGGGGAAATCAAGAACATGTAATACATAAAGGTGTGTGGCGCATGAACTAGCAATTTGGCGATTCAACTAACATATAACATGGGTCTTGTGAACTTGCATTCGAATCAAAGTATGACTAAGTAGGTGACATATGAAATGGCATAGTTTAGGCAAATACAAACTTGTGTTTAAACATGTTAACTTGGCATAATATCGACCACAAAACTAGCATGTTATATATTCATCAAAATGTTCAATTTTTACATCTAATCATATAGCCTATTTCAACATGAACTTGCATACTTTATGAAACCCAAACGATGTTTGACATAGAACCAATTATATTTTGCAAATAAACATGAACTTGCATAGTTTATGAAACCCAAACGATGTTTGACATAGAATCAATTATATTTTGCAAATAAACATAAGAATGATATCATAGGTTTTCGGTCATGTAGGCATAAAAGGTCTATAACACGTTTACACAAATTCTAATTTAGACTAAGGGAATATACATAGTCCATGCCATCGACATATACAAAAAGGGATAAATTTCTAGTTTTTGCCACAAGCTTGCAAGTGCCATACAATTGTTCAATAGGCTTGCATCAATTAATTTATTCCACAAACATCAATACACAAGTCATGATTGAACCATCACAATACACAAAGATTATAACAACACGATTCTATTTTCATTTACATCAAATCACATCACAGTTTTTATTCATATTTTGAAAGGTCACTATACTTACAACGTGTGATGAATTCTTGTTTTCTGATTTCTGTTATTCTGATTTATAGATGCTCTCCTTTGGGTAGAAAGTTGCGTTGAATGATTTGATTAAGCTTTGATCTTCTTTTAATTTGATTCATCTCTCAGGCTTGTTGGCTTGTCTCTAGGCTTTCTAATTGACGGCCATTCCTAGTTCCTCTCCAGCAGCATGACGGCTTTATATTCTATTATTTGTGTGAATTCAGGGTTAGACTTGAGTTGTATTTATAGAATTTTAAATTGATTTGAGCCGTCGATGAAGCTAGGGTGAATCCAGACCATCCATCTCAAGAGAGGCCAATAAGAAAGAGACATGTAAGCCTTAGTGACTCAGCCAAGCATCAGAATTCGACCAGACCCTGACCAGGCCAGCCAGGACCTGACCAGCAGGTCTTTCTGACCTGGGCGCACTTGGCAGGTGCGCCAGGCCAAAATTGTACTGGCGCACTTCCCAAGTGCGCCAGTTCAACCTTGTTCTGGCGCACTTCACAAGTGCGCCAGTGCATTCTGACCCGTTTTCCGGTTTTTCTGCCCAACTTCGTTCGTCCATATCTTCTTCATACGATATCCGTTTTACGCAAACTTGAACTCTATCTCAAGCAAAATTTCGAGACGAACGCAATGGCGTAACCCATTTCCCTTGATTTCATCCTTTATAATTAAATATACTTTAATTCGTGAAGCTTAACGTTATAGAATTCACGGGGTGTTACATTCTCCCCCACTTAAAAGGATTTCGTCCCCGAAATCTTCAAGTTAGGAAGAATGTATATCCTACCATCCAACAGTCCATCTACTCAACCAACAACCACAGGCATCCACTATCCTTAAGAGACTTCTAATGCTTCATGATCATATGCATAGTGTGTGTACATGTCCTTATCTAATGCAGAAATCAGGCGGTCTACTGATTCAGTTGACCTCCTTAATGCGAATCATGTAAGTGTCATGAATCCATTGTGTATGCAAATTTTTCTTACTCAAAATTCTACATGAGTGCACAACTATTCATACAAATGCGACGACCATATGACAACATATCAAGTTTTCAACCATATGCAAATAAGAATACATATATGCATATGCAGTATGAAGTGATTGAGCCGATCTAAGACCTAGGTTGTGTGTGTATATGCATCCACGAGCAACCACTAGCAACCACTTGCAACCACTTGCAGCCATTAACCATAACATGTTTCAAATACATGTTTACATCCAAAGGGGTTTCTACCTAAGGATAAAGGACAATATCGAGGAGATATACCTAAAAAGATAGATACAAGCACAACTTAAGAAAAAGAGAGGTCAAAAATGTACCCTAAAAAAGAAGAGGGTAGGTAGCGCGTATTTTGTCCTCAGTTTCCCAAGTCGCGTCTTCCTCTGCGTTGCTCCACTGAACTTTAACGAGTTTGACTTCGCGGTTGCGTAGCTTTTTCACTTCATTCCTATGATTCGAGTTGGAACTCTCCTCACAGATGCTTCGCATTCTACTTCGGCTTCTTCTAGAATGCTTGGCTCCACCACTTCCGCTGATTCATGTAGACATTTCCGGAGATGAGAAACGTGAAAGACGTTGTGAATTCCAGCCAATCTTTCAGGCAGATCTACTCTATAAGCCATTTTCCCAATCTTCTCGGTGATAGGGAACGGTCCTACAAATCTTGGTGCTAGCTTTCCTGCGGATCCAAAGCGAACGACGTTCCTTAAAGGGGATACCTTAAGGAAAACCCTGTCCCCAACCTCAAACCCAAGGTCGGTCCTTCTTTTGTTGGCGTAGGATTTCTGTCTGTCTTGGGCTGTCTTCATTCTCCTACGTATCAAGTCCACTTTCTCTGAAGTTTCTCGAATCATGTCTGGCCCAAGTATAAGCTTATCTGTAGACTCCCACCAACAAGTTGGTGATTTGCACGCTCTTCCATACAAGGCTTCGAAGGGGTCCATGCCGATGGTAGCTTGGTAGTTATTGTTGTAGGCAAATTCCACTAAAGGAAGGTAATCCTCCCACGTCCCTCCAAAGTCAAGAACGCAAAGTCTTAAAAGATCCTCTAAAACTCTATTCACCCTTTCCATCTGGCCATCTGTTTGGGGGTGATAGGCTATGCTCAAACATAGCTGTGTGCCTACAGCTTCTTGCAGACTCCGCCAAAACTCACTCGTGAAGATAGGGTCTCAGTCACTAACAATGCTGGAGGGTATCCCATGGAGTCGAACTATTTCCTTGAGATAAAGAGATGCTAGAGATGAGGCAGTCCTTCTACTCTTGATAGGAATAAAGTGGGCGATTTTAGTAAGCCTATCCACTATTACCCAAATGTTAGTGTTGCCTCTTCTCGACCTAGGCAGTCCATCAATGAAGTCCATTGAAATGCTATCCCACTTCCACTGTGGGACCTCTAGAGGGTGAAGTAGTCCTCCAGGCTTCTTTTGTTCCGCCTTGACCCGTTGGCAGGTCATGCACTTAGAAACGAAATCTGCCACGTCTTGCTTCATACCGTTCCAAAAGAAAGTCCTTTTTATATCCTTGTACATCTTATCACCGCCAGGGTGTATAGTCATCTTGGAATGATGCACTTCCTCAAGAACCTTCTTTGTCAACTCCCTTGCTTGTGGGACGCATAATCTTCAATCTCGTCTCAGCCAAACCTTATCATCGATGGCGTATCTACTAAGGTGACTAGAAGTATCACCCCTAATAAGTTTATCAATCACATCAACAAGCTGAGGGTCTTCACGTTGGGCAACCCCTATTGAGTCTAAGAGAGTAGGGCGTACTTAGAGAGATGCTAACAAACCCGGTACAAAATCCGAGGAGGGCCTAAAGTAAAAACTGGCTATATACTCCAAGTTTTGCCTTTCCACAAAGAGAGGGCTTAGGGTCAGTTTCTTTCGGCTCAACGCGTCTACTACCATGTTGCCTTTTCCGGGAGTATAGGAAATTTCAAAATCATACGAGGCAAGAAACTCCATCCATCTTTGTTGCCTCAAGTTAAGATCCTTCTGGGAGAAGAGTTATTTCAACGATTTATGGTCAGTGTATAATTCAAACTTCTCACCTAGGAGATAATGGCGCCAAGACTTAAGTGCAAAGATGATGGCGGCTAACTCAAGATCGTGGGTTGGGTAGTTCTTTTCATGAACCTTCAATTGTCTTCCGCCATAAGCTACTACCCTTCCTTCTTGCATTAGAACAATGCCTAGTCCCGTTCCACATGCATCCGTGTGTACTGTGAACATTTTGCTTCCGTCAGGCAGAGTTAGAACTGGGGCTGTTGTAAGAGCCCTTTTTAATCGTTGGAAAGCAAACTCGCAGTCCAAATCCCAAGTAAACGCTAGATTCTTCTTTGTTAGCCTTGTAAGTGGGGCTGAGATTTTCGCGAAATCCCAAATAAACTTTCGATAAAAACTGGCTAGCCCAAGAAAGCTTCGAACTTCGGTTGCATTTCTTGGTGTCTTCCAATCTTGTACTGCCACCACTTTCGCGGGATCCACAGCCAACCCTTCTTTGGACACTATATGCCCAAGAAACCTTACTTCTTTTCTCCAGAAGTGACACTTGGAGAATTTGGCTTTTAGTTGATGTGCACGGAGAGTATCCATGATTTCTTTCAGATGCTGGGCATGTTCTTCCTCACTATTTGAGAAGATTAAGATATCATCTACGAAGACAACCACAAATTTGTTGACGAATTCTCTGAACACCCTGCTCATTAGGTCTACGAAATAAGCGGGTGCGTTTGTCAAGCCGAAAGGCATGATAAGCCACTCGAAGAAACTGTCTGGGGTTCTGAACGCTGTCTTATCAATGCTGTCTTCAGCTACTCTTAGCTGATGGAACCCAGTTGCCAGATCAAGTTGGGAGAAGACCGTCGCACCTACAAGTTGATCAAACAAATCGTCGATTCGAGGAAGAGGGTGCCTATTTTTCTTGGTCAATTTGTTTAACTCCCTATAGTCGACGCAAAGGCGAAGCGAACCGTCTGCTTTGGTTGCGAACACCACTGGAGCACCCCATTCTGAAATGCTCCGTCTAATGAACCTCTTTTCGAGAAGTTCTTTAACCTGCTTACTGAGCTCCTTCCTCTCCCTTGGAGCCATGTGTCTGACAGGTAAAGCTACAGGCTTTGCGTTATCCACAAGATATATGCGGAAGTCTATTTTCCGCCTCGGAGGTAAGTCTTTCACTTCCTTAAAGACATCCGGATATTCCCGGACTACTCTAACTGATTGCAAATTCTCATCAGAGGCATCAAGCGACTCTAGATAACTAAGCATAACAGCATTCAAGGGATTACAAGAAATTTCTAGAGTGTTACCAAGCCGAGTCAAGAGCCTAACTACTCATTTCTCACAGTCAAGAATGGCACTATTACTGGATAACCAGTCCATGCCTAAGATCAAACCATATCCCGAGAAGCCCAAAACAAAGGCATTACAACTAAACTCAACGCTGAGAATAGAGATTTTCAAACCCAAACAAACCATTGATAAGTAAGTGGAGCCCCTAATTGGATTTGAAACTACTAAGGGATCTTCTACCATACTAGTGTCTAGATGCAGAGATTCTACTAAGACAGATGAAATAAAAGAGTGTGATGCGCCAGAGTCAAAAAGTGTACGAACTGGATGATCATAAAGATAAACTACACTTTCTACAGAAATATTACTACCTAAAGTTCTCAAGATATGATTGAGAAGATAAGCAGGATAAAACAAAGCATCTAGGAGAGGAAGTTAAAGAGATACCCCCAGAAGGTCCTGCTTGCGGGCCTTGCCCATGCTTCTTAGGGCAGTCCCTAGCCATGTGTCCAGCCTCACCGCAATGGAAGCAAGTAGCACTCATCTTCCTCTTATTATTTCTGTAGTCGTTTACCACATGTCCAACAATGCCACAGAAATAATATTTCCTTTTCTCACGTGTCTTGTTATTATCGTTGTGGTCCTTTCCTCCTTGACTATTATCCGTCTTCTTATTTGATGATTCTTCCGTTTGCTAGTTCACGTAGAGGAGGAGGAGGAGTAACAACATCTGTAGCTGGGGAGTAAGGTCCCCAGACATGTTGAAACAGAAAGGAAAGATTCAAAACGAAGGATAGAGATGGATAGATAGGGCACATGGCTTTTGGGGATTTTGTCTTTTTATAAATATAACACTTTTTTTTCTAAAAAAAAATGCTTCTTTAAACTTTCTTTTTGAAAACAATTTTCAAAAACTTTTATCTTGTCTGGTAAACCTATGCTCCGATAACAAGTGAAACACCCCACCTCCATTAAGGTCACTCACAAAGGGAATGCCTTAACTTTGGTGGAGGTTTATAAGTAAAAGCCACAGATGAACTCAAGACAGATATAAATACACATATTTTAAACAGCGGAAACCAAACAAACTTTTATTTCATCAATACATGTATCAAACAAAGATTTCCATAATTGTCTCAAAATACTTTCAACATTACAACCTCATAACTGCCTTGATTATTAAAGAAGCATGAAAACATAAATAAAGTGACAAAAATCCCCATAGTGATATCCAAAGCCATTATCCGAGCAAAAAAAGATCCAAATCATACATCTACGTTCTTGGTGCTTGTAAAGAGCTAGGCTGAGTTGAGTTGTTTCCTCCCTGTGGACCTGGGGGGGAACGAAAGAAAAGAAGACGAAAAGAAAATAGGGTCAGACATAAAGCCTGAGTAAATCTAGTAACTCTTCAATATGTGAATAAGAAAAGGGTATGATGGATGTAAACTAAAAATAGGAAAGTGACACAAGCTAAGGAAGTGTCGAATGTACTATCACACCCATACTATATCTCTGCACCTACTTGAGTTTATTCTAACTGGCAGCCCATGGTGAGGGTGGAGTGATCCCCATTCTTATTAAAGATCGGCTCCTACTCGCGTTAACATGTGTCATACGTCCCCCAAGAATTGTAGATACCTATGCTGGTCCCACCATGGGGTGTATCAAGACCCATGGTGGCGGCCCCAGCACAAAACTAGAAGACATAGGTTATACTACTGGCGTCCCCAGTGCCCTGGTTGTCTGCTCCGGAGTGTGTGCACGCCCGCACCCCGTTAGACCTGCACTATACACCCACCGCCGTCGTTTGACCGCTTACAATCAGCCCAGTAATCGTGCCCTACCCTGCCTAGTTTCAGGGTACCGTTGATACCTAACTTTGGGTTACTACTGAAACGGGTCCCTCATTACCAGGATTTTCTAGTCAAACATGTTAAGTGTCTGTATTTACCTAACCCTACCAATCAATTCTTGTTAACATGTTGAATTTGGTTAAGTGTTGTAGTTGACTTAACCCTACCATCTGTCCTTAGCCTCTTAGAGCAACAGACCACTCACATTAGACAGGTATTGCTACGGTTACTGGATGTACCGGTGGGTTCCGGGCAGGTTTACACCGTAGCTCCGTCTAACCTCGGGCCTTATTGGGCTCAATGCTTAACCACCCACATTGGATAGGTATTGTTGTGACTACTGGACAGCCGGGCGGGTCCGGGCAGGTTTACATCACAACTCAATCCAACCTCGGGTTAAGCATATCGTGTTTTCTAAATTTACATATTTTATTACTTTTCAACTATATGTAAATGTCATATCTTTTATTTTTGGGTACTTCAATTCATACCACTTATGTGTCATAATCATTGGCATGTGCCAAACTTGCCAACATATATTTTCATATTTTACACCCAACGTTATTACCCCCGTTTGTTCGCAACGTTATAACATGTGTTGGGCTTGTCACAATTCAGCGCAACTTTATAAACGTGAGGAAAAGGGGAAATCAAGAACATGTAATACATAAAGGTGTGTGGCGCATGAACTTGCAATTTGGCGATTCAACTAACATATAACATGGGTCATGTGAACTTGCATTCGAATCAAAGTATGACTAAGTAGGTGACATATGAAATGGCATAGTTTAGGCAAATACAAACTTGTGTTTAAACATGTTAACTTGGCATAATATCGACCACAAAACTAGCATGTTATATATTCATCAAAATGTACAATTTTTACATCTAATCATATAGCCTATTTCAACATGAACTTGCATACTTTATGAAACCCAAACGATGTTTGACATAGAACCAATTATATTTTGCAAATAAACATGAACTTGCATAGTTTATGAAACCCAAACGATGTTTGACATAGAACCAATTATATTTTGCAAATAAACATAAGAATGATATCATAGGTTTTAGGTCATGTTGGCATAAAAGGTCTATAACATGTTTACACAAATTCTAATTTAGACTAAGGGAATATACATAGTCCATGCCATCGACATATACAAAAAGGGATAAATTTCTAGTTTTTGCCACAAGCTTGCAAGTGCCATACAATTGTTCAATAGGCTTGCATCAATTAATTTATGCCACAAACATCAATACACAAGTCATGATAGAACCATCACAATACAAAAGATTATAACAACACGATTCTATTTTCATTTACATCGAATCACATCATAGTTTTTATTCATATTTTGAAAGGTCACTATACTTACAACGTGTGATGAATTCTTGTTTTCTGATTTCTGTTATTCTGATTTGGAGATGCTCTCCTTTGGATAGCAAAGTTGCGTTGAATGATTTGATTAAGCTTTGATCTTCTTTTAATTTGATTCGTCTCTTAGGCTTGTTGGCTTGTCTCTAGGCTTTCTAATTGACGGCCATTCCTAGTTCCTCTCCAGCAGCATGACGGCTTTTGCATTCTATTATTTGTGTGAATTTAGGGTTAGACTTGAGTTGTATTTATTGAATTTTAAATTGTTTTGGGCCGTCGATGAAGCTAGGGTGAATCCAGACCATCCATCTCAAGAGAGGCCAATAAGAAAGAGACATGTAAGCCCTAGTGATTCAGCCAAGCATCAGAATTCGACCAGACCCTGACCAGGCTAGCCAGGAACTGACCAGCAGGTCTTTCTGACCTGGGAGCACTTGGCAGGTGCGCCAGGCCAAAATTGTACTGGCGCACTTCCCAAGTGCGCCAGTTCAACTTTGTTCTGGCGCACTTCACAAGTGCGCTAGTGCATTCTGACCCGTTTTCCGGTTTTTCTGCCCAACTTCGTTCGTCCATATCTTCTTCATACGATATCCGTTTTATGCAAACTTGAACTCTATCTCAAGCAAAATTTCGAGACGAACGCAATGGCGCAACCCATTTCCCTTGATTTCATCATTTATAATTAATTATACTTTAATTCGTGAAGCTTAACGTTATAGAACTCACGGGGTGTTACAGTATTACTAGTATGGAGGCATAGTATATGGTAGCTATGCTTCCTAGGATTGATACATTTATTTTGAAATGCTTTTATACACACTAGTAATAATATCAAATTCGTTTTTATCGTACTAAGCATGTATAATCATCATAAGGTAAAACTCTATCCTCTGGTTTGCGTTGCATTGGGTGATAGGACTTCAGTCTTATGATGATTCCATTTTTCCAAAAGCATTGCGTTGTTTACGATTTACTTATTTATCTGTTCTGACACTTTAAATTATGCACGGAAATCCATTGAAATAAACCCGTTCTGCGTTAGCAGCGTGGTCTTTGGATTTGCCTTATTACTATTAGTTAGAGTAGTTAAGAATTCTCACACCAGTCCCATGACTGACCTGCAGTTTATTTTTTTTAACCTAAACTCTGGGTGCCCATATTTTTCCACACGGGCAGCTAGTAGTTTTGGTTTTGCAGATATATATTCACAGGATCCTGGTCTATAGCTGAAGCAATACTCGGAAAGCTTTGTATTCTAGTATTCATTTCAGTTGTATTTTGTATTATTTTTCCGCTGCTATTGTAAAATGTAAAATGTAATCTCTGATATTGTATTTCCAATGTATAATTATTATCTGTACTCTGATGTAATTGTTGTAATAAGCAATCAAAATGTTCTGTTGTTTGGTTCTGATGCGTCGTGTTCTCAAAACAATCCGAGCTTTCCTTTACTGGGGATTTCGGGTCATTTCACTATCCCGGCCACTTCTTCCAGAATATGGCCGACCACCTCCTTTCTAACTGACTCAACCAGTAGTGATCGACCAAACCAGAAGAAGACCGACCAACCAGCCTGCTTCTTGACTCAGGACAAGTACTTCGAACCGGCCGACCCAGTTGTGACCGACCGATTAGGAGAAGGCCGACCGACCAGCCTGTTTCCTGACTCAGAACAAGTACTTCGAACCGACCGACCCAGTTGTTACCGACAGACTAGGAGAAGACCAACCGACCAGGTTTCTGTACCACATCCTGTACTTTATTTGTACTACACTTGTACTATGGCCGACCAGATTTGCACTAACCGACCAGGAGAGGACCAACCCATTTCCTATACAGCTCCAACCCGAACCCAATTTTGACCAAAAGTTCGCCAAACGACAAGATCGACGAATTCTACTCAACCAACTCATTCAACACAACCATAAGCATGTTATGAAATCACCAACAACATGAATATGACTATTTTCTCCAAAATTATGCAAACCACTCCAAAATCATGATAAATGATCATATGAACAAAATTGTGGATCTAACTTGCATAAACATATGAAATTACGTAGAAATTACCGGTTTTAACTTGCTAAACTAGATCCTATGGTGATTCATATGAAATAAAACTTACCATGATGTAGATCTAAGGAAAACAACTTGAATTTGATGAAAAACAAGATCAAACATTCATATATTTAATTAAATCCATGTGAGAGATGCATATCGCTCACCAATTCTCCAAATCAAAGCAAAAACTATGAAATCAGATTCCGAACAATGAAGAACTTGATCAAAATCCTTCGATTCGATGAACTCTCACTTCAATTGATGTTGATATAGCTTCAAATGGTGTAGATCTTGGATTCCTTTCCTTAGATCTCGATTTTAATAGTGGAAAGGTGTTAAAGGAAGGAGGAGCACAAGGCCACCAAATGAGAAAATGGAGAAAGTAAACTACTCTCCATACCTCTCACCCTCTATTTATAGCTGTCCACCATCCCACTAATGGGCCTCTACAAATCAGCCCATTAAGGTTCCCAAAACCTTAACAACTAACTGTTAAACCTTAAAACAACGATTCCTCCCAAACCGCTGAGCCAAATCTTTAATGTGACCACTTTACAGCAATGGAATCATCATTTCCTTTCCAATGGCACAGGTCTCAACACCTGATTCAACCTGAGTCAAAAGTTATGTGCTGTACAAGACTGACAGGGAAAAATGGTCACAAACAAAATTGGTAAAATTTTTGGACATGTCTCACATCCCCATAAAGAACATATTAAAATATGAGAATGATCCAACCCTCAGGGAATAAAATAAAATTATTTTACAATTTTCCAATATGTAAAATGCGTGCTGTTACAATAGAACAGTGCCTTCGTTTTGTCCAGTCCCAGGACAACTTGTATGGAAGAACGTCTGACAGTGTATATTTAATAGATCACGTAAGTTGATCCCTTCAAATGTATTTACGTTTGGTGGCGGAGGAATTCGTTTCTCTTAACTGTGTACCCATGGTATTTTTGGAAAAATCAATTTGTGATTTGGCGGGTATAATAATGTGGCATTAAATGTAAATATATGTGTGATCTCTCAAAATGATACGTTATGACCTCAAGCCTTACAACCGGGAAATGGTATAAAATCAGGTAGGTCGCATGGCTAAGTGGGTAGCTCCCATAGGGTGTATTGTCACCTGATCTAGAGAAATTCCATTTACTTATTTAATATATTTCGATGTTGTCCCTTTCGGGAAACGGTTGCTGATCCCGACCCTTGGTGATAATACATTCGGTACACTTAAGCTAAATGAGTGACCAGTTATGTTTAGTCTAGGTTGCAAGATGTTCTTATTGAACTCGGTGTATTCCTCTCTAGAGATACACTGTCGGAAGGTGGTCACTTACCTTGCCAGTTGGAATCCATTACCCAGTAAGCTCCCGCGGTTTTTAATTATACGTTATGTATGTTGAACATGAGACGAAAGTGTTCCATTAAATTGTTAATTACTTGATTTATACATTATTATAATATAAGAAGAGTATTGATTTTAAAGAATTTTTTGGGTTATCGTAAGGTAAAAACCATCCGTATTTATGTGTGGATTGGTCTTACGATTATCCTTTCCTTTAAAAAAGAATTTTAAATATTAAATCAAGTGGTTGGAGTTTACTCACACCAGTCCCATGACTGACCCAGAGTTTATTTTGTTTTGTTTTACCCTAAACTCTTTGGTTCCCAAATTTGAACGGGTAGTCAAGTAGTCGGGATTTTATAGATATACCTTGAAGAGCATGGAGAAAGAGGCTTCAGGATTTTATAGCTGTTGTTTATTTCCGTTGTGATGTTATATGTTGTACTCTGAAATGGTATGTATATTCAGTTATAAGTTCGTATTTCAAAAGTTATGTTATGTAATATACTTTTATTCGTTCCGATGTGAGATTCGTGTTTATTTTGATTCTGTTCTGTAGTGATCTTCTTCTTCTCCTATTCTAACTTTCTTTCTTTCAATTTCTCACCCTCTACCTTCTTTCTATTAATGATCTGATATGTTCAACGCTTGAATAGTTGCCATGAATTTTATGTTGATTTTCGGGGTCGAAATCCTCTAGGTCGTTACAATGGTATCAGAGCCGAAGGTTAAGTGATTACCTTGGCTCTGTGGCGTAACTCAATAAGATGGAGTTAGTAATGCCCTAGACTAAGTTGAGTGTATATATACGAGAGAACGTATTTGTAGATTTTATTAAAAAAAATTATATTATCGAGTTTTTTTGGCTGAGTTGTTTATGAGTTTTGGTCGATTAGTATGATCCACTATTTCGATAGGGGTTTCTAAACACTCAAATACGATAAAACGACATAGTATATTTCGAAAAGAGGGTAAATGAAATAATTTTACCCAAATCATATTTTGATATAAAAGAATGATTAATATCTTAAGTATTATAGTATATTGGATGTGTTGGTTGTTATATTAATCGAATAAGATTATAATTAAGCTGGTTATACATATATAACCAAATAAAATTCATATAAGTATTATGAAATGTATTAAAGCTGGTTTTAGCTAAGAATTGGAATTAAAAACTTTGGACACTTCGAAAAGTGTTTATAAATGGATTTGGATTAAATATATGGGAACTTTTAAATCCTAGGATATTTTAAATTGTTTTACGAACATTGAGAAGGATATTTTTAAACAATTCCAAAATGGAAATGCTTAAATATGAGTTTTAAAAAGATGATATAGTATTGAACTCACTTCAGTCGGTGGGAAATAACCCTAATGATGTTGGCCACATCACCAGTGTTCATTTTCGAGTTTCTAAGTGATGGATTACTACCAAAGATATTGATTATGAATTGTTTTGAGAAAAACAAGTTGTTTTGAATTTTAAAAAGGAAAGTTTAATTTTTGATATGGTAAACTATTTAAAACTCCTAGGAAGACATTGTTTGATTTAAAAACAAATTTAATAGAAATTTGGGAAAGTAAATTGAAATTGAAGCCAGTTAAATGGAAACTGAATTGAAATAGAGTAATATCAAGTAAAATTGGATTTTTAAATATAATTGGACTCAAGCGAGTAAGTGGTTTGATTCTCGAAATGAAAATCAGATTAGAGTTCTGAGATAAAGATAACTGGTTAGAGAAATTAATTAGTTAATGAAATGTGGAAATGTAACTTAACTTGGTTAAGTATATGGGGTTGGTGAGTTAAGAATTTGAAAACCGAGAATGTGATTTGAGTTGAGGATGGAATTCAACTTGGATATAAGCAAATGATTGGGTTTGAGGATAAAAACTGATTTGAGTTTGATTAGGATGACATTGGTATATGCAGAATTGATAGCAGATGGAAGGGATATAATGATATGCCCGAGAAAAAAGTACAAGTTTATTTTTATATGAGTTTGGTGATTTTAATGAGCCTATTTGGCAAGCCGCTTGGTTTTTTTATTTTCTTTTGGGTTGGAGAAGGCCTAAAGAGGCGAGTTGTAGTTGTACCGGTTAAGCCGTGTAATGGAGACGCTGGCAAATTTTTTTTAAAATTTAAGGCGTTAGAAAATTTTCAGAATTTTTGAAAATTTTCGTTATTAGAAATGAATTAATATTTTAATTGAAATTTATTGTTTTTGTTGAGCTGGAATTAAGAAGTAAAATAAAAGATTTTTAATCTAGTTAGTAAGGTTGGTAGCATTTTTCCAACTTAGTAATTTCGTGGGCAAAATTTTTTTAATGGGGAAGGAATGTAACATCCTGGATTTTTAGCGATATAATAATTATTTTATTTAACTATTTAAATAGTGATTTGTAAATTTAAATGATTGCTTAATTAAATAATTTAGAATATTTAATCAATATAAATAATGTAATTATAAATTCTGAAATAGTTGGAAATAGTAGAATTCGTAATATTGTGTGAATTGGATTATTTATAAGATTTAATTCAGTTTAGAATTGAACTATAATAAAGAATTTATTTATTAACGAAGTTTGAACGTATTAATTATAATAAAATTTTAAATGAACCCATAACGTCGTGGCAGTTCGTAATGTTGAGTTTTTAACTTCAATTGAATATACAGAGTCTGTTTTAAGTTGGAATTCCGTGAAACAAGAAACGTTCGAATCCATTTAACGATATTTTTCTAATGGAAGAGAAAAATCGAGATTTTGTCCTGTAGATTGTGAGTTATGTCCAAATCAAATTTCCAGAAAGTCACTATGGAATTCGTTTATAATTTATAACGATTTATTTATATAATAAAAGAATTTTTAATATAAATGGAATATCGATTTAACCTGGATTTGAAATATCAAATTATGAATCCAGATATGTATATTTTGGAGTTGTACGGTATTTTATTGGGGTATGTATGATAATATTAATTTATTAATATTTAATTTATTTATTTTTGAATATATCAATATTTTATTGGTTTATTTAGAGCCTTAAAAATAGTCATTTTTTACAGACGACCACCGTTTTCAATGAAATTAATTTTGTTGGATCCAGAATATTAAATTATTGTTAATTTCAAATTTCATGATTTTTGGAGTCAGCATGTGGCCGTACGCGATTTTAATGCGAAAAATAGTGAATAATTTGATTTTAAAAATACATTGTGTAAGCAAACGGACTCGGAATTCGACGAAACAAGTTTCGTTGGGTTCGTAATGTTGAACTATAGTTGTATGTCCACTTTCATCGAATTTGGATATTTATGTAATCATAGGAAATTTTAAACGATAATTACAAATAGGGAGACGATATAAATTAATAAAATATATATGAAGCTTCCCTTAGAAGCTAGCCTAACCTCTATATATATACACACCTAACATACTCTAAACAAGACTTTTTCATTTTTCTGGTCAAATGTTTTCAGCCGTCAATATTTCCTCTCCCTCAACTAAAACATGGGCTTATAAATTCCTAGAAAATCAAGCAAAATTCTGTAAATAACCAAACTAGTATATTTCGATTCGCAAGATGAGACTCTTGAATCGTATGTAAGTATTTCTGGGATCGATGCACTTTCTTATCGCTGTATTTGACACAGCGTGGGATAAGGATGAGCTAGGGTTGAGCATTGAAGATTTTTGAAGAAATAATTCATGTTTTTGATGTCATTTTCGGATTCCTAGGAAGAAATGGAACTTGTTTGCAAATTCTTAAGGGAAATGGTAATGAAACATTTCGCACGAATACTGTTTGTAACTGGAAAGGGCTGTGCGTTGGATTTCATTTAAATAGTGCGAATTGGACAAGGATGGGAAGAGTTGATGAAGATTTTGGAGAGTATTCGAATGGTATTTGTAGTTGGAATTTTTATGAAGGAATGGAGAAGCGGTTGTAATCTAAAGTTGTGTTAATGACTGGGGAAAATCGCCTGTAGTCGGGTTCAAGTATGAGGAAGAGAGGATGAGCGAATAAGCCATGTCATTAATGTATGATTAAGGTTTAATAATTTTAATTATTTAATTTATAATGTTTAAATAGTTGAAAAGTTGTAAATTCGATAACTATCTCATACGTTATCCAAATTTAGCGAAACAAGGTCCATAGGGATCGTATAGACAGTGGCTACACCACTGAACTGGTTTAGAGTGAATTGGAGCTTGTTACAAATTATGGTAGAATAAAACACCTGAATGGACAAATCAACCGTTATTCGTTATTTAACGATAAACGACCAAAGTGAGTAAACTCACTAACTCTGTCCAATTTATATTTTCTTATAAAAGTAATTTGTATTAATAAATGATGATATATTGTTGTGTGATGGTTGTTTAGGTGAATTGCAAATAATTGGTTGAATATATATATATATATATATATATATATATATATCGTTATTAAATATTGATTATGTTTATCAGAATGTTTCATATAGAAATAAAATTTGATGTTATTTATATAATTTAACATCTGTGGATGCAGGGAAACAGGTTGAAGGTATCCAACTGGATTCCTCAAAATTTATTACTGTTTGTTTTCATATATTGTGATATATGATGTGTTAATTGTTTTGTGTTAAATTTGGGTGTATTGGATGCTGGGATAGCACTGGCTCTAAAATAATTAGTATAAAATATCGTAAAAATATATTAAAATGAAATGGAAATGAATTGAGAAGGAAAAATCTATTTTTATAATAGAAATGGAATTACGAATGGGTTAGAAATAAATAACTTGTTTAATAATGAAAACAAGAAGTATGATTTATAAATGAAATAAAAAAAATATCAGTGGATAATTTGGATTGTAAATTCAGCAGTGAATTCAAAATGGGAAATTGAGAATTGTTTTAAATAGGAAATGATGGAATTTATTTCGATGTTCGAAATGTGAATAGAATTTAAAAAAAAATCCATAAAGATTTGTAATTAGAATTAGACTAGGCTAATGTTATAAAATAATTTATTTTAAGAAATTATATATTGAATAAATCGGGATTTGACAAGATAATTAATATTCAGCTTGAAGCCGATATTCTATAATCGAATAGAAAGGCGATAGACAATTATAAATTTATCAAATAAAATCAACCATGAAGTTGACATGTAAACGAGATTTGATAAATAAAATGGAGTATGAATAAGAAGTTATAAAATGACTCGATAATTGGAATTTGAACCCGTGCTAGTATTTAAATTATGAAATCAAGTTTTGATTTGATAAAACGAGTCCATTTTTCTGTAAAGGAATAATATTCATGTTTTAAAGTGAATATCGATTTAAAACAAACGTTTGCGGATTTAGAATAGTTATAAAAGGAAATTGGTAATTGTTGGGAAGTACTAAATTCAAAAATCAATTTAGAAATTGAGTTGACCTGAAATGGTAAATTATTTTGAAGTTCAGAAAGTTAATGGAATATAGTTTATTCGAAAGGGAGTTATCGAATAAGAATTTTATAAGTTAGAATTCGATTATATCGAATTCGGGAAATTATCAATTACTTTCTGATTTTTAATCAAGATTTTTTTTTATTAATAAATAAATTGTTTATTTATTTATTTAAAATAAGGAATAAGAGTTATATTTTTAAGTTAGGTATTTCGGAAGTAAGGATTATAACGTTATCGTTATAATCAATATTTTTCATAAAAGAAGTGGATTCGTAAACTGAATTCGAGAATTGTGTAAGAAATGATTTGATAGGAAATTAAGAAATTAAGTTAAGAAATTTAGAAACTGACTAGAGATTAGTTAAGTTGAACGACTTTCTGAGTGTCGATTGGATGTTGGTTTCGGCCTTCCCGATTGATACTTAGGAAATTGTTTCTCTTACTAGTTTACAGTTAGAGACTGATAGATGTAGGAGGATAATGACGCGTGAATAAGAAATGGAAATGTTTTCCAAATGTTAATAACTTATATTTTAGAAAATAAGAATTTATGAATATATTGAAACGGGAAAATAAATAAATTAATGATAAATTAATTTAAAAGGGAAAAATGTTGATTGATGATTGATCAATAAAATTTCCATTTGGAAATAAGATCATTGTGTGTATAGTTGTTCTCCTTTGATAGTTAAATAACCGATTATAAAGTTTTGACCATTTTTCCATCGTCAATGCGGAGAGATCGAAATCATATTTTTTATCTGAAAACCACTCCATATGCCCATTAGCGTTGCGAATCAAATATGATGAAGATAATTGAAGACGGAGTTTATGCAAGGGTTGTTCAGGCAAATCCTAGGTAGAAACTGCCTAATATGGGTTTACAGAATAGTGTCTTCGGTTTGTCCAGTCCCAAGACAACTTGTACGGAAGAATGTATGACAAGGTATATTTAATATATCACGTAAGTTAATCTCTTCAAACGTATTTGTGTTTGGTGGCAGAGGAATTCGTTTCTCTTAGATGTATACATGTGGTATTTTTAGAGAAATCAATTTGTGATTTGACGGGTACGATGATGTGGCATTCAAAGTAAATATATGTGTGATATGTCAGAATGCTACGTTATGACCTCAAGCCTCGCAGCCGGGAAATGGTATAAAATCGGGTAGGTCGCATGGCTAAGTGGGTAGCTCCCAATTATGGTGTATTGTCACCTGATCTAGAGAAATTCCGTTTTCTTATTTAATCTATTTCTATGCTGTCCCTTTCGGGAAATGGTTGCTGATCCCAACCTTTGTTGATAATACATTCGGTGCACTCAAGCGAAATGAGTGACCGGTCATGTTTAGCCTAGGTTGTAAGATGTTTTTGTTGAACTCTGTGTATTCCTCTCTAGAGATACACTGTCAGAAGGTGGTCGCATACCTTGCTAGTTGGAATCCATTACCCAGTAAGCACCCATGGTTTTTAATTATATATTATGTATGTGGAACGTGAGATGAAAGTGTTCCATTAAATTGTTAATTACTTGATTTAGACATTATTATAACATAAGAAGAGTATTGATCTTAAAGAATGTTTTGGGTTATCGTAAGGTAAAAACCATTTGTATTTATGTGTGGATCGGTCTTACGATTATCCTTTCTTTTAAAAAAGGATTTTAAAAATTAAATTAAGTGGTTGTAGTTGACTCACACCAGTCCCATGACTGACCCAAAGTTTATTTTGTTTTGTTTTACCCTAAACTCTTAAGTGCACAAATTTGTATGGGCAACCAAGTAATCGGGATTTTACAGATATACTTAGAAGAGCTAGGAGCAGGAGGCTTTAGGATTTTATAGTTGTTGTTTATTTCCGCTGTTATGTTATATATTATACTCTGAAATGGTATGCATATTCAGTTATAAGTTCGTATTTAAAAGTTAAGTTATATAATATATTTTCATTCGTTTCGCTGTAAGATTCGTGTTTGTTCTGATTTTGTTATGTGGTGATCTTCTTCTATTCTAACATTTTATCTTTCTATTTCTCACCCTCTAACTTCTTTCTATTAATGACCTGGTATGTTCGACGCTAGTTGACATGAGTTTTATGTCGATTTTTGGGGTCGAATATCCCCTGGGTCGTTACAGATAGTTTCATTTATCATATAATTAGGTACTAATGATAGATGAAAATAACACTAATGTTTATTACTTATAAAATGGTTCATTCATAATTTTTCGTGTAGGAATCAATAGTGAAAAGAATGAAGAAAAAAGCCAACAATAAGGAGTAAAGCAAAAAAAGGATCTCAAGATAAAATTCAATATCATTGTAGCTTGCTACCTATGATCAAAATTTTCCACAAAATTAATGAAAAAGGGGGTGATTATGTAAATCAGTTAAATTTTTTAAACCAAACCCCATTTGAAAAGTTTGTTCTTGTTGTTTTGTAACAAATGTTAACCATGTCTGCTTTCACTAAATCGTCTACAACCTTAGATGACATAATAGGAACATATTCTATTGAGGAACAAGCTTACATAATTGGGAATGTGTTTCTAAAAATGAAACCAAAAGATATTTCAATTATGTTCAGATTGCTTATGTTTGGAATCAACATGTTTTCAGTATCTAAAATAAGTTTGCAAGTGCTTCTAGAAAACCGTAAAGGCTTTGTTTTTAGAAATGTTGGTACCATAGAGCACATCACCAAAAAGCTTACAATTTCAAAAATAAACAATGTACTGGGAAAAAAAACTGAAAATGAATCCGATTTTCCAAAAGTGATCTTAATTCTTGCAATGACCACCTTCTATTTTCCCGATAACCAAAGATATTTGCCATGAGGATACATTTCTTATATCATTGATCTAAAAAAATGAACTCAGTATCTTGGCCAGTTTTAATCCATCGATCATTAATTATATCTTTGATGGCTTTTTAAATAAAGCCAAGAAACATGTTGGGTTGTTCCATGCTCCTAATGATAAGTACAACATTAAACTTTATATAAAAGCATTTGGGGATGCAGATTAAGGATCATAAGATAAATTAAACATTAGAGGGGGTGAATAGTGTTTTATAGTTTTTAATAAATTTCTTGAATTCTTTAGAATTTAAACAAAATGCTATGTAAATAACAGATATAATAAATCATAGAATCAAACACAGATGCAGGAAATAAAGTAAAACAATAAAAGAGAAGTACACACTGGGATTTTATACTGGTTCAACACTCCCCTACATCCAGTCCTACATAGCTAGGTTGACATTGACTATTATTCAACAAATCCAATTGCAATCCTTGATTATAGGTATACAACGGGACATCCCAACTGATTCCAAGTATAGTGAGGCATGGTTGATTTCCGGGCCACAACTTTACACCCAATCAATTTTAGGGACACATTCCCACCTAGTCACTTTATACGGGATAGGACCACACCCTTGTCTTATCAGTTTTTGTAGTATTGACTTGATAGGACTTGGTCTTGCGATCTTTGATTACAAGCAACCTATAACTCTTGAGTAGCACTTGAATTTCATAGATAGTTTGATTTAGAATTGAAAGAGAAGAAGAATGATACGATTTCTATTGAAATCGGCAAAGTATAGGTGTAGAAATTTAAGAAATTAAGAACAATGATGGTGGCATGTTTAGAGAAGAAGAAGGAGATGAAAAGTAATTAAAAATTTTGAATTCTGGAAGGTATTTATAGTTTTCAAACAGTCATGACCTTTCAGAAAAAATTTGAATTCAGAAGACATAACTTTTCAAAATTTTAAAAATAATTCAACGGTAAGTATGTCAATATGCATAAAGTGGGATGTCGACATCCCTTAGAAAATTTCCAAAAACAATAAAATTTTAAACTAAACCAAATAATGTTTAAATAAATTATAGACATTCCAAAGTTAAAACAAACTATTTTCCTTTGTATTGAAATAAAGTATACTAAGTAAAATATATTTTTAAAAACAAACATTAAAATGACTTTAAAAATAATTAAAAACTAAATATAAAATGATAAAAGTATAAATATATTAAATATTACTATTAATAAGGAAATTGAAAACATAAGAAACTATAATTAAATAAGTAATAAATTAATAATAAAAACATATTTTAAATTAAGAGTTAAAATATATTAAATATAAATTTAAAACCAGGAGTTAAAATAAGTCAAAAATATTTCTAAAAATAAAGAAGCATATATTTAAAATAAGAAAGTAATTTTGAAATCATTTGGAAAATAGGTTTAAAAACAAGGAAGTAATTTTGAAATCATTTGAAAAGGAATTTGAAATCAAAGTCTCGTGCTAACCAGAGTTTTAACAATATACCTAGACAAAATTACTTCATATTCTTTGAACTCTTGAATTCCTTATACTCGTGAGTCTGGAAACTTGAACTCTTCTACTTTGAAATCTTGATTCTTTGAACTATACAGTCTTTAATAATCATTACCGACATAGATTTCCTGTATATGCATATATATATATATATATGTATATGTATGTATATATTCTAGATAACAATGTTAGTATATATTTTATAATAATAATATTGAAACAAAGTTGAAACACGGTTGTTGTCATCGAAACCATCATCATCAACATCTCAGTCTCTAACAATCTCCCCCTTTTGATGATGACAACCTTGGTTATAAAATATGCATACCTGATTATACCTGATGCCTTGATTTTCCAGTTATTCCCCCTTACTCCAATACCTTCCTTAAATACCTTATTTTATAATTCTCATTAAACTAACAAACCTATAACTATCCTATTCAGACTAAGATTAATATTCGAGTAATATCCTTAGCTATAAATACTACCAAATAGACACTCAAAAAATTAAATACTAAAAAATAAAATTTTATATAAGCATATAAATTCTTATTATTTATGTTGTTTTACAAGCACATAAGTATATTTAACGAATATATACACGAACATTCACGTGCAATAACGCATATACGAATGTACGGATATACAAACTTAATTATTAATTGTTTTTAATAATCAGGGATTTGTGAATTGGACAATTTGGGTAATGGAGAAATAATTCCCCATTTTTTCAATTACATTTCCATTCTTAATGAAACAGACTTCACCGACACAGATTACTTGATCGTCTTCGTCCATTGCTTGATTTTGATCCTCAACTTCCTCTTCTTCTTTAACCTCTTCCTTTTCTTCTTCATCCTCCTACATAGGATTATAGACTTACATGTAGGAGTAATCAACTTCAGTAATAACTAGATTTTCTTGGGTATCCATTATATATTTCTGAAGATCCCAAATGATCTTCCTTTGTTTTGCTTGCTCTTTGGCCATCCGAAGTTGAAAAAGTTGAATTTCGGCGTGCAATTATATGGTATATTTCATAGATTCTTCAAGTTTGATAACCCTTGCATGTGTAGATCATTGAAACGGGCCTTAGGAAGGTATAGGAAACAAAAAAGGAGTTGTTTTGATTATTGCTTGAAGTGGAAGCCTTTTTTTTATAGTTTTACAATTTTTATTACAGAGAAAATGAGTGAGAAGAGAAGGATTTTCTAAGTGGAGAGTTTAAATAAGAGTAATAACTAACTTTGGAGGGAATTTTAATTTTAATTTTTTTTGGTACATGTTGACATACAACTTTACCTATGTCGACATATGTACATTATTTTAAAGAAAAAAATAGTTTACTTTTTTTGGCAACGACCGGTTTTTAAGGTGACCGCAAACACCTTTTATAATAACTAATAATAAAAAAATTGGTTAAGTACAGGTGAGTGTTAGTAGACAATCATCTATTCAGTTTTTAAGGTGGACCATCCACAATATATATCCTAGATTATTGTACAGAAGCTAGCTAGCGTACTAGACTACTATAATTCTACACGGAGAGAGCAGATTACATACTGTAAACAGTAAATTACATGCATTACATTACAATTACAAGTTTTGAAGGGTTAGCATCATATATGAGTTTTCTCAAGCCACACCCATAAGCAAGTGGGATAAAAAAAGTGCAGATTTCATGGGAAGTGTGTTCTTGCTTCTTGAGCCATGCAGGAAGCACAGCTCCATTTATCTTCTATACCATCTCCCATGTACTTTCAAATATTGTGCCAAAGCATCACTGGTGAGAGGCCGCTTTAGGGTAGAAAGTGTGAGGGAGGCTTCGAAATTCACTAGAACAATATGACAATGTTGAGAGCCAATGATTCACTTGTATTGTTGCATGTACAAAGTGAAGCAAGGAATTCCAGTAAGCCTCAATCAGGCCAACACCAAAGCAGAGCCTCAAAATTGCCTGAAGACATTACATAGGCGACCATTCCCAGCTACCAGTAGAAAGAAATCCAAGAACACATAAAAACTAAACTCAAAAGCACCACAAACTGCTAAGTGAAGTTTACTTATATTTTATACTATATTTAAACTAATATATCTAATTATTTTTCTTCGTTTAGAGAACAAATTCCTAATTCTCTTCCTAATTTAGTAAATGTTGCTTTGTTTAGTGGTTTAGTTGATATATCTGAAATTTGATTTTCTATGTTAATAAATTCTAGTGAAAAAATGGTGATGGTTTTAATGACAACAAACTTGTTTCATTTATTGTTATTATAAAATATATATTAACATTGTTGTTTAGAATATATATATATATATATATATATATATATATATATATATTGAAAATTGGTATGCTTTATTTCATATACCAACCATATACTTTGGTTATATGCCTTAGTAAAACCTTAAGCCCCCCTAACCTAATTGGGTGCAACATAAGGAAAAAGAGAACATATAAACGCCATATATTGAACATTGCAAAACAACATATAAGTGTCTCAAAACATATAACATCTCTCGAAACCTCACCACAAAACCAACATTATAGCCATTACAAAACTCAAATTACAAGTATCATTTCTATGTCAAAACAAAAGAAAAAGTCTTGAATCTTCAATTTGAATCAAAAAGTTCTATACCCCATTGCCTCAGCAAATCTTCCTTTATACGTTCGATCTCTTTGTTTTATTACCATTGGACTATACTAAAAAATGCACTTCAGATTCTATCATTCTTAATCTTATCTCCTTTTGTATACGTTTGCTCTTGAATACTCTCGAATTCCTCTCAAGCCAAATTTGGTACACCATGGTAGTTAATGCTGCACAAGCTAGATCAAAAGTTTGATTTTTATCTATAAACAACCTCATGATTCTCTCTGCCTCCATCTCCAAAGTTCCAGACTCATATACTGACATGCCAAGCTTCATAGATAAAGCTCTCCATATAAACCTGACATAATCACACTCAAAGAAAAAGTGACTAACAGATTCAACATGACTTTCACATAAACTACAACTAGTATCTACTATCAAACCAAATCTGTTTAACCTCTCTTTGGTTGACAGTCTATTGTTTAATGCAAGAAAGGTGATAAATGTCATTCTCTTTGCATTTTTATTGTGCCACACGACTTTGAAACACTGTCTTTCAATACCTCTTTCTCTAATCTTATCCCATGCCTTATGAAAAGAAAACATCCCACCTTCACTCCGTTCACAGAAATCATCACTTTTATCATGTCTTAAACTAATAGCCTTAACCTCAGATAACACTTCACGAGTAGTAGCATGAATACTTCTGTTAATCCTACCATCAACAATAATAGAAGCCACCGACTCATCTTTTCTACCCAGATGAGAAAATCTAGAAATGCCACACATATCCACTAAACACTTGCTATTTATCCAAGGATCATGCCATAATAAAGTAGGAGAACCTGAAGAAATAGCTTTATTAAATAATTGCATATCCGTTGTCCTTAATTTGAGAATAGCTTTCCACGTATAGGTAGCATTACTATCAATTGGCATGTTCCAAAAATACTTACCATTATATTATTATTTTCTATCCAAGAACTCCATAAAGATGCACCACTTAAGTATTTCCACATAAGTTTAATAGCAACGGCTTTCTTTAAATCAGAAAATGATTTCAAACCTATTCCACCCTCTGCCTTAGGTAAGCATAAACTCTCCCATTTGATTTTATGTGCAAAATTACCCCAGAAAAAATCAAAGCGCACAGAGTGTAATTTATCTATGACATATTCAGGTAATTGGTAAACAAATAACCAATATGTGACGACCCAAATTTCGGTACTCTTTGAGCTGACTAAATACAACCCAAGTTCAACCCAAAGAACATTAAAACTCAGATATCGAAGAAAGAAATTAGAAGTGAGAATATATAAGATAGAAAATAAATAATAGAAGAAAATAAGAACATATAACAGAATCAGAGCAGATATGATCTCACAGCGGAATGAGTAAAATATAATAGATATATAATCGCTTTTGAAATACAAACTGGATTTAAACTTACATACATCATCAGAGTACGACACATGTACAATACATCGGAAACAAACTCTAAGTAGCTAACGTTGAAACCTCTTGTTCCTAGCTTCTCCTGATTAATCTGTAAAGTCCTGAGCTACTTGACTTCCCGTACAAATTTGGGCACCCAAGAGTTTAGAGAAAACATAAAAAGATAAACTCTTGGTCAATCATAGGACTGGTGTGAGTAAACGATTTTAAAACAACTTGATTATAAAGGATATCTCATAAGACTACGCCATAAAAACGGAACAAGTTATTTCCTTATAAGAATCCCAAGCATATGGTATAACTTTCAAAACGTTTCGAAAGAAAAGATAATCGTAAGACCAATCCATACATAAACATGGATGGTTTTTACCTTACGATAACCCGAAGCAATCTTTGAAAACAATATTATTCGGATATTATAATAGTGTGTATCAATCCACAAATAAAAAGCAATCTGGCAGAACGCTTGCATCTCATGCTCTATATATATAGTATACAATCAAAATCGCGAGCGCTTATTGGATAATGGATTTCAAACTTGTAACACCCCGTATTTCTGTTAATATTAATGTTTACAAATTAAAGAATAACTAATCTTAGACGTGAGAATTAAGGAAAACGGGTTACACCAATGTGTTCGTCTCGGAATTCTGGTTGAGATAGAGTCCGAGTTTGCATGAATTGGACTTCGTATGAGGAAGTTATGGCGATTGGAAGTTTCAAAAAATTCAAAACAGATTTCAAAATTTGAAAATTCAGAGTCAGACAGGCTAGACGGGAAAATTCCCGCCAGGGCCAGGTCGACCATAGGGTCGACCTGCCCCCCCCCCCCCGGGGAGAATTAATTTATGACCTGTCTGTGACTGTGTGCTGACTCATTAGGGTTTCTGATCTGCTCTGATTGGCTGGGATTAATTCTGGGTTGATCGGACAGCTTAAACTAATCCTAAACTCTATAAAAACACCTATAGACTCAAACCCTAAAATCAAAATAAAATTAGATTCATGGCCTCCATGCCGTCACCTAGCAACTCAGCATAGCCGCCACTAATTAGAGAGGAAGAAAGCAAATCTAATTCAATCCTTTTCAACTTTAACAACAAGTCTTCTTCAAGGGAAAGCTTTTACAACTTTAGAACTCAGAATTCAGAACTCAAGACCTTCTTTGAGTTGTGAGTTCGATAATTTTAATAAAATAATTAGTAATTTAATTGGATTAAGTTATGATGTGGACTATATGGATTTGATGTGAAATATTGACTACATGTTACAATTATGTTGTAAAATTGTGATGTTATCTTATATGTTGTAAATTCTATGATGTTATGTTGTGGTATTACCATCTATGTTGAAAAGTTATGATGCTATCATCTATGTTGTAATTTTATGTATAATCAAATCATCATGTTGTTCATATGCTAGTTTGGTTATGTTGATTCATATGATAAATCATATGTATGCAAGTTTAGATTTTGATTTATACATGAATCATATGCAAGTTGGGTAAAATTATATGTGACCTTACATGTTCATGACATATATTTCATGTGAAAATTCGATCAAAGGTTAGGCTATGACATGTGTGAATTATATGCTAAATTCTACATGCTAGTTTACATGATTAGATGTAAGTTTAGACCATTGTTATGTTGCATAAATCACATATGCAAGTTTATATAAATATATGAGGTTGGAATATGAATCAGGTTATCTAAGTTTGTGGTTATTGCCTATGCAAGTTTACACCTTTAGATGTGGATCTATGACATACATGATTTATGCAAGTTTGTGACTACTACCTAAGCAAGTTCACACCTTTAGAATTGGATCTATGACATATGTAGTTTATGCAAGTTGTAAATTTGGCTTATGCAAGTTTTAGATGTAGAACATCATTCACACATGCAAGTTCACCCCTTATGTTTAGATTTAGTTTTAATTATATGTATGTTGTGATGTTTTCTCTTTATTCCATGAGTTAGACTATTCGAGTCTAACGTATATTCTACGTTAAACGAACGAACGTACAACGTGGGGTAAAGGGGATAATATTAAAAGATTTAATTGGCATAAATGCCTTAAAAGTCATAAAATAAATTTGTGATGAAATTGGTATGATTTTACATACCATAAATAGATGGACATAATTGAGTCAATTATGGCCATAGTTAAATTTGGAATTAATATATAATTTGAACAGGGAAAGTAATTCAAATTGGGGGATGATTAATTAGGAGTAATTAATCGTCTAAGACACGATGTTAGGCTCTTTTGTGGTGTAAGACTGTCAGGACCTACCCGGCAAATCCAGCTGCCACAAATGCCAGTCTAATGTGAGAGGTATTAGGCATAAACTAAATGCGTAACAGTTGTAAAGACATGAGGTTAGGCTCTTTTGTGGTGTAAGACTGGCCGGACACGCCCGGAAAATCCAGCTGCCACAAATGCCAGTCTAATGTGAGAGGTCTTTATGAGGTTACGGTCTTAATGAATTAAGAAACACTTAACTAGATAAACATGTAGTGGGCCATGAGGGGGTTAAGTGGGTGCCTTGGGTAGCATGTGGAATCTAGTGGGTGCCTTGGGTGGCATTTGAAATACGATTAGAAACACTTAACCAAAATGTGAAACATGTAAGTGAACATGAATAAGAAGTGGGTTAAGTGGGATGTACTAGAGGGGACCAAGCTTAGGTGGATAGCTTGTGTCAAGTAATGGGGGCCCGTTTCAACCAGTAATCCATACGTATCTTTGTGGGCTCGACCCAAGTTGAGTACGGGACAGGCATACTGGGCTTGACTGTAAGAGGCCAAAACGGGTTAGTGGTGGCAACGCAAGTCCAAAGGGTTCATATGCGTGTATGGGCCCGGGCTGGTAGGTAAGACGTTGTTGCCTCGTGTAGGTATAAGCCGTGCATTGTTGGTTGTATTGGGTTGCCACTTTGGGGAGTGATACACCCACTGTGGGGCTAGCATGGGTATCTACGAGTTAGGGAGCCGATCGCTTGGGGGTAGTGGGTACACCTAGTGGAGATAGGGTCAGGCGGCACCTATGAAGGCAGCTAGGGGTGCACGAAACTACCATTATCATTATTAAGTTCTGTAGGCGGGATCAACCTTAGGGTGACTAGTGGTGGTGCAGTATAGTAGTAGTGGTGTAGTATAGTAATTATCTTATAGTGGTTAGGATGCGTTTCAACGCTATCTTAGTTCATCTTATTTCCTTGTTTACTCTGTCATACCCAATTGTTCACAGTCATTTCCTTATTTTCCAACTTATGCCTTAGCCTAGTTATTTTGGTAATTATATTGTTAAAGTTATCGCACTCGCCAGACTTTATGTCTGACCCCCTTTGTTTCCTCCTCTTTTCTTCCTTTTCCCCCCAAGTGCTCAGGTTGGAACTAGCACCAGTGGAGCTTGATTTTGGACAGCTGTATTTCTTCCTTTTAGAAGATTGCTTGGATCGCTGAAGTAAAGTTCAACCTCTCTTATTTATGGCTATTTTGTATTAGGGATTATGTCTTTCAATTTATGTACTTTGATTTAGTCAAGATGGATATTATGTACTTTGACTTTGGTTTTTGATGATGTAATCAAACCTACGTGTTTATCCGCTGCAATGAAATAAAGTTTTTAATTCTTCAAGTACTGTTTATATCTGTCTTGTTGTTAATTTTTTGTTCTATACTCACTTAAAACGCTCCATAGAAGTTAATGCATTTCCTTTGTGAGTGACATTAATGGACGTGGGGTGTTACACGTGGTATCAGAGCTGAAGGTTACCAGAACATATATGAATTTTGAAAAGTTGTTTTTCAAACCATTTTTATAAAGATGTACCTTCAAAAGTATGTTTTAAGGAAAGTATTTTCAAGAGAAAAGTATATTTTAGAGAGCATAACCCCAAGAGCCATATATCTTTCCTTCGGTTCTTTTGTATTGAATCTTTCCTTTTTCGTTTCAGCATGTCTGGAATTCCCGAGATACCCAAGGGAATAACGATACCAGGATGGTTTAGGAGGTATTTGGAGACTAGGGCCACCACTGCAGGTCTAGTAAATGCTCCTCCTCCTCCTCCTCGCGTCGATACTTTCGCAAAGATATGTAAAGACTTTAGGGAAATGGGTGGAAAACCTTTTCACGGGACGAAGACATTTGTTGAAGCTCGTAATTGGCTAAAGGAGGTGGAAGAATTTTTTGGAATCTTTGAAGTGGATGATGGAATAAAGGTCCAGTTAGCTGCCTGGCTAATGAAGGATGAGGCCTCGTTTTGGTGGGAGGTCACTAATGGTGAACGTCCAGTTGATACATGGCCAGATTTCAGGCAAAGGTTTGAGGCGAAGTTTCTCTCGCGGGCTGAAGAGAATATATATATGGAAAGGTTTTTGGCATTGAAGCAAGGGAATTTATCGGTGAAAGAATACATCAACAAGGTCAATCAGTTGGCAAGATTTGGCTTGGATTTGGTGAATACTCCAGAAAAGAAGGCCCTGAGGTTTGTTAAGGGTTTGAACGAGCCGCTTCGTGGGTTAGCTATGACCCACATTCCCATGGGAGCTACCTTTGAGAGACTAATTGACATGGCGCTTATGCATGAAGAGGAGAAAGGCGCCAATGCTAATAACGCACCCGAGAAGAAAGGGGTTCAAAAGAAGCCGCAACAGCAACAACAGAACAAGAAAGGTGGTAAAGGCAACAACACTAAGGGAATGAAAAGATGCTTTAACTATGGGACACCCGGCCATCTAAGCAAAGATTGTAGAAAGAAAAAGAAGACTGGTTGTTTCCACTGTGGCGAAGCGGGACATCTTATTAAGGACTGCCCAAAGAAAGGGCAGAGGGCAGGGTCTACCTCGGGAGGACAGGTGCAGGCTCTTATGGCACCAGGGCAGACAAGGGGACAAATTCAGGCTCTCATGTCCCACCGCTGCAAGAACGAGGTAGAGCAATTTCTGTTGAAAGTTTAGTTTTTCTGTTTGATCATCCTGTCCGTACTTTATTCGATTCTGGCGCATCACATTCGTTTATCTCTACATCATTAGCTGAAACACTGCACCTAGATACTAGTCTTATTACTGATCCCTTAGTAGTCTCAAATCCTATTGGTGGTTCGGCTCATCTTTCTATGATTTGTCGGGATTTGATAGTGTTTATCTTGGGCGTTGGGTTTGAATGCAATGCCTTTGTTCTTAGCTTCATGGGCTACGACTTGATTCTAGGTATGGATTGGCTAACTAGGTATGGGGCCATCCTAGATTGTGAAAGAAGGGTAGTTAGATTATTGACTCGTTGTGGAAAGACCCACGATATTTCTTGTGACCCTAGAGGTCCAGTAATGCTTAGTTACCTAGAATCCCTTGACGCATCCGATGATGACTTACATTCTGTTCCCATAGTCTGTGAATATGTTGATGTCTTCGATGAGGTGAGGGGTTTACCCCCAAAACGTGAGATAGACTTTCGAATATATCTAGTAGATAATGCAAAGCCAGTTGCATTGCCAGTGCGCCACATGGCTCCGAGAGAGAGAGAGAGAAGAGAACTCAGTAAGCAAGTGAAGGAATTGATTGAGAAGGGGTTCATCAGACGTAGTATATCGAAGTGGGGTGCTCCAGTAGTATTTGCCACGAAGGCGGATGGGTCCCTTAGACTTTTTGTGGACTATAGAGAACTTAATAAGCTTACTAAGAAGAATAGACACCCACTGCCAAGGATTGACGATCTCTTCGATCAGTTAGTTGGCGCCTCAGTGTTTTCGCAGTTGGACTTAGCCACGGGTTTCCATCAGTTGAGAGTGGCCGAGGATAGCATAGACAAGACTGCCTTTAGAACTCCAGACAGTTTCTTCGAGTGGCTTGTGATGCCCTTCGGTTTAACAAACGCCCCCGCATACTTTGTTGACTTGATGAGTAGGGTGTTTAGGGAGTATCTTAATAAATTCATGGTAGTCTTTGTGGACGACATTTTGGTCTTTTCCAAGAGCGAGGAAGAGCATGCCCTACATCTTAGGGATGTGTTGGAGACTCTTCGAGCGCATAGACTTAAAGCTAAATTTTCTAAATGTCACTTTTAGAGGAAGGATGTGCGATTCTTAGGACACGTGGTTTCCAGAGAAGGGATAGCTGTGGATCCCGCGAAGGTAGTTGCCATCCAAGATTGGAAGGTCCCTAAAAATGCTACCGAGGTGAGGAGTTTCTTAGGGTTGGTTGGCTACTATAGGAAGTTTATCAAAGACTTTGCAAAAATATCAGCCCCATTAACACGCTTGACGAAGAAGAACCTAGTTTTCACATGGGACGTAGATTGTGATGATGCGTTCCAATGTTTAAAGAGAGCTTTGACCACAGCCCCAGTCTTAGTGTTGCCAAATGGGAGTAAGCCATTTACCGTTTATACCGATGATTGTGGGATAGGACTAGGCGCAGTCTTAATACAAGAAGGAAGGGTAATAACCTATGGTGGAAGGCAGTTGAGAGTGCATGAGAGAAATTACCCTACACATGACCTAGAGTTGGCCGCTATTGTTTTCGCGCTTAAGTCTTGGTGCCATTATCTTCTTGGCAAGAAATTCGAATTGTTCACTAACCACAAATCGCTAAAATACTTGTTCTCTCAGAAGGACTTGAACTTAAGGCAGCAAAGGTGGATGGAATTCTTAGACTCCTACGATTTCGAAATAGCATATACCCCTGGTAAGGGTAACGTGGTGGCAGATGCCTTAAGTAGAAAAAGGTTGTCCTTGAGTCCGTTGTTTGTTGTGCGGCGAGGCTTAGAGTTCATCTCTACGTTTGACTTTAGACCTTCCGTTGACTTCGTACCCGGTTTGCTAGCATCCTTAGAGGTCAGACCTACGCTTTTAGGACAGATTGGTGAGGCACAGCGAGATGACCCACAGTTGGTTGAGTTAGTAGAGAAGCTCAAAGGAGGGGAGTCATCGAGCCATCTCCGTAGGTATACCCTAGATGATAAGGGTTGGTTACGTAGGGACGGTAGACTTTGTGTACCACGGGACGAGAATTTGAGGAAGACCATTCTTGATGATGCACATCGTTCGAAGATGACCATTCATCCGGTGGGGACAAGATGTACATGGACATGAGACGAGTTTACTTTTTGGCTGGTATGAAGAGGGATGTGGCCGAGTATGTCGCTAGATGCTTGGTGTGCCAACAAGTAAAAGCAGAGCAAAAGAAGCCCGGTGGATTACTTCACCCATTGGAGGTCCCACAATGGAAGTGGGAAAGTGTCTCGATGGACTTTGTTGATGGGTTACCGAGATCGAGGAAGGGTAATACGGGAATTTGGGTCGTGGTAGACAGACTTAATAAGATCGCCCATTTCATTCCCGTAAAGAGTAAGAGGACTGCTCCGTGGTTAGCCTCCGTATACATTCGAGAGATAGTTCGTTTGCACGGTGTTCCTTCTAGCATAGTGAGCGACCGCGATCCTATCTTTACTAGCGAATTTTGGAAGAGCTTGCAAGAGGCGGTAGGGACTCAGTTATGTTTGAGCACCGCATATCATCCTCAGACGGACGCCAGACCGAGAGGGTGAATCGTATTCTAGAGGACCTATTGAGGTTGTGTGTCTTAGACTTCGGAGGTACATGGGAGGAACATCTTCCGTTGGTAGAGTTCGCATATAATAACAGCTTTCAGTATAGCATTGGCATGACACCATTCGAGGCTCTTTATGGCTAGCCATGTCGTTCGCCTACATGTTGGTGGGAGTCTACAGATAAGATCTTTCTTGGGCCCGATATGATTAGGGAGACTTCAGAAAAAGATCAATTTGATTCGAAGAAGGATGAAGACGGCGCAAGATAGGCAGAAATCTTATGCGGACAAGAGGAGGACGGATCTGAAGTTTGATATTGGGGACATGGTCTTTGTCAAGGTGTCTCCATTACGGAACGTCGTTCGCTTTGGGTCCATCGGGAAGTTAGCACCAAGGTTCGTAGGGTCGTTTCCTATTAAGGAAAGAATTGGGCAGATGGCGTATAGAGTGGAGTTTCCCGAGAGACTTAGTGGTGTACACGATGTATTCCATGTATCACATTTGAGGAAGTGCTTGCACGAGACCGCGGAAGTGGTAGAGCCGAGCTTGCTTAGAGAGGTGGAGATAAAGCGTGATGCGATGATTCGACGATCTCCTACGTGCATTCTTGAGTCGGAGATTAAGAAGTTGAGGAATCGAGAGGTTAAGCTAGTCAAAGTGCAATGGGGAGATGACGAGAGCAACGCTACTTGGGAGACGGAAAAGAAGATGCGTTCATGGTACCCTTTTCTTTTCGAGGGTATGTCTTTTAATTTCTCCTTTATCGCTTAGCTTGTACTTATCTTTAGTATGTCCTCTCGCTAGTATCTTTGACCTTTAGATAGGGTAGTCCTATGGTTGAAACATGTGTTTGAGACATGTTATGTATGATGGATGCATGTGGACGCAAGTGTTTGCTAGTGGTTGCTCGTGGATGCATATACACACACTTTAGGCACTAGATCGGCTCAGTCACTTCATATTGCATATTGCATATAAATGTGTGTACATATTTAAGTTAATGGTTTTATAATGGTTGTACCATCATATGGATGTTGTATTTTGATGAATGGTTGTGCACACATGTAGAAATAATATGTATCGATAGGATTCTTTCGCATACATAATGGACGCATGGCACTAACATGGTTTGCATTAAGGAGGTCAACTGAATCAGTAGACCGCCTGATTTTGCATTAGATAAGGAACATATACACACACTTCTTGTATATGTTCATACAACATTAGGAATTTATAAGGAAAATGGATGCATGTGTTTAATGGTTGAGTAGATGGTTGTTTGGATGGTAGGATATGCATTCTCCTTAACTTGGAGATTTCGGGGGCGAAATCCTTTAAGGAGGGGAGAATTTAACACCTCGTATATGTTAATATTAATGTTCACAAATTAAAGAATAACTAATCTCAGACGTGAGAATTAAAAGAAACGGGTTGCGCCATTGTGTTCGTCTCGGAATTTTGGTTGAGATAGAGTCCGAGTTTGTGTGAATTGGACTTTGTATGAGGAAGTTATGACGATCGGATGTTTCAGAAAATTCAAATCATATTTCAAAATTTGAAAATTCAGAGTCAGACAGGCTAGGTGGGAAAATTCCCGCCAGGGCTAGGTCGACCATACCCTGACTGGGTCGACCATAGCGTCAACCTGCCCCCCCCCCCCGGGCAGAATTAATTTATGACCTGTTTGTGACTGTGTGCTGACTCATTAGGGTTTCTGATCTGCTCTGATTGGCTGGGATTAATTCTGGGTTGATCGGACGGCTTAAACTAATCCTAAACTCTATAAAAACACCTATAGACTCAAACCCTAAAATCAAAATAAAATTAGATTCATGGCCTCCATGCCGTCACCGAGCAACTCAGCATAGCCGCCACCAATTAGAGAGGAAGAAAGCAAATCTAATTCAATCCTTTTCAACTTTAACAACGAGTCTTCTTCAAGGGAAAGCTTTTACAACTTCAGAACTCAGAATTTAGAACTCAAGACCTTCTTTGAGTTGTGAGTTTGATAATTTTAATAAAATAATTAGTAATTTAATTGGATTAAGTTATGATGTGGACTATATGGATTTGATGTGAATTATTGACTGCATGTTACAATTATGTTGTAAAATTGTGATGTTATCTTATATGTTGTAAATTCTATGATGTTATGTTGTGGTATTACCATCTATGTTGAAAAGTTATGATGCTATCATCTATGTTGTAATTTTATGTATAATCAAATCATAATGTTGTTCATATGCCAGTTTGGTTATGTTGATTCATATGATAAATCATATGTATGCAAGTTTAGATTTTGATTTAGACATGAATCATATGCAAGTTGGGTAAATTATATGTGACCTTACATGTTTATGACATATAGTTCATGTGAAAATTTGATAAAAGGTTAGGCTACGACACGTGTGAGTTATATGCTAAATTCTACATGCTAGTTTACATGATTAGATGTAAGTTTAGACCATTGTTATGTTGCATAAATCACATATGCAAGTTTATATAAATATATGAGGTTGGAATATGAATCATGTTATGTAATTTGTGGTTATTGCCTATGCAAGTTTACACCTTTAGATGTAGATCTATGACATACATGATTTATGCAAGTTTGTGACTACTACCTAAACAAGTTCACATCTTTAGAATTGGATCTATGACATATGTAGTTTATGCAAGTTATAACTTTGGCTTATGCAAGTTTTAGATGTAGAACATCATTCACACATGCAAGTTCACCCCTTATGTTTAGATTTAGTTTTAATTATATGTATGTTGTGATGTTTTCTCTTTATTCCATGAGTTAGTCTATTCGAGTCTAACGTATATTCTACGTTAAACGAACGAACGTACAACGTGGGTTAAAGGGGAAAATATTAAAAGATTTAATTGGCATAAATGCCTTAAAAGGCATAAAATGATTTTGTGATGAAATTGGTATGATTTTACATACCATAAATAGATGGACATAATTGAGTCAATTATGGCCATAGTTAAATTTGGAATTAATTGATAATTTGAATAGGGAAAGTAATTCAAATTGGGGGATGATTAATTAGGAGTAATTAATCGTCTAAGACACGAGGTTAGGCTCTTTTGTGGTGTAAGACTGCCCGGACCCGCCTGGCAAATCCAGCTGCCACAAATGCCAGTCTAATGTGAGAAGTCTTAGGCGTAAACTAAATGCGTAAAAGTTGTAAAGACACGAGGTTAGGCTCTTTTGTGGTGTAAGACTGCCCGGACCCGCCCGACAAATCCAGCTGCCACAAATGCCAGTCTAATGTGAGAGGTCTTTATGAGGTTACGGTCTTAATGAATTAAGAAACACTTAACCAGATAAACATGTAGTGGGACATGAGGGGGTTAAGTGGGTGCCTTGGGTGGCATGTGGAATCTAGTGGGTGCCTTGGGTGGCATTTGAAATACGATTAGAAACACTTAACCAAAATGTGAAACATGAATAAGAAGTGGGTTAAGTGGGAAGTACTAGAGAGGACCAAGCTTAGGTGGATAGCTTGTGTCAAGTAATGGGGGCCCGTTTCAACCAGTAACCCATACGTATCTTTGTGGGCTCGACCCAAGTCGAGGACGGACATGCATACTGGGCTTGACTATAAGAGGCCAAAACGGGTTAGCGGTGGCAACGCAAGTCCAACGGGTTCATATGCGTGTGTGGGCCCGGGCTGGTAGGTAAGACGTTGTTGCATCGTGTAGGTATAAGTCGTGCATTGTTGGTTGTATCGGGTTGCCACTTTGGGGAGTGATACACCCCACTGTGGGGCCAGCACGGGTATCTACGAGTTAGGGAGCCGATCGCTTGGGGGTAGTGGGTACACCTAGTGGAGATAGGGGTAGGCAGCACCTATGAAGGCAGCTAGGGGTGCACGAAACTACCATTATCATTATTAAGTTCTGTAGGCGGGATCAACCTTAGGGTGACTAGTGGTGGTGTATTATAGTAGTGGTGGTGCAGTATAGTAATTATCTTATAGTGGTTAGGATGCGTTTCAACGTTATCTTAGTTCATCTTATTTCCTTGTTTACTCTGTCATATCCAATTGTTCACAGTCATTTCCTTATTTTCCAACTTATGCCTTAGCCTAGTTATTTTGGTAATTATATTGTTAAAGTTATCGCACTCGCCAGACTTTATGTCTGACCCCCCCCTTTGTTTCCTCCTCTTTTCTTCCTTTTCCCCCCAAGTGCTCAGGTTAGAACTAGCACTAGTGGAGCTTGATTTTGGACAACTGTATTTCTTACTTTTGGAAGATTGCTTGGATCGCTGAAGTAAAGTTCAGCCTCTCTTATTTATGGCTATTTTATATTGGGGATTATGTCTTTCAATTTATGTACTTTGATTAAGTCAAGATGGATATTATGTACTTTGAATTTGGTTTTTGATGATGTAATCAAACCTATGTGTTTATTCGCTGCAATGAAATAAAGTTTTTAATTCTTCAAGTACTGTTTATATTTGTCTTGTTGTTAAGTTTCTGTTCTATACTCACTTAAAACGCTCCATAGAAGTTAATGCATTCCCTTTGTGAGTGACATTAATGGACGTGGGGTGTTACAAAACTATAACAAGGTATGGAACCACCTTCCGATAGTGTATCTCTAGAAAGGAATACACTGGGTTCAACAAGAACATCTTGCAACCCGACAACACATGACCGACCACTCATTTCTCTTGAGTGTATCGAATATATTGTCACCTTACGGTTGATACCAACATGACCGTTCCTGGGAGATATAGAAGCGAAAGGAGTAACAAAAATGAATATTCTCTAGATGATGACAATACACCTTAATGGGAGCGACCCACATAGCCATGTTGCCTGCCCGATTTTTGTCATTTCCCGGTTGTGAGGCTTGAGGTCAAAACTTACCTTTAGATACATTACAACTTTATTCACTTTGAATGCCACATCGTCAAACTCATCAAATCACAAATTGATTTCCCCAAAACCTCGGGTGTAAAGCTAAGAGAAACGAATTCCTCTTCCACCAAACATAGTTTTGAAGAGATCAACTTACGTGATTTGTTAAGCCTACTCTGTCAGACATTTGTCCATACAAGTTGTCCTGGGACTGGACAAACTGAAGGCACTATTCTGTAAATCCATCTTAGGAAATTTCTACCTAGGATTGACATAATAGCCCTTGCATAACTCCGTCTTCAGGGGTTTTCAATTTTATTACAAATTAATCAACGCCTACGTCGATACAAAGTCGTATTTGGATTTCATTTTAGAAAAACCAATCCCGGTCTCTTTGAATCGATGGACGTAAAACCTCTTAGGGACAAGTGATACTTAAATCATCAGGTTATCATATTTAACAAAATTTCAATATTTATAATATCAGGACTTATCTACACAATTCTATATTTCAATAGTAATTTTATATTATTTAAATAAGACATGTAAATGATTTAATTAAACTGAACAAATCTATTGGGTCATACCACAACATTATAATAAAAACAACTATCATATAGATCCATCACAATTCAACAATTCAAATAATCGTAATTCATGAATCGGTTGATCTTGGAAGATAGTTATTTCTAAATCATATCAATCTAGGATTTAATTTAGTTTAAGAATCCCATTTATTTTTATTGATTATAACAGTATTGTTATGCCCCATACTCCAATATACACGATTTAAAAATATAACTATTATTAAAATTTCCTTAGATGAATAATTAATTCAATATATAATTAAATTTAAATATTTATTAAAACGGAAAGTGAGTAACACTTTCCTGAATTCAACTACATCAATTATCAATTCTGAAACTCTACATCCCATTTATTCTTTGAACTTCAGAATAATTTTATCGGTGTCGGCCATACAAATTTTCTTTTACAATATCCCTCGCAACCATTCTCGTTTGCAAACCACTTGCTTCTAAAGTTATTCATTTCGGATTATGAATATTTAACCTTATGAACTCGTTAATCACATCAACTCGATTTTATTTATAATTACTGGTACAGAGTTAAATTCTGTTTGTGAATTTTCCCTATTTCGTTTAATCACTGTTAATTTAACTTTTAAATCATTTTTTATTTAAAATATACTTATCGATCTGAGTCGATAAAAATTTAAAATAATATTTCAACAATTATAACACAATATTGTAAATGATCAGACATCATCCACTAATCACTACATAACGTCAATTTCAGTTCCATAAACCCGAATTTAATAAATCATCAAGATCAGTGGATCTATATTTTATTTATTTCAATTAATTCAGAAAGAAATAAACTAAGCTCTATTTATTTAATTAATTAAAATAAATTTATTTTAATCTGATAAAGTACAACTTTATTTACGTTGATCCTTGTTTGATCAGTTGTCATCTGTTTTTTCGATTCAATTAATCATATTAATAGTTCTTTTATTTCCTTTAGATAGATATTTCAAAATATTCTAAATATGAAATTTATATTTGTAGAAGAAACTCATTTCTAATCTATTCCTTTTCTTTGGTTTCCAATTTTCTTTTTGTTCATTTCCTTTTCTCTTTAATCTCCTTTCCTTTACATCCCGGCCCCTTTTATTTTCGCAGCCCAACAAAATCCCAGGCCCAACTTCTGCATTTCCTTTTTCCTTTGTTTAATTTATTTTCTTATCCACGGCCCAAGCCCAACTCCCTCACTTTCTCTTTTCTTTTATTCTTTAACTCCTCATTTTCTTTCCGGCCTAATAAGGCCTAACGCCATCCCAAGTTCACAACTCCCCTTCCCCTTCTTTCTTTTGCCCACCTAATCCTCTCGTGCTGCTCCCAAACAATTCAAAGAAACATTGTGGAGCAATGCAGCAGCTAATATTATACAAGTGCAACATTTAAAAAGTATAACCGGTTATAAAACTATTCTTTTTATTTTACTAGCGTAAGATTATCTTTAGAAAATCTATTACCCTTGATTTTCGCAGTACACGTTTATATTAGCCTGGACAAACTTATTAGTTATTACAGTAGTTTCCTTTATCCCTTTTTTCCCCTTTGGTTGTTTCCCATTCATTCCTTTCCACCATCGAATAGCCTCAATCTACCTCAGTTCCGACGTACCCAAACTTCTTTAGTGCCATAGCACAAACCCATACCATATGTGTAAACCCCCCCTCCAAGCCCTTTTGTCTTCCGTCTGTTTCTCCCTGCTCCAGGATTTTAAGTGCGAAGTTGTGCACCATGTACGTGCACACCCTTCATACTCCACTTGCATCGGTCATACCTGTTACCACACACGCGCCATCATCTCCAAAGTCGAACCGTACATTCAGATCTTCCTCTAACCAGAATGTCTCCCCTTCTTTCTTCTTTTCTTTCTTTTACTTTTTCCTTCCTAACATTTGTTTCTACGCATATTTCCTACATTGCCCGTCTAACTCCTTCCTACTTCTTTCCATCCCTTCTTTCTTTATCATATTTTTATCTTTCTCTTAACTTTATTCTCATCTGTAGTAGCATTACATTTACTTATTTCTATAACATAATCTCTGTTATATCATGAACCCATAATGTAGGTGTGATGCACATAGCTGCGGGTATCGTGGGGATGATGGCGTTTTGTATCATCGGAAAACCCAAGTCGATCCTTTTGGCCCCAAATACGACTAGAGATATAGACGATTGGTGCTGGCATTAATTACATATCCCAGCAGTTCTTTTCCACGTAAGTTGGTCAACTTTGGTCCAACGTTATGACTTCTAGTTCATTGATGCACATATTAGTTGAATCTGTTATTTCATCATTTGACACATTATCTTACTGATAATGTTCATACAAACAATTGTTTTGCATACTGAAAAAGATATCAAAGGACTTATGTTCCCTACAGTTTAATTTTTTTCAAAGCTAAAATGAAGAGTACATTCTTGTAATTTATTTATGTTATACAGTAGTGATCAGGGAGCTTAGAAACCTTATACATTCAATCCGTAACGATGAATTTGAACTTTTTAAGATCGTGCATGAAACCAAAAACATGTAAAATTACGCAAGCACCTATGCATATAAGTAAGATCTCACACATATGCATATAAGTAATCGTTTTATACTCTAATATTTATTTCATATGTGATTTCATTAAGCACTCTAGTAACAAGCGAAATTTCATATACAAATTTGCAACAATTTGTATAACTGACAGGAATAGATTTAAAGGGGAAATAAACAGGGGTTTTCTCATAAAAACAAACAAAAAGGGTTCCCTGCCTTATGTTATATTATTCACTAGTTTTATTCATTTCGAATTTAACATGAAGATTTAATACAACATATTCCGAAGTATATATGCATATGTATATGTTTGCCTCATAATATATATATATATCAACTATAAATAGTTTTAATTGAGGAAAAAGAGAGTTGTACTCACATTAACACATCCTCTGTTCTATGGTCTGTTTCATATCCAGGTTTACACTTTTCCTTTCCATGCTTTCAAGTTTGCCTGCTGCCAATTTATTCAAGTATTGGTTGAGTGAAGAATGGATGCATTTATGCAGTAGCTCATGTGTTTATATATAGGGGCAAGAAATTGATTTAAAATATGGAAACACATGTGCACCTGGGAAAAGAAGTGCACTGCAGATAGGAATGCTAAGCTTAGGTGATGGAATGTGACATAGCTGCTAGGTTGATGGGAAAAATAAGGCAGCTATGTCTATAGCTATGCATATGTAGTTGATTTGAAAAAAGTGTAGTTATATTTGATGTAGTTGTACCAATTTGTTTCACATAAATATTTCATGGTTGTCCTAGGAAATGCAATACATACATGTGCAAATATAGCCATGTGCAAAATGAAGTGTAAAAATTTGCAACTGTATAGCCTATGTTCTTAGCTGCTCCACTTGTTTTGATTAAGATTGAAATGCTTTTGATGGGGCCTTTCACACACAAGAATCTTTCCCTGCTACATGTATACGTCCATGTCATGTTGCAAATATAGCCATATGCAAAATATAGGATATGTAGGATGTAATGGTAGCTGCAGTTTCATAAGGGATTTGAAATGAGTGCAGCTAAGTGATCTGGTCCTATTACCAATAGATGACAATGCAATGGCAAGTACACATATATGTTTATATAGCTATGTGCAAAAGTAGATACATGGTAGGATGTGTTACTACTGCAAATCTTGGATTAGAAAAAGAATGTCATTGACATGATTTAACACACACATAGACCTTTCCTGATAGGTATGGATGTGGACGGCCATGTGAGGTACTTATTCATATGTAGCATGCTAAAAATTATAAAAACAAAAAATGCTTGGTTGCTAAGCAATTTCTAAACCATTTAATGCATATATATTAAAATATTTTATATGTCACATGTATGGTACAAAACCGATTTCCTAATCTCATGATTTAGATCTTAAGTACAAAAGGTTACATAACTTATAAATGAAATATTCCTTTCATATGAAGCAAACTTCATATTTTACATAAGTTATTTTACTTACTTATTTGATGCCTTATTGTTACTTATGTTATTATAAATTTAAAAGAGTTTTAAAACCTAATAAAATAAAAAATAAAACTAAATAGTTCATATACACATATTTACAAATAAAAAACAATTTAACAAAACATTATTTCCTTATTTAAACAAAATTTATAGAATATAATTAAATTACTAAAATGATCCATAAAAAATTGTAATGACCTGAAATTTTAGCCGTTAATTTTTAAACATTTAAATTGGTTTTAAAGTTATATTGGAAGTATAAAATGATTTTTTATAGGGAATTTATTAATTAAAAACTAAGCTTGAACGTATAATTTATATTATAATTTAAAATGCAGTAGTATGTAATGGAGTACCTATATTATTATTATTTTCTAACTTAAATATACACTAAAAAAATGACCCATGCTTCGCTCATGGACGATGATTGGAGATGTAGTTGCATAGAAATATTGATTGTCTTATGTGATATTACTGTTATTTTCTAACTTTGTAAAATAGATGTCTACAGTAGGTAAATTGTATTGTAAATAGCATACATCTCGTTAATGTCAATACCTTTCGATCATAATTAGACGTGGATTATAAGGGACAAATCAAATTAGAAAAACATGCATAGAAAGCAAAGCAGCTATAAAAAATGGATCGACATCAAATTTAAATAAAGAAAGCTCGGAAATAAGTATATATGAACATTATAGTACACAATATATTTTTAATTGTTTGTTCACTTACTGATAAAACGGAAAAAACGCAAGCCGGCAAGCCTAAGGAAGATTTATCAAAGCATTACGAATTACAATAGTTATAAAAAATGCTATTATATTATCTTTATTCTTTAGTCAAGGATGGTGGCTAGCCCTCTTTCCATTCAACAACATGCCTATCCAGTTATTCAACAATGTAGCGTCCAAACTAATGTATCCATGCCACCGTACCTGCCAAGTTTTAAAACTGTGTGGATCAAGCTACTGCAAACCATACACCTCAAGCTATTCTGTTCCGTGCCCCTGAAGCTAACACATCCAATGCCTTCCACGCTATTTCTCCTATATAATACTAGCACCCCAAAAACGTTTTCTTCTCTTCTTCAAACAAACGAAAATAAAATGAAGTCGACCTTAATTCCTTTTCCAGAAAATAGCTCGAATAAATAAATAGAGAAAATCAAAATAAAATTCCATAAATCCTAAACTAAAATTTCTACGGATCTATGTGGCCACAACTTCACACGGTTACCACCAGAACTGGGTGCGATTTGGGTTTTGTGAGAGATAAAGTAGTCGATTGGAGTGGGGACCTGAGGGGGACGGACGAAGGTGGGAGGGTGTGCATTTCGACGGCATCTGATCAGGGTCAGGCTGTTTGACTCGACAGAGCAATGGGAGGTTTTTGGGGTTCGCCAGCGATTTTGGGGTGGAGTTCCGAGGCATGGCGGGTGGCGTTGGGAAGAGGAAGGAGGAGCCATCCTTGGGTGATCAGTCGAGGCCATACGGTGGCCGTTGGTGGCATCGGCGGTGGTCAAAGAAGTGAAAATTTGTTCGACTGTTTTGAGTTAGGTTTTGTTGGGTAATCGAGACGTTTAAATTCTGCTAATGAAGGGATTAATGCCTAATAATGGTAATTATGAAGGACACGTAGGAGTTGATGAGTGTGGTGGATTCATGTTTGGACTTTAGGAAGATCGAAGCTCGTGTGTAGTGGAAGCTCATGATGATGGAATGACGGTTTGTTTTGGTGTCTGACTTTGTGGAGTGGCTTGATATTCGAACTGAAAGTGTTGATGAGGAGGGGGAGATGATGTGCGATTTTATTCGGGAGTTGGGTTTTACTGTAAGAGACAGGTGTTTTGGAAGAGGGTATTTAACAGTATGCGAACATGAGATGGGAGTAGGGGATTTGGTGTTGGAAAAATTATGACATGGCTGAAGCTATAGGATGGGTTTTTGTAGTATTATACATGATCAACATTATGCCGTATAGTTCTCCCATTTGAAATACGTGTCTCAAAAGCTTGAGCAGTGGAAATGGGCGAGCCAGTTCAAGTATGGAATATGAGATTCATTAGTGTGATTATTCGGTTTGTGGGAAAATTTGGCTTGATTCAAGAGGAGCAAGTGAGTTACATAAAGAAGTGAGATCTTGCTTTATGGGAGTATCACCATGATTGAGAATTGGAAAGGTTCAACTATTGGGTTACGGAATTGCAAAAAAAACAATATAAAAATAATAGGAACAAAAAAAGTATGTACTTGGAGTTGAGAGATTTCGTAGGCACAGTTGCTATTTAAATTGCAAGGGGAGTCAACGGTCAAAGCAAAGTTAATGATGGGTTTTTGGAGGAGGAACGCTTCGTGTCTTGATCCAAGAAGAAGTGGTCAATGTGATAATAATCATCACGTGTTTAAGTCGGCAAAGCATGGTAATTTGCCTAAGCTGATTCGGTCCAACTAAATTAAATTAAAACATAAATAATGATTAAATCTATTTAAACTTGTAGTCATAGTTACTTTGTTTCATACGTTACCAGAGTTGACCGATACTGATAACATTGGAATGGTAGCGGCAAGATCTACGTTACGAGACCGATATGGCTGAGGACAAGACCACAAGAATTTCGTGATTTAAGTAAATGCTGTTTGATTGTTTAAAAAACAAAGAAGAATCGTCAACTGCAAAACAGGTGAGTAACTCACTAACTCTACCACGTTTATATTTTTATATAAACGAGTTTTAAATTTAATTATAGTAACCTTATACTATGTGATGATTATTTAGCTGAAATGGTTGATAGTTGATCGATTATTAGTTCTGTTTACTATGAAATTTATGTTAAATTAATGTTGATTAACATCTGTGGTGTAGTAGTTTGTTCACACTACTTTAAGGTAGTGTGAACAAAACACTACTTTTAATTGGTTGAAATCAGAGGGACCTACACGGGCCCCCCTGATTTCCACCAATTAAATCCGGTGTTTTGTTCACACTACCTTAAATAGTGTGAACAAACTCTGACTCACGTCTGTGGATGCAGGGAAACAGTTTGGAGGGATCCAACTGGATCCCTCAACATTTATATTATTGTTTGTTATTTACTGTGATATATACTATGATTGATTATTCTGTGTTGAATTAACCTGACCCTAGGATTTTGGTATTTAAATACCGTAACATATTTTCGAATTTAGAAATGGAATTTGAGATGTAGAAAAAGAAAATTTTATTTTTTTAACAATAGAATTGGAATTTCAAACTGATTTGAAATAGGAACCTATTTTAATGGATTAGATGAGTAGTTAAATATATATAGAAGATATTTGTAAACGAAGTGAAATAACTATAATTGGATATTTGGAAACCATTTAAAAAGGAAAAAATGGAAAATTTTCCGATGTTTGAAACGTGAGTGGATTTAAATAAATTCATAAGGATTATAAATGGGAATTTGCTATGGTATTCAGGACTTAATAGGATAGCTTATATCTAATTGGAAATTGATATTTTTAAATTAGAAGTAAAAAACGATATAAGGTGTGTAAGCAGATTTTAAATGAAATATCTATTTTGAAAAATAAACTAAGAGAATAAATTTATAAGCAATGCTTATAAATTTAGAAAACTATTTATCGTTGGAAAAATGGGACTATAAATTCCTTTTTGAACTTATATAGTGGAATGGTTATAGAAGCCGACATTTGTAATTGAATTTTAACTTAGCCAATTATAAAGGACGTTATAAACAAGATTTTAAACGATTGGAATAAAAAAATGAGATTCGTTAGAAAACTCCTGAATAGAAGTTATAAATAGAATTTGGATTTAATATACTATTTATGAGTATGAAATCAAACTGATTTGATTATATATAAAAGGAATACATTAATGGTTAAAGCGAATAATAGTTTAAAACAAAAAATTTGCAAATAAAATATCTATTAAGGAATTTAGATTTGAAATATGAATCCAAATTAGAACGTGAATGAGAAAGGGAAATAGATAATTGTTTTTAAAGAAACGATGAGTTTTGTCCCAAAATTTGGAATATAAATAATGTTTTGAAGTTTAAGAGGGTTATAAAGGGATTTGGTAATGATTTGGAAAGGGTAAATTCAAAAGTGAATTTGGAATTTGAATTAACCTGAAATGGTAGATAAATTCCGAAGTTCGGAATATAATCGAATATAGATTACTCGAGAGAGAGTTATTTATTGGAATTCGATTATATCAAATTTAGTTAAGTAGTTATTTTTATTTTCGGTTTTGAATCAAATCTATTTATTTATTTACTTATTTGAATTAATAAGTACAAGTTATATTTTTATATATAATTTTTTGTTTGGAACAACGATTATTATGCTATCATTATAAATCTAAACAGCGATTATAATGCTACCATTATCATTAATGTTTCATAGATCTAAACAGCAATTTTAGCGATGTCGTTATAATAAATGTTTTGTAAATCTAAACAACGATTATAATGCTACTGCTATAATAAATGTTTTATAAATCTAATCAGCGATTTTAATGCTACCACTAAAATAAATGTTTTATAAATCAAATCATTGGAAACAGCGATTATAACGCTACCGTTATAATCAATGTTTTTTTCCTATAAAAGAAATGGATCCTTAGATAGAATATGAGAATCGCGTAAGCGATGTTTTGTTTGAAGTTGTGAGCTTTGACTATTTCAAAGTTGAGAATGTTGTTCAATTAAGGTCTGAGAGGTAATTATAACCCAACTTGATTGACTTCATGATTGATGGAGGAATGGTTAAGGCTCGATAGTGAAGATTGGTTAGCAATATGGTTAGTTAATAAATGATTAATGATTTGAGTTACAAGAACGATGTTTTACAACATCGCATGAATTTAAATGACTTTTGAAATGTTTTCCCCAAATAAAATAATAGGTATTTTCTATGCATAGAAAATGAAATGAATTGGTGATAAAGAATTATGAAATGGAATATGGAAGTGTTTTCCGATATTAATGACGTGTATTTTCTGAATATAGAAAATAAGGATTCGTGAAAGAAATGTTTCCTAACAGGAATAAGAGATATTTTCTCGAATAAAGGAATTATGATATTGGAAAAGTTTTCCAAGAATCGAGAAAGACAATTTAATTCTGAATGAATCTGGAAAAGGGAAAAAGGGGAATTTGGAATCGATAATATAATAAGGAATTAATATAAAAAGGTGCCAGTGTTGTTTGATGCTTGATCGATAGAATTTCCAATTGGAAATAGGACCGTTGATTGTATGGACGTTCCTTTGATAGTTAAAACACCGGCTATCAAAGTTTTAGATTATTTTATACCCTCGTTGTCGATACGGAGAGACCGGGATCCGAATTATTATCTAAAAACCACTCTGTATTGGCATGAGCGTTATGAATCAACTTGTGTTGAAGATAATTGAAGACGGGGTAAAGTGTAAGGGCTGTTCTGTTAATCCTATATAGAAATTGCTCAAGATGGATTAATAGAATGGTGCCTTCGGTTTGTCCAGTCTCAGGACAACATATATGGATGGATTTGACAAGGTGGCATTCAAAGTAAATGATGGCAAGATGTTCTGATAGATAATCGTGACCTCAAGCCTCGTCACACGGGAAATGATAGAAATCGGGCAGGCAGCATGGCCATGCGGATCATTCCCATTAGGGGTATTATCACTAGATCTAGAGAAAATTCATTTGCTTCTTATTCTATTCGCTGCTGTATGCTTTCATTAATGGCTGCTGATCACAACCGTTGGTGATAATATGCTCGATACACTCAAGTTAAAATAGTGGTCAGCCATGTGTGGGCCGGGTTGCAAGACATTCTTGTTGAACCCAATGTATTCCCCTCTAGAGATACACTATCGGAACGTGGTTCCATACCTTGTCATGTTGGAAATCCAATCTCCAATAAGCTCCCTACGGTTTTTTTATTTAATACTATATATGGAGCGTGAGATGCAAGCGTTCCGCTAGATTTCTATTTATTTGATTTAGACATTATTGCAATATCATTGGATTTGTTATCAAAAAATATTTTTGGTCATCATAAGGTAAATACCATTCGTGTTTATGTGTGGATCGGTCTTATGATTATCATTTCTTTTGAAAGGATTTTGAAAGTTAAATCAATGGTTGGAGTTTACTCACACCAGTCCCATGACTGACCTAGAGTTTATTTTGTTTGTTTTCCCTAAACTCTTGGGTGCCCAAATTTGTACGGGCGGTCAAGTAGTCGGGATTTTACAGATTCACTTGGAGGAGTTTGAAGCAGGTGGCTTCACCAGTTAGCTATAGATTATCATATTCTTCCGTTGAGTATTATGTTCGTATCTGGAAACAGGTGTTTATAGAAATAGCTGCAGTGCTCTGATAATGGTATGTATATAAAGTTACTGAATTATATTTCAAAGTTAATGTTATCTAATATATTTTATTCTTTCCGCTGTGAGTTTGTGATCTTCGTTTTCTTCTATTCTAATATTTCTTTCTTTCTATTTCTCATCCTCTAACTTCTTTATAATAATGATTCGTATTTCTGTGCAACTTGGGTTGGACGTGTGGTGTTATCAGTCGACTCAAAGAGTACGAAAATTCGGGCCATTACATTTGGTATCGGAGCTGAAGGTTGAGTAGTAACCTTGGCTCTGTGGCGTAACTCAATAGAGATGGGGTTAGTAATACCCTAGATTGAGTTTGAGTATATAATGAGAGGGCATATTTGTAAATTTGATATAAAAATTGTTTTAAATTGTGTTGACTGGTTTGTTGAGTGCTTTATAAATTCTGGTCGATACAGGATGTACAATTGTATCGATAAGTGTTTCTAAACTCTAGTACAAAGCAATTCGATACAGTATTGTTTTAAAATGGGCAAATGAAATAATTTTACCCAAAATTATTTTGATATAAAGGGAATACTTTCTGAGATATTATAATATATGAATGTATTGACTGTTATTATAATCAAATGAAATTATGAAATATTGACATGGCTATATCAAACCAAATTGAATTTGTATAAGAAATATACAAATAAGTTGAATTACAATTGGATTCAGACCAGAATTTGGAATTCAAATCCCGGATGTTTAGAAATATTTTCTAAAGTATTTTTAAAAGTAATATAACATTACTTTGAAGAATTTTTGAATAAAAATTGTTTTGAATGGATTTTGAAAGTGATTAAGCACTAAAATCAATTCAGTGGCAAGAAAATAATTCTGATAATGGATCGCGACATTATCAGTATTCATTTTCAAGTTTCTGAGTGACGGATTGCTACCATAGTAATTTGGGAATGAAAAATTTGTTTGAAAAGGACAAGATGTTTTAGAAATTCAAATGTTTTGAATTGAGTTGATTATAAATATATCCATATAAATATTTATAATTTCAAGCTAATTTGAAATAAAACCCAGTTATTTGAATTCTGAAATTAAAATTTAACTTGTATAAGTTGAATAGATTGAAATCGTAAAATTGTATCAAATGAATTGAAATTTATCTTAAGTTAAGATTAATAAAATTGGATTGAATTATAAATAATTCAGAATGAAATTAAATAAAGAGAAATATTGAGATTTGAATTATTAATATGAATTCGACTTATGAATAAGCAAGTTGAATATATTGGATATTGCTAATTGAAATTGAATTTTGATAAATTTGGATTCAAGTATAATAAGTGGATTTACTTAAATAGAAATCAGATTTGAATTGATAGAATGGAAGTGAACTAATCATAAGTTGATTAGAGTGTTAAAAACTGGAAGCTGGATTGATTTGAAACCAACTAGAAATGGATATATGTATGCTGAGCAGATATTGGATAGAAGCAAATGCAAGAGATAGAATTATGCCCGACAAAAAGGTACATGCTTACAATATTATTTGGGTTTGATGGTTTTATGAGCCTATGGGGCAAGCCACTTGGCTTTTTTATTTTCTTTTGGATTAGAGAAGGCCTAAAAATGCGAGTTGTAATTGAACTGACTGAGCCGTGCAAAAGAGATGCTGGCGAGTTTTTTCGAAAATTTAAAAAGTTAGAAAATTTTCAAGAAATTATTTTGATAATTTAAAATTGAGTTGTTAATTATAATTGAAATAAGAAAACCAAAATTGGTTAATAAAATTTTAAGTGGAATAATGAAACTGATAAATGGGTTTAAAATCAATTCGAATGGATATGGATATGCATAAGAGCATATGGATTGAAGACAAGAAAGTGATGATGGATTGTCCAAAAATGGTGGACAGATCATTTGGAAAGAATTATGAATGGTCGAGTATTGGTGTAAGAATTCGAAGGTTGGGTAAGAACTGGGTTATGAAGATATGGAATATAAGATTTCAACTAAGAAGGTTATGAGGAGTTAGAATTATAGCATTTTCACTACTTAGCAATTTCGAGGACGAAATTATTTTAAGGGGGAAGGAATGTAACGACCCGGAATTTTAGCCGTTAATTTTTAAACATTTAAATTGGTTTAGATGTTATATTGGAAGTATAATATGATTTTTTTGTAGGGAATTTATTAATTAAAAACTAACCTTGAATGTATAATTTATATTATAGTTTAAAACGTAGTAGTATGTAATGGAGTACTTATATATTTTCTAACTTAAATATACACTAAAAAAATGACCCGTGCTTCGCTCACGGACGATGATTGGAGATGTAGTTACATAGAAATATTGATTGGCTTATGTGATATTACTGTTATTTTCTAACTTTGTTAGATAGATGTCTACAGTTGGTAAATTGTATTGTAAATAGCATACATCTCGTTAATGTCAATACCTTTCGATCATAATTAGACATGAATCATAAGGGACCAAATCAAATTAGAAAAACATGCATAGAAAGCAAGGCATCTATACAAAATGGATCGACATCTAATTTAAATAAAGAAAGCTCGGAAATAAGTATATATGAACATTATAGTACACAATATATTTTCAATTGTTTGTTCACTTACTGATAAAATGGAATACACGCAGACCGGCAAGCCCAAAGGAGATTTATCAAAGCATTACGAATTACAATAGTTATAAAAAAAATGCTATTATATTCTCTTCATTCTTTAGTCAAGGATGGTGGCTAGCCCTCTTTCCATTCAACAACATGCCTATCCAGTTATTCAATAAGGTGGCATCCAAACTAGTGTATTCATGCCACCGTACCTGCCAAGTTTGAAAACTGTGTGCCTCAAGCTACTTCCAACCGTGCACCTCAAGCTATTCTATTCCGTGCCACTTAAGCTAACACATCCAGTGCCTTCCATGCTATTTCTCCTATATAATACTGGTACCCCAAAAATGTTTTCATCTCGTCTTCAAAAAAATGGAAATAAAATGAAGCCAGTCTTGATCCTTTTTCCCGAAAACAGTTCGAATAAATAAATAGAGGAAATCAAAATAAAATTCCATAAACCCTAAACTGAAAATTCTGGGGATCTAAGTGACCACAACTTCACATGGTTACCACCAAAACTGGGTGTTATTTGGGTTATGTGAGAGATAAAGTAGTCGATTAGAGTGGGGACCTGAGGGGGATGGACAAAGGTGGGAGGGTGCGCGTTTCGATGGCATCTGATTAGGGTCAAGCTGTTTGAGTCGACGGAGCGGTGGGAGGTTTTTGGGGTTCGCCAACGATTTTGTGGTGGAGTTTCGAGGCATGGCGGGTGGCATTGGGAAGAGGAAGGAGGAGGCATCCTTGGGTGACCAGTCAAGGCCGTCCAGTGGCCGTTGGTTGCGCCGGTGGTGGTTCAAAAAAGTGAAAATTTGTTCGACTGTTATGAGTTAGGTTTTGTTGGGTAATCGGGATGTTTAAATTCTGCTAATGAAGGGATTAACGCCTAATAATGGTAATTATGAAGGACGCATAGGAGTTGATGAGTGTGGTGGATTCATGTTTGGACTTTAGGATGATGGAAGCTCGTGTGTAGTGGAAGCTCATGATGATGGAATGACGGTTTGTTTTGGTGTCTGACTTTGTGGAGTGGCTTGATATTCAAACTGAAGGTGTTGATGAGGAGGGAGAGATGATGTGCGGTTTTATTCGGGAGTTGGGTTTTACTGTAAGAGATAGGTATTTTGGAAGAGGGTATTTAACAGTATGCAGACATGAGATGGGAGCAGGGGATTTGATGTTAGAAAAATTTCGACATGGCTGAAGCTATAGGATGGGTTTTTGCAGTATTATACATGATCAACATTATGCAGTATAGTTCTCCCATTTGAAATATGTGTCTCAAAAGCTTGAGCAGTGGAAATAGGCGACCCAGTTCAAGTATGATATATGAGATTCATTGGTCTGATCATTCGGTTTGCGGAAAAATTTGGCTTGATTCAAGAGGAGCAAGTGAGTTACATAAAGAAGCGAGATCTTGCTGTATGGGAGTATCATCATGATTGAGAATCAGAAAGGTTCAGCTATAGGGTTACGGGATTGTGAAAAAAAAAACAATATAAAAATAAAGGGAAGAAATTTTTTTGTACTTGGAGTTGGGTGATTTCGTGGGCACTGTTGCCATTTAAATTACAAGGGGAGTCGGCAATCAAAGCAAAGTTAACGATGGGTTTTTGGAGGAGGAACACTTCATGTCTTGATCCGAGAAGAAGTGGTCAACGTGATAATAATCATCGCGTGTTTAAGTCGGAAAGCATGGTAATTAGCTTATGCTAATTCGGTCCAACTAAATTAAATTAAAACATTAATGATGATTAAATCTATTTAAACTTGTAGTCATAGTTATTTTGTTTCATACGTTACCAGAGTTGACCAGTACTGATCACATTGGAATGGTGCAGCAAGATCTACGTTACGAGACTGATATGGTTGAGGACGAGACTACAAGAATCCAACTCCACTTTTATTTGGCTTATCTAAATTCCCTGTTTATTTACTTCATAAGTAAATTTTAAATTTCAGAATTCAAATCCTGAGGTTTTTATTTCAAATCAGTTTGAAATCATATATATATTCATAACATAGCAATTCAAAAACATTTGAATTTCTGAACAACTTATTTCAAAACAAAATCTTTGGTAGTAATCCGTCACTTGGAAACTCGAAAATTACACTGATGATGCGGCCCTCATCATCAGAATTATTTTCCAGTGATCAAAGTGAGTTTAATACTATATTATTTCAAAAACTCATTTTAAACACTTTATTTTGAAATTATATCAAAATATCCTTTTAAAAATGCTTGGAAATTTTTTCTAAATTCCCAGGATTTAAAATTCTGTATTAAATCCAATTTCATTTAGGAACTTTTTCCCAAATTACCATAGTTTAAAATTCCAAATCTGATTTAAATTCAGATTTAGTTCATCTGATTCATATTTTATATTTACGTGAAATTTCGATTTGGTTATTTATATAACCAACACAATTATAATCCTGTTCGATCATAAATAACGATTAACACATCCGATATACTATAATAATCTCAATATATATACTTCTTTGTATATCAAAATATATTTTGGGTAAAATTATATCATTTACCCAGCTTTTCAAAACATACTGTGTCGAATTACCCTGTTCAAGAGTTTAGAAACACCTATCGACACAGTTTGCAATCCAGTATCGACCAAAATTCATAAACCACTTGCCAAACCAATCGACACAATATAAAACAGTTTTTATATTAATTTACAAATATGCGCTCATATATATACACTCAGACTCAATCTAGAGTATTGCTAACCCCATTCTACTAAGTTACGCCACAGAGCCAAGGTAATCACTTAACATGGCTCTGATACCAACTGTAACGGCCCAAGGCAGTAGGCTAACCTCCCACCGTGGCTTACAGAGATACCTCAGAACTGCTTTTACGGCCAGCCTCTCGACTCGACCAGCCCACATTGTCGGGAGATGTAGGGGTAAGAGTCTCCCGTTCGCCACCAAATGCGAAGCGAGAACCCCTTATCATCCGTATCAATTAAGCAACCAGCTTTGATACCAACTGTAACGACCCGCAAATTCGAGCCCTTTGCGTCGACCAAATACAATACAAGTCCGACTCAAATTGCACGAAAATACGAATCATTAATAGAAAGAAATAAGAGGATGAGAAAGATAAGATAGAACTAATAGAATAGAAGAAGAAGAAGAAGAAGAAGAAGAAGAACACAACTAAGCAGAATCAGAGTAAACACGAATCTCACAGCGGAATGAAACAAAATGTATTATATAACATAACTTTGAAATACAAAACTGTATAGTATATACATACCATTATCAGAGTACAATACATCATATCACAGCGGAAATAGTCTCTAAATACTAACGGTGAAGCCTCTGCTTTTAGCTCCTCCAAGTGTATCTGTAAAAGCCTGAAACACTTGACTGCCTGTACAAATTTGGGCACCCAAGAGTTTAGAGAAAACGAACAAAATAAACTCTGGGTCAGTCATGGGACTGGTGTGAGTAAATTCCACCCATACGGTTTAACTTTGAAAATCCTTTCGAAACAAAAGGATAATAGTAAGACCAACCCACACATAAACATGGACGGTTTTTACCTTACTATAACCCAAACCATTTTTGATATCAAAATCCAGTGATATTATAATAATGTTTAATCAAATAAATAACCAAATAGTAGAACGCTTGCATCTCACGCTCTACATATATAGTATAAAATCAAAACCCGCAGGGCGCTTATTGGAGGTTGGATTTCCAACTATGACAAGGTATGGGACCACCTGCCGATAGTGTATCTCTAGAGGCGAATACACTGGGTTCAACAAGAACGTCTTGCAACCCGGCCCACACATGACTGACCACCCATTTTGCTTGAGTGTATCGAATGTATATCACCAACGGTTGGACTCAAACCACCGTTTCCCAAAAAGGGACAGCATCAAAATAGTTTAAAGAAGTAAAAAGAATTTCTCTAGATAGGTGATTATACATCCTAATGGGAGCGACCCACATAGCCATGCTGCCTGCTCGATTTTTGTCATTTCCCGGTTGTGAAGCTTGAGGCTACGTATATCTTTTAGAACATCTGGCCACCATACTCTTTGAATGCCACATTGTCAAACCCATCAAATCACTAGTTGATCTTCCCAAAAATATTACGGGTATTAAAGCTAAGAGAAACGAATTTCTCTGCCACCAAACGTAATACCTTGAAAAGATCGTCTTATGTGACCGTTAGGAATACTCTGTCTGACATTCGTCCATACAAGTTGTCTTGGGACTGGACAAACAGAAAACACCATTCTGGAACAGGACAACCCTTGCCTTTTACTCCGTCTTCAATTGTCTTCAGCATAATCACATTCGCAGCGCTTATGCCTATACAGAGTGGTTTTCGGATAATAAATCCAACCGGTCTCTCCGTATTGACAACGATGGTCAAAACACTTCGATAGTCGGTGATTTAACTATCGAAGTAAAAACAACATCCATTCAAATGTTCAACTAAACATCACACAACCACGAGCATTTTTATTTAACATTCGTGTTATTATTCAAATTCCCATATCTTACCAGATATGTCTCAAATCCCGTTTTGCCATTTCCACATTTTATTGGAAAAACATTCCCAGAGATAGTATTATATACAAATATCACGCTTAAGTTTGCTTAACAACGTTATTTTATCATTATAGATCAAAAATTGTAATACGCTGTTATATTCCACTTTATAACCAATCTTGACATCTCTTTCTGTTACAAAATCTTGACATCTCTTTCCATTACAAAATCTTGACATCTCTTTCCATTACAAAATCTTGACATCTCGTTCTGTTACAAAAATCTTGACATCTCTTTTCGTTACAAAATCTTGACATCTCGTTCTGTTACAAAAATCTTGACATTTCTTTCCATTATAAACAAATACCATCCATTGATAATAGTGAAGCCGTTCAAAGTTGGGGTATTTTAATTACCTCTCAGACCTTGATCAACAACATTCTTATCTTAGAATAGATATAAGTTCGTAACTCTAACCCCTTATACTTTAAAATTCGTCAAAACGTACTTCTTGCCATATTTTAAATATGGTTTTATGACGCCATATCCTTAATTTGAAAACTCAGCTATTTACAACTATTTATTTAAATATTAACTCTTTGCCGCATCTTCATTATACAATTATATTTATAACTTCTTTTAGGAAAATATATTTCCAAATAAATAGTTGATTTAATCAACTTCATTCCATCAGTAAATTCGTTAACTGATTTTAATCATTTCTTACCATTAGGTTAATATAATTAATCTAATAATATTTCTTAACCGTTTATCTTAAAATAATTATCCAAATTATATCCTTGTAGGATAATTAAATCTTTATAACTTATCAAATAATCGTTTATGTTTACTTTATAAAACGAACAATAAAATACCAGTTTATAATAGAACTTCTATTATAATTTAAAATTTGCTTAAATTATAAAAATATAATTTTTATAATTATCTTTGTTGATTTGCCTGACGGCCAATCAACATCTAAACCAAAATGGGTTTATGGTCGACTGTTGCTATTTTTCTTAATCGATATCGTCCATTAAATCAACATAACGTTGAATTTTCCATTCAACATGGTTCAAACAGTGCATATACAAAACAAACAGTACATATCAACATTGAGAAATCCGGTTGGATTCCTCCAACCGGTTTCCTGCATCCATAGAAGTTAGTCAACACAATCAACACTAATTTCATACAAGGGAATATGATAAAATCAATGGGATCAGTATCCAACCAATGATGTGTACGTATGCAACGATATATATATTTCGACCAATTTAATCGTAATCTACCTAAACGACCATCACACAACATTCAACCAATATTAAAATATAATTAAAATATTTTAAAATAAAACAGAGTTAATGAATTTACTCACCTTTGCGCGTTAACCGTTAAATAACGATTTGCCTCAGTTGATTAAACCAGGCGTTCAATTCTGCCATAAATTCTAACGTGCTCCAATTGCTCTGAACCGACTTCGTAGCGTTGCCAGCTTCCGTGTGATTCCAAAGCGACAGACGGTTTGTAAAATACTTAATTTCCGACCTGCTACCCATTTTAAGTCCCATGCTCTCCTTGATACCCTGTCTTCTTCCCTTTCCGAACATAAAAGTCGCCCCTCTCTTTCCTTCTAATTTACGTTGTTATATATTAATTTATAAACTGTGTCTCATTTTTTTTCCTCGAACCAGCCCACTAGAAAACGTAGCCCGGACCACGTTACTTCATCTTTCGCTGCAAACATATATTTTCATGGCAATTCCTTGAATTTTCGTCCATCTTTTAAACTTGCCTTCTGCATACACAAGACCACCATCATGCGCCGTTCCCCTTACATCATACATAAGTGGTAAAAGCAAATGGCCAAACTTGAAACTTCTCCTACTTCTCAAAATAAACACTCCAGGCAAGACAGAATGACGGCATGCTATATATATAAAATATATATTCATCCATGCTTACTGTAGTTGAACGGAAATTGCCACAAACCGAACACCACCCTTCCACTCAAGAGTCCTACTTGCTCCAGTAATCAGTATGGAACCGCACTCCACTTGATGGCAGTGCCTCCTTCTTACTACACCCATACACTTATCCGCACTCACCACGTTGAGCTCATGTTGATCTGATCCTCACCGTACTTTAGCACAACGTACCCCAGACACCACTCCCCTTCAAGGCTTCAACCATAACCTTGACACTATTGGAGCATTTACCACTACCATCTCCAGTGCTCATGTCCCATTCTATTTTAACTCTCACTACAGTAAAGGATTCAAACTCCAAATCTCCACTCCCCTTAGAACGTAACTCCCTTATCTCACCTTCTACTCATATGAAAATTCGCCCGCTTCCACGTTGGCCTCCCATCAGTTCCATGCGCCTCCATGCAGTATACTCCTTTTTCGACGCACAAGACTCCTCACCAAAACTTGGTCCCTATTCTCCTCTTCGGTACCACATACACACATACCCTCACATGCTCACTCAAAAGCTTTCCTCCCCAACGTGACTCCCAGTTAGTGTTGCTGCGAATGGAATGAACATCATAAGGGACGATGGCCTCTTCTTCATTTTGTATTTCATGATTAACAAGCCATTTAAAAGTCTCCGCTTTTCTCATCATTCTCGAAACTGAAAGAAGACGCTGCGTGATATTATATAGGAGAGCCTATCCTTAGGGGCTAAGTAAGCTGGATATTTGTTTAATTATATATAAGGCAAACATAAATGTTAAGGAATAGGTAGATGTGGGAAACTTTACTCCTAAGCACAGTAAAGTAGGCATGTACAGTTTGTAGGGAGGTCGGCTAAGCTGTAATTTAAACTGTGGCTGATTGAAGAGATGTGTACGCAGCCTTAAAGTTGAAGGAAAGGAAATATGTATTTATAGTATTCGAACCTTGGTCCTTAAGGAAAGAAAAAGAAAATGAATAGATACATATAGATTGTAGGTGTTGCAGACTCTATGTATTTTCACTTCACACATTTCTTTTCTTCTTAGGATTTGAAAACACCATTCCTACATATTTTAGCTCCTAGGCTTTGGCTGTTAGTCAATGAATTTGGGTAGCCTCCCATCAGTTTTCGCTTCAATTTCCTGTTGATGTTGAGAGCAGGCATGCTCTACGTTTTGAAATATAGGGTAGCAGTGGACTTATATATACTTGCTGTGATTTGAGAAGACACAGCTGTTAGGCTTTAGGGTAAGTACCTTAGTTTCTAGTAGTTTATATTTCCAACTAGTAGGTGCGTGAGGCATGGGCTAATCTTATAGGGTTATGGAGGTGATTTGAAATAACACTGCTGTTGCGCATTACCGATGTTGTGATATAGGGTTGTACCCTCTCTTAATTTGTTAAGTCAATGGAACTATCAGATATACAAATGACACCGTAGAATGTTATATGGTTAGAGTGAGGTTTACGAGTGTATACTCATTTGAATTTGTATTTGGTCTATATATATGTGCGCCATTACTAACATCAAGTACATTTTATATAGTTCTATGCCATTGCATGTCTTGGCGATGAATTATATCACATTGCTTGCGTGAGATAATTAGATCAACTTATTCTTTATAGTATTTATCTCCACGCAAGTGAAAAGCATTTAGGGTAGGCACATGCACATCTATTTGTTTTAGGTTTTGAAAGCTTGTGTAATCCGTTATTCAAAATTATGTTCGTGTACCAGTTGCTACGGACAGAAATAAATATACAGTTGTGACCAGCGAGGTGCCACGGTCCCAAAAATATAATAATATCGATAGGTTGACTCATATTTTGAAACTCCAAAATATTGATATAGGGTGCAAAATACTCCAAATAAAAAGTTGCGTATTTAATTAATTAAAAATTACAGTAAAATTCTAAAAATTAAATTATCACTATGTCTCAAAAGAACCTTATCTAAATTTGAAACCGATATCTAGTTATATCAAATAAACCGTTATGGTCGATAAACAATTCTACAACGACTATTTGAAAATTTGATTTGGACGTAACTCACAATCTATAACACGAAATCTTGGTTTTTTCACTTCTGTTAGAAAGATACAGTTCAAGCGATTCAACGTTTCTTGTTTCGAAGAAATCTGATTTATAACGAGTCTTGTACACTCAGTTGAAGTCCAAAATGTTAAATTATGAACTGCAGCGTTCTTATGAGCTCGATTATATTTAATATATATTTTTATACGTTCAACTTCATTTTAATTAATATATAAATCCACTTATACTACGAATTCAATATTTAAACTCATTTAAATATTCAAATATAAACCGATAAAAATGCGGGACATTACATTCCTTCCCCCTTAAAAGAATTTCGTCCCCGAAATTGCTAAGATGGGGAGAATGCTACAATCTCTGTTGTAAACAGGTTAAAAATCTTTTTGGTTTACTTCATATTCTAGTTTCAACTGGACTGATTAACTCTAATTAAATATTAATTCCTTATTCCGAATATTTTCAAATTTCTGAAAATTTCCTAACAGCTCAAATTTTCAGAGAGTTTGGCCAGCATCTCCCTGCACGGCTCATCTGGTACTACTACAACTTGTCTTTCGGGGCATTTTCTAATCCAACAGAAAATCAAACAGCCAAACGGCTTTTCAAAGTAGCTCAGAAATCTCATACCCAGATATAATGTAAACTTATACCTTTTATCGGGCATTCAACTCTTTTCTATTCCATTCTTTGCCCCACCAGCATATACAAATGCATTTCCATTTGATCTCCAATCAAGTTACTCTTCAATCCAATCATTTTCGCTTATGCTTAAGCCAATTTCCTTTCAATTCCAATTTCAATTTCAAACTCTTACCCAATAATCAAATTCCACAATCGAGTTAGGTTCCATTCCAAGCCTTAATTCACAACTCAACTGCTTTTCCAAGTCAAATCCTTATTCCAGTACGATTTCCACTTACTTGGCTTCAATTTAACTCCACTTTTATTTGGCTTATCTAAATTCCCTGTTTATTTACTTCATAAGTAAATTTTAAATTTCAGAATTCAAATCCTGAGGTTTTTATTTCAAATCAGTTTGAAATCATATATATATATTCATAACATAGCAATTCAAAAACATTTGAATTTCTGAACAACTTATTTCAAAACAAAATCTTTGGTAGTAATCCGTCACTTGGAAAGTCGAAAATTACACTGATGATGCGGCCCTCATCATCAGAATTATTTTCCTGTGATCGAAGTGAGTTTAATACTATATTATTTCAAAAACTCATTTTAAACACTTTATTTTGAAATTATATCAAAATATCCTTTTAAAAATGCTTGGAATTTTTTTCTAAATTCCCAGGATTTAAAATTCTGTATATTAAATCCAATTTCATTTAGGAACTTTTTCCCAAATTACCATAGTTTAAAATTCCAAATCTGATTTAAATTCAGATTTAGTTCATCTGATTCATATTTTATATTTACGTGAAATTTCGATTTGGTTATTTATATAACCAACACAATTATAATCCTGTTCGATCATAAATAACGATTAACACATCCGATATACTATAATAATCTCAATATATATACTTATTTGTATATCAAAATATATTTTGGGTAAAATTATATCATTTACCCAACTTTTCAAAACATACTGTGTCGAATTACCCTGTTCAAGAGTTTAGAAACACCTATCGACACAGTTTGCAATCCAGTATCGACCAAAATTCATAAACCACTTGCCAAACCAATCGACACAATATAAAACAGTTTTTATATTAATTTACAAATACGCGCTCATATATATACACTCAGACTCAATCTAGAGTATTGCTAACCCCATGCTACTAAGTTACGCCACAGAGCCAAGATAATCACTTAACATGGCTCTGATACCAACTGTAACGGCCCAAGGCAGTGGGCTAACCTCCCACCGTGGCTTACAGAGATACCTCAGAACTGCTTTTACGGCCAGCCTCTCGACTCGACCAGCCCACATTGTCGGGAGATGTAGGGGTAAGAGTCTCCCGTTCGAAACCAAATGCGAAGCGAGAACCCCCTATCATCCGTACCAATTAAGCAGCCAGCTTTGATACCAACTGTAACGACCCGCAAATTCGAGCCCTTTGCGTCGACCAAATACAATACAAGTCCGACCCAAATTGCACGAAAATACGAATCATTAATAGAAAGAAATAAGAGGATGAGAAAGATAAGATAGAACTAATAGAATAGAAGAAGAAGAAGAACACAACTAAGCAGAATCAGAGTAAACACGAATCTCACAGCGGAACGATACAAAATGTAATATATAACATAACTTTGAAATACAAAACTGTATAGTATATACATACCATTATCAGAGTACAATACATCATATCACAGCGGAAATAGTCTCTAAATACTAACGGTGAAGCCTCTGCTTTTAGCTCCTCCAAGTGTATCTGTAAAAGCCTGAAACACTTGACTGCCCATACAAATTTGGGCACCCAAGAGTTTAGAGAAAAACGAACAAAATAAACTCTGGGTCAGCCATGGGACTGGTGTGAGTAAATTCCACCCATACGGTTTAACTTTGAAAATCCTTTCGAAACAAAAGGATAATAGTAAGACCAACCCACACATAAACATGGACGGTTTTTACCTTACTATAACCCAAACCATTTTTGATATCAAAATCCAATGATATTATAATAATGTCTAATCAAATAAATAACCAAATAGTAGAACGCTTGCATCTCACGCTCTACATATATAGTATAAAATCAAAACCCGCAGGGCGCTTATTGGACGTTGAATTTCCAAATATGACAAGGTATGGGACCACCTGCCGATAGTGTATCTCTAGAGGTGAATACACTGGGTTCAACAAGAACGTCTTGCAACCCGGTCCACATATGACTGACCACCCATTTCGCTTGAGTGTATCGAATGTATATCACCAACGGTTGGACTCAAACCACCATTTCCCGAAAAGGGACAGCATCAAAATAGTTTAAAGAAGTAAAAATAATTTATCTAGATAGGTGATTATACACCCTAATGGGAGCGACCCACATAGCCATGCTGCCTGCCCGATTTTTGTCATTTCCCGGTTGTGAAGCTTGAGGCTACGTCTATCTTTTAGAACATCTGGCCACCATACTCTTTGAATGCCACATTGTCAAACCCATCAAATCACTAGTTGATCTTCCCAAAAATATTACGGGTATAAAAGCTAAGAGAAACGAATTTCTCTACCACCAAACGTAATACCTTGAAAAGATCGTCTTATGTGACAGTTAGGAATACTCTGTCTGACATTCGTCCATACAAGTTGTCTTGGGACTGGACAAACAGAAAAAAAACCATTCTGGAACAGGACGACCCTTGCCTTTTATTCCGTCTTCAATTGTCTTCAGCATAATCACATTCGCAACGCTTATGCCTATATTGAGTGGTTTTCGGATAATAAATCCAACTGGTCTCTCCGTATTGACAACGATGGTCAAAACACTTCGATAATCGATGATTTAACTATCGAAGTAAAAACAACATCCATTCAAATGTTCAACTAATTATCACACAACCACGGGCATTTTTATTTAACATTCGTGTTATTATTCAAATTCCCATATCTTACCAGATATGTCTCAAATCCCTTTAGCCATTTCCACATTTTGTTGGAAAAACATTCCCAGAGATAGTATTGTATACAAATATCACACTTAAGTTTTCTTAACAACATTATTTTATCATTATAGATCAAAAATTGTAATACGCTGTTATATTCCACTTTATAACCAATCTTGACATCTCTTTCTGTTACAAAATCTTGACATCTCTTTCCGTTACAAAATCTTGACATCTCTTTCCATTACAAAATCTTGACATCTCGTTCTGTTACAAAAATATTGACATCTCTTTCCGTTACAAAATCTTGACATCTCGTTCTGTTACAAAAATCTTGACATCTCTTTCCATTACAAACAAATACCATCCCTTGGTAATAGTGAAGCCATTCAAAGTTGGGGTATTTTAATTACCGCTCAGACCTTGATCAACAACATTCTTATCTTAGAATAGATATAAGTTCGTAACTCTAACCCTTTATACTTTAAAATCCGTCAAAACGTACTTCTTGCTATATTTTAAATATGGTTTTATGACGCCATATCCTTAATTTGAAAACTCAGCTATTTACAACTATTTATTTAAATATTAACTCTTTGCCGCGTCTTCATTATACAATTATATTTATAACTTCTTTTATGAAAATCTATTTCCAAATAAACAGTTGATTTAATCAACTTCATTCCATCAGTAAATTCGTTAACTGATTTTAATCATTTCTTACCATTAGATTAATATAATTAATCTAATAATATTTCTTAACCGTTTATCTTAAAATAATTATCCAAATTATTCCCTTGTAGGATAATTACAGCTTTATAACTTATCAAATAATCATTTATGTTAACTTTATAAAACGAACAATAAAATACCAGTTTATAATAGAACTTCTATTATAATTTAAACTTTGCTTAAATTAAAAAAATATAATTTTTATAATTATCTTTGTTGATTTGCCTGACGGCCAATCAACTTCTAAACCAAAATGGGTTTACGGTCGACTATTGCTATTTTTCTTAATCGATATCGTCCATTAAATCAGCATAATGTTGAATTTTCCATTCAACATGGTTCAAACAGTGCATATACAAAACAAACAGTACATATCAACATTGAGGAATCCGGTTGGATTCCTCCAACCAGTTTCCTGCATCCATAGAAATTAGTCAACATAATCAACACTAATTTCATACTAGGGAATATGCTAAAATCAATGGGATCAGTATCCAACCAATGATGTGTACGTATGCAACGATATATATATTTCGACCAATTTAATCGTAATCTACCTAAACGACCATCACATAGCATTCAACTAAAATCAAAATATAATTAAAATATTTTAAAATAAAATAGAGTTAATGAATTTACTCACCTTTGCGCGTTAACCGTTAAATAACGATTTGCGTCAGTTGATTAAACCAGGAGTTCAATTCTACCATAAATTCAGACGTGCTCCAATTGCTCTGAACCGACTTCGTAGCGTTGCCAGCTTCCGTGTGATTCCAAAGCGACAGACGGTTTGTAAAATATTTAATTTCCGACCTGCTACCCATTTTAAGTCCCATGCTCTCCTTGATACCCTGTCTTCTTCCCTTTCCTGACATAAAAGTCGCCCCTCTCTTTCCTTCTAATTTACGTTGTTATATATTAATTTATAAACTGGGTCTCGTTTTTTTTTCTCGAACCAGCCCACTAGAAAACGTAGCCCGGACCACGTTACTTCATCTTTCGCTACAAACATATATTTTTCATGGCTATTCCTTGAATTTCCGTCCATCTTTTAAACTTGCCTTCTGCATACACAAGACCACCATCATGCGTCGTTCCCCTTACATCATACGTAAGTGGTAAAAGCAAATGGCCAAACTTGAAACTTCTCCCACTTCTCAAAATAAACACTCCAGGCAAGACAGAATGACGGCATGCTATATATATAAAATATATATTCATCCATGCTTACTGTAGTTGAACGGAAATTACCACAAACCGAACACCACACCCTTCCACTCAAGAGTCCTACTTGCTCTAGTAATCAGTATGGAACTGCACTCCACTTCATGGCAGTGCCTCCCCCTTACTACACCCATGCACTTATTCGCACTCACCACGTTGAGCTCATGTTGATCTGATCCTCACCGTACTTTAGCACAACGTACCCCAGACACCACTCCCCTTCAAGGCTTCAACCATAACCTTGACACTATTGGAGCATTTATCACTACCATCTCTAGTGCTCACTTCCCATTCTATTTTAACTCTCACTACAGTAAAGGATTCAAACTCCAAATCTCCACTCACCTTAGAACGTAACTCCCTTATCTCACCTTCTACTGATATGAAAATTCGCCCGCTTCCGCGTTGGCCTCCCATCAGTTCCATGCGCCTCCATGCAGTGTACTCCTTTTTCGACGCACAAGACTCCTCACCAAAACTAGGTCCCTATTCTCCTCTTCGGTACCACACACACACATACCCTCACATGCTCACTCAAAAGCTTTCCTCCCCAACGTGACTCCCAGTTAGTGTTGTTGCGAATGGAATGAACATCATAAGGGACGATGGCCTCTTCTTCATTTTTATTTCATGATTAACAAGCCATTTAAAAGTCTCGGCTTTTCTCATCATTCTCGAAACTGAAAGAAGATGCTGCGTGATATTATATAGGAGAGCCTATCCTTAGGGTCTAAGTAAGATGGATATTTGTTTAATTATATATAAGGCAAACTTAAATGTTAAGGAATAGGTAGATGTGGGAAACTTTACTCCTAAGCACAGTAAAGTAGGCATGTACAGTTTGTAGGGAGGTCGGCTAAGCTGTAATTTAAACTGTGGCTGATTGAAGAGATGTGTACGCAGCCTTAATGTTGAAGGAAAGGAAATATATACTTATAGTATTCGAACCTTGGTCCTTCAAGAAAGAAAAAGAAAATGAATAGATACATATAGATTGTAGGTGTTGCAGACTCTATGTATTTTCAGTTCACACGTTTCTTTTCTTCTTAGGATTTGAAAACACCATTCCTACATATTTTAGCTCCTAGGCTTTGGCCGTTAGTCAATGAATTTGGGTAGCCTCCCATCAGTTTTCGCTTCAATTTCCTGTTGATGTTGAGAGCAGGCATGCTCTACGTTTTGAAATATAGGGTAGCAGTGGACTTATATATACTTGCTATGATTTGAGAAGACACCACTGTTAGGCTTCAGGGTAAGTACCTTAGTTTCTAGTAGTTTATATTTCCAACTAGTAGGTGCGTGAGGCATGGGCTAATCTTGCAGGGTTATGGCGGTGATTTGAAATAACACTGCTGTTGCACATTACCGATGTTGTGATATAGGGTTGTACCCTCTCTTAATTTGTTAAGTCAATGGAACTATCAGATATACAAATGACACCGTAGAATGTTATATGGTTAGAGTGAGGTTTACGAGTGTATACCCATTTGAATTTGTATTTGGTCTATATATATGTGCGCCATTACTAACATCAAGTACATTTTATATAGTTCTATGCCATTGCATGTCTTGGCAATGAATTATATCACATTGCTTGCGTGAGATAATTAGATCAACTTATTCTTTACAATATTTAGCTCCACGCAAGTGAAAAGCATTTAGGGTAGGCACATTCACATCTATTTGTTTTAGGTTTTGAAAGCTTGTGTAATCCGTTATTCAAAATTATGTTCGTGTACCAGTTGCTACGGACAGAAATAAATATACAGTTGTGACCAGCGAGGTGCCACGGTCCCAAAAATGTAATAATATCGGTAGGTTGACTCATATTTTGAAACTCCAAAATATTGATATAGGTTGCAAAATACTCCAAATAAAAAGTTGCGTATTTAATTAATTAAAAATTACAGTAAAATTCTAAAAATTAAATTATCACTACGTCTCAAAAGAACCTTATCTAAATTTGAAACCGATATCTAGTTATATCAAATAAACTGTTATGGTCGATAAACAATTCTACAACGACTATTTGAAAATTTGATTTGGACGTAACTCACAATCTATAACACGAAATCTTGGTTTTTTCACTTCTGTTAGAAAGATACAATTCAAGTGGTTCAAACGTTTCTTGTTTCGAAGAAATCCGATTTATAACGAGTATTGTACACCCAGTTGAAGTCCAGAACGTTAAATTACGAACTGCAGCTTCGTTATGAGCTCGATTATATTTAATATATATTTTTATACGTTCAACTTTGTTTTAATTAATATATAAATCCATTTATATTACGAATTCAATATTTAAACTCATTTAAATATTCAAATATAAACCGATAAAAATGCGGGACATTACACTAGGATTTTGGTATTTAAATACTGTAACATATTTTCGAATTTAGAAATGGAATTTGAGATGTAGTAAAAGAAAATTTTATTTTTTTAACAATAGAATTGGAATTTCAAACTGATTTGAAATAGGAACCTGTTTTAATGGATTAGATGAGTAGTTAAATATATATAGACGATATTTGTAAATGAAGTGAAATAATTATCATTGGATATTTGGAAATCGTTTAAAAGGTAAAAAATGGAAAATTTTCCAATGTTTAGAATATGAGTGGATTTAAATAAATTCATAAGGATTATAAATGGGAATTTGCTATGGTATTCAGGAATTAACAGGATAGCTTATATCTAATTGGAAATTGATATTTTTAAATTAGAAGTAAAAAACGATATAAGGTGTGTAAGAAGATTTTAATTGAAATATCTATTTTAACAAATAAACTAAGAGAATAAATTTATAAGCAATGCTTATAAATTTAGAAAACTATTTATCGTTGGAAAAATGGGACTATAAATTCCTGTTTGAACTTATATAGTGGGAATGGTTATAGAAACCGACATTTGTAATTGAATTTTAACTTAGAAAATTATAAAGGACGTTATAAACGAGATTTTAAACGTTTGGAATAAAAAAATGAGATTTATATGAAAACTCCTGAATAGAAGTTATAAATAGAATTTGGGTTTAATATACTATTCATGAGTACGAAATCAAACTGATTTGATTACATATAAAAGGAATACATTCATGGTTAAAGCAAATAATAGTTTAAAACAAATAATTTTCAAATAAAATATCTATTAAGGAATTTAGATTTGAAATATGAATCCAAATTAGAACGTGAATGAGAAAGGGAAATGGATAATTGTTTTTAAAGAAACGATAAGTTTTATCCCAAAATTTGGAATATAAATAACGTTTTGTAGGCTAGGAGGGTTATAAAGGGATTTGGTAATGATTTGGAAAGGGTAAATTCAAAAGTGAATTTGGAATTTGAATTAACCTGAAATGGTAGATAAATTCTGAAGTTCGGAATATAATCGAATATAAATTATTCGAGATAGAGTTATTTATTGGAATTCGATTATATCGAATTTAGGTAAGTAGTTATTTTTACTTTCCGTTTTGAATCAAATTTATTTATTTATTTATTTATTAATTGAATTAATAAGTACAAGTTATATTTTTATATACAATTTTTTTTTGGGAACAACGATTACAACGCTATCATTATAAATCTAAACAGCGATTATAATGCTACCGTTATCATAAATGTTTTATAGGTCTAAACAACAATTTTAGCGCTGTTGTTATAATAAATGTTTTGTAAATTTGAACAATGATTATAATGATACTGCTATAATTGATGTTTTATTAATCTAAACAGCGATTTTAACGTTACCGCTAAAATAAATGTTTTATAAATCAAATAGTTTGAAACAACGATTATAACGCTACCGTTATAATCAATGTTTTTTTCCTGTAAAAGAAATGGATCCTTAGATTGAATCTAAGAATCGCGTAAGCGATGTTTTATTTGAAATTGTGAGCTTTGACTATTTCAAAGTTGAGAATGTTGTTTAATTAAGGTCTGAGGGGTAATTATACCCCAACTTGATTGACTTCATGATTGATGGAGGAATGGTTAAGGCTCGATAGTGAAGATTGGTTAGCAATATGATTAGTTAATAAATGATTAATGATTTGAGTTATAAGAACTATGTTTTACAACATCACGTTAATTTAAATGATTTTTGAAATGTTTTCCCCAAATAAAATAACAGGTATTTTCTATGCATAGAAAATGGAATGAATTGGTGATAAAGAATTATGAAATGGAATATGGAAGTGTTTTCCGATATAAATGACATGTATTTTCTGAATATAGAAAATAAGGATTCGTGAAAGAAATGTTTCCCAACTGGAATAGGAGATAATTTTGCGAATAAAGGAATTATAATATTGGAAAAGTTTTCCAAGAATCGAGAAAGACAATTGAACTCTGAAAGAATCCGGAAAAGGGAAAATGGGAATTTGGAATCGGTAATATAATAAGGAATCAATATAAAAAGGGGCCAGTGTTGTTTGATGCTTGATCGGTAGAATTTCCAATTGGAAATGGGACCGTTGATTGTATGGATGTTCTGTTAATCCTAGGCAGAAATTGCCCAAGATGGATTAATAGAACGGTGCCTTTAGTTTGTCTAGTCCTAGGACAACCTATATGGATGGATCTGACAAGGTGGAATTCAAAGTAAACGATGGCAAGATGTTCTGAAAGATAATCGTGACCTCAATCCTCATCACCCGGGAAATGACAGACCAGTCCCATGACTGACCCAGAGTTTATTTTGTTTGTTTTCCCTAAACTCTTGGGTGCCCAAATTTGTACGAGCAGTCAAGTACTCGGGATTTTACAGATTCACTTGGAGGAGTTTGAAGCAGGAGGATTCACCAGTTAGCTATAGAATATCATATTTTTTCGCTATGTATTATGTTCGTATTTGGAAACAGGTGTTTATAACTGTTCCACAAATAGCTGGAGTGCTCTGATAATGGTATGTATATAAAGTTACTAAATTATATTTCAAAGTTTATGTTATCTAATATATTTTATTCGTTCCGCTGTGAGTTTGTGATCTTTGTTTTCTTCTATTCTAATATTTCTTTCTTTCTATTTCTCATTCTCTAACTTCTTTCTAATAATGATTCGTATTCCTGTGCAATTTGGGTTGGACGTGTGGTGTTATCAGTCGACTCAAAGAGTACAAAAATTCGGGCCATTACAAAAATTGTATTATGGACTCAGTTAAAAACAAGGACGTTACAATCTACCCCCCTTTAAAGAATTTTCATCTCTGAAATTAATGTAACAAGAAGATTACAACTGAGTTTAGAGTTATAAATAATACATTCATGGGTTATCCCCTAACAATCATAACAAACAATGCATCCAAAACACATAGGTCATTTATCAAAACATTTCACAGCAATTAAAACATACAATACAAACACATTCATCGGTACCTGACCATAAATCGGTAAGAAAATAATCTTCTGAGTATCAACCCCGAGGACCGAAATCAACATCAGATCGACACTCTGAAAATTATTCAACTCAACCAATCTTTAGTTAGGTTCCAATTCCATATCTTAACTCTTTATCAATTTATATTACCCATTTTCTATTTTAGAAAATATCCTTGATTTTATTTGGACAAAAAATTCCAAAATTCATCTACTTGATAAATTTGAATCAAACCCATTTAAACATATTTATCTGCTTCAAATTCTTCTTTTAAATCCTAATCTGATTTAACTTACTCCAGTTAAATTTTCAGAATCCAAAATTTTAAATTTCCAGTTTTTATATTGCAAACCAATCTGAAATCACATATCTTAACCCCATTATAAATTCAAAAACTGTTGAATTTTCCCATAACATTTTGCTTTACACAAAAAATTCCTAGCTTGTCTTATTTTTATATTCTATTCTTATATAACTCAATTTGGTTATATATGTAACCATTTTAATTCTTATTGTCCTATTTGATTATAATAACAAGCATCGACACACCCATATATAATAATTTCAGAAAATTATTAAATTAAAAAATATTTTTGGGAAAAATTATTTCATCTACCCATCTTTAAAAACAATACTACGTCGAATTACTCTACTCGACAGTTTATAAATACTTTTCAATACAGTGTGCACCCTACATCGACCAGAATTTTTAAGCCACTCAATAAACACAATATAAAACAGTTTGTAAATCAATTAAAAAATAAGCACTCATATATATACACTCAAACTCAATCAAGGGTATTACGAACCCCATCTCTATCTAGTTACGCAACAGAGCCAAGGTTATTTCTCAACCATAAGCTCTGATAACAAGTGTGACGACCCAAATTTTGGTACTCTTTGAGCTGACTAAATACAACCCAAGTTCAACCCAAAGAACACTAAAACTTAGGTATCGAAGAAAGAAATTAGAAGGTGAGAATATGTAAGATAGAAAAGAAAGAATAGAAGAAAATAAGAACATACAAAAGAATCAGAGTAGATACGATCTCACAACGGAATGAATAAAATATAATAGATATATAATCACTTTTGAAATACAAACTAGATTTAAACTTACATACATCATCAGAGTACAACATATATACAATACAGCGGAAACAAGCTCTAAGTAGCTAATGTTGAAGCCTCCTGCTCCAAGCTCCTTCTGATGAATCTATAAAGTCCTGAACTACTTGACTGCCCGTGAAAATTTGGGCACACAAGAGTTTAGGGAAAAAATATAAAGATAAATTCTTAGTTAGTCATGGGACTGGTGTGAGTAAATGATTTTAAAACAACTTGATTTATATAGGATATCTCATAAGACTACGCCATGAAAATGGAACGAGTTTTTTTCCTAATGAGAATCCCAAGCATATGGTTTAACTTTCAAAAGGTTTCGAAAGAAAAGATAATTGTAAGATCGATCCACACATAAACACAGATGGTTCTTACCTTACGATAACCCAAAGTAATCTTTGAAAACAATATTAATTAGATATTATAATAATGTCTATCAATCCACAAATAAATAGCAATCTAGCAGAACGCTTGCATCTCACGCTCTACATATATAATATACAATCAAACCCACGAGCGCTTATTGGATAATGGATGTCCAACTATGACAAGGTATGGAACCACCTTCCGATAGTGTATCTCTAGAGAGGAGTACACTGGGTTCAACAAGAACATCTTGAAACCTGGCCACACATGACCGACCACTCATTTCTCTTGAGTGTATCGAATATATTGTCACCTTACGGTTGGTACCAACATAACCGTTACCGGGAGATATAGAAGCGAAAGGAGTAACAAAAATGAATATTCTCTAGATGATGACAATACACCCTAATGGGAGCGACCCACATAGCCATGCTGCCAGCCCGATTTTTGTCATTTCCCGGTTGTGAGGCTTGAGGTCAAAACATACCTTTAGATACACTATGTCTTTATTCACTTTGAATGCTACATCGTCAAACTCATCAAATCACAAATTGATTTCCCTAAAACCACGGGTATAAAGCTAAGAGAAACGAATTCCCCCACCACCAAACAAAGTTTTGAAGAGATCAACTTACGCGATCTGTTAAGCATACTCTGTCAGACATTCGTCCATAAAAGTTGTCCTGGGACTGGACAAACAGAAGGCACTATCTGTAAATCCACCTTAGGCAATTTCCACCTAGGATTGACACAATAGCCCTTGAATAACTCCATCTTCAAGGGTTTTCAATTTGATTTCAAATTAATCAACGCCTAGGTCGATATTAAGTGGTATTTGGATTTCATTCTAGAAAAACCAATCTTGGTCTCTTTGAATCGACGGACGTAAAAATCTCTTAGTGACAAGTGATACATAAATCATCAGGTTATCATATTTAACAAAATTTCAGTATTTATAATATCAGGACTTATCTACACAATTCTAGATTTCAACAGTAATTTTATATTATTTAAATAAGACATGTAAATTATTTAATTAAACTGAAGAAGTCTATTGGGTCATACCACAACATTATAATCAAAGCAACTATCATACAAATCCATCACAATTCAATAATTCAAATAATCGTCATTCATGAATCAACTGATCGTGGAAAATAGTTATTTCTAAATCATATCTATCTAGGATTTAATTTAGTTTAAGAATCCCATTTATTTTTATCGATTATAACAGTATTGTTATGATCCATATTCCAATATAAACGATTTAACAATATAACTATTATTAAATTTCCTTAGATAAATAACCAATTTAATATACAATTAAATATAAATATTTATTAAAATGGAAAGTGAACAACACTTTCTTGAATTCAACTACATCAATTAACAATTCCGAAACTCTACATCCCATTTATTTTCTGAACTTCAGAATAATCTTATCGGTGCCAGCCTTACAAAATTTCTTTTACCAATATCCCTCGCAACCATTCTATTCTGCAAACCACTTGCTTCAGAATAAACTCACATTCGGATTTCGATACGAAGGCTGTCGGAGCTTGGTGCGGTCGCGGGAGCTATCAGAGCTTGATGCGATTGTTGGAGCTGTCGGAGCTTGGTAGAATGCGGAGCAAGAGGGTGGAGAGAAAAGTGGGATAATGGAGTTACGGGCCTAGGGAACAGAGAGTGCTGGGATGTTTTACACGGAGGAAGGAGAGGGCGGAAGCAAGAAAAATGGGATGAAGTATGCGGGTCTATAAATTTTGTTTTGTTTTGTTTTTCTGTTTTTTTGTTTGGTTTTTTTTATTTTTTTTATTTTTTTTGTGGACTGAAGCAAGAAAAATTAAATGGAGAAGAGACTAAGAAATGGACTGCGAGTGGATGGAGTTTGGGAGATGATATAATGTAAAGGTGGTAGGTGAATTGATGTGTTAGGTAAAATGATGCGTGCACGCCTCATTTAATGCTCCAAAGGAAAAATGTGTCAGGTGTGTTACTCCTCATTAATGCTCCGAAGAAGAAAAATGTGTCATGTGCATTACTCCTCGTTAGTGCACCATTCCCTTAGACCATTATTGAATTTACGGACATATTTATTTTTTTGTTTGTCTGTAACATTCGTGGGTCACACTTTATTTCAGTCCCATTGTTTCGTGTTGCACTACTTTACAGGGTCACCTGTATGAAAATAACTGTCTACTCATTTGTCTTTACGGACACCAAAATATTAGTATAAATATACCAGTTGAATTAGGGCATCGAGACGAACACAACGACACATAGTTATCAGTGATTTGAACATTTTTATAAAAATTCTATTTTTATTTTAAATTTCACTGAGTTTAATGAACGGTCATTTAAATTTATTCAGTTTAAATTTATCAGAATTATACGGAACGAACTTCTAACATTTTGATTACAAATTTGATTTCAAATTCTTTTCATACAAATATTTATTTTATTTTAAATTCAATAATCTTTGAATATATTCATTCTAATAAATAATTTTATATATTTGCTTGTTTGTTTCTTTGAATTTATGGTTAAATAATTTTTTTTTTCGATTTGAAAACCCAGGTCGTTACAATGCCGAATCAGAAAACATGTCAACTCGAAACTTCCAAAATAACAGATTGTTATTAGCTTCTGAGGTAAATAGAATAAATCACAAAATCACAGACACAGATACAGTGCAATGAAATACATATCTTATAGCAGAAAATTTAAAATACAATAGTAGTTCATGAAGCTACTAAATAAATTTACATTAGAGTTTACATAAATAATGCAACGGAAGTCTAATACCATGAATTTAAAATACATAAATAAAAAGACAAATATATAAACCGAAATGACAAGAATAGCTGGAACTGGATCAACTGAACATGTAGATACATGTGAGCAAATCCAATATAAACTCCAACTCTGAAAGTGAATCTCAAAAGCTGTAATACTCTATCTGACCCGAGCAATAATGCAAAACAAAAAAACTTGGATCATGACTGACATTCTCATGGAAGTAAATCAACTCAAATGAAATGTTCGGTGAAATGCAATCAGTAACTTAGAGGATGTTTGGGATCACCATCGTCTAAGGATCCGTCAAACTAATATTATATAGTATAATATGCTAAATACAATAGTGTCTATCAGTAAAGTAAACTAAAGAAATAGCTTAAGCGGGATTACCATGGTTACCCTAACACAGTTTATATATTCCCACAATATATACAGTATCGTAATTCCTCCATAAAATGGAGGTTGATCAGAGGGCACTCCATATAAAACGGTACAAAACAAAGTCGCAATGGGATCGTATAAGGCATGTGACAAGGCAAGCAAGGAATGCCAGGGTGGATTCACCGTTTGCAGAGCCGGACTGGTGGTAACGCATAGTAGCTACTACTGCCCACCTCGATACACACTCCCAAAATCAAAAGGGCACAAATCGAATCTCAACAATAATAGAATAATATCGAAGAAGTGTGCTCGATAAGAGGTATGACCTCACTTGGTCCGTGCATAGCCCCTGTTTTAGCCACGTCAAGCTGACTCAAGGTAGTCAGGGTCTCGTAATTAATTTAAACTAAAATAAAATGGAGTCGTTTGCCAAATCATCCCCTTCATTATGAAACTCTACCGTGTACACAGTTGTTAAAGTGGTTTTCGGTATTGGCAGAGAATATGACACTAGCCGATCTCGGTCTCTTTAACAACCAAACATTTACATTTTTCACACTGTGGTAATTATTCTATAAATCACTTTATAAAATCATTTATACAAAAGCTCATATTCAAATTTGAATTCAAAATTTAATATCTAACTTTGAATCCACTAAATTTTTGAAAACAACTTATTTATATCGCTTTAATCAAATCGATTACAAAAACCATAACATAAAGATTTCAAAATATAGTATAAACTAATGCTATATTATTTAACTTTGGTTTTATATGATTTTCTAAAATTATAAAATAACGTTTTCAAATCCGAAAACGACTTATTTTCAAATCATATTATAATGATCGCAAGTTCCACTTAAATCGATACAAAATATTTACCTCGATAATATTTCGGTTTGGTTTATATTCATCAAAACTCAAGTTCAACAATTCAATTGTTTCACATTTACCATTATAAGATATCATTTAAATCGATTTATCAAATGCAATATTTCGGTTCAAATTCAATACATACACTTTAAATCTAAATCTCACATTTCGTTTTATAATTCAAAAGAAATCATATCATGCTTAAAACTCGAATCATAAATTCAAATTCATTATTTAAAATTCGAATCAAATGCTTATATTTCAAATTCGATAAATCATATCTTATTTACTCAAGTCATACAATTCCATATTGAAAAAAATCAAATCATACATTTCAAAACCATTTTATAAATTTGATTTCACAAATTTCATAATTTGAATTCAAATCCATATCTCATATGAGTTCAATGCAAAAATCAAATATGTAACACCCCGTAATTTTAAATATAAAAATGACAAATTAAAGAATACTTAATTTTTAGAAGAAGAATTAAGTGGAATGAGTTACGCCATTGCATTCGTCTCGGAATTCTGCTTGAGATAGAGTCTGATTTGCGTAAAACGGGCATCTTATGAAAAAGTTATGAAGCTCGGAAGATTCAAAGTTAAAGCTGTAAAACAAGTCGACTGCCCATTTTTCACCATTCGACTGGTATAAGTCGACCGCCCAATTATCACCAGTTGACCATTTTTAGGTAGAAGTGAAAACTGTCGACTGGTTGAAATTAGCTAGTCGACCGGTTGATTCAGGGCAGTTTCCTGATGACATGTTTTTCTACTTTGAGTGGTTCGGATGGTTCCTAATCAAATCTAAAGGCCTTATACACCTAATACATCTATAAATAAACACCTAATCCTAACCCTAGTCTCATTATGTTCATCCATGGCGCCTCCAAGCTGCTCTATTCTAAATTAAAACTAGCCTTTCTTCTCCATCAAGTCAAATTAGAAGATCAAATTTTACAACAACGGTTTAGCTAATCAAATTCAGAATTCAGATCTATTTTCTCTCAATTCTCTAAACCTATGTTGTGAGTTTCTAGATTACTTTTAGGTTTAGATAAATAAAAGTATGCTTTATTAGACAATAAATTGGATATGTTGTAAAGTATGATTCTGTGTTAATATGAAACTTTATCCTATGTCATGACAAGATCTAATATAATTATGGTGATTCGATTACGATGTTTATATGGATCTTGACTTGTAACCATGTTATGATGGAAGTACATCTATTAATTTAGATAATTGTGACATTACTTGGATCTAGACTTTTATTCTAGTCACCTTTCGCTTGTCATATTGTGATACATTGATATATGTTGTAAACTTGACATGTGAATCTACCTTTTGATCTAAACATGTTGCCATGACTATGCTAGATCTCGATAATTGGACACCTAATGTTAGATCTCGATCTCATTATGCTTGCTTAAACATCATAGTAATTGCCACAAGTTATTAATTATGCCCACTTAGTTATGATGTTAGTCACATGTCCATTCACTTTGTTATTATGCCAATTTATGATCATGTTTATGTCATGACATGTTGAAACTATCACCCTCGTTATATTCGCTTTTAATTATTATAGCTATGCTACTTTATAGCCTGGATGCCGCCAAAATACGTACGAATACGTTAGAGAGAAAACGGGGAAAAAGGGAATTAAAATTGGCATGATTTATGTGATGTTTAATAGGGAATGGGACATGTAAATCAAATGGGGAAAAATAGAAATAGTTACCTATAATGACATAGGTAGGTTTGGATTAATTTGGAATTTTTAGTAATTTACAATTAGGAATCATAAATTGTACTTATGACACGAGGTTAGGTTACATTAGTGGCGGAAGTCTGCCCGGACCCGACCGGCATATCCAGAAGCCATTAATGTTGAACCTAATGTGGTAGGTCTAAGTACGCAAAAACGAATCGGGCTAAGACACGAGGTTAGGTCCAACTGTGGAATAAGACTGCTCGGACCCGACCGGCATATCCAGCATCCATACGTTGTAGGCCTAATTTGGGAGGTCTAGCCCATTATAACCATAATTGGACATGGTAAAGAAATGGACTACTTAACCTAATTTAATATGACTATGGACTTAAGTCAGGGTTAAGTAAAATTGGATGGGTAGTGGGGGTTAAGTAAGTTAGAGGGGATGGGTAATATATATAAATATATATAGGCCCACATACTTAACCCAATAAGGTTATGTAATTAAAGACACCTAAGTGGTATACATAACCGGTAGATGATGTAAGAAAGTTATGTAATTAAAGACACTCTTTAGGATAAGCATAACTATTATAGGGCTATGTAATTAAAGACCCCTAAGGGTATACATAGTCAGTAGAAAAATCTAGTGGGGATACAAGATAAGGGGGAGAGCTTGTATGATATTGAGAGGGACCCATTTCAGTCAATAACCCGAAGTGGTATCAAGTAGAGACCTCCGCACTAGGCGGAAAAGGGGCATGCTTACTGATTGATTGTAAGAGATCCAAATGAGGCGGATGGTGTGGGAACTAACCGGGAACATGTGCGTGCATGGGCCAGGCAGCGGGGGCTAAGACAACCGTGACACCAGTAGATATAGTTGTGCACACCATGGGTTGCCACTTTAGGAAGTGATACCTCCTACTATGGGGCCAACACATGATATCTACAAGGTAGGGAGCCAATCGATTAAGGTAGTGATTAGAGTATAATCGGGAATCAGATATCACCTTGCTAGGAGCTACTTCTGAAGTATAGCTCAAGTTCTTGACTCTACTATGGCTTAACTCTTTTTATTGGGGAAATGATGCTTTTTATTTACTTATGTACTCTGATGGTGCAAGACAAAAGTATTTTATTGTAATGGTTTTTGTGACTTATGAAATTGTGGATGACGGAGTTATGACTTATGTATGAAATAAAAGATTAAATTTTCCGCTGCTGCCTTATTTATCTCTGTCTTGTAATTATTCTCTGTCTGTTGACCTATAGCGCTTCACGAAACTTAATGCATTCCCTTAGTGAGTGACATTAACGGACGTGGGGTGTTTCACTTGGTATCAGAGCTGAAGGTTACTAGATTAAATAAAAGTTTTTGAATTTTTTTTCAAAAAGGTTTTAAAGAAAGCATTTTCAAAAAGAAAAGTCTGTTTTGAAAAACATTCCCCAAAGAGCCATATGTAGTATCCTTCGGTCCTCTATCTAAATTTCTTTATTTTCCTTTTTTTAGCATGTCTGGGGAACAAAACATCCCTAATATCCCAGAGGGCGTCACTATACCCAGATGGTTCCGTAGGTATTTGGAAGCCACGGCCCCAGCTGAAGGCCAAAGAGACGTTCCTCCCCCAGCTGCACCAGTCATTCCTCCTCCTCCCCCTCCAAGAGAAGATAACTTTGCCAAGATTTGCAATGACTTCCGTGCTATGGGAGGGAAGCCATTCCATGGGAATAAGACATTCGTAGAAACTCGGAACTGGCTCAAGGAGACCGAGGAATTATTCGTATTCTTTGAAGTGGAGGACCAAAGAAAAATCCAATTGGTTGCTTGGCTGTTAAAGGACGAAGCCTCATTTTGGTGGGAAGTCACCCAAGCTGGACGTCCGGTAGAGACTTGGGAAGACTTTAGACAGAGGTTCGAAATAAAATTTCTTTCCCAAGCGGAGCAAAGCAGACAGATGGAGAGGTTCTTAGATCTCAAACAAGGAAATTTGACGGTGAAGGAATATGTGAACAAGTTCAACCAGTTGACAAGGTTCGATTTAGAGTTGGTGGATACACCGCACAAAAGGGCTTGCGGTTTGCTAAAGGGCTGAATGAGCCTCTGCATAGGCTAGCAATGTCCTATATTCCAATGGGGACCACATTTGAAAAGCTTGTTGATATGGCCCTAATGCATGAGGAGGACAAGGGAGAAAAGAAGGAAGTGAAAGCTGAGGGGACATCGCAGAATAAGAAGGTATGGCCCAAGAAGGGGCAGCAACAGCAGCAACAACAGAAGAAAGGGGGAAAAGATGTTAAAGGCAAGGATAAGAGAAAATGTCACAATTGTGGAAAGGAGGGCCACCTAATCAAAGATTGCAAGAGAAGGAAGGCCAGTTGCTTTAATTATGGAGAGGTCAGACACTTCTCTAAGGAGTGCCCGAAGAAACAGGGATCGCAGGGACAAGGGCAAAGAGCAGGGACTTCTGGAGGGCAGGTGCATGCTCTTGCGATCGGTGCTCCTGAAAGAGGTAGAATAATTTTCGTAGAAAGTTTAGTTTCTCTTTCAAACTTTCCAGTTAGAACACTTTTTGATTCTGGTGCTTCACACTCGTTTATATCTAGTTCTGTGGTTGAATCTCTGCATTTAATTACTAGTATGGTAGTAGATCTCGTAGTTGTTTCAAACCCCGTTGGTGGTTCGGCTCATTTGTCGATGATTTGTCAGGGTTTGAAAATATTTGCATTGGGCGTCGAATTTGAATGCGACGCGTATGTGCTTGGGCTTATGGGTTATGGGTTGATTTTAGGAATGGATTGGCTTACCACGTACGGGGCCATTCTGGATTGTGAGAAGAGGTTTGTTAGACTCCTAACTCGTTATGGAAAGACCCTCGAAGTTTCTTGTAACCCTCAAGGGTCTGTTATGCTTAGCTTCCTAGAGTCTCTAGATGCATCCATAGATGATTTGCAAACTGTTCCAGTGGTTCGAGATTATCCCGATGTTTTTGATGAGGTACGGAGTTTACCTCCAAGACGTGAGATCGACTTCCGCATATATCCGGTGGACAATGCAAAGCCGGTTGCATTACCAGTGTGCCACATGGCTCCAAGAGAAAGGAGGGAGCTGAGTAAGCAAGTAGGGGAGCTACTTGAAAAAGGGTTTATCAGACGTAGCATATCTAAGTGGGGTGCTCTAGTAGTATTCACAACTAAAGCGGATGGTTCGCTTTGTTTGTGTGTTGACTATAGAGAGTTAAATAAGCTCACCAAGAAGAATAGGTACCCGCTTCCGATGATTGATAATTTATTTGACCAGCTTGTTGGTGCCTCGGTATTTTCTCAGTTGGACTTGGCTACGGGGTTCCATTAGCTGAGGGTGGCTGAGGACAACATAGATAAGACTGCTTTCAGAACTCCAGATGGTTTCTTTGAATGGCTACTTATGCCTTTTGGGTTGACAAATGCAACCGCCTATTTTGTTGACTTGATGAGTAGGGTGTTTCGGGAGTTCCTAAAAAAATTCGTCATATTCTTTGTTGATGATATTTTGGTCTTCTCCAAGAGTGAAGAAGAGCATGCCTAGCATTTGGGAGAAGTTCTGAAAACTCTTCATGACCATTAGCTAAAGCAAAGTTCTCCAAATGTCATTTCTGGGGAAAGGAGGTGAGATTCTTGGGGCATGTAGTCTCCAAAGAAGGGATAGTTGTAGATCCTGCGAAGGTGGTTGCAGTACAAGGTAGGCAGATTCCAAAAAATGCAATTGAGGTGAGAAGCTTTCTTGGGTTGGCAGGTTATTACAGAAAGTTCATTAAGGACTTCGCAAAGATATCAACCCCTCTCACCAGGCTAACAAAGAAGAATTTGACATTTTCATGGGACATAGACTGTGACGTTGCTTTCCATCGACTAAAAAGGGCTCCGACAATAGCCCCAGTCTTGACCTTGTCCGATGGGAGTAAAGTGTTTACTGCTTACACTGATGCGTGCGGTACAGGGCTTGGTGCGGTTCTTATGCAAGAAGGAAAAGTAATATGTTATGGGGGTAGACAGTTAAGAGTTCATGAGAAGAACTACCCCACATAATCTAGAGTTAGCGGCCATAGTATTCGCCTTAAAACGTGGCGTCATTACTTACTTGGAGAGAAGTTTGAGTTATACACCGATCATAAATCTCTCAAGTATCTATTCTCCTAGAAGGATCTAAACCTACGGCAACCACTGTTTCAAATATCGCAAATATCGCCCAAGATCTCCTCCGAGATCTCGTTTTGGGCTCCTTCTGAAACGAAACAGCAAATATCACTCTAAATCTCCTTTTGGATATATCGCCCGAGATATTGCAATATCGAACGATATATCGACCAAGACGAAATACTGGAATATCGTCCGAGGTCTTAGTTTTTTTGGTTAAAATTTAAATTTGTGCCTGAACTAGAACTATAATTTAAAAACTCAAATCTAGCCATATCAATCTTTTGTTATTTCACATTTTGCATGTTAAATGACTATATTGTATGTTCGTATATATTTTACAATGCTTATGATTTTCATATTCGTCTTTTTACATACATATTACTTATGAAATTATATATTTTATGGTCTATTTAGGCTGAATTTTTTAATATTTTGGATCATTTTAATGTTTCCTGTCTAACAATATTCCTGTTTTAAGCGTATTACGATTTAGATATAAATGGTCTTTCGCAAAATAAAGAATAATAAAGTTATTTTTCATTTTAAGTTTAAGTTACTATGTTTTTGATAGCATTCACAAAAATCATTTTGTTAAAATATTATTTTTAACATATCACATACCCCGAGATTGTTCCGATATGAACTTTCAGACCCGAGATGAAAATCCGAGATGAACTCCCGAGTTAGACTCATCTCATCCGAGATCTCCCCTGATACGCGACCGAGTCAATAAAATCCCCGAGACGAAATGCGACCGATATCTGAGATTTAAAACCTTGATGGCAACAACGATGGATGGGGTTCTTAGCCTCATATGATTTTGAGATTGCTTATACCCCCGGCAAGGGTAATGTGGTGGCAGACACACTAAGTAGGCAGAGGGTAGCCCTGAGTCCTCTGTTTGCGGAAAGAAAGAACTTGGAGTTTATATCAGCTTTTGATTTTAGACCCTCCATCGAAGTTTTGCCTAATTTGTTTGCATCCTTGGAGATACGACCGACTCTTGTGGAGCAGATAGGAGCTTCGCAACAAGGTGACCCACATATTCTAGACATCATGGATAAGCTCAGAAAAGGGGAGATGTGACGCCCCGCCCCGCACCAGCCGACATTTCCAATGAAAGTGTGTTATGCCGATGCCCGACTAGCATGGGACGGTCGCCAAAGAAAGGAAAGGAATTTGAACCAACAAAGAACCTGTAGTATATCTCACAGCACATGGAACAAAATATAATAATAACATATTTGACATAAAACAGGCGAGACAGTGCATAAGCTGAAAACTAAATCATCATAGCAGCAGAAAATTCAAAATATAGCTTATGATCTAGACCGTCATTATTACAACTTTTAAAAATTGTCTCTGAAGCAAAACAGGAAGGTACACTACTAATGCCCAAAGTAGTGACCAACAACAACACAGGGAGAATATATGGGAGTAATACGTGTAAGCCTCCTGCTCGTCTCCGGACCGCTACTCGTGCATAACCCGCTACCTGTCTCTAGTCTGCTCGTTTAGGAGCACCCAGAGTAATAAGAAGAGACATAAAACTTTGGGTCAGACAAAAGTCTGGTATGAGCGATAAGCAGCAAAAAAACAGAATAATAACAGGTATACATAACCATACCTGAACCTGGACCTGCAACCTAAGAGTTAGCACAACAAGATGTACAATACTTTAAGGTGACACTAACACATGGTGTGAAAATAATGTGGAGGGGGTGTGCATGTCATGGTGATAGCAAACATCAAACATACCAATCATCATCACATCTCTCACTCAGTGCGTAAAGTATATGATATCTACCACTTTGGTCACCCAATTCCTTGCTACGATCACTCTACCCCATGGAGTCATAACGGCTCCACTGCACTGATCCATAGCCACTAATCCTTTGCTATGTCCACTCTGCCCCTATGGAGTCATAACGGCTACACTGCACTGGCTCATAACCCTTGCTATGATCACTTTCCCTTGGGAGTCTTAACGGTCCCATTGCGCTGATCCATAGCCAATATCCGTCTCTCAGTTGCGAGTCAAAGCTATAGACATCGATAACCCCTTTGCACATGTCTCGCAGCAAAGTCCAACTTATGAAGTTAACTCGTTAGTTCCCATTTGGATCCTGAGTGATAACTTCCCATTTGTACTTCCTTTGCATCTCAAGTTTTGGTCTCCTTCAGTTTGGTTCGTCACATTCAGTTCGTTAGTCTCTGTTCGTGATGTGAAATCGATTCTTGGTGCATAATTCGTGGTCAAGCTCTCCGGGTCGTGACCTTGGTTTCCACTCGTGACCTTCCATAGGGGTCGGGTCGTGATCCTCCATAGGGGTCGGGTCGTGATCATCCATAGGGGTCGGGTCGTGATCATCCATAGGATAAGGGTCAGGTCGTGATCCTCCATAGGGGTCGGGTCGTGATCCTCCATAAGGGTCGGGTCGTGATCCCTACCCCCTTCAGGAACCGAATTTCTGTAGTTTTTCCTGTGAGCTAATTTTGCCAAACGACAGCGGTTTCGACCATTCTAGCTTTTCTATGAAATCACAAAACACTCCAAACAGTCATAGCAACATATGGAATCGACCATAAACACCAAAACAAAAACTTAACATGTTTATATGGATCAAACATACCCAAAACCCATGTTTTCCCCTTAATTCCCTTAATCATGAATTAACCATACGATTAGCAAAGCATATCCAAATTAGCCTAAATTTTTATCAGAGCACTAAAATAATATTTATGAATTTTTACATATTTTCCCAAAATTTTAGCATGTATAATTTCGTTAATTAACACTAATCACCCCTAACTAGTTGTAATTAGTGAAAAACAATGCAAATCACTCACCTTAGCCACAAATTACTTATAGATCTGAAAGTATCTCTGATATGGGTCGAATCTCTATGTGTTCCAGCAGCTCTATCCTAAATTCTATACTAATCCGCCTTGGTTTGATGTAGATTAGGCTAAAACTTGATTAAACGGTGATTAGAAGGTGACTTGAGGCCATTGTTAGTGTTGAAGAGAGGTAAGTGGCGGTTGGAAAACGACAAAGAAAAGGTTTATCTAACCCTAATCAACCCTTATATAGCTCAAATCTTGAAATCCCCAATGGGCCTAACTACTAATTTCCCAAATAAGTCCATTTAAGTTGTTTTTCACCTTCCAAACTTTGTTTTAGCCATATCTCCCAAACGGTAAGTCCGTTTGGCTAATGTGACCACTCTACGGAAAGGTAAACTATCATCTGGATCTAGTGGAAGTGGTTTTAGGTCAAAATTCATTTCCAATCAAAAGTTATGGGAAAAACAAGATTCGCCAGGGGAAAAATGGTCATAAAAAAATCGACAAAAATCGTGAACTTGGGAAACGACCCCAATAGTCGTTCCCCAAAGTTATACGACTATACAACCTCATATGAAAATGAAATAAATATTCTACGATCCTCCGATGCATAGAATACGGGTCGTTACAGGAGACTTTTAGTCACCTCAGTAGGTATGCCATAGATGAAAAGGGGTAGTTGCGACGAGATGGAAGGCTTTTTATTCCTCAAACTGGAAGCTTTATAAAGGCAGTCCTAAAAGAAGCCTACCATTCTAAGATGACTATACATCCAGGCGGTGACAAGATGTATAGAGACATGAAGAGGGTTTTCTTTTGGGCTGGGATGAAGAAGGGCATGGCCGAACTTGTTTCTCAATGTTTGGTTTGCCAGCAAGTCAAAGCTGAGCAAAAGAAGCCCGGTAGATTACTTCATCCGTTGGAGGTTCCGCAGTGGAAATGGGAAAGCGTCTCTATGGATTTCATAGATGGTTTGCCTAGATCGAAGAAAGGTAATACCAATATTTGGGTGATAGTGCACAGACTCATCAAGCGTGCTCACTTTATTCCAGTTAAAAGTAAAAAAGGACAGCACCATGGTTGGCAGCAATTTATATTCGTGGGATAGTTCATCTCCACGGAGTTCCTTCCAGCATCGTGAGCGATCGTGATCCCATCTTTACCAGCGAATTTTGGAGGAGCTTGCAAGAAGCATTGGGTACACAGTTGTGTTTGAGCACCGCTTATCATCCTCAAACCGATGGGAAAACAGAGAGGGTGAACAGAATTCTAGAAGATCTTTTAAGGCTGTGTATCCTCGACTTCGGAGGGACTTGGGAAGAGCATCTTTCTTTAGTAGAGTTTTCCTATAATAATAGCTATCAGGCTAGTATCGGTATGGCACCCTTCGAAGCATTGTACGGACGACCATGTAGATCGCCAACTTATTGGTGGGAATCTACAGAAAGATTATTGCTTGGACCAGATATGGTTAGGGAAACGTCCGAAAAGATTGACCTTATTCGATGAAGGATGAAGACAGCTCAAAATAGGCAGAAGTCCTATGCAGACAAGAGAAGAACTGACATCAAATTCGAAGTAGGAGACTTAGTTTTTATCAAAGTATCACCTTTTAGGAATGTGGTTTGCTTCAGATCAGTAGGGAAGTTGGCACCTAGGTTTATGGGAACATTTCCCATAACCGAGAGGATTGGCCGAATGGCCTACAGAATAAAGCTCCCAGAAAATTTATCTGGTGTTCATGACGTTTTCTATGTCTCTCATCTACGGAAGTGCCTACATGTGCAATAAGGAAATCAAGTTGCTAACGGTTCAATGGGGAGATAACTCAGAAGATGCGACTTGGGAACCTAAAGATAAGATTCATGCTTCGTACCCTTTTCTTTTCGGGGTTATGTTCTTAACTCCTTTTTCCTAAATCTTATCAGTACATGTTTCTGTCAATAAAGTATGTCTTATCCATGGTATTTTCGACCTTTAGATAGGAATCCTATGGACGTAAACATGTGTTTGAAACATATTATGTTTGATGGATGCAAGTGGATGCAAGTGTTTGCTAGTGGTTGTCTGTGGATGCATATACACACACATTAGGCACAAAGATCGGCTCAATCACGCTCATATTGCATAAAAATGTGTGTGCATTTTCTTTTCTTTTATGGATAAAAATGGATGAACTGGCATATGGATGTCACATTTGGATGAATGGGTGAGCACACATATAGAACTTATATGATACAATATGTTGGCTAGCTTTTGGACCAAGCCACCAAGGTTCACACACAAAGGAAATATGAAGCCTCGCATGTCCAAACCCTTAAACACTCGATCGTGGTCACATTGTCCTCCTCGACTCATGGCGCCCATCTGCAATCGCGACTCCCTACCACGACCTGATCCCTCCACGTCAGTTCTCTACGACTCGGTCTCAGGAACCAAAGGACATTGACCACGAATTGGTCTACCATGATCCGAAGTCCCCGGTTCTCGTGACATCTGTCCATAACTACCATTTTGACCATTTCTCCATCCACTCATGAACCAGTCTGAGATTCTTGGGATTTGTGCCACGTGTGACCATGATCCACCTGTAGATATCAACTATAAATAGCCCTGTGCTTGACATTTTCAGGATCTTTTGGCAGTTCTAAGTACAGTTTCCACCATTATTATCATCTTACAATTTCTTATCAGTCTTAGCCCAAAATTATTGAGTGAATCATCATTGTATAAGTGAGATTGAGAAAAAGATCATTGATTGTACTCGAATCTTACGTATAATCATAGATATAAAGTGGACGTAGGCTCGTTAGCGTCGAACCACTATAAATCTTGTGTGTTTTCTGTGTTTTCTTGCACTTTTAGATATAAATCTCTGCCAATTCAGATAATTTAGGTGTTAGAGCCACTTTTGGATATAACATTTTGGTGCTTTCACTGAGAACAAAGTCTCAACATATTGGATTGTTGTTCAATTGTTTGGATAGTCAGGTCCGAAGAAAACAGTCCAAAACCCCAAAACCCCACTGTTTTGATCTTTGAAGATTTCTGCAAATCCAAAGTATTATGGCTGGAAAGAAGTCCAATGATGTACGAGCTTCGCAGACCGATGAAGTTACAAACAAAGCTCGTGACGACAGCGTTTAGGAGCGGGTCGAGGTTGATTCTTCGGATCGTGACGTGGAAGGGGCAATCCAACCCACTGGAGGTACCACGAACCATGTGACTGAGGGCATAATGACTCGTTTTCAAGATAATGCCACCTTCCTTCCTGCCAATGCTCCTACGATTCGAACCCAGGGGACCACCACGAACCGACGCCAAGAGTGAACCATGAGCCATCATCCTAGGGGGACCACGATACAAAATGACAATCAGACCACTACTCGACCTAGGAAGGAGATTATGGCTCGTTCCGCTAGTGCTGGTACTTCTGCTCGACCTGGCTCGAGTTCCTTGCGCATAAGAAAAGATGATGATGACCAGTTCAACCCTTCTGCCCCAGTTACGGAAGGAGATCTCTCTCGCATAATTGAAGCATTGGACAGACAAAATGATGAATTGGCCGCTCAAAGGCGGGAGAGCTCGTTGCTGCGTCAGAATATTACTGCCCTAGGTAGACGAATTGATGATATCAAAGGCAGTTTCACCACCGCCAGCTCACCCTTTTTCCCTGGAACACACATCCTCGTCCGAAGAACCTCGAAGAAACTGATGATGTCCTCCGTTAAAAAGGGCTAAGAACATAGAACAACTCCAATTTGGGACACTTCCTTCTCGAGAAGAAAAGGCGCTTGATCAGGGAACTAATAACCGTAACTTAAATGATCCCGTCCTACCACCTAGGAATGGAGACGTTGTTGACCCTGCTCAGAATCAACCCATTCCTCCTGCTCGTCATGTGACTGACCGCGGTAATAGGGGGCAAGGAAGTTCTGCTTAGGCCCCAGACCTTGCAACAGCACGTCAAAGAAATGCTGGAGAGGCCCGCAAGGCAAGAAGTGCTGATCCCGAATCCACCCTGACCCTTGAAAATGTTGAGGCCATGATTAGACGAATGATGGTAGAAAACCACGGACAAAGAAATAAGGATTGGGGTATAGGCTGCAGTCATACGCCCTTCACGGATGATATATTAGAGGTTCGATTCCCTAGGAAATTCAACATGCCACCTATAAACCGCTATGCAGGAAGGGAGGATCCAGTCTAGCACCTAATGAGATATTTATGGTACATGAATACAACTGCTGCCTCCGACGCTATAAAATGTAAGGCATTCCCGATATTTCTAGAGGACATGGCGTTAATGTGGTTTACTCGTTTGCCAGCGCGATTGATCTCCAGTTTCAGGGAATTAAGTGAACAGTTCGTGAATCAGTTCCGGTTGCATACTCAGAGATCTAAGAATGTCATCGAATTATCCCTCATTATGCAAGTCCGGACGAATCTTTGAGGTCCTATCTAGATTGCTTCAATCTAGCAGTCAAGAAGGTTAGAGATCCTCATGAACAAACTGTTTTGATGGCCTTGATTGACGAAGTGGATAAGGATACTAAGGTTGGAAGATACCTGGCCGGTAAACCACCGTTGACCAGAGAAATATTTTACGGAAAGGCCCAAATCCGTCTGCGTCGAGAGGAAATTTAGGCCAACCAAAAGAGGAAGGCTGCCGATAAGGAGGATATCCAAAGTAATGTGGCCATCAAGTAGACGGGAGATAGCTCAAGAAAGGTTGAAGTTAATGTCGGGAACAAGAATCAAGGCAATGATCACCAATCGGGGAATAATAATAACAATAATCGAAAGAGAAATCGAGGGAATGACTCTCAGAGAAGATATCGGCCTAGGCCATTTGAGAGTTTTACACTGTTAAACGATACATTGGAGAATATCTTCCTGGATACATACAACGTTCTCCAGTATAAAAGGCCTCCTCCGAGAGATTCGACAGAGAAGGAGCGTGAGACTAGAAAATTTTGTCTTTTTCACCAAACTCATGGTCACACCACAAATGAATATCGTCATCTGAGAGATGTGATCGAAAAGCTACTCCGAGAAGGAAAGCTTGATGAATATAAGGTGACTCCCAGGGACAGGGGGCAAGCCGCACAAGCCCCGAACTAAAGGCAACCTGCTGCCAGACCAACGGCTCAGCAAAAAGGAAAAAATATTGTTATCAATACCATAGTTGGTGGGCTTCATCTGGAAGGGCACAGTTTCAGGGCTATGGATCAATACGTGAACATGGCTAAACAACATTTTGAAGTGGGAGAATGTAGTAATCCTGAGGATAATGCCCCGATAAAGCAACAGAAGACGATGTCCGATAATGTCATATTTCGTGACCGAGAGAGTATTGGAGTCCACTCCCCAACTGAAGACCCATTAGTGATCACCGTCACCATCGGTCCGGCTATATTCCTTAAAGTTCTAGTGGATAACGGGAGTTCGGTTAACATTCTGTTTAAGAAAACATTCGACCAAATGAAACTCGAGCCAAAGGATTTGAAACCATGCGAGGGTTGGATACGTGGATTTAATGGAGCCTCAACCGCTCCGATGGGATACATGGAACTATTAGTAACCCTTGGGGAAGGAGAACGCCAAAGAGAGAGGATCCTCTCCTTTGTGGTTCTGGATATTGAGTCGCCATACAATGCCTTCTTGGGTCGACCGGCCCTAGCCAAATTCAGGGCATGCATCGCACCATGTTGCTTATTGTTGAAGTTCCCGACAGATGCCGGTGTAGGTATAGTCAGAGGAGATCAAGTTGTTGCACGAACATGCTACATAGCGGAGCTGAAGTTGCTTCGCAAAGGAAGAGATGTAGAAACGAAGGGCGCTTCTTCCCCTCCATGGGAGGAAACGTCATAGCAACTAAAGAAAGTAACTCCGGGAGGGTTGCCCAGAGAGATGCCCGAGGATATAGATCCCAGAGAGGATGAAGAGCTTGGGGGCAGAATGGCGACTCCCAATGAAGCGACTGTGGGTGTACCAATCGATGATAGTGACCCACAGAAGGTCCTGAAGATTGGATCCTAGTTGAACCCTGTTCGAGCCAAAGAATTAACAAATTTCTTGAAAGCTAACTTGGATGTATTCGCCAGGACCCATGCGGACATGTGTGGAATATCTCCCTCGATTATGAGTCATTCATTAAGCATCAACCCGAAACATCCTCCCATCAAACAGAAAAGGCGAATGCTTGGCCCAGAGAGGTCTGCTGCCTTAAAGAAAGAAGTCGAAAAGCTGAGAAGTAATGGGTTCATTAAAGATTCAACATATCCTGACTGGATTTCAAACCCGATTCTGGTAAAGAATGCCAATGGAAAGTGGCGGACATGCATTGACTTCTCAGACCTAAACAAAGCCTGCCCAAAGGATAACTTTCCGTTACCTAGAATTGATCAGCTGGTGGATTCAAAGGCGGGTCACGAGCTTCTTTCTTTCATGGATGCCTACTCAGGGTACAACCAAATCCCCATGCACGTATCGAACTAAGAGCATACCAGCTTCATTACAGATCTGGGATCATACTGTTACGTAGTGATGCCTTTCGGTCTGAAGAATGCCAGTGCTACATATCAGCGATTGGTGAATAGGATGTTCTACAACCAAATCGGGAAAACGATGGAGGTATACGTTGACAACATGTTGGTAAAGTCCAGACAATCATTCGACCATACTGCCGATTTAGCAGAGATGTTTGAGATTGTCCGGAAATACGGGATGAAACTAAATCCTTCGAAATCATCATTTGGGGTAGCATCTGGAAAATTCCTAGGATTCATCATCAGCTCGCGTGGAATTGAAATCAATCCAGATCAAATTACAACAATCTGAAATATTCAAGAACCAAGGCAGATTAAAGATGTGCAAAGCCTCGCTGGAAAAGTGGAAGCATTGAGTAGATTCATCTCCAAAGCCACAGATAAATGTGTCCTGTCTTTCGAGCTGATAAAGCGAGGCAAGCGCAACTTTAAATGGACTCTTGATTGTATAGAAGTGTTCCAGAACCTATTGAATCATCTGGAAAGACCCATGATACTGTTTAAGCCCGTGGATCACGAGGATTTATTTGTGTACTTAGCAGTGCCATCCCAGGTGATCAGTTCGGCTTTGGTAAGAAAGGAAGACAAGGTGCAAAGACCAGTGTACTATGTGAGTAAGAAATTGGCGGCAGCCGAACGAAACTACCCAAGGATAGAAAAGCTTGCGTATAGCTTATTGATCGCATCTGGAAAGCTTCGCCAATACTTCCAGGCCCATCCTATTACTGTGTACACCGATCACCCGCTCAAACAAGTTCTGCAAAGGCCAGAAGCATCAGGAAGAATGCTCAAGTGGAATATTGAGTTAAGTCAGTTTGTTTTGAACTTCCAACCCCGACGATCGATAAGGGGGCGAGTACTTGCATACTTTATAGCAGAGTTTACCATCCCAAAAGATGATGTAGTAAGTAAAGAAGCCGATCCACCAGAACTACTCCTTGACCCCAGTGCCCGGAAATTGTACACTGATGGAGCTAAGAACGACAGACGATCTGGTGCCGGAGTGGTGCTTGAAACTCCAGAGAAACGGCTAATATACTACGCTCTTAGATTGGAGTTCCACGCCACTAATAACGACTCCAAGTACGAAGCTCTAATTGCCGGGTTGAAGCTCGCAAAAGAGTTGGAGATCATGAAGCTGGACATCTTTTGCGATTCCAAGATAGTCGTGAACCAGGTCACTGGAGAGTTTCAGGCCAAAAGTCCGAGGCTGATATCATACTTGGAAAGAGTGAAGAAGTTGCTGGACGGTTTTGATCACTACAACATATCTCATATTCCTCGAACGGAGAATCAAAAGGAAAATAAGTTAACGAAGATAGCTAGCTATGATAATCCTGAAGATACGGAGCTAGTTCTGATTGAAGTGCTACGGTCTCCTAGTGTAGAACACATGGAAATTGATCCAGTACTAGATATTGAACCCGAGATGGAGTCATGGATGACCCCTCTAAGGAATTTTTCGATGAATGGAACGCTTCCAACAAAGAAAAGTGAGAGGCATGCAGTTATCCGGAAGGCTTCCAAATATGTGTTGCAAGGCGAAGTCCTGTACAGACAGGGTTTCTCGATGCCCCTCCTTCAGTGCATCGCCCATAACGACGTCAATCGTGTACTGAAAGAGGTCCACGAAGGTGAATGTGGAGAGCACACTGGAGGGAAAACATTGGCAAAGAAGATATTGCAATATGGCTATTTTTGGCCTACCATAAACAAGGATGCAGCTAAGTATGCACGACGTTTTGATGTGTGTTAGAAGTTTTCCAAGATCCCTAGGGCACCTCCTGGCCAGTTGAAGACGATGATGAGCCCGTGTCCCTTTGCTGTTTGGGGAATCGATATTATTGGAAGCCTCCCCATAGCTAAGGGCGGAGCAAAATTTGCCATTATGGTCGTGGATTACTTCACCAAATGGGTCGAGGCTGAGCCATTGACCACGATCACAACTAAGCGAGTGATCAACTCTGTCGTTAGGAATATTATATGTCGATTCGGGATTCCGAAAGTCGTCATAACCGATAACGGAACTCAGTTTGATAGCATCGAGTTTTGAGATTTCTTCCAGAAGTATCATATCGAGAAAAGATACACCTCTATGGCACGTCCGCAATTGAACGGGCAGGTCGAGGCGGCGAACAAAGTGATTAAGTCTATTCTGAAGAAAAGATTGAAGTAGGCTAAAGCCATGTGGGTTGATGAATTACCCTTGGCACTATGGGCCTATAGGACAACATACAAGTCGGCAACGGGTCACACACCCTTTTCCCTCGCTTTTGGAGCCGAAGCGGTCATCCCGGTTGAGTTAGAAGTACCATCTCATCGAATCACTTATTATGACCCGATGACCAACAATGTGTTGTTCCTTGAGTCTCTGGATAGGGTTGAAGAAAAGAGGGACGAAGCCGATCTACGTGCCTTGAGACACAAGCAACATGTCGCTCGGTATTACAACAAAAAAGTCCGAGCTCGAACCTTTGAACCCGGAGATTTGGTCCTGAAACGCGTATTTCCACCCCCAGTACATATGGGCCTGAAATGGGAAGGATCGTACTCCATTTTACGAAGGCTTGATAATGGAACCTTCAAGCTAGCAACCGTGGATGGGGAAGAAATCCCCAGAGTGTGGAATGCCCAGCATCTGCGGCCTTATCAGATGTGAAATTGTCAGTTTTACTTTTTTGTTTTTAGGACTATGTAAAAAGGCATGACTTGCCCAGAACAGTCTGGTTACTTGAGCAAAAGATTATAAAGTGGACGTAGGTCATGATTCGACCTAACCACTATAAAAATATCGCGTCATTTACCTTTACTGCACTATTTCTTATCTGCTCTTTTATTTTTAACTAACATTAATCATTATCATTTCGAGATTTGTTATAAACTATGCAGCGATTTCGAAACACCTAATTCAAAGTTCCACCTATTAAATTGGAAGGCTAGCGATAACCAAAGTTCCAAAAGGTGCAGCGAGGTAGATCACACTACTACTTGCACTCTAACTATCGAGATTGTAGAGAGAGTATAAAGGACACAGAGATAACGTCCCCAAGGCGTGAAGGTGCACCGTGATAAAACCGCCTTGATAACACTCTACCCCGCTGAAGGATCGGGAGAGTATAAAGGTGCTAGAGACTTAGCACCCCCAGAATTTTTGCCCCGCTAAAGGATCGGTGAGCAGACTAAGAACCGAGCTCGAACTCTAACCCGCTGAAGGATCGGGAGAGTATAAAGGTGCTAGAGACTTAGCGCCATGAGAATTCCTATGCTAGCCAAAGGATCGGGAAAGTATAAAGGCGCGACAACATATGCCGCCAAATGACTCGAACCCCTAATTTCTGAAAATGAGGGACAACACACACATGACTCTCATCAATCCTCAATGAGCCCTGGCCAGGCATCATATTAATGATTGATTGGGAGTATATATACACACGTATTTGTGCAGTCATAGAAATTTTGAAATTTTTTGTTGCTTGAAATTTTTGTTACAATGCTTCATGGTTCGATTTTAACTTAGTTAGGATCTAAAGTTTTATGACTAATTACAATAAGTTAAACTTGCAGGTACTCAATGGTGCAAAAGAAACAAATTTTCATTCATTAAAAGCAGGTTTACAAGACTAAGAAGCTGAACAAAAGTGAGGGCCATTCTCACAACTACATATCTTGGCCAGTGGAAAGCCTAAAAGCAAAAATATGAGCTAATAAGTACATCCTATTTACGCTTGGGATACGATTTTGATTTCTTCTCCTTCTTCTGTTTCTCCAACTCCTCCTTGTCAGCAACAGAGCGGTCACCCTTCTTCCTCTTCCTCTTATCAACAAGAGACTCCTTGGGAGAATTAGAAGGCTGGGAGGCAAGCTGCGAAGTTATTGATCTGGAGGAGAATTTTATGACCAGCTCAATTCTGGAGTCAACCTACGAAATTGGAGGCACATATAGAGGGTCATGTTCCTCCTTCTTCAAAGCCAACTGTTTCTCTTTCCTAGCCTGCATACCATCCAAGGTCTCGTTATCGTCATACTTGATTTCTTCTGTGATGACTACGTCATCCTCTTCATCTCTATGACCACCATCGGTGTCTTGCAAAGCCCCAATGACTTCGACATCCACAGGAACATCAGTGCTAGATGCCACAATAGCCTTCTCACTTGTTGTACCCTCGGTTTGCTTTGGAACCTCAGAGACTTCAGCACCAGCACTTGAGGGGACACTAACTTTCTCTGCCTCTGCTTTCTCTTCCGCATCCTTCTCGATCGGCTTGCCACCTATGTCATGAGAAGCAAATGTCAGTGATTTGGGAGATAATGTGGTCATCTCAGTTGTCTGTCCCGCGATACGATGACAAGTTATAACTGCTTTGATGAACTGTGGAGAGAATATGGAGATACCTTCAGCCGACTCCTCGCCTAGATTTGTGATACCAGCTCCGACAACTGAGGGGATTGGAGCCAAGGGAATCAACGGATCATCGGGATTATATTCCTCGATTTCGGAGGCCTTGGGATTCACAACCGAGCTAGAGCCTTTGTCAATTTTATCTTGCCCTTGAGCTTTGTTCTCTCTTTCTGATTTCCTCTTGGATCAGACGTCTGCCTATCTCCAAAGCCTCAGGCTCTTCACCTTTGAGATAAGCCTGTATGAGCTGTTTTTCATCAGCTTACTCTGTTTTCAATCGACGCTTTTCGCCCCCAGCAATCACATCCCACACATTGGCCAAAGTAATGTGATAATCCTGAATCCACGAGATGTCTCGGGTCTTAATAACTTGGCCAAAGAAGTCGAACAACAGTTCTTCGAAGCCTTCTATCTCTTTTTTGGTTGTAGCAAGCTCATCAGCAGTGGCGGAGGCCGATTCAAGAGCATTGCAGCATTACTTTCAGCGAGAGTTGCGCGCTCTTCGGCTTGGACAAGTCGATCATTCAGAGCTGCTTTCTCTTTTTCAACAAGAGCGAGACTATCTTTTAAGCTCGCTTTCTCTTTCTCACAGGAAGCCTTCTCAGCGGCAAAATGTTCATGTGCTGTCTTCAATTCACTATTGATTGTCCTGAGATCCTCCGCTTCTTTTTTCAAAGCCAAACGTTCTTGGCTATTTGAGTCGAGCTCAGTGTGAAAACGCTTCCTAGCCCTCTCTAGCTCTAATTTGTAATTTTCCGCATCTCGCCGAGCTAAAGCGAGCTGAGCTTATCTATCATCTAGTTCCTTTTCCATTTTTCTCCTAGCCCTACCATCATTATTAATCTTCACTCTGGTTCTGGCTGCTTCCGTCTCCAGGTGACGGATGGCAGCAGAAAGAGTGGCCGCATGCTTCTTCATTTCCCTATATTGTTTGGCTACATGACTCACCTGCCCTATGACTTATACATCCCAGTCCTCGGGAACCGGTTCAAGATCTAGAAAAAACATAATCCTTTCGAAGAAAATATCAGGAAAGTGCTTCCGTAAACGCTCCAGCCTGACCTGATTCTCAGAAGTGTAGACAACATCCAGCGCAGCGGTAGTATCCAAATCACGCTGGCTAGAGGGGACAATAGCTATTTTCTCCTTTTCTAAATCCTTGTTCGGATCTTTGCGCTTATCTTTCGGCTCATGGTGTTTCTTGGAAGACTTGCTATGAGAGGGTGTACTTTTCGGAGGAGTCAAGTCTTTGGGAAGTTGCTGACCCCCTGACGGTGGCACTGGACGACCTTGGGGTTCCCAGGATCTTGCTTTGATGGAGAACGAGATCGAGTAGAATGAGATTGATAAGGGTCACGAGGTCGATAACTATCTCTCCCTAGACTATCACTATGAGCATGCTCAGGATCAGAAAGAAGCCTCGGTGTGCTTGCTTAGAGAGAGAGCGATAAGAATAGGATTGTTTACGAGGCATTTTCCCTGCAAAGAAAACAAATGTGTATCAGAATCATGAATACTAGTGGTGTAGAAGTGTTGTGACGAGTGGTGCAAGTGATTTGTATATCCCGTATAATCCCCCCCAACAGACCAAGGCCCAGAGTCTGGCTCATCTATGTGTTTTCTTTTTCCCGAACTGGAACATTCACTTCCTCAGAGATGGGAAAGAATGGTTCCCCTTAGAAGTCTTCTTGTGTGTAAATGTCGTCTGTTAGAGGAATCTTGCTCAGTTCCCCGAATATCTGTTCCTCTGTTAACTCATCATGAGCAGGAGGCTCAGCTGGTGGTGAAGTCCTTAAGGGAGATTGTCCCTCAGAGTCTGGGACTTCCTTTGGTTCATCGGCTCGGACCTCGCCTCCTTTATATACATTCAAATCCTCATCATCCTGATCGATCATTGGTGAGGGGCTCTTGCGAAGTTCAGTGGTTTTCGTGACCCCCGAGGTCCCTTCGTCTTCAGTCAGGGGCACATATTTATAAGGAATACCACCCGCACCAAGTCCGAACCTTATATCCAGAAGACGATGCTTGTGAAGATTCTCGTCGATGATGCATTTCTTGATTTTTAAGAAGTCTGATTCACTCTTGAGAAGGCGGGACAGTCGATCATCATATACCGAGCCTTCCGTTTTTGGGAAGCTATGATCTGTATAGAGAAAAGAAACATGTTAGTGCTTTGGTTATGTAAGCAGGTCACACATCTAGAGGCTTAAAGCTTACTTGATTTTAGCCACTTCCTTGTACACTCGGCTTGGTGTTTTATATAGAACCAATAAGCTTTGGGATCCCCTATGCTGCTGTGACCCTCCAATAAAAATTTCCTATTGGCTACCGATTCAAAGAAAGAGAAGTTTGGAGTCGCTGTGGAATGGTGTTTGAAGAGATAATAGAATTTAAAATCTTTGAAAGTGAGCTCAGTCTGTAGAATCTCCTCATACACAATGCATAAAGTATACAAGTTGGATAAGCGTTAGGATGAAGCTTCATAAGGGCAATGAGCAATCGTCTTAAGGTCTCAACAACGATTGGTGGAAATGGAGGAATAGCGCCTACCCAGCACATTAGCATACTGACAGTCATATACCCTGGCAGGGCAGAATGAGGTCTATCCTCACTTCCTGGAGTCTTAACATCGTCCCAGGAGATCCCGTGTCTTATGCATATTTTCTTAAGCTTTATGTCATCTAATTTGGAAGCCGGGGAATCACTGAGCTTCTTCTCCTCCACTTCCTCAACACCTGGGATCTCGTCAGGAGCCCGATCATCTTCTTCTTCCTCATCTTCAAGAGATGTACTTTAAAAAGTCATCGATTCAATATCGGTGTCGTACTCATATTCGAGGTCGGAATTTTCCCAATCTGAATCTGTGGGAAGCACATCGGGATCATAGTGCTTTGATGACTCGGATTCTGTATCTCTCTCTGACATTTTGGTTGACTGCTTATCTAGCATAACTGTGTTGGCAAGAAAACGTGAGACGTTAGAATACAATTACCCGCTCCATATATGTTTAAGTGCGAGTGTGTGCCTGTGCGTACATTAAAGAAAAACATGAAGTTAGTTAAATAAGTGGGATATTGGTCGTTGTATAATGTAAAGTCATGTTGTTAATTAGTCCAGAAAGTTCATCTTGAAGGCTCGAACTTAACTGTCCGTTAATATACTAGAATTATAATGCATTTTTTATCAACATGTGTATTGGCTCATGAGACTTGGTCCGACTCGAGATGTGAGGCTGGTTCGTGATATAGGTCAGGACAGTGGAAGAACTTCGACTCGAGAGAATGGCCTCGGCTCGTGGTGAGGTCTTCGGATCGTGGGACCGCCCAGCTCGTAAGACCAAGACGGATCGTGAAGGACCCCCACAATCCGCTCCATTATCCATTTCCATGATCCACTCCGTTATCTATCTCCACGAACCGGTTCTCTCCCATTTTCACGACCCGATCCACTGACCATTTTCATTGCTATTACTTCGCCTTCATCTCTAATCCCTCCATCTCACTACAACCACAACCCGAGCCTCTACCCCATTCACGAACCAGCCCGGTGAAGTTCGTCTTCCTCCTCGCCATATCCCTTCTTCCTCCATAAACCCATTAACATTGTCAACATGCCCAAACTCTCACCACCACCGTCGTCGAACTGGTAACAATTCAAGAGGAACAGGGAGAAACGAGAAAAAAATAGCTCAATTACCTTTTTTTAATTATGAGATGAAAGTGTTTTCTGGAAATTGCGATTAGGGTTTTAGAGAAGAGGAGGCGGAAGGCAGCGGTAGTGAAATAACGAGAAAGAATAAAGGAAGGAGAAGAGAGCGGATTATATAGTCAAGCCAAAAGTCCCTTTGCATTCCCTTTTTTGTCGCGACTCGTTCCGTGAAAGACCACGGGCCACGAGTGTTTGTGAAGGCCCATTAAAGCCTAGAAGGTGGTTTCCTCCAATGATTGATCCGTGATGTGTATCTTGGTCATGAACCGTACGGGATTGCAATGATTTGGGTTCAGGAATGGCCGCTAAAATCAAAGGTACATAAATACTCGTGAGATTTGAAAGATTACCTAACGAGTCGATCGCAATATACTTTGGAATTCGAAAGATGAAAATCAACCAATGAATAAAGAAATGATCGGAGAATTAACTTGATACTTATACCAGTCCAGGGACGCAACCTCCTCAAGCAGTACGACATTTCAAACAGACACGACCACTGATTCACATCGCTTCGTGAAAAGATAGCTCAGTGATTTCGAAGCATGTTCCATACTTGATAAAACATACTTTGAGGAGGCAAAATGTTGGCTAGCTTTTGGATCAAACCACCAAGGTTCACACACAAAGGAAATATGAAGCCTTGCATGTCCAAACCCTTAAACACTCGATCGTGGTCACATTGTCCTCCCCGACTCGTGGCGCCCATCAGCGATCGCGACTCCCTACCACGATCCGATCCCTCCAGTCAGTTCTCCATGACTCGATCTCAAGAACCAAAGGACATTAACCATGACTTGGTCTACCACGATCCGAAGTCCCCGGATCTCATGACATCTGTCCATAACTGCCATTTTAATGATTTCTACATCCACTCACGAACCAGTCCGAGATTCTTGGGATTTGTGCCACGTGTGACCACGATCCACCTGCAGATATCAGCTATAAATAGCCCTGTGCTTGACATTTTCATGATCTTTTAGCAGTTCTGAGTACTGTTTCCACCATTATTATCATCTTACAATTTCCTATCAGTCTTAGCCCGAAATTATTAAGTGAATCATCATTGTATAAGCGAGATTGAGAGAAAGATCATTGATTGTACTCGAATCTTACGTATAATCATAGATATAAAGTGGACATAGGCTCGTTAACGCCGAACCACTATAAATCTTGTGTGTTTTCTATGTTTTCTTGCACTTACAGATATAAATCTCTGCCAATTCAGATAATTTGGGTGTTAGAGCCACTTTTGGGTCTAACACAATAGGTTTATTTGCATACATATTGGATTCATGGCACTAACATACATCGCATTAAGGAGGTAAATTGAATCAGTAGACCGCCTGATCTTTGCATTAGCGTTGGGACATATACACACATGGTAATATACATTCATATAAGCATTAGAAAGCTTTAAAGACAATGGATGCTTTTGGATTATGAATGAGTAGATGGATGATGGATGGTAGGATACATTCTTCTTAACTTGAAGATTTCGGGGACGAAATCCTTTAAGGAGGGGGGAATGTAACACCCGATAATTTTAAATATAAAAATGACAAATTAAAGAATACTTGATTTCTAGAAGAAGAATTAAGTGAAATGGGTTACGCCATTGCGTTCATCTCAGAATTCTACTTGAGCTAGAGTCCGAGTTTGCGTAAAAGGGACATCGTATGAAAAAGTTATGAAGTTTGGAAGATTTAAAGTTTAAAGCTGTAAAACAAGTCGACCGCCCATTTTTCACCATTAGACTGGTACAAGTCGACCACCCAATTATCACCAGTCGGCCATTTAAGACAAAAGTGAAAACTGTCGACTGGTTAAAATTGGCCAGTCGACTGGTTGATTCTGGACAGTTTTCTGATGATGTGTTTTTCTAATTTGAGTGGTTCATATGGTTCCTAATCAAATCTAAAGGCCCTTATACACCTAATACATCTATAAATAAACACCTAAACCTAACCCTAATCTCATTATGTTCATCCATGGCGCCTCCAAGCTGCTCTAATCTAAATTAAAAGTAGCCTTTCTTCTCCATCAAGTCAAATTAGAAGATCAAATTCTACAACAACGGTTTAGCTAATCAAATTCAGAATACAGATCTATTCTCTCTCAATTCTCTAAACCTAACGCTGTGAGTTTCTAGATTACTTTTAGGTTTAGATAAATAAAAGTATGCTTTGATAGACAATGAATTGGATATGTTGTAAAGTATGATTAAGTGTTGATATGAAACTTTATCCTATGTCATGACAAGATCTAATTTCCTAGATCTAATATAATTGTGGTGATTCAATTATGATGTTTATATGGATCTTGACTTGTAACCATGTGATGATGGAAGTACATCTATTAATTTAGACGATTGTGACATTACTTGGATCTAGACTTTTATGCTAATCACCTTTCACTTGTCATATTGTGATACATTGACATATGTTGTAAACTTGACATGTGAATCTACATTTTGATCTAAACATGTTGCCATGACTATGCTAGATCTAGCTAATTGGACACCTAATGTTAGATCTAGATCTCATTATGCTTGCTTAAACATCATAGTAATTTCCACAAGTTATTAATTATGCCCACTTAGTTATGATGTTAATCACAGTCCATTCACTTTGTAACTATGCCAGTTTGTGATCATGTTTATGTCATGACATGTTGAAATATCACCCTCGTCATATTCCCTTTTAATTATTATAGCTAAGCTACTTTATAGCCTAGATGCCGCCAAAATACATATGAATACGTTAGAGAGAAAACGGGGAAAAAGGGAATTAAAATTGGCATGATTTATGTAATGTTTAATAGGAAATGGGACATGTAAATCAAATGGGGAAAACATAGAAATAGTTACATATAATGACATAGGTAGGTTTGGATTAATTTGGAATGTTTAGTAATTTACTATTAGGAATCATAAATTGTACTTATGACACGAGGTTAGGTTACATTAGTAGCGGAAGTCTGCCTGGACCCGACTGGCATATCCAGCAGCCACTAATGTTGAACATAATGTGGGAGGTCTAAGTACGCAAATACGAATCGGGCTAAGACACGAGGTTAGGCCCAATTGTGGAATAAGACTGCCCGGACCCGACCGGCATATCCAGCATCCACACGTTGTAGGCCTAATGTGGGAGGTCTATCCCATTATAACCATAATTGGACATGGTAAAGAATTTGACTACTTAACATAATTTAATATGACTATGGACTTAAGTTAGGGTTAAGTAAAATTGGATGGGTAGTGGGGAGTTAAGTAAGTTAGACGGGATGGGTAATATATATATATATATATTTATATATATATATATATATATATATATATATATATATATATATAGGCCCACATACTTAACCCAATAAGGTTATGTAATTGAAGACACCTAAATAGTAAACATGACCGGTAGATGATGTAAGAAAGTTATGTAATTAAAGATACCCTTTAGGGTAAGCATAACTAGTATAGGGCTATGTAATTAAAGACACCTAAGGGTATACATAGTCAGTAGAAAACCTAGTGGGGATACAAGACAAGAGGGAGCTTATATCATATTGAGAGGGACCTATTTCAGTCAGTAACCTGAAGTGGTATCAAGTAAAGACCTCTGCACTGGGCGGAGAACGGGCATGCTTGCTGATTGATTGTAAGAGATCCAAACGAGGCGGATGGTGTGGGCAGCGCAAACCGACCGAGGACATGTCTGTGCATGGGACGGGCAGAGGAGGCTAAGACGACCATGACACCAGTAGATATAGTTGTTCACACCATGGGTTGCCACTTTAGGAAGTGATACCTCCTATTGTGGGGCCAGCACATGATATCTACAAGGTAGGGAGCCGATCGATTAGGGTAGTAGTTAGGGTATACATGGACGTATGACCTAAGCCTACCAGCTTATAGTGGAAGGGATCATTTCATTTCAGTTATACTAGTAATAATGCAGAGTTATCATTAGTAAGGCACATATACCTTAACTTGCTTACCTTGTCACACCTGCTATTTATGTAGTGATTTCTCTTGTATCCACTTTATATGCCAATCATGTTGCTTTTAATTATCTACTGGCTAAAAGTAACTAGACTCTCTAGACTTTATGTCTGACCCTGTTGTTTCTCCTTCTTTCTTCTGTTCCCCCTTCCCCCCAGGTTCTCAAGGAGGAAATAATCAGACTTAATCGGGAATCAGATATCATCTTGCTAGGAGCGACTTCTGAAGTATGGCTCAAGTTCTTGACTCTACTATGGCTTAACTCTTTTTATTGGGGAAATGATGCTTTTTATTCACTTATGTACTCTGATGGTGCAAGAAAAAAGTATTTTATTGTAATGGTTTTTGTGACATATGAAATTGTGGACCCCGGAGTTATGACTTATGTTTGAAATAAAAGTTTAAATTTTCCGCTGCTGCCTTATTTATCTCTGTCTTGTAATTATTATGTGTCTGTTTACCTATAGCGCTTCATGAAACTTAATGCATTCCCTTAGTGAGTGACATTAATGGACGTGGGGTGTTTCAAAATATCGTTATTACAAATTCAAACCTCGACTTAATTCCCAAAATCTTACTTAAACCAACTTTGAGTTTTAAAGTTTGCAAATTTATATATAAAGATAAATTAAATTTTGAAAATAGATATATATATATATAAATATAAGTTTATAGAATTCTAATAATAATTAGAAAATAGATTATAACGTATATAAATTTAAAATAATATAGAATAGGTTTAAAGAAAATATTAATATATAAAGGTTTAAATTACATATATGATTAAAATATATGGTTTAAAAAAAAATTGTAGGGAAAATCTCAAATAAGTATATAAACCATTTTTTTTCTCAAAATTATTTTTAAAACATATAATTTAAAATTTACAAAACTTAAGTTTAAAAATTCTTAAAATAAAAAATTAAAATCTTAAATTATTATTTAATCTCAAATTTTCCAAATTACTTTATTATGAAAACATGACCAACGATGTCCGTATTTAAATTTCTACCCTATGGTCAAGTGATACGGATATTTATCATTTCAACCCATAGTTTATAAATTTCTACGGGTCTATCATTTCAACCCGCAATCCCAAATTCAGTAAAATCGTTCAGGTCTATCATTTCAACACATAACGATTTTCCCTAATTTAATATCCGTTTGGGTATGTATCATTTCAACCCTTAGTGATTTTTCCTAAACTAGGGGTATCTACAACATGAGAAATCACCACATATCATCAACCACATTATAGTCATATATAATCAGTGCACAAAAAGGTCATATGAATCTCGGGTCATATATGAAAGTGTACATATTAATCAAACAATTTCTATTAGCAGTCCTATACATTTCATAACAGTTAAATAGTTGATCTAACATCCATGAATCAATGTGAGTCAGGTGTGAGATAAACTCACCTTTCGTGGCACAGAACGGAGACAACAGATGGAGTGACACCGAATGAGATGGCAACTTCCAAGCACGATTAAACACGGATTCAACTAGATGATCACTCAATATTTTATTTAATTTTAATAGAGGAGGCTAAGGGAATTACAATGGATCGAATCGGCTATTGGGTTTTTTTGGATGGTTTCGAACTCAACACCAAACTCAACTTTTAAAACAAACACAACAAATTTTACAAAAAAAAAAAATTACAAACAAATTTATAACATATGAATATTTATATATACTTATACACACTGAACAACCATAATATATATATATATATATATATTCTATTTTAAATCACTCACCCCAATACATCCAAACCTCATATATATTATATAAAATTCATAAATACACCGAAAATTATGCATATATATTATAAATTATATACATATATGAATAAAATACACTAGATTACACACACCATGACTAAATAAAAACACACTCACTCATACACAAATTCACAAACACACACAACAACCGACATGAAAAATTTAAATCCATACTCATGCAATACACCCCAAAACAGGTACAAACTCAACACAGTAACATTAAAACCCAAAACATTCACATGAAATAATGACACACGCATGCACAGAAGTCCCCATTCTTACACGCACAAGAACTAACGCTTCAAAAAGAAAAACCCGTAGGGCCGACTCGACGATGGCTAGGGAAGAGTCAGATCTGGAAGTGGGTCAGATGGCGGAACAGTGGGAAGCAGGGATAGCAAGTGGGACTGAGCTTGGGGTTTGGCAAGGGCGCTGGGCGAACAGCAGGAGGTGGACGTGGCTCGACTGTCAGGTCAGCGGCTTTAGTGAGGTAGCAGGCGGCTTATAGGAGCAAGGGATAGAGGCTGTAGACGCGGGGACAGCAAAGATTATTGTCGGTGGATCAAGGCATGGAGGAAGGGCTGAGGGGAGTCGGCTATCGGATCAACAATGGGTTTAGCGTGGCATTTAGGAGGGAAAGTGGAGTCGCGCTGAACGTAGGGAGGCTCGCGGTTGGAGAAAGGAAGCAATGGGGTGAAGGGGTGAACACACGTTGAGTGGAAACAATCAGAAAAGGAATGGCAGATGTGAAAAACAATGGGGGAAGGAGTAAAATGGATAATGGAAGAAAACTGTTGTTTTTTTAACAAGAGAAGGACCTAGAGGGAAAATAAAAAAAGGGATTGGACAGTTAAATACACGAGGCCAATGGTATACACAAAAGCGTTGAAAGGTTCCTTCAGTATTTGAGTTTGAATGGGTCGAAAATGAGGAATATGTGGGAGGATTAAAACGTGAAACTTTAGAACCGGTAAAGTCGAAAATACACACAACAATTTCAGCTCAAAAAGGTATGGTTTCAAAATTCAAAACAAACATGGAACAGAAATAAATAAATAAATCAAGGAGCCGATGGGTTTGCAACTGAAAGGGAACGACCGGTTTGAATAACGAATAGTGAACATACATTTATGGAAATATATACCGAATGGTTTTGAAATAAAACGAATGAATGGTTTCTAAATATAAAAGTAAACGAACATTTAATTAAAATGAACAGTTTAAACTAAAAGAAGAACGAATAGGAAATTGAAATAGAACCAAGGGTTTCAACGTGAATGGAACAAACGTTCTATCTTTGAATAGACGAAAAAGGGATTTTGATAAAATTTCGAATGATGTTTACAACCACAGTCGATCAATATAAATAGCAGATAAACAAGAGAATATTCTAAAATTAAGTTAGCAGTAAAATTTTATTAATATAGAAAACAAAATATATAACGATACGAGTTTAAATATTAAAATTTAAGAAATAAATTTCAAATACAAATCAATAAACTAGACAAAATAAAATAAATTAAACAAAAGCAAATATCGACTTGCAATATTAAAACATATTTATATCAACTTAAATAGTCATCTTATAAATTCTAAAGCAATATAAGTTTTAAATCATAAATCAATATTATTATTTCAATAAAATTCCAATTAATATTAATAAAACCAAATTTTTAATTAAATCATTAAATAATTATACTTAAAATTTAAGGTTGTTACAATCTCCCCCACTCAAACCTTTTCGCCCACGAAAAGGAATGAGACAGGGAAATAGTGATTAAATAATATATATTTAAACCAATGATTCATGTCTATCATCATACATATATATAATTCGAAATATATATATAAATCAAAAGAAAAATATTTCAAACATATTTCAAAACAAATTCAAGTATTCACTAGACGTCTCGATTGGCAATATATATCTATCCCACTTTCGAAACCCGAAAATAGATATTAATGATGCTGCAGTCATCACCAGAATCCTTTTCAAGCGACTAGAGTGTGACTATATCTCTATCTAATACATATAGGATTTAACATATACATTGATCAGACGTATACTCAAATCACTAAGTATTTGATAGGCCAATTTTAACGTCAGGTAAGTACTCAAACATCTTTCTATATTTAAAAAGAATATATACCAAATTTTCAAGTCATATAAATAATATATTTCAAATCATTAAAATTTTAAGTTGGGAAAATTTTTATATCTCTCCCCACTCGTTTATTTATTAAAAATTCAACCTCAATCAATAATAATTAAATAACTATATTATTATTGTAACAACTCGGAAAATCAGAACCAATTTAAAAAAAAATTATGAAAATTTAATAGAAAATATGTCAGAATTTAAAAATTCCATTTTTAAATAATAACAAAGCTATTAAAATAGTCATTTTGCAAACGATCTCCGTTTTAGACGAAACCGTTTTTGTTGGATCCAGAATGTCAAATTATTGCTAAGTTTAAATTTCCATAATTTTTTGAATTAATATGCGAGCGTGGTAAATTAAGATGCGTTTGGTAATTTTTGTTGAATTGAATCGACCATTAAAAAGCCCATTTTTCAAACTGTCTCCAAATTCGACGAAATTAATTTTGTTAAGACCGTATCATCAAAACATAGCTAGATTTATTTTTCGGGAATTTTTGGAATCAGTATGTGGTCTCGGTAAATTAAATGTACGATCAAATTTAATATTAAATGTTTTGAATTTTAATTTGAAGAAAAATAGGCTGAAAAGGTCAAATGGGCTGGGGGTGACAGTCGTTGGGCTTAATTTGGAGTTAGTATGAATTAACAGGCCTTTTAGGGTTAAAGAATAAAATAATATAATATTATAAATACCCTTATATTGTCAAACCCTAATTCTAATTCAAGTCGCCGCCATCTTATCGTGTGTGGCCAGAACTATTCGATCCTTCCTCTCCCAATAACTCTCAATCCTCTCGGTAAAATCATTCCATCCTTTGGACAATATTGTAGTACTGCTCTTGCTCTTCACATCCATACGGATATCGCCTCCTATCGTTGAGTATCTGTCGAAATCCAAACACCCAAACCTCCGGCGCGTCGACTGCCAGTCCTCCCTCCACTAACCACCGAGTTCAACGCCGCTACCACCCCCTAGCGTGCGCTTCCTCCCCCTCATACGTGGTGCAATCCGATTATTCCCTCGAGCAACCGATTGGAAGAAAAGTGAAACAGTAAGATTGAACCCCAAAAAAAAAACTGTCGACTGAAGTATATAAGGAAGAAGAAGGTATTATTTTTTAAATTAATTAATTTATTAATAAAATTTATATACTATGAACCTTTAAAAATTCATAACTTGTTCCTACGATATCGAAATCACATGAAGCAGGAACCGTTAGGATCGTGGTAGTATCTACTACATTTTAGCCGTGACCAGGGAAATTTAGAGCGATCTACAATTTTTGAAGAATTCAAAATCACTGTGAGATCTCTAATTTAAAATTAAAATTAATTGAGATTGCAATATGAAATTTATATTTATACGGTGTTAAAATTTATGTGTGTTGTACGAGATTTGAATTGATTGCGATGATTTGTTGGATTGAATTGGGTAGGAAAAAATAGTCAAAATTGTTTATACAGTAAAATTACTTTTTTTATTGTATATGTGAATTCCAGAAATAGTCAAAACTGTTTATATGATAAAATTACCTTTTTTTTATTGTATATGTTAATTGTAGAATTAGTCAAAATTGTCTATACAATAAAATTACCTTTTTTATTGTATATGTGAATCATAGAATTAGTCAAAATTGTTCATACAATAAAATAACCTTTTTTATTGTATATTTGAATCATAGAATTTGTCATAATTGTTTATACAATAAAAATTTCCTTTTTATTATATATATATGAATCATAGAATTGGTCATAGTTGTTTATACAATAAAAATTTTCTTTTATTTGTATATATGGACCATAGAAATTATCATGTTGGAAATAATTGTTTATACAATAAAAAAATTACTTTTTATTGTATATATATGAATCACAAATTTATCATGTTTTAGAGAAAAATAGTTAAACATTATAAAATTTAATGTATGTTTTGATTCATTATTAAAAAGAATCATGTTTAAGAGAAAAATAGTTAAACATTAAAAATATGTATATTTTGATTCATTATTAAAAAGAATCAAGTTTTAGAGAAAAATAGTTAAACATTAAAAACAACATTTTTAATGTATGATTTGATTCATTATTAAAAAGAATCATGTTTTAGAGAAAAACAGACAAACATTAAAAATAACATTTTTAATGTATGCTTTGATTCATTATAAAAAAAGTCTTGTTTTAAATAAATTGTTTAAACATTAAAAATGACATTTTTAGTGTATGTTTTGATTCAATAGATAAAAAGGATTATATGTTAAAATAGGTGTTTTCATTAAGAATGTTTCTTTTTAACATGTTTATTTAGATAAAAAGGATTACATGTTAAAATAGGTGTTGTCATAAAAAATATTTCTTTTTAAAATGTATATTTAGATAAAAAGATCACATGTTAAAATAGGTGTTGTCATTAAAAATGTTTATTTACATAAAAAGGATTACATGTTAAAATAGGTGTTGTCATTAAAAATGTTTATTTAGATAAAAAGGATTGAATGTTAATATAGGAGTTGTTCATTAATAATGTTTCTTGTAACATGTTTATTGAGATAAAAAGAATTACATGTTAAAGTAGGAGTTGTTCATTAAAAATGTTTCTTTTAACATGCTTGTTTATATAAAAAGATGGACATGTCAAAATAGAATTTTCAATTAATAATGTTTCTGTTAACATGTTTATTTAGATAAAAAGAACGACATGTTAAAATAGAATTTGCAATTAAAAATGTTACATTTAACATGTTTTTTTAGATAAAAGGAATGACATGTTAAAATAGAATTTGCAATTAAAAATGTTACATTTAATATGTTTGTTTAGATAAAAAGAATGACATGTTAAAATATAATTTGCAATTAAAAATGTTACATTTAATATGTTTGTTTAAATAAAAAGAATGAGATGTTAAAATAGAATTTGTAATTAAAAATGTTACATTTGATATGTTTGTTTAGATAAAAAGAATGATATGTTAAAATAGAATTTGTAATTAAAAATGACATGTTAAAATAAAATTTGCAATTAAAAATGTTACATTTAACCTGTTTGATTAGAATATAAAGGATGATATGTTAAACGTGTTTGGTCATTAAAAATGACATTTTTATTATGTTAAATTAGAATAAAAGAATCATATGTTAGGATATGATCTTGTTGATTAAAACATTATTTTTAACATGTTAGTTAAATCGTCGAACGAATTATATATATATATATATATAAAGTAAAATTAATCGAATCGCGTGCGGTAGTTCGCGTATCGGAATCGTAACTTTAAAGGATTATGCCGAAAGATCCGACCATCGGATTTTCCCAAAACCGGAACCGTTGGGTTCGCTTTGGAAAGATCTTTCCAACAATATTAAATTTGTTAAGATCCAATGGTTAGATTTCGAGAAATGTGTAATTCAAATTTGGATAAAAACAACGCCAGGGCCGCGTAATGACCTAAAGCGTCATTCGAATTAAATGGGCTATTTTTATATAAATAAAAATAGTGATAAATCATTATAAAAAAATATTAATGATATGAAATGATTTGAATTATATATATTCGAGAATTATTTGAAAAGACCGAGTTCAATATCATTTCAAATAATTATACGACGATTTAAAGTCAAAGGCATTGAAAACGGTGGTTGAAGACCGGCAATCTTCACGTCGAATGGATGACTTTTGATGCCTGAATTGGTTTGCTCCCAGGAAAGGGTTAAAGTGGTAGTTGTCCGGACGTACTTGTTGATTGTCCGGATATGCGATAACCACTCTTCCGTATTGGACATACGGTATGAGGAATAAGGAGTCTCCGGTTTCGTTCATACCCAGAACGGACTTGTAAAAGGATGTGTGTCTGACATTGGATTTCGTTCTACGTGAAGTGATTTCTATTAAATATATATCTGTTGGGTGGCGGAGAATTTATTCTCTTTCTTAACGTCCTTCTCTGAGACGTACGAGCTTAGAGATTATATATTGATAGACATCATTCGCATGGCGTGGATTGTCAATGTGGCATGCCAAGATGCAAATGATCAAGGCTTTTGTTGAAAAGCAGAGCCTTGTGGTTGATGATCAAAGCACAGCTTTAATTAGAATAGCTTTGTGTATAGCGCAACTTCGCGAGCCTCACACCCCGGTATGAGTCAAAAATGGAATGAGGACGACAGGGAGTGCATGCGTTTCTTTCTAGCTAGAAGTGGTGTCATGGTATGGAGCCCAGACATTTTAACTTATGTGGATGATGGATTGTGAGGGCCCGCGGATATTTGTCGCTACTAGCCAAGTGATAGGTCTAATAGGACGGGAAACGTATTGTTCAGGAATAACCAATCCACTAAAGTATTTATGGACCGACCCTGCTGCTAACCCGGGCTCGCCAGTGTCCGAGTCCTGAGGCATTTGCTAGAGTGTCTTGAAATAGATGAGGATGATTCCTAGCCTCGACTCATGATGGAAACCTGATTTCTAATATAACATTACTGATTTGATTGTAAACCTATATATAGCGACATAGTTTATGTAACTATGCCATCTAAGATTGATACATTTACTTTGAAAGTATTTTAAACTGATTAGACACTAATAATAATATTAAATAATTATTATTTTTATACGTATAAATCATGTTTGATCATTATAACGTAAAACTCTATCCTCCAGTTTGCGTTGCGTTGTGTGATGGGACTTGAGTCTTATAATGGTTTCGTTTTTCTAAAAAGCATTGCATTGTTTTAAAAGATTTACTTATTTTATGCATTGTCTATCCAATGGAGTAAACCCGTTTTGCATTAGCGGCATGGTCCTGTGATTAGCCTTATTATTAGATAAGTTAAGTAAAATTTCTCATTCCAGTCCCTTGACTGACTCATAGTTTGTTTCACTTGCAAACTCGGGTGCCCTTATTTTTACACGGGCAGCCAAGTAAATAGGTAATAGGCTTATTTTGGATATGCATCGCAGCATGGTGTGCTCTTTTAGCAGAAGACGAAGACTATCTTTATCTTTTATCTCTATTTTGGGACATTTAGACATCACTTTATCTATGTTGTATTTGAGGATGTTCTAGACTTATTTTCTATTTATGGGAACCTTTATGTACTAAGTAGTTTCATGTGTTTGTGCAACTCTGATGTTGATGACATTTATGATTCTGCTGCTATGACGATGATATTATCCTATTATTTCATGTGTTATGCTGTTATCTATTATCTACTGTTGTGATAAAGGTGTTATATTCCAATGATTACCCTTGCTTCTGTGGCACGTGAGTTTAGGGTTATCACCGTTGGTATCAGAGCTTAGGTTAACCTTAGCTCCGGAGTATGACATATTTAAAACAATTCGTCAAAATAGAATCAACAGTATTCTAAGGCGAGTAGCTCATTAGAGATAGGACTAGTAATGTCCTAGAATGAGCACAGCAGAATAGTACATAATAATCAGTCATTACATCATCATTTTTCCATATGTTCTTCTACTCTTACCATTCCTTAAAAAATTATCATTTCTGTTGGTCTGACTCTTTCCTTGATGGTATAGAATTGACTGAGAAGAGTACAAGGGCTAGAGCTAGAGGTAGAGGTGGAGCAGGTAGAGGCCAGGGAAGGGGTGAAATCCCAACTGCTCAGAACCAACCAAATCTAGAGGCTATAGTGCCACCACCACCACCCCGCAACCTTTCGATTTGGATAAAGTGGCTAAGAAATTCAAGAATTTGGGAGGCGTGCCATTCACTGGCCGTGAGACGGTGACTGAGGCTCAGGCTTACCTAAAGACGTGCGAAAAGATTTTTGCGGGTTCGGAGTTAGAGGACCATCAGAAGAGATTCATGGCATCATAGCTGCTAAAAGATGAGGCTTTAATATGGTGGGAGACAGCTACTATTGACGATACTGATGCTGACATGTCTTGGGCGAAGTTCAAAGAACTCTTTAATGAGAAGTTCATCCCTCGACAAGAAGTCAAGCGTCTGCATGATGAATTTGCTAATCTCTAACAAGGGGATCCAACTATTACCGAGTATGTGACAAAATTCGAAGAGTTCTCCCAATATGCACTTGAATTGATTCAAGAGCCGCTCCAGAAAAACAAGAGGTTCATAAATGGTCTTTTGAGGAAGTGCCACAATAGGGTGACAACACATATTGAGCTCCCATTTGCCAAAGTGATTGAGATGGCTTGTAGATACGAGGAGATTGACAAGAGAAATTCTCAGTAGGATCGTGAAAGAAATCAAGCTAATAACAAGAGGAAACATTCTGATAAGAAGCCCGAGGTGAGCAACACTACAGCCGCTAACCCTCAAGAAAATAAAAAGGCCAAGGTCAAATGCTTCAACTGTCAAAAACTCGAACACTATAATTATGAATGCAGAGCTCCAAAGAGGCCAAGGAGGAGTGAATCAGGGCCCAATCAGAAACCTTGTGGTACTAAGGAATGCTTTAATTGTCACTAGCAGGGGGATCTTATTAAGGATTGTCCATTGCTGAAGAAGTTCGAGGTGGCTCACGGTTATGATGGGGCAAATGCACCAGCTTCTTCCGAAGGAGCAGGTAAAACAGAAATTTTGAGAGGTACCCTTACTATTAGGAATATTCCTGTTACAATATTGTTTGACACTAGTGCATCACAAAGTTTCATTTCTAGTAACACCATGAAAAATTTAAAATTAAAACTACGAGATATTAAAGAATCAATTAGCGTCCATATTCCAATAGGAGGTTCTCTTGTTCTCGGTTTATACTGTAGAGTGCCAATCACTTATTCTTGTTACAAGTTTTCTTTTGATCTAATCGTCATGAATTTTTCTTAGTACGATGTTATTCTTGGGCTAGATTGGTCAACGAAGTATGAGACTGAAGTATTATGCGCTGAAAGAATTTTTAAGGCTAAAACCAAATTGGGGAATATTATTTCTATACCATGCCACGACTCAATTCAGATAGAAAAGTATTTTGGCCTTCTCTAGAAGTTACTCCTACTTCTATTGAGAATATTCTTGTAGTTAAAAATTATGCGGACGTGTTTGAAGAAGTTGATAGCTTACCTCCACGAAGAGAAATTGACTTCAGGATCGACTTAGTTCCGAATGCAAGGCCAGTTGTGCACGCTATTCGAAGAATGACGTTGAAAGAAAAAGAAGAGTTGAGTAATCGAACTAAACAGCTTTTGTGGAAAGTTCTGATCAGGCCTAGCTTTTCAAATTGGGGTGCAGGATTGGTGTTTGCTCCGAAGTCAGATGGTACTCTCAGACTATGTGTGGATTACCGGGACCTCAATAAGCAGACACTGAAAAATAAATATCCATTGCCGCGTATTGATGATTTGTTGGATCGCTTAAATGGAGCACAAGTGTTTTCAATGATGGACATAGCTACAAGTTTCCATCAATTGCGTATTGCTGAAGAGTGTGTTCCTTTGACAGCTTTCAGAGGTCCAGACTTATTTTATGAGTGGTTAGTAATGTCATTTGGCTTATGTAACGCTCCTGCTTACTTTGTCGATCAGATGAATAGAGTATTCTGCAATGTCTTGAATAAATTTGTGCTGGTTTTCATTGATGACATTTTAATCTTCTCTAAGTCCACTGTCGAGCATGCAAAGAATTTGGAAGTAGTTTTGGAAATTCTGAGAAAGAATGTTTTAAAAGCCAAATTTTCTAAATGCATATTCTAGCAAGAAGACGTAAAGTTCCTTGTTCATGTAGTATCTAAGAAAGGAATTTCATTGGACCCGGGCAAAATCACAGCCATTCGAGATTAGAAGCAGCCTAACACTCCTACAGAAGTCAGAAGTTTTCTAGGATTGGCTGGCTATTATCAGAAATTCATGAAAGATTTTTCAAAGCTATCTTGTCCATTAACGAAGCTTACAAAGAAGCATACAAAGTTCAATTGGATGCCTGAATGTGAGACCGCTTTCCAAGAGCTGAAAATACGGTTGACTACTGCTCTTGTAACGACCTAGTGGATTTTTGGCCCCGAAAATCGACATAAATACATTTACGTACCTTATGCCAACCTTCCAAACACCGAAAAAGCACCGGAATGTTAATAGAAAGAAGGTAGAGGGTGAGATAAGAAAGAAAGAAATATTAGAATAAAAGAATGAGAAGAAGAACTAACACAACAAAATCAGAGTCTCGCATTGCAGCGGAACAAAATATAATACAAAATAAATCTTTATTGAGAGCGTGAAATAATTACTTACAATTATTGGAGTACATCACACATCTGGACAGTTGTAATAATCTGTCCTCATATACAACACACAATGGAATAACAACCATATATCATACGTCCGGATTCCTCCAGCTCGTCTCTGGACTTCGCAGCACCTGATAACCTGGACCTGTACAACCTGGTCTAACCCGAGCATTACTAATACTAGGTCAGTCTGGTGAACCAGAGTGAAAAAACACACTAAGTATAAGGGGAACCATCCAACTTGATTTTAAAGTTCAAAATCCTTTTGAAAGAAAAAGATAATCGTAAGACCAAATCCACACATAAATACGGACGGTTTTTACCTTACGATAAACCAAAACATTTTTGAAATCAATATCTTTTCTGATATTATAATAGTGCCTAAATACAAATAATTATCAATCTAGTAGAATGCTTGCATCTCACGCTCTACATATATGGTATACAATCAAAACCGCGGGCGCTTATTGGGGATTGAATTCCGACTATGACAAGGTATGGATCCACCTGCCGATAGTGTATCTCTAGAGGGGAATACACTGGGTTCAACAAGAACGTCTTGCAACCCGGCCACACATGACCGATCACTCATTTCTCTTGAGTGTATCAAATATATTGTCACCTACGGTTGCTAGCAACATAACCATTCCTGGGAGATACAGAATTGAAAAGAAGTAACAAATATGAATATTCTCTAAATGGTGACAATACACCCTAGTGGGTGCGACCCACATAGCCATACTGCCTGCCCGATTTTTGTCATTTCCCAGTTGTGGGGCTTGAGGTTAAAATCTTTTGAACATCTGGCCGCCATTCACTTTGAATGTCACATCGTCAGATCCGTCAAATCAATAATTGATGTCCACAAATATACTCTGGGTATAAAATAAGCGCCCTTATTTGCCACCAACTCGGTATGTTTGTAAAAGTCAATGTACGTGGTTTTCTAGGAAATACTCTGTCAGACATTCGTCCATACAAGTCATCCAGGAATAGGATGAACCGAAGGTACCACTCGTACCTCATCCTATATAGGTATCACCCTAAGGATCAGTAGCGAGTAGTCCTTGCAATCCGAAGATTCCACTCACGACAAAATCACTGCCGAAATATCCCTGGCCACTAAACCAGAGAAATTCAACTAGTAGCTCTTCCGCTTATGAAGATCAACGGTCTTCAATGCTCCATCTTAAATCAGTACCTTTAACGATTTCGCATTCATTGGGCAGAATGGTTTTCGAATATAAATTCGATCTTAGTCTTTCCATACCAACAATCATATTGGATAGATTTGATAGTCGGTTATTTAACTATCAAATAAACAACCATTCATCCATAAAAATAAAACAACTCACTGATTTAATACCGAGTATCATATATCCTCTTTAATTACTCGTCTGTTAATTATACTCTTTAAATCTTCCAATATTTGGAATACGACTTTCTATTTCTTATTAAAAATATTCTCGAATCATTTAGTTTAACTTATAAACATTTCAATACAGTTTATAATAACCTTTACGGAAGTCATAACTTATTCCCCTCAACTCTTCTTGTTTATAAACTAATATCATCCTTGGATAATCATGAAGTCGTTCAAGTTGGGGTATTATATTTACCTCTCAGACCTTGATCAAAAATATTCACATCTTCAGAATAGATAGACGTTTATTAACCCATTCATTTTATTTTGAAAACTTTATTTAAATCTCTACGCGTTTACTTAATTAATTCTTAAGTAACTCTTATCCAAGCTCTTCTTTTTACCTTATTAATCATTCACAACGTTTCATACTAACTTCGATTCTATAAATAAAATCCTTTACAAATCTCTTAAAATATCCTTTTACATATATATACATTTCAAATCATATGTCAATATAGTTTACAATTCTTATATAAATATCTTTACCATTCTTATATAATTATCTTCACAAATCTTATATATTATTAATCCAGATCACTCCATTTACCGTTTGTAACAACGTTACACATTATATTTTCAAAATCCTTAGTCTTTGTTTATCATATCCTTTTGAAATCAGTTCCAACAACGTGTTCGTTGTATAATTCATATAACGATCTTTTATAAAGATCTTCTGTTTGTTAATCAAATAGTTCAGTTTATACTTATATAACAAATGTTATGCATCTTATTTCAAAACCTTTAATTTCATTTACAAATATCATTTGTAAACCATTAGCGAGGTTAATGTTCGAACTCATTCAAAAACTCTTATCTTCATTTGAAAATCCCATTTTCAATTTATTATCGACAATTAATGTTCGTTGTCATTTCAATCCTTTAACTTGGTTTATATTCTCAACTATCGGATTGAAATCCAATTATCAATCCACATTTGTCATTTCAACTCCAATCCCATTTATAAATTCAAATCCTATTTATAAATTCAATTCCATTTATAAATTCACATTTTATATCTCCAACTCTGGTTTCATTTAAAAATATGGAATCTCATTCCCAAATCAATACTCATCTCTAGTTCTATTGTTCCATTAATCTTATTCACGAAAAACCATTTTCATCACATTTCACATATTTACAACCAATGTTTATAAAGATATTCATTAGTTATGGAAAACCACTTTTCAGCTTGTTTACACCAATTCTCATACATTTCCACTTCCATTAGTGCATTCTAACATCTTAAAACCCTTTTACTATTCCATCCACACTACTTAAGCCATTCTTCACAATCATTTCAACATCCCCGTTTAGTTTATTTTGTTTAACCATTTGTTTATCAAAACTTTGGAATTTCCATTTAATTATAATATAATTAATTATAAAACATAAATAAATGTCGATATTTAATATTTAAAATAAACATCGTATTTCAAATCGATATATAAATATAACTATGAAAACGTTCACCATCGATTTAATATCGATTCCAAATTCTTTTCTTTTCGACGGTACTAAAGAGGCAAATGTCTACTAAAATACCAAACCGTGAAATACCCGTCAATTCCATAACAATATATAATTATATTGATAAACATTATCAATAATCGTGAGGAATCCGATTGGATTCCTCCAACCTGTCCTTCCCTGCATCATAATGGGTTATCTCAACAGTAATATATTTATCACAATAAGCAGAAGTAACAGTTTAACTAATAACGGTCAACAATCAATTAACACCATCCATTCAAACATCCAAAACACGTTTATATTATTATAAACGTAACCAACAAGGTAAGTTACCTTGTTTGGAATCTGATTGTTTAAATAATGATCTAATTAAATTAAACAAACGCTTAGTTTAACCAGTGAATATTAAAATATTCAGCACCATTCAAACAGTCATTAAACCCTCAATCATTAGCAACCAGAGCACACAAAATAAAAACCCGGTTTATATAAAATATAAACGGGATAAAATGAGTGAGTTGAACTCACCTTGGCTTTATTCCTTGCTGTCAAAACGGTTCATTTTACAGGTCTCTAACTGTGTTTTCATCTCAGTCCTTTCCGATTCCAAAACTTTATGCTCATTGATATAGGTCCAACGCTCCATATTTGATCGGATTCTGTGTACGTATGACACAGTTATACATTTAATATGTTATTCGCCTATTAAATGGTATTATTAATATCTTAAGGAAATAATTATTATTTTAATTTTTCTATTACGCTAACTAATCTAAGTTAGGCACGGTTGAAGTCGATTAGGCAATATTTCATTACATATTTATGGTTTTGCTGTTAAACCTTTTGATTGTACATAGTACTTTGATACCCAAACTAAACCACAATTTGGTATACTTGCTATTTGACACATTTTGATATTTTGATCTAGGTGTTGTTATTCAGTTTGCATATGTAATATTTAACAAGGGGTGGCATGCTGCATAGCCATATTAATACTAAATTATTGGTTATATTATGCATAGGTCATAATTAGACTTATAGAAATATCAAATATGGTTAGACATTTTATAATGCACGGTTAGACAAGTTCAGGGAGGATTAACCGCGTTAACACATGATCAAGAATATGCGGAAATTTTTCGATATCAACTAAAACCTTGCTCAGTGTATAAAACCCTAAATAACTACCTGCGCTGTATTTAATCTTGATTATCGAAATGAATTAGGCCAATTATATTACTAACCTCTCCTCGTTTTCCCATTCCACGTTGACAGTTGCTCCCTTTCACCACTTTCCATTTTCCCACTTTGTTCAACTTCCACCCGCCATGTTTAATTCTTCCCACCACAATGCATCGTTCACTAACCCGCCTGCCCATTAAATTTCATTTGCCCAGTTTCCCCTTTTTTTCCTTTGAAAGGCCTGGAAGCCCACTAGAAAAAGACGCAGCCCACTATTACGTTATAAGCTCTCCTTCCCCATCACAATATTCCACCTGCTACTCATCCGTACTTCGTGACCGCGTCTTCCTTCCCTCCTTCATGATTCTCGAAACCAAATCCAGTGATGTTCTCCACTCCTCCACACATTGCTCACGCTACCCACCCGTGCCACCATGTCCATCACCTTCCTCCGGCGATGACCTCCTATCATTCACCTAGATCGGCATAGACCCGCCATCGTCCTCATGTCCTCACGTCCAGATTCGCTCCGACCACCCAGTTTTCCCTCACTTCGAGTTCGCTGCTACTGCTAAGTATAAAACGCGACTAGGAATGTGGATCGATGCATTTAAGGTTGTACGAGGCTGCAGATGCGTGATACGCGAACTCTAAAGCACACATATATTGGATTTCAATCGTCTGCGTGAATTGTTTACTTTTCGAGAAGCTTGCGGTTATATATAAATGGTGGCTCCATTTTTGGTTTCTGGATGGATGCAAAGAAAATGGGGTAAAGGCCCTATATATATAGTTGCGGATAGTTGCGGATTGGAGAAGATAAGAATGATGTTAAATCCTATATTCTGGTAGCCATTTCCTTAGACACAATAGGATTGTAGTAAGCTTTGAGTTTTCTTTTCATAGTACATATCCTAGGTGGTAGCTGTATATTAGGTTGGAAGAAAATGGTGACTGAAAGGAAAGGCGATGTCTACGGTAGGCTCAAATTGTATTTTCAGTAGGCATGCATGTATGGTAAAATAGCATGCGGTTAGGTTAACAGAAGAAGGTCCTCAGAAAAAGTATGTGCAGATTATTACTTAACAGATAAGCATATGATGTGCGTGATAATAGGTTGCTGTGGGTTTTCAGTTTTAGATGGGAGGGTTCCATACAATGGTAGGTACGATGGTAGAGATGCAGCTGTGTGTTCCTTTTGGTTTCTTTTCACTGGATGGGTGCTTTGAAATGAAGTGGTAGACCGTGTTTTGAAAATACAATAAAGTAATAGGACAGTGTGTATAGGCTTGTGCTATTCCTTAAGCACGAAGGCATATGGGTAAGCATGTTTCTTTTCAAATGTATGGTCTGCGCGTTATTTCTGGGTATAGGTATAGGTCTGGACTTCTTTTCCAATTTGGGTAAGGTCTTCACACAACAATATATATTTAGGTTAGCAACATAGGAATTGACTTTATGTTTGTTTGCGTCTGTGTATGGACTCCTAGATATGCAGAAAAGAATTCAGCGAACAGTATTATTTTACAAAGGTGAGGAGTGAGACCAACAAAAAGGAAAAAGAAAATGCTGGTACCCAAAATGGTATGAAGGATGACTCACAAAATAAAAAATAAAAAAATAATGGCATGAAAAGGACGCAATAGCTTATACGTCATGTACACATGGATTGAAACCATTGTATACGCATGTCTCGGTTTGATAATCACTTGAGCATTAGAAATAGGCATGTACCAAACATACATGTACTTATAATTTATAGACTACATGTGAAAACACCTTACACATCAATATGAGAACTCACCCGAGATATCTTATAGTAACCGTTTTCTTTTATATTTTATATCTCTTTCGGCATATTCAATTTTTACACGGTTATTAAATTACACTGGTTTTTACCGTTATTTATGTTGAACGTTTTATATTCATACCGATATCTACGAACCCTAAATATAATGAAAATAAATGCATCGCTACGTCCTGATGTTCCGGTCCTAATGAAACTAATTTCATCGAAAACGGACTCCGTTCACATAACTCACTCATAAAACAACTCTGATTGGCTCCAAACTGGAAATATAGCAATAATAAATTATATGTAATCCAATAAAACTCGTTTCGCCGAAAACGAAGGTTGTTTGAAAAGAAAACTTTTTCTAAGGCTTATATAATAGCGATAAAATATATTTAAATTCAAAACAAATCCTATTCAAATAAATAATAAATTATTATCATATATATAAAAATAGAATAACCAATATATATTTTAAACTTCATATTCAGAAATTCGGTTTAAAACGATATCCAAATATATAAAAAACCTTTATATTTATTAAATAAACATTATTGTTTATTAATGAAATTCTATAGCATCTATTTGAAAATTTGAATTGGACGTAACTTGAACCTTGTAAGCTAAAATTTCAATTTTTCTTTTTTATTAGAAAAATATAATCAAATTGATTCAAACGGTTCCTGTTTCACAAAATTCCGACTTATATCGAATTCGATATATTCAATTAAAGTTTGAATCGTAAATTACGAACTACCGCATCATTTCGATATCGTTTTAATTATATTATAAATTATATATATTCAAACTCCATTTTATTCGATATAAAATCCATTATATAATATATAAAACAGAATTTAAATATTCCAACCTAAATGGCAGGAAAATCCGGGATGTTACAGCTCCAGTGTTAACCATTATTGATGGCAAACAAGACTTGACAGTCTATACATATGCTTCTCTTAAAGATGTTGGTGCGGTATTGATGCAAAGAGGCAAGGTAGTTGCTTATGCTAGCCGTCAGTTGAAGCCGCATGAGAAGAGATATCCTACGCATGATCTTGATTTGTTAGCTGTCGTGTTTGCTTTGAAAATATGGAGGCACTATCTTTTGGGTGAGAAGTTTGAATTTTATATAGATCATAAATCATTGAAGTATCTATTCACCCAAAAGGACTTGAATTTCAGGCAACAGTGTTGGTTAGAATTTCTTGGGGCGTACGATCTAGATATTTTGTATACTCCAGGAAAAGCCAATGTTGTAGCTGATGCGCTCAGCAGAAAGAATGCGATCATCGCCAATCTCATTATTACGCCTTCATTGATTGACAAAATTTCTCCTCTTTAGAAAAATGATGAATCTATTCAGAGAATTAGTAAAAGAGTTCGAGAAGGCAAACCCTCGAGTCTCCAGATTGATAACAAGGGAGTTCTGAGGTTATTAGGCCGAATTTGTGTTCCGAATATTGCCGAGCTCAGAAGAGAAGTAATGGATGAATGTCACAAGTCCAAGATTAGTATTCATCCAGGGGTGAGTAAGATGTATCATGATCTCAAGTGCACGTTCTGGTGGAGATCTATGAAAAGAGACATTTCCATATATGTTAGCAGGTGTTCTACTTGTCAACAAGTCAAAAGGGATCAGCAAAAACTTACAGGATTGTTGCAACCACTAGAAGTTCTAGATTGGAAGTGGGATCAAATTTCCATGGATTTCATTGACGGTTTACCCCGAACAAAGAAAGGCAATGACATTATATGGGTGATCGTAGATCGTTTCACGAAGACCGCCCATTTTATTCCTGTCCGATCTAATAGAACAGCTTGAAGTCTGGCATAGATTTATTTCAGAGAAATTGTCAGACTACATGGAGTTCCCAGTAGCATTGTTAGTGATCGTTGATCCGATATTTGCTAGTAAATTCTGGGAAGCATTCTAAGAGGAGCTGGCGAAAAAGTTAAATCTGAGCACCGCATATCATCCTCAAACAGATGGCCAGACTGAGAAGGCGAATCATATACTAGAAGACTTGTTGCGGGCATGTATTCTTGATTTTGGTGGATCGTGGGAAGATCACTTGAATTTGGTTGAGTTTTCATGTAATAATAGTTACCAAGCAAGCTTACAAATGTCTCCATTCGAAGCATTGTATGGCAGGCCATGTAGATCCCCCGCATATTGGGTAGAACCAGGCAATCGACTAGTATTGGGCCCCGACATGATCGTGAAGCTTCGAATAAATTCGATTTCATTAAGAAGCAACTACAAATATCTCAGAGTCGACAGAAGATTTATGCAAATTCGAGAAGAAGAGATTTAGCATTTGTTGTTGGTGATTATGTATACTTGAGAGTTTCCCCATTGAGAGGGGTAGTCCGTTTCGGGAAGACGGGGAACTTGGCGCCTAAATTTATTGGCCCGTTTCCTATACTCGAGAGAATTGGAACTCTTGCTTACAAGGTTCAGTTGCCTGACTAGTTGCCAGGGGTACAGAATGTATTTCACGTGTCGCAACTTCGAAAGAATGTACATGTTCCAGACTTGATTGTGGAGGAAGCAGCACAACAAGATTTGGAGATTACCCCAAGCTTAGCAGTGAGAAGAGAGCCAGTAAAAATCATTGGCAAAAAAACCAGAGTTCTGAGAAACAAGAAGATCCATTTAGTCAAAGTACAGTGGAGTGGAGATACTAGAGACTGTACATAGGAGACCGAGGATAACATTAAACAGGCTTACCCCAAGTGCAGAGTGGACATCTCTGATTAGCTCTTGTGTTGAGGTACATTTACAATATTTTGCATTTTTCGTTTTGTTTCCTACTTTAGTATTGTTTCCTTTTCGGGGACGAAATTTTTTTAAATGGGGGAGATTGTAACAACCCGGAAAATCAGAACCAATTTAAAAAAAAAATTTAAAAAATTTTAACAGAAAATGTATTAGAATTTAAAAATTCCATTTTTAAATAATAACAAAGCTGTTAAAAATAGCCATTTTGCAAACGACCTCCATATTCGATGAAACCATTTTTGTTGGATTCGAAATGTCAAATTATTGCTAGGTTTAAATTTCCATAATTTTTGGAATTAACATGTGAGCGTGGTAAATTAAGATGCGTTTGGTAATTTCTATTGAATTTGATTGACCATTAAAAAGCCCAATTTTCAAACAGTCTCCAAATTCAACGAAATTAATTTTCTTATGACCGTATCGTTAAAACATAGCTAGATTTATTTTTCGGGAATTTTTGGAATCAGTGTGTTTCCTTGGTAAATTAAAATGTACGATCAAATTTAATATTAAATATTTCATATTTTAATTTGAAGAAAAATAGGCTGAAACGATCAAATGAGTTTACAAAGCATGGTCCATTGAGTCCGGAATAGGGGTATTTGGCTGGGCGCGACAGTCGTTGGGCTTAATTTGGAGTTAGTATGAACTCAAGGGCCTTTTAGGGTTGAAGAATTAAATAATATAATATTATAAATACCCTTATATTATCAAACCTTAATTCTAATTCAAGCCGTCGCCATCTTATCGAGTGTGGCCAGAACTGTTCGATCCTTCCTCTCCTAATATCTCTCAATCCTCTCAGTAAAATCATTTCATCCTTTGGACAACATTGTAGTACTCCTCTCGCTCTTCACATTCATACGGACATCGCCTCCTATCGTTGAGAATCCATCGAGATCCAGACCCCCAAACCTCTGCCGCGTCGACCGCCAGCCCTCCTCCACAACCACCGAGTTCAATGCCGCAACCACCCCCTGGTGCGCGCTTCCTTCCCCTCAGACGTGGTGCAATACGATTTCCTCCTCATGCAACCAATTGGAAGAAAAGTGAAACCCTAAGTTTGAACCCAAAAAAAACTATCGGTCGAAGTATATAAGGAAGAAGATGGTATTATTTTTTAAAATAATTAATTTATTAATCAAAATTTAAATACTATGAACCTTTAAAAATTCGTAACTTGTTCCTACGATATCGAAATCACATGAAACAGGATCGTGGTAGTGTATACTACATTTTAGCAGTGACTAGGGAAATTTAGAGCGATCTACAATTTTTGAAGAATTCAAAATCACTATGAGATCTCTAATATAAAATTAGAATTAATTGAGACTGCAATGTGAAATTTATATTTATACGTTGTTAAAATTTATATGTGTGTTGTACGATATTTGAATTGATTGATTTTGATTGCGATGATCCGTTGGATTGAATTGGGTAGAAAAAAATAGTCAAAATTGTTTATACAATAAAATTACTTTTTTTATTGTATATGTGAATTGTAGAATTAGTCAAAAAAATTTACAATAAAATTACCTTTTTTATAGTATATGTGAATTGTAGAATTAGTCAAAATTGTTTATACAATAAAATTACCTTTTTTATTGTATATGTGAATCGTAGAATTAGTCAAAATTGTTCATACAATAAAATTACCTTTTTTATTGTATATGTGAATCATATAATTTTTCATAATTGCTTATACAATAAAAATTTCATTTCTATTATATATACATGAATCATAGCATTGGTCATAGTTGTTTATAAAATATAAATTTCCTTTTATTTGTTTATATGGATTATAGAAATTGCCATGTTGGAAATAATTGTTTACACAATAAAAAAAAATACTTTTTATTGTATATATATGAATCACAAATTTATCATGTTTTATAGAAAAATAGTTAAACATTAAAAATAACAATTTTAATATATGTTTAGATTCATTATTAAAAAGAATCATGTTTAAGAGAAAAATTGTTAAACATTAAAAATAACATTTTAATGTATGTTTTGATTCATTATTAAAAAGAATCATGTTTTAGAGAAAAATAGTTAAACATTAAAAATAACATTTTTAATGTATGTTTTGATTCATTATTAAAAGAATCATGTTTTAGAGAAAAATAGACAAACATTAAAAATAACATTTTCAATGTATGTTTCGATTTATTATAAAGAAAAAGTCATGATTTAAATAAATTGTTTAAACATTCAAAATGACATTTTTAGTGTATGTTTTGAGTTAATAGATAAAAAGGAATACATGTTAAAATAGGTGTTGTCATTAAAAATGTTTCTTTTTTACATGTTTATTTAGATAAAAAGGATTACATGTTCAATTAGGTGTTGTCATTAAAAATGTTTCTTTTTAAAATGTTTATTTAGATAAAATGGATTACATGTTAAAATAGATGTTGTCATTAAAAAAAATTATTTAGATAAAAAGGATTACATGTTAAAATAGGTGTTGTCATTAAAAATATTTATTTAGATAAAAAGGATTACATGTTAAAATAGGAGTTGTTCATTAATAATGTTTCTTTTAACATGTTTATTTAGGTAAAAAGAATTACATGTTAAAGTAGGAGTTGTTCATTAAAAATGTATCTTTTAACATGTTTGGTTAGATAAAAAGAATGACAAGTCAAAATAGAATTTGCAATTAATAATGTTTCTTTTAACATGTATATTTAGATAAAAAGAATGACATGTTAAAATAGAATTTGCAATTAAAAATGTTACATTTAACATGTTTGTTTAGATAAAAAGAATGACTTGTTAAAATAGAATTTGCAATTAAAAATGTTACATTAAATACGTTTTTTTAGATAAAAAGTATGACATGTTAAAATAGAATTTGCAGTTAAAAATGTTACATTTAATATGTTTGTTTAGATAAAAAGAATGATATGTTAAAATAGAATTTGTAATTAAAAATGTTACAATTAATATGTTTGTTTAGATAAATAGAATGATATGTTAAAATAGGATTTGTAATTAAAAATGACATGTTAAAATAAAATTTGTAATCAAAAATGTTACATTTAACCTATTTGATTGGAATAAAAAGAATGATATGTTAAACATGTTTGGTCATTAAAAATGACATTTTTATCATGTTAAATTAGAATAAAAGAATCATATGTTAGGATATGATCTTGTTGTTTAAAACATTATTTTTAACATGTTAGTTAAATCGTCGAACAAATTATATATATATATATACTAAAATTAAATGAATCGCGCGAGGTAGTTTGCATTCGAATTCATAACTTTTAACGATTATACCGAAAGATCCGACCATCGGATTTTCCCAAAACTGGAACCGTTGGGTTCGCTTTGGAAAGATCTTTCCAACGATATTAATTTTTTTAAGATCCAACAGTTAGATTTCGAGAAATGTGTAATTCAAATTTGGATAAAAACAACGCCAGGGCCGCGTAATGACCTGAAGCGTCGTTCGAATTAAATGGGCTATTTTTATATAAATAAAAATAGCGATAAATCGTTATAAAATAATATTAACGGTATGAAATGATTTGAATTATATATATTCGAGAATTATTTGAAAAGACCGAGTTCAATCTCATTACAAATAATTATACGACGATTTAAAGTCAAAGATATTGAAGACGGTGGTTGAAGACCGGCGATCTTCACATCGAATGGACGACTACTGATGCCCTGGATTGGTTTGCTCCTAGGAAATGGTTAAAGTGGTAGTTGTCCGGACGTACTTGTTGATTGTCCAGATATGCGAGAACCTCTCTTCCGTATTGGACATACGGGACAAGGAATAAGGTGTCTCCCGTTTCGTTCAGACCCAGAACGGACTTGTAAATGGATGTGTGTCTGACATTGGATTTCGTTCTGTGTGAATTTATTTCTATTAAATATATATCTATTTTGTGGCGGATAATTTATTCTCTTGCTTAACACCCTTCTCTGAGACGTACGAGCTTAGAGGCTATATATTGAAAGACATCAGTCGCATGGTGTGGATTGTCCATGTGGCATGCCAAGATGCAAATGATCAAGGCTTTTGTTGAAAAGAAGATCCTTATGGTTGATGATCAAAGCGCAACGTTAATTCGCATAGCTTTGTGTATAGCGTTACTTCGCAAGCCTCACACCCCGGTATGAGTCAAAAACGGAATGAGCACATCAGGGAGTGCATGCGTTTCTTTCTATCTAGAAGTGGTGTCATGTTTGTAACACCCCACTCCCGCTATGATCACTCACTAAGGGAATGCCATAGCATCGGTGGAGTATTTTAGTGAATATAGAACAGAAAAATTACAACAAGACAGATATAAATAGTACTTGAAATTTTAAAACATCATCTCATAACAGCGGAAGTAAAACATGTCTGGTTACATCATAAAACCACAATAAAGGTCAAGTACAATATCCATCAAAATAAAGAAGTACATAATCCCACTCTCATACAATAGCCAAACAAAAGAAAAGATAACTGGATAACTGGAGCTTTACATCTATCCAAGCTCCTAAAGACTGGAACAGCAATCCGATCAAGCTCCACTACTGCTAGGATCCACCGTAGGACCTGAGGGTTGGGAAAAAGATAAAAACAACAGGGTCAGACATAAGTCTGAGCGAGTCCTATAACTTTAACAATACAATCGTTAAAGTAACCAGAGAAGACATAAACTGATATACGGTAACATATAGGGATGAATGGCTACCCTAAGCAGTCAACTAAACGAAGATAAAGGATAAAGACGCATCTACCCTCCCTAAGGTAAATTACTAAACTGCACCACACCAGTCGTTCCTAACTTAAAGGTTGATCCCACCCAAGGACTTATAAAATTTACTAATTAGTACCTGCGTACCCCTAGGTGACCAAGTAGGCGCCTCGGGGCCCTACAATCCACTAGGTGTACACACTACTTCCCATTCGATCGGCTCCCTAACGTAGATACCCGTGCTGGCCCCACCGTGGGATGTATCATTCCCCAATGTGGCAACCTGATGAAACTAAAGGTGCACGGCTTATATCTACTCGATGCAACAACGGCTTACCTACCAGCCCGGGCCCACTCACGCATATGAAGCCCGTTGGACTTGCGTTGTCACCGCTAACCCGTTTGCCTCTTACAGTCAAGCCCAGTATGCGTGTCCCGTCCTCGACATGGGTCGAGCCCACAAAGATACGTATGGGTTACTGGTTGAAATGGGCCTCCACAAGCTACCCACCTAAGCTTGTCCCTTTTTCTAGTATATCCCACTTAACCCTTTAATCATGTTTTAATTACATGTTCTATTTTGGTTAAGTATTCTAATCGTATTTTCTATTGCCACCCAAGGCAACCACTAGATTTTCTCATGCCACCCGAGGCACCCACTTAACCCCTCATGTCCCTCTACATGCTAATGTGGTTAAGTGTTTCTTAATTAATTAATTAAGAACGTAACCTTTGTAAAGACCTCTCACATTAGACTGTCTTTTATGACCGCTGGTTAAGCCGGTTGGGTCCGGGCAGCCTTATGTCATAACAGAGTCTAACCTCGTGTCTTTACATTAATTACGTATTTAGTTTGTGCCTAAGACCTCTCACATTGGGCTAACATTTGTAGCAACTGGTTAAGCCGGTTGGGTCCGGGCAGTTTTACGCTACAACTGAGTCCAACCTCGTGTCTTAGTCAATTAATTACACCTAATTAATCACCCTCATAATTTTATATTAATTATCCCTAATTAATCAAGTTTTCTTAACATGGGTAGACCTAACTTAATAGGTAAATTCCCATGGGGTAGACCTAACTCAATAGGTAAATTCCCAACACATAGTATGGGTACACCTAACCAAATAGGCAAATTCCCATACTATGTTTATTTATTTTGTGTTATGCATAATTATATTAATTTCACACAAACTTATTAACTTATGCATTTAATTACCCCATCGTTCCCACGTAATTTCGTTCATGATATAACACATATAAAAGGTGTCAACTTGCATATGAATGAACATGTTTCAAAGGTGCCATCTTGCATATTAACAAACACATAACTTGCATATGAACTTGCATAACATGTCACATAACTTGCATATAATATGTCACATAACTTACATATTCATTTTGCATAACAAACTTGCATATTAGCTTATAGACTTGCATAATGTGTCATCATGAACTTGCATATTAATAAACATGTAACTTGCATATTTACATACATGTAACTCGCATATTAACAAACATGTAACTTGCATATAAAGAAACATGTAACTTGCATATTTACATACATGTAACTTGCATATTAACAAACATGTAACTTGCATATTAACAAACATGTAACTTGCATATTTACATACATGTAACTTGCATATTAACAAACATGTAACTTGCATATTAACAAACATGTAACTTGCATAGCATATTACCATGAACTTGCATAACATGCATATGATTACATAGCCCACAACTTGCATATTTAGCATCATGCAAACATAACATACATCATATTAAACTTGCATAAGCTTACATACTCAACATGCATAAACATAAGATTAATGCTAACATCATATCATATGATTCAAAGCTCATTAACCCACATACAAAACCATAAATCTCATCACATCTCATCTAATTAGTTTACCAAAAGATCATCAAAGTGATAGAAACTCACAACTAGCAACTTTGAACACCAAATGAAGAAGATTAAGATGCTAAGAAGGGATTAGAAGTTGATTAGAGAGTGATTAGTATGCAACCCTCTTCATAAAATTAGTGGAGGCCATGAGAGCTAGCATTTTGCCATAGTTTAGTCACTAGGTTTAATTATGAATGAATTAGGGTAGGTTAGGGTCTTATTTATAGATTAGGCAAGTGTTTTAGGCCATAGGATTAACCCTAGATTCAATCCAAGCCATCAAAGCATGTCTTGGGGAAGAAGTCAAGTGTAGGAACCATCTAGGGCCTTTAGATTAAAGATGGACCATGAGAACCATTCAAATGCAAAATCTGCACTTGAGCGAATCGGCCCACGGGTTGACAGCCAAACACCCTGGATTAACCCCTAGTCGACCCAGCGGGCTCGGGTCGACTTCAAAAATCGGCCGGTTCGGTTATTCCCCTCTCCCAATTCGCTGTTTTGAGTATTTTTGCATATTTATTTATTAAATTTTCAATTATATATATATATATATCAATATATATATATATATATATATATATATATATATATATATATATATCTACACAACCCATTTCACTTAATTAAGTATACTTTAATTTGGGAATTTTCGTGAAACTTCGCGAGGCCATATCTTGGTCATACGGACTCCGATTTTCGAAAACTCGGACTCTATTTCGCGTATTTTTCCGAGACGAACACAATGGCATAGCCCGTTTCCCTTGATTCCCATTTTAGAATTAAATTCTGCCTCGATTTATGTTATTACAGGTTATTGAAAATACGGGTTGTTACATTCTCCCCTCCTTAAAGGATTTCGTCCCTGAAATCTTCAAGTTAGGAAGAACGTATCCTACCATCCAATCATCCATCTACTCAAAGCATCATCCACAAGCAATCATTGTCCTTACAAGATTCTAAATGCTGGATGGATATATGCAAAAGTGTGTGTATATGTACTTACCTAATGCGAAAATCAGGCGGTTACTGATATAGTAAACCTCCTTAATGCAAACCATGATAGTGCCATGCATCCAATATGTATGCGAAACCCTATTGACACATACAAATTTCTACATGCGTGCACAACCATACACAAAAATGCATCATCCATATGATAACACAGCCATGATACATCCATCAATCTAACTACCACATCCATTTATGCAATATGCAACATGAAGTGACTGAGCCGATCTAGTGCCTAATGTGTGTGTATATGCATCCACGAGCAACCACTAGCAAACAATTGCATCCATATGCATCCATCAACCATAACATGTTTCAAACACATGTCTCAACCATAGGTTTTACCCTATCTAAAGGTCATAGGTATTAGCGAGAGGATATACTAAAGATAAGATAAGTACTAGACAAGCAATAAAGGAGAAGTTAAAAGACATACTCTCAAAAAGAAATGGATACAAAGAACGCATCTTTGCTTCCGTCTCCCAAGTAGCATTGCTTTCGTCATCTCCCCATTGCACTTTAACTAGCTGAACTTCTCTGTTCCTCAACTTCCTAGTTTCTGACCCAAGGATGCGAGTAGGAGCTCGTCGAATCGTCGCATCACGCTCTACCTCTACATCTCTAAGCAAGCTCGGCTCTACCACCTCCGCGGTCTCATGTAAGCACTTCCTCAAATGTGATACATGGAATACATCATGAACACCACTAAGTCTGTCGGGCAACTCCACCCTATATGCCATCCGTCCAATCCTTTCCTTAATAGGAAACGGCCCAACAAATCTCGGTGCTAACTTCCCTACGGACCCAAAGCGAACAACATTTCTCAATGGAGATACTTTGACAAAAACCATGTCCCCAACCTCAAACTCAAGATCCGTCCTTCTCCGATCCGCATAAGATTTCTGTCTATCTTGCGCTGCTTTCATCCTTTTTCGAATTAAATCAATCTTCTCTAAAGTCTCTCTAACCATATCCGGCCCAAGCAAGATCTTATCCGTAGATTCCCACCAACATGTAGGAGATCGACAAGGCCTTCCATAAAGAGCTTCGAAAGGAGCCATACCAATACTGGACTGAAAGCTGTTATTATATGCGAACTCCACCAAAGGAAGATGTTCTTCCCATGTACCTCCAAAATCCAAGATACAAAGCCTCAAAAGATCTTCTAAGATACGGTTCACCCTCTCGGTCTGACCGTCCGTCTGAGGATGATATGCGGTGCTCAAACACAACTGAGTCCCTACCGCCTCTTGCAAACTTCTCCAAAACTCACTAGTGAAAATAGGATCTCGATCACTCACAATGCTGGATGGTACGCCATGCAATCTAACAATCTCTCTAACATAGACTGAAGCAAGCCATGGAGCGGTCCTCTTACTCTTTACGGGTATAAAATGGGCACTCTTTGTAAGTCTGTCTACCACAACCCAAATTCCCGTATTGCCCTTCCTCGATCTCGGTAACCCGTCGATGAAATCCATCGAGACACTATCCCACTTCCACTGTGGAACTTCCAATGGGTGTAGCAACCCACCGGGTTTCCTTTGCTCCACTTTAACTTGTTGGCACACTAAGCATCTAGCCACATACTCGGCCACATCTTTCTTCATACCGGCCCAAAAGAAAACTCTCTTCATGTCTTGGTACATTTTGTCTCCACCGGGATGAATAGTCATTCTTGAACGATGTGCATCATCCAAAATAGCCTTCTTCAAACCCTCATCTTGCGGTACACAAAGTCTACCGTCTCTATGCAACCATCCCTTATCATCTATGGTGTATCTACCCAAATGGCTGGACGACTCCCCTCTTATAAGCTTCTCTACCAACACAACCAACTGTGGGTCGTCTCGCTGAGCCTCGCCAATCCGTCTCAAAAGAGTAGGTCTAACCTCCAAGGATGCCAACAAACCAGGTACAAAATCAACAGAAGGTCTGAAGTCAAACAAAGAAAGAAACTCCAAGCTTCGTCGTTCCACGAACAATGGACTCAAAGATAGCCTTTTTCTACTTAAGGCGTCTGCCACCACGTTACCCTTACCAGGGGTATACGCTATCTCGAAATCATAGGATGCTAAGAACTCCATCCACCTTTGCTGTCTTAAGTTTAAATCCTTCTGAGAGAATAAGTACTTCAATGATTTATGGTCGGTGAACAACTCGAATCTCTCACCAAGAAGATAATGGCGCCAAGACTTAAGTGCGAAAACAATCGCGGCCAACTCTAGATCATGGGTAGGGTAATTCTTCTCATGCACTCTCAATTGTCTCCCTCCATAGGCTATTACCCTTCCCTCCTGCATCAAGACTGCGCCTAATCCTGTTCCACAAGCATCGGTATAAACAACAAACAGCTTACTCCCATCTGGAAGCACTAAAACTGGAGCGGTGGTCAAAGCTCTCTTTAACCGTCGGAAAGCATCATCACAATCTACATCCCATGAGAAAACCAGATTCTTCTTCGTCAAGCGGGTTAATGGGGCTGATATCTTCGCGAAGTCTTTGATGAACTTCCTATAATATCCTGCCAACCCCAAGAAACTTCTTACCTCGGTAGCATTTCTAGGAACTTTCCAATCCTGGATAGATACTATCTTTGCGGGATCCACAGCTATCCCTTCCTTAGAGACCACATGCCCTAAGAATCGCACTTCTCTTCTCCAAAAATGGCATTTAGAGAATTTAGCTTTAAGACTATGCGCTCGAAGAGTCTCCAATACTTCCTTGAGATGTAAGGCATGCTCTTCTTCATTCTTGGAAAAGACCAAGATGTCATCCACAAAAACTACTACAAACTTATTCAGATACTCTCTGAACACTCTACTCATGAGATCAACAAAGTATGCGGGGGCGTTTGTCAACCCAAATGGCATCACTAGCCACTCATAAAAACCATCCGGAGTCCGGAAAGCAGTCTTCTCTATACTGTCCTCCGCCACTCTTAACTGATGAAACCCTGTAGCTAAGTCCATCTGCGAAAATACTGACGCGCCAACCAACTGATCAAAGAGATCATCTATCCTCGGTAATGGGTGTCTATTCTTCTTCGTGAGCTTATTAAGTTCCCTATAATCCACACAAAGTCTGAGGGACCCATCCGCCTTCGTGGCAAACACTACTGGAGCTCCCCACTCCGATATACTTCGCCTTATGAACCCCTTCTCAAGCAACTCCCCTACTTGCTTATGAAGTTCTCTTCTCTCACGAGGAGCCATGTGGCGTACTGGCAAAGACACTGGTTTGGCATTATCCACCAAATAAATTCGGAAATCTATCTCCCGCTTCGGAGGCAAACCCTTTACTTCTTCAAACACATCCGGATATTCCCGGACTACTCTGACAGAACACAAACTTTCGACCGAAGCATCGAGCGATTCAAGATAACTTAGCAAAACAGATTCCATGGGATTGCAAGAGATCTCGAGAGTGTTACCCAAGCGGGTCATGAGCCTGACAACTCTCCTTTCGCAATCAAGAACGGCACCATTACTGGATAACCAGTCCATGCCCAAGATCAACCCATAGCCCGTGAAGCCCAATACAAAAGCATCACATCTAAACTCAACGCTAAGTATAGAAATCTTCAAACCCAAACATATCATAGACAGATATATGGAGCCCCCAATTGGGTTTGAGACAACCAAGGGATCATCAACTAGACTGGTGTCTAAGTGCAGTGACTCAACTAACGATGATGAGATAAAAGAATGCGATGCGCCAGAGTCAAACAAAGTACGAACTGGATGATCAAACAGAAAAACCAGACTTTCAACGGAAATAGTTCTACCTCTCTGCTGAATCGGTGGAACTGAGAGAACCTGAACTTGCCCCCCTGACTGAGGTGGTGCTATAAGAGCTTGCACCTGGCCTCCTGAGGTAGACCCCGTCTTCTGCCCCTTCTTTGGGCAGTTTTTCACAAGATGCCCTGCTTCACCACAATGAAAGCAACCGGTCTTCTTCTTTTTGCGACAATCCTTACTGAGGTGTCCTGGTGTTCCACAATTGAAGCACTTCTTCTTCGTCTTCTTTTTGTCACCATTGCCTTTTCCGCCCTTGCCTTGTTGTTGCTGTTGCGGTTTCTTCTGATCCCCCTTTTTCTCTGGTGCCTTAGAATTCTTATCATCCTCATGCATAAGTGCCATGTAGACAAGCTTCTCAAAAGTGGCCCCCATAGGAATGTGAGTCATAGCTATTCCTTGCAATGGTTCGTTCAAGCCTCTAACGAACCTCAAAGCCTTCTTCTCCGGTGTATTCACCAACTCTATGCCAAACCTTGCTAATTGATTGAATTTGTTGACATATTCTTTCACCGTGAGATTCCCTTGCTTCAAATTCAAGAACTTCTCCATAAACAGATTCTCTTCCGCCCTTGAGAGAAACTTAGCCCCAAACCTTTGCTTAAAATCTGCCCAAGAGTCAACAGGGCGTTCTCCATTAGTGACCTCCCACCAGAATGAGGCCTCTCCCTTCATTAACCAAGCCGCCAACTTGACTTTCTTTCCCTCTTCCACTTCAAAGATATCTAGCAACTCTTCCACTTCCTTAAGCCAATCTCTAGCCTCTACGAAAGTCTCTGAACCAAGAAAAGGTTTTCCTCCTATAGCCTTGAACTCCTTGCAAACCTTAGCAAAATTATCCACTCTAGGCTGAGGAGGAGGAGCGGTTGTCTCTGGTGTAGTAGCATTGGCCGGACCCGCAGCCGCGGCCCTAGCCTCTTGCAACCTCCTATACCATAGTGGTATAACTAAACCCTCCGGGATGTTAAGATCTTCAGCCATGCTGAAACGAAAGAGGAAAGATTCAAAAAGGAGATTCCGAAAGATAAAGATATGGCTATTGGGGATTATGCTTTTCTTTTTCAAAAACTTTTTCTCTTAGAAGACATGCTTTTAAAAATACTTTCTTCGAAAATACTCTTAGAAAGTAGTTTTTCTCAAAAATTTTATCTGTTCTGGTAACCTTAAGCTCTGATACCACGTGTAACACCCCACTCCCGCTATGATCACTCACTAAGGGAATGCCATAGCATCGGTGGAGTATTTTAGTGAATATAGAACAGAAAAATTACAACAAGACAGATATAAATAGTACTTGAAATTTTAAAACATCATCTCATAACAGCGGAAGTAAAACATGTCTGGTTACATCATAAAACCACAATAAAGGTCAAGTACAATATCCATCAAAATAAAGAAGTACATAATCCCACTCTCATACAATAGCCAAACAAAAGAAAAGATAACTGGATAACTGGAGCTTTACATCTATCCAAGCTCCTAAAGACTGGAACAGCAATCCGATCAAGCTCCACTACTGCTAGGATCCACCGTAGGACCTGAGGGTTGGGAAAAAGATAAAAACAACAGGGTCAGACATAAGTCTGAGCGAGTCCTATAACTTTAACAATACAATCGTTAAAGTAACCAGAGAAGACATAAACTGATATACGGTAACATATAGGGATGAATGGCTACCCTAAGCAGTCAACTAAACGAAGATAAAGGATAAAGACGCATCTACCCTCCCTAAGGTAAATTACTAAACTGCACCACACCAGTCGTTCCTAACTTAAAGGTTGATCCCACCCAAGGACTTATAAAATTTACTAATTAGTACCTGCGTACCCCTAGGTGACCAAGTAGGCGCCTCGGGGCCCTACAATCCACTAGGTGTACACACTACTTCCCATTCGATCGGCTCCCTAACGTAGATACCCGTGCTGGCCCCACCGTGGGATGTATCATTCCCCAATGTGGCAACCTGATGAAACTAAAGGTGCACGGCTTATATCTACTCGATGCAACAACGGCTTACCTACCAGCCCGGGCCCACTCACGCATATGAAGCCCGTTGGACTTGCGTTGTCACCGCTAACCCGTTTGCCTCTTACAGTCAAGCCCAGTATGCGTGTCCCGTCCTCGACATGGGTCGAGCCCACAAAGATACGTATGGGTTACTGGTTGAAATGGGCCTCCACAAGCTACCCACCTAAGCTTGTCCCTTTTTCTAGTATATCCCACTTAACCCTTTAATCATGTTTTAATTACATGTTCTATTTTGGTTAAGTATTCTAATCGTATTTTCTATTGCCACCCAAGGCAACCACTAGATTTTCTCATGCCACCCGAGGCACCCACTTAACCCCTCATGTCCCTCTACATGCTAATGTGGTTAAGTGTTTCTTAATTAATTAATTAAGAACGTAACCTTTGTAAAGACCTCTCACATTAGACTGTCTTTTATGACCGCTGGTTAAGCCGGTTGGGTCCGGGCAGCCTTATGTCATAACAGAGTCTAACCTCGTGTCTTTACATTAATTACGTATTTAGTTTGTGCCTAAGACCTCTCACATTGGGCTAACATTTGTAGCAACTGGTTAAGCCGGTTGGGTCCGGGCAGTTTTACGCTACAACTGAGTCCAACCTCGTGTCTTAGTCAATTAATTACACCTAATTAATCACCCTCATAATTTTATATTAATTATCCCTAATTAATCAAGTTTTCTTAACATGGGTAGACCTAACTTAATAGGTAAATTCCCATGGGGTAGACCTAACTCAATAGGTAAATTCCCAACACATAGTATGGGTACACCTAACCAAATAGGCAAATTCCCATACTATGTTTATTTATTTTGTGTTATGCATAATTATATTAATTTCACACAAACTTATTAACTTATGCATTTAATTACCCCATCGTTCCCACGTAATTTCGTTCATGATATAACACATATAAAAGGTGTCAACTTGCATATGAATGAACATGTTTCAAAGGTGCCATCTTGCATATTAACAAACACATAACTTGCATATGAACTTGCATAACATGTCACATAACTTGCATATAATATGTCACATAACTTACATATTCATTTTGCATAACAAACTTGCATATTAGCTTATAGACTTGCATAATGTGTCATCATGAACTTGCATATTAATAAACATGTAACTTGCATATTTACATACATGTAACTCGCATATTAACAAACATGTAACTTGCATATAAAGAAACATGTAACTTGCATATTTACATACATGTAACTTGCATATTAACAAACATGTAACTTGCATATTAACAAACATGTAACTTGCATATTTACATACATGTAACTTGCATATTAACAAACATGTAACTTGCATATTAACAAACATGTAACTTGCATAGCATATTACCATGAACTTGCATAACATGCATATGATTACATAGCCCACAACTTGCATATTTAGCATCATGCAAACATAACATACATCATATTAAACTTGCATAAGCTTACATACTCAACATGCATAAACATAAGATTAATGCTAACATCATATCATATGATTCAAAGCTCATTAACCCACATACAAAACCATAAATCTCATCACATCTCATCTAATTAGTTTACCAAAAGATCATCAAAGTGATAGAAACTCACAACTAGCAACTTTGAACACCAAATGAAGAAGATTAAGATGCTAAGAAGGGATTAGAAGTTGATTAGAGAGTGATTAGTATGCAACCCTCTTCATAAAATTAGTGGAGGCCATGAGAGCTAGCATTTTGCCATAGTTTAGTCACTAGGTTTAATTATGAATGAATTAGGGTAGGTTAGGGTCTTATTTATAGATTAGGCAAGTGTTTTAGGCCATAGGATTAACCCTAGATTCAATCCAAGCCATCAAAGCATGTCTTGGGGAAGAAGTCAAGTGTAGGAACCATCTAGGGCCTTTAGATTAAAGATGGACCATGAGAACCATTCAAATGCAAAATCTGCACTTGAGCGAATCGGCCCACGGGTTGACAGCCAAACACCCTGGATTAACCCCTAGTCGACCCAGCGGGCTCGGGTCGACTTCAAAAATCGGCCGGTTCGGTTATTCCCCTCTCCCAATTCGCTGTTTTGAGCATTTTTGCATATTTATTTATTAAATTTTCAATTATATATATATATATATATATCAATATATATATATATATATATATATATATATATATATCTACACAACCCATTTCACTTAATTAAGTATACTTTAATTTGGGAATTTTCGTGAAACTTCGCGAGGCCATATCTTGGTCATACGGACTCCGATTTTCGAAAACTCGGACTCTATTTCGCGTATTTTTCCGAGACGAACACAATGGCATAGCCCGTTTCCCTTGATTCCCATTTTAGAATTAAATTCTGCCTCGATTTATGTTATTACAGGTTATTGAAAATACGGGTTGTTACAATGTTATGGATCCCAGACATTTTTACTTATGTGGATAATGGATTGTGAGGGCCCTTGGATATCGGTCGCTACTGGCTAAGTGATAGGGCCCTTGGATATTGGTCGCTACTGGCTAAGTGATAGGTCCAATAGGACCGGGAAACGTATTGTTCAGGAATAATCAGTCCAAAGTATTTGTGGACTGGCCCTGCTGCTAACTAGGGCTCGCCAGCGTCCGAGTCCTGGGGCATTTGCTAGAGTGTCTCGAAATAGGTGAGGTTGATTCCTAGCCTCGACTTATGATGGAAACCAATTTCCAATACGACATTACGGATTTGATTGTAAACCTATATATGGCGACATAGTATATGATAACAATGCCGTCTAGGATTGATACATTTACTTTGAAAGTGTTTTAAACTGATTAGACACTAATAATAATATCAAATAATTATTGTTTTACACGTATCAATCATGTTTGATCATTATAAGGTAAAACTCTATCCTCCAGTTTGCGTTGCATTGTGTGATGGGACTTGAGTCTTATAATGGTTTCATTTTTCTAAAAAGCATTTTGTTGTTTTAAAAGATTTACTTATTTTATGCACTGGCTATCCAATGGAGTAGACCCGTTCCACGTTAGCGACGTGGTCCTGTGATTAGCCTTATTATTAGAAAAGTTAAGTAAGATTTCTCATACAAGTCCCATGACGGATTCGTAGTTTATTTTCACTTGCAAACTCAGGTTCCCTTATTTTTACACGGGCAGCCAAGTAAACAGGTAACAGGCTTATTTTGGATATGCATCGCAGCATGGTGTGCTCTTTTGCAGAAGATGAAGACTATCTTTATTTTTTATCTCTATTTTGGGACATTTAGACTTCACTTTATCTATGATGTATTTGAGGATGTTCTAGACTTATTTTCTGTTTATGGGAACCTTTATGTACTAAGTAGTATCATGTGGCTGTGCAACTCTGAAGTTGTTGACATTTATGATTTCGCTGCTATGCTGATGATATTATCCTATGATTTCATGTGTTATGCTATTATCGGTTATCTGAAGTTGTGATAAATGTGCTATATTCCAATGATTATCCTTGCTTCCGTGGCACGGGAGTTCGGGGTTATCACAATTATTTAATCAATTACATAACAATAATATTCTATACTATATCTAAATATTTTCAAATCCAAATTATCTATATTTAAACTTATGAAATTGGGTATATTCCATAAGTTTAACATGTAAATATATCACAATTTTTTAAAATAAATCTTAAATTATTATTTAAACTCAAAATTTCCAAATTACTTTATTACGAAAACATGACCAACGATGTTCATATTTAAATTTCCACCATATGGTCAAGTGATATGGATATTTATCATTTAAACCCGCAGTTTATAAATTTCTATGGGTCTATCATTTCAACTCGCAATCCCAAATTTTGTAAAATCGTTCAGGTCTGCCATTTCAACCTATAACGATTTTTCCCTAATTTATTGTCCGTTCGGGTATGTATCATTTCAACCCTTAGTAATTTTTCCTAAACTAGGGGTATCTACAACATAACAAATCATCACATATCATCAACCACATTATAGTCATATATAATCAGTGCACATACAAGTCATATGAATATCGGGTCACATATGAAAGTGTACATATTAATCAAACAATTTCTATTAGCAGTCCTATACATTTCATAATAGTTCAAATAGTTGATCTAACATCCATGAAATAATGTGAGTCAGGTGTGAGATAAACTCACCATTCATGGCACAGAACGGAGACAACAGAAGGACTGACACCGAATGAGATGGCAACTTCCAAGCATGATTCAGAATGGATTCAACTAGACGATCACTCAATATTTTATTTAATTTTAAAAGAGGAGGGTAAGGGAATTACAATGGATCGAATCGGCTCTTGGTTTTTTTTTTTGGATGGTTTCGAACTCAACACTAAACTCAACTTTTAAAACAAACACAAAAAATTTTACAAAACAAAATTTTACAAACAAATTTATAACATATGAATATTTATATATACTTATACACACTAAACAAACATAATATATATATATATATTCTATTTTGAAACACTCACCCCAATACATCCAAACCTCATATATATTATATAAAATTTATAAATACACCGAAAATTATATATATATATTATAAACTATATACATATGTAAATAAAATACACTAGATTAACATGCCATGACCAAATCAAAACACACTCACTCATACACAAATTCATAAACAAACATAGCAACCGACATGAAAATTTTAAATCCATACTCACGCAATACACCCTAAAACAAGTACAAACTCAACACAGCAACAGTAAAACCCAAAATACTCACATGAAATAATGACAAAAGCATGCATAGAAGTCTCCATTCTTACAAAGACAAGAACTCATGCTTCAGAAAGAATAACCCACAGGGCCGACTCGACAATGGTTTGGGAAGAGTCAGATCTAGAAGTGGGTCGGATGGTGGAGCCGTGGGAAGCCGGGATAGCAGGTGGGGCTGACCTTGGGATTTGACATGGGCGCTGGGCGAACAGCAAGAGGTTGACGTGGCTCGATTGTCAGGTCAGCGGCTTTAGTGAGGTAGCAGGCAGCTTATAGGAGCAAGAGACGGAGGCTGCAGACAAGTGGACAGCAAAGACTGTTGTCAGCGGATCTAGGCATGGAGGAAGGGCTGAGGGGGGTCGGCTATCAGATCAACAATTGGTTTGGCGAGGCATTTAGGAGGGAAAGTGGAGCGGCGCTGAAAGTAGGGAGGCTTGCGGTTGTAGGAAGGGAAGCAGTGGGGTGAAGGGGTGAACACACGTTGAGGAGAAACAGTTAGAAAAGGAATGGCAGATGTGAAAAACAATGGGAAGGAGTAAAATGGAAAATGGAAGAAAACTGTTGTTTTTTTATAAGAGAAGGACCAATAGGGAAAAGAAAAAGGGATTGGACGGTTAAATACACTAGGCCATTGGTATACAAAAAAGCGTTGAACGATTCCTTCGGTAATTGAGTTTGAATGGGTCGAAAATGAGTAATATATAGGAGGATTAAAACATGAAACTTTAGAACTGGTAAAGTCGAAAATACACACAAAGCTTTCAGCTCAAAAAGGTATGGTTTCAAAATTCAAAACAAACCTGGAATAGAAATAAATAAATCAAGGAACCGATGGGGTTGAAACTGAAAGGGAACGAAAGGTTTGAATAATGAATAGTGAACATACATTTATGGAAATATATACCAAATGGTTTTGAAATAAAACGAACGAACAGTTTCTAAATATAAAAATGAATGAACACTAATTAAAATGGATAGTTTAAACTAAAAGAAGAACGGATAGGAAATTGAAATAGAACCAACCGTTTCAACGTGAATGGAACAAACGTTCTATCTTTGAATAGACGAAAAAGGGATTTCAATAAAATTTCGAAAGATGTTTATAACCACAGTCGATCGATATAAATAGCAGATAAACAAGAGAATATTTTGAAATTAAGTTAACAGTAAAATTGTATTAATATAGAAAACAAAATATATAATGAAACGAGTTAAATATTAAAATTTAATAAATAAATTTCAAATACAAATCAATAAACTAGACAAAATAAAATAAAATAAACAAAAGCAAATATTGATTTGCAATATTAAAACATATTTATATCAACCCAAATAGTCATCTTATAAATTCTAAAGCAATATAAGTTTTAAATCATAAATCAAAATTATTATTTCAATAAAATTCCAATTAACATAAATAAAACCAAATTTTTAATTAAATCATTGAATAAATATACTTAAATTTTAAGGTCGTTACAATCTCCCTCACTCAAACCTTTTCGTCCCAGAAAAGGAACGACGCAGGAAATAGTAATTAAATAATATATATTTAAACCAATGATTCATGTCTATCATCATACGTGTATATAATTTGAAAATATATATATATATATCAAAAGAAAAATATTTCAAACATGTTTCAAAATAAATTCAAGTATTCACTCGACGTCTCGATTGGCAATATATATCTATCCCACTTTCGAAACCTGAAAATAGATATCGATGATGTTGCAGTCATCACCAGAATCGTTTTCAAGCGACTAGAGTGTGACTCTATATTTGTCTAATACATATAGGATTTAACATATACGTTGATCAGACGTATACTCAAATCACCAAGTATTTGATAGGCAAATTTTAACGTCAGGCAAGTACTCAAACATCTTTCTATATTTAAACAGAATATATACCAAATTTTCAAGTCATATAAATAATATATTTCAAATCATTAAAATTTTAAGTAGGGAAAAAATTTATGTCTCTCCCCACTCGTTTATTTACTAAAAATTTAACCTCAGTCAATGATAAATAAATAATAATAATATTAAATCAATTACATAACAATAATACTCTATACTATATCTAAATATTTTCAAATCCAAATTATTTATATTTAAACTTATAAAACTGGGTAAATTCCATAAGTTTAACATGTAAATATATCGCAATTTTTTTATAAACCCAAATAAACTTATAAATTCATATATATATATATACACTTATAACTGTTAGACCAAAATCTGGGCCTAACAACCAAATGCAGCGTGAAGTCCTCACAATCACAAATCGCAGATCAAAGAATGCAGAAAACAATAAATAATAGGGGACACACGAAGTTTTTATAGTGGCTCGGCTCAAACTAAGCCTATTTCCATGTTATCTCCTCTTAAATCCAAAGAAGTTACAAGTACAATTCTCTCAGTTTATACACAAAATCCTTGTGTTTACAATGAAAAGAGGTAGGAAATCATAAGATTATACACGAAATCCTCGTGTTATATTATGGAATTTGGCTTCTTTGCTGCTGAAAATGCTTTGTAGAGAGAAATGATGGAAGCCGTGAGAAGTTAGAGCCAAAAGATATTTCAATTTGCCATCAAATGGTGTATTTATAGCCATTTCCTGAAACTGGTTCGTGAGACACGTGGCATGCATCCCAAAAATCTCGAAATGAGGTGGAAAACGTCCAGGAATCCTCTCCAAGTCGTTATATGCCACCTGCAATTAGATCTAGGTTGATAGGAGTAAAATATGGCATGAGAATAGGTCAAAACATGCTATCCAGAGCAGGTTTGGGGGTCGGGTCGTGGTCACATAGGGCGAACCGAGCCGGTACATGATGAGGTGGTAAAACCTGTGCAGAGCGGGTCGTGATCTAGGTGGGCATCACGAGCGAGTCATGATCCAGGAGGCCACCACGAGCCGGACTGGTTAACGAGCAGAAAATGAGGGCGAGCCGAGGTGGGTCCCACGAGCCAAAAGTGGTCCCACGAGCCGAGGGGGTGACCCGACTAGGGATGTCACCTATTCCAAAATCCAGGTTATGTGCGTGTTTACGAAAACGGATGCAACTTCCAAACTGTAAGTCCGTTTTGCCCAAACGAAAGCTCTACCTGATGCTAATTCAGAGGGCTACAAGAGTTACAATGCAAAGCTCCGTAATTGCTGTTTTCGGGCACAAAAGAGGCCGTCTGATAGGAGTTTCGGGCCATTCTTTGTTTGTGTTGCGACTTCAACCAAATCGCTTTCTGTCTTCTGACAACGTTTCCAATCCCTGAGCACGCTGCTATCCAGAGATTCCATGTGTGACAGCTTTTACCAATAAGTGTGTCAACAATAACTATATCATTATAAATTTCAACCAAGATAAAATCATTTTCTTACAAAATATACATCTTTAAATCTTATATAAAATATATGATTTATAAAATATAAAATCTTAAAGTATAATGTCAAATCTCTTCAAAATATTGGTACTAACAAAACAAATGTTGTTTACAAATATACATCAAAATTGTATCAAGAAAATACAAATTTCAAACCAATATTCTATAAGAAAGAATTCGCTAGAAGGCTTATACTCTCCTTTTACTTCTTAACTTGTTATGGGAAAAATAAGATATAGAATTCGAGTTAAAAGCTGAATGAATGAAGGAACCTAATCAAAGAGGATCTACGAAGGAAAATGGATTCAAATGGAAAAGAAATTTCAGGAAAGATTTAAATTTTAAATAGAATTACATATTCAAAAATATTTGTTTTTAAAACATTTTAAAACCATTTTAAAAATCATATATATTTTCAAAATACGCTCTCTCTCAAAAAGGATTCCGCGACTAATTCCACTTATTCTAGGGTATCACTACCCTATCTCTAATGAGATTTTACCCCATAGGCTAAAGCTTTGATAAAACCAGGGCACTGATACCATATGTAACGACCCGCCATTTTGACCATGACGAATCGACAAAACATGTCAACTCAAAACGTCCAAAACGTCCAAAACAATAGATTGTTATTAGCTTCTAAGGTAAATAGAATAAATCACAATATCACAGATCACAGACACAGATACAGAGCAATGAAATAAATATCTCACAGTGGAAAATTTAAAAGACAATAGTAGTTCATGAAGCTACTAAATAAATTTACATCAGAGTTTACATAAATAATGCAGCGTAAGTCTAATACCATGAATTTAAGATACATAAATAAAAAGATAAATTTATAAACTAAAATGACAAGAGTAGCTGGAACTGGATCAACTGAACAGGTGGATACATGTGAGAAAATCTAATATAAACTCCAACTCCGAAAGTGAATCTCAAAAGCTGTAATACTTGATCTGACCCGAGCAGTAATGCAAAACAAAACAACTCGGATCAGGACTGGCATTCTCATGGAAGAAAATCAACTCAAATGAAATGTTCGATGAAATGCAATCAGTAACTTAGAGGATGTTTAGAATCACCATCCTCTAAGGATCCGTCAAACTAATACTATATATTATAATACGCTATATACAATAGTGTCTATCAGTAAAGTAAAATATCAAAATAGCATAAGCGGGATTACCATGATTATCCTTACACCATTTATATATTCCCATAATATATACAGTACCGTAATTCCTCTGTAAATTGGAGGTTGATCAGAGGGCATTCCATATAAAACGGTACAAAACAAAGTCGTAGTGGGATCGTATAAGGCATGTGACAAGGCACGCAAGGATTGCCAGGGTGGATTCACCGTTTGCAGAGCCGGACTGGTGGTAACGCATAGTAGCTACTACCGCCCACCTCGATACACACTCCCAAAATCAAAAGGGCCCAAATCGAATCTCAACAGTAATAGAATAATATCGAAGAAGTATGCTCGATAAGAGGTATGACCTCACTTGGTCCGTGCATGGCTCCTGTTTTAGCCACATCAAGCTGACTCAAGGTAGTCAGGGTCTCATAATTAATATGAAATAAAATAAAATGGAGTCATTCACCAAATCATCGCCTTCATTCTGGAACTCCACTGCGTACACAGTTGTTAAAGTGGTTTTCGGTATTGGCCGAGAATATGACACTAGCCGATCCCGGTCTCTTTAACAACCAAACGTTTACATTTTCACACTGTGATCATTATTTTATAAATCATTTTATAAAATCATTTATACGAAAGCTCGTATTCGAATTTGAATTCAAAAGTTAATATCTAACTTCATATATATTAAATTTTTGAAAACAGCTCATTTATATCGCTTTAATCAAATCGATTACAAAAACCATAACATAAAGATTTCAAAATATAGTATAAACTAATGACATATTATTTAACTTCAGTTTTATATGATTTTCTAAAATTATTACATAACAATTTCAAATCCGAAAACAACTTATTTTCAAATCATATCATAATGATCGCAAGTTCCACTTAAATCGATGCAAAATATTTACCTCGATAATATTTCGGTTTGGTTTATATTCATCAAAACTCAAGTTCAACAATTCAATTGTTTCACGTTTACCATTATAAGATATCATTTAAATCGATTTATCAAATCCAATATTTCGGTTGAACTTCAATACATACACTTTAAATCAAAATCTCATATTTCGCTTACATAATTCAAAACAAATCATATCATACTTATAACTTGAATCATAAATTCAAATTCATTATTTAAAATTCGAATCAAACTCTTATATTTCAAATTCGACAAGTCATATCTTATTTACTCAAGTCGTACAATTCCATATTGAAAAAAATTCAAATCATACATTTCAAAACCATTTTATAAATTCGATTTCACAAATTTCATAATTCAACTTACGATTATAAAAATCAATTCCGTATATAAACTTATACATATATATTCTAAATCTCATTTAGTCACATTAAGTTCAATTCAATTTGAATTCAAATCCATATCTCATATGAGTTTAATGCAAAAATCAAATATCGTTATTACAAGTTCAAACCTCGACTTAAGTCACAAAATCTTACTTAAACCAACTTTGAGTTTTAAAGTTTGCAAATTATATATAAAAATAAATTAAAATTTGAAAACAGATATATATATAAGTTTATAGAATTCTAATAATAATTAGAAAATAGATTATAACATATATAAAATAGGTTTAAAGAAAATATTAATATATAAAGGTTTAAATTACATATATGATTAAGTTATATGGTTTAAAATAAATAAAATTATAGGTAAAATTTCAAATAAGTATTTGAACCATTTTTTTTCTCAAAATCAGTTTTAAAACATATAATTTAAAATTTATAAAACTTAAGTTTAAAAATTCTTAAAAAAATATAAATTCTTAAATTATTAATTAAACTCAAAATTTCCAAATTACATTATTACGAAAACATGACCAACGATGTCCGTATTTAAATTTCTACCCATTGGTCAAGCGATACAGATATTTATCGTTTCATCCCGCAGTTTATAAATTTCTACAGGTCTATCATTTCAACCCGCAATCCCAAATTCAGTAAAATCGTTCAGGCCGATCATTTCAACCCATAACGATTTTTCCCTAATTTAATTTCCATTTGGGTTTGTATCATTTCAACCCTTAATAATTTTTCCGAAACTAGGGGTATCTACAACATAACAAATCATCACATATCATCAACCACATTATAGTCATTTATAATCAGTTCACATACAGGTCATATGGATATCGAGTCACATATGAAAGTGTACATATTAATCAAACAATTTCTATTAGCAGTCCTACACATTTCATAACAGTTCAAATAGTTGATCTAACATCCATTAAATAATGTGAGTTAGGTGTGAGATAAACTCACCAATCGTGGCACAGAACGGAGGCAATAGATGGACTGACACCGAATGAGATGGCAACTTCCAAGAACGATTCAGAAGGGATTCAACTAGACAATCACTCAATATTTCATTTAATTTTAAAAGAGGAAGCTAAGGGAACTACAATGGATCGATTCGACTATTGGTTTTTTTTTGGATGGTTTCGAACTCAACACCAAGCTCAACTTTTAAAACAAGCAAAACAAATTTTACAAAATAAAATTTTACAAACAAATTTATAACATATTAATATTTATGTATACTTATACACACCAAACAACCATAATATATATATATTCTATTTTGAAACACTCACCCCAATACATCCAAACCTCATATACATTATATATAATTTATAAAATACATCGAAAATTATATATATTATAAATTATATACATATGTAAATAAAATACACTAGATTACATATGCCAAGACCAAATCAAAACACACTCACTCATACACAAATTCACAAACACACACGGCAACCGACATGAAAAAATTTAAATCCATACTCATGCAATACACCCCAAAACAGGTACAAACTCAACACAGTAACATTAAAACCCAAAACACTCACATGAAATAATGTCATACACACGCACAGAAGTCCCCATTCCTACACGCACAAGAACTCACGCTTCAAAATGAAAAACCCATAGGGTCGACTCGACTATGGTTAGGGAAGAGTCAAATCTGGAAGTGGGTCGGATGGCGGAGCCGTGGGAAGCCAGGATAGCAGATGGGACTGGGCTTGGGGTTTGGCAAGGGCGTTGGGCGAATAGCAGGAGGGACGTGGCTCGACTGTCAGGTCAGCGGCTTTAGTGAGGTAGCAGGCGGCTTATAGTAGAAAAGGACGGAGGCTGCGGACGCGGGGACGACAAAGACTGTTGTCGGCGGATCTAGGCATGGAGGAACGGATGAGGGGTGTCAGCTACCGAATCAACAATGGGTTTGGCGAGGCATTTAGGAGGGAAAGTGGAGCGGCGTTGAATGTAGGGAGGCTCGCGGTTGGAGAAAGGGAAGCAATACGGTGAAGGGGTGAACACACGTTGAGGGGAAACAGTTAGAAAGGGAATGAAATATGTGAAAAACAATGGGGAAGGAGTAAAATGGCTAATGGAAAAAACTACTGTTTTTTATAAGAGAAGGACCAATAGGGAAAAGAAAAAGGGATTGAACTGTTAAATACACGAGTCCAATGGTATACACAAAAGCGCTGAACGGTTCCTTTGGTAATTGAGTTTGAATGGTTCGAAAACGAGGAATATACGGGAGGATTAAAACGTGCAACTTTAGAATCGGTAAAGTCGAAAATACACACAACACTTTCAGCTCAAAAAGGTATGGTTTCAAAATTCAAAACAAACATGGAACAGAAATAAATAAATAAATCAAGGAACTGATCGGTTTGCAACTGAAAGGGAATGAATGGTTTGAATAATGAATAGTGAACTTACATTTATGGAAATATATACCGAATGGTATTGAAATAAAACAAACGAACGGTTTCCAAATATAAAAATGAATGGACATTTAATTAAAATGAACAGTTTAAACTAAAAGAAGAACGGATAGGAAATTGAAATAGAACCTAGGGTTTCAACGTGAATGGAACAAACGTTCTATCTTTGAATAGAAGAAAAAGGGATTTCGATAAAAATTTTGAACGATGTTTACAACCATAGTCGATCTATATAAATAAGAGAATATTCTGAAATTAAGTCAACTGTAAAAATTTATTAATATAAAAAACAAAATATATAACGATACGATTTTAATTATTAAAATTTAAGAAATAAATTTCAAACACAAATCAATAAACTAGACAAAATAAAATAAATTAAACAAAAGAAAATATCGACTTGCAATATTAAAACATATTTATATCAACCCAAATAGTCATTTTATAAATTCTAAAGCAATATAAATTTAAATCATAAATCAATATTATTATTTCAATAAAATTCAGACAATTAACATAAATAAAACCAAATTTTTAATTAAATCATTAAATAAATATACTTAAAGTTTAATGTTGTTACACAACCACAACACCATCTCCCCTCCTATGATGAGCCTCTGTGAACCAAAGCCTCTCTTATGGCCACATAAACTAATGCAACAAAGCTGCTGCATCCTCCGAGCTCCCCATTGCAAGACCTCTTTTCCCCAGTAACTCGCTCACTGTTGTCACCCCATGCACAGTCCGTGACCCCAACAATTGAAGTCTGTGCATACATCAAAATAATGAAGCAAAGAGTGATAACGCAAGTTTAATGCATGCGCAGCAGGTAGAAAATGGAGCTTTTGGGAATTTGGAACATGAAGGAAGTGGAAAAAGTGTTCGGCAGCACTAAACTACACACAAGAAAAAAAAATGGAAAAAAAATGATTAGATTCCCTTTTATTGTCTCGGCCTCCCCTTTGAAAACAACCATTTGATCCTTCTGCAAACTTCACCGTCCACATCAACTCGGCCAACAATAATTCCAACTACCTAAGTTTGTTGTGAGACAAGCTTCGGTCTTCTTGTGTATTGAGAGAAATAAGAACACGTGTTAACATATAAAATATTTATACAAGTTGGTGGTGTTGGTGGTAAAGTGAACGACATGCACGTAGTAGTATCAACCTTCCGTGAAAGCTTGTACTTGACGGTTTGTAGAGTTGATTCTGGTTGACAGAGATCCATTAGTGAAGAATTTGGAGAGCTGTGGGTGAGAACCCCTATTTTTATTTAATTTTAAATTTAGTAAGAGTAATTAGTTATAATTAATTTATAATTATGATGAGCTGATAATTGGTAGTTGCGGATATTTGTAGTTACTTGTGATGTTTGGTTGATACCCATCTAGTTAGAATACACCAAACACTGAGCTTTATTGACCGTAATGCTCTACACATAGTGAAATTGGTTGTTATAAATTTTGTGTGTTTACAATGAATGACTTCGTGCTTGTATGGTTGATCATTGGTTTGTTCATGGTTGCATCACACACACCGTAGTTATGAAATTGTGCGGATAATCGACACAAATCTTCTTGCCATGGAAATAATGATTTTATTACTAAATTTAATGGTTTGAAATTAAACTCTGAATTATTTTGGAAATTGTTGAAAATATAAAATAGTTAAATAATGTTCATCGATGTTGAAAGAAATGGTTTTAAAAATTTAGAGAGAAATGGTATTCGAATTTTGTACCCAAATTATGGATATTTATGCAAACAATGAATTCGGGTCAATAATCAGACAAGTTTGAAGAAATTATTATTCAATTTATTTTGAAATGAAGATTCGGAAATTTAAAAATGATAAATTGAAATAAGTGATTTTGCACTAAAAAGGAGATTTAAAAATATTATTTTGAAAAGAATCAGAATATGGGTTTAAATTTAGATTATGAAAATTTAAGTTTATTTTGAAAAGAATTTCAACGATTTATATTAAATCGTTATATAGCTCGAATTGAACGCATCGCGTAGCGATAGTTCATTAATATCGATTTTAATTTTCAAACAACGATAACTTGAACATTTTAAATCAGATTGACATGAAACGAGAAACGTCTGAATCCTATCAATAATAGTTCTTGAATAGAAGAGAGATTTTCGAGTTCTAACATATGGTTTTCAAGATAGGTTTAAATTAAAATTAGAAAAGGTTGTTATATGTGCAGTTTGGCGATTGTAAGTGAAACTGAATAGAACAGACTTATATATAAAAGAAAAGTAATTTGGGAAATTCTGATAAATCATATTTTATTATATAAAAGTGATATGAGTTGAAATATCTGAAATTTGAATAAATGAGTCTATTTGATCTAAATAGCCATTTTCAACACTTTTTCTAACGCTATTATAAAATATTTCTTCGAAAATGATTTGGTTTGAAAGATTTTTAAACCATGAATTATTGTTCAAACCATGGAAAGAGGTTGTTAAATATTTTGGAATTTTGAAGAGCTAAAAATTGTTTCATATAAAACTTATTTTAAATTTTCCAATTTTAAATAAGATATTGAAAACTTGAAAACGTAAAGGAAATGAATTAGTTGAATATTCGATATGAGAAGAAAATTTTGGAATGTTATGAAAATCTAATATTTACGTGAGTTCGTGTATTTACATCGAATAATAAGTAGATTTAATCCTATTTGAAATACCAATTGATGAATTATCGTGAATGGAATTGTAAACCAAATTAAGATTTGGTAATTGAAAAATATTTATGAAAATAATAACAACGAATAACATAATTATGTTTTGGTATATAAGATTGGAAATGAATATTGAATTTCACAGAAGGGTTAGGGCGGTAACGAGGTTATGGAAACTGAAATAAATCCAACCTTGATTTTAAGTGGATTAATAACAATTGGGAAGGAGATTTAAATTAGAAATCTGAAATAATTCATAACTATTGTTTTAAAATACGCTTATTACTTGGGAAGACCGGGATTGAATACATGTTTGAAAACCATTCCAAGTAATAATACGAAGTTATAAAGAATTGAAGACTAGGAAATCGATAAGTGAAGACCGAGAATCTTCTAGTTGTTCGGATTGATTGCTAATATCTCGGTTGAGCCGATCACTCAATACGAGGCTATAAGTAGCATGAGATCTGAACATATTTAGAGATTTTCGAATTGTTGTTTCGTTCAGACCCAGAAAGGACTCGTATGGATTGTGTGTACGACATTGAAATTGACTGCGTAGCACTGATCTCTTTTAATTCATATTGGATTTGTGGCAATAAATTATTCTCATCTCTAAGACATATAAGCTTAGAGGTTATGTATTGATGGAAATCAGTGACATATTGTGAATTGTCAATGTGGCATACTCGAGTTATGAAATGAGCTAGTGATGATCAAAGCATGACTTGTTGAAGCATTGCTTTGTGTATATCGTGACATCGACCAACCTCACACCCCGGATTGAGAGTAAACTGGAGGTTATGTTGTATACGTAATCTCTAGTGAAAATCAAAAGCTGCGGCGGTAAATCTACCTCGAAACCTGAGGGAATAAAGTATATACGATGTCTAGATGTTAACCGGGATGTATACTTTTGCGTTATGTAATCGGTGTCCATTGTCTGGATGTTAACTAGGAGATACATAGCTTTGTGTCCTCGATTGATCTTTCATGCCAAGAACCATCATATTGGAAACCCAATAACCAGCCTTTCGTTTTGTTTGTAAACTATATATGTGGGCATGGGTACTATGCTTGCTAAGATTAATATATTTATTTGTGAAATGGTTTCAATACTATGCACTAATGACAATACTAAAAGAGCTTTTTTCACATATTAAAGCATTTTTGGTTATCATAAGGCAAACTTGCCCATTTGTTGTGCGCTTGCATTGTGTGATATGGGACGAGCTTATGATAGCTTCATTTTTGTAATAACCCGGAAATCTGGGCCAGTTTAAAATTTTTATTTTGGCAATTTTAGCGAATTTTGATTATTTAAAATGAATTATTTTAAATAATAACGACGAGAAATTTATTTTGAATAGAATTCAAACGAACATATTTATACAGATCATCGTTAGAATATAAACATTTATTTATATTTATAAATGGATTTGAAAATGGCGCGGTAGTTCGATAATTCAATTTCAAAATTCAAATGAACATACCGGGTGCAAAATAAACCGGATTTTAGTGAAACCAAAAATAATTGAATCTAATTGAGAATATCTTTCCAACGAATCCGAAAAATCAAAATTTCATAGCGGGAATCAAAAGATATGTCCAGTTGAAAATTCTGAATAGTCGCTATGGAATTCAGGCCCTTAAAAATGGAAATTTTGCAAACGACCTCGAATTTCGACGAAACCACTTTTGTTGGATCCGTGATGTAAAGTTATTAACAGGTTTCAAATTTCATAATTTTTCGAATCAATATGTGAGCGTGGCAAGGGAAAACGCATTTGACCAGTTTCAGTTGATTTTAATCGACTGGAAAATGGCCATTTTTCAAACGGTCGCAGAATTCGATGAAATTAGTTTTGTTAGGACCGTATCGTCAATACGAAGCTAGAAATATTTTTTGGGGAATTTTTAGGGTCCGTATGTGACCCCGGTAAATTGAAGTGCGCGTTCAAATTCAATATATACTGATTTATATTTTGAATTAGATGAAAACTGATCGAAACAGCCGGATCAGCTTACGATACATATCCCATTGTGTTCGGAATGGGGGCAATTAGCTAGGGGCGACAGTCGTTGAGCTTGATTTGGAATCTGAATGAAAAAGTTACAGTATGGAAATTAATTAATATAATTATATATTTAAATATAAAATCCCTCTCCCCTTTTAGCTTTCTCTTTCCCCCTTTTTACTTCAAATCGGTCAACGCAGAAGGAAAAAAAAACGCGATCTGGAAACCGTCGCCCAACCCTCCATCGTTGCCGCCAGTCTTCACCCACCACCACCGCGTCGAGCTCAGCCCCTCCGATCTCTTCCCTCCGGTCACCAGTCCCTCCCCATCGCTTCTCCCCTAATCTCGACCCCCATACACCTCGAAACCCCACGGAAACCCTAGGGCACACGAAGCCACCGAATTCGCCTTCCCTCTCGACGATGGAGGATCACGTGATGCTGCTTCACGTGGCGGTTTCCGATACGTCTCCGGCGCAGTGGTTTTGGTGCAGCAGCGACGAGGATCGGGGAAGCAACTTCCGTTCATAACCTGGAACGATGGAAAAAGGGGTGCAATGTTTAATTAACATTATAAAAGGTAATTTACATTGTTAAATTTCAGTTTAATTTAATTAACGTTGAATTTAAAATTCAGTTTTCAATTTAATTCACATGGTTATTGAAGATATATACAACATTGTTCTTGAAAATATGATTTTTAAAAAAGGAAATTGCTTTGGTAATGAAAATAGCTTTGAAATTATAATAGGAATTTTTATATAAATATAAACATAGTATAAAAATATATGATTTTGCTAGTATAAAAATTCGATTTTTCTATATTGAATAGCGAAGTAAAAATTCGATTTTTTATATTGAATAGCGAAGTAAAAATTCGATTTTTCTATATTGAATAGCGAAGTAAAAATTCGATTTTTCTATATTGAATAGCGAAGTAAAAATTCGATTTTTCTATATTGAATAGCGAAGTAAAAATTCGGTTTTTCTATATTGATTAGCGAAGTAAAAATTCGATTTTTATATAGGTAGTGAATACGGAAGACGAAAGTAACAAAAGAAGAAGCGGTGAAGATTTTCTACACATGAAGAGTCGAGGCGTTTGGTTTAGCTAATTGGTGAGAACTTCTCACTCTTTAATTTAATTTTCTAGTTGAAATATATACTAGGATGCAGACGGTGTTTAGTAGCACCCGACACCCGTCGTCCACAGACCATGGACGACTTGTATGCTTGATTGTTTGATTTTGATGTGTAGTTGATTGTGTGATGTGATGTGAAATGAAATAAAATATTTATATAGTTGGAAATATTTTATAGTTAAAAATAGAATTTTTAACGTATATATGAAATGAAATAAAAATAAACAAATCGGACGATTTGTTTATATACACACATTTGACTGATATTGATTGAGACGATAAATTTTACACATCGCCCAACTTCACAAATAAAATCTGTGTAGGATTGTTTGAAACCCCACATGGGTATTGGGATGATATATGACGTACACTAATCCCGATTGTTTAGTTGTATGTCGATCGATTGATTGACAGACTGTTATAAGCGTTGAATATTTATAATTGATGCTTATACAGTGTAGAATGCACTTTGGATGATGGTTGATTATTCATCGTTGTTATTGTATACATGTGTTGTAGAAAACCCATATAATTAACATTATATGGTAATTGATTGGGCCTCATTCCAGTTTGAAAATAGAATATTTGAAAAAGAAATATTTGAAATAGAATATTTGAAATAGGAATATTTGAAAAAGAAATATTTGAATAGAAATATTTGAAATACAAATATTCGAAATAGAATATTTGAAAATATAGAAATATATGAAGCCGTGTTGATTAGATTGACGCCATTTTGACGTGAACGATATTTATATCGATTTTATTCATTTTATAATGAATATCGAAAGTGATTTCAAAATCTGATATTTTGAAAGGAATTGAAATTCGAATTGAAATTAAATATAAATGAATTCGAATTGAAATTGAATATAAATGAATTCGAATTGAAATGGAATTGAATTGAAAACGAACTGAAATTGAATTAGAAATCAATTAGAATTGAAATTGACTTGAAATGAATTTAAAACGAATTTATATTGGAATATTCAATTTTGATTTGAAATCGAATATGAAGTTGAAACCGTTTTGAAAATGAATTGAAAACGATTTATAAAGCACGTTTTGATTTGAGATCGACGAAGTATATATTATATATATAATATAATGGCCTGAATAGAACTCGCCGCGCCGCGGTAGTTCGCGAATTTCGACCATTGACTTCGAACGGATATTACGGGAGATCCGACCGTCGGATTCTCCTAAAACCGGAACCGTTGGGTTCGTATCGAAAAGAGATTTTTAACGACTATTAGAAATTTGAAATCTAACGGTTGGATTTGGAGATACGTCCAAATAAAGTTTGGAAAAGGTCGTTGTAAGTGCAGTTCGATGGCCGTTGATGGAAATCGACTGTACGGGCCTTAATAAAATTATTAAAAATAGTAATAATTTGTGTAAAATCATAAGAAATGATTTGTGAAGAATTGGGATGAAAAACTCCATATTTGAAAAGATAAAAATAGATTTTTATCGAAATGAACTAGTTTTGAACTAGAATTATAATTCTATTTATTTTTAAATAAATAAATTGAATTTGAAATGGTTTTGAAAATAACCAGAATTTCCAATGATTGCATTGGAATGGATTTGAATCGAAATTGTCTTCGGAATATTTCGATGTTGGATTTCGTGATTATACAGATGTTATGGAAATTTGAAAGATATAGATATATATATCGTTATTTCCAATACGATATCTGTTGGTCGTAGAATTTGATATTGAATATAAGCCGATATATTTTCTATTCAGAGCCTTGTATTTAATATCAAATGTGATTTGGGTTTGTCGTGAATGGTGTCTTGACTAACACTGTTCTTGAACCCAGTTGAGAAAAGATTAAATCTTTTTATTTAGATTTAATGAAGTGTACCAATTAAATAATATTTAATTAGAATTGAATTGATATTGATTTTTGGGTTTATCGTAGACAGTGTTTTAAATGACACTCGTTCTTTAACCCGATAGTTGATGGAATGTGATTTTGGGTTGTAGTGAACGGTATCTTCAATAGTACTGTTCTTAGACCCCAAGGAGTTGAGAAAATCAGAAACTAACTGGAGGTTAGTTAAGTTGAATGGTTTCAGAGTTATTGATCTGATGTTGGTTTCGGCCTTCGGGGTTAATACTTAGGGAATTGCTCACTTGCTAATTTACAGTTAGGGACTGATTGAAATGTGATGTGATTTTGGGTTTATCGTGAACTGTGTTTTAAATGACACTGATTCTTTAACCCAGTCACAGATTAAAACTAAGTGGAGTTTTAATGAATCTTTAATTAGATTGAAATGATCTAGAATGGAGTATCACCAGTTTTGCTCCAGGCAATAGTTAAATCTTTAATTAGATTTGAACGTGAAATGGTAATTAAATTTACCGATAACACCGTGGTGTTAGATATGAAGTATTACCAGTTTTACTTCATGGGATGAATAGGTTGGGGTTGGGAAATTAAAACAAATGATTACTTCGGTAAGGTTCATTAATCCCGACTAGTTGAATCGATATTCAGAGGAAGATTAAAGAATAAATTTTAATGATTTATCTTTGATAAAATTAATGGGAACCTTTCCCTATGAATGTGAAATTTAAAAACTAACTGTCGGTTAGCTAAGCAGAATGGTTTTCTGGATATTGATCTGATGTTGGTTTCGGCCTTCGGGGTTAATATTTGGGGAATTATTCTCTTGTTAATTTACGGTTAGTGACTGATAAATTGGAATGAGGCATATGTTGTGTTTGTGTAACACTTGTTTATTATATATGCGAGTTATTCGGAAAGACCGGGTTTATCCCATTCTGAATAACTGATTCGACGTGGTGTCGAAGATGAAGACGGTGGTTGAAGAACGGAGGTCTTCACGTCGTTGGGTAATTACTGATGATCTTGATTGGGCTGTACACCCAAGAAGGTGGAAACAGTCGGTGATCGTCCAGACGTACTTGGAGATCGATGGATATGCGGGGTACTAGGTGCCTCCAGTTTCGTTCAGACCCAGAACGAACTTGTAAATGGACTATGTGTCTGACATTGGATTTTAGTCTGTGTGATTGATTTCTATTAAATATATATCTGTTTGGCAGCGGAGAATTTATTCTCTTGCTTAACGCCCTTCTCTGAGACGTACGAGCTCAGGGGTTATATACAGATGGATATCAAACGCATAGAGTGAATTGCCTGTGTGGCATGCCTAAGATGCAAATGATCAAGGCTTCTGTTGAAAAGCAAAGTCTTGTGGTTGATGATCAAAGAACCGCCTGTGTGGCATAGCTTTATATAGCGTAAATTCGCGAGCCTCACACCCCGGTTGTGAACCAGAAACGGGAGAGGACCTCAGGGAGGGCATGTGTTTCCTTCTAGCTAGGGTGGTGTCATTGACCTACCAGCCCTTACATTTATATACTTTTCACCTGTGTGGTTGTTGCTGTTGCGAGGCGCCTTGGTTAGATCGGACGATCCGGGTCCGATGGAGCCATTCGTTGTCTCATTTACGCCACAAACGGCGGGGAAACGCAGTTTTCAGGAATTTTAATCCACATCGATGGACCGGCCCTGTCGCTCCAAGGCTTGACTGAGTACTTGCCTGAGACATGGGATAGATTGTCTCGAATCGGTAGAGGATGATCCCTGGCCTCGATTCATAGATGGAAATCCAATTTCCAAATACGTGACATTTGCGGTTTTATTTGTAGAGCCCAGTATGGCGACATAGTGGGATGGGGCGCTCATGTCGCCTATGATTGATACTTATGATTTGAAGTTGTTTTATACACTATGCACATATAATAGTATCAAAAGATTTGTTTTAAACGTATCAAGCATTCTTGGCTATTATAAGGTAAAAACCCTATCCTCCGGCTTGCGTTGCATTGTGTGATAGGAACTGGGTCTTATAATAGCTTCATTTTTCTTTATTTAGCATTGCGCTGTTTGTTTTATGCACTGGTATTCTTGGGAGGAAACCCGTTCCGTGTTATACGGCGTGGTCCCTTGATTTACCTAACTTTAAAAATAAAGATTAATAACTGTTTTAGTTCTCACACCAGTCACATGACTGACCTGGAGTTTATTGTTTTAACCTAAACTCTGGGTGCCCTTATTTTGACACGGGCAGCTAGTAATTTTGGTTTTGCAGATTTATATTCACAGAATCCTGGTTTACAGCTGGAACGATATCCGGAAAGCTTTGTATCTGAATATCTCCTTCTAGTTGTGTTTTGTATTATTTCCGCTGCGATGTATTTAGATGTAATTTAAATCTCTGATATTTCTGTGTAATATTCATTTATACTCTGTATATTCTTGTATTCTGATGGAATTGTTGTAATTAACAATGAAATGTTCTTCTGTTTGCGTTCCAATTTGTCGTGTTCTCAAAACGAATAGGGGTTTCGAACGGTCTAGACTGGTTTAACGACTGATTCAGATCGAGCAAAATTCCTTGCCGTTACATTTGGTATCAGAGCTTTGGTTTACCAAGCTCAGAGAACAAGGCACATTAGAACCATACGAAAGAATTCATCAGATATTGGATTAGTAATATCCAATTAGAATGACTCGTTAGAGATGGGATCAGTAGTATCCTAGAACGAGTGTGAAGGGTGTATTTTTGAAAATGAAAACAAGTTTTGTTTTGAAAATTTAAATCACTTATTCGTATTTGATTATTTATTATATATTGAATTGGGACAATCCAATATATAAAGATTTTGCATATATGTCTTGCAAACGTGTATTCGAAGTTTTAATGTATTGGATGGTTACAGTATCATACTCTAGTGCCCGGGGGTAAGTCTGGTGATGGGGCACCATCGCCAGTATTTATTTTCGAGTTTCGAAAGTGAGATTTCTATATATTTCCAATTGACTGGTGTGAGAACCGAAACTAGATAGGGCTTATTGTTGTGATTTGGCATCAAAAAACTAATTTTTGACTATATATCAAAGTTATGAATTTCAAAAGCTAATCAACTAATTGATTGATGGTTGTGTTGTTGATTATTGGTTGATTAATTAAAATTTGAACCATATAGCCAAATTGTATCAAATATTGAATTGTATTGAAAATTAGCCGCATTTGCTTGCATATACTTGTACATACATTGAACAGGTCATAGCAAGGAGGCTAGAGCAGAGAATAAAATTTGTTTGCCCGACAAATAGGTACATGTTTATCATAATTTACTGTTTTGTTTGGGTGATGAAGATTTTATGAGCCGATTGGCTAGCCGCTTGGCTTTTTCTTTTTCTTTTTGAGATCAGAGGGCCTGTATGGCAATTTCGGGATTTTCCCATGCTCCCGGTGCAGGGGAGGTTATGGCGAAATTTTTCGAAAATTTAGGGTGTTAGCCAAATTTTTGAAAAATTTGAAAAGTTCTTAGAAACTGAAAAGTTGAAGAACTTAAGCCGTAGTGAAAACACGAAAGTTGAGTTGATTTGTGAAACAACTTTCGGCTTTGTTCCTTTTCGGGGACGAAAAGTTTTAAGTGGGGGAGATTGTAATAATCCGGAAATCTGGGCCAGTTTAAATTTTTTATTTTGGCAATTTTAACGAATTTTGATTATTTAAAATAAATTATTTTAAATAATAACGACGAGAAATTTATTTTGAATAGAATTCAAATGAATATATTTATACAGATCGTCGTTAGAATATAAATATTTATTTATGTTTATAAATGGAATTGAAAATGGCACGGTAGTTCGATAATTCAATTTCAAAATTCAAATGAACATACCGGGTGCAAAATAAACCGAATTTTAGTGAAACCAAAAATAATTGAATCTAATTGAGAATATCTTTCAAACGTATCCGAAAAATCAAAATTTCATAGCAGGAATCAAAAGATATGTCCAGTTGAAAATTCCGAATAGTCGCTATGGAATTCAGGCCCTTAAAAATGGAAATTTTGCAAACGACCACGGATTTCGACGAAACCACTTTTGTTGGATCCGTGATGTAAAGTTATTGCTAGGTTTCAAATTTCATAATTTTTCGAATCAATATGTAAGCGTGGCAAGGGAAAACGCGTTTGACCAGTTTCAGTTGATTTTAATCGACTGGAAAATGGCCATTTTTCAAATGGTCACAGAATTCGATGAAATTAGTTTTGTTAGGACCGTATCGTCAATATGAAGCTAGAAATATTTTTTTCGGGAATTTTTAGGGTCCGTATGTGACCCCGGTAAATTGAAGTGCGCGTTCAAATTCAATATATACTGATTTATATTTTGAATTTGTTGAAAACTGATCGTAACAGCCAGATCAGCTTACGATACATATCCCATTGTGTTCGGAATGGGGGCAATTAGCTAGGGGTGACAGTCGTTGAGCTTGATTTGGAATTCGAATGAAAAAGTTACAATATGGAAATTAATTAATATAATTATATATTTAAATATAAAATCCCTCTCCCCTTTTAGCTTTCTCTTTCCCCCTTTTTACTTCAAATCGGTCAACGCAGAAGGAAAAAAAAAGAAATGCGATCTGGAAACCGTCGCCCAACTCTCCATCGTCGCCGCCAGTCTTCACCCACCACCACCGCGTCGAGCTCAGCCCCTCCGATATCTTCCCTCTAGTCACCAGTCCCTCCCCATCGCTTCTCCCCTAATCTCGACCCCATACACCTCGAAACCCCACGGAAACCCTAGGGCGCACGAAGCCACCGAATTCGCCACCCCTCTCGGCGATGGAGGATCACGTGATGCTGCTTCACGTGGCGGTTTCCGATAGGTCTCCGGTGCAGTGGTTTTGGTGCAGCAGCGACGAGGATCGGGGAAGCAAGTTCCGTTCATAACCTGGAACGATGGAAAAAGGGGTGCAATGTTTAATTAACATTATAAAAGGTAATTTACATCGTTAAATTTCAGTTTAATTTAATTAACGTTGAAATTAAAATTCAGTTTTCAATTTAATTCACATGGTTATTGAAGATATATATAACATTGTTCTTGAAAATATGATTTTTAAAAAAGGAAATTGCTTTGGTAATGAAAATAGCTTTGAAATTATAATAGGAATTTTTATATAAATATAAACATAGTATAAAAATATATGATTTTGCTAGTATAAAAATTCGATTTTTCTATATTGAATAGCGAAGTAAAAATTCGATTTTTCTATATTGAATAGCGAAGTAAAAATTCGATTTTTCTATATTGAATAGCGAAGTAAAAATTCGATTTTTCTATATTGAATAGCGAAGTAAAAATTCGATTTTTCTATATTGAATAGCGAAGTAAAAATTTTATTTTTCTATATTGAATAGCGAAGTAAAAATTCGATTTTTCTATATTGATTAGCGAAGTAAAAATTCGATTTTTATATAGGTAGTGAATACGGAAGACGAAAGTAACAAAAGAAGAAGCGGTGAAGATTTTCTACACATGAAGAGTCGAGGCGTTTGGTTTAGCTAATTGGTGAGAACTTCTCACTCTTTAATTTAATTTTCTAGTTGAAATATATACTAGGATGCAGACGGTGTTTAGTAGCACCCGACACCCGTCGTCCACAGACCATGGACGGCTTGTATGCTTGATTGTTTGATTTTGATGTGTAGTTGATTGTGTGATGTGATGTGAAATGAAATAAAATATTTATATAGTTGGAAATATTTTATAGTTAAAAATAGAGTTTTTAACGTATATATGAAATGAAATAAAAATAAACAAATCGGACGATTTGTTTATATACACACATTTGACTGATATTGATTGGGACGATAAATTTTACACATCGCCCAACTGCACAAATAAAATCTGTGTAGGACTGTTTGAAACCCCACACGGGTATTGGGATGATATATGACGTACACTAATCCCGATTGTTTAGTTGTATGTCGATCGATTGATTGACAGACTGTTATAAGCGTTGAATATTTATAATTGATGCTTATACAGTGTAGAATGCACTTTGGATGATGGTTGATTATTCATCGTTGTTATTGTATGCATGTGTTGTAGAAAACCCATATAATTAACATTATATGGTAATTGATTGGGCCTCATTCCAGTTTGAAAATAGAATATTTGAAAAAGAAATATTTGAAATAGAATATTTGAAATAGGAATATTTGAAATAGAAATATTCGAAATAGAATATTTGAAAATATAGAAATATATGAAGCCGTGTTGATTAGATTGACGCCATTTTGACGTGAACGATATTTATATCGATTTTATTCATTTTATAATGAATATCGATCGAAAGTGATTTCAAAATCTGATATTTTGAAAGGAATTGAAATTCGAATTGAAATTAAATATAAATGAATTCGAATTGAAATTGAATATAGATGAATTCGAATTGAAATGGAATTGAATTGAAAACGAACTGAAATTGAATTAGAAATCAATTAGAATTGAAATTGATTTGAAATGAATTTAAAAAGAATTTATATTGGAATATTCAATTTTGATTTGAAATCGAATATGAAGTTGAAACCGTTTTGAAAATGAATTGAAAACGATTTATAAAGCACGTTTTGATTTGAGATCGACGAAGTATATATTATATATATTATATATATAATATAATGGCCTGAATAGAACTCGCCGCGCCGCGGCAGTTCGCGAATTTCGACCATTGATTCGAACGGGTATTATGAGAGATCCGACTGTCGGATTCTCCTAAAACCGGAACCGTTGGGTTCGTATCGAAAAGAGCTTTTTAACGACTATTAGAAATTTGAAATCTAACAGTTGGATTTGGAGATACGTCCAAATCAAATTTGGAGAAGGTCGTTGTAAGTGCAGTTCGATGGCCGTTGATGGAAATCGACTGTACGGGCCTTAATAAAATTATTAAAAATAGTAATAATTTTTGTAAAATCATAAAAAATGATTTGTGAAGAATTAGGATGAAAAACTCCGTATTTGAAAAGATAAAAATAGATTTTTATCAAAATGAACTACTTTTGAACTAGAATTATAATTCTATTTGTTTTTAAATAAATAAATTGAATTTGAAATGGTTTTGAAAATAACTAGAATTTCCAATGATTGCATTGGAATGGATTTGAATCGAAATTGTCTTCGGAATATTTCGATGTTGGATTTCGTGATTATACAGATGTTATGGAAATTTGAAAGATATAGATATATATATATCGTTATTTCCAATACGATATCTGTTGGTCGTAGAATTTGATATTGAATATAAGCCGATATATTTTCTATTCAGAGCCTTGTATTTAATATCAAATGTGATTTGGGTTTGTCGTGAATGGTGTCTTGACTAACACTGTTCTTGAACCCAGTTGAGAAAAGATTAAATCTTTTTATTTAGATTTAATGAAGTGTACCAATTAAATAATATTTAATTGGAATTGAATTGATATTGATTTTTGGGTTTATCGTAGACAGTGTTTTAAATGACACTCGTTCTTTAACCCGACAGTTGATGGAATGTGATTTTGGGTTGTAGTGAACGGTATCTTCAATAATACTGTTCTTTGACCCCAAGGAGTTAAGAAAATCAGAAACTAACTGGAGGTTAGTTAAGTTGAATGGTTTCAGAGGTATTGATCTGATGTTGGTTTCGGCCTTCGGGGTTAATACTTAGGGAATTGCTCACTTGCTAATTTACAGTTAGGGACTGATTGACATGTGATGTCATTTTGGGTTTATCGTGAACTGTGTTTTAAATAACACTGATTCTTTAACCCAGTCACAAATTAAAACTAAGTGGAGTTTTAATGAATCTTTAATTAGATTGAAATGATCTAGAATGGAGTATCACCAGTTTTACCCCAGGCAATAGTTAAATCTTTAATTAGATTTGAACGTGAAATGGTAATTAAATTTACCGATAACACTGTGGTGTTAGATATGAAGTATTACCAGATTTACTTCATGGGATGAATAGGTTGGGGTTGGGAAATTAAAACAAATGATTACTTCGGTAAGGTTCGTTAATCCCGACTAGTTGAATCGATATTCAGAGGAAGATTAAAGAATAAATTTTAATGATTTATCTTTGATAAAATTAATGGGAACCTTTCCCTATGAATGTGAAATTTAGAAACTAACTGTCGGTTAGCTAAGCAGAATGGTTTTCTGGATATTGATCTGATGTTGGTTTCGGCCTTCGGGGTTAATATTTGGGGAATTATTCTCTTGTTAATTTACGGTTAGTGGCTGATAAATTGGAATGAGGCGTATGTTGTGTTTGTGTAACACTTGTTTATTATATACGCGAGTTATTCGGAAAGACCGGGTTTATCCCATTCTGAATAACTGATTCGACGTGGTGTCGAAGATGAAGACGGTGGTTGAAGACCGGAGGTCTTCACGTCGTTGGGTAATTACTGATGATCTTGATTGGGCTGTACACCCAAGAAGATGGAAATAGTCGGTGATCGTCCAGACGTACTTGGAGATCGATGGATATGCGGGGTACTAGGTGCCTCCAGTTTCATTCAGACCCAGAACGAACTTGTAAATGGACTGTGTGTCTGACATTGGATTTTAGTCTGTGTGATTGATTTCTATTAAATATATATCTGTTTGGCAGCGGAGAATTTATTCTCTTGCTTAACGCCCTTCTCTGAGACGTACGAGCTCAGGGGTTATATACAGATGGATATCAAACGCATAGAGTGAATTGCCTGTGTGGCATGCCTAAGATGCAAATGATCAAGACTTCTGTTGAAAAGCAAAGTCTTGTGGTTGATGATCAAAGCACCGCCTGTGTGGCATAGCTTTGTGTAACGTGAATTCGCAAGCCTCATACCCTGGTTGTGAGCCAGAAACGGGAGAGGACCTCAGGGAGGGCATGCGTTTCCTTCTTGCTAGGGTGGTGTCAGTGACCTACCAGCCCTGACATTTATATACTTTTCACCTGTGTGGTTGTTGCTGTTGCGAGGCGCCTCGGTTAGATCGGACGATCCGGGTCCGATGGAGCCATTCGTTGGCTCATTTACGCCCCAAAGGGCGGGAAAACACAGTGTTCAGGAATTTTAATCCACATCAGTGGACCGGCCCTGTCGCTCCAAGGCTTGACTGAGTACTTTCCTGAGACAAGGGCTAGATTGTCTCGAATCGGTAGAGGATGATCCCTGGCCTCGGTTCATAGATGGAAATCCAATTTCCAAATACGTGACATTTGCGGTTTTATTTGTAGAGCCTAGTATAGAGACATAATGGGATAGGGCGCTCATGTCGCCTATGATTGATACTTATGATTTGAAGTTGTTTTATACACTATGCACATATAATAGTATCAAAAGATTAGTTTTAAACGTATCAAGCATTCTTGGCTATTATATGGTAAAAACCCTATCCTCCGGCTTGCGTTGCATTGTGTGATAGGAATTGGGTCTTATAATAGCTTCATTTTTCTTTATTTAGCATTGCGCTGTTTGTTTTATGCACTAGTATTCTTGGGAGGAAACCCGTTCCGTGTTATACGGCGTGGTCCCTTGATTTACCTAACTTTAAAAATAAAGATTAATAACTGTTTTAGTTCTCACACCAGTCACATGACTGACCTGGAGTTTATTGTTTTAACCTAAACTCTGGGTGCCCTTATTTTGACACGGGCAGCTAGTAGTTTTGGTTTTGCAGATTTATATTCACGGGATCCTGGTTTACAGCTGGAACGATATCCGGAAAGCTTTGTATCCGAATATCTCCTTCTAGTTGTGTTTTGTATTATTTTCGCTGCGATGTATTTAAATGTAATTTAAATCTCTTATATATCTTTGTAATATTCATTTATACTATGTATATTCTTGTATTCTGATGGAATTGTTGTAATTAATAATGAAATGTTCTTCCGTCTGCGTTCTGATGTGGCTTGTTCTCGAACTATCCGCGCTTTCCTCACCGGGGAAGTTACGGGTTTTCACAATTTTCACAAGTCATTGCGATTTTCTATGCACGAGAATTCATATGGAGTAAACCCGTTCCGTGTTAACAGCGTGGTCCGGTGAATTTTCCTAATTTTAAAATAAACCCGAAATATTAATTGTTTTGAGTTCTCACAGCAGTCCCACGACTGACCTAGAGTTTATTGTTTCCCCCCTAAACTCTGGGTACCCGTATTTTTACATGGGCAGCTAGTAGTTTAGTTGTAGGTTTAGCGTTTAAAGCTGGATTCAGGTTTGGAGTTCTTCCGCTATGAGCTTTCTGTTATTCGCTGTACTTATGGTATACTCTGATTCATTTATAACTCTGATGTAAAATTTTGTAATGAAATGAAAAGTTCTGTTCATTGTGTCCAAATATGTTTGTACCCATAACTATCCGTCTTTATAAAAGATTTAAGTTGGTTTAATTACCGGCGAGAATCAGCCAAAAAGGCGGGTCGTTACATCTAGTATCAGAACTTTGGTTTATGCAAAGCTTTGAGGTATAACATATTTGAACAAAAGATGGGACTCATCAGAGTTATAATATCTCATTAGAGATAGGGTTAGAAATACCATAAAATGATATTCTGGAGTATAATGTTTGAGAGAGTGTATTTTGAAATATAAATTATCTTTGAAACTAAGTAATCATTTTGCAAAGTGTAATTATTTTGAAATATAATTTATGATAAAGTGTTTTGAGTATACTATTGGATGTTGAGTTTTGGACTATCGAGTATATAATGATTTTGAATATACGCCTAGCTAACGTATATACGAAGTCCAATATATACTGGATAGATATAGAATCACACTCTAGTCGCTCGTGAATGACTCTGTTGATCGATCGATCGTCATCAGATAGTTATTTTCGAGTTTCTAAAGTGGGATGACTATATGATTCCTAGTGAAACGCTGAGAAATACTTAAAACCATTAAATAAACATTTGAAAATGTTTTGATAAATTCAAGTAAAATGTTTTGGTAAATTAATATGAATTGGAATAGATAAGCAAAGGTTAAATAAGTAAGGTATTCCTTGTTTATAGAGTATAAATTAAATTCGCAAATAAATTATGATCAGGAACAATGAATGTTTGAAAATAAATTCTACCTCATCGCTCGTTGGTGATGTTGCTATTGACCCACCGTTATCTTTTTCTTATCATCTCTTCGGTCTCTCTGTGCTTGAAATCTTGAAACTGTGCAATTCTTGAACCCATTTTTTTCCTTGTTTGACAAATCTAAGTACATGATGTATTAATAACATAATTTCGGATTTGGAAATAAGTATTCTGAATTATAATTAACACTTAATTTTGCAAATGGTTGACAAACGAATTTTGAAGTATTGAATTTATCCAAGACATTATGTTTTGGAAAACGAGATGTACAAGGAAAAAGGTTTCAAGTTATTTCCGATTATCCAAATAATGAAAATTTTCAAGCAGAATTTAAATATTTGTAACCAAAATGAATAAAATCGTATACTTGATGCAAATGATTTGAAATTTATTTTTATGAAAGTTTGATTTGGCTTATAAATTGAAATGGTTCATAAAACATATGACTTAAATATTTGCAAACTTGAATTTGTACAGTACTTGATTTAAAAGGTTAAACTGATTTGCAAATTTATCGAATTTGATTTCTAATTACAGAAAGGAATTTCCAAATTACTTGGAAATGGCAAATAGTTTATAAATTGGTTTATAAACATAGAAATTTCGACAACTAGAAATCCCGATATAGAAATCCCGATATTTTGAAGTGTTTAGAAATAACAATAATATTTGGAAGTATTTATAAATTATTGTTGCGAAATGATTTATAACTTCGAGATGTAAAATAAAATGATTTGTTACTAAGATTCGAGTAACCCGTGACTAAAGAAAGGTATAACGCGGGTGTAAGCCCTTGACGATGGTCGGCTCTGGGGTTCGAAAAGACATCATTTATCGATATGTATATGGGTCATGCCTAGTGGCCTTGTCATTGGGAGAAACCTCTCGACTTAGGACATAAATGTTATGTCGTTTAATGTAATGCATATGATATTTTGAAATGGTCTTGGTTTTAAAATCCCCAAGCAAGTATGGTTCTGTATGAAAAGAAACTATGGTATTTCGAATATTTTGAAAATAAAACCGGGATTTTAAGTCGAAGAAATTTCCTATACTTGGATTTCAGATTTGTTGTTTGCGATTAAGTTTTAAAATCATATTATTTATTTTGTTTTATACCAACTGGATTTTAACAACTTTCCCTTTTCGAGGACGAAAAGCCTTAAGAGGGGGCGAATGTAACAACCCAGGATTTTTACTAAGTTTAAATTTAATTTTTATAATATAATTTGAGCTTTCCAAAGATAATTTGAAATTTTTGATATTTAAGTACAAATATGGAATTAATAATCTTTTACATTTGTTTTGTTTTATGAATATGAGTTAGGAAAATGATTTTTTTAGATATAATAAATATCTTGTTTTATAAATTAAATTTGGAAAAAGAGATCTATGTTAAGGAAATGTCTATTTATAGAATTTTATAAGTGATATAATTATTTGATTTCATAAAATTTTATTTATTAGCATTAGAAATAAACAGATTTTATTATTGATAAGTATTTGAAGGATTTATAAAAATAATATTTGGTAAGGATGTTATATGTATATAAGATTGTACAAATTATTTCGGATATTAAGAATAATTATATTAAAATATATGAATTTTACAAAAAATTAAACTTTATTTAAATTTAGGTAAGATATATGTATATATTTTAAGTAACATTATTTTGATGATATACGAAATTTTAGTGAAATATATACATATATGTTATTTTTGACAATTTATGAATTGCATAAGGATTGGTTAAGCATTTTGTTAAATAATATTAGTATAAAGCAATGTTCGTTTTGGACAAACAGTAAACAGTTTGCAATATAGTGTTGTAACGATCGGTGTTCGAATGTAATTTTAATTAAACATCTGTTTAAAATAATCATTCAGTTTCTGTACGCATAGTCTTAAAATATTTTATAGAATTTTTCTATAATTTTTAGTTTGGAAATTTAGCATGTACTTTTTCTAGCGTAATTTAGGGTAACTGTGGTTCTTTTGGCGCATTACAGAATAAATCAACCAGTTTGTTTTATATTCGTTTCGAGACCTGATGACATAGTTGTATATGATCGTACTCAATTTCGTTACCATTTCGAAATCAATAAGAATGTACGTGCACCATCTACGCTTATTTTTCCTTTTGGCTACATTTAAAACTAGAATGCCTTTTGCATGTGAAACAAATACCTTGTACATTTAAATATCACCGAGCTCAGCATGTGTAAGGGAAATTTGGGGCATTAGAACATTTGTAAAATGGGTGAGAGGACTCGTCGCCACGTGTATATCTTTACCCTCTCCACTTTTTAAAATCATATGTCCCTCTCTTTGAAATAACAAATCGGCTTCCTTAACAAGCTTCACCGCCTCCTGTTCTCCCAGGCGCCACCACCACTACGGTGCATGTTAGCCCGCCGAGCACCCACCCAGGTCCATGCTAACCCCTTTCGTAACCCATCTTCCCTGCTAAAATCTTCTTTCCTCTTATGTCAATTCTGCAATCCCATTGAAAATCCATGGCGCCATCTTTCTCCACCACCATTTAGACACAACGACAACACCATCTCCCCTCCTATGATGAGCCTCTGTGAACCCAAGCCTCTCTTATGGCCACACAAACCCATGCAGCAACGCTGCTGCATTCTTCGAGCTCCCCATTGCAAGACCACTTTCCCCCGGTAACTCGCTCTCTGCTGTCACCCCATGCACAGTCCGTGAATCCAAAAATTTAAGCATGTACATACATGAAAATTGTGAAGCAAGGAGTGATAATGCAAGTTTAATGCATGCGAAGCAGGTAGAAAATGGAGCTATTGGGAATTTGGAACATGAAGGAAGTGGAAAAAGTGTTCGGCAGCACTAAACCACAAGCAAGGAAAAAAAGAAGAAAAGAAAAAAATGATAAGATTCCCTTTTGTAGTCACGGCCTCCCCTTTGAAAACAACCATTTGACCCCTTCCGCAAACTTCACCGTCCACATCAACTCGTCCAACAATCATTACAACCACCTAAGTCTACTGTGAGACAAGCTTTGGGTCTTCTCGTGTATTGAGAGAAATAAGAACACCTGTTAACATATAAAATATTAGTACAAGTTGGTGATGTTGGTGGTAAAGTGAACAGCCTGCGCGCAGCAATAGCAACGACCGTGAAAGCTTGTACTTGACGGTTCGTAGAGTTGATTCTGGTTGACACAGATCCATTAGTGAAGATTTTGGAGAGCTTTGGGTTTGAACTCCTATTTTTATTTAATTTTAAATTTAGTAGGAGCAATTAGTTATAATTAATTTATAATTATGATGAGCTAATAATTGGTAGTTGCGGATATTTGTGGTTACTTGTGATGTTTGGTTGATACCCATCTAGTTAGAATACACCAAACACTGAGCGTTATTGACCGTAACGCTCTACATACAGTGAAATTGGTTGTTGTAAATTTTGTATGTTTACGATGAATGACTTCGTGCTTATATAGTTGATCATTGGTTTGTTCGTGGTTGTATCACACACACCGTAATTATGAAATTATGCGGATAATCAATCGAAATCTTCTTGCCATGGAAATAACAATTTTATTACTAACTTTAATAGTTTGAAATTAAAATCTGAATTATTTTGGAACCTGTTGGAAATATAAAATAGTTAAACAATGTTCATCGATGTTGGAAGAAATGGTTTTAAAAATATAGAGAGAAATGGTATTCGAATTTTGTACCTAAATTATGGATACTTATGCAAACAGTGAACTTGGGTCAATAATCAAACAAGTTTGAAAAAATTATTATTCAATTTATATTGAAATGAAGATTCGAAAATTTAAAAATGATAAATTAAAATAAGTTATTTTGCACTAAAAAGAGATTTAAAAATATTATTTTGAAAAGAATCATAATATGGGTTTAAATTTAGATAATGAAAATTTAAGTTTATTTTGAAAAGAATTTCGACGATTTATATTAAATCATTATATAGCACGAATTGAACGCGTCGCGTAGCGATAGTTCGTTAATATCGATTTTAATTTTCAAACAACGATAACTTGAACGTTTTAAATCGGATTGACACGAAACGAGAAACATCTGAATCCTATCAATAATAGTTCTTGAATAGAAGAGAGATTTTCGAGTTCTAACATATGGTTTTCAAGAAAGGTTTAAATTAAAATTAGAAAAGGTTGTTATACATGCAGTTTAGCGACTGTAAGTAAAACCGAATATAACAGACTTATATATAAAAGAAAAGTATTTTGGGAAATTCTGATAAATCATATTTTATTATATAAAAGAGATACGAGTTGAAATATCTGAAGTTTGAATAAATGAGTCTATTTGATCTAAATAGCCATTTTCAACGCTTTTTGTAATGCTATTATAATTTGCTCTTTGAAAATGATTTGGTTTGAAAGATTTTTAAACCATGAATTATTGTTCAAACTATGGAAAGAGGTTGTTAAATATTTTGGAATTTTGAAGAGCTAAAAATTATTTCATATAAAATTTATTTTAAAATTTTCCGATTTTAAATAAGATATTGGAAACTTGAAAACATAAAAGAAATGAGTTAGTTGAATATTCGATATGAGAAGAAAATTTTGGATTGTTATGAAAATCTAATGTTTACATGAGTTCGTGTATTTACATCGAATAATAAGTCGATTTAACTCTATTTGAAATACCATGATGAATTATCGTGAATGGAATTGTAAACCAAATTAAGATTTGGTAATTGAAAAATACTTATGAAAATAATAAAAACGAATAATAGAATTATGTTTTGGTATATAAGATTGGAAATGAATATTGAATTTCACGGAAGGGTTAAGGTGATAACGAGGTTATGGAAACTGAAATAAATCTAACCTTGATTTTAAGAGGATTAATAACAATTGGGAAGGAGATTTGAATTGGAAATCCAAAATAATTCATAACTATTGTTTTAAAATACGCTTATTACTTGGGAAGACCGGGATTGAATACATGTTTGAAAACCATTCCAAGTAATAATACGAAGTTATAAAGAATTGAAGACTTGGAAATTGATAAGTGAAGATCGAGAATCTTCGAATTGTTCGGGTTGATTGTTGATATCTCGGTTGAGCCGATCACTCAATACGAGGTTATAAGTGGCATGTGACGGCCCGCCCCGCACCAGCCTGCATTTCCTCCGAAGGTGCGTTGTACACATGCCCGACTATCACGGAACGGTCGCCAAAGAAATGAAAGAAGAGAATGAACTAACAAGTAACCTGTAGAATGTCTCACAGCGCATGGAACAAAATATAATAATAACATAATCTTGACATAAACAGGCGAGACAGTGCATAAGATGAAAACTAAATCAACCTAGCAGCGGAAATCCAAATACAGCTTATGATCCAACATCATTATTACAACTTTAAACTGTCTCTAAAGCAAAGAAAGCTAAAGTAGAAGATACACTACTAATGCCCAAGCAGTGATCTTCAACAACACAGGGAGAATATCAATATATATCATACGTGGAAGCCTCCTGCTCGTCTTCGGATCAGCTACTCATGCATACCCAGCTAACCTGTCTCTAGTCTGCTCGTGAGAGCACCCAGAGTAATAAGAAGAGACATAAAACTCTGGGTTAGACAAAAAGTCTGGTATGAGCGATAAGCAGCTAATCAGAACAATAACAGGTATACTAAACCATACCTGAACCTGGACCTGCAACCAAAGAGTTAGCACTACATACCATACAATACTCTAAGGTGCCACTGAACAGATGGTGTAAAGAATACGGGGGTGGGGGTGTGCATGTCATAGAGATGGAAAACAAATCAAGCATAGAAACCATCCTCACATCTCTCACTCAGTGCGTAAAGCATACGATGTCAACTACTGTCAATCACTAGACCCATCGAAGTAGTGACGGAGTTCAACTTGTACAACTACTGCTACTACCAAGCTTACCACATGGAGTCATGACCAAATCTTTACAAATGACCTCACTTCATTGGTCTATAGCTCTTTAGTCATACCTAGGCCACCGTGGCCCTGAATCCGTTCACGTACCCCATACACATAGTGATCCAAAGTTAAAGACATTGACAACTTCTTAGCACACGTCCCGCAGCAAAGCCAAACTCATGAAGTCGACTCGTTGGTTCCCAACTGGATCCTAAGTACAACATCCCATTTGGACTACCTTTGCATCTTGGGTTTTGGTCTCCTTCTTCTCCCCTGGATCGGTCTTCTTCTCTTCCACTTCACTTCAAGTCGTAGTCGTCGGCCCCTTGGTTCGGATCGTGCTTCACCCCCCATCGGGTCGGTCGCGAGTCCCACTCCAGGTCGTAATGACACTCCAGCTCCAGATCATGATTCCCCATTTGGCTTATGACAACTCGTCTAGATCGTGGCCCTGCTTCGGATTGTGGTGTCTGCATCCAGGTCTGGCTCGTGTCACCTCGAAGTCCTCTGGTTCGTGATGGGTGGCGCGTGGTAGATTGTGAAGGAGTCTCGCGATCGGGTCGGAGAAGGTGAGGCGGATCGTGGTACATGTGGCGATCCGATCCGGTTCTGCGCAATTTCCTGCACTTTGTCCAGCGAGCTGTTTTACGCTATACGACGGCGTTCTGGACCAATCTAACACTTCTAGACAACCACAAAGCATACTATGCAGTCATAGAAACATGTATAATCATCCACAAACAACAAAACAACAATCTTAACATGTAAAATGGATCAAACATACCAAAACCCCCATATTTTCCCTTAAGCATGTTTAAGCAAAACTAATGATATGATTAGTAAAACTTAACCAAATCAAACCAAATTTCCAATAGAGGTCTAAAACGTTATTTTCGAATTTATAAATATTTTTCCAGAATTTTATCATGTCTAATTTTGTTAATCTTCACTAATTACCCTTAATTAACCGTAATTAGTGCAAAACTATGCAAATCACTCACCTTGGTCACAAATAAAATACCAATCTAAAATGAATCTCTGTTTGGCGTTGTTCCCAATGCAATTCAGCAGCTCTAACCTTGCTTTGGTGCTATTCCTCTTTAATTTGATGTAGTTTAAGCCAATACTTGATTAAGAAGTGATTAGGGATGATTTTAAATGTTGGAGGCCATTGTTAGGGTTTTCTAAGATGTATGTGGCGACTGGGAAATGAGAAAAACCGAAATCCCTAACCCTAACAGCCCTTAAATACTCCAAATCCCGAAATCCCCTTTGGGCCTAGCTGTTAATCACCAGGTTAAGCCCAATTAAGCTGTTTTTCACCATCTGAAACTTGTTTCAACCATATCTCCCAAACGGTAAGTCCGTTTGGCTAATGTGACCACTCTACGGAATTGTAAACCATCATTCGAAGCCAATGGAAGTGGTTTCAGGTCAAAATTCCTTTCCAGTCAAAAGTTATGGCCAAAACAGTATCAGCTAGGGGCAAACGGTCATTTAAAAATCGGGAAAAATCATGAACATGAGAAATGACCCCAGTAGTCGTCCCCCAAAGTTACATGACCATAGACTTTGTATGTGAAAGAAACAAATATTCTACAATCCTATTATGCGTAGAATTTGGGTCGTTACACTCTCCCCCCTTAAGAAATTTCTTCCTCGAAATTCCTTAACCCAAAACATACAAAGGATCCCGCAAGCCTACCAATCATACTCAACAATCAAACATGCAAAACAAACAAAACAAGCCTATCCTAGCATGCGGAAAGACTAAATCAAAGTTGAAATCTTACCAGGCGAAGAAATCTGGATACGTCTTCCTAATGTTCTCCTCTGTCTCCCAAGTACAGTCATTATCATTCTCGCCCCATTGAACTTTGACTAACTTCACCGCTTTCCTTCGAAGTTGCTTCGTATCTTTCCCAACAATACGCATAGGCCTGCGGTTCCCAACCACCTCGGGTTTGAAAGTTTTAGATGATGTATTCGTTAACCAAATTTAACAAATTTCAACATCTATAAAATAGGATCTAGGCAAAAACTGTAAATCGAAATAAAAAAGGTTAGGGTTTCATACCTATGAAGTGGAACCTTTAAGATTCAGGTTAATCTCGAACTCGAATCCATGAATGAAGCAATGAATCGTTAGCACGACAAAGCGCCCTGCCTCCAGAGAAGTCCACACGAACGTTTGCCACTTCGATCGAATTGAAGAGAAGCAAAGATGATGCGGTGCGAGCCGCCGCCATTGTTTTGGGTTTTGTATTGAAAAAGGGAATCTAGGGTTATCACCTTTTTGGCCGATCTGATCTTATTTTAAGGGTTAATTTTATATATATATATGTATATATCTCGGTTTTAAAGAAGTGTGTAACCCCTTTTAAACCCTAACCCTTACCATCAAATATGGAACCAAAATGATACATTTTCAACGCTTACTAAAATATCAACAAATTGATATTTATTTATCCAAAGAATGATTTTATCTTTACAACGTTCTAAGTGTGTGACCCTATAGGTTATTACAACATTGGCAATGATTTTAAATCGTATTTAAAATCATAAACAGTGATTGGCATCTAGCAATACGTCGCTGCTACCCAAGTTATAATAAGATCAACGATTCGATGCAACCTTTCCATGACCAGTGTATCAATGTAATATAATCCTTTTAACCAATATATCCAGGATTAAACTAGAGGCATGGATCGTATCATCCTCATTATAATTTAATCTGATTTTCTTGATCGATGAGTAGACTGTTTAAAACAAATCAATATTTGGGCACGACCATGCATTTCACAGTCTCACTCAATCAAGAGGCCCATGGATATCACTATGAATATGTCGTAGGGTTAAATTCCATCTAGATCATTTATAATTTTTCATTCGATCCAAGATATATCCAATAATCACCGTTATCATTACTCTGTTACGAAATAACTTTAGATGATATCAAAACACAAATATCCTCGAATAAAATTATAATGATTTCAGGTCTGAGGACCATTACATCACTGTCACTATGAGAACAACTTATGATACTGTTAATTATATTCCATGTAGTTATCTCACGGTGGGTCAGCCTAATACACTATTCTCTAATATGTATTTATATCTTGACTTTAATATCACCTATATTAATGATCAATGAGATGTGATCATCAGTCAATCAATATACTAGTCTCAACGCTTTATTGTTGTCCTATATAAATAATAAAACTCGACTAGGGACTTTTAAGAATTATAATACTTATCACATTATATAATCTCAAGTTCAGTCTTACTCGAACTATATAATTATGTATTATTATTCTAAGGACTTATATTATGTTAATATTTATATTACGCAGTAAATATAACATAACAGAATATAATATTTTATTCCACATAAAATAATAACATCAACATGTGTTATCTATCTAATCAAATGGATTACCTCTAGGGCACAAAATCTAACAATCTCCCACTTGCACTAGAGTCAATCATTTATGTATCGTATACTTATGAAACTAGTGTGTCAATTAAACTTCTGCTGCGACAGAGTTTAATTCTATAGGTCTGCAACATTACAACTTTTGTAACTTTGCAGATATGTTTATTTCTTCTGTGAACAACTTCACATAAGAATTATATTTCTTAAAATATATGTTTGGATTGATGATGAGTTTAATGTTTTAGGCCCGAGCAACAGCCATATTGTTATTGCAATGTGTATCATTCGATCAACAATGAATTAAGTTCAATCATGAACTTCTTAATCCAAACATTTTCTTTCTTAGAATCAGTATTTATTTCTTGTTTTTAAACTAACATTATTTACAATAATCAATTTGTTATCAAATAAAATTAGAGTTATTGTGTCACTCCCACTAAATTTCTTGTCTATACAAGATGTAATGGTATCTTGTGGTTTTCGACATATCTCGAATTCTATTTTGTTCCCATCGGTATCTAAGAGACTGGCTCTCCTTCACAATGATACCAAATCAAGTAATAAACATTTTATTCTCAGAGAATTTATATCCACAAAATAGTTATCTGATTTGGGTCCAATCTTATCAGAGGAAGGACGTTTAACAAACGCCTTACATCCCAAATCTTCGTATTAGACAAACTAGGACATTTCCTAGTTCATATCTATATGGCGTCTTCAAATCGTTTTAGTGGGATTTAATATAATTGTTCTAAATTTAACTTATAGGAAGATCTATATGACTTATCATCAATCGTACTATATCTTATAAGGTTCGATATCTCCGTTCAGACATACCATTCTAATATGGTGTTCTAGGTGGACAGAGTTGTGAAACAATTCCAAACTCATTCAGATAGTCATTAAATTTATTGGCTTAAATGTTCTCTTTCGAACTGTTCGAAAAATATTTATTTTCTATTAAAATTGGTTTCTAACTTTACTTTGAATTCTTTGAACTTTTCAAAGAATTCTGATATGTATTTCATAAGATATATATATATCTATATCTACTGATGTCATCAGTAAATATAATGAAGTAATAAAACCTACCTCTAGCTTATGTATTCGTTGCTCCATATACATCATTATGTTCGAGACCCAATACTTGTCACTCAATCATTGTGTCAAGTGAAAAATGATTCAGTTATTTTGCCTAATAAACAAGATTTGTATTCTTCATGTAATTCAAAATCAGATGATCTCAAAATTCCATCATTATGGATTTTGATATACTTTCTTGTTTATATTGGTTAACTGGTAATACTAAAAGTATGTTGAATTTAAATCACTAAATTTAATCCACTTGGTATTTATGTCAGGTACATTATAGTTAAAGATTTATAAAATTCATTAACTATTTGTGAAATTCCATTAGATATTTCATTTAAATAAAATGAACAACAATTGTTCTTTTACTACAAATGAAATTTAAACCTATCAAAACAAGTTTTATAATAACATTTATTTTAAACAGAATTTCATAATAAAAATTATTTTATCTATTTTAATTAAGCCAGCATATAGAACAAGAATCAACTTGCTGTGGATAATTGAACAACTTTTGTTTCATTTCCATTCGTGAGTCCACTTGTCATTTTATCAGATTTCTACTTATTCTGCAATTTCTTTAAATCAACGTACATTTATGTGATTTATATCTAGTATCTAATACTAGGAATGTATAAGTAGATTACTATAACATTTATCTTATTCAGTTGAAGTCATACTTTGACTTTGGTTTTAGATCCTCTATATTTGTTAGAACAATTATGTTTAGTTTGTTTGAGGACAATCCTCAAATTTCAATGTTAGTCAAAGAATTTGATTTAATTCAATTTATATCCTTCATAAGGATTAATTTAAATTATCGAGTTATTTATTATTTAATATCTACATTAGATAATAAAATAATAACTGATTCTGTAATATTTATTTAATACAAAATTTTGACAATCAAAATATAATTTAACATAAATATGTAATTGAATCTAAAATACGCTCCCACTCAAATTAACATCCCTCTGTTTATATATGTAAATCATTATATACATATAATGGTGTTCCAAGATCCATATCTAGTCATGCCTTGACCCAGCTTTGGCTAAACTCAAAACACAACCTTTTAGGTAGACATCTTATGTCAATTATATTTTCTATATAACTCTTGGATCGCATGTTGAAAATTTTGTTCAGTATTATTCATTTGCTCAAAATGTAGAATAATTCATGCTTTTGTCTCTAAGGCCATAATCGTATTATGCAGCCTAGTTAAGTCAGACCCAATAATAGGTTGGAGCACCACATTTTACTCCATCGCATATAACCAAAATAAAAGGTGCACAACGCTTTGGCGTTAGTTACAACCATTGATCTTGGACAATGATGAGTATATTACTGGAAGACTTCACCATGACTTAATATAACAAAAAATTGCATTTAAAGGGAATTTATAACTCGTAGTGTGAAACAATATTAGAGTTATATACATATATCAAATATATGTATTTTATATTGGTAATATATATCAATCAAAATATATTATGATGAAATTCAATAGTGTATATAGGTGGATCTCCCTTGTTTTTATTGAACATTTCAAAATTAAGGTCAATTTACCCATTTATTTTGTTGAGTATCAAAATTACACCCATGTATTACAGTCAATGTGATTAAAAACTTTTAAAGCTTATACATATGCATGTATATAATCCGTCCGTACTAGATTACTACTACATATTCATTCTGATGAAAAACAGCAATGAAAAATTAAACTGTATAACCATTATAATTACAATAATAATATATACAACTATTCAGACTTATAAAACAAAGCAGTTCAGCAACTATTTCTTTTAGTAAACACTACAGATTAGTGTTTATTTTACACATAACATGAGCAGAAAGCATACATATGTTAAAATTACATTGCACATATACAAACTGGAATTTTAAACGTACATAAAATAAACACACAGACTTATGCAGTGTTTTAGCAAATGCTTTCGCCAATGTTTGAGTGATGGTGTTGCTTATTACTGAAACGATTTCAGCAGGCTTTACCATTTACCTGTCATAAACATTTTCAATTCATTACGTTAGTATGGTTTAAATACATCAAATGTATTTTAACATACATACATACATGCAATATCTCACCCATATACATCAAATGTACATGTGACATGTGCACAGCAACTTGTATATATACATCAAATTTATGCATAAAACACATGTAATTATTCATATACATCAAATGTATATAAATATATATACACATAAAACTTATCTAATCATTGCCTTAAGCAGCATGAATCAAATATTCATACTTATGCAGCAATCTTTATAAATAAATATAAATGTGTATATTTATGTATTTATCATTATAAATATATGTATCTACTGGATACCTACTAATATAGGGTGGTGGGCAACTGAAATATGTGAATTTTGCTCAATGCAATTGTATCTTGAATACAATTTCAAAGTCCAGTAATGATGTGTGTTAATACAAAATCATGTGTTAGAGAGCAGGAAGGTTTATGTATATGTACATCCACATGTTACAGGTACAATTACATCATTTCTAACTAGGATATAGAAACAGGATACAAGTCCAAGAGGTACTACAATATCCTTACACAGTTATAACATTAACACTGCTGATAAAAGGTAAACAATTAATACTATAATTGCTTATCGGATTCATAAGAAAAATTAAATGATCACAGATGTGTTCATAATATTAATGTTAACTGAATTAAGCAACTATATCTGGTATATAGTTGTCAATAAAAAAATTGTATCAGGTATAACTTTTATACCTTTCATATACAGAAAACAAGATATCAGGGAAACAATATTTGGATCCAAACATTCAAAAGCAAACATCATGTCAGAAAAAAAAATATTATAAAAGTAGAAAACAAGTTATACTTGCTTCAGCTATCTTATAGCATTGAAATCTTTTTAAATTCCTTGCTTCAGCTATCTTATAGCACTGAAATCTTTTTAAATTCTGAATATAAAATGAAAAATAGAGCATTTCAAATATTTGTAAACTTGCCTATGTAATGCTAATACACTAATGTACATATTTTAAATATGACTTGATTTTAACCATATTTACATATGTAAAATGTATATATATATATATATATATATATAAACATCTAATGTACTAATCATACATTCCATGTTTATTAAAGGTTCAGGACATTCCATACAGGTGTGATTACAAGTACATGTAAAGCCATATATATATATAAATATCTATATATGTATATATATGTGTCATTACAAGATATATCATGCTTAAACTTATAATTCTACAAATACAAATCAGTATCAGCGGAAGGCAAGTCAAACTTGCTTAAGGTTTGAAATATATTTATGCATCAGTTTAAAAGATGTATAAATTAAAATCAGTTCTAATTTACATTAATCTGAATCTAGCATAACAGATTATCCTAATGTAAATTTCCATATGCATAAAATTATCATATATATATACTTGTGGATGACTTAAAGGGGTAAAACCAAAATAGGTTTTTTGATTATATGACAACTCTGCCCAATTATTAAAAGACTAATATTTGTAATATTGAATCATCACAACAAATAAAATCTGCAGTGACCCCAAAAAAAAATTGATTTCCAACACATATATCACCAGTCATAGCATCTGTGCTCAAACATTTGTTAACATCCAAAAAAAAATATAATTGTTTTTCAAATATCAACATCTTGAATCATAAAACAATTAAAATCCAGATTTAATTGAGCACAAGAAATGATTTTATTTATGTATATGTATATCAGTTGATATGCATCATTGGTTTTTCAAGCTAAGTTCAAAAACTTATTTGACTTACAATATTATATTCTGCAATGATTCAAAATCAATCAGATTATTATTGAAAAGTCAATAATAATTAGGGGTTTTGATCTAAATCAAATATATTTATAGCAGAGTCATACTCTGTATTTATAATGCATTCATTTCAGAAAGAAATCATTATAACAGACCCAACTATATAATTTCAGTGTAAATACTCATATCTGGTTAATCAATACACATAACAAGATTTAACTTTATACTGATAAAATACAAAATCTGAATCATTGAAATTAAATTCTCCAATTTACTGTCAAACAGTTTTCATATCAGTTCAAAAACAAATATGTATAATCATATACATAATCAATTTACTGTCAAACAGTTTTCATATCAGTTCAAAAACAAATATGTATAATCATATACATAGATCTATCCAGAAAATTAGTGTCTCATGACACTAATCATTGCCCAGAATATAAGTTATACTTATATTAACTAAGCTGGTCACACTTGCCTAATATATATCTATATTTATATTTGCAGTTTTAGGCATGTCTGAAAACAATTTTTAAAAGCAGATATGAAATTATAAGGTGCTAACTTATAAAATTTTGAATAGAGTACTATTATATTCGTATATTAGGATCAAATCAGAAAATCTGTCTTAACAAACTTCCATATAATTGATTTCATTAAATCAAAATCAATTTGAAACTAATCTTACTTCTTCGTTAATTAAAATAAAATTGATCAATAGAAAGAAATGCATAACTGATTCAGATCATTAATACATTCCAATCAAACATTTTGATCATTAGATTAGCACTATTTACTGTAAACAAATCAATATACTATTTTAGACAAATCTATGTATTCAACGTTTTTGATCAAAATCAGAGATATAACAGAGTCATACTCTATATTATCTGTATGTTCATTTCATGAACAGATCGATGAAATAGTCCCAAATGTTGTTACTCCCGTATTAATTCCCAGATCTTTCAAATTAACACTTTGATTTATACCAGGAATCCGTTATTCATAAACTTAAAATTAATTCAATCCACAAATTCTTGCAAAACCTGGCTCCGATACCATTGAAAGTTTTAGATGATGTATTCGTTAAACAAATTTAACAAATTTCAACATCTATAAAATAGGATCTAGGCAAAAACTGTAAATCGAAATAAAAAAGGTTAGGGTTTCATACCTATGAAGTGGAACCTTTAAGATTCGGGTTAATCTCGAACTCGAATCCATGAATGAAGCAATGAATCGTTAGCACGACAAAGCGCCCTACCTCCAGAGAAGTCCACACGAACATTTTCCTCTTCGATCGAATTGAAGAGAAGCAAAGATGATGCGGTGCTAGCCATCGCCATTGTTTTGGGTTTTGTATTGAAAAAGGGAATCTAGGGTTATCACCTTTTTGGCCGATATGATCTTATTTTAAGGGTTAATTTTATATATATATGTATATATTTCGGTTTTAAAGAAGTGTGTAACCCCTTTTAAACCATAACCCTTACCATCAAACATGGAACCAAAATGATACCTTTTCAACGCTTACTAAAATATCAACAAATTGATATTTATTTATCCAAAGAATGATTTTATCTTTACAACGTTCAAAGTGTGTGACCCTATAGGTTATTACAACGTTGGCAATGATTTTAAATCGTATTTAAAATCATAAAAAGTGATTGGCATCTAGCAATGCGTCACTGCTACCCAAGTTATAATAAGATCAACGATTCGATGCAACCTTTCCGTGACCAGTGTATCAATGTGATATAATCCTTTTAACCAATATATCCAGGATTAAACTAGAGGCATGGATCGTATCATCCTCATTATAATTTAATCTAATTTTCTTGATCGATGAGTAGACTGTTTAAAACAAATCAATATTTGAGCACGGCCATGCATTTCACAGTCTCACTCAATCAAGAGGCCCATGGATATCACTATGAATATGTCGTAGGGTTAAATTCCATCTAGATCATTTATAATTTTTCATTCGATTCAAGATATATCCAATAATCACCGTTATCATTACTCTGTTACGAAATAACTTTAGATGATATCAAAACACAAATATCTTCGAATAAAATTATAATGATTTCAGGTCTGAGGACCATTACATCACTGTCACTATGAGAACAACTTATGATACTATTAATTATATTCCATGTAGTTATCTCACGGTGGGTCAGCCCAATACAGTATTCTCTAATACGTATTTATATCTTGACTTTAATATCACCTATATTAATGATCAATGAGATGTGATCATCAGTCAATCAATATACTAGTCTCAACGCTTTATTGTTGTCCTATATAAACAATAAAACTCGACTAGGGACTTTTAAGAACTATAATACTTATCACATTATATAATCTCAAGTTCAGTCTTACTCGAACTATATAATTCCGTATTATTATTCTAAGGACTTCTATTATGTTAATATTTATATTACGCAGTAAATATAACATAACAGAATATTTTATTTTATTCCACATAAAATAATAACATCAACATGTGTTATCTATCTCATCAAATGGATTGCCTCTAGGGCACAAAATCTAACAATTTCAACTTCGACATCATCCAACTGATCAGGTGAAATAGTTACATCTAGGTCGTGTATGAACTTTCTTAACTGGGAAACATGAAATACGTTATGAACTCCTGCCATCTTCTCTAGTAATTCAACTTTATATGCCAAATTCCCAATTTGCTCAAGAACTGGGAATGGACCAACAAATCTTGGTGCTAATTTGCCTCTCCTGCCAAATCGTATCACGCTCTTTAACGGAGAGATCTTGACAAACACCAAGTCGCAATGGAGAACTTTAATTCTCTTCTCCTCTTATCAGCATAACTCTTCTGCCTATCTTGGGCAGCCTTCATTTGCTGTTGAATGATCTTGATCTTGTCTGAAGTTTCTCTTATCACATCCGGTCCAAGCACAAACTTCTCACCAGTTTCTAACCAACATGACGGTGAGTTGCACGGTCTTCCGTACAAAGCTTCAAATGGAGCCATACCAATACTGGATTGATAGCTATTATTATATGCAAACTCTACTAGATGCAAATGGTCATCCCATGATCCACCAAAATCCAATACACAAGCTCTCAAGAGGTCTTCTAATATACGATTCACCCTCTCTATCTGACCGTTGGTTTGAGGATGATACGCGGTACTGAGATGTAGTTCTAATCCTAGCGCCTCTTGTAAGCTCTTTCAAAACCCACTAGTGAACAACGGATCTCGGACACTCACAATGCCTTTGGGTATTCCATGAAATCTCACTTCCCACTTTATATACAGTTCCGTTAACTTAGCTGTCGTCCTGTTTGACTTGACGGGTATAAACCTTGCACTTTTGGTCAATCGGTTCACAATCACCTAAATGCTATCATGGCCCGACCTAGTCCTTGGTAACCCATCAACAAAATCCATTGAGACTTGTTCCCATTTCCATTCTGGAATTTCCAATGGTTGTATCAAACCACTAGGCTTCTATTGCTCAGCTTTAACTAGCTGGCAATTCATGCATTTGGATATAAATTTTCCAACGTCTCTTTTCATCCCTTCTCAGTAGTATGTCTGCTTCATGTCTCGATACATCTTGTTACCACCAGGATGTATAGTCTGTTTTGAGTGATGACATTCTCTAAGCACTTCATCGCTCAATCCATTGACATTGGGTACAACAAGCCTTCCATTCTTTCTAAGCCATCCATCTTGATCAAGCCCATACTTGTTCATCTCCTCATCGATACCCATCTCTAACTAGGAGATGATTTCCAATAGGTTAGGATAGTCCCACTGACTAGAGCTGATCCGCTCAATCAAGATGGGTCTGATTGTCAAATTTGCTAACATTTCTGGATCCAATTCGCACTTTAGTCTGAAATCATACCCAGCGATGTACTTCAGTTGCTTCCATTCTAGAAACATAGCCCTTAAACTGGCATGTCTTCTACTCAATGCATCAGCCACCGCATTGCCCTTTCCTGGTGTATATTCGATGTCGAAATCATAGGAAGCTAAAAATTCTAACCATCTTTGCTGTCGGAGATTTAGATCTTTCTGAGAGAAGAGATACTTTAACGATTTATGATCGGTAAACAACTCGAATCTTTATCCCAAAAGATAATGTCTCCACATCTTCAATGCGAATACGATCGCTGCTAATTCCAAGTCATGGGTAGGGTATCTTTTCTTGTGCGGTTTCAGTTACCGACTTGCGTAAGCTACAACCCTACCTCCTTGCATCAATACAGCACCTAGTCCGGTACCACATGCATCTGTATATACTGTCATCCCTTCATTCCCCTTAGGAATGACTAACACTGGAGCACATGTCAGTTTTTTCTTTAGAATCTTGAATGCATTCTCGCACTTTTCGTCCCAGACGAAAGCTTGATTCTTCTTGGTCAACTAAGTCAACGGTGCTGCTATCTTGTAGAAGTCTTGCATAAACTTACGATAATATCCGACTAATCCCAAGAAACTTCTTATGTCCGTTGCATTCTTGGGCGTAGACCAATCTTGTACCGTAGCCACCTTCGCAGGATCCACGGCAATACCATTCTCTGAAACAACATGGTCCAAGAATCTCACTTCCCTCCTCCAGAAGTGACACATAGAAAACTTTGCTTTCAATTGGTGTTTTCTCAACACCTCCATCACTATCCTCAAATGTTCCTTGTGTTCTTCCTCTATCCTCGAGCAGACTAAAATATCATCCACGAACACAAGGACAAACTTATTCAACTAATCTCTGAATACCCTATTCATAAGATCCACAAAATATGCTGGGGAATTGGTCAGCCCGAATGGCATGACCAACCACTCATAAAATCCAGACGGCGTCCGAAATGCCGTTTTATTTATACTCTCAGCTTCCACTCTAAGCTGATGGAAACCTGTCGCGAGATCCAACTGAGAAAACACTCTCGCTCCACTCAACTGATCAAACAAATCATCTATCCACGGTAGAGGATACTTGTTCTTCCTCGTCACCTTATTCAACTCGCGGTAGTCTACACACAAACAAAGGGAACCATCCTCCTTGGTAGCAAACACAACTGGTGCTCCCCATTCAGAAACACTCCTTCTGATAAATCCATTCTTCAAAAGATCGCTGACTTGCACCCCGAGCTCTTGCTGCTCCCTTGGTGTCATACGACGAAGTGGCATCACTATAGGTCTGGCATCTTTCACTAAATCCGGACTAAATCAATACGGAACTCAATCTCTCGGTGTGGTGGAAGCCCGGTCACTTCTTCGAAGACGTCCGGATACTGGCCAACCACGGGCAAACCTGACAACTCACTATGCGGGATGTCGAGGGAATTTAGAAAACTATCCATTACCCTATAACTAGGTAGACCACCAAACACTACCCTCTGCCCATCATCCGCTCTAGCTGTCACTAAAAAGCCCTCACAGTCTACCACCACCCCGTATCTTTAGAGCCAATCGACTCCCAAAATAATGCCAAACCCAGTAAATCCCAAAACAAAGCTATCACAAACATACATCCATGACTCGATAAGACCACATTACGACAAATCATGTTAAGGTTAGTCGAACCACCAATCGGGTTCGTCACTACTAAAGGTCTATCGACGATCTCGGGCTCCAATCCCAACCTATCTACCAGGTCACTAGATATGAAGGAACTGGAAGCTCCAGTATCAAACAAAACTCTAACAGGAACATCATAAACAGAAAGCATACCTTGAATAACGACATTCTTTCCCTTCTCCACCGCAGTTGGGGCATTCGACGAAGAAGGAATAGCATTAAGGGCATATGCTTTCACCATCTGCTTTTCTTTAGGGGGTTGCAGACACTTGTCCTTGTGATGTCCCACTTGGCCACAGTTGAAGCACTTCCTATCCGCTAGCTTGGTCCGACAATTACTAGCATAATGGCCCTTCTTACCACAGCTGAAGCACTCAACATCCTTCTTATCCTTTTTCTTCTGGCCATCCTTAGTCTGATTCTGCTTTCTCTTATTCTGAGAACCATTCTTGCCTCCACCGCTTGCTTACGGCTTTGGCTCCTCTGCAGATGCAACCTCAATCTTCGACTTAGGGTAAAGACTCTCTGACCTCAATGCTTTCCCCACAATCGATTCAAACGTCTCATCGATGTGGTTAATAAGCCTTTCCCCCAAGTATCCATCCAATCCTGTTATAAACTTCTCGTTCTTCTTCTCGGCAGTATCTATTAGGGATAACCCATACTTCGATAAAGTATCGAATTCTGCTATGTACTCCGAGACAGCTCTGCCATTCTGCCCTAGCTCCAAAAATTTCTTAAACAATACTGACTTCTGAGCAGCTGGAATGAACTTATCGCTAAAGCGAGCCTTAAACTGATCCCAAGTAATCTAATCCTCGGGAATAGCTGCCTTTATAGCATTCCACCAATTCATTGCTCGTCCTTGCAACTGACGGGATGCTATCCTTCTCTTCATCGCATCCTCGATACCCAAGTCTTCGAAGATACGCTCGCAGCTATCCAGCCAATCCTGAACATCCGTAGCCGACTCCGTTCCGTGAACGGCTTCCCACCAAGACTAGTATAATCCTTATTCATCTTGGCAAAATCGGCCCTAGGCGCCGGCACTATTGGACCACCACCATTACCAGCATTGGGAGTTTCCCTCTGCACATCCCTAAGTGTAACACCCTGTGATTCTGTAATGCTAAGATTCACAAATCAAGGAAGAATTAAAAGTTAAATTCAAAATTAAGGGAAACGGGCTACGCCATTGCGTTCGTCTCGGAATTCTACATGAAAACGAGTCTGAGTTTGCGTAAATTGGAGTCCGTATGAGCGAGATATGGCCTCCGGAAGTTTCAGAATTAAAATTCGAACAGACAGAAAACAAATTCAAATTTCAAAATCGGGCCGGATTGGCCAGGGCGGGAATTTCCCCGCCGAAGACACCCAGGTCGACTGGGTAGTCGACCTGGGCTACCCAGGTTGACTGGGTAGTCGACCTGGGGCACCCAGGTCGACTGCATAGTCGACCTGGGGGTCGACCCCCCCTGTTTTTCCAGCTTTCTACTCTGGTTCGTTCTGATGTATTTGGTCACGCTTTCTGACCAGGTTCGTCCGCCTAGCACTATATAAACAGCCCTGGTCTTCTTCTCTATTCATAATTCTTTTCTATCCTTATGCTGCCTCTGAGAAAATATATAAATAAATAATATATATATATAATAAATCAAGACGAGGAGGTGCTGCTCAAAGACTTTCAAAGAGGAGATTCAAGCTGGAATTTAAGTGAAGATTCGAACGACTTCAACGACTGTTTTTCTACGAATCATAGCAACGCCATCTTTCTGTTCTAATCTAATATTTGTAAGTCAGTTATTTCTAGATTTGAACGTTTTTCTCTGTTCGTGACATGAAATTAAAGGAATAAAAGAATATGCCAAATCTCTCTCTCTCTATTCGAATCAGTGCCTATACTCTTGAACCTAACTAAGAACTGTTATGATTCGAGGACAAATAAGACCGTGACTATGAAACTATGGACCTTAAAACCATATGCCTATGACTATGAACATTTGCCTATGACTATGAACTTTTCCTATGACTATGAACATTTGCCTATGACTATGAACATTGCCTATGACTGTGACTGTGACTGTGACTATGAGGATTATTTCCTTGACTAAGCCTATGCCTTTGATTAGGAAATATAAACTATTGCCTATGACATAACAAGGATATCTATGATTAAACACCTGTGATTCATGACTAGGAAAGCGTTGCTTAAGTTTTGTGACTATGAAATTGGGTTTAAACCCGATCATCTATTCTGTCTATTCTTGGTTATCTTTGGTTTTAGACCTTGGAAATTTACCTATTAAGTTAGGTCTACCCATGTTCTTGAACCTACGTCTCTATTCAGTCTATTCTTGGTTTTAGACCTTGGGAATTTACCTATTAAGTTAGGTGTACCCATGTTCTTGAACCGACGTCGTTATTCAACCCTTTTTATGCCAGTTAGTATGTCTATCTTTTGCATAGCATCTTTGGTTCATTCCCTATTTTCTACGAACCTAGCTTTATTTATAATCTAGATTGAATCACGATTATATGAACGGTGGGAATGCGGTTTGGGCAAAATATGAAATTTACTAAAAACGTAGTTTAACTTGGAAATTGGCATAAATTGGGAACATGTATTATGGCATGTTCGTATAAATGCAAATTGGATAAATTTGACATGAATTATAAGATGTGTAATTGGAATCTAGTATTGACGTGTAAATCTAGCATTTTCATGAATAGTGAACTAGAGTAATAAGTCTAGAATTAGAATGTTGAATCGAAATTGGATTAGCTAATTTGGCACGGTAAGTATATTGGCAGAAATGTGAAATTGGCCATAATTGGGAGTAATTGGCAGGTTTAGCAAAATCATGGTTAGTGACACTTAATTTGGTATAGGCCACATACCAAAAAGTATAAATATGATTTAGAAGGGGAAATGGGCCATAAGAATAAATGTTGACAAGAGTAATTGGGAAATAAGTAAATTAGGGTTAATTTACTTATAGAATTTGTCCTAAAAGTGGAAATGTGAATTTAGACAAAATTAAAGGTTTATTGACGACATCTCTTTTAACGACACACCGGAAAGTTCTAGGGTGACAGAGAGGATAGTGTCTAGGCTTGAGTTTGGAAAATACAAGTTTCCTGCTCTCCCTGGCTATCCCTAACTGATCCGACGAACGGGATGGTTACTTTCAAAAACCTGATTTGAAAATTTACCAAAACCCTTTTGAACTTAGAAAACACGAATATGCCTAACCCGAGGTTAGACTGAGTTGCGATGTAAACCTGCCCGGAACCAACCGGCACATCCAGTAATCGCAACAATATCTGTCTAATGTGAGTGGTCGTGGCTTTAATCTATTTAATTAAAGCTAGAACAAGAATGGCAGGGTTAAGTCAACTAAGGCACTTAACTGATTCAACATGATAACCAGACCGGTGGGTGGGGTTAGGTTCATACAGACACAGTTAAGCTAGAATGGGAGGGTTAAGTCTATAGGAACACTTAACCAACTTAACATAGTCGAGCTAGAATGGGAGGGCTAAGTCCATAGGGACACTTAACCAAACTTATGGTAACAAGACCAGTTTTGTAGGGGTTAAGTAACTAAGAAAACACTTAGCCAAACTAACATGTTAACTAGACTAGAAGGTGGGGTTAAGTAAAGTTGATACACTTAGCCAAATTAACATGTTAACTAGACTAGAGGTTGGGGTTAAGTAAAATCTAATACACTTAGCCAATTTTGATATGCTAGCTGGGCTAGACAGTAGGATTAAGTAAACCTGAAAACTTAACCATCAGGTTGTGATAAAGGAATGAGGTTAAGTCTAAAACATGAAGGGATAATACTTAACCATTAATAACATGATTAGTTAAAGCAGACGGGCAAGGTTAAGTTAAAAAAGGAACACTTAACCAACACATGGTGAATGGGTTGGGTTAAGTAATAAATACTTAACCAATATAACTTGGTTTGTGGTAGGGTTAAGTCAACATGAGTTACTGATAACACTTAACCAGTTTGACAGGGTAAATGAGGAGGGTTAAGTTAGCTTGAATTGACTATGACACTTAACCAATCCAAATTGACGGGAAAGAGAACTAAGTAAACCTTAGTTAAGAAAACAACGATTCTGGAAACTAAGTGGTAAATCTTAGTTAGTAAACTAAGTAGTAATTCTTAGTATAACACGAGAAGGAGCGAATGTCCGTCTGAGTAAAAAGGAGGCTCCAACGAATTGGGTTATGAAGCCCGAGGCTACGAGGGGACGTGAGGGTACTCTTGGTATCCCTCTGTGAGGCTACAGATGATCCGCCTGGGCCCACAGAGGTTAAGGTCTGTGTAGAAGAACCAGGGGTATGCCTTGGTTGCAATACATGGCAACCTAAAGACTAGGATGGACCGGCGTGATTCGGCGAGCAAACGGTAGCCCTGTGATAGCGACTCGTCGTCTCCCATCCATCTTCAATCAATCGAGATACGTGAAGCGGAAAGGCGGAGAACTCCAAAAGACCATATACTTGCTATCTAGTTATGGGTGAGGATGGCCATAGGAAAGTGGGGCACCGGGGGCCGGCGTATAGTTCTCATTTTACAAGGTGTGCCTTTCATTAGTTGAGGGAGGGGTCAAGTGGGACCATAGCCACTGGAATAAAAACAGACCTTAGCATCTGCATCGGCAGATATCTGAAAGCTCCCGACCGAGTTCTGTATTCCTTGATTTGCCCTGTCACAGGACTCGGACCGCACGTTACAGGACATGTGCATCTAGAAAAGCGATAACGATTCGTGATACATGCGTGGGGGAGTATAGGAACATATACCACTCTAGGTAGTGTGTCCTAGACTTGGGGGCATCGTTCGACAGGTAGCATAATCCCTAGTTGGACTAGGTGGCATAAATCCTGAATCCGAGAAGCGTTCAGCAGATAGCGTAAACTCTAGTTAAATCTAGAAAGAACTTGATAGAAAACCCTAGATTTGATCTAGGTAATAAATAATGAATGTATGCCGGAAGGCAATGGAAAATATAGGGATTGGGATCACGTTATCGTTACTAGTTGGGACACTAGTTAGGCGGTGCAGAGATATAGAAACTAGTATAACAGGGAAATAGCGAAGCGGCGAAAGTATTAGAGCGTATCCAGTTTATCTTATCTTAGCATATCTTGTGACTACCTTGTCTAATCTTGTTGACCCTATCGTCATGGTGTAATCTTGTATTCAGTTAATTCATGTCGTTTTGTTTTCCATGTTCACATGCTAGAAGTTACTGAACTTACTCAGGCTTTATTTCTGACTCTGTTTTTCTTTCGTCTTCTTTTCTTCCGTTCCCCCCCCCCCCCCCCGGGGTAGTAAAGGAGGGAATAGTTTAGCTCAGGTTAAGTTGGACTGCCACTCTTTCCCAGCTTGAAGATTTGCCGAAATTTGGCTTGGATTCTCTTTTCATATGCTATGGCTGGCTCTTGCTTAAATTGGGGAATATAAATGTATTTTTATGCTTCTTTATTTTGAAAGACAGATAATACTCTGATATTGTAAAGAAATCATTGTACAAACTATTTTGTCAATAAAGCAAAGTTTTATTTTCCGCTGTTTAATTTCTGTCTGTCTTGTAATTTATCTGCATCTTTTACCCTAAATGCTCCACAGAACTTAGTGCATTCCCTTTGTAAGTGACACTAACGGACGTGGGGTGTTACACGTGGTATCAGAGCTGAAGGTTACCAGATCAGATAAAGGATTTGAAAAATTATTTTCAAAACAGTTTTTAAAGAAGCATTTTCAAGAGAAAAGATTTGTTTTAAAGACATATTCCCCAAAGCCATACGCACTATCTTCTCTTCCTCTGTTTAAACTCTTGTCTCCTTCTTTCTTGAGTCTCTGGGGCTCTTGGCTTTCTGGGAGATAACCTCATCGAAGAGCAAAGTAGTGCCCGGCTTCCATCCATAGTCGTAGTTGTTTCATCTACGGGCAGTTTTCTTTCGAAGCTTATAGGGTTTTCCGGACGATGGAGGCAGTTTTCGAGAGACTTGTCGACACGACTACACACGGAAGGGGATGAGGAGTTTGGCTAAGGAGCATAACCCTAGGATGAGGAATTCATGGATGTAGACTTAGCACACGAAGGAGGAAGAAATTATAAAACCTAAGACAAGAGAAGTATCTTTAATAGGGTATGATAGGGCATATACTTAAGGACAAGGGCAAGAACGAGGACGATATTTTCAGAAGGAAAAGTACATGCTTTCGCCACCAAGCGTACCTAGGAGAAAGGTAGTCCGGTTGGAAGAGTCTAGTTTTCTGTTCGTACTATTTCCTTAGGTTCTAGCGCTTCTCATTTGTTCATATCCACTTCCATAGTTGGGTCGCTGCACCATAGTACTTGTATAGTAGAAAGATCCCACTAGAGTCTCAAATCCAATTGGTGGTCCGACCAGTTTATTTTTGGTTAGTAGGGATTTGAGAATAGCTATCGAGTTTGCTTATATCATCTCACGTAGATCGTCTAAATTCGGGGGAGATATTCATTGGGTGCTTGTCTGATATTGGTTTAGGCCTTTGGGGCTTGTACATGAGGAATGTCGAGTTCGGTTTGGATGGTTTGCGTGAGAGATGAATAGTTGTGGCAGGCACTCCAAAGAGCACGTAGTGACCTTTTGACTCTTATAGTTATGGCATGGCGGATAAGAGGGAAACCTCTAATCATCTTAGTACGTATACTTGGTACCGTGATTGACATCTGTTCATTTTGGAAATGGAGATCCGGTATTTCACAGTCGTGAAGTTAAATTAGTTAAGATATAGTGGAGTGAAGCTCAAGAAGGCTAGATACTGGCATCATACCCTTTTCCTTGAGGGTGCATCCTTGATTTCTTTGTTTTAGGAGCTTTACGCATAATTGTTTCTCTCTTTCCAAAGTATATCACCTAGGTCGTATCTTCGATCCTTAGGTAGAAGCCAATGGATGAAAACATGTATTTGAAACATGTTATGGTTGATGGTTGCAAGTGGTTGCTAATGGTTGCTCGTGAATGCATATGCATACGTATTAGGCACTAGATCAAGTTCGGATGCTTTCATCTTGCATTTACAGATATGTATTTGTTTGTAAGTTGAGCTTGATATGGTATCATATGGATGTTGCATATGGATGAATAGTTGTGCACGCATGTAGTATTTACATAACTAGGGATGCTTGCATACATGATTGGACGCATGGCACTGACATGATTCGCATTTAGGAGGTCAACTGAATCAGTAGACCGCCTGATTTTGCATTAGATAAAGACATATACACACACTATGCATATGAACATGAAAGCATCAGAAATCTTTTAAGGACAATGGATGCCTGTGAGTGAATGGTTGAGTAGATGGGTGATTGGATGGTAGGACACATTCTTCCTAACTTGAAGATTTCGGGGACGAAATCCTTTTAAGTGGGGGAGAATGTAACACCCCGTGATTCTGTAACGCTAAGATTCACAAATCAAGTCAGAATTAAAAGTTAAAATCAAAATCAAGGGAAACGGGCTGCGCCATTGCATTCGTCTCGGAATTCTACATGAAAACGAGTCTGAGTTTACGTAAATCGGAGTCCGTATGAGGGAGATATGGCCTCCGAAAGTTTCAGAATTAAAATTCGAACAGACAGATAACAAATTCAAATTTCAAAATCGGGCCGGATTGGCCAGGGCGGGAATTTTCCCGCCCAAGACACCCAGGTCGACTGGGTAGTCGACCTGGGCTACCCAGGTTGACTGGGTAGTCGACCTGGGGCACCCAGGTCGACTACATAGTCGACCTGGGGGTCGACCCCCCCTGTTTTTCCAGCTTTCTACTCTGGTTCGTTCTGATGTATTTGGTCACGCTTTCTGACCAGGTTCGTCCGCCTAGCACTATATAAACAGCCCTGGTCTTCTTCTCTATTCACAATTCTTTTCTATCCTTATGCTGCCTCTGAGAAAATATATAAATAAATAATATATATAATAAATCAAAACGAGGAGGTGCTGCTCAAAGACTTTCAAAGAGGAGATTCAAGCTAGAATTTAAGTGAAGATTCGAACGACTTCAACGACTGTTTTTCTACGAATCATAGCAACGCCATCTTTCTGTTCTAATCTAATCTCTATAAGTCAGTTATTTCTAGATTTGAACGTTTTTCTCTGTTCGTGACATGAAATTAAAGGAATAAAAGAATATGCCAAATCTCTCTCTCTCTATTCGAATCAGTGCCTATACTCTTGAACCTAACTAAGAACTGTTATGATTCGAGGACAAATAAGACCGTGACTATGAAACTATGGACCTTAAAACCATATCCTATGACTATGAACATTTGCCAATGACTATGAACATTGCCTATGACTATGAACATTTGCCTATGACTATGAACATTGCCTATGACTGTGACTGTGACTATGAGGATTATTTCCTTGACTAAGCCTATGCCTTTGATTAGGAAATATAAACTATTGCCTATGACATAACAAGGATATCTATGATTAAACACCTGTGATTCATGACTAGGAAAGCGTTGCTTAAGTTTTGTGACTATGAAATTGGGTCTAAACCCAATCATCTATTCTGTCTATTCTTGGTTATCTTTGGTTTTAGACCTTGGGAATTTACCTATTAAGTTAGGTCTACCCATGTTCTTGAACCTACGTCTCTATTCAGTCTATTCTTGGTTTTAGACCTTGGGAATTTACCTATTAAGTTAGGTCTACCCATGTTCTTGAACCGACATCGTTATTCAACCCTTTTTATGCCAGTTAGTATGTCTATCTTTTGCATAGCATCTTTGGTTCATTCCCTATTTTCTACGAACCTAGCTCTATTTATAATCTAGATTGAATCACGATTATACGAACGGTGGGAATGCGGTTAGGGCAAAATATGAAATTTACTAAAAACATAGTTTACTTGGAAATTGGCATAAATTGGGAACATGTATTATGGCATGTTCATAGAAATGCAAATTGGATAAATTTGACATGAATTATAAGATGTGTAATTGGAATCTAGTATTGACGTGTAAATCTAGCATTTTCAAGAATAGTGAACTAGAGTAATAAGTCTAGAATTAGAATGTTGAATCGGAATTGGATTAGCTAATTTGGCACGGTAAGTATATTGGCATAAATGTGAAATTGGCCATAATTGGGAGTAATTGGCAGGTTTAGCAAAATCATGGTTAGTGACACATAATTTGGTATAGGCCACATACCAAAAAGTATAAATATGATTTAGAAGGGGAAATGGGCCATAAGTATAAATGTTGACAAGAGTAATTGGGAAATAAGTAAATTAGGGTTAATTTACTTATAGAATTTGTCCTAAAAGAGGAAATGTGAATTTAGACAAAATTAAAGGTTTATTAACGACATCTCTTTTAACGACACACCGGAAAGTTCTAGGGTGACAGAGAGGATAGTGTCTAGGCTTGAGTTTGGAAAATACAAGTTTCCTGCTCTCCCTGGCTATCCCTACCTGATCCGACGAACGGGATGGTTATTTTCAAAAACCTGATTTGAAAATTTACCGAAACCCTTTTGAACTTAGAAAACACGAATATGCCTAACCCGAGGTTAGACTGAGTTGCGATGTAAACCTGCCCGGAACCAACCGGTACATCCAGTAATCGCAACAATATCGGTCTAATGCGAGTGGTCGTGGCTTTAATCTATTTAATTAAAGCTAGAACAAGAATGGCAGGGTTAAGTCAACTAAGGCACTTAATTGATTCAACATGATAACCAGACCGGTGGGTGGGGTTAGGTTCATACAGACACAGTTAAGCTAGAATGGGAGGGTTGAGTCTGTAGGAACACTTAACCAACTTAACACAGTCGAACTAGAATGGGAGGGCTAAGTCCATAGGGACAATTAACCAAACTTATGGTAACAAGACCAGTTTTGTAGGGGTTAAGTAACTAAGAAAACACTTAGCCAAACTAACATGTTAACTAGACTAGAAGGTGGGGTTAAGTAAAGTTGATACACTTAGCCAAATTAACATGTTAACTAGACTAGAGGTTGGGGTTAAGTAAAATCTAATAAACTTAGCCAATTTTGATATGCTAGCTGGGCTAGACAGTAGGGTTAAGTAAACCTGAACACTTAACCATCAGGTTGTGATAAAGGAATGAGGTTAAGTCTAAAACATGAAGGGATAATACTTAACCATTAATAACATGATTAGTTAAAGCAGACGGGCAAGGTTAAGTTAAAAAAGGAACACTTAACCAACACAGGGTGAATGGGTAGGGTTAAGTAATAAATACTTAACCAATATGACTTGGTTCGTGGTAGGGTTAAGTCAACATGAGTTACTGATAACACTTAACCAGTTTGACAGGGTAAATGAGGAGGGTTAAGTTAGCTTGAATTGACTATGACACTTAACCAATCCAAATTGACGGGAAAGAGAACTAAGTAAACCTTAGTTAAGAAAACAATGATTCTGGAAACTAAGTAGCTAATCTTAGTTAGTAAAACTAAGTAGTAATTCTGAGTATAACACGGGAAGGAGCGAATGTCCGTCTGAGTAAAAAGGAGGCTCCAACGAATTGGGTTACGAAGCCCGAGGCTTCGAGGGGACGTGAGGGTACTCTTGGTATCACTCTGTGAGGCTGTAGATGATCCGCCTAGGCCCACAGAGGTTAAGGTCTGCGTAGAAGAACCAAGGGTATGCCTTGGTTGCAATACATGGCAACCTAAAGACTAGGATGGACCGGCGTGATTTGGCGAGCAAACGGTAGCCCTGTGATAGCGACTCGTCGCCTACCATCCATCTTCAGTCAATCGAGATACGTGAAGCGGAAAGGCGGAGAACTCCAAAAGACCATATACTTGCTATCTAGTTATGGGTGAGGATGGCCATAGTATAGTGGGGCACCGGGGGCCGGCGTATAGTTCTCATTTTACAAGGTGTGCCTCTCATTAGTTGAGGGAGGGGTCAAGTGGGACCATAGCCACTGGAATAAAAACAGACCTTAGCATCTGCATCGGCAGATATCTGAAAGCTCCCGACCGAGTCTGTATTCCTTGATTTGATCTGTCATAGGACTCGGACCGCACGTTACAGGACATGTGCATCTAGACAAGCGATAACGATTCGCGATACATGCGTGGGGAAGTATAGGAACATATACCACTCTAGGTAGTGTGTCCTAGACTTGGGGGCATCGTTCGACAGGTAGCATAATCCCTAGTTGGACTAGGTGGCATAAATCCTGAATCCGAGAAGCGTTCAGCAGATAGCGTAAACTCTAGTTAAATCTAGAAAGCACTTGATAGAAAACCCTAGATTTGATCTAGGTAATAAATAATGAATGTATGCCGGAAGGCAATGGAAAATACAGGGATTGGGATCACGTTATCGTTACTAGTTGGGACACTAGTTAGGCGGTGCAGAGATATAAAAACCAGTATAACATGGAAATAGCGAAGCGGCGAAAGTATTAGAGCGTATCCAGTTTATCTTATCTTAGCATATCTTGTGACTACCTTGTCTAATCTTGTTGACCCTATCGTCATGGTGTAATCTTGTATTCAGTTAATTCATGTCGTTTTGTTTTCCATGTTCACATGCTAGAAGTTACTGAACTTACTCAGGCTTTATGTCTGACTCTGTTTTTCTTTCGTCTTCTTTTCTTCCATTCCCCCCCCCCCCAGGTAGTAAAGGAGGGAATAATTTAGCTCAGGTTAAGTAGGACTGCCACTCTTTCCCAGCTTGAAGATTTGCCGAAGTTTGGCTTGTATTCTCTTTTCAGATGCTATGGCTGGCTCTTGCTTAAATTGGGGAATATAAATGTATTTTTATGCTTCTTTATTTTGAAAGACAGATGATACTCTGATATTGTAAAGAAATCATTGTACAAACTATTTTATCAATAAAGAAAAGTTTTATTTTCCACTGTTAAATTTCTGTCTGTCTTGTAATTTATCTGCATCTTTTACCCTAAATGCTCCACAGAACTTAGTGCATTCCCTTTGTGAGTGACACTAACGGTCGTGGGGTGTTACACTAAGCATCTCCCTCATAAGCTCAGTAAACATCGTCCTCATGTCAGCAGCATTCCCATTATTGGCTCCTCTACTGGCACCTCTTGCGTATCCGCTCATCGATCAATCTGTAAAGAGAAAACGATTAACCATCTCCATAGTGGTGCTAGTGAAGTGCGACTTCATCCTTAGCTATACTAATAATAAATATATAGCTTTGAAAACCAAAATAATCAAAAATACGCGCTCTCATATACGTATACTATCTCTCCCTGATAAATTTCCTAGGTTAACTACGCAACCTAGAGCTCTGATACCAAGTGTGACGGCCCACACCAGCCTGCATTTCCTCCGAAGGTGCGCTGTACACATGCCTGACTAGCACGGAACGGTCGCCAAAGAAAGGAAAGAAGAGAATGAACTAACAAGGAACCTGTAGAATGTCTCATGGCGCATGGAACAAAATATAATAATAACATAATCTTGACATAAACAGGAGAGACAGTGCATAAGCTGAAAACTAAATCAACTTAGCAGCGGAAATCCAAATACAGCTTATGATCCAACATCATTATTACAACTTTAAACTGTCTCTAAAGCAAAGAAAGCTAAAGTAGAAGATACACTACTAATGCCCAAGCAGTGATCTTCAACAACACAGGGAGAATATCAATATATAACATACGTGGAAGCCTCCTGCTCGTCTTCGGATCAGCTACTCGTGCATACCCAGCTAACCTGTCTCTAGTCTGCTCGTGAGAGCACCCAGAGTAATAAGAAGAGACATAAAACTCTAGTTCAGACAAAAAGTCTGGTATGAGTGATAAGCAGCTAATCAGAACAATAACAGATATACTAAACCATACCTGGACCTGCAACCAAAGAGTTAGCACTACATACTGTACAATACTCTAAGGTGCCACTGAACAGATGGTGTAAAGAATACGGGGGGGTGTGCATGTCATAGTGATGGCAAACAAATCAAGCATAGCAACCATCCTCACATCTCTCACTCAGTGCGTAAAGCATACGATGTCCACTACTGTCAATCACTAGACCCATCGAAGTAGTGACGGAGTTCAACTTGTACAACTACTGCTACTACCAAGCTTACCACATGGAGTGATGACCAAATCTTTACAAATGACCCCACTTCATTGGTCTATAGCTCTTTAGTCATACCTAGGCCACCGTGGCCCTGAATCCGTTCACGTACCCCATACACATAGTGATCCAAAGTTATAGACTTCAACAACTCCTTAGTACATGCCCCGCAGCAAAGCCCAACTCATGAAGTCGACTCGTTGGTTCCCAACTGGATCCTAAGTACAACTTTCCATTTGGATTACCTTTGCATCTCGGGTTTTGGTATCCTCCTTCTCCCCCGGATCGGTCTTCTTCTCTTCCACTTCACTTCAGGTCGTAGTCGTCAGCCCCTTGGTTCGGATCGTGCTTCACCCTCCATCGGGTCGGGTCGCACCACTCTGGTTCGGGTCGATCGCGAGTCCCACTCCAGGTCGTAATGACGCTCCAGCTCTAGATCGTGATCCTCCATTTGGCTCCTGACATCTCGTCTAGATCGTGGCCCTGCTTCGGATCGTGGTGTCGGCATCCAGGTCTGGCTCGTGGCACCTCGAAGTCCTCTGGTTCGTGATGGGTGGAGCGTGGCAGATCGTGAAGGAGTCTCACGATTGGGTCAGAGAAGGTGAGGCGGATCTTGGTACATGTGGCGATCTGATCCGATTCTGCGTTGTTTCCTGCACTTTGTCCAGCGAGCTGTTTAACGCCATACGACGGCGTTTTCGACCAATCTAACACTTTTAGACAACCACAAAGCATACTATACAGTCATAGCAACATGTATAATCATCCACAAACAGCAAAACAACAATCTTAACATGTAAAATGGATCAAACATACCCAAAACCCCATATTTTCCCTTAAGCATGTTTAAGTAAAACTAATGATATGATTAGTAAAACTTAACCAAATTAACCCAAATTACCAACAGAGGTCTAAAACATTATTTTCGAATTTATAAATATTTTTCCAGAGTTTTATCATGCTAATTTCGTTAATCTTCACTAATTGCCCTTAATTAACCGTAATTAGTGCAAAACTATGCAAATCACTCACCTTGGCCACAAATAAAATACCAAATCTAAAATGAATCTCTGTTTGGCGCTGTTCCCAATGCAACTCAGCAGCTCTAACCTTGCTTTGGTGCTATTCCTCTTTAATTTGATGTAGTTTAAGCCAAAACTTGATTAAGAAGTGATTAGGGATGATTTTAGATGTAGGAGGCCATTGTTAGGGTTTTCTAAGATGTATGTGGCGGCTGGGAAATGAGAAAAACCGAAATTCCTTACCCTAACAGCCCTTAAATACTCCAAATCCCGAAATCCCCTTTGGGCCTAGCTGTTAATCACCCGGTTAAGCCCAATTAAGTTGTTTTTCACCATCTGAAACTTGTTTCAGCCATATCTCCCAAATGGTAAGTCCGTTTGGCTAATGTGACCACTCTATGGAATTGTAAACCATCATTCGGAGCCAATAGAAGTGGTTTCAAGTCAAAATTCCTTACCAATCAAAATTTATGGCCAAAATAGTATCATATAGGGGTAGAACGGTCATTTAAAAATCGGGAAAAATCATGAACATGCGAAATGACCCCAATAGGCGTCCCCCAAAGTTACATGACCATACGACTTCGTATGTGAAAGAAACAAATATTCTACGATCCTATGATGCGTAGAATGCGGGTCGTTACACTCTCCCCCCTTAAGAAATTTCATCCCCGAAATTCCTTAACCCAAAACATACAAAGGATCCCGCATGCCTACCAATCATAATCAACAATCAAACATGCAAAACAAACAAAACAAGCATATCCTAGCATGCGGAAAGACTAAATCGAAGTTAAAATCTTATCAGGCGAAGAGTTCTGGATACGTCTTCCTAATGTTCTCCTCTGTCTCCCAAGTACAGTCATTCTCATTCTTGCCCCATTGAACTTTGACTAACTTCACCGCTTTCCTTCGAAGTTGCTTCGTATCTTTCCCAACAATACGCATAGGCCTGCGGTTCCTAACCGCCTCGGGTTCAACTTCGACATTATCCAACTGATCAAGTGAAATAGTCACATCTGGGTCGTGTACGAACTTTCTTAACTGGGAAACATGAAATACGTTACGAACTCCTGCCATCTTCTCTGGTAATTCAACTTTATATGCCAAATTCCCAATTTGCTCAAGAACTGGGAATGGACCAACAAATCTTGGTGCTAATTTGCCTCTCCTGCCAAATCGTATCACGCTCTTTAACGGAGATATCTTGACAAACACCAAGTCGCCAATGGAGAACTTTAATTCTCTTCTCCTCTTATCAGCATAACTCTTCTGCCTATCTTGGGAAGCCTTCATTCGTTGTTGAATGATCTTGATCTTGTCTGAAGTTTCTCTTATCACATCCGGTCCAAGCACAAACTTCTCACTAGTTTCTAACCAACATGACGGTGAGTTGCACGGTCTTCCGTACAAAGCTTCAAATGGAGCCATTCCAATACTGGATTGATAGCTATTATTATATGCAAACTCTACTAGATGCAAATGGTCATCCCATGATCCACCAAAATCCAATACACAAGCTCTCAAGAGGTCTTCTAATATACGATTCACCCTCTCTGTCTGACCGTCGGTTTGAGGATGATACGCGGTACTGAGATGAAGTTCTAATCCTAGCACCTCTTGTAAGCTCTTCCAAAACCCACTAGTGAACAACAGATCTCGGCCAAAACAGTATCAGCTAGGGGCAAAACGGTCATTTAAAAATCGGGAAAAATCATGAACGTGGGAAATGACCCCAATAGTCGTCCCCCAAAGTTACATGACCATTTATGTGAAAGAAACAAATATTATACGATCCTATGATGCGTAGAATGCGGGTCGTTACATGGCATGAGATCTGAACATATTTAGAGATTTTCGGATTGTTGTTCCGTTCATACCTAGAACGGACTCATATGGATTGTGTGTCCCGCATTGAAATTGACTGCGTAGCACTGATCTCTTTTAATTCATATCGGATTTGTGGTAATAAATTATTCTCGTCTATAAGACATATGAGCTTAAAGGTTATGTATTGATGGAAATCGGTGGCACGTCGTGAATTGTCAATGTGGCATACTCGAGTTACTATATATGTGGGCAAAAGTTACTATGCTCGCTAAGATTAATGTATTTATTTGTGAAATAGTTTCAATACTATGCACTGACGGTAATACTAAAAGATGATTTTTCACGTATTAAAGCATTTTTTGTTATCATAAGGCAAACTCGCCCATTTGGTGTGTGCTTGCATTTTGTGATGTGGGACGAGCTTATGATAGCTTCATTTTCCCATGTCATTGCGATTTTCTATGCACAGGAATTCACATGGAGTAAACCCGTTCCGCGTTAGCAGCGTGGTCCGGTGAATTTTCCCAACTTTAAAATAAACCCGAAATATTAACTGTTTTGAGTTATCACACTAGTCCCACGACTGACCTAGAGTTTATTGTTTCACCCCATAAATCTGGGTGCCCATATTTTTGCGTGGGCAGCTAGTAGTTTATTTGCAGGTTTTGCATTTAAAGCTGGATTCAGGTTTGGAGTTCTTCCGCTGTGAGCTTTATGTTTTCCTCTGAACTTATGGTATACTCTGATGTAAAAATTTTGTAATGAAATGAAAATTTCTGTTCATTATGTCCAAATATGTCTGTACCCATAACTATCCGTCTTTATGAAAGAATAAAGTTGGTTTAATTACCGGCAAGAATCGGGCAAAAAGGCGGGTCATTACAATGTGTTACTACTGCAAATCTTGAATTGAAAAAAGAATGTCATTAACATGATTTAACACACACAGACCTTTCCTGATAGGTATGGATGTGGAAGGTCATGTGAGATACTTATTCATATGCAGCATGTTAAAGATTATAAAAATAAAAGATGCTTGGTTGCTAAGCAATTTCTAAACCATTTAATGCGTATGTATTAAAATATTTTATATGTCACATGTATAGTTCAAAACCAATTTCCTAATCTCATGGTTTAGAACTTAAGTACAAAAGGTTATATCACTTATAAATGAAATATTCCTTTCATATGAAGCAAACTTCATATTTTACACAAGTTATTTTACTTACTTATGTGATGCCTTATTGTTACTTATGTTATTATAAATTTAAAAGAGTTTTAAAACCTAATAAAATAACAAATAAAACTAAATATTTCATATACACATATTTAAAAATATAAAACAATTTAACAAAACATTATTTCCTTATTTACACAAAATTTATAAAATAAATTACTGAAATGATCCATAATAAATTGTATTACGGACTCAGTTAAAACCCGGGACGTTACACAATATAACACTGTAGGATTAATTACTGAATTAATTAACTCCGCCTTGCAAGCAAAACTAAGAAAGTTTGCATCCCAAGATTGGATTATCATTTGAACTCTATGTAATAGGGATTGACAGTCACTATAATGGAGGTAATTCTAACACAAAGGAACATCCAAGTATCTTACTAGTAACTGATCAGAGTAGAAACCCAATATTGAGGAAAATTCTGTTACATTCTTTGCATGAGACCTAAAATAATTTTAGTTTTGAGCAAACTCACTGCTAAACCACTGTAAAGTTTTAACCTACCAAAAATATCATTCAAAGAAGAAGTAAAAACTGGTAGACATTTTCCAAATATCAGAGGTCATCAGAATTTAGTAAATGAGTTACTATAGGATCAAAATTAAAGGCAGGGATAAATTTATGTTCATATAGAGCTTCATACATGCTATATGTAAAAAATTCCATAGCTATACCGAAGAGGTATGAGGTGAGAGGATCCCCTTGTCGAATTCCCCTATTAGAAGTGATAAAACCTTTTGGGATTCCTTGAATTAATATTGAAAAGGTAGGTGTAGATATATATTCTTAAATAATATTTATGAAGTGCACAGGAAACCCCATTCTATGCATAATGTGACATATGAATCTCTTATTCATCATATCATACGCTTTATGCAAAATTTATTAATTCCAACTTTTTAAAATCCCTTAACATCTCATGAGCTAATAATATATTATCACCAATATATCTAGTTGGAATGAAAGCACATTAATTGAAGGAGATCAAATGAGGTAAATACCACTTAATTCTATTACACAAAATTTCATTGAAATTTTCTTAATAGAGGTTACAACAAGCTATGGGCTGATATTGAGCAATTTCTGAAGGTCTCTCAACTTTAGGAACAAGGGTTACAAAAGTGTGATTTATGCCCTTGGGAAGTTTGGCAGATGTAACCATATCTTGCATAGCATTTAACAAATCCATTTTTAAACTCTCCCAAGGCAATTTAAAAAAATTAGAACTAATTCCATCAGGTATAGGACTGGAATCTATATGAACAGAATTAACATCTATGCTTACTCTATCTAAGGTAATAGGCTTTAATAATACTAGTTTACCATGAGAATTAATCACTGCTGGAGATTGGAATGAAGGGAACTCAACTTCAACTGGTCCATTGAATAAGCCAGAGAAATAATTGACAGCTTCTGTAACTACTTCTTCAGGATTAAACATAAGATTACCATCCATATCAATAAGAGCTTTCAAGTTATTTGTGTATTTTCTAGAAGACATTTTAGAGTGGAAGAATTTTGAATTAGTATCACCATCCTGAAGCCAAGCAACTATAGCCTTTTGCTTATATCTGCTTCTGTACATCCAATGCATGTTTAGCTACTAACATACTCTCATATAAAGAAATATTTTCTAGATCCTGATCACTTGCAATTTCCCTTTCTTTAAAAAGAGCTTCTGCCTCTGAAAGAAAAACATTATCCTTAGGTCTGATTTTATTCCAACATTTAAGTTCTCTCTTGCAAGCATTTAATTTCTCTAGAAACCTGTAACTAGGAAAACCCCAACCTGCGGTCTGTAAATCCTTTACATTTCAATCATCATAACCCTCTTTTAAGTGCCATTCAATAGAATACCTGAAAGGAAATCATTTATTTGAAACAGTTTCAGTTAATTCCACTAAAAGAGGGTTATGGTCACTAGAGACTTGTGACAATAATAAAGCTCCCGTTAAAGTAAATTTCTGCAAACAAAGATGATTGACAAAATTCTTGTCAGTATTATTTGCTATCCCTCTTCTTCTCCAAGTATAATTGAACCCTGAAGCTTTGATTTCATGTACACCAGACTGAGTGAGGCAATTGTTTATAGCTCTAATATGTTGAAAGGGAATGGGGAGACCACCTTTTTTGTCTAAATGGGATGTAGAATTATTGAAATCACCCATGAGAACCCACTCATCATTAATCAAGTTAGCCTCCTGAATTATATGCTGCCACAACACTTGTCTTTCAGAGAAACTATTCCGAGCATATACCATAGTTGTTTATATAGAAATACCTCCAGAATTAAGAGCATGAACTGTAATGTGTTGATTAGAAGCAGAAATAATATTTGTAGTCCACACATCTGAATTCCATATCAATAAAAATTTACCAGAAAACACAGCCCCATCACAAGGAAGATAAGTCCATTTGTTAGGCAGTAATCTACTAAAGACACTCAAATTATCACTACTAAGTTTATTTTATAACAAACCAACAAAAGTTGGTTTGAAATTAGTCAGTAGGGATAAAACATCTCTCATACGTTCAGATGAATTCATCCCCCTGACATTCCAGTCCATAAGTGTCATTTTACTAATGAATTGCTCCTTAAATCTATTTTAGGAGGAGCAATATAAAGTGACGAAGCCTTACCTTTACCTTTCACATGAGAGAGATAATCTGCATTCTTCGTAACACCTTCTGAAACATCCACATTTCCTTCATTATGAGGATCTTCTACCAAACTATCAGCTACATAATTTAATTCATCCAAAATAATAACATTAGGTATATCAGAGTTGAGAAAATCTAAGTCAGATCCATCCTTATTAATAACATCATTAGAAGAAATGGGTAGATCTGAACTTACTGATGGTTCAGTCCAAGTTGGGTCCTTAGTAATATCATGAACAGCGGTTCTATGACCAAAAATTTTACACTGATCGCATTTAAAAGGAACAAACTCATATTCTACTATAATTTCCTTTTGAATACCATTATGGAGTAGTATAGGAATTTTGTCAACCAATTTGGCTGCTAAATCTATACCAACCAATACTCTAGCAAATTTAGTGACCTTCTTATTTGTTGCTCTTTCATCAACCCTAATCAGATCCCCAATAAAACTTGCAATCGTAGAAGCCTTGTTCGTCCACATTTCCATGTCAAGCTTAAAATGCTTAATCTAGATCTGAACCTTATTCCGGAAAATGTACCAAAATCGTATCCAGGATACCACTTAAAAACCATTAACAATCTTCCAAAATAAGAATGAGTTGAAGATCTTATAATTGACAGACAATCTTCATGAAATGACCCGAACTTCCCCGTGAAGGAAAGAACGAATTGCTTTGAGGACAAGACGAATCAGAATGCAAACAGAAGAACATTTCATTGCTTATTACAACAATTTCATCAGAATACAAGAATATACAGAGTATAAATAAACATTACACATCAGAAAATATCAGAGAGTTAAATTACATTACATAGCAGCGGAAAATAATACAAAACACAACTGAAAGTAATACACGGATACAGAGCTTTCCGAGTATCGTTCCAGCTGTAAACCAGGATCCTATGAATATAAATCTGCAAAACCAAAACTACTAGCTGCCCGTGTCGAAAATAAGGGCACCAAGAGTTTAGGTTAAAACAATAAACTCCAGGTCAGTCATGTGACTGGTGTGGGAACTAAAATAGTTATTAATCTTTATTTTAAAGTTAGTAAATAAAGGGACCATGCCGTATAACATGGAACAGGTTTCCTCCCAAGAAAACCAGTGCATAAAACAACAGCGCAATGCTAAAATAAAGAACAATGAAGCTATTATAAGACCCAGGTCCCATCACACAATGCAACACAAGCCGGAGGATAGGGTTTTACCTTATAATAGACAAAGAATGCTTAATACGCTAAATTTCATCTTTTATTATTACTATAAGACTGTAGTGTCAAAACCATTTCAATCATAAGTATCAATCATAGACGGCATGGGTACCATATATCATGTCGCCAATACTAGGCTCTACAGTCAGAACCGCAAATGTCTCATATTGGAAATTGGATTTCCATCTATGAACCAAGGCAAGGGATCGTCCTTACAGAATTCGATACAATCTAGTCCATGTCTCAGGGACAGAACGCATCGACCCTTAGGAGCCACAGGGTCGGTCCACTTGATGGGGATTAAATAAAACCCTGAACACTACGTCTCCCCGCCCTATGGGGCGTAAACGAGTCCAATGACTCCATCGGCTCCACATAGTCACCGATATATCCGAGGCCCCTCGCAATCCCACAACCACATAAGTCAAAGTCGTCAGGGCGTGTAAAACCGCTGACGCCACTTCAAGCTAGAAAGAGATGCACGTTCTCCCTGGATCCTTCTCCCGTTTCTGGTTCACACCTGTGTGTGAAGCTCGCGAATCAACGCTACACAAAGCTATGCCACACAAGCCGTGCTTTGATCATCAACCACAAGACTCTGCTTTTCAACAAAATCCTTGATCATTTGCCACTTAGGCATGCCACACAGGCAATTCACACCATGCAATTGATATCCATTAATATATAACCTTTGAGCTTATACGTCTCAGAGAAGGGCGTTAAGCAAGAGAATAAATTCTCCGCCGCCAAACAGATATATATTTAATAGAAATCAATCACACAGAATAAAATCCAATGTCAGACACACAGTCCATTTACAAGTCCGTTCTGGGTCTGAACGAAACCGGAGGCACCTTGTACCTCGCATGCCCATCGATCTCTAAGTACGTATGGACGATCACCAACTGATTACCTCCTCTTGGGTGTACATCCCAATCAAGATCATCAGTAATCACCCAAACGATGTGAAGACCTCCGGTCTTCGACCACCGTCTTCATCCTCGACACCACGTCGAATCAGTTATTCAGAATGGGATAAACCCGGTCTTTCTGAATAACTCGCGTATATAATAAACAAGTGTTACACAAACACAACATACGCCTCATTCCAATTAAGAACATTCCTTTATTCAAATATTCTCATACTTTGGGAAAGGTTCTCATTAATTTTATCAAAGATAAATTCTTCAAATTTATTCTTCGATCTTCTTTTGAATATCAATTCAAATTAGTCGGGATTAGCGAACCACACCGAAGTAATCATTTATTCTATTTCCCAATCCCAACCTATTCATCCCATGAAGTGAAACTGGTCATACTTCATATCTAACACCACAGTGTTATCGGTAAATTTAATTACCATTTCACGTTCAAATCTAATTAAAGATTTAACTATCACCTGGAGCAAAACTGGTGATACTCCATTCTCAATTATTTCAATTTAATTAAAGATTCATTAAAACTCCACTTGGTTTTATTCTTCCTAATAATCACTATCAATGATTATTTAACTTGGCAAATCACATTCTGTCTTTAACTGGGTTAAAGAACCAATGTCATTAAAAACACGGTTCACGATAAACCCAAGATCACATTCTATTCAATTCCAATTAAATACCATTTAATTGGTATACTTCATTAAATCTAAATAAAAAGATTTAATCTTTTTCTCCACTGGGCTTAAGAACAGTGTTAATGAAGACACCATTCACGACAAACCCAAATCCCATTCGATACTAAATACAAGGCTCTGAATAGAAAATATATCGTCTTATATTCAATATCAAATTCTACGACCCACAAATATCGTATTGGAAATAACGATATAAATATATCTTTCAAACTTCCATAACAATATCTGTATAATCACGAAATCCAACATCGAAACATTCAAAAGATAATTTCGATTCAAATCCCTTCCAATTCAATTATTGGAAATCCTGGTTACTCGTAAACCCCTTTTAAATCCAATTTATTTATTTCAAAAAAATGGATTTTAATTCTAGTTCAAAACTAGTTCATTTCGATAAAAATCTATTTTTACCTTTTCAAATATGGAGTTTTTCATCCCAATTCTTTCCAAATCATTTCTTATGATTTTACACTAATTATTACTATTTTTAATAATTTTATCAAGGCCCGTACAGTCGATTTCCACCAACGGCCATCGAACTGCACTTACAACGACCTTTACCAAATTTGATTTGGACATAATTCAAAATCCAACTGTTAGATTTCAAATCACTAATATTCGTTAGAAAGCTCTTTTCGATACGAACCCAATGATTCTGGTTTTAGGAGGATCCGACGGTCGGATCTCCCGTAATATCCATTCGATGTCAATGGTCGAAATTCGCGAACTACCGCGGCGCGGAACGTTCTATTCATGCCATTATATATATAATACATATATTATATATATTTCGTCGATTTCCTTTTAAAACGTATTTTATAAATCGTTTTAAATTCGTTTTCGAAATGATTTCAACTTCATATTCAATTTCGAATGAAAATTGAATATTCCACATCATCGATATACAAATGATAATATTTTCAAAACGTTGTATTTTGAAATTACTTCCTTTTCTATATTCATTATAAAAATGAATAAAATCGATATAAATATCGTTCATGTCAAAATGGCGTCAATCTAACCAACACTGCTTTATATATTTCAATAACTTCATTATTCTATTCAACAAATGAATATTTTATTCAACACATGAATATTTATTCTATTCAACACATGATTTTTATTCTATTCAACACATGAATTTTCTTTCTATTCAACACATGAATATTTATTCTATTCAACACATGAAATTTTATTCTATTCAACACATGAATTTTATTTTATTCAACACGTGAATGTATATTTTATTCAACACATGAATATTTATTCTATTCAACACATGAATTTTATTTTTATTCAACACATGAATATTTTCTTTTATAATATTCTTTATTTTCCAAATTAGAATGAGGCCCAATCAATTACCATATAATGTTAATTATATGGATTACATACAACACATGTATATAATAGCAACGATAAATAATCAACCATCATCCAGAGTGCACCACACAACTGCATAAGCATGAGATATAAATAATTAACGGTTACACAGTCTGTCAACCCATCAATTGACATACAACTAAATAATCGGGATTAGTGTACGTCAAATATCATCCCAATACCCGTGTGGGATTTCAGATTTATTGTTTGCAATTAAGTTTTAAAATCATATTATTTATTTTGTTTTATACCAACTGGATATTAACAACTTTCCCTTTTTGAGGACGAAAAGCCTTAAGAGGGGGTGAATGTAACAACCTAGGATTTTTACTAAGTTTAAATTTAATTTTTATAATATAATTTGAGTTTTCCAAAGATAATTTGAAATTTTTGACATTTAAGTACAAATATGGAATTAATAATCTTTTACATTTGTTTTGTTTTATGAATATGAGTTAGGAAAATGATTTTTTTAGATATAATAAATATCTCGTTTTATAAATTAAATTTGGTAAAAGAGATTTATGTTAAGGAAATGTATATTTGTAGAATTTTATAAGTGATATAATTATTTGATTTCATAAGATGTTATTTATTAGCATTAGAAATAAACAGATTTTATTATTGATAAGTATTTGAAGGATTTATAAAAATAAGATTTGGTAAGGATGTTATATGTGTATAAGATTGTACAAATTATTTCGGATATTAAGAATAATTATATTAAAATATATGAATTTTACAAAAATTTAAACTTTATTTAAATTTAGGTAAGATATATGTATATATTTTAAGTAACATTATTTTGATGATATAGGGAATTTTGGTGAAATATATACATATATGTTATTTTGACAATTTATGAATTGCATAAGGATTGGTTAAGCATTTTGTTAAATAATATTAGTATAAAGCAATGTTCATTTTGGAAAAACAGTAAATGGTTTGCAATATAGTGCTGTAACGATCGGTGTTCGAATGTAATTTTAATTAAACATCGGTTTAAAATAATCATTCAGTTTCTGTACGCATAGTCTTAAAATATTTTATAGAATTTTTCTATAATTTTTAATTTGGAAATTTAGCATGTACTTTTTCTAGCGTAGTTTAGGGTAATTGTGGTTCTTTTGGCGCTTTACAGAATAAATCAACCGGTTTGTTTTATATTTGTTTCGAGACCTGATGACATAGTTGTATATGATCGTACTCAATTTCGTTACCATTTCGAAATCAATAAGAATGTACGTGCACCATCTACGCTTATTTTTTCTTTTGGCTACATTTAAAACTAGAGTGCCTTTTGCATGTGAAACAAATACCTTGTACATTTAAATATCACCAAGCTCAGCATGTGTAAGGGAAATTTGGGGCATTAGAACATTTGTAATATGGGTGAGAGGACTCGTCACCACGTGTATATCTTTACCCTCTCCACTTTTTAAAACCATATGTCCCTCTCTTTGAAATAACCCATCGGCTTCCTTAACAAGCTTCACCGCCTCCTGTTCTCCCAGGAGCCACCACCACTACGGTGCATGTTAGTCCGCCGAGCACCCACCCAGGTCCATGCTAACCCCTTTCGTAACCCATCTTCCCTGCTAAAACCTTCTTTCCTCTTATGTCAATTCTGCAATCCCATTGAAAACCCATGGCGCCATCTTTCTCCACCACCATTTAGACACAACCACAACACCATCTCCCCTCCTATGATGAGCCTCTGTGAACCCAAGCCTCTCTTATGGCCACACAAACCCATGCAGCAACGCTGCTGCATTCTCCGAGCTCCCCATTGCAAGACCACTTTTCCCAAGTAACTCACTCACTGCTGTCACCCCATGCTCAGTCCGTGAATCCAAAAATTAAAGCCTGCGCATACATGAAAATAGTGAAGCAAGGAGTGATAATGCAAGTTTAATGCATGGGAAGCAGGTAGAAAATGGAGCTTTTGGGAATTTGGAACATGAAGGAAGTGGAAAAAGGGTTCACCAGCACTAAACCACAAGCAAGGAAAAAAAGAAGAAAAGAAAAAAATGATAAGATTCCCTTTTGTAGTCACAGCCTCCCCTTTGAAAACAACCATTTGACCCCTTCCGCAAACTTCACCGTCCACATCAACTCGTCCAACAATCATTCCAACCACCTAAGTCTGATGTGAGACAAGCTTTGGGTCTTCTCGTGTATTAAGAGAAATAAGAACACCTGTTAACATATAAAATATTAGTACAAGTTGGTGATGTTGGTGGTAAAGTGAACAGCCTGCGCGTAGCAATAGCAACGACCGTGAAAGCTTGTACTTGACGGTTCGTAGAGTTGATTCTGGTTGACACAGATCCATTAGTGAAGATTTTGGAGAGCTTTGGGTTTGAACTCCTATTTTTATTTAATTTTAAATTTAGTAGGAGAAATTAGTTATAATTAATTTATAATTATGATGAGCTAATAATTGGTAGTTGCAGATATTTGTGGTTACTTGTGATGTTTGGTTGATACCCATCTAGTTAGAATACACCAAACACTGAGCGTTATTGACTGTAACGCTCTACACACAGTGAAATTGGTTGTTGTAAATTTTGCATGTTTACGATGAATGACTTCGTGCTTATATAGTTGATCATTGGTTTGTTCATGGCTGTATCACACACACTGTAATTATGAAATTGTGCGGATAATCAATCGAAATCTTCTTGCCATGGAAATAACAATTTTATTACTAAATTTAATAGGTTGAAATTAAAATCTGAATTATTTTGGACTAAAATTGAAATAAGTTATTTTGCACTAAAAAGGAGATTTAAAAATATTATTTTGAAAAGAATCATAATATGGGTTTAAATTTAGATTATGAAAATTTAAGTTTATTTTGAAAAGAATTTCGACGACTTATATTAAATCATTATATAGCTCGAATTGAACGCGTCGCGTAGCGATAGTTCGTTAATATCGATTTTAATTTTCAAACAACGATAACTTGAACGTTTTAAATCGGATTAACACTAAACGAGAAACATCTGAATCCTATCAATAATAGTTGTTGAATAGAAGAGAGATTTTCAAGTTCTAACATATGGTTTTCAAGATAGGTTTAAATTAAAATTAGAAAAGGTTGTTATACGTGCAGTTTGGCGACTGTAAGTAAAACCGAATACAACAGACTTATATATAACAGAAAAGTATTTTGGGAAATTCTGATAAATCATATTTTATTATATAGAAGAGATACGAGTTGAAATATCTGAAGTTTGAATAAATGAGTTTATTTGATCTAAATAGCCATTTTCAACGCTTTTTGTAATGTTATTATAATTTTTTCTTTGAAAATGATTGGTTTGAAAGATTTTTAAACCATAAATTATTGTTCAAACTATGAAATGAGGTTGTTAAATATTTTGGAATTTTGAAGAGCTAAACATTATTTCATATAAAATTTATTTTAAAATTTTCCGATTTTAAATAAGATATTGGAAACTTGAAAACATAAAAGAAATGAGTTAGTTGAATATTCGATATGAGAAGAAAATTTTGGATTGTTATGAAAATCTAATGTTTACGTGAGTTCGTGTATTTACATCGAATAATAAGTCGATTTAACTCTATTTGAAATACCATGATGAATTATCGTGAATGGAATTGTAAACCAAATTAAGATTTGGTAATTGAAAAATACTTATGAAAATAATAAAAACGAATAATAGAATTATGTTTTGGTATATAAGATTGGAAATGAATATTGAATTTCACGGAAGGGTTAAGGTGATAACGAGGTTATGGAAACTGAAATAAATCCAACCTTGATTATAAGAGGATTAATAACAATTGGGAAGTAGATTTAAATTGGAAATCCAAAATAATTCATAACTATTGTTTTAAAATATGCTAATTACTTGGGAAGACCGGGATTGAATACATGTTTGAAAACCATTCCAAGTAATAATACGAAGTTATAAAGAATTGAAGACTTGGATATTGATAAGTGAAGACCGAGAATCTTCGAATTGTTCGGGTTGATTGTTGATATCTCGGTTGAGCCGATCACTCAATACGAGGTTATAAGTGGCATGTGACGGCCCGCCCCGCACCAGGCTGCATTTCCTCCGAAGGTGCGCTGTACACATGCCCGACTATCACAGAACAGTCGCCAAAGAAAGGAAAGAAGAGAATGAACTAACAAGGAACCTGTAGAATGTCTCACAGCGCATGGAACAAAATATAATAATAACATAATCTTGACATAAACAGGCGAGACAGTGCATAAGCTGAAAACTAAATCAACCTAGCAGCGGAAATCCAAATACAGCTTATGATCCAACATCATTATTACAACTTTAAACTGTCCCTAAAGCAAAGAAAGCTAAAGTAGAAGATACACTACTAATGCCCAAGCAATGATCTTCAACAACACTGGGAGAATATCAATATATATCATACGTGGAAGCCTCATGCTCTTCTTCGGATCAGCTACTCGTGCATACCCAGCTAACCTGTCTCTAGTCTACTTGTGAGAGCACCCAGAGTAATAAGAAGAGACATAAAACTCTGGGTTAGACAAAAAGTCTGGTATGAGCGATAAGCACCTAATCAGAACAATAACAGGTATACTAAACCATACCTGAAACTGCAACCAAAGATTTTGCACTACATACCGTACAATACTCTAAGGTTCCACTGAACAGATGGTGTAAAGAATACGGGGGTGGGGGTGTGCATGTCATAGTGATGGCAAAAAAATCAAGCATAGCAACCATCCTCACATCTCTCACTCAGTGCGTAAAGCATACGATGTTGAAACGACCCGAACTTCCGTACACTTTGAGTTGACTAATCATACCACACGTCCAACCCAAATTTGCACAGAATTACGAATCATTTTTAGAAAGAAGTTAGAGGATGAGAAATAGAAAGAAAGAAATATTAGAATAGGAGAAAACGAAGATCACAAACTCACAGCGGAACGAATAAAATATATTAGATAACATAACTTTGAAGCACAAATCAGTATTTGTATATACATACCATTATCAGAGCACAACGATTATCCCTGGAACAGTTATAAACACCTGTTTCCAGATACAACAAAATACACAGCGGAAAGTATGATAGTCTATAGTTGACAGGTGAAGCCTCCTGCTTCAATCTCCTTCAGGTGAATCTGTAAAATCCCGACTACTTGACTGCCCGTACAAATTTTGGGCACCCAAGAGTTTAGGGAAAACAAACAAAATAAACTTTGGGTCAGTCATGGGACTGGTGTGAGTAAACTCCAACCATTTGTTTAACTTCCAAAATCCTTTCGAAAGAAATGGTAATCGTAAGACCGATCCACACATAAACACGGACGGTTTTTACCTTACGATAACCCAAAACATTTGATACCAAAATCTGGTGATATTATAATAGTGTCTACAACAAATAAATAGAATCTAGCGGAACGCTTGCATCTCACGCTCCATATATAATATAAAATCGAAAACCGCAGGGCACTTATTGGAGATTGGATTTCCAACATGACAAGGTATGGGACCACCTTCCGATAGTGTATCTCTAGAGACGAATACACTGGATTCAACAAGAACGTCTTGCAACCCGGCCCACACATGACCGACCACTCATTTCGCTTGAGTGTATCGAATGTATACCACCGACAGTTGGGATCAGCAACCGCCTCCCGATAAGGGACAGCATCGATAGATTTAAGAACAAAAGGAATTTCTCTAGATAGATGGTCATACATCCTAATGGGTGCGACCCACATAGCCATGCTGCCTGCCCGATTTTTGTCCAATTCCGGGTTGATGAGGCTTGAGGTTTGAATTATCTTCCAGAACATCTGGCCATCATTCACTTTGAATGCCACATCGTCAGATCCATCGGAAATCACTAATTGATTCCCACAAAAATACTCAGATTGTTAGGCTAAAGAAGTTTCCCTTCTATGCCCCAACTTCGTACGTTTGAAGGAATCAACGTACGTAACCCCCTTTGGAAATACTCTGTCAGACACTCGTCCATACAAGTTGTCCTGGGTCTGGACAAACCGAAGGCACTATCCCGTAAACAGGATAGCCCTTGCATAACTCCGTCTTCAATTTTCTTCAGCATAAGTTGTTTCATAACGCTTACGCCAATACGGAGTGGTTTTCAGATATCAAATCTGATCCCGATCTCTCCATATTGACAACGGAGGTAAATAAAAAAATAAAACTTTGATAGTCGGTGTTTTAACTATCAAAGAAACATCCATACAATCAACGGTCCTATTTCCAAATGGCAATTCTATCAATCAAGCATCAAACAACACTGGGCCCTTTTTATATTAGTTCTTTATTACATTATCATTTCCAATTCCATTTTCCATCTTTCTTGTTCCTTCAAAGCTCTATTTTCTCTCTTGATTTTTGGGAAACATTTCCACTATTATAATTCCTTTATTGAGAAAATATCCCTTATTCCAATTAGAAAACATTTCTAATTCCTTTGAATTACTGACGTTATAGACATCGTTATTATAACTCAAATCATAAATCATTCGTTAACTAACGATATCACTAACCAATCCTTACTATCGCCTTAACCATTTCTCCGTCAATAATGCAGTCAGTCAAGTTGGGGTGTAATTACCTCTCAGACCTTAACGGAACGACATTCTTAACTTTGCAGTAGTCAGAGCTCACAATTTTAAACCAAACAATGCTTACGCGACTCTCGGATTTGATCTACGAACACACCTTCTTTATAAAAATATTGATTATAACGGTAACGTTATAATCGCTGTCTTCAAATGTTTGGTTTATAAAACATTGCTTTCAGCAACAGCGTTAAAACCGTTGTCTAGCATTATAGAACACTTATCATAACCATAGCATTAAGATTGCTATTAAAACAGTTATTATAACGGCAGCGTTAAAATTGCTATTTAGATTTACCAAGACATTTATTATAACAGCAGCGTCTAAAATTGCTGTATAGATTTACAACATCTATTATAACAACAGCGCTAAAATCGCTGTTTAGTTTTATAAAAGCATTTCTTACAAAGACCGTGTTATAGTCGCTGTTTAAAATTATAAAAGCATTTCTTATAACAACAGCGTTATGATTGCTGTTTTGAATAAAATACCGTGTGCGACGCACACGCTTCCGTTGTTCATTTAAAAACTCTGTTTATTTTAAACAATTCAAGTTCTCCTTTAAACATATTTATAAACTATACATTCTTCTAACCACTTAATTCGATTTCTATAAATCCCCTTTTTATATACATTTTATTTGCAAAATATTTCCTTGTTTTAAACTATTCATTTTTTTATTTTAAGCATTTGAAAATCTTTCTTTAAACTTCCCTCTGTAATTTGCTAAATTCGGACCCATTTCCAAATATTGGTTTCAAAACCGATACTCACTTTCAAATATATATTCATATTTGAACTCAACTTTTAATTTATCCAATGGTTAATGATCCACTTAATTTATATCTTTATTTATAACATTTTTCTTGGTTTACCCAATGGAACAGGTTTCCATTTGCAACTCAATGAAAAAGAAATTATTTCTAATTTGGAAATAAACTCTGCTTTTAAATTCTAATTTCCTTTTTCACATTCGATGATATTTTACGGTATCTAAAATACCAGGTTCCTAAGGCCAGGGTAAACCAAACACACAAATTCAACCATGGATAATGTAGCATAACATATATCGCCATCAAATAAAACAGTAAATAAAATGTTGAGGGATCCAGTTGGATCCCTCCAACCTGTTTCCCTGCATCCACAGATGTTAGTAACATTAAAAACATCGCATTAATGAAAAAAATCAATCAACGATGTGATTATATCAACCAATTTATCAACTATTCAATCAAGCAACCATTTCACATTATAAAATAATTTAAAACTCGTTTATATATAAAAATATAAACGAGAGGGAGTTAGTGAGTTTACTCACCTTGTTTCGGGGTTGACGGCTCTGCTGTTTGTTTCGATCTAAAATCAAACAGGTGTTTGATTTTCTTCACGAAATCCCAGTAGCTCTTGCAACAGTTCTACAACAAAGACGTCGTCACTATATTTCCAACGTGATTGGTTGCATTCAATTCTGTTCACAAATATACTAGTTATTATTACTATAAGATTTCGATGGTTAACTGATTATTAAATTCTCTAATCACCATTATATAACTAATTACCCATTTGATTCTCAAAATCCTCGGTTACCGTTCTTCTCCCACGTCTTAACTCCCAAAACCCATCTTCAGTATGTCAGCCACCACTGTGCCAATCTAACTCCACCAACGTTCTCCCTTAGTCCCCTTTATTAAACCCTTTACTTTTTTTATTTATAACACAGTCGCTCGTCTAATTTCTCCAATTCCAATTGTTGCCGAACTTCCTGCAGCTATTCACTTTACCGACCTCACTAAGCCAACTATTTACACTTTAAAAGTTTGTCAATCTGTCTTCTCTCTTCTTAAATGGCTGTACGGTGGAATCCCTTCACTTGCAAATCCACCATCCATTTCCTTTTTCACAAACACAGACTTCACCACCTCACATGTACCAACAAGTATTCCTTACCAACTCATATTCAACTCCTGCTCCTCCGCAGTAACACTTAAATCATCTTTCCTGAAGACAAACCCATCTCCATCTCGTTACCACAAGAAAGCTTATATCGATTTCATCAAAATCACTTCAGCTCTTTTCTGGCAACACCCGCTTCCACTTTATACCACCACCCGAAACCCCTAGCTTCACTGATATTGCCTGTGCCTTGGAACGCACCTCCCCATCGCAACTCAAACCCCAAACATTATCAACGTGGAATATGAATGCTGCTTGGCCAATGCGTCACTGTCAGTTCTCTCTACAATAAATCAAACAAGAATACCACTATTCTTTCTTCTTAATTACTTTAAACTCCAACTAACAGCTAATATTTCTTCCTCCACTTCATCTTAAATCAAACCCAACGCCACCAATAGGCTCCCCATTTAACTCACGCCATCAATAAGCCTTCGAAAGCAACCAGTTCGAGACCAAACTCTGATCACTTTGTGCCTCCATCGGTAATCATAGTTGTTGAGAGCGTGGAGCTCCCTTAGATCTTCCGTTTTGTATTTAAGCGATTTTGATTTTGATTAATGGAATTTAGAAGTTGCGATCCCTTTTAGTTAGCAGGTGGAGTCGGCTTGAAGAACAAGAAGGGAAAATAAAGGGAATTTGGGATGTTTTTATTTTTGACTGAAGAAGAAAAACAAAATATTGGGGATACAGTATTTAAGGAGAAAGAAACGTGGGGAGCACGGGATGTTAACAGCTTGGGTAACACGGTTTAGTTGCCTTGGTATGCACGGAATCGAAAACCTTGGCAAGCACGGCTCCATTGAATCCGATAAGGACAAAACAGATTCATACAATTTTTATATATTTTATTTTATATTATATTATAACGAAACTTCGTGATGAAGTATCAAGTAAAACAAATCACAGTCGACTTCTGTCTACTGATAAAAAAGCAAATCTTGATGTAAAAAGGTATTCTGAACCCAATGGGACAAGTTTGGCCGAATTCCGACTTCGTTTGAAAAAAAATCCTTTATAAAACCAGAAATCAACACGCGTTTAAAATTTTCACGATCACCAGATAAATCAAATCAACTTGAAACTGCGAACACCGACAATAATTTTTCGATACGAACCCAACGGCACTAGTTTCGTCGCATTCTGAGACTGTTGCCCCGGAAGACTGTTTTTGGCGCGTACCGCACTGCCCTTCTAAACACCAAATTTGTCGATCTCTAAAAATAACAAAGTATATACCTATCCTGACTATATCCGACGCTACGAACTCACCGGAACTGGATTCGTGGCCTGATTCGATCGTCTGTCCAAGTTATACTCTAATATCCCTTTATTCAGTTGAATAAATTTAATTGCACTGAACGAGCGTTTACGGCTACCGTGGTTACATACGACATTGGTTTTCCACGCCACTCACCACCGTACAATAATTGAACGATATGGTCCCAATGAAACTGATTTCGTCGAAATCTGAGTCCGTTTGCAAAACGGCTATTTTAACGCGTATATTTTAAATAACGATTTCCACAGCCACTATTTCAAAATTTGATTTGACCATAACTAACAAATCATAACACCAAATCTAGATTTTTCTCTTTCATATGAAAATTATAATCAATACGGTTCCAACGTGTCTTGTTTCATAGAAATCCGACTTATATCGGATCCTGTATCTTCAGTTGAAGTTCAAAACTCTATATTACGAACTGCCGCGCGATTTCGAGCTCGATTTATAATTATATTATAAATTAACGTTCAAACTTCGTTTTTAATTAATAAATTCCTATATGTAATTCAATTAAAAATTTTAAAACAAATTTAAATATTCAGAATTCAAAGGCCGAAAATCCGGGTCGTTACATTCCTTCCCCCTTAAAATAATTTCGTCCTCGAAATTGCTAAGGTAGGAAAAGATGCTACGTACCCTGTTAACTAGGTCCAATAATCTTTTTTTGTTCACTTCTTAATTTCAGCTTAAATGAACAAATTTATTTAAATTAAAATATTAATTTATTCTTACTAACGAAAATTTTCAAAAATTCTGAAAATTTTTGGCAGCATCCCCTCTGCACGGCTCAATCGGCACAATCATAACTCGCCTTTCTAGGCCTCCAATCCAAAAGAAAATCAAAAAGCCAAGTGGCTCGCCTCATAGGATCATAAAACCATCAAACCCGAGTAATATTGTAAACATGTACCTTTTTGTCGGGCATAATCTATCTCATGCGTTTGCTTTCATTCAATATTTGCTCAGCATATCCATTCCAACTGATTTCCAATCAGTCCAACTTCCAGTCTTTAACTCTCTAATGAACTTCTGATTAGTCCATTCCAATTCTATCAAGTCAAATCTGATCTCTACTTCAGGAATCAATCCACTTATTCCATTTGAGTTTCAATTTCCATTTAACTTAAATTTCGATCCATTTGATTTATTTCCACCAATTTATTCAACTTATACAAGTTAAACAATTTCAGAATTCAAACTCCTGGGTTTTATTTCAAATGAGTTTGAAATCACATATATTTATAATCAACTCCATTCAAAACATTCGAATTTCTAAAACATCCTGTCATTTTCAAATAAATTTTCATTCCCAAATTACTATGGTAGCAATCCGTCACTCAGAAACTTGAAAATGAATACCGATAATGTCGCGACCCATTATCATTACTATTTTCTCGCCACTGAAGTGATTTCAGTGCTTAATTACTTTCAAATCCATTTAAAACCATTCTAATTCAAAAATCTCTTCAAACCCATGCCATATTACCTTTAAAATACTTCAAGGAATATTTTCAAAATATCCGGGATTTAAATTCCAATTTATGGTTTGAATTTTATTCTAGTTTATCTTGGTTATATAACCAATTCAATATTTCATAATTTCATTTTATTGTAATAACAACCAACACATTCACATATAATTATATTTCAGAAATTAATCCTTTATACCAAAATAATCTTTGGGCAGATTATTTTATCCACCCATTTTTAAAACAATACCATGTCGAATTGTTTTGTTCGAGAGTTTAGAAACACCTATCGATACAGTTGTACATCCTGTATCGACCAGAATTCATAAACCACTCAACAAACCAGCCAACACAATATAAAACAATTTTTATATCAAATCTACAAATACGCGCTCATATATATACACTCAAACTCAATCTAGGGTATTACTAACCCCATCTCTATTGAGTTACGCCACAGAGACAAGGTAATCACTTAACCTTCAGCTCTGATACCAACTGAAACGACCCGAACTTCCGTACACTTTGAGTTGACTAATCATACCACACGTCCAACCCAAATTTGCACAGAATTACGAATCATTTTTAGAAAGAAGTTAGAGGATGAGAAATAGAAAGAAAGAAATATTAGAATAGGAGAAAACGAAGATCACAAACTCACAGCGGAACGAATAAAATATATTAGATAACATAACTTTGAAGCACAAATCAGTATTTGTATATACATACCATTATCAGAGCACAACGATTATCCCTGGAACAGTTATAAACACCTGTTTCCAGATACAACAAAATACACAGCGGAAAGTATGATAGTCTATAGCTGACAGGTGAAGCCTCCTGCTTCAATCTCCTTCAGGTGAATCTGTAAAATCCCGACTACTTGACTGCCCGTACAAATTTTGGGCACCCAAGAGTTTAGGGAAAACAAACAAAATAAACTCTGGGTCAGTCATGGGACTGGTGTGAGTAAACTCCAACCATTTGTTTAACTTCCAAAATCCTTTCGAAAGAAATGGTAATCGTAAGACCGATCCACACATAAACACGGATGGTTTTTACCTTACGATAACCCAAAACATTTGATACCAAAATCTGGTGATATTATAATAGTGTCTACAACAAATAAATAGAATATAGCGGAACGCTTGCATCTCACGCTCCATATATAATATAAAATCGAAAACCGCAGGGCACTTATTGGAGATTGGATTTCCAACATGACAAGGTATGGGACCACCTTCCGGTAGTGTATCTCTAGAGACGAATACACCGGATTCAACAAGAACGTCTTGCAACCCGGCCCACACATGACCGACCACTCATTTCGCTTGAGTGTATCGAATGTATACCACCGACGGTTGGGATCAGCAACCGCCTCCCGATAAGGGACAGCATCGATAGATTTAAGAAGCAAAAGGAATTTCTCTAGATAGATGGTCATACATCCTAATGGGTGCGACCCACATAGCCATGCTGCCTGCCCGATTTTTGTCCAATTCCGGGTTGATGAGGCTTGAGGTTTGAATTATCTTCCAGAACATCTAGCCATCATTCACTTTGAATGCCACATCGTCAGATCCATCGGAAATCACTAATTGATTCCCACAAAAATACTCAGATTGTTAGGCTAAAGAAGTTTCCCTTCTATGCCCCAACTTCGTACGTTTGAAGGAATCAACGTACGTAACCCCCTTTGGAAATACTCTGTCAGACACTCGTCCATACAAGTTGTCCTGGGTCTGGACAAACCGAAGGCACTATCCCGTAAACAGGATAGCCCTTGCATAACTCCGTCTTCAATTTTCTTCAGCATAAGTTGTTTCATAACGCTTACGCCAATACGGAGTGGTTTTCAGATATCAAATCTGATCCCGGTCTCTCCATATTGACAACGGAGGTAAATAAAAAATAAAACTTTGATAGTCGGTGATTTAACTATCAAAGAAACATCCATACAATCAACGGTCCTATTTCCAAATGGCAATTCTATCAATCAAGCATCAAAAAACACTGGGCCCTTTTTATATTAGTTCTTTATTACATTATCATTTCCAATTCCATTTTCCATCTTTCGTGTTCCTTCAAAGCTCTATTTTCTCTCTTGATTTTTGGGAAACATTTCCACTATTATAATTCCTTTATTGAGAAAATATCCCTTATTCCAATTAGAAAACATTTCTAATTCCTTTGAATTACTGACGTTATAGACATCGTTATTATAACTCAAATCATAAATCATTCGTTAACTAACGATATCACTAACCAATCCTTACTATCGCCTTAACCATTTCTCCGTCAATAATGCAGTCAGTCAAGTTGGGGTATAATTACCTCTCAGACCTTAACTGAACGACATTCTTAACTTTGCAATAGTCAGAGCTCACAATTTTAAACCAAACATTGCTTACGCGACTCTCAGATTTGATCTACGAACACACCTTCTTTATAAAAATATTGATTATAACGGTAGCGTTATAATCGCTGTCTTCAAATGTTTGGTTTATAAAACATTGCTTTCAGCAACAGCGTTAAAACCGTTGTCTAGCATTATAGAACACTTATCACAACCATAGCATTAAGATTGCTATTAAAACAGTTATTATAACGGCAGCATTAAAATTGCTATTTAGATTTACCAAGACATTTATTATAACAGCAGCGTCTAAAATTGCTGTATAGATTTACAACATCTATTATAACAACAGCGCTAAAATCGCTGTTTAGTTTTATAAAAGCATTTCTTACAAAGACCGCGTTATAGTCGCTGTTTAAAATTATAAAAGCATTTCTTATAACAACAGCGTTATGATTGCTGTTTTGAATAAAATACCGTGTGCGACGCACACGCTTCCGTTGTTCATTTAAAAACTCTGTTTATTTTAAACAATTCAAGTTCTCCTTTAAACATATTTATAAACTATACATTCTTCTAACCACTTAATTCGATTTCTATAAATCCCCTTTTTATATACATTTTATTTGCAAAATATTTCCTTGTTTTAAACTATTCATTTTTTTATTTTAAGCATTTGAAAATCTTTCTTTAAACTTCCCTCTGTAATTTGCTAAATTCGGACCCATTTCCAAATATTGGTTTCAAAACCGATACTCACTTTCAAATATATATTCATATTTGAACTCACCTTTTAATTTATCCAATGGTTAATGATCCACTTAATTTATATCTTTATTTATAACATTTTTCTTGGTTTACCCAATGGAATAGGTTTCCATTTGCAACTCAATGAAAAAGAAATTATTTCTAATTTGGAAATAAACTCTGCTTTTAAATTGTAATTTCCTTTTTCACATTCGATGATATTTTACGGTATCTAAAATACCATGTTCCTAAGGCCAGGGTAAACCAAACACACAAATTCAACCATGGATAATGTAGCATAACATATATCGCCATCAAATGAAACAGTAAATAAAATGTTGAGGGATCCAGTTGGATCCCTCCAACCTGTTTCCCTGCATCCACAGATGTTAGTAACATTAAAAACATCGCATTAATGAAAAAAATCAATCAACGATGTGATTATATCGACCAATTTATCAACTATTCAATCAAGCAACCATTTCACATTATAAAATAATTTAAAACTCGTTTATATATAAAAATATAAACGAGAGGGAGTTAGTGAGTTTACTCACCTTGTTTCGGGGTTGACGGCTCTGCTGTTTTTTTCGATCTAAAATCAAACAGGTGTTTGATTTTCTTCACGAAATCCCAGTAGCTCTTGTAACAGTTCTACAACAAAGACGTCGTCACTATATTTCCAACGTGATTGGTTGCATTCAATTCTGTTCACAAATATACTAGTTATTATTACTATAAGATTTCGATGGTTAACTGATTATTAAATTCTCTAATCACCATTATATAACTAATTACCCATTTGATTCTCAAAATCCTCGGTTACCGTTCTTCTCCCACGTCTTAACTCCCAAAACCCATCTTCAGTATGTCAGCCACCACTGTGCCAATCTAACTCCACCAACGTTCTCCCTTAGTCCCCTTTATTAAACCCTTTACTTTTTTTTATTTATAACACAGTCGCTCGTCTAATTTCTCCAATTCCAATTGTTGCCGAACTTCCTGCAGCTATTCACTTTACCGACCTCACTAAGCCAACTATTTACACTTTAAAAGTTTGTCAATCTGTCTTCTCTCTTCTTAAATGGCTGTACGGTGGAATCCCTTCACTTGCAAATCCACCATCCATTTCCTTTTTCACAAACACAGACTTCACCACCTCACATGTACCAACAAGTATTCCTTACCAACTCATATTCAACTCCTGCTCCTCCGCAGTAACACTTAAATCATCTTTCCTGAAGACAAACCCATCTCCATCTCGTTACCACAAGAAAGCTTATATCGATTTCATCAAAATCACTTCAGCTCTTTTCTGGCAACACCCGCTTCCACTTTATACCACCACCCGAAACCCCTGGCTTCACTGATATTGCCTGTGCCTTGGAACGCACCTCCCCATCGCAACTCAAACCCCAAACATTATCAACGTGGAATATGAATGCTGCTTGGCCAATGTGTCACTGTCAGTTCTCTCTACAATAAATCAAACAAGAATACCACTATTCTTTCTTCTTAATTACTTTAAACTCCAATTAACAGCTAATATTTCTTCCTCCTCTTCATCTTAAATCAAAGCCAACGCCACCAGTAGGCTCCCCATTTAACTCACGCCATCAATAAGCCTTCGAACGCAACCAGTTCGAGACCAAACTCTGATCACTTTGTGCCTCCATCGGTAATCATAGTTGTTGAGAGCGTGGAGCTCCCTTAGATCTTCCGTTTTGTATTTAAGCGATTTTGATATTGATTAATGGAATTTAGAAGTTGCGATCCCTTTTAGTTAGCAGGTGGAGTCGGCTTGAAGAACAAGAAGGGAAAATAAAGGGAATTTGGGATGTTTTTATTTTTGACTGAAGAAGAAAAACAAAATATTGGGGATACAGTATTTAAGGATAAAGAAACGTGGGGAGCACGGGATGTTAACAGCTTGGGTAACACGGTTTAGTTGCCTTGGTATGCACGGAATCGAAAACCTTGGCAAGCACGGCTCCATTGAATCCGATAAGGACAAAACAGATTCATACAATTTTTATCTATTTTATTTTATATTATATTATAACGAAACTTCGTGATGAAGTATCAAGTAAAACAAATCACAGTCGACTTCTGTCTACTGATAAAAAAGCAAATCTTGATGTAAAAAGGTATTCTGAACCCAATGGGACAAGTTTGGCCGAATTCCGACTTCGTTTGAAAAAAAATCCTTTATAAAACCAGAAATCAACACGCGTTTAAAATTTTCACGATCACCAGATAAATCAAATCAACTTGAAACTGCGAACACCGACAATAATTTTTCGATACGAACCCAACGGCACTAGTTTCGTCGCATTCTGAGACTGTTGCCCCGGAAGACTGTTTTTGGCGCGTACCGCACTGCCCTTCTAAACACCAAATTTGTCGATCTCTAAAAATAACAAAGTATATACCTATCCTGACTATATCCGATGCTACGAACTCACCGGAACTGGATTCGTGGCCTGATTCGATCGTCTGTCCAAGTTATACTCTAATATCCCTTTATTCAGTTGAATAAATTTAATTGCACTGAACGAGCGTTTACGGCTACCGTGGTTACATACGACATCGGTTTTCCACGCCACTCACCACCGTACAATAATTGAACGATACGGTCCCAATGAAACTGATTTCGTCGAAATCTGAGTCCGTTTGCAAAACGGCTATTTTAACGCGTATATTTTAAATAACGATTTCCACAGCGACTATTTCAAAATTTGATTTGACCATAACTAACAAATCATAACACCAAATCTAGATTTTTCTCTTTCATATGAAAATTATAATCAATACGGTTCCAACGTGTCTTGTTTCATAGAAATCCGACTTATATCGGATCCTGTATCTTCAGTTGAAGTTCAAAACTCTATATTACGAACTGCCGCGTGATTTCGAGCTCGGTTTATAATTATATTATAAATTAACGTTCAAACTTCGTTTTTAATTAATAAGTTCCTATATGTAATTCAATTAAAAATTTTAAAACAAATTTAAATATTCAGAATTCAAAGGCCGAAAATCCGGGTCGTTACAGATGTCCACTGCTGTCAATCACTAGACCCATCGAAGTAGTGACGGAGTTCAACTTGTACAACTACTGCTACTACCAAGCTTACCACATGGAGTCATGACCAAATCTTTACAAATGACCCCACCTCATTGGTCTATAGCTCTTTAGTCATACATAGGCACCGTGGCCCTGAATCCGTTCACGTACCCCATACACATAGTGATCCAAAGTTATAGACATTGACAACTCCTTAGCACAGGTCCCGCAGCACAGCCCAACTCAAGAAGTCGACTCGTTGGTTCCGAACTGGATCCTAAATACAACTTCCCATTTGGACTACCTTTGCATCTCGGGTTTTGGTCTCCTCCTTCTCCACTGGATCGGTCTTCTTCTCTTCCACTTCACTTCAGGTCGTAGTCTTCAGCCCCTTGGTTCGGATCGTGCTTCACCCTCCATCGGGTCGGGTCGCACCACTCTGGTTTGGGTCGGTCGCGAGTCCCACTCCAGGTTGTAATGACGCTCCAGCTCCAGATCGTGATCCTCCATTTGGCTCGTGACATCTCGTCCAGATCGTGGCCCTGCTTCGGATCATGGTGTCTGCATCCATGTCTGGCTCGTGGCACCTCGAAGTCCTCTGGTTCGTGATGGGTGGCGCGTGGCAGATCGCGAAGGAGTCTCGCGATTGGGTCGGAGAAGGTGAGGCGGATCGTGGTACATGTGGCGATCTGATCCGATTCTGCGTTGTTTCCTGCACTTTGTCCAGCGAGCTGTTTAACGCCATACGACGGCGTTTTCGACCAATCTAACAATTTTAGACAACCACAAAGCATACTATACAGTCATAGCAACATGTATAATGATCCACAAACAGCAAAACAACAATCTTAACATGTAAAATGGATCAAACATACCCAAAACCCCATATTTTCCCTTAAGCATGTTTAAGTAAAACTAATGATATGATTAGTAAAACTTAACCAAATCAACCCAAATTTCCAACAGAGGTCTAAAACATTATTTTCGAATTTATAAATATTTTTCCAGAGTTTTATCATGACTAATTTCGTTAATCTTCACTAATTGCCCTTAATTAATCGTAATTAGTGCAAAACTATGCAAATCACTCACCTTGGCCACAAATAAAATACCAAATCTGAAATGAATCTCTGTTTGGCGCTGTTCCCAATGCAACTCAGCAGCTCTAACCTTGCTTTGGTGCTATTCCTCTTTAATTTGATGTAGTTTAAGCCAAAACTTGATTAAGAAGTGATTAGGGATGATTTTAGATGTTGGAGGCCATTGTTAGGGTTTTCTAAGATGTATGTGGCGGCTGGGAAATGAGAAAAACCAAAATTCCTTACCCCTAACAGCCCTTAAATACTCCAAATCCCGAAATCCCCATTGGACCTAGCTGTTAATCACCCGGTTAAGCCCAATTAAGCTGTTTTTCACCATCTGAAACTTGTTTCAGCCATATCTCCCAAATGGTAAGTCCGTTTGGCTAAAGTGACCACTCTACAGAATTATAAACCATCATTCGGAGCCAATAGAAGTGGTTTTAAGTCAAAATTTCTTACCAATCAAAAGTTATGGCCAAAATAGAATCATCTAGGGGTAGAACGGTCATTTAAAAATCGGGAAAAATCATGAACATGGGAAATGACCCCAATAGGCGTCCCCCAAAGTTACATGACCATACGACTTCGTATGTGAAAGAAACAAATATTCTACGATCCTATGATGCGTAGAATGCGGGTCGTTACACTCTCCCCCCTTAAGAAATTTCGTCCCCGAAATTCCTTAACCCAAAACATACAAAGGATCCCGCATGCCTACCAATCATAATCAACAATCAAACATGCAAAACAAACAAAACAAGCATATCCTAGCATGCGGAAAGACTAAATCGAAGTTAAAGTCTTATCAGGCGAAGAGTTCTGGATACGTCTTCCTAATGTTCTCCTCTGTCTCCCAAGTACAGTCATTCTCATTCTCGCCCCATTGAACTTTGACTAACTTCACCGCTTTCCTTCGAAGTTGCTTCGTATCTTTCCCAACAATACGCATAGGCCTGCGGTTACCAACCGCCTCGGGTTCAACTTCGACATCATCCAACTGATCAAGTGAAATAGTCACATCTGGGTCGTGTACGAACTTTCTTAACTGGGAAACATGAAATACGTTACGAACTCCTGCCATCTTCTCTGGTAATTCAACTTTATATGCCAAATTCCCAATTTGCTCAAGAACTGGGAATGGACCAACAAATCTTGGTGCTAATTTGCCTCTCCTGCCAAATCGTATCACGCTCTTTAACGGTGAGATCTTAACAAACACCAAGTCGCCAATGGAGAACTTTAATTCTCTTCTCCTCTTATCAGCATAACTCTTCTGCCTATCTTGGGAAGCCTTCATTCGCTGTTGAATGATCTTGATCTTGTCTGAAGTTTCTCTTATCACATCCGGTCCAAGCACAAACTTCTCACCAGTTTCTAACCAACATGACGGTGAGTTGCACGGTCTTCCGTACAAAGCTTCAAATGGAGCCATACCAATACTGGATTGATAGCTATTATTATATCCAAACTCTACTAGATGCAAATGGTCATCCCATGATCCACCAAAATCCAATACACAAGCTCTCAAGAGGTCTTCTAATATACGATTCACCCTCTCTGTCTGACCGTCGGTTTGAGGATGATACGCGGTACTGAGATGAAGTTCTAATCCTAGCACCTCTTGTAAGCTCTTCCAAAACCCACTAGTGAACAACAGATCTCGGCAAAAACAGTATCAGCTAGGGGCAAAACGGTCATTTAAAAATCGGGAAAAATCATGAACGTGGGAAATGACCCCAATAGTCGTCCCCCAAAGTTACATGACCATTTATGTGAAACAAACAAATATTATACGATCCTATGATGCGTAGAATGCGGGTCGTTACATGGCATGAGATCTGAACATATTTAGAGATTTTCGGATTGTTGTTCCGTTCAGACCTAGAACGGACTCATATGGATTGTGTGTCCCGCATTGAAATTGACTGCGTAGCACTGATCTCTTTTAATTCATATCGGATTTGTGGTAATAAATTATTCTCGTCTATAAGACATATGAGCTTAAAGGTTATGTATTGATGGAAATCGGTGGCACGTCGTGAATTGTCAATGTGGCATACTCGAGTTACTATATATGTGGGCAAAAGTTACTATGCTCGCTAAGATTAATGTATTTATTTGTGAAATAGTTTCAATACTATGCACTGACGGTAATACTAAAAGATGATTTTTCACGTATTAAAGCATTTTTTGTTATCATAAGGCAAACTCGCCCATTTGGTGTGCGCTTGCATTTTGTGATGTGGGACGAGCTTATGATAGCTTCATTTTCCCATGTCATTGCGATTTTCTATGCACAGGAATTCACATGGAGTAAACCCGTTCCGCGTTAGCAGCGTGGTCCGGTGAATTTTCCCAACTTTAAAATAAACCCGAAATATTAACTGTTTTGAGTTATCACACCAGTCCCACAACTGACCTGGAGTTTATTGTTTCAACCCATAAATCTGGGTGCCCATATTTTTGCGTGGGCAGCTAGTAGTTTAGTTGTAGGTTTTGCATTTAAAGTTGGATTCAGGTTTGGAGTTCTTCCGCTGTGAGCTTTATGTTTTCCTCTGAACTTATGGTATACTCTGATGTAAAAATTTTGTAATGAAATGAAAAGTTCTGTTCATTATGTCCAAATATGTCTGTACCCATAACTATCCGTCTTTATGAAAGAATAAAGTTGGTTTAATTACCGGCAAGAATCGGGCAAAAAGGCGGGTCATTACAATGTGTTACTACTGCAAATCTTGAATTGAAAAAAGAATGTCATTAACATGATTTAACACACACAGACCTTTCCTGATAGGTATGGATGTGGAAGGTCATGTGAGATACTTATTCATATGCAGCATGTTAAAGATTATAAAAATAAAAGATGCTTGGTTGCTAAGCAATTTCTAAACCATTTAATGCGTATGTATTAAAATATTTTATATGTCACATGTATAGTTCAAAACCAATTTCCTAATCTCATGGTTTAGAACTTAAGTACAAAAGGTTATATCACTTATAAATGAAATATTCCTTTCATATGAAGCAAACTTCATATTTTACACAAGTTATTTTACTTACTTATGTGATGCCTTATTGTTACTTATGTTATTATAAATTTAAAAGAGTTTTAAAACCTAATAAAATAACAAATAAAACTAAATATTTCATATACACATATTTAAAAATATAAAACAATTTAACAAAACATTATTTCCTTATTTACACAAAATTTATAAAATAAATTACTGAAATGATCCATAATAAATTGTATTACTGACTCAGTTAAAAACCGGGACGTTACACAATTTAACACTGTAGGATTAATTACTGAATTAATTAACTCTGCCTTGCCAGCAAAACTAAGAAAGTTTGCATCCCAAGATTGGATTATCATTTGAACTCTATGTAATAGGGATTGACAGTCACTATAATGGAGGTAATTCTAATACAAAGGAACATCCAAGTATCTTACTAGTAACTGATCAGAGTGGAAACCCAATATTGAGGAAAATTCTGTTACATTCTTTGCATGAGACCTAAAATAAATTTTAGTTTTGAGCAAACTCACTGCTAAACCACTGTAAAGTTTTAACCTACCAAAAATATCATTCAAAGAAGAAGCACAAACTGGTAGACATTTTCCAAATATCAGAGGTCATCAGAATATAGTAAATGAGTTACTATAGGATCAAAATTAAGGGCAAGGATAAATTTATGTTCATATAGAGCTTCATACATGCTATATGTAAAAAATTCCATAGCTATACCGAAGAGGTATGAGGTCAGAGGATCCCCTTGTCGAATTCCCCTATTAGAAGTGATAAAACCTTTTGGGATTCCTTGAATTAATATTGAAAAGGTAGGTGTAGATATACATTCATAAATAATATTTGAGAAGTGCACAGGAAACCCCATTCTATGCATAATGTGACATATGAATCTCTTATTCATCATATCATACGCTTTATGCAAAATTTATTAATTCCAACTTTTTTAAAATCCTTTAACATCTCATGAGCTAATAATATATTATCACCAATATATCTAGTTGGAATGAAAGCACATTAATTGAAGGAGATCAAATGAGGTAAATACCACTTAATTCTATTACACAAAATTTCATTGAAATTTTCTTAATAGAGGTTACAACAAGCTATGGGCCGATATTGAGCAATTTCTGAAGGTCTCTCAACTTTAGGAACAAGGGTTACAAAAGTGTGATTTATGCCCTTGGGAAGTTTGGCAGATGTAACCATATCTTGCATAGCATTTAACAAATCCATTTATAAACTCTCCCAATGCAATTTAAAAAAATTAGAATTAATTCCATCAGGTCTAGGACTGGAATCTATATGAACAGAATTAACATCTATGCTTACTCTTTCTAAGGTAATAGGCTTTAATAATACTAGTTTACCATGAGAATTAATCACTGCTGGAGATTGGAATGAAGGGAACTCAACTTCAACTGGTCCATTGAATAAGCCAGAGAAATAATTGATAGCTTCTGTAACTACTTCTTCAGGATTAAACATAAGATTACCATCCATATCAATAAGAGCTTTCAAGTTATTTGTGTATTTTCTAGAAGACATTTTAGAGTGGAAGAATTTTGAATTAGTATCACCATCCTGAAGCCAAGCAACTATAGCCTTTTGCTTATATCTGCTTCTGTACATCCAATGCATGTTTAGCTACTAACATACTCTCATATAAAGAAATATTTTCTAGATCCTGATCACTTGCAATTTCCCTTTCTTTAAAAAGAGCTTCTGCCTCTGAAAGAAAAACATTATCCTTAGGTCTGATTTTATTCCAACATTTAAGTTCTCTCTTGCAAGCATTTAATTTCTCTAGAAACCTGTAACTAGGAAAACCCCAACCTGCGGTCTGTAAATCCTTTACATTTCAATCATCATAACCCTCTTTTAAGTGCCATTCAATAGAATACCTGAAAGGAAATCATTTATTTGAAACAGTTTAAATTAATTCCACTAAAAGAGGGTTATGGTCACTAGAGACTTGTGACAATAATAAAGCTCTCGTTAAAGTAAATTTCTGCAAACAAAGATGATTGACAAAATTCTTGTCAGTATTATTTGCTATCCCTCTTCTTCTCCAAGTATAATTGAACCCTGAAGCTTTGATTTCATGTAAACCAGACTGAGTGAGGCAATTGTTTATAGCTCTAATATGTTGAAAGGGAATGGGGAGACCACCTTTTTTGTCTAAATGGGATGTAGAATTATTGAAATCACCCATGAGAACCCACTCATCATTAATCAAGTTAGCCTCCTGAATTATATGCTGCCACAGCACTTGTCTTTCAGAGAAACTATTACTAGCATATACCATATTTACTTATATAGAAATACCTCCAGAATTAAGAGCATGAACTGTAATGTGTTGATTAGAAGCAGAAATAATATTTGTAGTCCACATATCTGACTTCCATATCAATAAAAATTTACCAGAAAACACAGCCCCATCAAGATAAGTCCATTTGTTAGGCAGTAATCTACTAAAGACACTCAAATTATCACTACTAAGTTTATTTTATAACAAACCAACAAAAGTTGGTTTGAAATTAGTCAGTAGGGATAAAACATCTCTCATACGTTTAGATGAATTCATCCCCCTGACATTCCAGTCCATAAGTGTCATTTTACTAATGAATTGCTCCTTAAATCTATTTTAGGAGGAGCAATATAAAGTGACGAAGCCTTACCTTTACCTTTCACATGAGAGAGATAATCTGCATTCTTCGTAATACCTTCTGAAACATCCACATTTCCTTCATTATGAGGATCTTCTACCAAACTATCAGCTACATAATTTAATTCATCCAAAATAATATCATTAGGTATATCAGAGTTGAGAAAATCTAAGTCAGATCCATCCTTATTAATAACATCATTAGAAGAAATGGGAAGATCTGAACTTACTGATGGTTCAGTCCAAGTTGGGTCCTTAGTAATATCATGAACAGCAGTTCTATGACCAAAATTTTTACACTGATCGCATTTAAAAGGAACAAACTCATATTCTACTATAATTTCCTTTTGAATACCATTATGGAGTAGTATAGGAATTTTGTCAACCAATTTGGCTGCTAAATCTATACCAACCAATACACTAGCAAATTTAGTGACCTTCTTATTTGTTGTTCTTTCATCAACCCTAATCAGATCCCCAATAAAACATGCAATCGTAGAAGCCTTGTTCGTCCACATTTCCATGTCAAGTTTAAAATGCTTAATCTAGATCTGAACCTTATTTAGGAAAATGTACCAAAATCGTATCCAGGATACCACTTAAAAACCATTAACAATCTTCCAAAATAAGAATGAGTTGAAGATCTTATAATTGACAGACAATCTTCATGAAACGACCCGAACTTCCCCGTGAAGGAAAGAACGAATTGCTTTGAGGACAAGACGAATCAGAATGCAAACAGAAGAACATTTCATTGCTTATTACAACAATTTCATCAGAATACAAGAATATACAGAGTATGAATAAACATTACACATCAGAAAATATCAGAGAGTTAAATTACATTACATAGCAGCGGAAAATAATACAAAACACAACTGAAAGTAATACACGGATACAGAGCTTTCCGAGTATCGTTCCAGCTGTAAACCAGGATCCTATGAATATAAATCTACAAAACCAAAACTACTAGCTGCCCGTGTAGAAAATAAGGGCACCCAGAGTTTAGGTTAAAACAATAAACTACAGGTCAGTCATGTGACTGGTGTGAGAACTAAAATAGTTATTAATCTTTATTTTAGAGTTAGTAAATCAAGGGACCATGCCGTATAACATGGAACGGGTTTCCTCCCAAGAAAACCAGTGCATAAAACAACAGCGCAATGCTAAAATAAAGAACAATGAAGCTATTATAAGACCCAGGTCCCATCACACAATGCAACACAAGTCGGAGGATAGGGTTTTACCTTATAATAGCCCAAGAATGCTTGATACGCTAAATTTCATCTTTTAATATTACTATAAGACTGTAGTGTCAAAACCATTTCAATCATAAGTATCAATCATAGACGGCATGGGTACCATATATCATGTCGCCAATACTAGGCTCTACAATCAAAACCGCAAATGTCTCGTATTGGAAATTGGATTTCCATCTATGAACCAAGGCAAGGGATCGTCCTTATTGAATTCGAGACAATCTAGCCCATGTCTCAGGGACAGAACGCATCGACCCTTAGGAGCCACAGGGCCGGTCCACTCGATGTGCATTAAATAAAACCCTGAACACTACGTCTCCCAGCCCTATGGGGCGTAAACGAGTCCAATGACTCCATCGGCTCCACATAGTCACCGATATATCCGAGGAGCCTCGCAATCCCACAACCACATAAGTCAAACTCGTCAGGGCGTGTAAAACCACCGACTCCACTTCAAGCTAGAAAGAGACGCACGTTCTCCTTGGATCCTTCTCCCATTTCTAGTTCACAACCGTGTGTGAGGCTCGCGAATCAATGCTACACAAAGCTATGCCACACAGGCCGAGCTTTGATCATCAACCACAAGACTCTGCTTTTCAACAAAAGCCTTGATCATTTTCCACTTAGGCATGCCACGCAGGCAATTCACACCATGCAATTGATATCCATTAATATATAACGTCTGAGCTCGTACGTCTCAGAGAAGGGCGTTAAGCAAGAGAATAAATTCTCCGCCGCCAAACAGATATATATTTAATAGAAATCAATCACACAGAATAAAATACAATGTCAGACACATAGTCCATTTACAAGTCCGTTCTGGGTCTGAACGAAACCGGAGGCAACTTGTACCTCGCATGCCCATGGATCTCTAAGTACGTCTGGACGATCACCAACTGATTCCCTCCTCTTGGGTGTGCAGCCCAATCAAGATCATCAGTAATCACCCAAAAGATGTGAAGACCTCCGATCTTCGACCACCGTCTTCATCCTCGACACCACGTCGAATCAGTTATTCAGAATGGGATAAACCTGGTCTTTCTGAATAACTCGCGTATATAATAAACAAGTGTTACACAAACACAACATACGCCTCATTCCAATTAAGAATATTCCTTTACTCAAATATTCTCATACTTTGGGAAAGGTTCTCATTAATTTTATCAAAGATAAATTCTTTAAATTTATTCTTTGATCTTCTTTTGAATATCAATTCAAATTAGTCGGGATTAGCGAACCATGCCGAAGCAATCATTTATTCTATTTCCCAATCCCAACCTATTCATCCCATGAAGTGAAACTGGTCATACTTCATATCTAACACCACGGTGTTATCGGTAAATTTAATTACCATTTCACGTTCAAATCTAATTAAAGATTTAACTATCACCTGGAGCAAAATTAGTGATACTCCATTCTTAATTATTTCAATCTAATTAAAGATTCATTAAAACTCCACTTGGTTTTAATCTTTCCAATAATCACTATCAATGATTATTTAACTTGGGAAATCACATCCTGTCTTTAACTGGGTTAAAGAACCAATGTCATTTAAAACACGATTCACGATAAACCCAAGATCACATTCTATTCAATTCCAATTAAATACCATTTAATTGGTATACTTCATTAAATCTAAATAAAAAGATTTAATCTTTTTCTCCACTGGGCTTAAGAACAATGTTAATGAAGACACCATTCACGACAAACCCAAATCCCATTCGATATTAAATACAAGGCTCTGAATAGAAAATATATCGGCTTATATTCAATATCAAATTCTACGACCCACAAATATCGTATTGGAAATAACGATATAAATATATCTTTCAAACTTCCATAATAATATCTTTATAATCACGAAATCCAACATCGAAACATTCCAAAGATAATTTCGATTCAAATCCCTTCCAATTCAATTATTTGAAATCCTGGTTACTTTTAAACCCCTTTTAAATCCAATTTATTTATTTCAGAAAAAACAAATGGATTTTAATTCTAATTCAAAACTAGTTCATTTCGATAAAAATCTATTTTTATCTTTTCAAATATGGAGTTTTTCATCCCAATTCTTTCCAAATCATTTCTTATGATTTTACACAAATTATTACTATTTTTTATAATTTTATCAAGGCCCGTACAGTCGATTTCCACCAATGGCCATCCAACTGCACTTACAGCGACGTTTACCAAATTTGATTTGGACATAATTACAAATCCAACCGTTAGATTTCAAATCACTAATATTCGTTAGAAAGCACTTTTCGATACGAACCCAATGGTTCCGGTTTTAGGAGGATCCGACGGCCGGATCTCCCGTAATATCCATTCGAAGTCAATGGTCGAAATTCGCGAACTACCGCGGTGCGGAATGTTCTATTCAGGCCATTATATATATAATATATATATATATTATATATATTTCTTCGATTTCCTTTTAAAACGTATTTTATAAATCGTTTTAAATTCGTTTTCGAAACGATTTCAACTTCATATTCAATTTCGAATAAAATTGAATATTCCACATCATCGATATACAAATGATAATATTTTCAAAATGTTATATTTTGAAATTACTTCCTTTTCTATATTCATTATAAAAATGAATAAAATCGATATAAATATTGTTCACGTCAAAATGGCGTCAATCTAACCAACACGGCTTTATATATTTCAATAACTTCGTTATTCTATTCAACAAATGAATATTTTATTCAACACATGAATATTTATTCTATTCAACACATGAATTTTTACTCTATTCAACACATGAATTTTCTTTCTATTCAACACATGAATTTTCTTTCTATTCAACACATGAATATTTATTCTATTCAACACATGAAATTTTATTCTATTCAACACATGAATTTTATTTTATTCAACACGTGAATTTATATTTTATTCAACACATGAATATTTATTCTATTCAACACATGAATTTTATTTTTATTTAACCCATGAATATTTTATTTTATAATATTCTTTATTTTCCAAATTAGAATGAGGCCCAATCAATTACCATATAATGTTAATTATATGGATTCCATACAACACATGTATATAATAGCAACGATAAAAAATCAACCATCATCCAGAGTGCACCACACAACTGCATAAGCATTAGATATAAATAATTAACGGTTACACAGTCTGTCAACCCATCAATTGACATACAACTAAATAATCGGGATTAGTGTACGTCAAATATCATCCCAATACCCGTGTGGGGTTTCAAATCAACAAACACAGATTTTTATTTGTGCAGTTGGGCGATGTGTAAAATTTATCGTCCCAATCAATATCAGTCAAATCAGTGTACATAAACAAATCGTTCGATTTGTTTATTACTATTTATTTTATATACACGTTAAAAATCATATTTTACATATAAAATACTTTATTTCATTCCACATCACACAATCAAATTTCACAACACAACAATTAAACAAACAAGTCATCCATGGTCTGTGGACAACGGGTGTCGGGTGCTGCTAAGCACCGTATGCATCCTAGTACATATTTCAACTAGAAAATAAATTAAAAGTGAGAAGTTCTCACCTTGGGGTTCCACTCCGCCATTTTATTTCTGAAATTCAGAACAGTCTGGATCTGTCCGTACTTCCAACGCAGTCGTCTCCACGCTATTCATATTAAAATCACATTTTTAATATGATGTTCAATACATTAAAAATCATATTTTTATTCTTTATATAATATAAAAATCATATTTTTATTCTTTTTATAATGTAAAAATCATCAAAAAGAAAGGTGTACGAGCTAACTTGATATTTTTGGCATTAGCATCACAAAGAATAGATTTCGGATTTTTTTTTTACTTCCTATCTTTGGCACAAATTGCATCGAGCAGCTAAGAAGTTTTGAACTTTCTATTGCATATCGATTTTTTATCACAAAGAGGTCTACGAAAAATTTTGGGAAAATATTTTTAGTATTTCTATAATATAAAAATCATATTTTATTCTTTTTATAATGTAAAAATCATATTTTTATTCTTTCTACAATATAAAAATCATATTTTTATTCTTTCTATAATATAAAAATCATATTTTTATTCTAATGTTCATATAAGAAAAATCAAATCTTTTTGCTCTTAAAAATCTTATCTTTTCATGTTTAAAAATATAATCTCTTCAATGATAAAAATCCTTACTTTATGAATTAAAAATCTAAACTCTACTCATATAAAAATCTTAACTTTATACGATAAAAATCCTATCTTCATACAATTAAAAATCGTATTTTTAGCGTGTTAAAAACCTAATCTTTTCTATAAACTAAAATTTAATTTTATCATTATAAAAATATAAACTTTAACTTTATAAAAATATAAATCATTCCTTATATATAATAAAGAAAATCAGTTTTTTTCTCTCGCTTATATAGTTAAAACTGATATGAACTAAGGAAAAGTAAAAAAAGAAAGAAACTCACGGCACCTTTTCTAATCGGAGTAGAGAGGTGTTCGGACTGGCGGCTAGCTTCAGGAAGCGCACGAGACGAGGTGGCTGCTGGCGTCGCTTGGAGGGCGGTTGCAGTCAGGGGCTTCGATTTAGGGGTCAGGGTTCGGTGTTATTGAAAAGGGGGGGAGCTCGCGGATTTCATAGGGTAGGGAGGAGAGAGAGGATCGGCGGGGAGAGAAGGGGCTCCGATCTTGGCGGTGGGCCTCCGGCGACGAGGAGAGGGTGGAGCGGCTGCAGTTTGTGGGTGCGGTTTTTTTTTCTTCCCTTTTTGTGTGTTGACCGTATTAAGTAGAGAGAGGGGAAGGTTAGAGTGTAATATATATATATATATATTTAAATTCAAAAAAAATAACTTTTTATTTCGACTTCCAAACGAGACCCATCGAGTGTCATCCCTAGCGTATTACCCCCATTCCGAACACAATGGGATATGTTTCGTAAGCCAGTTCGGCCGTTACGATCAGTTTTCATTAAAATCAATATATTGAATTTGAACATACATTTCAATTTACCGGAGCCACATACGGACTTTAAAAATTCCCAAAAAATATTTTCTAGCGTCGTATTAACGATACGGTCCTAACAAAACTAATTTCGTCAAATTCTGAGACTGTTTGAAAAATGGCCACTTTCTGGTCGATCTAAATTGACTGAAACTGTTAAAACACGTTTTCTTTTGCAACGCTCACATATTGATTCAGAAAATTATGAATTTTGAAATCTAGCAATAATTCGACATCCCGGATCCAAAAAGAGTGGTTTCGTCGAAAACAGAGGTCGTTTACAAAATTTCCATTTTTAAGGGCCAAAATTCCATAGCGACTATTCTGAATTTTCAACTGGACATAACTTTTTTACCCCGCTATGAAATTTTGATTTTTCGGATTCGTTGGAAAGATATTCTAAAATAGATTCTAATATTTTTGGTTTCACTAAAATTCGGTTTATTTTGATTCCTGTACATTCATTTGAAATTTAAAATCGAATTTTCTAACTACCGCGCCATTTTCAATTCTTTTTATAATTTAAAACAAATATTTATATTCTAACGACGAGCTATATAAATATATATGTTCTAATTTTGTTCAAAATAAATTTCCCGTCGTTATTATTTAAAATAAATCATTTTAAATATCCGAAATTCATTAAAATTGCCAAAATAAAAATTTTAAATTGGCTCAGATTTTCGGGTTATTACAATCTCCCCCACTTAAAAAATTTCGTCCCTGAAAAGGAACGAAGCTGAAAGTTGTTTAACTAATCAACTCAACTTTCATTATTTTTATTACGGCTTAAGTTCTTCAACTTTTCAGTTTCTAAGAACTTTTCAAATTCTTCAAAAATTTGGCTAACACCCAAAATTTCTTAAAAATTACGCCATAACCTCCCCTACACCGGGAGCTTCGGGATATTTCTAATAGCCTCCCATGGACCTCACCAATCTAAAAAGAAAAAGAAAAAACCAAGTGGCTAGCCAATCGGCTCATAAAATCATCAAAAACCCAAGAAATACAATAAACATTGTCCTATTTGTCGGGCAAACAATTTTATTCCTCTTCTCTAGCCTCCTTGCTATGACCTGTTCAATGTAAGTACATGTATATGCATGCAAATGCGACTAATTTTTAGTACAATTCACTTTTTGGTTCAATTTGGCTAAAGGTTCAACATTCAATTAATCAAAACAGTAATCAATCAACACAACCATCAATCAATTTGTTGATTATCTTTTCAAATTCATAATTTTGATATATAGTCAAAATTCAGATTTTTGATGCCAAATCAAAACAAATAATCCTATGTAAGTTTTGGTTCTCACATCAGTCTAACGGAAATATATAGATATCTCACTTTCGAAACTTGAACACTAATGTTGATGATGTCTAGACTATCATCAGAATCGCCTCCGGGCGACTAGAGTGTGATTCTATATCTATCCAGTATATTAAAACTTCGAATACACGTGGATCAGACATATATACAAATTCTTTATATACTTGATTGTCCAAATCAATACAACTAAATATACAAATACGAATAATTGAATTTAAATTTTCAAAACAAAACTTGTTTTCAATTTTATTTTGAAAAGTTAACACTCTTCACACTCGTTCTAGGATACTACTGATCTCATCTCTAACGAGTCATTCTCATTGGATATTACTAATCCAATCTCTGATGAATTCTTTCGTATGGTTCTAATGTGTCTTGTTCTCCGAGCTCTGTAAATGAAAGCTCTGATACCAAATGAAACGACCCGAACTTCCCCGTGAAGAAAAGAACGAATTGCTTTGAGGACAAGACGAATCAGAACGCAAACAGAAGAACATTTCATTGCTTATTACAACAATTTCATCAGAATACAAGAATATACAGAGTACGAATAAACATTACACATCAGAAAATATCAGAGAGTTAAATTACATTACATAGTAGCGGAAAATAATACAAAACACAACTGAAAGTAATACACGGATACAGAGCTTTACGAGTATCGTTCCAGCTGTAAACCAGGATCCTGTGAATATAAATCTGCAAAACCAAAACTACTAGCTGCCCGTGTCGAAAATAAGGGCACCCAGAGTTTAGCTAAAAACAATATACTCTAGGTCAGTCATGTGACTGGTGTGAGAACTAAAACAGTTGTTAATCTTTATTTTAAAGTTAGGTAAATCAAGGGACCAGGTAAATCAAGGGACCACGCCGTATAACACGGAACGGGTTTCCTCCCAAGAATACCAATGCATAAAACAACAGTGCAATGCTAAAATAAAGAACAATGAAGCTATTATAAGACCTAGGTCCCATCACACAATGCAACACAAGCCGGAGGATAGAGTTTTACCTTATAATAGCCAAAGAATGCTTGATACGCTAAATTTCATCTTTTATTATTACTATAAGACTGTAGTGTCAAAATGATTTCAATCATAAGTATCAATCATAGACGGCATGGGTAACATATATCATGTCGCCAATTCTAGGCTCTACAATCAAAACCGCAAATGTCTCGTATTGGAAATTGGATTTCCATCCGTGAACCAAGGCAAGGGATCGTCCTTACCGAATTCGAGACAATCTAGCTCATGTCTTAGGGACAGAACGCATCGACCCTTAGGAGCCACAGGGCCGGTCCACACGATGTGGATTAAATAAAACCCTGAACACTACGTCTCCCCGCCCTATGGGGCGTAAATGAGTCCAATGACTCCATCGGCTCCACATAGTCACCGATATATCCGAGGCGCCTCGCAATCCCACAACCACATAAGTCAAACTCGTCATGGCGTGTAAAACCACTGACGCCACTTCTATTTAGAAAGAGACGCACGTTCTCCTTGGATCATTCTCCCGTTTCAGGTTCACAACCGTGTGTGAGGCTCGCGAATCAACGCTACACAAAGCTATGCCACACAGGCCGTGCTTTGATCATCAACCACAAGACTTTGCTTTTCAACAAAAGCCTTGATCATTTGCCACTTAGGCATGCCACACAGGAAATTCACTCCATGCAATTGATATCCGTCAATATATAACCTCTGAGCTCGTACGTCTCAGAGAAGGGCATTAAGCAAGAGAATAAATTCTCCGACACCAAACAGATATTTATTTAATAGAAATCAATCACATAGAATAAAATCCAATGTCAGACACATAGTCCATTTACAAGTCCATTCTGGGTCTGAACGAAACCGGAGGCACCTTGTACCTCGCATGTCCATCAATCTCCAAGTACGTCTGGACAATCACCAACTGATTCCCTCCTCTTGGGTGTACAGCCCAATCAAGATCATCAGTAATCACCCAAACGATGTGAAGACCTCCGGTCTTCGACCACCGTCTTCATCCTCGACACCACGTCAAATCAGTTATTCAGAATGTGATAAACCCGGTCTTTCTGAATAACTCGCGTATAAAATAAACAAGTGTTACACAAACACAACATACGCCTCATTCCAATTAAGAATATTCCTTTATTCAAATATTCTCATACTTTGGGAAAGGTTCCCATTAATTTTATCAAAGATAAATTCTTTAAATTTATTATTTAATCTTCTTTTGAATACCAATTCAAATTAGTCGGGATTAGCGAACCACACCGAAGTAATCATTTATTCTATTTCCCAATCCCAACCTATTCATCCCATGAAGTGAAACTGGTCATACTTCATATCTAACACCACAGTGTTATCGGTAAATTTAATTACCATTTCACGTTCAAATCTAATTAAAGATTTAACTATCACCTGGAGCAAAACTGGTGATACTCCATTCTTGATTATTTCAATCTAATTAATGATTCATTAAAACTCCACTTGGTTTTAATCTTCCCAATAATCACTATCAATGATTATTTAACTTAGGAAATCACATCCTGTTTTTAACTGGGTTAAAGAACCAATGTCATTTAAAACACGGTTCACGATAAACCCAAGATCATATTCTATTCAATTCCAATTAAATACCATTTAATTGGTATACTTCATTAAATCTAAATAAAAAGATTTAATCTTTTTCTCCACTGGGCTTAAGAACAGTGTTAATGAAGACACCATTCACGACAAGCCCAAATCCCATTCGATATTAAATACAAGGCTCTGAATAGGAAATATATCGGCTTATATTCAATATCAAATTCTACGACCCACAAATATCGTATTCGAAATAACGATACAAATATATCTTTCAAACTTCCATAACAATATCTGTATAATCACGAAATCCAAGATCGAAACATTCCAAAGATAATTTCGATTCAAATCCCTTCCAATTCAATTATTGGAAATCCTGGTTACTTTTAAAACCCTTTTAAATCCAATTTATTTAGTTTAAAAAAATGGATTTTAATTCTAGTTCAAAACTAGTTCATTTCGATAAAAATCTATTTTTATCTTTTCAAATATGGAGTTTTTCATCCCAATTCTTTCCAAATCATTTCTAATGATTTTACACAAATTATTACTATTTTTAATAATTTTATCAAGGCCCGTATAGTCGATTTCCACCAACGGCCATCGAACTGCACTTACAACGACCTTTTCCAAATTTGATTTGGACATAATTCGAAATCCAACTATTAGATTTCAAATCTCAAATATTCGTTAGAAAGATCTTTTCGATACGAACCCAAAGGTTCTAGTTTAAGGAGGATCTGATGGTCGGATCTCCCGTAATATCCATTCGAAGTCAATGGTCGAAATTCGCGAACTGCCGCGGCGCAGCACGTTCTATTCACGGCATTAAATATATACAATATATATATTATATATATTTCGTCGATTTCCTTTTAAAACGTATTTTGTAAATCGTTTTAAATTCGTTTTCGAAACGATTTCAACTTCATATTCAATTTCGAATCAAAATTGAATATTCCACATCATCGATATACAAATGATAATATTTTCAAAACGTTATATTTTGAAATTACTTCCTTTTCTATACTCATTATAAAAATGAATAAAATCGATATAAATATCGTTCACGTCAAAATGGCGTCAATCTAACCAACATGGCTTTATATATTTCAATAACTTCGTTATTCTATTCAACAAATGAATATTTTATTCAACACATGAATATTTATTCTATTCAACACATGAATTTTTATTCTATTCAACACATGAATTTTCTTTCTATTCAACACATGAATTTTCTTTCTATTCAACACATGAATATTTATTCTATTCAACACATGAAATTTTATTCTATTCAACACATGAATTTTATTTTATTCAACACGTGAATTTATATTTTATTCAACACATGAATATTTATTCTATTCAACACATGAATTTTATTTTTATTCAACGCATGAATATTTTCTTTTATAATATTCTTTATTTTCCAAATTAGAATGAGACCCAATCAATTACCATATAATGTTAATTATATGGATTCCATACAACACATGTATATAATAGCAACGATAAATAATCAACCATCATCCAGAGTGCACCACACAACTGCATAAGCATTAAATATAAATAATTAACGCTTACACAGTCTGTCAACCCATCGATTGACATACAACTAAATAATCGGGATTAGTGTACGTCAAATATCATCCCAATACTCGTGTGGGGTTTCAAATCAACAAACATAGATTTTTATTTGTGCAGTTGAGCGATGTGTAAAATTTATCGTCCCAATCAATATCAGTCAAATCGGTGTACATGAACAAATCATTCGATTTGTTTATTACTATTTATTTTATATACACGTTAAAAATCATATTTTTAACTATAAAATATTTTCCACTATAAAATATTTTATTTCATTCCACATCCCACAATCAAATTTCACAACACAGCAATCAAACAAACAAGTCATCCATGGTCTGTGGATAACGAGTGTCGGGTGCTGCTAAGCACCGTCTGCACCCTAGTATATATTTCAACTAGAAAATAAATTAAAAGTGAGAAGTTCTCACCTTGGGGTTCCACTCCGCCATTTTATTTCTGAAATTCAGAACAGTCTGGATCTGCCCATACTTCCAACGTAGTCGTCTCCACGCTGTTCATATTAAAATCACATTTATAATATGATGTTCTATACATTAAAAATCATATTTTTATTCTTTATATAATATAAAAATCATATTTTAATTCTTTCTATAATATAAAAATCATATTTTTATTCTTTCTATAATATAAAAATCGTATTTTTATTCTTTCTATAATATAAAAATCATATTTTTATTCTAATGTTCATATAAGAAAAATCAAATCTTTTTGCTCTTAAAAATCTTATCTTTTCATGTGTAAAAATATAATCTTTTCAATGATAAAAATCCTTACTTTATGAATTAAAAATCTAAACTCTACTCATATAAAAATCTTAACTTTATACGATAAAAATCCTATCTTCGTACAATTAAAAATCGTATTTTTAGCGTGTAAAAAACCTAATCTTTTCTATGAACTAAAATTTAATTTTATCATTATAAAAATATAAACTTTAACTTTATAAAAATATAAATCATTCCTTATATATAATAAAGAAAATCAATTTTTTTTTCTCGCTTATATATTTAAAACTGATATGAACTAAGGAAAAGTAAAAAAAAGAAACTCACGGCACCTTTTCTAATCGGAGGAGGGGGGTGTTAGGACTGGCGGCTGGCTTCAGGGAGCGCATGAGACGAGGTGGCCGCTGGCGTCGCTTGGAGGGCGGTTGCAGTCAGGGGCTTCGATTTAGGGGTTAGGGTTAACTGTTATTGAAAAGGGGGGCTCGCGGATTTCAGAGGGTAGGGAGGAGAGAGAGGATCGGCGGGGAGAGAAGGGGCTCCGATCTTGTCGGTGGGCCTCCGACGACGGGGAGAGGGCGGAGCGGCTGCAGATCGTGGGTGCGATTTTGTTTTTTTTTTCCTTTTTCTGTGTTGACTGTATTGAGTAGAGAGAGGGGAAGGTTAGAGTGTAAAATATATATATATATATATAAATATATATATATATATATATATTTAAATTCCAAAAAAAAGTAACTTTTTATTTCGACCTCCAAACGAGACCCACCGACTGTCATCCCTAGTGTATTACCCTCATTCCGAACACAATGGGATATGTTTCATAAGCCAGTTCGGCCGTTACGATCAGTTTTCATTAAAATCAAAATATAAATCAATATATTGAATTTGAACGTACATTTCAATTTACCGGAGCCACATACGGACTTTAAAAATTCCCGAAAAATATTTTCTAGCTTCGTATTGACGATATGGTCCTAACAAAACTAATTTCATCAAATTCTAAGACCGTTTGAAAAATGGTCACTTTCTGGTCGATCCAAATTGACTAAAACTGTTAAAACACGTTTTCTTTTGCCACGCTCACATATTGATTCAGAAAATTATGAATTTTGAAATCTAGCAATAATTCGACATCCCGGATCCAACAAAAGTGGTTTCGTCGAAAACTGAGGTCGTTTGCTAAATTTCCATTTTAAGGGCCAAAATTCTATAGCGACTATTCTGAATTTTCAACTGGACATAACTTTTTTACCCCCGCTATGAAATTTTGATTTTTCGGATTCGTTGGAAAGATATTCTCAAATAGATTCTAATATTTTTGGTTTCACTAAAATTCGGTTTATTTTGAATCCTGTACATTCATTTGAAATTTGAAATCGAATTTTTGAACTACCACGCCATTTTCAATTCCTTTTATAATTTAAAATAAATATTTATATTCTAACTATGAGCTATATAAATATATACGTTCTAATTTTATTCAAAATAAATTTCTCGTCGTTATTATTTAAAATAAATCATTTTAAATATCCGAAATTCATTAAAATTTCCAAAATAAATTTTTTAAATTGGCTCAGATTTCTAGGTTATTACACTTCAGCAAGCTCAAATTTAACTGCATACTCAAACTTAGGGGTTATATGAACCAGTAAATTACCTTTAGGATGCCAAACATTAGAAATATATTCCTTCAGTTTAATCACCGCAGCTTGAAATCCACCGGATGCAAAGCGATAGTATTATTCCATGAATTAGCCGAAGCTTTAAAATATTCCTTAGGAAGATGGACATAAGTTTTAGGAGGTTTAGCATATTCAAGAGAAAAAGGGTTTTCTTCAATCAATGGAATCGATTGATCTGAGCTAATCGTAGTTATTTTTGCAGCTGGTAAAGAATTCGATTGATTTTGGGATAGTTTAGGCAGGAGATCGGAGGAGGAGACCTCCTTCGAGTCCTTCATTTTTAAATATGTGTGTGTGTGTGTGTATGCATATATAGGAAATTTATGCAGGTAAATGTTATTGAAGACTGTATAGTTCAAAGAATCAAGATTTAAAAGTAGAAGAGTTCAAGTTTCAAGAGTCATGAGTATCAAGAATCTAAGAGTTTAAGAGTTCAAGAAATATAGAGTAATTGTGTCTAGATATATTGTTAAAACTTTGGTTAGCGCCAAATTATGATTTGAAACTTTATTTTGATTTCAAATTCCTTTTCAGATGAAGTTAAAATTACTTCCTTGTTTTTAAACCTATTTTCCAAATGATTTTAAAATTACTTCCTTATTATAATTTATACTTCTTTATTTTTAGAAATATTTTAACTCTTAAAATTTACTATAACTCCTGGATTTAAATTTATATTTAATATATTTTAACTACTAATAACAGTTTCTTGTGTTTTCAATTTCCTTTTTGATATTAAGTTTTAATATATTTATAGTTTTATATTTATACTTTTATATTTAGTTTCTAATCATTTTTAAAGTCATTTTAACATATGTTTTTAAAAATATATTTTACTTAGTATACTTTATTTCAATACAAAGGAAAATAATTTGTTTTAATTCTGAAATTTCTATAATTTATTTAAACACTATCTGGTTTAGTTCAAAATTTTATTTTTTGAAAATTTTCTATGGGATGTCGACATCCCACCTTATGCATGTCGACATACTTACTGTTAACTTTTTTTAATTTTGAAAAGTTATATCTTTTGAATTTAAATCTTTTTTGAAAAGTCATCGCTATCGGAAAACTGTAAATACCTTCCAGAATCGAATTTTTAATTACTTTTAATCTCTTTCTTTTTCTCTAAACATTCCACCAATATTATCTTAGTTTCTTAACTTTTTACACTTATATTATACTGATTTCAATAAAAATCATATCATTATTCTTCTCTTTCAATTCTAAATCAAACTCTCTCTGAAATTCAAGTGTTACTCAAGAGTTATAGGTTGTTTGTACTTAATGATCGCACAAGTCATATTGAGTTAATACTACAAAAACCGATAAGAGAAATGTGTGGTTCTGTCCCGTACAAAATGACTGGGTGAAATTGTGTCCCGGAAATCAGTTGGGTGTAAAGTTGTGGCCCAGAATCAACTAAGTCTTACTGTACTTGGAATCGTTTGGGGCATGCCCTTGTACCCCCGAAATCAAGGATTGTAATTGGATTTATTGAATAAAAATCCACATCAATCCAGCGTTGTGTAGGACTGGATGTAAGGGAGTCCCAAACTAGTATAAAATCCCTATGTTTACTTTCCTTTTATTGCTTTTACTTTATTTCCTGCATCTGTGTTTGATTATGTGATTTGTGATATCTATTATTTACGCAGTGTTCTGTTTAAATTCTAAAAGAATTCAAGAAGTTTATTAAAATCTATAAAACACTATTTACCCTCTAGTAAATGTTAGAGACTGAGATGTTGATGATGATAGTTTGATGACAACAACCTTGTTTCAATTATTATTATTATAAAATATATACTAACATTGTTATCTAGAATATATATATACACATACATATATATACACACACACACACATATATATATATATATATGCTATGCAGGAAATCTATGCGGATAATGATTATTGAAGATTGTACGGTTCAAAGAATCAAGATTTCAAAGTAGAAGAGTTCAAGTTTCAAGACTCCTGAGTATCAATAATTCAAGAGTGCAAGAAATATAAAGCAATTGTGTCTAGATATATTGTTAAAACTTTGGTTACTACTGAATTCTGATTTTAAACATAATTCTGATTTCAAATTCTGTTTCAAATGACTTCAAAATTACTTCCTTGTTTTTAAACCAATTTTCCATATGATTTCAAAATTACTTCCTTATTTTAAATATAAACTTCTTTAATTTTAGAAATATTTTAACTCTTGGCTTTAAATTTATATTTAATATATTTAACTCCTAACTTAAAATAAGTTTTAGTGAAAATTAGGCTCACATCCTTAAAATTAAACTTAATTAAGCTCACATTCTCTAGTTTTAAAACATATAAATCGCATCCCTATTTTTAAAATGTGGCTTTTATTTTTCCAAAAATGCCCTCTTTCAATGTTAACGATGTAAATTACGTGCGACAATTACGTAATATGGATTTAATTTTTCCAGAAACATATATTTCAGTGTCTATGGCAACGCCGTCATTGATTTTTTTTTCTTTGAAATCTTTCGATCTAATATTCAATTTACTCGGAATTTGCTTAGAGATTTAATTCGATCGATTGTCGATATATATTACGGATGTTTCTTCTTCAAGGTAATTTATACTTTGATTTTTTTCGTATATATCGGAATTTTTTTTGAATACTGGTTTCATTTTTTAGTTGTTGATTGATTATTCTGATGTTCTATTTATTCCCCAGTTTTGTTGATGGATAATGTAGTTATTGTATAAAGATTTATTGTTGTTACTGATCGTACAACCATATTTATGAATTTCCAGCCATATTTAGGAACTTCTCAATAGATTTGTTCTTCTGTTATGAATACGTGTATAAAAGTATGAAAATATTGTGAATATAAGCATACAAGTATGCAACTATTATTAGCATTCGTGCATACTGGTTTGAATTTATTCTGGAAAGCTCCATATAAGTATGCATATATTCTGTATATATGAATATAAATATGCAAATCTTTTAAATATCTGTTTGTATGCGTGTCTGATGAAAGTTGCATACAGATATGCATATTTTCTTAATGTACACATATTAAAAGTGTATGCATTTATTATGAATACTTGCATACAAGTATGTAGTTATTTTTGATATTTGCGTACATGTACGCATGAATTTATAATAATTTGAAGATGTTTATGTAATTTGATTATTGCAGATTAAGCTTATTAATGTTTATTTTCTTCTTTGTATAATAGTTTTCCTACTGATATTAGTGTATTGGTGTTGTTGAAGTTTGGGAATGATAGATGCTCTATTCGTATTTATTTTGATAGTTCTGCTGCTATCGTGAGAGATGTTGTTTGTGGTAAATGGACTGATTTAAGTCCATTGTCATTTGAATTATATCACTTCAGAGATGGTTTGAGAAGAAATATCAAAAGTAATTCTGATCTTCAATCTATTCTTTTGTTGGTTGCACATAATCGTGAGGATTATTTAGTTATTTTTGTTGACACCCATCATAGTAGTTCTTCAATTGCTTATGGTAGTGATTCTTCTTTTGGTAGTTATTCCTCTTTTGCAAGTACCGGTGATTCGAACAATCATTTTAGGCAATTGTTGAAAAGTGATTTGAATCAACCTATTTTCTATGGTGTTGGTCAACAATTTCCAAGAGGTGTTACTGAATTTAGACTTTACGTGATGATGTATAATATGATGACTTGATACAAGCTTAATTTTGTTAAGAATGACAAGGAAAGAGTTACGGTTGTTTGTTCTAAACAACATTGTAGTTTCAGGACTCATGCTTCTCTTAAGTTTAATCTTTCTGGATATTTTGTTGTAAAGAGATTTCAACCTGAACATACTTGTGGTGCCAAAATTCATGATATAAACAATCATGTTGTATCCAGTAAATTGATTAAGTTATTGGTTTGTGATCATATTCAAGCTAATCCGTTAATGAAAATGAAGGACATTATTAACTTGTTTCAAACCGAGTATAATGTTATTTTGAAGTATTATTATGCTTACAGTAGAAAGAGGTTGGCAATAGAAGATTTACATGGAAGTGAAGTAATGCCCTATCATCATTTGCAGTCGTTTTGTGATGCAATTGTTACTACTAAATCCGGGAGTAAAGTTGTTTTGGAGAGTAATGATGCTACACATCAATTTGAGAGAGTTATTATTGGATTTGAAGCTTGTGCATATGGATTTCAATATTGTCGACCTTTAATTTTTGTTAATGCAACTTTTATGAAGGGAAGAGCTCAAGGCTGTTTAATGGCTGCTACTGGTAAAAATGGAAATGAAGGTATGTTATTTTACAGTTTATTTGCATTGATAACAACAATTATTTTGATTTTATTTACACATACCTGTATGCAATTTTTTTGAATTTTTGCATGTGTGTATGCTATTATTCTAAACAAATGCATACATGTATAATATTCTTTTGAATATACGCATTCAATTATGCTTCTTGTGGTAATACTTGCGTGCATGAATGCAAAAATTATAAACAAACGCATACAAGTATTCAGAATATCTGCATATAGGTATTCAAGTATTCGAAATATTTGCATAGAGGTATGCATCTATTCTGGATATATGCATATTTGAATGCAATTATTCTAACTATAAGAGTGTATGCAACTGCTCTGGTTATGTGCAATCAACTATGCGAATATTTTTAGAATCTGCATGCAAGTGTGCAACTTTGATTAAATATGGAAAAATAACTCAGAATTGTCTGTATGAATGTAGTTTTACTGTAAATATGTGTTGTAGTGTCTAAGTACTATTTAATTATTTACTACTTATGCACCTTTTACTTCTATTTTTTCTACTTGATTCTATTGTTTAATCTATTCTTTAGTTATTTTTTCTCTTTTTTCATAGGTTTTTTTCCTATAGCAATTGTTATTGTGTCTGGAGAAGATGAAGAAAATTGGATTTGGTATTGTGAACAACTTAAAGAGTTTCTTAAAGATGATAGTAGAAGCTTTGTTTTCATTTCTGATTGTCATCCCGGTATTCTTGTTGCTATTCCAAAGGTGTTTCCAAATTCAGTTCATGGATCTTGCCTTAATCATTTGATCAGCAACTTAAAGGTTGCTCTAAAATCTCAATTTTCCAAATCAAATAAGAGGTTGTTGTGGGATACATTTGCACGAGTTTCTTATGCATACAATTTGACTGATTTTAATGCTGCATTGAAGAATTTTAGAGATGTTGGTGGATTGACTATGGCAAACTTTTTGAGTGGAATTCCTTTTGAGAAGTTTACTAACGTATTTTTTCTTGGTTTTCGTTATGGTGAAATGTCATCTAATTGTTAGGAAAATTTTAACAAGTGGATTTTGGAGGAAAGACATTTACTAATTACCGCTTGTGGATAAAATTAGATTGAAGATAAAGAAACTTATGTTTGATCGTCGTGAAGTTGCTTCTACTTGGAATAGCGTTTTGTGTCCAGTGAATGAAACTCGGTTAATGAATCTTCATTTGGAAGGAGCTTCGTTGTTTGTTATCAAATCAAATGAATATGCTTTTGAAGTTCATTCCCCCATCCATCAATTTGTTGATTTATATAGTCGCGTTTGTTCTTGTAACATGTGACAAATTAATGGTTTTCCTTTATTCCGTGTCGTTAGATGTATTTTAAGTTGTGAAAAGTTGAATATTTATGACTACATTGAAGATTATTTCAAAGTTGATTATTTCCGATTAGCTTATTCTCATCCAATCAATCCAATCATAAACTTTATGGGTGAAGATGTTTTTGTTGAAGATGCAATTATAGCTCCTCCAAAAGGTAGAAGAATGTCTGGTCATCCATCGTCTTCTAAAAGGTTGAAATTTGTAGGTGAATTTACAAAGACTACTAGATGTGGTTTGTGCAAGAAGTTGGGTCATAACAAAAGGACGTTTCTTTAAAAGACTATCAGATTTTTTTGTATTTTAATATTTTTTTATGATACTTGGTTATACTGTTTATTGTTAGTAATTTTTGTGAATATTTCTCTGATGCTTTTATTTTAGTTCAGTATTTTAATGTTGATTTATGTGAGGTTTACAGTTAATTTTTTCAGTTTATATGTATGCTAATATTCTGTATAATTGCATACATGTATGTAGATATTATGAATAATTGTATAACTCAAAGATGTAACTATTTTGCATACAGGCATACATGTATGAAATAATTCATAGTAGCTGCATACAATTACGGAAGTAACCTATAAATCAAGATAATTGCATACAACAATTCTTCATTATTTCATAGAAGTATGCAACTATTCATATTATTTGCATGCAAACATGCAAATATTTCCGCATATACGCACACTCTTGTTTAACCTCGAAAATTTGCTCCCTCGTTACATCTTAAATTTTTTTATTTAATCTGCCTATTCTCCATTTTTAATTTTGTAGTCTATTCCTTAAATCTTTTACAGTAATGTTTGTACAGTAAGTATTTTAAAAAACAACGACCGCACTGTCTGTCAGATTATTATTGCAAATATTTGCAGTCACATAAGCAATTATCTGGAAAAAATGCATAAATGTATGCAAGTACACAAAGAAAATATTTACTGCATTTGCATATACATACGCAACTAAAAGGAATACTTTCATATAAATGTGAAACTATTCTGAATATTTTGGTAATTCAAATAAGAAAATTACATAAAATTTTCATATAAATATGCAAGTATTATGAATAACTCTACACAAAGCAACATTTCATAATACATTGTAAAATCAAAAGAACTTAATTCAGAAGGAAGTTTTTGCTTTTGATTCAGAAGGAAATTTTCAAAAGAACTTAAATCAAAAGAACTTTAAACATCATATTTCCCAATATCAATCGGACTTTTTTGCTTTTGATAGAAGGAAGTTCTGTGCCAAGTTATCCATTGGAGTCCAACTATGTGGTCTGCAATTGAGTATTTCGTATGCAAGAACAGCTCGTTGTAGATAAACAACTTCAGAAGTGTAAATTTCATCTTTTTTATCGGGTTCTATGTCCTTACTTCGTTGTTTCATAATATTCATAACAAACATTGCACAATCGACTCTGCAAAAATTGTAAAATATCATCAATTAGTCTGAATAATTGCTTTTGGTATGAAACTATTTTTAAAATCTGCATATAAGCATGCAACAATTTTTAATAAATGCATACAGGAAAATATTTACAAGGACAAAAGTGAAGGCCTTTTTATCCATAAGGATAGCCCACTAAAATTTTATTCAGAAGGACAATACACTGTTTCTCTTCTTCTTCACGTGCGCTTATTTCTTCTTCCTCCGCTCTCGATTCACGTCCGCTCCATCTTTTAAACAATCGAACCCAAAAATCACAAAAATTCGAATCGATAACAATTAATAAATCACGAAAATCAAAAGGACATTAGAATCGAAATTGCAATCGAACCTAAAAATTTGAATCCATAAATCGCTCGAAACAGAAACCCTCGAAAACAAAAAAAATTGTCCAACAACAAAAATCCATTGGAAATCACAATTGAAAGGAATAAAAATATTTTTAAACGATGGACAACGCAATTGAAGAAGTTGAAATTGTTGAAACAATTTTTTCGTGATTGGAAATGTTTTTTTTTTTGTTACTATTATAGCAGTTCGTAGATATCATTTTGCTATTTTTTTAGGTATCATTTTTCCTATTTTAACTTTAAAACATAGCAGCAGTTTTTAGGTATCATTTTTAATGTAGCTTATGTGTTATGTTAAACACCACAGCAGTTTTAAGGTATCATTTTTATATTTTTTAAGGTATCATTTTTAGTGTAATTTCTCTGTTATGTTAAACATTACTGCAGTTTGAAGGTATCGTTTTTATATTTTTTTTTAAGGTATTATTTTTACTGTAATTTATGTGTTTTGTTAAACATCACAGCAGTTTCAAGGTATCATTTTTATATTTTTTTAATGTATCATTTTTACTGTAGTTTATGTGTTATGTTAAACATCACAGCAGTTTTAAGGTATCATTATTATATTTTTTAAGGTATCATTTTTAGTGTAATTTCTGTGTTATGTTTATATACGTCTTTATTTTATGTGGTAATTTTTGTGATGGTGTATTGTTACAAAATTATGTTGGTATTAGTTTTGATTGTGTATGAAATACTTGCAGATACTGCATGCTGCTGGAATTTACTTGAATTCAAGACTGGATTGAGTACAAGTAAAAATAAATGCATTAATTCATGCCTGAAATTGAAACTCATACACTATAGGAAAAAAACAGAATACTGATAATTACCATGGCCTAAAACTGATGCCTAAACACTATTAACAAATAAAATAATTAAAACTGATACCTTCTGCGACATAAAACTGATACCTATAAACTGCACAGAAAATAATTAAAAAAATGATACTTAGAATGATTTAAAACTGATGCCCAGTTCCTGTTACAATACAATTTCAGTTTTAAATGAAAATAGTTGATATTGTTCTAGATTTGTGTAATGATTGAATTGATGTGATAAACACAAATCTTGCTTATGTTTTGAAGATAAAATAATGAAAAAAAATTATATCACAGTTTGATTGATTAAAATGAAATAAGTTCGACTTAGTTTCAAAGCTGATACAACAATATAACTTCAAAATTAACACAGCAACAAAATCTCATGAAAAAAACATATAACGCAGTTAAAACTGTAAAAATGATACCTAAAAAAATAGCAAACTGATACCTAAAAACTGCTGCTATGTTTTAAAGTTAAAACATGAAAACTGATACCTAGAAAAATAGAAAAATGATACCTAAAAATTGCTGCTATGTTTTACAGTTAAAACAGGAAAAATGATACCTAAAAAAACAGCAAAATGATACCCACGAACTGCTATACTAGTAACGAAAAAAAAAGCATTTCCAACCTAAAAAAATTGTTTCAACAATTTCGACTTCTTCAATTGTGTTTTCCATAGTTTGAAAAATATTTTTTTTCATTTAATTGTGATTTCCAATGGATTTTTGTTGTTCGATCTATTTTTTTGTTTTCTAGGGTTTCTGTTTCGGCTGATTTTTGGTCGTGATTTTGATTTCGTGATGTTTGTCTTCGATTGTGAATTTCGATTCTAACGTCTTATGATATTTGTGATTTCAACGATTTATGATTTCGTGATTTTTGTGATTTCGTGATAAACGATGAAATCGAGATACGCGACAGAGGGAGAAGATGGAAGCATCGGCCGAAATTTAATTTCATTGTATTGTCCTTATGGATAAAATATTAAGTGGTTGTCCTTATGGATAAATTTTAATGGGCCTTTGTCCTTGTCGTTAATTGTCCCAAATGCATATGAGTATGTAAGTATTATGAATTTCTTTACTTACGTATAGCCTTGTTGTGGGCAATCTGAAAATTCAATTGGTTTGTGCTTCTGATAATCCTTCTTTTGTATTTTTTTTCACAAATGCATTTATGTGACTTCTCTATTCAAAAAAAGAAAAAAACACATATTTATGTACAGAAAACTATTACTAATATTTTGGGTAACGAATATTTATGTATATAAAACTGTTGCTAATATTTTGGATAACAATTTACATACCATTTTCGTGGCTAATCTTTGGTGACGTCCTTCACGGCGTTGTTTATTGGAGTCGTAATGAATCCATCTTTTACTGTCTTATTCTAAAAATGAGAAATGCTTATCACAGTGGATAGGTACGAATATTTTGTGCAAAAATCATAGCCTTCTTCCACTGGTTTATCCACCTCCCCTTTCACTTGCCCCATTGATTCATTCATTAGAAGTGCCTACAATTGTTCATTTTAGTAACAAAATTTATAATATTATAAGGAAACTCATGTGCAAAATAAATAAATACTTGCATGAAGCAACAGTTTTGATGCATAGAATTTCTGGATGGTCTTTTCATATCTCACGTGCAAACCAGTCAAGTATCTATTAAAATTGGTAGTGTATTTGTTATTGATAGCTGAATACATGCTGATATTTTAAAATAGTAATTGAATAATTGTAACTATATTATTATTTAAATCGGTGACACCTGTGCATCTATGAATCTTCCAAGTGTTAAATCAGCCCGTGCAACTCCAACAAGGCATATGTCATCATTACCATTTAAGTACGCGCTTTTGCTGCAAATTTAAAAAATCCACTTAAAGAATATATATATAGATTTATAATGCTAGTAGTTTATGCAAGTAACCTGATTAATTGGATATATGTATGCATATTTTGAGAATACTTGCATATATGTATGCAACTGTTAAAATTAATTGCATAATATTTCTACTACTAAACAAAATATTTGTATACAAGTATGCAAGTATTCTAAATGTTTGCATAAATGTATGCAAAATTGTTTAAATTTTTAAGTAATTTTACCTTAGGCCAGTCAAATTAACAAATTCTTCCATTTGATTGATTTGATCCTCCTCCAGGTTCTGCACATTTTTATACTTTATAATTTTAAGTTTTGTTCCTATACGTGTTTCTTTCAACCTTGGTTCGTTGTCAAAGTCTTCAACATCCACTGTTTCTATTTGTTTCAATTTTCTTTTTCCTGCAGCTGAGAATAATATCACATTTATCAGCAATCAACTTGTAGAAACTAGATATTTGAACATTATTACCTTTAAAAATTATTACTATTTTTTAGCTTTTAGCTTTTTTAAAGTTCTAATTTTCTGAATAGATGCACACAAACATGCCACAATTCTGTATAGATGCACTCAAGTATGCAAATATTCTGAATAGAGGAACACAAGCATGCAAACATTCGTAACAGATGCACCCAAGCACGCAATAATTATGAATATATGCAAACAAGTTTGCAACTATTATTTTTAAAATGTATTGCTTAAAACAAGAAATTGTGTACATTATTTCCATCAGAAACTATTATTATTTTTTACCTTCATATACGAGAAGAAAAACGATGATGATAAGATATTAACTACTTTTTGTGGTAAATTGTATGCACTTTTATTACCATTATAAACTATTTTTTATATACCTTTTCTCTTTTCTACACTTTAGATTTTCTGCTCCTTTTCCTGATCCTCCTCAATCTCCATTTCCTCATCATGATTCTTTTTCAGCGGCTTATCCATCACATGTTCCTTGTCCTCGTCTTCCTTTTCAACTTCATCATTTTTTTCAACACCTGCGGTAATGCCTTCATTAACTTCTTCATCATCATCATCATTCTTCTGGTCCTTCACTTCTTCATTCTCCATCCCCTTCTCTTATTCATTCTTCTTCTTTAAGCTCTTCTTCATTCTCCATCTCTTGGTCTCTCACTTGCTCAGGTTTGTTTTTAATAGCATCATCAGTTATATCATCGTCATTCTTCTCTTCAATATCTATTATCATATTATTACTCCCCTCAACAAATCTTAACAGATGCGCACAACAATGTAATAATTACTAATAGATGCACACAAACATGTAGTAATTTTTAATAGATTAACACAAACATTCAACAGTACTGAATATGTGCATACAAACATGCAATAATTTTGGATATATGTATACAAGTGTGCAATTATTATTATTTTTTACCTTTTTCGTCTCTATATTTAGATGTTACTACACCTTTTCTTTTTTCCTTTTGTGTTGTCTCATGCTCTGTGTTATTATGTTGTTCCTGCTCTAGCACTTTCTACTCCGGCTCCTCCTTTCCATACGCATTACCTATACGATCTTCGTTAACTTTTTCACCATCATTTTTCTCCTCAGGATCTAGCATTAGTCTTAAAACGTATTTCTCCTACTCCTTCTTTTCTTTCTACTCCTTATCCTATTCATCTTTTTTCCCCACCTGCTTATCATTCACTTGTTCCTTCTGCTTCTCTTTTTGTTCATCCTTTACCTCCTCGTCTTCTTCCTCTTCACTTTCAGTATCCTCACTATCTTCGTCAAGATTCATTTCATCATGCTCTTGGTCTTCATCCTCTGCACTATCATCATTATCTTCACCGCCTATATCAATCTCTTATTTATCATCTTTTAATCTGAGTTGTTCTTCTACACTATCTTCTAATGATGTGCCAGCTTCAAGTTCATCAATTCTTTCTTTAAACCTTAAATTCTCTTCTTTTAATTGCCTATTCTCCAATTTTAATTATGCTATAAACTCCTTGAATTTTTTTCCTTTTCTTATAAAAAGCTTCATATGCTTCATCCATTTCGACCGCTTGTTTGAGTAATTTCATTTCCTTTCCTTGTATATCCTAAAAACAAAAGCAACAATCCATTTTTAATTAATACTGCAAATAGTTGCACATATGTATGCAACTATCTGTAAAAACTTCGTAACTGTATGTAAGTATACTGGGAGTGTGCAAATATTTAGAATATTTGCATATATGTGTACAACTATTGAAAATACTTGCATACAAATATGCAATTATTTAGAATTTTTTTTGAAACCCAAATGTTCAACATTTCAGATTACTTGCACAAAACTAAACAAGTATTCTGAATATTTGCACACAATAATGCAACATTTTTTAATACATTGGAACTATTCCCAATATCTCCAGCAATGCATGCAAATATTTTATATATTTGCAAATATTCATGCAGTTATTCTGAAAGTTTAATATGTCAATTAAAAATTAAACAAATTTATATGATTCTTACCGTGTTGTATGTGACATTTAGTAGCATTGATGGCTTCAGCATTGTTATATCCCATTTTCCAGCCGACGGGTATATTTCGTTGTATTCTGGCTTTGATGTCTTTAAAACAAAGGTTTTTTTCACAAATCCCCCACTGCCAAAATAATAATAAAGATTTATCAATAAAATGAACAATTATTTAATAAGAAATTTACAAATAAGTTTGAAAGTATTACCAAGAATAGTGTCATGCTTGCATTAATCTTGCATAGTGTCTCATGATATTTGATCACTTGGATAAAGAGATGGTGGTGTATGGTTTTCGGCCAAGATATTGTCTTTTAATTTTTGGCTACACACACAATATGTACCAACGTCCAAGGTAAGGTGTAGTTTGGACTGGATACCAGGAATGTAGCTGCTAACTAGAGAAGTACAAGTTTTACTGTATCAAAACAAGCTTCCGCTGACTCTTCTTTGATTGTAGATAAAATCTGTCTCTCTATATTCTTTTTGTTTACTGCAGCTTCATCTTTAAAATGTTGCTCTATGAATGATTTAAATTTATCGTCATTATTATATTCCTTTTTTTAAATGGCCACTTGTTTTTATCATCTCTCCTTCCATCGGAGCGACCAACAACTTTGCAACATCTTCTTCTGTAAATGTTAATACCAAATCCCCAAATTGAATGTATTTCACGTTTTCTTGTAGCTTTTGATTATGGTATCTAATGTGGTAGAATTTTTTGTGGTCTCCGATGGGGAAATGACGCCATCAAATATCATGTCGATGAATTTACCTAGAGGAAATTTTTCAAGATATTAATTATTCTTTCCAGTGAAGAATTCATCAACCTTCATTTTCTCCACCAAATCTATGAATGATTTTAGGTTATTTTTATAAACTTCTTCTTTTTTTGCAATCTTTGCATGCTCTTCAATTTTCCCTTTTTTGTTACATGTACAGAAGTTGTCGGTTGTTCTGTGGTAACTAATGCTTTCTCCTGCTCATTGTCTACTGCATCATCTTCTTCCATGTTAGGTCTCTATAAAAAAAAGGTAGAAGATTTTTAAATAACGTTGCTTAAATGCATATAATTATGAAACAATCAGTCGATATATGCACACTTGCATGCAACTTTTCTTACTGAATGCATAGAATCATGCAACAATTAGGTAATAAATGCAAACTTGCATTCAACAGTTCTTACTAAATGCATATAATCATGCAACAGTCAGCTGATAAATGCACACTTTCATGCATCAGATCTTATTAAATTCATAGAAATATGCAATAATCTTTTGATAGTTGCACACTTGCATGCAACAATTCTTATTAAATTCATAGAATCATGAAAAATCAGGTAATAAATGTATACTTACATGCAATAGTTCTAATTAAATGCATAGAATCATGTAACAATCTGTTGATAATTGCACACTTGCATGCAACAGTTCCTATTAAGTTCATAGACTAATTCAATAATCATGTAATAAATGGACACTTGCATGCAACAATTTTGAAAATATGCCTACAAGATACTATATTTCTGATTAAATTCATTAATGTACGCAACTACAATGTATAAATTCTTGGATATATGCAACTGTGTTGAATATATGCATCCATGTATGCAACCGTTTTGAATATATGCATATATGTTTGCATATGTACTGAATATATGCATACAATTATGAAATTCTTCATAATACATGCATACTTCGATGCAACATTTCTTTATAAACTCATTTATACAGGTGTTAAATGAATTTATTTAGGTGTAATGCAACGGTATTCTGAACACATGAATTTAAAAACATCTGACAAAGGCATATAATCATGCAATATTCCTGATTAAAATCATAGAATCATGCATCAATTTTAACTAAAATCATACTATCATGTTACTTTTCATTATAATTTCATAATAACATCTTTCATGACTGCTACAACTCTGAATAAAAAATAGTACGAAAGTTTTGGCAAACTAAAATATTTTTTCAACAATTTTGTATAATATTGGCATGAAATCATAGAATCATGAAACAATTCCTTATTAACCCATATTTTAATATATAATATGCAAAGATTATCAGTTGTGGAAGGTAAAACAAAGAAATCAAAATTATACCTTCGTTCTCGCAGTTTCATGCAAATTTTCTAATGAAATCGACAAAGATTATGATTATTTTTGTCCGATCGAGAGTAAAATGATGATAATCGGCTGTGAATTTTTAATTTTCTTCTTCGATTGTGTTCAGTAATTGAGTATGATAAATTAAATGAGAGAGATATGGGGAATAAGGGTTTTGAAAGGTTTAAAGGATAAAAACGGAATTTTATCAGCCGCGTTTCAAAAATAGGGATGTAATTTGTATTACTTTTGCAACCGGACTTTTTATTAATTTTGAAAGTTAATAAGAACGTGTGCCTAACGAACCCTAAGTTTTACTTACAAATTTATTAATAATTTTATTATAGTTTCTTGTGCTTTCAGTTTCCTAACAGATATTAAGTTTTAATATATTTATAGTCTTATATTTATACTTTGATCATTTTATATTTAGTTTTTAATCATTTTTAAAGTCATTTTAATATATGTTTTTAAAAATATATTTTACTTAGTATACTTTATTTTAATACAAACGAACATATTTTTTTTAATTCTGGAATTTTTATAATTTATTTAAACATTATGTGCTTTAGTTTAAAATTTTATTTTTAAAAAAATTTCTAAGGGATTTCGACATCCCACTTTATGCATGTCGACATACTTACTACTGACTTGTTTTCTAAATTTTGATAAGTTGTCTTTTGAATTCAAATCTTTTTCAGAAAGGTCATGGCTATTGGAAAACTATAAATATCTTCTAGAATTCGATTTTTTTAATTACTTTTCATCTCCTTCTTCTTCACTAAACTTTCCACCAATATTATTCTTAATTTCTTAAAGTTCTACACTTATACTCTACCGATTTCAATAGAAATCATATCATTTTTCTTCTCTTTCAATTCTAAATCAAACTCTCTTTGAAATTCAAGTGTTACTCAAGAGTTGTAGGCTGTTTGTAATCAATACTCGCAAGATCATGACCTATCGAGTCAATACTGCAAAATCTGATAAGAGAAGGGTATGGTCATGTCCCGTGTAAAGTGATTGGTTGCGATTGTGTCTCCGAAATTGATTGAATGCAAAGTTATAGTCCAGAAATCAACTAAATCTCACTGTACTTGAAATCAGTTGGAATCTGCCCTTGTAGCCCTAAAATGAAGGATTGTAATTGAATTTGTTGAATAAAAATCCACATGTGTGGGACTGGATGTAAGGGAGACTCCAACCAGTATAAAATCCCGACGTGTACTTTCCTTTTATTGCTTTTACTTTATTTCCTGCATCTGTGTTTGTGATAACTGTTATTTACATAGCATTCTGTTTAAATTCTAAAAAAAATCTAGAAATTTATTAAAATCTATAAAGCACTATTCACCCTCTTCTAGTATTTAATTTGCCTTAAGATCCTTAATCCTCATCCCTAACAAAGGCATCAATTTCTGTAAATTAAATTATACATTTTAACAACTAATATTGTATTTGCAGTTTTTCCTATGTAAGCATGTCATTTTGATATCCCCATTAGCAAACTACTATTCTACATTATTGAGATTTGGAAGGTGGAATGTTGCAAGCTTAAAGAAGGTTATTTCAAGAGAAATTTTGGCAAACATTGGTGATGGAAAGGTATAATTTATCACACAAATACAATAAATACATAAATGCATATAAATATATCTTTACTCAGAATATATTGACAATAGTCATGTCATTATAATACAATCATAATTTAAATGATAGTTACATTTATCATTTCTGCATAAAAACAATTTAACGTAGTTATTTCCAAAGAATGATAGTCAGATATAACATTAAATCAAATGGAAAACGATAATTATACAAGCATTAGTTAACTCATTGGGTGTTACTCTGTCATTTTTATTTATGTTATTATACAGATTTTTATTAAAATGAGTGACATAACTGAAGATGAAAAAGGACTTCTTGAAGAAAGGCCCTAACAAAAACCTATTCAAGTTGATACTAGTGAAAATATGGGGATGCAAGCAGCAGAAAATCTGGGGGAGACAACGAAAGAACAATTAGAGTCTTTGCAGCAATATGTTAAAGATTTGGAATATGAACTGAAGAAGAAAGAAGAAGAATTTGAAAATGATCAACAAAAAAGAAGGCATGCTGAAGGCCTTGTCATAAAGCTGAGAAAGGAAATAAAAATGTTGGTATCAAAACATGTACAAGAAGCAGAACTACCAACATTTTATTTCAAAATAACACAAATGTAGATGCTACAACATGAGAAAGAAAAAGAGTATCAACACAAAAGTTCAAAGTAAAAAAAGAAACTCCTGCCACTGCATGAAAAACCACTGGAAAAAACCAAGCTCATTAGTTTTGAGGGTTAAAAAGCGCCAACAAAGGAGTAAATTTGAACGAGATCCCAATATGAAATTATATAAAGAAAAAAAGAGAACAAGAAACAAACTAAAGCTGAAGAAAGTGAAAATGAATAAGCTAGAGAAGTTGTTGAAGGTGAAAATGGAGAAGCTGAAGAAGTTGTTGTAGGTGAAAATGAAGAAGGTAAAGATCGTAAAGAAGCTAAAGAAAGTGACAAAAAATGAATAGGAAATAAAAATGAAGGATCTGATTATGAAGAGGAAACTGAAACTAAAACAACGGAAAATGAAAAATTAATTGATATTGGTGGATATTTGCAAGGGGTCAAGGATACAAAAGCAGAGATATCACAAAAAGCAATATCCTAAAATTATTAAATGAAGAACAACAACTGGAAATTCTCACTTTCTTCAAATTCAACGGAAATGAGAAGTAATATTTGTAACTTGTTTTCTTTCTTTATATTTGTAACCAAATAAAATCGAATAAAAAATCGACATATAAAATATTGATAATCAATTGCAGCACTATAGCATACCACAAAGATGAAGGAAATCAAGGAGGAATCACTATAGTGAAATATATGCTAGAAGATGTTCTTTTTGAGAGGATTACTAATGATCACGTACACATTGAACTAGAGTTTTTGGAAGCAAAAATGAGAGTAGGAAAATGTACAAAATGAGAGAATACTGGTAAATAAAGGATTCATCTTTTCATAGACTTTGAGCAGTGTTCTTAGTGTGTGTGTGTCTATATATATATATATATATATATATATATATATATATATATATATATATATGTGAATTGAATGGGGGAATGATAACTAGAAGTAGCATCACTATTTGTTAAATACCTATAAATGTATTAGATGAGGGAATGATAATTAAAACTAGCATTAACAGGTTTTTAATGCATATAAATGTATACGATGATAGAATGATATTTAAAACTCGCATCCAAATTTAATGTATTAAATAACAAAATGAATGTTAAAAATAACATTAGTATTTATTGAGTGCATATAAATGTATCAAATATCCAAGATGACAGTTTAAACTATCATTTATATTTTTCAATGCATTAAACATGTAAATAATAGTGAAAACTAGCATGGTAACCCTGGTTTAAAAATGTAGAAAAAATATTAATTCAATGAAATTTATTTTAACTTTCTTTGTTTGGTTAAAGAGCTGATTGACTGGTCTTATTACAATCAGTAAATGTACGACCACAGTTATTACTTCACTACATTTATGATGGTAAGTATAAATCTTTAATTATAAATGTGAAAAAATAATATATTGTGTTTTAATACGTATGAATATGCAGAATGCTTTAACAAATGATCAGCAAACATTGATCAACGACATAGTCCTACCAACAATACATAAGATTGTGAAAGATGGGTTTTCAGAGAAGATTTTCTTCCCACTGCATTATGGAAACAAATGGAGTTTGCTAGTGCTAAAGTATGAAACAATGCAGCAGAGTCACTATTATTCAACCAAACCAAAAACCAGATCAACAGGGACATCAAATCCTAGCCATAACCAAGCCATCATTATCGTAAGAGAAGTATAATTTTTTAAAACACTCTAAAAGTAAAATTCAACACTAATTTTTCTTTTTACAGGAAAAATTATTGAACTATTGTTCAAGGAAATGTGGGCAAAAGAAGGTATAATGAACAAGAAATTTAACAAACCAAAAGTGTTGGAGCCTAAGTCCACCACGGGATTCTGATTCGTAAGTAACTTCTTTTCTTCTCACTTTATTAACTGTATGTGTTATGATGCAATAATAGACGATAGATTAAAATAAATATCAATATTTAATAAATGGTAGACAATAATTAGGTGGAAAGGTATTGGATGATAATTCAATATATCATTTGATTTAAATGCATCATATTGGAATATGAGATGATAATGTATATTTATTCAATTATCGTTCTTATTTTGTGAAATACAGCTGAATATACCTGATAATTACAACAATAGTTAAACCTGCAATTGAAAATTCCAATGAGCATAACATTGGTAAAATAACAGCTCAAACTATCATCTATACTTTTTTAGTACGTATAAATTTATCAAACATCCAAATGATTGTTTACAAAAGCATACATATTTTTCAATCCTTGTGGACTAAACTAAAAATGCAAACTGAAAGCCAAAATATCATTTGTATTTTTTAAATTGCACTGGAATGCATAAATATGCAAAATGATATTTAAATATAGCATTCGTAATAGAAAATTCATTGAACAATCAACAATATTATCTCTATAAAAAATTAATTAATATTATGACCAAAATATAAATCCAGATTTTAAAGTATTGGAGTAAAGAATGCCACCTTATTTTAGCATTAGTTTATACTATGATATTAACTAATATTTCTACATCTGAGTCGGACTTGATTGTGGTTTCTACGTAATGGAAAACATGAAAAAGTTAGACAAAGATGAATTGCTAAAGAAGTACGCAAAAGAGACTATCAAAATGCTAAGAGATGGAACCGTGTTCGATGTACTAAGCGATAGGCAAGCAGTTGGCTAGCAGAGAAATATTCAGCATGATGATAACTGCTGCAGATAACAACTATTGTCTATTAAACCAAGATGGAATATGAGATAGAATCTTATAAATTTTCTAAAGCTTTAAATTTGTTCTCACTATATAAACTGCTCAGATGGGATTGTAATTGTTGAATTGAGTTTATAACTGTTTGTTTTTATTGTACGAACTACTGAGAGTATAAGCAAATGTAATTGTCACGTGATTTTAGATGTTTTTCTAGTATTTATGACGTGGTAACTAGAGTTTATTCCATACAGAACTAGCATTATGTGAAAATTAATTCAGGTGTGAAATTTCAGTATCATTATGATATATATAAATTTTGATTGTACGTTTCAGTATTGAAATTGTATTTCAGGTGAGATGCATACTAATTATAATGAAATGCTAGTACAACTAGCGTTCGACTGAAATGCTAAGTACAATTAGCATTGAATAAAATTGGTAATACTGAAATGTAGAGCTCATGCATTCGACTAAAGTACAATTAACATTGAACCAATTAACTTGACTTAAAAAAGATAATATTACTTCAAAACAACAGACATTAGACATTTGGATATTCTCAAAACAAAATAACCTGACATTAGAAACTAAATAGAGCAACAGACAATACAACATTTCAATTTTTATTTTGTAAATATTTAACATATTATGACATCAATTTTCTATAAGCTGTAGCAGATGTACACTAAAAAAATAATCCATTGCACTAACAAAAAAACTTTTTTTTTTTTTTACTTTTTGGAGAAGCAAATCAGTCGCCTCTTTGTAGATGATCTACCGGCACTTCAAACTTGTTTAGGATGCCTATTCAAAACATCATTTTCAACAACCACTGGCTTATCAAAATCTGGAATTGGATTGATAACATTAGCATATGAAGATTTGAAAGCACTAATAGTAAAATACTCCTCCACAATACCATAAACTGATAACCTAGACTTGTTAATGCATTTGATTGCATGCGCACATGGAAAACTAGTTACTTTCAATTTATTACAACTACATAAATGATTTTTGAGATCAACAACATGTGACTTAAGAGATTTAATTTCAAACACAAAGTCTAAAAACTTGTAAACATCCCAACCAGAGTCATCATCTACTAACTTAGACAAGTGTTCCTCCATAATAGGATAAAGAGTAGTTGTCCATAAACGACATTCCTCCCTTCTCCTAGCCATTTTCTCCATAACTTTCACTCGAATACCGTCCAAATAAGAAGTTATAGGCATTATTCTTTCTTCCAAAATTCAAGAGTTGAAACTTTCTGCAACATTTGAAGAATATTCACCATACCGCTTTTGTAACAACCCGCATTTTACGCATCGGAGGATCGTAGAATATTTATTTCTTTCTTATATGAAGTCGAATGGTCATGTGGCTTTGGGTAACGACCATTGTGGTCATTTCCCATGTTCATGATTTTTGCCGATTTTTAAATGACCGTTTTGGCCCTAGCTGATCTTGTTTCGGTCATAACTTTTGATTGGAAAGGAGTTTTGACCTAAAACCACTTCCATTGGCTTCGGATGATGGTTTACCTTTCCGTAAAGTGGTCACATGTGGAAAACGGACTTACCGTTTGGGAGAAAGGGCTTGTAACAACCCGTAAAATGCGAGCCAGTTTGAAATTTTTATTTTGGCAATTTTAGCGAATTTTGAATATTTAAAATGAATTATTTTAAATAATATCGACGAGAAATTTATTTTGAATATAATTAGAACGTATATATTATATACGTCGTCGTTAGAATATATAATAATTATATATAATTATAAAAGGAATTGAAAATGGCGCGGTAGTTCGATAATTCGATTTCAAACTTCAATTGAATGTACCGGGTGCAAAACAATCCGGATTTTAGTGAAACCAAAAATAATAGAATCTAATAGTGAATATCTTTCCAACGAATCCGAAAAATCAAAAGTTCGTAGCGGGAATCAAAAGATATGTCCAGTTGAAATTTCTGAATAGTCGCTATGGAATTCAGGCCCTTAAAAATGGACATTTTGCAAACGACCTCGGATTTCGACGAAACCAGTTTTGTTGGGTCCGTGATGTCAAGTTATTGATAGGTTTCAAATTTCATAATTTTTCGAATCAATATGTGAGCGTGGCAAAGGAAAACGCGTTTGACCAGTTTCAGTTGATTTTAATCGACTGGAAAATGGCCATTTTTCCAACGGTCTCAGAATTTGACGAAACTAGTTTTGTTAGGACCGTATCGTCAATATGAAGCTAGAAAATATTTTTCTGGAATTTTTAAAGTTCGTATGCGACCCCGGTAATTTGAAATGTACGTTTAAAATTCAATATAGTGATTTAAATGTAAATTTAACGGAAACTGATTCAAACAGTCGAATCAGCTTGCGATACATATCCCATTGTGTTCGGAGTGGGGGTATTACGTTAGGGATGGCAGTCGTTGGACCCGGTTCGGTGTTCGTATGTAAAAGTCAACATAAATTGAAAAAAAATATATATATATATATATATCTCTTTCCCCCTTATTTCACGTTGCCCCCCCCCCCCTCGTTATAATCCATCTTCAATCGTTTAGAAGAATAAAAAAAAAAAAAAAAAAACCCGATCTGCTCGTCGCCCCACCTGGAGGACCTCGCCGCCGCTCCCCTTGCAACCGCGCCGCCTACCAGACCTCCCACTCCTGCTCCTCCGTCCTTCTCCTTCCCGCTTAGAACCCCGCGCCAGAAGAACCCCCCCCCCCCCCCCCCCAAGTTCGAGCGCAATGTCCCAGACCCCCCCCCCCCCCCATCCATCGAAGCCCTAGCGCCGCCCTCCATGGAAGCCATCGCCTACCTCTCCGCCTCCCTGCCCAACCCCGCAACCCCCTAGTCTTCACCGACGAATGCTGCTCCTCTTTTCTAAAAAAAGTAAGTATTTTACTTTATTTTTATTTTCTGAATTTTAATTAGGTTAAATACAGAATTTTAATTAGGTTTAAAACTGAATTTTTAATAAAGATTTAATACTGTTTTTTTATTTTTAAAGATTAAATACTGTTTTTATTTTAACAGTTTAAAAACTGATTATTGAAAAGTTTAAAAACTGATTTTTAAAAAGTAAAAAAAAAAAAACTAATTTTTGAAAAGATTTAAACTCTATAAGGGAAAAGATTTAAAACTGACTTTAAAAAGAAAAAGATGTGATCTTTAAAATAGAAAAGACGGAATTTTTATTAAGTAAAAAAAGTAAAAATTCGATTTTTATATATTGAATAACGAAGTAAAAATATGATTTTTATATATTGAACTTCGAAATAAAAATATGATTTTTATATATTGAATAGCGAAGTAAAATTCGATTTTTACATATGTAGTGAAAGCGGGCAACGAAAGCGACAAAAAGGCGTGTTGGCAAAGATTTCTATCAATGAAGTGCCGTGGAGCTAGGATAGCTATAGGTGAGAATTTCTCACCTTTCAATTTCTTTTTCTAGTTATATATATATATATATATATATATATATATATATATACTAGGATGCAGACGGTGCTTATTAGAAGCACCCGACACCCGTCCACAGACCATGGACTTGTTTGATTGGTTGTGTAGTTGGTTAGATTATTTGATTTGGATTTGATGGTTTTGGTGAAATGAAATTGATATGATTGATGTGTGAATGGCGTGGGCCTTCACTAGACCGGGGATAAGGCTAGGCCTTGTCCCGTTTCTAGTATCGTGCCGTTATGCCGCCGAAATTTTCTAAAATATGTTAGAAAAATAAATGAATTGAATAGAAATTCATAGGTTGAAATAAAATGTTTTATCGTTAAAAATATAATTTTTAACGTGAATATGAAAATAGTGAAGTGAACAAAATAAAATATTCATTTACAAACCGGACGGTTTGTTTATGTACACCTATTTTGAATGACATTGATTGGGACGATAAATTTTACACATCGCCCAACTGCACAAATAAAATCTGTGTTTGATTGTTTGAAACCCCACACGGGTGTTGGGATGAAATTTGAAGTTCACTCATCCTGATTGATTAAATATGTCGATAGTTTGATTGACATGCTGTTATAAGCGTTAGATATCTTTATTGGATGCTTATACAGTGTAGTGCACTTTGGTTGATGGTTGATTATTTATCGTTGCTATTATATACATGTGTTGTATGAAAATCCATATAATTAACTTTATATGGTAATTGATCGGGCCTCATTCCAATCGTGAAAATAAAGAATATTTGAAATAAAATATTTGAAAATAGAAATATGTGAAACCGTGATGATTAGATTGACGCCATTTTGACGTGAACGATATTTATATCGATTCTATTCATTTTAAAATGAACATTAAAAAGTAATTTTGAAATCGAATATTTCGAAATGAATAAATTTAAAACGATTTCGAAATGAATTGAATTGAAAACGATTTCGAAATGAATTGAATTGAAAACGATTTCGAAATGAATTGAATTGAAAACGATTTCGAAATGAATTGAATTGAAAACGATTTCGAAACGAATTGAATTGAAAACGATTTCGAAACGAATTGAATTGAAAACGATTTCGAAATGAATTGAATTGAAAACGATTTCGAAACGAATTGAATTGAAAACGATTTCTAAATGAATTGAATTGAAAACGATTTCGAAATGAATTGAATTGAAAACGATTTCGAAATGAATTGAATTGAAAACGATTTCGAAATGAATTGAATTGAAAACGATTTCGAAATGAATTGAATTGAAAACGATTTCGAAATGAATTGAATTGAAAACGAATTCAAATTGAATTGAAAGTGAATTGAAATGAATTCAAATTGAATTGAAATTTGAATTGAATAGAAATGAATTTTGAAACGAATTTATAAAGAAGAATTCAATTTTGCTTTGAATCGAAATGGAAGTTGAAATAGATTTTGAAACGAATTCAAAACTATTTATATAATTCGTTTTAAATAGAAATCGACGAAGTATATATTATATATATTATATATATAATATAATGGCTTGAATAGAACGCGCCGCGCCGCGGCAGTTCGTGAATTTCGACCATTTATTTCAAACGGACATTACGGGAGATCCGACCGTCGGATTCTCCTAAAACCGGAACTGTTGGGTTCGTATCGAAAAGAGCTTTCTAACGAATATTAGAAATTAAAAATCTAACGGTTGGATTTGGAGTTATGTCCAAATCAAATTCGAAAAAGGTCGCTGTAAGTGCAGTTCGATGGCCATTGATGGAAATCGACTGTACGGGCCTTGATAAAATTATTAAAAATAGTAATAATTTGTGTAAAATCATAAGAAATGATTTGTGAAGATTTGGGATGAAAAACTCCATATTTGAAAAGATAAAAATAGATTTTTATCGAAATGAACTAGTTTTGAACTAGAATTATAATTCTATTTATTTTTAAATAAATAAATTGAATTTAAAAAGGGTTTTGAAAATAACCAGAATATCCAATGATTGCATTGGAGTGGATTTGAATCGAAATTGTCTTTGGAATATTTCGATGTTGGAATTCGTGATTATACAGGTGTTGTTATGGAAATTTGAAAGATATATATTTATATCGTTATTTCCAATACGACATTTGTTAGTCGTAGAATTTGATATTGAATATAAGCCGATATATTTTCTATTCAGAGCCTTGTATTGAATATCGAATGTGATTTGGGTTTGTCGTGAATGGTGTCTTCACTAACACTGTTCTTGAACCCAGTTGAGAAAAGATTAAATCTTTTTATTTAGATTTAATGAAGTGCACCAATTAAACGATATTTAATTGGAATTGAATGGGTATTGATTTTTGGGTTTATCGTGAACAGTGTTTTAAATAACACTTGTTCTTTAACCCGATAATTAATGGAATGTGATTTTGGGTTTATCGTGAACCGTGTTTTAAATGACACTGATTCTTAAACCCAGTTAAAGATTAAAACTAAGTGGAGTTTTAATGAATCTATAAATAGATTGAAAAGGTCGAGAATGGAGTATCACCAGTTTTACTCCAGGCGATAGTTAAATCTTTAATTAGATTTGAACGTGAAATGGTAATTAATTACCGATAACACTGTGGTGTTAGATATGAAGTATAACCAGTTTTACTTCATGGGATGAATAGGTTGGGATTGGGAAATAAAATAAATGATTACTTCGGTGCGGTTCGCTAATCCCGACTAGTTTGAATTGATATTCAAAGGAGATTAAAGAATAAATTTAAAGAATTTATCTTGGATAAAATTAATGGGAACTTTTCCCAAAGTATAGGAATATTCGAATAAAAGAATATTCTGAATTGGAATGAGGCGTATGTTGTGTTTGTGTAACACTTTTATAATATATATGCGAGTTATTCAGAAAGACCGGGTTTATCCCATTCTGAATAACTGATTCGACGTGGTGTCGAAGATAAAGACGGTGGTCGAAGACCGGAAGTCTTCACGTCGTTTGGGTGATAACTGATGATCTTGATTGGGCTGTACACCTAAGAAGATGGAAACAGTTGGTGATCGTCCAGACGTACTTGGAGATCGATGGATATGCGGGGTACTAGGTGCCTCCGGTTTCGTTCAGACCCAGAACGGACTTGTGAATGGACTGTGTGTCTGACATTGGATTTTAGTCCGTGTGATTGATCTCTATTAAATATATATCTGTTTGGCGGCGGAGAATTTATTCTCTTGCTTAACGCCCTTCTCTGAGACGTACGAGCTCAGGGGTTATATATTGATGGATATCAAACGCATGGAGTGAATTGCCTGTGTGGCATGCCTAAGTGGCAATAGATCGAGGCTTCTGTTGAAAAGCAAAGTCTTGTGGTGATGATCAAAGCACAGCCTGTGTGGCACAGCTTTGTGTAACGTGAATTCGCGAGTTTCACACCCGGTATGAACCAAAAACGGGAGACGGACCTCAGGGAGGACTTGCGTTTCTTTCTAGCTAGAAGTGGCGTCAGTGGTTTTACACGCCCTGACGAGTTTGACTTATGTGGTTGTTGCTGTTGCGAGGCGCCTCTGTTTGATCGGACGATCCGGGTCCGATGGAGTCATTTGTTGGCTCATTTACGCCCCATAGGGCGGAGAGACGTAGTGTTCAGGCATAATAATCCACATCGGTGGACCGGCCCTGACGATCTAAAGGGTTGATGCGTTCTGATCCTGAGACATGGGCTAGATTGTCTCGAATCGGTTGAGGACTATCTTTTGCCTCGGTTCATAGACGGAAATCCAATTTCCAAATACGTGACTTTGCGATTTTGATTGTATAACCTATATATGGCGACATAGTGGTATGGGGCATTCATGCCGCCTATGATTGATACTTATGATTTGAAGTTGTTTTATACACTATGCACTTATAATAGTATCAAATGATTTGTTTTAAACGTATCAAGCATGCTTTGGCTGTTATAAGGTAAAAACCCTATCCTCCGGCTTGCGTTGCATTGTGTGATGGGACCTGGGTCTTATAACCGCTTCATTTTTCTTTATTTAGCATTGCGCTGTTTGTTTTATGCACTGGTATTCTTGGGAGGAAACCCGTTCCGTGTTATACGGCGTGGTCCCTTGATTTACCGAACTTTAGAAATAAAGATTAATAACTGTTTTAGTTCTCACACCAGTCACATGACTGACCTGGAGTTTATTGTTTTAACCTAAACTCTGGGTGCCCTTATTTTGACACGGGCAGCTAGTAGTTTTGGTTTTGCAGATTTATATTCACAAGATCCTGGTTTACAGCTGGAACGATATCCGGAAAGCTTTGTATCCGTATATCTCATTCTAGTTGTGTATTGTACTATTTTTCCGCTGCGATGTATTTAAATGTAATTTAAATCTCTGATATTTCTGTGTAATATTCATTTTTACTTTGTATATTCTTGTAATCTGATGCGTTGTTGCAATATGCAAGGAAATGTTCTTCTATATGCGTTCTGTTGTGGCTTGTTCTCGAACTATCCGACGCTTTCCTAAACGGGGAAGTCACGGGTCGTTTCATTTGGTATCAGAGCTTTGGTTTACAAAGCAGAGAACAAGACACATTAGAACCGTATGAAAGAATTCATCAGAGATTGGATTAGTAATATCCAATAAGAATTACTCGTTAGGGATGGGATCAGTAGTATCCTAGAACGAGTGTGAAGAGTATATTTTTCAAATGAAAACAAATTTTGTTTTGAAAATTTAAATCAATTATTCGTATTTGATTATTTATTTCATATTGATTAGGACAATCCAATATATAAAGATTTTGCGTATGCGTCTAGCTAGCGTGTATTCGATGTTTTGATATATTGGATAGATATAGAGTTACACTCTAGTCACCCGGGGGTGACTCTGATGGTTGATATATCATCATCAGAATTTATATTCGAGTGACGAACGTATAATGTCTATATATTTCCTATTGACTGGTGTGAGAACCAAAAATTAGATAAGACCTATTGTTGTGATTTGGCATCAAAAACATGATTTTTGTATATGGATCAAAATTATGAATTTGAAACTCTAATTCACTAATTGATTGATGTTTGCGTTGTTTGTTCATTTGTTTGCTAATTTTGAACCATTTAGCCTAATTGAAACAAATATTGAATTGTATTGAAAATTGGTCGCATTTGTTTGCATATACATATATATCATTGAACAGGTCATAGCAAGGAGGCTAGAGCCGAAGAATAAAATTTGTTTGCCCGACAAATAGGTACATGTTTAATACATAATTTACTGTTTTGTTTGGGTGATGATGATTTTATGAGCCTATTGGCTAGCCGCTTGGCTTTTTCTTTTTCTTTTTGAGATCTAAAGGATCGGGGAAGCTATTTGAAATTCCCCGATGCTCCCGGTGCAGGGGAGGTTATGGCGAAATTTTTCGAAAATTTAGGGTGTTAGCCAAATTTTTGAAATTTTTGAAAATTCTCAGAAACTGAAAAGTTGGAGAATGGAAGCCAGATCGAACGTAGAGTTGATTAATCAAACCACTTTCGACTTTGTTCCTTTTCGGGGACGAAAAGTTTTAAGTGGGGGAGATTGTAACAACCCGTAAAATGCGAGCCAGTTTGAAATTTTTATTTTGGCAATTTTAGCGAATTTTGAATATTTAAAATGAATTATTTTAAATAATATCGACGAGAAATTTATTTTGAATATAATTAGAACGTATATATTATATACGTCGTCGTTAGAATATATAATAATTATATATAATTATAAAAGGAATTGAAAATGGCGCGGTAGTTCGATAATTCGATTTCAAACTTCAATTGAATGTACCGGGTGCAAAACAATCCGGATTTTAGTGAAACCAAAAATAATAGAATCTAATAGTGAATATCTTTCCAACGAATCCGAAAAATCAAAAGTTCGTAGCGGGAATCAAAAGATATGTCCAGTTGAAAATTCTGAATAGTCGCTATGGAATTCAGGCCCTTAAAAATGGACATTTTGCAAACGACCTCGGATTTCGACGAAACCAGTTTTGTTGGGTCCGTGATGTCAAGTTATTGCTAGGTTTCAAATTTCATAATTTTTCGAATCAATATGTGAGCGTGGCAAAGGAAAACGCGTTTGACCAGTTTCAGTTGATTTTAATCGACTGGAAAATGGCCATTTTTCCAACGGTCTCAGAATTTGACGAAACTAGTTTTGTTAGGACCGTATCGTCAATACGAAGCTAGAAAATATTTTTCTGGAATTTTTAAAGTTCGTATGCGACCCCGGTAATTTGAAACGTACGTTTAAAATTCAATATAGTGATTTAAATGTAAATTTAACGGAAACTGATTCAAACAGTCGAATCAGCTTGCGATACATATCCCATTGTGTTCGGAGTGGGGGTATTACGTTAGGGATGGCAGTCGTTGGACCCGGTTCGGTGTTCGTATGTAAAAGTCAACATAAATTGAAAATAATAATAATAATAATAAAATATATATCTCTTTCCCCCTTATTTCACGTTGCCCCCCCCCCCCCCCCCCCCGTTATAATCCATCTTCAATCGTTTAGAAGAATTAAAAAAAAAAAACCCGATCTGCTCGTCGCCCCACCTGGAGGACCTCGCCGCCGCTCCCCTTGCAACTGCGCCGCCTACCAGACCTCTCACTCCTGCTCCTCCGTCCTTCTCCTTCCCGCTTAGAACCCCGCGCCAGAAGAACCCCCCCCCCCCAGTTCGAGCGCAATGTCCCAGACCCCCCCCCCCCCCATCCATCGAAGCCCTAGCGCTGCCCTCCATGGAAGCCATCGCCTACCTCTCCGCCTCCCTGCCCAACCCCGCAACCCCCTAGTCTTCACCGACGAACGCTGCTCCTCTTTTCTAAAACAAGTAAGTATTTTACTTTATTTTTATTTTCTGAATTTTAATTAGGTTAAATACAGAATTTTAATTAGGTTTAAAACTGAATTTTTAATAAAGATTTAATACTGTTTTTTTATTTTTAAAGATTAAATACTGTTTTTATTTTAACAGTTTAAAAACTGATTATTGAAAAGTTTAAAAACTGATTTTTGAAAAGTAAAAAAAAAAAACTAATTTTTGAAAAGATTTAAACTCTATAAGGGAAAAGATTTAAAACTGACTTTAAAAAGAAAAAGATGTGATCTTTAAAATAGAAAAGACGGAATTTTTATTAAGTAAAAAAAGTAAAAATTCGATTTTTATATATTGAATAACGAAGTAAAAATATGATTTTTATGTATTGAACTTCGAAATAAAAATATGATTTTTATATATTGAATAGCGAAGTAAAATTCGATTTTTACATATGTAGTGAAAGCGGGCAACGAAAGCGACAAAAAGGCGTGTTGGCAAAGATTTCTATCAATGAAGTGCCGTGGAGCTAGGATAGCTATAGGTGAGAATTTCTCACCTTTCAATTTCTTTTTCTAGTTATATATATATATATATACTAGGATGCAGACGGTGCTTATTAGAAGCACCCGACACCCGTCCACAGACCATGGACTTGTTTGATTGGTTGTGTAGTTGGTTAGATTATTTGATTTGGATTTGATGGTTTTGGTGAAATGAAATTGATATGATTGATGTGTGAATGGCGTGGGCCTTCACTAGACCGGGGATAAGGCTAGGCCTTGTCCCGTTTCTAGTATCGTGCCGTTATGCCGCCGAAATTTTCTAAAATATGTTAGAAAAATAAATGAATTGAATAGAAATTCATAGGTTGAAATAAAATGTTTTATCGTTAAAAATATAATTTTTAACGTGAATATGAAAATAGTGAAGTGAACAAAATAAAATATTCATTTACAAACCGGACGGTTTGTTTATGTACACCTATTTTGAATGACATTGATTGGGACGATAAATTTTACACATCGCCCAACTGCACAAATAAAATCTATGTTTGATTGTTTGAAACCCCACACGGGTGTTGGGATGAAATTTGAAGTTCACTCATCCTGATTGATTAAATATGTCGATCGTTTGATTGACATGCTGTTATAAGCGTTAGATATCTTTATTGGATGCTTATACAGTGTAGTGCACTTTGGTTGATGGTTGATTATTTATCGTTGCTATTATATACATGTGTTGTATGAAAATCCATATAATTAACTTTATATGGTAATTGATTGGGCCTCATTCCAATCGTGAAAATAAAGAATATTTGAAATAAAATATTTGAAAATAGAAATATGTGAAACCGTGATGATTAGATTGACGCCATTTTGACGTGAACGATATTTATATCGATTCTATTCATTTTAAAATGAACATTAAAAAGTAATTTTGAAATCGAATATTTCGAAATGAATTAAATTGAAAACGATTTCGAAATGAATTGAATTGAAAACGATTTTGAAATGAATTGAATTGAAAACGATTTCGAAATGAATTGAATTGAAAACGATTTCGAAATGAATTGAATTGAAAACGATTTCGAAACGAATTGAATTGAAAACGATTTCGAAATGAATTGAATTGAAAACGATTTCGAAACGAATTGAATTGAAAACGATTTCGAAATGAATTGAATTGAAAACGATTTCGAAATGAATTGAATTGAAAACGATTTCGAAATGAATTGAATTGAAAACGATTTCGAAATGAATTGAATTGAAAACGATTTCGAAACGAATTGAATTGAAAACGATTTCGAAATGAATTCAATTGAAAACGATTTCGAAATGAATTGAATTGAAAACGATTTCGAAATGAATTGAATTGAAAACGATTTCGAAATGAATTGAATTGAAAACGAATTCAAATTGAATTGAAAGTGAATTGAAATGAATTCAAATTGAATTGAAATTTGAATTGAATAGAAATGAATTTTGAAACGAATTTATAAAGAAGAATTCAATTTTGCTTTGAATCGAAATGGAAGTTGAAATAGATTTTGAAACGAATTCAAAACTATTTATATAATTCGTTTTAAATAGAAATCGACGAAGTATATATTATATATATAATATAATGGCTTGAATAGAACGCGCCGCGCCGCGGCAATTCGTGAATTTCGACCATTTATTTCAAACGGACATTACGGGAGATCCGACCGTCGGATTCTCCTAAAACCGGAACCGTTGGGTTCGTATCGAAAAGAGCTTTCTAACGAATATTAGAAATTAAAAATCTAACGGTTGGATTTGGAGTTATGTCCAAATCAAATTCGAAAAAGGTCGTTGTAAGTGCAGTTCGATGGCCATTGATGGAAATCGACTGTACGGGCCTTGATAAAATTATTAAAAATAGTAATAATTTGTGTAGAATCATAAGAAATGATTTGTGAAGATTTGGGATGAAAAACTCCATATTTGAAAAGATAAAAATAGATTTTTATCGAAATGAACTAGTTTTGAACTAGAATTATAATTCTATTTATTTTTAAATAAATAAATTGAATTTAAAAAGGGTTTTGAAAATAACCAGAATATCCAATGATTGCATTGGAGTGGATTTGAATCGAAATTGTCTTTGGAATATTTCGATGTTGGAATTCGTGATTATACAGGTGTTGTTATGGAAATTTGAAAGATATATATTTATATCGTTATTTCCAATACGACATTTGTAAGTCGTAGAATTTGATATTGAATATAAGCCGATATATTTTCTATTCAGAGCCTTGTATTGAATATCGAATGTGATTTGGGTTTGTCGTGAATGGTGTCTTCACTAACACTGTTCTTGAACCCAGTTGAGAAAAGATTAAATCTTTTTATTAAGATTTAATGAAGTGTACCAATTAAACGATATTTAATTGGAATTGAATGGGTATTGATTTTTGGGTTTATCGTGAACAGTGTTTTAAATAACACTTGTTCTTTAACCCGATAATTAATGGAATGTGATTTTGGGTTTATCGTGAACCGTGTTTTAAATGACACTGATTCTTTAACCCAGTTAAAGATTAAAACTAAGTGGAGTTTTAATGAATCTTTAAATAGATTGAAAAGGTCGAGAATGGAGTATCACCAGTTTTACTCCAGGCGATAGTTAAATCTTTAATTAGATTTGAACGTGAAATGGTAATTGAATTACCGATAACACTATGGTGTTAGATATGAAGTATAACCAGTTTTACTTCATGGGATGAATAGGTTGGGATTGGGAAATAAAATAAATGATTACTTCGGTGCGGTTCGCTAATCCCGACTAGTTTGAATTGATATTCAAAGGAGATTAAAGAATAAATTTAAAGAATTTATCTTGGATAAAATTAATGGGAACTTTTCCCAAAGTATAGGAATATTCGAATAAAAGAATATTCTGAATTGGAATGAGGCGTATGTTGTGTTTGTGTAACACTTTTATAATATATACGCGAGTTATTCAGAAAGACCGGGTTTATCCCATTCTGAATAACTGATTCGACGTGGTGTCGAAGATGAAGACGGTGGTCGAAGACCGGAAGTCTTCACGTCGTTTGGGTGATAACTGATGATCTTGATTGGGCTGTACACCCAAGAAGATGGAAACAGTTGGTGATCGTCCAGACGTACTTGGAGATCGATGGATATGCGGGGTACTAGGTGCCTCCGGTTTCGTTCAGACCCAGAACGGACTTGTGAATGGACTGTGTGTCTGACATTGGATTTTAGTCCGTGTGATTGATCTCTATTAAATATATATCTGTTTGGCGGCGGAGAATTTATTCTCTTGCTTAACGCCCTTCTCTGAGACGTACGAGCTCAGGGGTTATATATTGATGGATATCAAACGCATGGAGTGAATTGCCTGTGTGGCATGCCTAAGTGGCAATAGATCGAGGCTTCTGTTGAAAAGCAAAGTCTTGTGGTGATGATCAAAGCACAGCCTGTGTGGCACAGCTTTGTGTAACGTGAATTCGCGAGTTTCACACCCGGTATGAACCAAAAACGGGAGACGGACCTCAGGGAGGACTTGCGTTTCTTTCTAGCTAGAAGTGGCGTCAGTGGTTTTACACGCCCTGACGAGTTTGACTTATGTGGTTGTTGCTGTTGCGAGGCGCCTCTGTTTGATCGGACGATCCGGGTCCGATGGAGTCATTTGTTGGCTCATTTACGCCCCATAGGGCGGAGAGACGTAGTGTTCAGGCATAATAATCCACATCGGTGGACCGGCCCTGACGATCTAAAGGGTTGATGCGTTCTGATCCTGAGACATGGGCTAGATTGTCTCGAATCGATTGAGGACTATCTTTTGCCTCGGTTCATAGACGGAAATCCAATTTCCAAATACGTGACTTTGCGATTTTGATTGTATAACCTATATATGGCGACATAGTGGTATGGGGCATTCATGCCGCCTATGATTGATACTTATGATTTGAAGTTGTTTTATACACTATGCACTTATAATAGTATCAAATGATTTGTTTTAAACGTATCAAGCATGCTTTGGCTGTTATAAGGTAAAAACCCTATCCTCCGGCTTGCGTTGCATTGTGTGATGGGACCTGGGTCTTATAACCGCTTCATTTTTCTTTATTTAGCATTGCGCTGTTTGTTTTATGCACTGGTATTCTTGGGAGGAAACCCGTTCCGTGTTATACGGCGTGGTCCCTTGATTTACCGAACTTTAGAAATAAAGATTAATAACTGTTTTAGTTCTCACACCAGTCACATGGCTGACCTGGAGTTTATTGTTTTAACCTAAACTCTGGGTGCCCTTATTTTGACACGGGCAGCTAGTAGTTTTGGTTTTGCAGATTTATATTCACAGAATCCTGGTTTACAGCTGGAACGATATCCGGAAAGCTTTGTATCCGTATATCTCATTCTAGTTGTGTATTGTACTATTTTTCCGCTGCGATGTATTTAAATGTAATTTAAATCTCTGATATTTCTGTGTAATATTCATTTTTACTCTGTATATTCTTGTAATCTGATGCGTTGTTGCAATATGCAAGGAAATGTTCTTCTATATGCGTTCTGTTGTGGCTTGTTCTCGAACTATCCGACGCTTTCCTAAACGGGGAAGTCACGGGTCGTTTCAGGGCAGAAATAAGGTTTGGAAGGTAAAAAACTGCTTAACCGGGCCAAATAGGGTGATTAGTGAATGGGCCCATAACCCATTTCGGGATTAGGGTTATGGGGAGGCTGAAAAGAGTTAGGGTTTCATTCCATTTCAGTTTTCTAGCCTCCACTTACCTCTAAGAAACCCTAAAAATGGCCTCCAACCTCTAAATCACCTTCAAATCACTTTCTAATCAAGGATTAAGCTTAGCAACATCAAATCAAGGGAGATCTTCACCAAATCAAGATTAGAGCGGTTGTTTAGCATTGGTATTCACGCCATATCAGAGATTTATTTCAGATCTAAGGTTTATTTGTGGCTAAGGTGGGTGATTTGCATAGTTCCTCACTAATTATGGATAATTAATGTTAATTAGCGAATTTAAACATGATAAGATTCTGGAAAAATATTTATAAATTCTTAAATAATGTTTTAGACCTCTATTAGAAATAGGGTTTAATTTGGTTAAGTTTTGCTAATCATATCATTAATTATGCTTGAACATGCTTAAGGGAAAATATGGGGTTTTGGCTATGTTTGATCCATTTTAACCTATCATATTGATGTTTTGGTGTTTAAGGTCACTTCTACTTATTGCTATGACTGTATGGTATGCTTTGTGATTGTTTAGAATAGTTAGAATGGTCGAAAACGCCGTCGAGTGGCGTAAATAACTCGCTGGACAAAATGCAGGAAATTGACAGGGACCGGACCGGATCGGATGGGGAGGTCCGAACCGAACCGTTCGTGTGGCCCATCCACGATCCGCTCCCTTGCATCCGAACCGAGCCTGCATGCCACGAGATGACTTGAAACCTGGAGGAGATCACGACCGGACAGAATCGCCTGGAGTTTTTCGACCCGATCCGCCAGAAGCACCCCGACCCGATCCGTTTGTGGAGATGGAGCCCGATCCGACGTTGGGAGAAAAGAATGAAGCCTGTGCTCCGACCCGAACTCATAGATGGAGATGGACTTGGAGACCCCGACCCGACCCGTTGGGGGTGTTGATGATCTGAACCGCCACCAGGTGGATGCCACGAGCCAAATCGTGTTGACGATGGAGAGCTGAAGGCCGAACCGAACTGATGCTTAAGAGAGGGATCCGAACCGATCCGGTGATGACCAATAACCCGAGACGCAAAGGTAGTACAAATAGGAAGTAAGAGCTCAGGATCCAGTTGGGAACCAATGAGTTCACTTCATGATTAGACTTTGTTGTGGGACGTGTGCTAAGGAGTTGTCGACGTTCATAACTTCGATTCACCACTGAAAAGGAATAATGGGCTGCATATCAGTGCAGTAGAGTCATTATGACTCGAGGGGCAAAGTGATCGTAGCAGGACTACGTATCAGTGTAGTAGAGTCACCATGACTCGAAGGGCAAAGTGATCGTAGTAAGACTATGAGCCAGTACAGTGGAGCCATTGTAACTCCATGGGGCAGAGTGGACATAGTAAAGGATTAGTAAGGCTATGAGCCAGTGCAGTGGGGTGTGTTCGACTCCATGGGGCAAAGTGGACATAGCGAAGGATTAGTGGCTATGGATCAGTGCAGTGAATCCATTGTGACTTCATGGGGCTAAGTGATCATAGCAAAGTATTGGGTGATCGAAGTGGTGGATATCATATGCTTTACGCACTGAGTGAGAGATGTGAGGATAGTTGCTATGCTTGATTGTTTGCCATCACTATGACATGCACACCCCACCCCCGTATGCTTGTACACCATATGTTAGTGGTACCTTAGAGTGTTGCATAGTATGTAGTGCTAACTCTTTGGTTGCAGGTTCAGGTATGGTTTAGTATACATGTTATTGTTCTGTTTAGCTACTTATCGCTCACACCAGACTTTTATCTGACCTAGAGTTTTATGTCTCTTCTTATCACTCTGGGTGCTCCTAAACGGGCAGACTAGAGACATGTTAGCTGGTGATGCATGAGTAGCTGATCCGGAGGCGAGCAGGAGGCTTCCACGTATGATATTTATATAAATATTCTCCCTGTGTCGTTGGTGGTCACTACTTTGGGCATTAGTAGTGTACCTTTCTTGTCTAGCTTTTTGAGACAGTTTAAAAGTTGTAATAATGTTGGCTTTGGATTATAAGCTGTATTTGGATTTTCCGCTGCTATGATAGTTTGTTCTCAGCTTATGCACTGTCTCACTTGTTTTATGTCAAGTATGTTGTTATTATATTTTGTTCTATGCGCTGTGAGACATTCTACAGGTTCTTTGTTGATTCTTCATCTTCCTTCTTTTCTTCCGACGACCGTCCCGTGCTAACTGGACATGTGTACAGCGCACTTTTGGAGGAAATGTCGGTTGGTGCGGGGAGGGCCGTCACATTTGGTATCAGAGCTCTAGGTTGCGTAGCTAACCTAGGGAAAGACACTAGGGAGAGATAGTATGTATATGAGAGTGCGTATTTGTGATTACTTTGGTTTTCAAAAGCTATATATATATACTATTGGTAGTATAAGGATGAAGTCGTACTGCATTAGCACGACTATGGAGATAGTTAATCGTTTTCTCTTTACAGATTGAACGATGAGTCGAGACACGAGGAGTGCTGGTAGAGGAGCCAATAATGGGAATGCTCCTGACATGAGGACGATGTTCACTGACTTCATGAGAGAGATGCTTAGGGATGTTCAGGGAGCAGTTCCCAATGTCGGTAATGGTGGTGGTCCAGTAGTGCAGGCGCCTAGGGCCGATTTCGCCAAGTTGTGCAAGGACTACACTAACCTTGGTGGAAAGCCGTTCCACGGAACGGAGTAGGCCACGGATGTTCAGGATTGGTTGGATAGCTGTAATCGTATCTTCGACGACTTGGGTATCGAGGATGTGATGAAGAGGAGGCTAGCGTCTCGTCAGCTGCAAGGGCGAGCAATGAATTGGTGGAATGCTATTAAGACAGCCACTCCAGAGGATCAGGTTACTTGGGATCAGTTTAAGGCTCGCTTTAGCGACAAGTTTATCCCAGCTGCTCAGAAGTCGGAATTGTTTAGGAAGTTCTTAGAGCTTAAGCAGAATGGTAGGGCAGTCTCGGACTATATTGTTGAGTTCGACACTTTGTTGAAGTATGGATTATCCCTTATCGATACTCCTGAGAAGAAGAATGAGAAGTTCATTACTGGTTTGGATGGATACTTGGGGGAAAGGCTTATTAACCACATCGATGAGACGTTTGAGTCGATTGTTGGGAAAGCTTTGAGATCAGAGAGTCTTTACCCTAAGTCGAAGACTGAGGTTGCATCTGCAGAAGGGCCAAAACCGCAAGCGACCGGTGGAGGCAAGAACAACTCTCAGAATAAGAGGAAGTAGAGCCAAGCTAAGGATGGCCAGAAAAAGAGTAAGAAAGATGTTGAGTGCTTCAGCTGTGGTAAGAAGGGCCATTATGCCAAAGAATGTCGGGCCAAGCCAGCGGATAGGAAGTGCTACAATTGTGGCCAAGTGGGACATCATAAGGATAAATGTCCCTAACCTCTTAAGGAGAAGCAGATTGTGAAAGCATATGCTATCAGTGCTATTCCTTCTTCATCGAATGCCCCAACTGCGGCGGAGAAAGGAAAGAATGTCGTCATTCAAGGTATGCTTTCTATTCTTGATGTACCTGTTCGAGTTTTGTTTGATACGGGGGCTTCCCGTTCCTTCATATCTAGTGACCTTGTAGATAGGTTGGGACTGGAACCCGAGAAAGTCGATAGACCGTTGGTTGTGACGAACCCGATTGGTGGTTCGACTAACCTTAGTATGATTTGCCGAAATTTGGTCTTATCGAGTCATGGATGTATGTTTGTGATTGCTTTGTTTTGGGCTTTATTGGGTATGGCATTATATTGGGGGTCGATTGGCTCCAAAGATACGGGGTGGTGGTAGACTGTGAGGGCTTTTTGGTGACAGTTAAGGCGGATGATGGGTGGAGGGTAGTGTTTGGTAGTCTACCTAGTGATGGGTAATGGCTAGTTTTATGAATTCCCTCGACATCCCGCATGATGAGTTGTCAGATGTGCCTGTGGTTGGCCAGTATCCGGACGTCTTCGAGGAAGTGACCGGACTTCCACCACACCGAGAGATTGAGTTCCGTATTGATTTAGTGAAAGATGCCAGACCTATAGTGATGCCACTTCGTCGTATGGAACCAAGGGAGCAGCGAGAGCTCGGGGTGCAAGTAAGCGATCTTTTGAAGAAGGGGTTTATTAAAAGAAGTGTCTCCGAGTGGGAAGCAAAAGTTGTGTTTGCCACTAAGGCAGATGGTTCCCTTCGTTTGTGTGTGGACTATCGCGAGTTGAATAAGGTGACGAGGAAGAATAATTATCCTCTACCGTAGATAGATGATTTGTTTGATCAACTGGAAGGAGCAAGAGTGTTCTCCCAGTTGGACCTCGCGACAGGATTTCATCAGCTCCGAGTAGCGGCTGAGAGTGTTCCGAAAACGGCATTTAGGACGCCGTCTGGATTCTATGAGTGGTTGGTCATGCCATTTGGGTTGACCAATGCACCGGCATACTTCGTGGATCTTATGAATAGGGTATTTAGAGATCAATTGAATAAGTTTGTTCTTGTGTTCGTGGACGATATCCTTGTTTAATCGAGGACAGAGGAGGAGCACAAGGAACATTTGAGGATAGTGCTGGAGGTTTTGAGAAAACACCAATTGAAAGCGAAATTTTCGAAGTGTCACTTCTGGAAGAGGGAAGTGAGATTCTTGGGCCATGTTGTTTCAGAGAATGGTATTGCCATGGACCCTGCGAAGGTGGCTATGGTACAAGATTGGTCTACGCCCAAGAATGCAATAGACGTAAGAAGCTTCATGGGCTTAGCTGGATATTATCGTAAGTTTATCCAGGACTTCTCCAAGATAGCAGCACCGTTGACTCAGTTGACTAAGAAGAATCAAGCCTTCGTCTGGGACAGAGTGTGTGAGAATGCATTCAAGAGTCTAAAAGAGAATTTGACGTGTGCGCCAGTGTTAGTCATTCCTAAAGGGAATGAAGAGATGACGGTATACACGAATGCTTGTGGTACCTGACTAGGTGCTGTATTGATGCAGGGAGGTAAGGTTGTAGCTTATGCTAGTCGGCAACTAAAGCCGCAAGAGAAAAGGTATCCTACCCATGATTTGGAACTGGCAGCGATTGTGTTCGCGTTGAAGATGTGGAGACATTATCTCTTGGGAGAGAGATTCAAGTTGTTTACCGATCATAAATCGTTAAAGTATCTCTTCTCTCAGAAGGATCTGAATCTCCGTCAGTAGAGATGGTTAGAGTTCTTGGCTTCGTATGATTTTGATATCGCATATACACCTGGGAAAGGCAATGCGGTAGCCGATGCCTTGAGTAGGAGACATGCCAGTTTAGGGGCTATGCTTCTTGAATGAAAGCACCTGGAGTATATCGCAGGGTATGATTTCAGACCAAAGTGCGAATTGGATCCAGAGATGTTAGCTAGTTTGACGATCAGACCCACTTTGATTGAGCGGATTGGTTCCAGTCAGAGGGACGATCCTAATCTATTGGAAATCATCTCCAAGTTAGAGATGAACATCGACGGTGAGGAGATGAATTTGTATGGGCTTGATTGAGAAGGATGGCTTCGAAAGAATGGAAGACTAGTTGTACCCAACGTGAATGGTTTGAGAGATGAAGTGCTTAGGGAATGTCATCACTCAAAACTGACTATACACCCCGGTGGTGATAAGATGTATCGAGACATGAAGCAGACTTACTACTAGGAAGGGATGAAAAGAGACGTTGGGAAGTTTATATCCAAGTGCATGAATTGCCAGCTAGTTAAAGCTGAGCAAAAGAAGCCTAGTGGTTTGTTAAAACCATTAGAAATTCCCGAATGGAAATGGGAGCAAGTCTCGATGGATTTCATTGATGGTTTACCAAGGACTAAATCGGGACATGATAGCATTTGGGTAATTGTGGATCGATTGACCAAGAGTGCAAGATTTATACCAGTCAAATCGACCAGAACGACAACTAAGTTAGCAGAACAGTATATGAAGTGGGTAGTGAGATTTCATGGAGTACCTAAAAGCATTGTGAGTGACCGAGACTCGTTGTTTACCAGTGGGTTTTGGAAGATCTTACAAGAGGCTCTAGGGTCAGAATTATATCTCAGTACCGCGTATCATCCTCAAACCGACGGTCAGACAGAGAGGGTGAATCGTATATTGGAAGATCTCTTGAGAGCTTGTATATTGGATTTTGGTGGATCATGGGATGACCATTTGCATCTAGTAGAGTTTGCATATAATGATAGCTACCAATCCAGTATTGGGATGGCTCCATATGAAGCTTTGTACGAAAGACCGTGCAACTCACCATCATGTTGGATAGAGACCGGTGAGAAGTTTGTGCTTGGACCAGATGTGGTAAGGGAAACTTTAGATAAGATTAATATCATTCAACAACGGATGACGGCTGCCCAGGGTAGGCAGAAGAGTTATGCTGATAAGAGGAGAAGGGACTTAAAATTCTCCGTTGGTGACTTGGTGTTTGTCAAGATTTCTCCGTTGAAGAGCGTGATACGATTTGGCAGGTGAGGCAAGTTGGCACCAAGATTTGTTGGCCCATTCCCAGTTCTCGAACAAGTTGGGAATTTGGCGTATAGAGTTGACTTACCCGAGAAGATGGCGGGAGTTCACAACGTATTTCATGTTTCCCAGCTAAGGAAGTTCGTGCACGACCCAGATATGACTATTTCACCTGATCAGTTAGAGGACTTTGAAATGGAACCTGAGGCGGTTGGGAACCGCAAGCCGATTCGCATTGTCGAGCACGATACGAAACAACTTCGAAGGAAGGCGGTGAACCTAGTCAAGGTTCAGTGGGGCGAGAACGAGAATGACTGTACTTGGGAGACAGAGGAGAGCATTAGGAAGACGTATCCAGAACTCTTTGCCTGGTAAGATTTACTTTGCAATTTAGTTATTCCGCATTCTAGGATAGACTTGTTTTGCATGTTTGATTTTTGTTTTATGGCTGATAGGCATGCGGGACCCTTTGTGTGTTTTGGTTAGGGAATTTCGGGGGCGAAATTTCTTAAGGAAGGGAGAATGTAACAACCTGCATTCTACGCATTGGAGGATGGTAAAATATTTATTTCTTTCTTATATGAAGTCGTATGGTCATATGGCTTTGGGTAACGACCAATGGGGTCATTTCCCATGTTCATGATTTTTGTCGATTTTTAAATGACCGTTTTGCCCCTAGCTAATCTTGTTTCGGCCATAACTTTTGATTGGAAAGGAGTTTTGACCTGAAACCACTTCCATTGGCTTCGGATGATGGTTTACCTTTCCGTAGAGTGGTCAAATGTGGAAAACGGACTTACCGTTTGGGAGAAATGGCTGAAATAAGGTTTGGAAGGTGAAAAACTGCTTAACCGGGTCAAATATGGTGATTAGTGAATGGTCCCATAACCCATTTCGGGATTAGGGTTATGGGGAGGCTGAAAAGAGTTAGGGTTTCATTCAATTTCAGTTTTCTAGCCTCCACTTACCTCTAAGAAACCCTAAAAATGGCCTCCAACCTCTAAATCACCTTCAAATCTCTTTCTAATCAAGGATTGAGCTTAGCAACATCAAATCAAGGGAGATCTTCACCAAATCAAGATTAGAGCTGCTGTTTAGCATTGGTATTCGCGCCATATTAGATATTTATTTTATATCTAAGGTTTATTTGTGGCTAAGGTGAGTGATTTGCATAGTTCCTCACTAATTATGGTTAATTAAGGGTAATTAATGTTAATTAGCGAATTTAAACATGATAAAATTCTGGAAAAATATTTATAAATTCTTAAATAATGTTTTAAACCTCTGTTAGAAATTGGGTTTGATTTGGTTAAGTTTTGCTAATCATATTATTAATTATGCTTTAACATGCTGAAGGGAAAATATGGGGTTTTGGCTATGTTTGATCCATTTTAACCTATCATATTGATGTTTTGGTGTTTGAGGTCACTTCTACTTGTTGCTATGACTGTATGGTATGCTTTGTGATTGTTTAGAATAATTAGAATGGTCGAAAACGCCGTCGAGTGGCGTAAACTACTCGCTGGACAAAATGCAGGAAATGGACAGGGACCGGACCGGATCGGATGGGGAGGTCCGAACCGAACCGTTCGTGTGGCCCATCCACGATCCGCTCCCTTGCATCTGAACCGAGCCTGCATGCCACGAGCTGACTTGAAACCTGGAGGAGATCACGACCGGACAGAACCGCCTGGAGTTTTCCGACCCGATCCGCCGGAAGCACCCCGACCCGATCCGTTTGTGGAGATGGAGACTGATCCGACGTTGGGAGAAAAGAATGAAGCATGTGCTCCGACCCAAACCCATAGATAGAGATGGACTTGGAGACCCCGACCCGACCCGCTGGGGGTGTTGACGATCCGAACCGCGACCAGGTGGATGCCACGAGCCAAATCGTGTTGACGATGGAGAGCTGAAGGCCGAACCGAACCGATGCTTAAGAGAGGGATCTGAACCGATCCGGTGATGACCAATAACCCGAGACGCAAAGGTAGTCCAAATAGGAAGTTAGAGCTCAGGATCCAGTTGAGAACCAATGAGTTCACTTCATGATTGGACTTTGTTGCGGGACGTGTGCTAAGGAGTTGTCGACGTTCATAACTTCGATTCACCACTGAAAAGGAATGATGGGCTACGTATCAGTGCAGTAGAGTCATTATGACTCGAGGGGCAAAGTGATCGTAGCAGGACTACGTATCAGTGCAATAGAGTCACCATGACCCGAGGGGCAAAGTGATCGTAGTAAGACTCTGAGCCAGTGCAGTGGAGCCATTGTGACTCCATGGGGCAGAGTGGACATAGTAAAGGATTAGTAAGGCTATGAGCCAGTGCAGTGGGGTGTGTACGACTCCATGGGGCAAAGTGGACATAGCTTAGGATTAGTGGTTATGGATCAATGCAGTAAAGCCGTTGTGACTTCACGGGGCAGAGTGATCATAACAAAGTATTGGGTAATCGAAGTGGTGGATATTGTATGCTTTACGCACTGAGTGAGAGATGTGAGGATAGTTGCTATGCTTGATTGTTTGCCATCACTATGACATGCACACCCCACCCCCGTATGCTTGTACACCATATGTTAGTGGTACCTTAGAGTGTTGTACAGTATGTAGTGCTAACTCTTTGGTTGCAGGTTCAGGTATGGTTTAGTATACCTGTTATTGTTCTGTTTAGCTGCTTATCGCTCACACTAGACTTTTGTCTGACCCAGAGTTTTATGTCTCTTCTTATCACTTTGGGTGCTCCTAAACGAGCAGACTAGAGACAGGTTAGCTGGTGATGCATGAGTAGCTGATCCGGAGGCGAGCATGAGGCTTCCACGTATGATATATATATATATATATATATATATATATATATATATATTCTCCCTGTGTCGTTGGTGGTCACTACTTTGGGCATTAGTAGTGTACCTTTCTTGTCTAGATTTTTGAGACAGTTTAAAAGTTGTAATAATGTTGGCTTTGGATTATAAGCTGTATTTGGATTTTCCGCTACTATGATAGTTTGTTCTCAGCTTATGCACTGTCTCACCTGTTTTATGTCAAGTATGTTGTTATTATATTTTGTTCCATGTGTTGTGAGACATTCTACATGTTCTTTTTTGATTCTTCGTCTTCCTTCTTTTCTTCCGACGACCGTCCCGTGCTAACTGGACATGTGTACAACGAACTTTTAGAGGAAATGTCGGTTGGTGCGGGGCGGGCCGTCACAGCTTTCCTTGAAGAAACAAATCTCCTTAATGTCCAAAAGATTTGTCTTGTAAAAATTTTTGTGCATCCACACCCTAATATCCTTAAATTTAGAAAGATATCGCTTAAAATACATATTAGAAGCTCTGGCACAAATTTTGAATAACTCCACAATAGAAGAATCACCTTCAGTTGTCTTCACAACAATACCAATATTTTGTTCCATGTGAAATAAACATTAGCTATGATATGAAGAAGGAAATATTTTAGGAACACCTAAATGAGACCCCATTGATGATCAGACATAAAAACTAGAGACCGTCTTCATTTAACATTTCTTTCAAATGGGACAAAAACCAAGACCAGTTAGATTCGTTTTCGTGTGAAATAATACTCGTAGCAAGTGGAAAGAAAGCTGCAAAATAATTAATTAATGACTTCTCAGTACAAAGATACATGAACTATAGTAAACATGAAAACCTGAATTAAATGATAGTAATGTATGACATACACAATTGAATTAGGCTCAAAATGATATATAAATATATCACATGTTTTATTCTAGTTTTTTAGTCACTTATTGTTTTGTCTAAACATTAATACTATAAACACTTCGAAGGTAAACAGCTCAAACATTTAATAAATAAAGCAAACAACTATAGTGTAAGCATTGTTGCATTAAAATTAAATAAGGTTTTAAACAATTATAGTTTCATATATCATAAATAGAAAAATAAATAAGAAAAAAATGTAAAATGAAACTCATACATTGGTTACCATTTTTACAAGTAGCAGCAAACAAAACTCAAGGTCTTCCCTTCAAAGCAGAAGTATCTAAAAACATTAATGGTTGACGGTGTTTAAAACCAAGCAGACAAGCACCAAAGCCAATACAAACTCTCCCAAACTGATTGGTTGAAGCATTAACATCCATGACCACATAACCATCAAGATTATACTTCTGCAATGCCTCCAAACAACATAAATCATTATATGACATTGCATCATCCCCGTGTATCTCTTTCAATGCCAATTGTTTTCCGCTATAAGCATAATAATATGAAAGATTGAAATTACACTCTCTTCTAAATTCCTTCATAGTATCCTTTTGCTTCTTCATAGGAGCATCTCGAATTTGATTCATAATCAAAGATTTAACAAGTCTAGTTGAAATATTAACTCTATTAACATCTCTAAGACCTGCTCTACACGAATGATCAAAATTGTAGGTTCTAATAAAAAAACCGAGAATGCCGGATTCGAAGAAGCATTAAGATAAAACTTACAACCATCCTTTATTCAATAGAAATTAACTGACATTCTATTTAGAGAGTTTCTTACGAAAATTAAATCATAACCATTTTTTATTTGATATACCATTAAAAACTCCATAAAATTCTCAGCTCCATTAAAACAAAAACAAAGAAAATCCAAAATATTTTTTTAAGAACGTTTCTTCAACATATCTTTTAGATAACGAGATGAATTAACATGTGACTCAACATTTGTTCCAAAATTACTACCAATTGAAGTGCTTTGTAGACTAACAGAACCCAAACCACAACCACCAATATCAGTTCCATAGCACAAACATTTTTTTAACAGTAAACTTAAAATATTGACTCTCTTAAAAAATTAGAAAATACAAAATGCTAAGCAAGTCTAAATCAACATCGATAATTATATTATTATTCTCAAGAACATAAGATATCTGAATAGAAAACCGACTAAAGTGTGGCCAAACGTCACATATTTCACTCTTAACACCAAATAAAGAAGAGTCTATGGCAAATTGAACAGAATAACAATTCTCATTATGTTCAAAAATAATTAGCAAACTATTTCACAACACCAAAATAGCCAATTTGAAATGGTAATAAAATGTTGCTAAAAATTTTAGGAACACTTTTTAAGTGTTGCAGATTAATATGTTTGCAAATTTTTGAAACACTCATATTATGTTTCAGATTGACAAATTGAAAGCTTAGCAATTGTTTCAAATCGACATAATGAAACACTCAGCAGGAGTTTCAGATTAATGAATTGAAATACTTAACGAGTGTTGCAAATTGATAAACTATAACACTTAGTGAGTGTTTTAAGTTGATAATCTGTAACACTTAATGAGTGTTTCAAGTTGATAATCTACTATTAGGTGTTTCAAGTTGATAATCTACAACACTTAATAAGTGTTCCAAATTGACAGTCAGAAACACTTTTTTTTTTTTTTGAGCAGACGGATGTGTAGCATGGTGCTACACAGCCGATTAATAATATATTAATATATGTAATATTCAGTTGACAAGCCCAACTGATAGCCAAAATAAGTGCTTCAAGATGTTGGCAACAGCAACCAACAAACAACTACACAGACTGATAAACAACATCATAGAAAGCATAACATAATATAATTTGTCTCACCACTAACATGCTGCAGATTCGAGATATGAAGAATTATTTTAAAATATGAAATCGATATCTTCAGTCACATAAATAGATTCAATAATTCTCCAGATTAAAAGCTAAAAAATATGAAAGAAATCCCGTAAGTAAATTTAAGCTACACAAATTACTATAAAAAATAAATAAATCATATCTTCAAAGAAACAAAAAAAGTATAAATATACTGCAACAAATCCAAGTTACATAACAAGTATAAGGTTGACAATACAATGAATAATAGATAAAGATAACCAAGTTTGCTCGTAAACACTTTCTATGCATCTTGATTCATCATATTGTCTTTTCGAAATCCATATCTACCAAAAAAAAATCATGCATTGCTAGAATATTAGATAATGTAAGAATTTAATAACTTGTTTACACAATTAATGCAAATGGAACATCGAAAGGAAACATTTTACTTCTATAACTACAGAATGATGATATTTATCTTAATAAAAGCTAAGATGAAATTCCAAAACTATAAATTTAATGCTTATATTTGACTGAATTGAAGTATTATTCGATATAAGTTCAAAACAAGACGTCACTCCCATGTTTGTAATGATATGTCATAGGCGGTGCACCATTGTGTAAGAAATATATTCACTTCTGTAAACCAGTAACAAGTTGAAAAGAAAAAAAATGACCTACCAATATATGACTGTACTTTGTAAGCGCTTTGACCTTTCCGCTACTTCCATCAAAACCAACAAAAACTAGATTTCCATTATTGCATTAAGAGTTGACGACTTTAGCCATTTCCCTAGGTTTTTGTTTGCGTTTGCAGTTCCGAATAGTCACTACCTACACATACATGACATAAACATTAACACATAATTTACTCATTAACATGCATCTATAACATAATTCAAAGTACCATAAAATTTAACTTCAAGAAAAATATGCATAAAACATCCAAGTATTTCAAAAATACATTGCTTATTCAACTTAAAGCGAAGTTGACTTCTAGATTGTAAGAATAGCTAAGTACAAAAAGCTTTTCCCTTCTATGTCTTATCATTGGTCTACATCATATTAAAAAGATATAGAGATATACCTCAGTTTTGCAAATAGAAAATTCTTCCATCAAACCATGGTTCCTGGATGACCAATTACTGGTAGCCTTTTTTGTATACACATAAAAATTTGAAATCATTGCAGTTGGCAACATCAACTGCTGGGGATCGGATGACGGCATGTACCTGCATAATATTAGTAGTAACCAAGGTCGCTCCAAATGTTACAGCTAGGGATGGCAATGGGGCGGGGCGGACGCGGGTAGTACCACCCCATCACCCGCACCGTTGGGTGATTTTATGCCCCGTGCCCGCTCCATACCCACACGGGTATCCATTAAACGGGTTTTAAACATGTTGCGGGTAATGGCGGGTATTCGTGGGTATCCATTATATTTATTCAATTTATTTTTTAGCCATTTATTGAAATTATTCAAAAGTACACTTGGTAAAAAAAACAAATTAGACCAATTCTTAAATGCTAACCTCAAAATACCAATACATATTTAAACCAACATCCAAAAAAGAAGAGATAATAACAAAAGTATTCATCAAAATATCAACAGCCAGTTATAAATTGTTGAGTAAAAGCATGCACACAAATATCGAACAGCCAACAACAATATTTTTTGTATTGACTATGGACAATAAATCACATTCAATATGGGCACGGGTACCCACAGACATGGATATCTTACTATCCATACTCGCCCCATTAATTAACGGATATTAAAAATATCCGTTTATTTTACCCATGGATATCCATTTAACTATCCATTTCATACCCATGACGGATTTTATCCGCGGATAACTGCGGGTACAGATTTTTTTGCCATCCCTAGTTACAGCAGCTCAAGCTTTGCCCGGAAGCTGTGGTGTTTCTTTGCCTTTTACTGTATCCTCTGGTCTGGACTATTCAAAGTGAGTTACATTGGTTTCTATATTTAAGTATTGTAAAATAAAGCATCAAATTGAAATCAGCTAATGAATTTGCGTGCCTATGTTATTTTCTATTCACTGTGACATACTTAAAAAAGTGTCATTGTAATAACAAATACAAGCAACATTTTCTCTGTTGCAATAAAAATAGCAATACTAGAATGAATTTTCGCAGTTTTGGTTTCTATAAATCAAGAGAAAAGAATTGTCTGAAATGTTTGCTTGTGTATGTATGCAGGATAACATGATGTAGATATCTAGCTTCAACCCTTTAACCTCTCTGGTTTCTCGTAAAAAAAGAAGAAGATATCTAGCTTCAAAGAGCAGGAGAGGTTTCTCAAAATATTGTCATATTTAATTCTGCATATTATATGATCGACTAAGTACTATATTTATTATATAGGAGATCATGATCTCTCTAATGAATCAGAATTATATATGATGTGGTAAAATATCACAATCAACAACCTTTAATAGTGACATTTGACTAAAAAATGATCAACCACATTTAATAATGCATGTTTTCGAATGGTTTAATTTCGTGTTAATATCTTAAAGTTACAAATCCATTTTAACTTGCTACAAATTAAAGATTAATGGGCCTTTGGACTAATTCTACATGTTTATTCAACTACATACCTTCAATCAAATTGCAGCTCCGATGGCATATAACATTGCACTTTCATTGTATGACCAATGACTTCTAATAGCAGCAGCTATTCATCCGCCCCCATCAATCGGACACTGTTCATTCATCACCAGAGAAATATTGCAACATGGCATTAGTAAAATTAATCCTAAAACCTAAATTGTTAAAGGGAACAACAAATTTTTATCAATACTCTGGTTATATTATGTCTAGGTACGCATTTGCAAAATATATTGCACCGGTATATAATCAAACCATAGATTATCTATTCCGACTTTATTTTTGTACTTACTACAAATGTATCAGATTAAAAATTAAAAATTGAGCAGAACGAACCATATCGGTTCCACCTAATCTCTTGCGAATTGTTTCCTTATGTTCATTAGATATATCAGATGCATTAAAAATTAGCTCAGACAGCTGCAACATACATAGCAATATAAAACACAGAATTAAATATGTGGCAATAGCACAAACAATAGTAGTAGTATTTTTTCGCCTGAGAATGAGCCTTTTTTTTGGTATCTGCAGAAGCTAGATGGGTCATTTGCCCCACGTAGAAGTAACATGCCTCCGCCCCTGATGATATCACCATCTTCACGTTAAAAGCATAGTAACGCAGACACTACGTATTTGACTGCATCAAGAATACAATACCATGTATAAAATAGAATACCGAGTTACTGAGTATACCATACTGGTCAACACATAACGTTGATTCTGGTGCAACTTGAAAAAGGGAAGGAGGCAAACTAGAAAATGGTGTAGCCAGCAATTGCTTTCATTCTGGCAATGTAAATTGTACTTGCTCATAACAGCTTGACTACTACAAAACCTTATGGAATCACCTCATGGACAAGCTTGCTGATGTTAACCATGAGACTGACCTTGTCTGGAAAGATTACGATAACAAGGAATGTAATTTAATGATAAAGATTAAGCAACTATTTTGATATAAAACAAATACTTTCGAGGTAGTAGTCACAAACCAAATCAAAATGTGTCATACTGTAACACCCCACCTCCGTTAAGGTCACTCTCAAAGGAAATGCATTAACTTCAGTGGAGCATCATAAGTGTATAGAACAAATAAATTACAAAACAGACAAAATTTATACAGCGGAAAATAAATTAAACTTTGCTTTATTGATAAAACAACAACTTGGTAAAACAGCTTGTACAAAGATTGTTTTTCAACACCAATACCCATTACAACAAAGCATTTGTATTATTTAACAAAATAAAAAAACATAAAATGACCATGATATTCCCCAATAAAGCATGAGCCAGCCATAGCAGTGGAAAAAGAGAGTTCAGAGCTATACATCGACTATCTTCGAGCTTGGGAAGAAAACAAAGCTAAGTGGTAATATTCCCTCCCTGTGAACCTGGGGGGGAACGGAAGAAAAGAGGCGAAACAAACTAGGTCAGACATAAGTCTGGTAAGTCCAATGATTTTCAGCATGTAAATAGGTAAAAGCGTCATGACATGAATAAACTGGATACAAGACATAACCATGATAATAAGCATAGCAAGACAACAAATGATGAGCGCTAGATATGACAAGGTACACAAGATAAACATGATAAGATGGTTGCGCTTCTAATTATTAAGATATTTCCTACACCGCACTGTTCGATATAGTAAGGCAAGATACACTGAATGTGCTTCGGTTCTTTGTCTGATTTCCTATTTTCTCTGCACCACCCAACTAGTGTCTTTTATAAAATGATTTGTGTTACCTACTAGTGTCCCAACTAGTATCCTGTGTTAAATAATAAGGTGATCCCAACCCCGCAATTGTGGTAGCCTTCAGGTGTACATCTAGTATGAGGATCTTACCTCATTCAGCCTAATTGCCATGGATATGTTAAATGTACATTTACTACCCTATCGATCGGCTCCCTAACTCGTATGTATTCATTACTTGTGTCATTCGGCCTTGCTTTTATGTAGATACATGTGCTGGTCCCACCATGGGGTGTACCAATTCCTATGGTGGCAACCCGACACAAATTCAAGATGCACAGTGTAAACTAATGATGCCTAGTGCCTGCTTTTCCCGCTCCGGAGCACGTGCACGCCCATACTCCGTCAAGACCTACACTGCTGCACCACCTGGCACTATTTTGACCGCTTAAAATCAGCCCAGTAATTGTGCCCCACCCTGCCTAGTTCAGGGTACCATGATACATCTATGTGGGTTACTGCTGAAATGGGTCCCTGTTATTAGGGTTTTCTAATCAACATGTTATAATGGTTAGGTGTTCCCAATTTAACTTAACCCCACTCATTTGCTTAACTAACATGTTGTACTGGTTAAGTGTTGCCTATTCATATGTTACTTAACCTTCCCACTGATTCACACACGTTTATATAACAGTTAAGTTTGTGGGCCTATATATATATATATATATATATATATATATATATATATATATATATATATATATTAATACTGCCTACTTACCCAAGATTTACTTAACCCTTCCCCTTATCAAGTCCATACGTATTATTGGTTAAGCTAGCCTTAACCCTATCCACTTTGAAATATTGGTTAAGTGTCATCAATCAATTCAAGTTAACTTAACCCACCCATTCATCATGTTGTATTGGTTAAGTGTCATCAATCCAGTCGAGTTTACTTAACCCACCTACTTGTCATGTTACCTTGGTTAAGTGTTGCCTTCTTGTGTTACTTAACCCTACCAAACATCATGTTATGTTGGTTAAGTGTTGCCCTCTTGTGTTAACTTAACCCTACCACACATCATGTTGTATTGGTTAAGTGTTTCCTATTAACTTAACCCGGTTCATTCATCATGTTATATTGGTTAACTTAACCCTGCTCACTTGTCTAATTAACATGTTATAACGGTTAAGTATTCTAAATTTACTTAACCCCACCCACTTGTCTAATTAACATGTTGTATTGGTTAAGTGTCGCTTATTCATATGTTATTTAACCTTACCATTCTTAGCATGTCTGTTTATTAGCATTAATTTATTCATTAATGCCTTAACCTCTCACATAAGAACTGTCGTTTGTGGTTGTTGGAAGTGTCGGGCGGTTCCGGGCAAACTTCTACCACAAACTCATTCTAACCTCGGGTTTTGGGCTAAATACGCTAACCTCTCACATTAGATCTATGTTATTGAGGTTACTGGATGTGTCGGGCGGTTCTGGACAGTTTTACACCGCAACTCAATCTAACCTCGGGTTAGGTATGTTCATCTTTTAGCCAATTTACATATTTACCATACATGTCCAAGTCTAGATTTCATATGCTAATTATCCCAATTTCACAAAACTAGTCATGTTTCAATTCTCAAATTATGCCCAACAAATTCGATTACAAGTTATTAATCAAAATAGGCTACACCCAATCTTCCCAAATTTGCAATAATAGTCATGCCCCAAAATCAGAATATACATTATGTTTGGCGTTTGGCGTCCCAACCAATAATTATGCCCAATCTAGATTTAATATTTCAATTTACAGTTTACGCCCAATCTAGATTTAATATTTCAATTTACCCCAAGTTCGCAACAATAATAATTATGCCCCAAAACTTGATTTACATGCCAATTAACCTAAACTTGCACTTATAATAATAATGCCCCAAATATCATTTACAAGTTGTACCAACAATTTCACCGAATATGTTATGCCCAATTATTTCACCAAAATAGGTTATACCCAAATATCCCCCATATTTCAATCGTTCGTATTTCGCGATTTCAGCCTAGATTCGAAGGTAACCCAAGTTCATAAAAGAAAAAGGAAATAGAGGAAGAGAGAGAAGGAGCATAAAATAAGAATAGGCATAAAAATAGGCATGTAACAACAAACCTAATACAGGAAATTTAGATCCAACAAAGATAGATTCTTGAATAAACTGATACAATCATTATTGTAGGAATAAGAATAACATCATGAACCCAAAAGGATTATAAACCTAATGTACAACAAAGATAGGCATGATTTAATCAACAAAATAACCTCTAAGGCATGCAAAGACATAGATTCAACAGAAGGATAGGGATAAATCTGAAAAGATTATCTTAAAATCAGGCATAGATCTTGATTCATTTTATTACATGTCAAGATTACAATCAGGTATTCACATCTAAAAATAACGTGAACTTACAAAAAAGAATGGATCTTGTATTCTCGGATCTGATTTCTGAATTTGTAAAGCTAATCCTTTGATGTAGATGTTTGATTCTCTAATTTGGATTTGGTTTCGAGCTTTCTAACTTGATTTCTGGTTTGGATAAGAATGGTGGCTATGCTGGTTTGGAGATGGACGGCATGACGGCTTCATGGAGTGAAACTATGAGGTCTAGGGTTGAGGTTTGAGGTGATTATATAGAAGTTTAGATTAATATGAGCCATTAGATCAACCTAGGAGAAATCAGGGCCGTTCAAACCAAAGAGAGCCAACCAGAAATCGCCACATATGCCCTAATGACTCAGAAATCGTCACTCGAACAGGATCAAAAAGGGGTCGACTCCCTACGGGGGGGTCAACACCTATGTCGACTCCCCTATAGGGGGGTCGACACCTATGTCGACTCCCCTGGGGGGGTCGACACCCCTGAGTGGGAAATTTCCCGCTCAGGCCGCTCTGACTGAATTTTCGAATTTTGAACCGTTTTGACTCTTAATTATTATTTTAATTTCTGTTTAAACTTGAAATTTTCTGAACTCCATAACTTCTTCATATGGAGTTCGATTTACGCAAACTCGGACTCTATCTCAAGCAGAATTCCGAGACTAACGCAATGACGTAACATGTTTCCCTTAATTGTTCTTTTACAATTAAGTATTCTTTAATTCGTTACTTTAATATCCACGGAAAATACGAGTTGTTATATTCTCCCCTCCTTCAAAGGATTTCATCCCCGAAATCTCTAAGTTAAGAAGAATGTTTTTCCTACCATCCAACATCCATTTTCTCAATCATTCAATCACAGACATCCATTGTCCTTAAAAGGTCTCTAATGCTTTTCATGAACATATGCATAGTGTGTGTATATGTCCTTATCTAATGCAAAATCAGGCGGTCTACTTGTTTAGTTGACCTCCTTAATGCGAATTATGTTAATGCCATGAGTCTATCATGTATGCAATTACTCCTAATTGCATTTTATAACTTCTACATGAGTTCTCAATCATTCATACAAATGCAACATCCATATGATAACACCTCAAGTTTCAATCCATATACAAATACATATATGCTGCATATATGAAAGTGACTGAGCCGATCTAGTGCCTAATGTGTGTGTATATGCATCCACGAGCAACCACTAGCAACCTCTTGCAACCACTTGCAACCATCAATCATAACATGTTTCAAACACATGTTTACATATATTGGCTTCTACCCAAGGATCGAAGATATGACCTAGAGGATATACCTAAAAAGATAGAAACAAGTATGCATAAAATTCCTAGAAAAAGAGATCAAGGATATACCCTCAAGAAAAAGGGTATGATGCACGTATCTAGTCTTCGAAGTCGCATCTTCTTGAGCTTCACTCTGACTATCTTAACTTCATGATTGCGTAGCTTCTTAATTTCTGTTTCCCAAATATAAGTTGGGACTCATCTCACTGCCGCCTCTCGTTCCACCTCTTCTCCTTCTAGTTTACTCGACACTACAACTTCTGATGTGCCATGCTAACATTCCAAGAACTATCTCTTGAAAATAAACAGATGCTAACCATGTTACTAAGTGTATTTATTAAGGTGACTAGGGGTCTCTTCTCTACTTAACTTATCCATTGCGTCAACTATCTGAGAGTCTTTTCTTTGTGAAGCCCCTATTTGATCCAAAAGCGTAGGTCTTACTCCTAGGGATGCCAGTTACTAACTTAACCGAAGGGTTTAAAATCAAAGGTTGATATGTATTTTAAACTTTTCCTTTTCACATAAAGAGGACTTAAATTTAACCTTTTTCTTCTTAAGGCATCCGCTACAACCTTACCCTTCCTTCTTACACAAAATGGCGCCTAGTCCCGTGCCGTATGCATCCGTGTATACCGTAAACCTTTTACTACCGTAAGGTAAAAGTCAAAACTGGGGTCGTTGTAAGAGCCCTCTTCGATCGTTGGAAAGCGACATCACAATCAATATCCCGAGTAAAGGTTAGATTCTTTCTCGTTAATCCAGTAAGTGGGGCAAATACCTTTGCAAAGTCCTTATTGAACTTCCTATATTAGCCCGCTGGTCCAAGAAAACCTCTTACTTCCATTGCTTTTCTAGGAACCTTCCAATCTTGGATTGCCACTACCTTTGCAGGATCCACCACTATCCCTTCCTTAGAGACCATGTGTCCTAAGAACCTCACTTCTTTCCTCCAAAAATGGCATTTGGAGGACTTAGCCTTAAGCTGATGCGCTTGGAGGATATTCGAGACTTCCCTTAGATACAAAGCATGTTCTTCCCCACTTTTAGAGAAAACCAAAATATCATCTATGCACAAGAGAAGTGAACCATCCGCTTTTCCCTTGGAGTCATGTGTCGTACAGGTAATGCAACTGGTTTTGCATTGTCAACTAAATATATGCGGAAGTCTATCTCGTGTTTTAGGGGACAAACCCCTAACTTAATCAAAAACGTCTGCGTACTCATGGACTATTCTAAGGATCACAAATCGTCGATAGATGCATCAAGTGATTTTAGGTAGCTAAGACAAACTGATCCCTTAGGATCGCACGAAATCTCGAGGGTATTCCCGAGGCAAGTCAAAAATCCAACTGCCCTCCTTTCACAATGTCTAGCTAACCAATCCATGCCTATAATCAACCCATAGCCCATGAAACCAAAAACATAAGCATAACGCTTAAACTTAATAATTAATATAGCTATTCTCAAATCCTTACGAACCAAAGATAAATGAGCCGAATCACCAATTGGATTTGAGACAATAATGGGATCCTCTACCCTACTAGTACTAAGGTGCAGAGACTCAACTATGAAAGCAGATAGAAAAGAATGTGAAGCGCCAGAGTCAAACAAAGTTCAAAAAAAAAAAGAAAATCAAACTTTCAACAAAAACGTTTTTATCTCTCTCCTGTCCTGGTGCCATGAGAGCATGAACCTGTCCTCTAGAAGTAGGTCTTGTCCTCTGCCCTTACCCTTGTCCTTCCGGCAATCCTTGATAAGATGTCCTGCTTCACCACTTGTCTTCTTCTTCCTACAATTAAATAACCCGCTATACCATAGAAAAGACACTTCCTCTTGTCACGGGATCTATTATTTCTTCCACCCTCCTTATATTCTAATCCCTTGTTTGTAATTCTTCCACTTTGGCCTCTTTCTTTTCACCTTTCTCCTTCTGTGTGGATTAAGCCATATCAACCAGCTTCTTATCCATGGGCTTGTGCTCCTTGGCCCAAACTCCCTTATTCTCATCCTTACTATCCTTGTGTAGCATGTTGACAAGTTTCCCGAAACTGCCTCCATCGCACGACAACCTACAAAGCTTGAAAGAAGATTAGCCGCAGGTGAAGCTACTGCGGCTACAGATGGAGGTTGGGCACTACTTCTCCCTCGACATGTCGTATGCCTATGAGACTATGGTGGAAATAAAGGAAGAAGAGATTCAAATAGAGAACTGAAAGATAGTGTCTATGGCTTTGGGGAATATGCCTTTCAAAAACGATACTTTTCTCTTGAAAACGCTTCTTTAAAACATGTTTTTGTAAATATTTCTTTATAAAAATACTTTTGGAAACGGTTTTCAAAATCCTTTTTATCTGTTCTGGTAACCTTCAGCTCTGATACCATGTATAACACCCCACCTCCGTTAAGGTCACTCTTAAAGGGAATGCATTAACTTCAGTGGAGCATCAAAAGTGTATAGAACAGATAAACTACAAAACAGACAAAATTTATACAGTGGAAAATAAATTAAACTTTACTTTATTGATAAAACAACAACTTGATAAAATAGCTTGTACAAAGATTGTTTTTCAACACCAATACCCATTACAACAAAGTATCTGTCTTGTTTAACAAAATAAAAAAGCATAAAATGACCATGATATTCCCCAATAAAGCATGAGCCAGCCATAGCAGTGGAAAAAGAGAGTTCAGAGCTATACATCGACTATCTTCGAGCTTGGTAAGAAAACAGAGCTAAGTGGTAATATTCCCACCCTGTGAACCTGGGGGGGGAACGGAAGAAAAGAGGCGAAACAGACTAGGTCAGACATAAGTCTGGTAAGTCAAGTGATTTTCAGCATGTAAATAGGTAAAAGCATCATTACATGAATAAACTGGATACAAGACATAACCATGATAATAAGCATAGCAAGACAACAAATGATGAGCGCTAGATATGACAAGGTACACAAGATAAACATGATATGATGGTTGCGTTTCTAATTATTAAGATATTTCCTACACCGCACTATTCGATATGACAAGGCAAGATACACTGAATGTGCTTCGGTACTTTGTCTGATTTCCTATTTTCTCTGCACCACCCAAGTAGTGTCTTTTATAGAATGATTTGTATTCCCTACTAGTGTCCCAACTAGTATCCTGTGTTAAATAATAAGGTGATCCCAACCCCGCAATTGTGGTAGCCTTCAGGTGTACATCTAGTATGAGGATCTTACCTCATTCAGCCTAATTGTCATGGATATGTTAGATGTACCCTTACTACCCTATCGATCGGCTCCCTAACTCGTATGTATTCATTACTTGTGTCATTCGGCCCTGCTTTTATGTAGATATCTGTGCTGGTCCCACCATGGGGTGTACCAATTCCTATGGTGGCAACTCGACACAAATTCAAGATGCACGGTGTATACTAATGATGCCCAGTGTCTTCTTTTCCCGCTCCGGAGCACGTGCACGCCCGTACTCCGTCAAGACCTACACTATTGCACCACCCACCGCTATTTTGACCGCTTATAATCAGCCCAGTAATCATGCCACACCCTGCCTAGTTCAGGGTACCATGATACATGTATGTGGGTTACTGCTGAAATGGGTCCCCGTTACTAGGGTTTCCTAATCAACATGTTATAATGGTTAGGTGTTCCCAATTTAACTTAACCCCACCAATTTGCTTAACTAACATGTTGTACTGGTTAAGTGTTGTGTATTCATATGTTACTTAACCTTCCCACTGATTCACACACGTTTATATAACGGTTAAGTTTGTGGGCCTATATATATATATATATATATATATATATATATATATATGTATGTATATATATATATATATATCAATACTGTCCACTTACCCAAGAATTACTTAACCCTTCCCCTTATCAAGTCCATACGTATTATTAGTTAAGCTTGCCTTAACCCTATCCACTTTGAAATATTGGTTAAGTGTCATCAATCATTTCAAGTTAACTTAACCCACCCATTCATCATGTTGTATTAGTTAAGTGTCATCAATCCAGTCGAGTTAACTTAACCCACCACTTGTCATGTTACCTTGGTTAAGTGTTGCCTTCTTGTGTTACTTAACCCTACCAAACATCATGTTATATTGGTTAAGTGTTGCCCTCCTGTGTTAACTTAACTCTACCACACATCATGTTGTATTGGTTAAGTGTTTCCTATTAACTTAACATTGTTCATTCATCATGTTATATTGGTTAACTTAACCCTGCTCACTTGTCTAATTAACATGTTATAACGGTTAAGTGTTTTAAATTTACTTAACCCTACCCATTTGTCTAATTAACATGTTGTATTGGTTAAGTGTCGCTTATTCATATGTTACTTAACCTTACCATTCTTTGCATGTTTGTTTATTAGCATTAATTTATTCATTAATGCCTTAACCTCTCACATTAGAATTGTTGTTTGCGGTTGTTGGATGTGCCAGGCGGTTCCGGACAGACTTCTACCACAAACTCATTCTAACCTCGGTTTTTGGGCTAAATACGCTAACCTCTCACATTAGATCTATGTTGTTGCGGTTACTGGATGTGTTGGGCGGTTCCGGGCAGTCTTACACCGTAACTCAATCTAACCTCGGGTTAGGCATGTTCATCTTTTAGCCAATTTACATATTTACCATACATGTCCAAGTCTAGATTTTATATGCTAATTATCCCAATTTCACAAAACTAGTCATGTTTCAATTCTCAAATTATGCCCAACTAATTCGATTACAAGTTATTAATCAAAATAGGCTACACCGAATCTTCCCAAATTTGCAATAATAGTCATGCCCCAAAATCAGAATATACATTATGTTTGGCGTCCCAACCAGTAATTATGCCCAATCTAGATTTAATATTTCAATTTACAGTTTACGCCCAATTTAGATTTAATATTTCAATTTACCCGAAGTTCGCAACAATAACAATTATGCCCCAAACCTTGATTTACATGCCAATTAACCCAAACTTGCAGTTATAATGATAATGCCTCCATATCATTTACAAGTTATACCAACAATTTCACTGAATATGTTATGCCCAATTATTTCACCAAAATAGGTTATACCCAAATATCCCCCGTATTCCAATCGTTCGTATTTCGCGATTTCAGCCTAGGTTTGAAGGTAACCCAGGTTCATAAAAGAAAAAGGAAATAGGGGAAGAGAGAGAAAGAGCATAAAATAAGAATAGGCATAAAAATAGGCATGTAACAACAGACCTAATACAGGAAATTTAGATCCAACAAAGATAGATTCTTGAATAAACTGATACAATCATTATCGTAGGAATAAGAATAACATCATGAACCCAAAAGGATTACAAACCTGATGTACAACAAAGATAGGCCTGATTTAATCAACAAAATAACCTCTAAGGCATGCAAAGACATAGATTCAATAGAAGGATAGGGATAAATCTAAAAAGTTTATCTTAAAATCAGGTATAGATCTTGATTCATTTAATTATATGTCAAGATTACAATCAGGTATTCACATCTGAAAATAATGTGAACTTATAGAAAAGAATGGATCTTGTATTCTGAGATCTGATTTTTGATTCTGTAAAGCTAATCCTTTGATGTAGACGTTTGATTCTCTAATTTAGATTTGGTTTGGAGCTTTCTAATTTGATTTCTAGTTTGGAGAAGAATGGTGGTTATGCTAGTTTGGAGATGGACAACATGACGGCTTCATGGAGTGAAATTATGAGGTCTAGGGTTGGGGTTTGAGGTGATTATATAGAAGTTTAGATTAATATGAGCCATCAAATCAACCTAGGAGAAATCAGGGCCATTCAGATCAAAGGGAGCCAACCAGAAATCGCCACATATGCCCTAATGACTCAGAAATCGTCACTGGAACGGGATCAAAAAGGGGTCGACACCTATGTCGACTCCCCCGGGGGGAGGGGGGTCGACACCCCTGAGCAGCAAAATTTCCCGCTCAGGCCGCTCCGACTGAATTTTCGAATTTTGAACCGTTTTGACTTTTAATTATTATTTTAATTTCTATTTAAGCTTGAAATTTTCTGAACTCCATAACTTCAACTCGGACTCCATCTCAAGCAAAATTCCGAGACGAACGCAATGGCATAATCCGTTTCCCTTAATTATTTTTTTATAATTAAGTATTCTTTAATTCATTACTTTAATATTTACGGAAAATACGGGGTGTTACACATGCGAATCAGATAGGGTTTGGGACTAAAACTGCATGAACTCTTGTACGTTATTTTACATTACACCTGCTCCAACTTGGGTCCATTTTCCTTCTCATCGTGGAAAGCTCCAAGTCTACCACTTTCTATGGTAATATTAAAAATAGAATAAAAATCATTCTACTGACGAAACAGAGATTGAAAAGAAATCAATTTGGTACAAAGTGACACATACAGAAAGGTCAGTTCTGGTCATAAGCAGCAGATATGTTTATATGAAGTCACGGATAATGCACCAAAACTAACCAACGAATCCAGCTGAAGAGTAACGAGGCGTTTAGCTGAAAAGTAATTGACTAATACATCATGTATTTTCAAACAAGACAGATGCATTTTCAGTATTAAAACATTAAAAGAACGTATGTATATCAAATAGCTTATGCTCCAAGCCATCAGAAACATTACCAAAATTACTTGGACCCCAGTTCAACAACTACTACAACATTGATGCTGCTAGATCTTAATGTCAACTCAGTCTGTATTCATGTTAGGCTAGTATACCTTCAAAACCTGTATTCATATGGGATAATCAAATTTTAGGATATACTGTCAAAATAAATCGTCATTAGATACTTGGAAAACCTTCATCTGAAAAACGCTTATAGAAATTTAAGCAAATACTTGAACTGCATCTCATCTTATAATTTTCTCCGTATCATCTCAAGTATTCAGTCAAGATACAACACTGCTGAATCCATGTATATTTGAAAACTCGAGATTTTTAAATTGCAGACACTAAACATACCTTGTTGAATTGAACCTTTACATACCCAAAAGACACCAGAAGAATATTCTTAGGCTTTAGATCAATGTGAGTAAGTGGCAAAACGTGCTTTTCTATAGTAAATGGAAAAAAGACAAGCATCAACCGTGCTACTCTTGAACGTTTGGATCATAGGTTTTGAACATTAATTTGATTAAATTACAGAGAAACAAAAGTTGATTCACATACATGCTATAGATTACAAAAGCTGGCTCCCATATTCGCGAACAAGGTCAACAGGAGATGGTCTATACCTATTTCTCTTTAAAAAAATCAAATATGCCACATCCGAGCTTCTCACAAATCTGTTGTAACAACATTCAGCCCATTCGAAAAAATGCTTCCTTTCGATTCAAATCTATTCCTTCATAAAAGTAAATCCATACGAGAAACATTATCAGCTACAACTATTTATTTATATATGAATTAGATATGGCAAGCATGTTGATATTTACAAAGATTCCATGCTTTAGGATTTCTAGGAAAGTTGATGAAGCAAGATAAGTAGGACGATCGGTGGAGAAAAACGATAGCTTACTGAAAGTTTGACATTACACCTCGAATTGAGAAAGAGGCGGCCAGCTTTTAGATTTGGGAACTATTTTTGTTCTAGTGTCCTTCTGTTCACACCCCACTTTCCTTTTCTGGCCAGCTCACATTTTTATTCGGTGGTTAACAACCGAGCACCATTCACATAATTCAGCCATAAACGGCCGCCGCACAGTGCAAATTTGTGCGACCTTGCCGTTCGACCGTTAACGGCCAAATGAGAGTGGTGGCCGGTAGTGGATAGTGGAGTGTGAATAGCAGGACACTTGTCTTAGTCAAGGTTAGAAAATGTTGAGCAAGCGGAGTACGCGCTTTGAGTTAGAATCGGCATTTGTTTAATTTTGTAAATAATAATGCAAATAATATTTATTGAAACACTTAGTTAAGTGATGAAACACTAAATAATCATTGCAATGTTAGAAACATTTATAAACCATTTCAGATTAAAAATAACATGTGTTTTCTAATTCACTTATTTGGTGTGGTGTTTGCTTCATCATTGATGGTATCAGGACTACAAAAAAAAAAGACCAATTAGAATACTTAAATGAACACAACAACAGTAAATGCTAAATTAACATAGCATAATTAACAAATGGAGATCAAATTAAATGCTAAATTTAAACCAGTGTAAATTAACTAAAAAACCATATGATAAATGAACATAGCACGGTAAAAACAAAATATGAATACTACAACAACGAATGCTATATAAACATAGCATAACATAACAGACCATAGATAAGATTCACCGAAATGATCGAATGCAATAAAATTATAAAACAATAAATAGTGGTGAATTTTTTTAAAAATAGACGTAAAATCTTACTTTTCCATAGTAATAAATCCAAAACTGAGATCGAAAGCTGAAAGAAGACAAATCGTATAACCTACATGAACAGAAATGTGCTTAATAATCAACAATAATTATATTGAACATAGATAAGAAATGATCGAAACAAATAAAAGTAACATACCTGAATTTAACAAATTGTTTGATGAAGATCGAAATTGCGAATGAAGGTCAACAATAAAGAAAGAAGATCAAGATCGATCGACAATGGAGAAGATCGAATACAAAATTAAAGAAGCGCATGTTTTGAATTGAGAAAATATATGGATTAAGATTGACAATGAAGATGAAGAAGAAAATAAAAGAAATTTAAATATTACAAAATATTTGTTCTTATAACGAAAAGTTAAAGCGCACGTCCTTCAAATGAAAAAAAAGCCGCACCCGTAAGTCCAAAAAGATAAAAGATAAGTTCCTTCAGTTCATTTTTCTGTTTTAGTTGCAACATCCAATTTGTTGTCAGTTTGATTTTTATTTATATTAATTTGCAAAAGAAGTTTATTTATCATATTTTATTTTTAAGTGACGTTAAAATTTGATGGTATTTGTAGAAAGGGATATTTAGTTACAAGGACAAATTCACAAAAAAAATCAGATCAGTGGACCACTAAGTTTGATAATTAAATGAAGGACAAAGACCAAATTGTATTATATCAACATGAGTGTCACTTCAATTTGTCATCATTAATAAATTAATTAAAAAAATTGCACTCAAAATTGAAAGAAAAAATATGTGATTTTAAAATTATTTTATTCGATTAAGATTATTATAAACATATAGAAACAATCAGCTCAGAAAGCTAAATGAATATAGCTTTATATTGTATCACCTTAACACAAAACCAAGTCATTTTAATGTTAATGTCATTTACACCCAAAAAAGCTATATATAAAAAAGGAAATTTTGCCAGTTTAGACCTCTTTTAAGAACTTATAACGGAAATAGACCAGTATTAAAACTAATTATAAATTTAGACCAGTTTTTGTATACAACGTTATCCCTGATAACGCTAGTTCACATTTTCCTTTTTTTCGATAGCGTTATCTCAGATAACGCCCAGAAGGGTATAAACACTTCCTGACCTTTTTTTCTCTCGTCATTTCCACATTACTTCCATTTTTTCCACCGATGAAAATTTTCGCCCTCCTTTCAGATCTGGGCCAGAAAATGAATTTTTCCTTTCAATTTTACTTTCATGGCCTCCTCTTATTCTCTACTGCCTCCTATTTGTAACTTTTCCATCCTTTATTGATTAAGTTTTCTAATTTCTGAAATTTAGGGATTTAATGTGCTCAGGAAAATAGTGTGAAGGACAAAGTGAAGAAAATTTTTATCCATAAGGACAAGGGGCAAAAAAATTTACCATAAGGACAAACTTTAGTATAAAGTATGAAATCATAGTGGGCCCCTGAATTCCTCCCTTTACACTGAAAATTGTCCTTGTGGTTAAAATATTTGCCTTATGTCCTTAAGGATAAAAGTTTTGTTGGGTTTGTCCTTGTGCCTAAAAACCCATTTAATGCTTAAGGATTTGTACTCTAATCCCTTATTTTGTGCAATATATGTGTTTTTATGTTCCTTTGGTGTACAAGTTATAGTTTACATGAATAATTTCATGTTTTGTGGTTTCGTATGCGTGTTTAAAGTTAAATTAGTGAATTAGGTTCAACGTTTAGTATGTGTTTGTGTTTGTGTATGTGCATGTGCATGTGTATGTGTATGTTCATGTTTACATTAACACTAGTGCGAACCCGTGCTACGCACACGGAGTATTGTTATTAAGTTATACTGAAAATATTGTATAAAATTTGATTACTTGACCTTGCAATGATTTTTTTCTTAAACTCAAACTCACTGTATAATATCGAAGAATAATTCAGACGTTGACATGGAAGCAATGCAAGTGGAAGTTAAAAATTTACATAAGCCAAAGATGATAGCATTTTCAATTTAATTTACATGCATTTTCAATTTAATTTACACGCCAAGCAAGTACGTACAGTTCCATTGAGCACGGTATACACAATTATTCAGTTACAAACACTCCCAATGCACCTGCATATAAAATTGCTGATACCACATGGTACGGATATTATATCATGTAGTATTCACAATAAGTGAATACTTTATATATTACTGTACAATTGCATGGACCATTAAATGAACAGAAACAATCAATTGGAGCATTCTAGGTTTCACCAAAGTTTTATCTAGTTCACCCAAATTCAGCACCAGAACTGATAACTGCACGGTTCATGTGGGATGCTCCAGCCCTGCTGCACTCCATTACCTTGCTTATAGCATATCAGCTCTTTTGGTAAGCACCTAGCTTGCACTACACACAGAGTCACATTGACTATATTGAATTTATTCAAGTAGAAAAGGTTTTTTAATCCATTATTTTGCTATAAAAAATAAAAGGTTAGGGTCTGGACTTATGGAGACAAACGTAATCTGTAAAGAGAATAAAACGATGTTGTTTCTCTAAAATAGAATTAATAATTATTGTTAGCTAATTGGCAAACTACCCTACCTTACACATGTGGGTTTATGAAAACATTTTATCTATTATAATGATACAAAAATAAAATGTTAGGATCTACATCTTACTTGAACTTGATGAAGAATATTTCTAGGGCTATGCAATTTTTCTACATGTTCCCTTTTTTTCAAATGAAGATGAGTTAACAGTTTCACTTCAGAGTGATCAAATGTAGTATACAAAGAGAAAATTTTATTGTTAACTTTGATAGTAGTTAAAGGCAACAAAAGTTATAATTTGTTTGATGATCAGTCGTATGATATAACTATCAGTGCTAGTTCTATTTTTTCATGGTTAAACTTATATTTTTATTAATATCTATTCGTTAATACAATACGTTAATGGATGTATTTGAATTATTGGAAAATGACACCGTTATATAGGTTTGCAAAGGGAAAACATTATTAGTTACGTACTATAGTTGACATGTTTGGTTTTTGAGAAAGATCCGTGTCTGAGGCAAACAAGAATTTTTCCATGCTCATATGAACATCCTTACCTTGGCTTTCAACGCCATCAGCAAAAATACATATAAAAATAACTCATGTTTACCAATCTCATTCGACATAAAATAAAAGGCTTACCCTTTAAAAGGATCGATGAAAGCAACTGATATGCTTATTTAATTTGCATGGTTTAAATATTTTACCCTACGACATTACCATTTGCATATTTTTTTTAATTGAATTGGTGTAGCTGAAGAAATTGAGTGTAAAGAGTGTTATAGTCATTTTTCATCCAATTTTTTTACTGAAATACAAATATGTTACAAAATTTAGATGTGCCAAATATCAACAAAAGTAAGTTTGCATTGTGTACATAAGTAATATGGATGGACGTGGTAAGCATTGAGAGCAATAAAACCGACAAGTTTCTCGAAATATATTTCAGGTAATTATATTTATGCGAATAACATTTATTTTATTATGCAATGGAACTATTTTCTTCATATAGAAACATAGATGACAAATTTGTTTATTATCAATACAATATTTTGCAGGTATAAATTATTTGAATGAATTTTCTATAAATATACACAATGCATGTTGAATATATTACACCATACATGACTGTAGGGTTTAAAATAGGATTGAAATTATTAATTGCCAACAAATTACCGTATTAAGAAGCTAACGCCTATTGGTTTCCAGTCCAACAATGCCAGTTTTCAGCATTTTACAGCATGCACTATGGCATGTTCGTTTGCAACAGCCCCTTCTTGTCTCCTGCCTTGCAATGTTAGCAATTCTTGACTTCAAAATTTTGCAGTAGCCTTGAACAAATGCTTGCCAAAATTTTCTAACCTATATTGCATATAACTTAAATAATCAAATACTATCAATTATGTCAAATTGTAAAATATATTTTATAATTATTATTTTTTGACCCTACTGATCAACGTAGCAATTATCATAAATAGTTATACTACATATACCCTATAAACCTTTGAAGGATTCTATTTATGTTTAGTAAAATTCAAGTGCTCACACGACATGAGGACCGCTCGGTGAAAGAAAGCTTCGCCTAACTCTAAAATATGTCATGTTGATCCCTTGCAGCTTGAAAAAAAATTCATTCAATTAAGACCGTACAATAATATAATCATGTATATTGTATAAAGGGAAGAAACCAAGGCATATCACACTTGTTTCTGCAATGGCTACTGCTACCATGTGACAGATACTGTAATCAAATCGACTGAATTAGTAAATTCAAGACAGTAGCAATCGCCTTCACCAAAATAATGATATATCAAAGATTGGCGATATTAAGGTATCCATTGCAATGATAAGTATTCCGATTGTATACAAATTACTTAATCATTCTTCTATTTGGATGACATGCAAAAATATTCCTATTGATGAAGTTGTAAAAGATATTCATATTTACACGTTAGAAGTGAAATAGTAAACTTCGCGCTCAAACTGTAATTTTGGCAAATAGGGAATACTCCCATAATTAAGTTCCCACATAATTTTGAAATGGGACCCACAAACCTAGGAACTCCAATACGTTGCAACTAAAGTAGCAATCTCTACTGTTCTAAATCATCCACCTTTCTTTTTGATTGATTATCTTTTGCTAGTAATATTTTCTTTTCAAGTTTTCTAATTAGTACATATAAAATAATGATTGATATTTAATTATGAAAAAGAATTAAGCCATGAAATATGGAGACTAAAGTGCAAAAGAATATGTTATCTGGGGAACTATCTTCTTTGGTGAATTCATCTTACATGCCTACAACACACGAACAAATAATCCAACAGGTATATATTACCGGATTGCTAAATGATAATAAATTTAATTATACAGCTTCAAACTCTTCTTAAAAGCTGTTGAAAAGTAATACTAAAGTAAATGACTTGTTACAATTTGTACATAAGAAAATTATGGCTCCATGATTAATTAAGAGCAACTTTCTATTGTTGTTATCTCATTCTTACCATCTCATTCTTTCAACTAATGCGTAGTAATGCAAATACGCACTTCTATAGCATTCCTGTTATTGAAGGCCATTCAATTTCTATACGCACCGCAGATTAAGGAGACAAATTTTCGAAGTCTTGTCATAACTGGAGGTCGGCAGACTATTTAAATTTAAGGATTATGTTACATCCATTTAGAAAAGTCAGATTTCCAATCAGGAAACATATACACATAGAACATCGCTATAAGGATTGACCAAACATGCACCCAAATAAAATAGTTGAGGAAATTTAGAACACCAATGCACCCCAATTAGAATAAATATGTTTTTATTCTCACTTGTAAGTGCACTATCCTAGAATGTGCAATGGCGAAGATAGCTTGGTAATTATGTTCACAGATGTTAACTGAATTATTATGCACACAAGTTACACCATAAATCTCTTTTAACGTCAAATTACATTTGTTTCCAAATAAGAAGTAGGGTAAACCTTCAATGTTTAAAAGGAAAACCACTTGAAATTATTCTAATTTTGAATATTTTGCTTTTGAGAAATGACTATGATTCAACTATGTAAAAGTTATTCACACGATCAACTTCTGCATTAGAAGAAAGTGACATTAATAATTTGAGCTAAATAAATGCTTATATTCATAGTTTTTCTATTACATGAAGTAAATGTGGCACAGATTCAATTAAAATGCTAAATTTTGTTAAATTTTAGTCTAGGAAATGATTTATAGCTAATTTGCCGAAACCAATAACATCATTATAATTCAGAAAATATACTCAGAACTAACTCATAAAGAATACTATTATTGTTAGGATGCATATTACCGTCAGATCATATCAACTATATATTATCAAATTAGTATTTTTCCATTCAAAACTTGTATCTAGAGAATTAAATATTTAAAATAAATATGTTGTTAATCGAACATAAGAAAATTATAACATCCTGATTAACTAAGGATAACTTCCTATTTCAAGTATTCTACTTGTGAAGTCTTAAACATTGCTCTAATATGGTATATTACCTATAAGTTTAAGCATATAATTGCATAAGCATATAGTGCAAAGTGCAGGAAACGGGAATGAAAAATTAAAAAGGTCATCAAATTAATACTGATAGATAGTGTATTGTTCTTTACGGTCTATCCATGTACTAATTTTGGCTAAATGATCATTACTACATGCTTGGGGTAGCTGTTTTTGAAGGTGCATTTTGTAATGCTCCAGGATATATGTGGTGAAAAATTAGTAATTCAACATTTATGCAATTTCTATATAATTAATGCACTAAATATGCGTGGAAAGGAAAATTGAAATGATGTCAAGTAGAAAATTTTATATTAAACATACAAAAGAGGATTGATACTCCAACCGTGCACACACACGCACACACAAAGGGGAAAAAACTGGGAAATACAAATATTCAGACTTGGAGTAAAAATACAGTTAATGGACAGTGGAAACGAATAATAGACACTGCTGAATGCATGAGCCATAGAAGCTTTATAACAACTGAACATTTGCATTCATAATATTAGAGACCAAATGTTTGAAATTTAAATATTTATATTTTTCAAAAATTTGAATCAAAAGACTATGGGTTTGATATAAATCATAATGTTAGATTTACATCATACCAAGGGATGCACTAATACCAACCTAAGCTACACCAACAATAAACAGTTTAAAATAGACTGCATTGTTTCTTAGTGGCAACAATATGAATTAACAAAATATATCTAGGTTAAAGACTTAAAATTTTCAACCAAGCCCAAATTGTAATTATTTATTTCTAAATGTATTAGCCGTCGTTACTATAATTATTCCTCAAATCTATGCAAGTGCACTTAACTATGGAAATTAAATCTCTTCATTCAACTCCTATCTTTGTGATTCCTATCAATAAGTGGCATTTCTTTAACTGAAAATAGTTTATTTGCTTCATTTTGAGTACTATCAAATTACTCGAGTGTTTATTGATAAGAACTTATCCTATAGGAGTTTGACATATTTGATGAAGAATTGAAAACATACTTGGCTACAAACTGACCTTATTAGAAATGGCAATGCTACGGAGTAAGAAGCTGTAATGAATTTGAGATAATCATTTGGTACACAATTACCAATTACGACACAATTATAAATAAACCATTGTAAATTATAAATAATAGTAAATGGTGTACAAAGAAAAATGTGGGTTGACAATTAAAAATGAAACAAAGTGGTCTTGTTTGCACCTTATAAGGAAAGTGGGAAGGAAAATGCACATGACTATTTAGGTTGAAATATATGGATAATCAACTTAAAAATCATATATTACTGTTCAACTTAAAATGCATATATGGATGTATACCTAGTTTAGCACCGAGGAATAAATGTCTTTTCTGCCACCAGAAAACCTTTATAGTTGTCTTTCCCAGATAAGAGTAGGAAGCCTAAGCCTAAATTATGGTAGCAGTAGTGTTTAGTTCGAATGGTTTGTTTGATTCAAAATTTTGAAAATAGGGAAGAAGGAAAAAGTTTCATGGCAAGTAATTTATTAGGTTATGCTAAAGTTAATGTTAATTTCTTTTTTTCTTTTTTTGTAATAAAAACAGGTGGGCTTTGATTATGTAGTGTGTGTCAGTTTGAAAGAAAGAGAAGGTTTTGATTATGACTGGTTAGTGCAGTGTGTGTCATTTAATTATGTAATATACCATGAAAGTTTAAACATATACAGAGACATGTATCGACTTATAATGAAGCTGTGCTCTTCAAGTATATTCGACTGGATCTACATGGAACACCAGATTTGTTTTAAGCTAGAAGCGATAGTTTTATGAGGGAGTTTTTCGATGTTAATGCCAATAGATTAAAAAATTATTTCAGTGTTTTCATTTGGAATAATGTGTATTCGTGGGGATGATTATACTCCTATTGAATCAATAGCCATCATTTGTGCTAATCTCTAACCTTTAACTTCCTCTTAATCAAATAAAAAAGTAAATTTAATTTCAGAGTAGCTTACACCAAAGAATCGCTGAAATGTGATGGGACTATGTTTGGTCTAAAACAAAATCATTTATTGTGATGGGCTCAGACTAATTTCTTATTTACTTATTGCATATACATTTATAAGTTATGTCGTTGTGTATGATATTTGTAGATTGATAACGTGCTTTCAGACCTGTAACAACTCGGAAAATCAGAACCAATTTAAAAAATTTATTTTAGCAATTTTTAATGAATTTTGAATATTTAAAATGATTTATTTTAAATAATAACGATTTAAAATTTATTTAAATCGAAGTTAGAACGAATATATTTATTTTAGTTATAAAAGGAGTTAGAAATAGCGCAGTAGTTTGAAAATTTGAATGTGAACTTTAACTAAATGTACAGGATTCAAAATAAATCGGATTTCAGTAAAACCAAAAATATTTAAATTTGTAATATCTTTCCAAAGAATGTGAAAAATCCAAATTTCATAGCGGGAATAAAAAGTTATGTACAGTTTAAAATTTAAAATAGTCGCTATGGAATTTAATATAATATATAACCCTTATAAATAGCCATTGTACAAACGACCTCCGTTTTCGACGAAACCACTTTGGTTAGATCCGGAATATCAACTTATTGCTAGATTCCAATTTTCATAATTTTTGGTATTAATATGTGAGCTTGGTAAATTAAAACGTGTTTTGTCAATTTCAGTCAAATTGGATCGACCAGAAAATGGCCATTTTTCAAACGCTCTCCAAATTCAACGAAATTAGTTTTGTTAGGACTGTATCGTCAAAACATAGCTAGATTTATTTTTTGAGAATTTTTGGAGTCAGTATGTGGCCCCGGTAAATTAAAATGTATGATCAAATTAAATAATTAAATGTTTTATATTTTAATTTAAAGAAAAGAATTTTGGGTTTCTCTTGAGGTCACCCCCACTACTATTGAAAATATTCCTATCATCAAGAATTATGCAGATGTGTTCGAAGAAGTTGATAACTTACCTCCGCAAAGAGAATTTGACTTCAGGATCGATCTAGTTCCGAATGCAAGGCCAGTTGTGCAACCTATTTGAAGAATGACATGAAAAGAGAAAGAAGAATTGGGTAATCAAACTAAACAGCTTTTTTGAAAAGGTGTGATCAGGCCTAACTTTTCGAGTTAGGGTGCAGCAGTAGTGTTTGTTCCAAAGTCAGACGGTACTCTCAGATTGTGTGTGGATTAATGAGATTTAAATAAGCAGACACTCAAGAATAAATATCCATTGCCCCATATAGATGATTTATTGATCGTTTGAACTGAGCGAAAGTGTTTTCAAGAATGGACCTAGCTACAGGTTTCCATCAACTATGGATTGCCGAAGAATGTGTTCCTTTGACAGCTTTCAGAGGTCCTAACATATTTTATGAGTGGTTATAATGCCATTCGGCTTATGTAACGCTCCTTCTTATTTTGTGGATTTAATGAATCGAGTATCCTATGATGTCTTGAATAAATTCGTGTTGGTCTTCATTGATGATATTTCAATCTTCTCTAAGTCAATGACCGAGCATGAAAAGCATTTGGAAGAAGTTTTGGAAATTCTGAGAAAGAATGTATTAAAGGCCAAATTTTCTAAATGCATATTCTGGCAAGAAGAAGTGAAGTTCCTCGATCATGTAGTATCAAAGGAAGGATTTTCAGTGGATCCAAGTAAAATCATAGTCATTCAAGATTGGAAGCGGCCTAGCATGCCTAAAGAAGTTAGTAGTTTTCTAGGATTGGCTGGCTATTATCGGAAATTCGTTAAGGGTTTTTCGAAGCTATCTTGTCCACTAACAAAGCTTACCAAGAAGCATACAAGGTTTAATTGGACACCTGAATGTGAGGCAGCCTTCCAAGAGATGAAATTAAGGTTGACTACTGCTCCAGTGTTGACTATTATCGATGGCAATCAAGATTTGATAGTCTACACAGATGCTTCTATTGAAGGGGTTGGTATGGTATTAATGCAAAGAGGCAAACTAGTTGCTTATGCTAGCCATCAGTTGAAGCCACGTGAGAAGAGATATCCTACTCATGATCTTGAGTTGTTAGCCGTTGTGTTCGCTTTGAAAATATGGAGCACTATCTTTTGGGTGAGAAGTTCGAATTATATACAGATCATAAATCATTAAAGTATCTGTTCACCCAGGAGGACTTGAATTTGAGGCAGCAACGGTGGTTAGAATTTCTTGCTACATACGATCTTGATATTTTGTATACTCCAGGGAAAGCTAATGTTGTAGCAGATGCGCTTAGCAGAAAGAATGCCATTATGACTAATCTCATTATTACGCCTTCATTGATTGACAAAATCTCTGCTCTTCAGAAGGATGATGAATTTATTCAGAGAATTAGTAAAAGAGTTCGGGAAGGTGAACCCTCGAGTTTCCAGATTGATAACAAAGGAGTTCTGAGGTTATTAGGCCAAATTTGTGCTTTGAATATTCCTGAGCTCAGAAGAGAAGTAACAGATGAATGTCACAAGTCCAAGCTTAGTATTCATCCAGGGGTGAGTAAGATGTATCATGATCTCAAGCGTACGTTCTGGTGGAAATCTATGAAAAGAGACATTTCCAAATATGTTAGCAGGTGTTCTACTTGCCAGCAAGTTAAAAGTGATCAGCAAAAACCTTCTATATTGTTACAACCACTAGAGGTTCCAAATTGGAAGTGGGATCAAATTTCCATAGATTTCATTGATGGTTTGCCCCGAACCAGGAAGGCAATGACAGTATTTGAGTGATCATTGATCGTTTCACGAAGACCGCCCATTTTATTCCTGTCCGATCTAATAGAACAGCTCGAAGTCTGACGCAGATTTATTTCAGAGAAATCATTAGACTACATGGAGTTCCCAATAGCATTGTTAGTGATCGTGATCCGATATTCGCAAGTAAATTCTGGGAAGCATTCCAAGAGGAGTTGGGGACAAAGTTAAATCTGAGCACCGCATATCATCCTCAAACAAATGGCTAGACTGAGAGGGTGAACGGTATATTGAAAGACTTGTTGCGGGCATGTATTCTTGATTTTGGCAGATCATGGGAAGACCACTTTCATTTGGTTGAGTTTTCATATAATAACAGTTACCAAGAAAGTTTACAAATGTCACCATTCGAAGCATTATATGGCAGGCCATGTAGATCTCCTGCATGTTCGGTAGAACCAGGCAATAGACTAGTATTGGCTCCCGACATGATTCGAGAAGCTTCAGATAAAGTTGATTTTACTAAGAAGCGACTTCAGACTGCTCAGAGCTGACAGAAGAGCTATGCAGATTCAAGAAGAAGGGATTTAGAATTTGTTGTTGGTGATTATGTGTACTTGAGAGTTTCCCCATTGAGAAGAGTAGTTCATTTCGGGAAAACAGGGAAGTTGGCGCCGAGGTTTATTGGTCCCTTCCCTATACTCGAAAGGATTGGAACTCTCGTTTACAGGGTTCAGTTGCCTGACTGGTTGCCAGGGGTACATGATGTATTTCACGTGTCTCAACTTCGAAAGCGTGTACATGATTCAGATTTGATTGTGGAGGAAGTTGCACAACAAGTTTTGGAGATTACCCCAAGCTTAGCAGTGAGAAGAGAGCCAGTGAAAATTATTGGAAAAGAAACTCGAGATCTGAGAAACAAAAGAACTCATTTGGTCAAAGTGCAGTGGAGAGGAGATCCTAGAGACTGTACATAAGAGACCGAAGATAGAATTAAGCAGAGTTATCCCCATTGCAGAGTGGATATCTCTGATTAGCTCGGATAACAACTGTGATGACCTCAAACCCCCATGCCACGGAAGCAAGGATAATCATTGGAATGTAACGTATAAACATATAACAGCAGATCAGAAATATAGAATTACAGCAGATCAAGTACACCAAAGTTACACTGGAAATAATATTAACATTAGAGTTACACAGTATAACAGGATCATACTTAGTACACAATTCAGTTTTAGCTTAATATAAAATGTCTGAAGCGGAATTAAACATGATATACTAAATGAAGTTTGAACAGCATAATAGAAATGATAGGATCCATCTTCAGCTCCATAGCTATCCAGAATGAGTCTGCTAAAACTTGAATACAAGGCTGCCTATGTGGAAAAGAGGGCACCCGAGTTTGCAAAGTGAAACAAACTACGAGTTAGTCATGAGACTGGTATGAGAAATCTTACTTAACCTATTTAATAATGAGGCTAATCACAGGACCACGCCGCTAACGCAGAACGGGTTTACTCCGTTGGATTGCCAGTGCAAGAAATAAAGTAAATCATTAAAAAAGGCAATGCTTTTTCGAAAAATGAAGCCAGTATAAGGTTCAAGTCCCATCACACAATGCAACGCAAACCAGAGGATAGAGTTTTACCTTATAATGACCAAAATATGCTTGATACATATAAAGAAATTTTGATGTTATTAGTGTCTATATGTTTCAAAAACAATTTCAATCATAATGTATCAATCATAGACGACATAGCTGCCATATACTATGTCGCCATACTAGTTTTACAATCAAAACCGCACGATGTCGTATTGGAAGTTGGATTCCAATCATGAACCATGGCAAGGGGTCATCCTTACCGAATTCGAGACACTCTAGCCCGTGTCTCAGGCTCAGAGCTCAAGTGAGCCTTGGATCTTCAGGGCCGATCCACAAATACTTTAGTGGATTAGTAATCCCTGAACAATACGTTTCTCCGCCCTATGGGGCGTAAATCAAGAGACACTAGGGACTCAAATCCGAGGCACCTCATTCCATCATCCACATAAATAAAAATGTCTGGGCTCCATACCATGACACCACTCCTAGATATAAAAAAACGTATGTCCTCCCTGCAGTGCTCTCCCGTTTTTGGTTCATACCAAGGTGTGAGGCTCGCAAAGTAACGCTATACACAAAGCTATGCTAATTAAAGTTGTGCTTTGATCATCAACCACAAGACTCTGCTTTTCAACAATAAGCCTTGATCATTTGCATCTTGGCATGCCACACTGACAATTCACGCCATGCGACTGATGTCTACCAATATAACCTATGAGCTCGTACGTCTCAGAGAAGGGTGTTAAGCATGAGAATAAATTCTCTGCCACCAAACAGATATATATTTAATAGAAATCAATCAACACAGAATAAAATCCAATGTCAGACATACATCCATTTACAAGTCTGTTCTGGGTCTGAACGAAACCGGAGACACCATATTCCTCGTTCTATATGTCCAATACGGAAGAGAGGCTCTCGCATATCCGGAAAATCAACAAGTACATCTGGACAACTACCACTGTAACCCTTTCAAGGCAGCAACTCCAATCAAAGGCATCAGTAGTCGTCCATACGATGTGAAGATCGCTGGTCTTCAACCACCGTCTTTAAATCTTCAACCTTAATCTTCACATCAAATGGACGACTACTGATGCCTTTGATTCGAGTTACTGCCTTGAAAGGGTTACAGTGGTAGTTGTCCGGACGTACTTGTTGATTGCTCGGATATGCGAGAGCCTCTCTTTCGTATTGAACATATGAAACGACGAATAATGTGTCTCCGGTTTTGTTCAGACCCAGAACGGACTTGTAAATGGATGTGTGTATGACATTGGATTTTATTCTGTGCTGATTGATTTCTATTAAATATATATTTGTTTGGTGGCAGAGAATTTGTTCTCTTGCTTAACACCCTTTTCTGAGATGTACGAGCTCGGAGGTTATATATTGGTAGACATTAGTCGCATGGCGTGAATTGTCAGTGTGGCATGCTAAGATGCAAATGATCAAGGCTTATTGTTGAAAAGCAGAGCCTTATGGTTGATGATCAAAACATAGCTTTAGTTAGCATAGCTTTGTGTATAGCGTTACTTCGCGAGCCTCACACCCCGGTATGAACTAGAAATAGGAGAGGACTACAGGGAGGACATACATTTCTTTCTAGCTAGGAGTGGTGTCATGGTATGGAGCCTAGACATTTTTACTTATGTGGATGATGGAATGAGGCGCCTCGGATTTGAATCCCTAGTGGCTCTTGATTTACCCCCCCCCCCCCCCCATAGGGCGGAGAAACGTATTGTTCAGGAATTATTAATCCATTAAAGTATTTGTGGATCGGCCCTGAAGATCCAAGGCTCACTCGAGCTCTGAGCTTAAGACACAGGCTAGAGTGTCTCGAATTCGGTAAGGACGATCCCTTGCCTTGGTTCATGATGGAAATCCAACTTCCAATACAACATCGTGCGGTTTTGATTGTAAAACTAGTATGGTGACATAGTATATGGTAGTTATGCCGTCTATGATTGATACATTATGATTGAAATTGTTTTTAAAACATATAGAGATTAATAATAATTTGCTTTATACGTATCAAGCATATTTTGGTCATTATAAGTTAAAACTCTATCCTCCGGTTTGCGTTGCATTGTGTGATGGGACTTGAGTCTTATAATGGCTTCATTTTTCTAAAAAGCATTGCGTTGTTTAATGATTTACTTTATTTCTTGCACTGCATATCCAATAGAGTAAACTCATTCTGCATTAGCGGCTTGGTCTTGTAATTAGCCTTATTATTAAATAGGTTAAGTAAGATTTCTCATACCAGTCCCATGACTGACTCGTAGTTTGTTTCACTTTGCAAACTCAGGTGCCCTCTTTTCCACACAGGCAGCCTTGTATTTAGGTTTTAGCAGACTCATTCTGGATAGCTATGGAGCTGAAGATGGATCCTATCATTTTTATTATGCTGTTCAGACTTCATTTAGTATATCATGTTTAATTCCGCTTCAGACATTTTGTATTAAGCTGAAACTGAATTGTGTACTAAGTATGATCATGTTATGCTATGTAACTCTGATGTTAATATTATTTCCAGTGTAACTTTGATGTGCTTGATCTACTGTAATTCTATATTTTTGATCTGCTGTTATATGTTTATATGTTATATTCCAATGATTATCCTTGCTTCCATGGCACGGGGGTTTGGGGTCATCACGAGAACGATAAGAAATTTTAGGTTAGCTTTTGTATATTGGTTCTAACCCTATATATCATGCATTTTCCTTTTACATGAGTGCATATGAACATATTATAAAACAGTTTAATTGTTCAATTTTCTTGCCGTTACTAATTGACAACTTTCTTGCTCTTATTGTTGATGTTTGGAAGCTTGTTACTGGAAATAAAGTTAGTTACTAAGAAAGCATATGTTGTTTCACCGACAAACCTACAAAAATTTGTTCTTCATTAGGTGTGCCCCAGAATGATTACACCTTCATTCTTTTGACATAAAACAGAAGATGTTCTAGATAGAAGAAAAATATTTAAGCATACTGACCTTTAATTTGTATTCTTCAAGATATTTTGTCTTCTTCCCAAAGAAGCAGGAGAATTTCTAATCCACATCCTTGTAAATCATTCCTTATATCCTCACATATTATGAAAGCTCCATCATTCAGCCATAGATTCTCAAACATATCTAGCATGTGAAATATTATGTATCTTGTGAAACTCTAGCCAGACTGCCACAAATACCAAAATACTGCACATACATCCTTACCGTTTATCATGTACTTGCTTATTATATTAATATAATTTGCAAACAGATATGGGAAGTAGACTCTACCACCATATTACCAACCTAGTTCAGGTCACTTCCCATCTACATGTGTTGGGGTTTTGTGCGCAGTGGAAGTTTGACAAAACGCCAGGAAAAATAGGAACTTTATCACCCAATCACTTGAAGATGAATGTGATTGGAAAAAAATAAACAACACCAGAAAAATATCGGAAATATGAGAGCACGATATTCCACCCAACCACCCTCTTTATTGATTCACCAATAAAAATTGTTTACAATCGATCTCAACTGTCATTACAAACAATTACAACTTGAACCAATAACCTTATTGAGACATAGGTAGAGAATATCTAATGGGTAAAAATTCAAGGAGAAAGACAATGAAGAATAATGGCAAATTTTCCACACCTAATAAAGATGTTAGCTAGTATTTTTATAGAGTGAATTGCTTCATACCCAAGTAAATTTGGCATCCAAATTATCTTCATATATGTCATAAATTTATTTGGATAAGCACCAAATAATCCTTGCCTTAATTATCCCACAAATATAGCAACCGATATCACTCCATAAAATCTAGCAACAAATCTCTCCATAAAATCTAACAACAAATCTCTCCACAAAATATGTAAGATTATTTGTTGCCCAAAATTGTGATTTGCATATTACCAATTTCAACACTCCACCTTGATACCAAATCAAAACATCTCCTCAAAACCAGCCAATTCAACTCTCACTTTCAACCTTCTTTTCTCAATTAATATCATTACAAACCTCCACCATCACCCACTAATGATGCACCTCTTTCATCTGTCCATCACGCCAATAGCGATCTTCGAAAGCATTTGTAATACCACAAAGACCTCCATCTTGCCTTTGGGGATTTCACAACTCGACATCCGTCTTCCACTTGACATGATCTCTTCATCTCCGGGATCCCTCGAGCATCATCAAAATCTAGACCCTTGTCGATATCATGATCCTCCACCTTAGAATCATCGGCGGTGACCATATTAACCTCTCTATCTTGTTGTGGACTAGGTTCTTCAATCGTCACCCGCCTTCCATTGTTGACCACCGAACCGACCAAACTATATAAGTTTCCCTCCTCCAAAACTCCTCGCATCATCACACGACCACCCTTCTTCACTCTCAAAAACCCACATCGTGTCTCATAAGTGCAACCGCGGCGATCTAACTGACCGAGAGGTACGAGATTATGCGAACAAGTGGGTATGTGCCTCACACCGGCCACTTCTCTCACCACTCCATCTGCATTCGAAACCTAACTGCTCCAACTCCACAAATTGGTAGCCCTACTCCATTGACCTTCTTTATCATGCCAACACTCTTCTCGTATGAAGAAAAAAATTCACATCATGGCATATGTGGAAACTGGCTCCTGAATCCATCTTCCAAGGCTCTACAACACTAAATAGGACATCACATGAAGAATCGCTTTCGGTACCTTCAACAAAACCTGCTTATGCCAAATCAGTATTATTATTACCTTGCGCCTTCTTCTTCATATCTCGTATATATCAATAGAAATCATCGCGTTTGTGGCCTTTCTTACCACGTTAATGACAAATGATAGCACATTTATCATTAGCACCTTTCTTCTTCCTTCCTGTACCTTTCCCCGAGTCCCTTGCTACATCGCCTCAGTTTGAACTGATTTCAACTCCAACCCTTTTCTCCTTAGCTTCTCATTCAAAAGACTACTTCGAACCGTTTCCGAAGAAATAGTTCCATTAGCACTAGAATTACTCAATGAAACAACCAAAGTCTCCCAACTTCCCGAAAGAGAATTCATCAACAAAAGAGTCTGCAATTCATCATCAAATTTGACCTTCATGATTGTTAATTGATTGATCACATCCCGAAATTCGTTCAAATGCTCTGCAACAGACTTATCCTCATCCAATCGAAGTTGCACCAACTTTCGAACTAGAAAAGCCTTACTTGTAGCACTCCTCGACTCATACAAAGATACTAATTTGTCCCATAAAGCCTTCGCGGATTCACAACTAGCCACACGGTGGAATGCAGAATCATCCAAACGTCGGTGAATCAACGCAATCGCTTTTTTGTCCAATTTCTTCCACTTTCCCTCATCCATATTCGAGGGCTTCACTCCATCTCCATCAATGGGATCATGCAAATCATTGAGATATAGAATGTCCTCCATCTTCGGCTTCCATATACCCTAATTCTTCCCATTTAAAATAGCCATCTTCGAAAACATCATCATCTCCGACATCTCCAATTTTCAATCCAACAAACACTCCAAGCTATGCGATGATTTGGCTCTGATACCAAACTATTATGCAAAAATTTCTCTGATACCAAACTGTTGGGGTTTTGTGCATAGCGGAAGTTTGATAAAACGCCAAGAAAAATAGGATCTTTATCACCCAATCACTTAAAGATGAATGTGATTGAAAAAAAAAGACAAAAATATCGGAAATATGAGCACATGATATTCCACCCAACCACCCTCTTTATTGATTCACCAACAAAAATTGTTTACAATCGATCTCAACTATCGTTACAAACAATTACAACTTGAACCAATAACCTTATTGAGAAATAGGTAGAGAATATCCTATGGCTAAAAATTTGAGGAGAAAGACAATGAAGAATAATGGCAAATTTTCCACACCTAATGAAGATGTTAGCTAAGCTTTTTACAGAGTGAATTGCTTCATACCCAAGTAAATTTGGCATCCAAATTATCTTCATATATGAAACACCCCACCTCCGTTAGGGTCACTCTAAAAGGGAATGCCCTAATTTTGGTGGAGGTTTATAAGTATAAGTCACAGATACACAAGACAGATATAAATACACATATTTTTGAACAGCGGAAAACAACAGCAATTTTTATTACAGCAAAATACGTGTTACACAAACCATGTCATAATTGTCTTACAATACTTCCAAAAACCATTACATTTTCATAACTGTCTTGATTTCATAATTTAAAGAAGCATAAAAACAAAAGTAAACTGCATAAGTCCCCATAGTTGCAATCCAAAGCCATAGTCCAAAACGAAAGAGATCCAAGCAATACATTCATTCTCTTCAAGCTGGATGTGAAAACTGGTCAAGCTGCGGTGTTCCCTCCCTGTGGACCTGGGGGGGGGGGGGACGAAAGAAAAGAAGACGAAAGAAAAGTAGAGTTAGACATAAAGCCTGAGAAAGTCTAGGACTATTCAGTCTATAAATAAAGAACTGGGCATGATAAGTATAAACTGGAAATGGGAAAGCGCCATAAACTAAGTTAAGTTGTCTAGAGTCGAATATACTTATCGTACCCCATATTAATCTCTGCATCCATATAAACTAGTTTCCAACAGGCACCCCATAATCAGGGTGAAGTGATCTGTTTCTAATGATCGACTCCTACTCGCATAGTTACATGTGTCTTACGGCCCCCGATGTTGTAGTTACCTATGCTGGTCCCACCATGGGGTGTATCAAGTCCCATGGTGGCGGCCCGACACAATTCTAGAATGCACAGGTATACTACTGGTGCCCAGTGCCTTATTTTTCTACGCCGGAGTGTGTGCACGCCCGCACCCCGTTAGAACCTACACTGCTGCACCACCGTCGTCAATTTGACCTCTTACAGTCAGCCCAGTAATCGTGCCCCACCCTGCCTGGTTCATGGTATCCTGATACACCTTGTAGGGTTACTGCTGAAAAGGGTCCCCCGCTACTAGGTTTTCTATTTCTAGCCAACATGCTAAGTTGGTTAAGTGTTTTGTAAACCTAACCCCCAAATCAGGCTGTATAGTTTAGCATGTTCCATTTTGATTAAGTATTAATTCAATTTACTTAATCCAATCAATCCTGACTCAACCTTAATTGTCTTATTAAAGCCTCGACCTCTCACATTAGACAGGTATTGTTGTGGCTGCCTGTTGCCGGTTGGGTCCGGGCAGTCTTACGCCACAACTCAGTCTAACCCCGGGTCTTTATTGGGCTCTGTATTTAACCACCCACATTGGATAGGTATTGTTGTGACTACTGGACAGCCGGGCGGTTCCGGGAAGGTTTACATCACAACTCAATCCAACCTCGGGTTAAACACATCGTATTTTCTAAATTTACATATTTTGTCTCTTTTCTTTTTATATGTAAATATTTGCGGCCCTTTATTCAAATTCATCTTTATTGGGTAAAATTAATTTACACCACTTAATTGTTTTTCAAGGTCGTTGGCATGCGTCAAACATGCCAACACATGTGTTCTATATTTTAACCCAAACGTCATTACCCCCGTTTTATACGTTCGCTGCAATATAACAAATGTTGGGTTTAACATTTAAACCCAACTTAGCCACAGGAAAAATGGGAGGCTTAGAACATGGTGTTTATATATTCTAAGTAACATAAAAAGGGGAGTGTGAACGCATGAACTTGCAACATAGTGAACTAATTAACATAAATTTGGCACTTGTGAACTTGCATTGTAATAGCATATAATCATGGCATAAACATACCTAAACATAAAATCATGGTTTTTGATCTATTCATATAATCATGGCATAAACATACCTAAACATGAAATCATGGTTTTTGATCTATTCATATAATCATGGCATAAATATACCTAAACATGAAATCATGGTTTTTAATCTATTCATGCAAACTTGCAATTGGAATGTAAATCTAACTTAGCTGTGTGTCACATATATTATCATATGATTTTGATAACAATATAGGCCTAAAACATGTTTTCCAATTAGTCATAACACCAAACATAGTCTAGTCATGTTCATAGAGTCAACACAAGTTCACAAAGATGCTTACTTTTGTCTCTAATACAAAAGTATGGTTTTACACTTGAATCATGATGTCAATTCCAACATAAATTCACATAAGTCATAATACCCAAATGGATCCAACTACACTAAAAGTGATTATAATATATATTATGTTGGCATAATAGTGAATCATATACTTGCATGAATCTCAAATAAACTACCACAAACATGTAGTTGTTAACTTTCAACATGAATCACATACTTACAAATATCCAATCGTTATACCACAACATCCCAAATCGTTTAGAATCAAAGCAACATACAAATATGAATTATTATCACCACAAATCAAATACAATTCTATTTCTCATTTTACACAAATCAAAACACAATTATTTATTCACATCGGAATAGCACTCTACTTACAACGTATGACGAATCTTCAATTCAGGAATCTGAATTCTGAATTCTGAATTTGGAGATGCTATCATTTGTTGTAGGCATTGTTTCGATTTAGTTGTCGTTGCTTTAAGCTTTTGAATTGTCTCCTAATCGTCTCTCAATTTTGACGGCTATTTCTAGTCCTTCCTCAGCAGCATGACGGTCTCATTCTTATTTTTGTTTTTATGAATTAGGTGGAGTCTTAGGTCCTTTTTATAGAGTTTGTGAATTGATTAGGACTGTCGATGGAGTTTGGATTAATATTAGCCATTCGTTTGAAGGAGAGACCAATCAGGAGCTGACACCTAGCCCTAGTGATAAGGCAAGGCTCAGGAATTCTAACAGACCAGGCCAGAAAACACAAGCAGGTGCACCAAGCCAAAATGGCCCGACCGGGGAGGTCGACCCCTAGGTCGACTCTAGAGTCGACCTGGCCTGGGGCAGGTCGACCCCCAGGTCGACCTGGCCTGGCAGGTCGACCCTAGGGTCGACCCCAAGGTCGACCTGGTGGGTTGGGCGGGAACTTTTCCCACCTACTCTGATTGGGCTGAAATTCAAATCTGTTTTCAAAATTTGAATTTTCTGAAACTTCATCGGGCCATAATTGGGTCATACGGACTCCGATTTACAAAATTTCGGACTCTATTTCGCGTATTTTTCCGAGACGAACGCAATGGCACAGCCCGTTTCCCCTGATTCAGATTTTAAAATTTATTTCTGCCTTGATTTATGATTATAGCATGTTATTAAAATTCGGGTTGTTACAATATATGTCATAAATTTATTTGAATAAGCACCAAATAATCCTTGTCTTAATTATCCCACAAATATAGCTACCAATATCTCTCCATAAAATCTAGCAACAAATCTCTCCATAAAATCTAACAAAAAATGTCTACACAAAATATGTAAGATTATTTGTTGCCCAAAATTGTGATTTGCATATCACCATTTTCAACAACATGTTCACGACAAAAGCTATAAACAACTTTTACATGATAAAACACAAAATGGTTAAAATAATGTGTGTTCGTCAGTGGTACCTAGTGTTCTTGACAGGAAATTATTCTTAAGTTTTTGATAATAATTTCCTTAACTAATACCAACCTTCGTCTCTAATAGATATGCTACCTGGTGAGACATCCTGCAAAATATACTCATATTCCATGCAGTAACTTTAATGTACAATCTTGGATAAGCTTAGAGCTATCACTTACCCCTTTCAATTACTATTAGGCAAATAAAAAAACTTATCCAATCTAATGCTTGATTGAAACATGAATAGTATGCAAGGTCATAGTATAGATAGTTATATGATCATATTCCTAAAATACTATGTTGATATAAGTTCAAACTATCACCTAAGGTATTCCAGTTTAGTTCTCTCAATAAAATGTATTGATTGTAGTACAAAGAGTTGACCTATATTTCCATAAGGATAGAAACCTCAGCTCGAAAATCAGTACTTCTCAGCTAAATTACGAAGAGTTTTCCTGATAATGAGTAGGATTTTGTAAAATACAATCATTGTAGTAATCAATAAGAAGCTAAATAATGCAATATAGCTTCAAGGAATATTAATAATGTAGAAACTTAAAAACATGATACATATGCATAAAGGTATCAGCAAAAAATTAAACAGTTATTTTTAATAATCCAACACAATGTTAAATAGTTGTTTTTTCATACCATCTAAAGTAGATATGGAAGCGGAAAAGGACATTTTCATGCATACATATCTAAGATTGGACATTTTGGCAACTTTAGTTGTATCAAAATATAGTCATGCATACAATTAATGCCACAGGACATGTTGGGTCCATGTTTATTGCTGAAGATCAAAAGAATTCATGCGTCCAAACTATCCATTATAATTGTCCATTTCCAAGAAAACAATGAAAACTACTTCAAAGGTACCACCATACCTAGTCCCAAGTCAAGTATAATGTGTGCATTTCAACGGAATCCATCTTTAATTCATTATGGTCCCTTAATCGTTATTTGCACTTAATTAGCCTACTAATAATAACAATATTCCATTAGGTCAGTGCAAAACTTATTGCATACTTAAAATGTTGCAAAAAACATACATCATATTTCTTAGTTTGAAATTTAACAAAGATCTAAAGATATTTATTATAACATTTAATATAGACTTTGATATAACCTCATCCGTATAATTTAAACAATAATCTTGTGAAGGCACTCGCAGACACTTTTCTCTTTTTCCCCTCACGTTTCTCACATCAAGGAGAGAAATAATTAGTTGAACCTTAATTCTAGAAAGGATAACATGATATTTGTAATTATAAGTTCAGTCTCTTGTCCTTCAAGCTTTGAATCCATGGACCACAAAGGTTTTTTCTTAGTGGTGTACAACAGGAACATGTTGTAGTTTGACTTCGAGTCAGGTTAAATAAAAATTTGACTGTCATACACAATTTACATGCATTGTGTGTACATATGTAAGTGTATGTGTACATGGAAAAAAGAAAATGATAAAAATAATTAATAAATCAATTGAATGAGAAAGACAAAATTAAGTGCACGACCATTTATATATTCATGAATGTTACAAACCAAAATTCATGATAGTACGATCCAAAATTTACACAATGGCAGTTTTTTGATTTCAATAACTCTGGAAATTATAATAGAACGGATTAAAAGAATTGGTGATGGTTGTTTTAACACAGAATCATAGGTAAAAGGGAATTTGTTAGTAGTGGATTTTGAATGGAATCACTTTTAAAACCACAAAAATAATAACCTTATAATATATTAAGTCAAAGTGAACCTAATAAAAATGAGTGGAAAAACATTTTGAGCTGGTTATAAAAATAATAAACCAACAACGATGAAAATTATAATCCATCCGAGGAAAGAAAAATGGCCAGGAAGTAGCTGCTACCAAAATATATGGAAAACAATAAGTAATATTGTTAGATTCAAGTAGTAAAGATACAATTACTCCAAATTCAAATGATATTAATATTTATGTGCCTTTTGATATGAAATTAAATTACTTGAAAAACAAATCCTGAGCAAAGTTAAAATGATCAAGAAGAAATTGCCATAAAACAACTTGACCTTCTATTAAAAAATACTTTTCAAAACAATATTTTTAATTTAAGTCAAAAGAAGTCTATCATTTTCAAGCACTTGTCGACTAAATCTTGAATAAACAAAGCAAGAGTAAAATGGCTATTAAAAATATATCAAGGTAGCTAAACAGTAATAGTTGTAGTGACATTGAAATGCAGAAAAATATTCAATTGCCTAGAGGTCATAACAAAACATGCACAGTTTTTTAACCTATTTAGTGTGCTATTGCAAAATCACATTTGGAAAAGGACCGGAATTAGACAACTGGAGAAAAAAAAGGACAAATAAATAATGAAAAATCATAGTAAGCTAAATTATGTCAAATAATAGAAATCAAAGCAGCAAGATAATAGATGTTCACCTCCTATGTAAAATTTTCATTTTGATGAAAATTTATTATGCTAGCAGTAAAATCAATACAGAAAACCTTGGTTGGAAGTAGGATTTAAACTGGCATATATTTTATCAATGTTCAGATAGATTCGCTAGTGGTAAAAAAAAATCTGATCTAATAAACCTTTGGGTGGAAATGAGACCGATCTCCAAACGACCGTGAGTGAACATCTACATATATAAAAAACCAATCTACACAAAGATCAGTGATCAAGCACAAATAATATCGTGTAAATTGAAAGGAAAGAAGATTTTTTACCTCTAGTAGGGTAGAGAAGTAGGGTAGTGAAGGCAAAGAGGAAGCTAATGGGTTGAACAACCTGCGTAGGAGGAGTCGGCCAAAGATAAAGCACGGTAGCAGCCAGAATTGAGCAACAAAGGAAGATTGGAATCCGCCGACGTTGGTGCAAAGGGATAAGAGGATGATCGAAACGGGTGTCATAGGCTGTGGCCAAGGAATCAGGTTGAGATAGAGGATGATGCTTGGGTCGATTTGTTAGGGTTATGGATTTTGGGTGAAAATCATCTGTGGTTACGGTGGGAAGGGGAAAGGAGAGATTGTTGGTGTAAACGTTAAGAAAAAAAAGGGTGAAAACCATTTTCCAAAAAATTCATGGAAAAAGTGAACCCTCAGTAATTTTAAACATCAAATAAAAAAGCGTATGCTTTGCACATTGTTCTTAATTAACTATTCTTTTTTTCAAACCCTATTTTTGTATTATTTAGGACTCATTTGCAAGAAGTGTTCAGGACAAAGATCTATTCTTTTGTTAAGATTGGAATTTCTCCTAATAAATATCCTTAGTTTTCATTTGAAGTGTATAGAGTTCATATTGAAAAAATATGGTGATGCCAAGTAAAATGTAAGATGACGTGATTCATGAATGTTATAAACCCAAATTCATGATAGTACGATCCAAAATTTACACAATGGCAGTTTTTTGATTTCAATAACTGTGGAAATTATAATGGAACGAATTAAAAGAATTGGTGATGGTTGTTTTAACACAGAATCATAGGTAAAAGGGAATTTGTTAGTAGTGGATTTTGAATGGAATCACTTTTAAAACCACAAAAATAATAACCTTATAATATATTAAGTCAAATTGGACCTAATAGAAACGAGTGGAAAAACATTTTGAGCTGGTTATAAAAATAACAAACCAACAATGACGAACATTGTAATCCATCTGAGGAAAGGAAAATGGCCAAGAAGTAGCTGCTACCAAAAAATATGGAAAACAATAAGCGATATTGTTAGATCAAGTAGTAAAGATACAATTACTCCAAATTCAAATGATATTAATATTTATGCGCCTTTTGATATGAAACTAAATTACTTGAAAAACAAATTCTGAGCAAAGTTAAAATGATCAAGAAGAAATTTCCATAAAACAACTTGACCTTCTGTTAAAAAATACTTTCAAATTTTTTTTTTTAATTTAAGTCAAAAGAAGTCTATCATTTTCAAGCACTTATCTACTAAATCTCGAATAAACAAAGTAAGAGTAAAATGGCTATTAAAAATATATAAAGTTAGCTGAACAGTAATAGTTGTAGTTACATTGAAATGCAGAAAAATATTTAATTGCCTAGAGGTCATAACAAAACATGCGCCAATTTTTTAACCCATTTAGTGCACTGCTACAAAATCACATTTGGAAAAGGACCGGAATTAGACAACTGGAGAAAAAAAAGGAAAAATAAACAATGAAAAATCATAGTAAGCTAAATTATATCAAATAATATAAATCAAAGCAGCAAGATAATAGATGTTCACCTCCTATGTAAAATTTTCATTTTGATGAAAATTTATTATGCTAGCAGTAAAATCAATGCAGAAAACCTAGGTCGGAAGTAGGATTTAAACTAACATGTATTTTATCGATGTTCAGATAGATTCGCTAGTGGTAAAAAAAAATCTGATCTAATAAACCTTTTGGTGGAAATGAAACCGATCTCCAAACGACCGTGAGTGAACATCTACATATATATAAAACCAATCTACACAAAGTTCGGTGATCAAGCACAAAGAATATCGTGTAAATTGAAAGGGAAGAAGATTTTTTACCTCTAGTAGGGTAGAGTAGTAGGGTAGTGAAGGCAAAGAGGAAGCTAATGGGTGGAACAACCTGCGTAGCAGGAGTCGACCGAAGATAAAGCACGGTAGCAGCCAGAATTAAGCAACAAAGGAAGATTGGGATACGCGGACATTGGTGCGGAGGGATAAGAGGACGACCGAAACGGGTGGCATAGGCTGTGGCCAAGGAATCGGGTTGAGATAGAGGACGATGCTTGGGTCGATTTGCAAGGGTTATGGATTTTGGGTGAAAATAATTTGTGGTTACAGTGGGAAGGGGAAAGGAGCGATTGCTGGTGTAAACGTTAAGAAGAAACAGCTAGGAGCCAAGGAATCGATAAGGAAATGAGGCCGAATGATTTTTTCTGAGGATATATGGCACAATCGTGTACTTTTGGGTGAAAGTGGAACCGAAGGGACTTGGAGGAAAGGTTGTGCTTTCATATAATATAATAGATGTAACGGAAGAGAATGTGATCGAATAAAATATTGTGCATTGTTCATAGTCTTGTACACGGCTGCGTGTGTGCTGTATACGGCTGTGTGTGTGTGTGTTGTATATGGCACTGTGTGTGTGTGTGTTGTATATGTATATTCTGACTCATTATTATTCAAAGGATAAATTTTTTGATTTGGGCCACTTCTGACTCATTATTCTTCAAATGCAGATTATGTGGCAAGTATGGACGACGATCAATGCATATGATCTTCTCTAGTTAAGAATTTACTGGGTGATCCACCAGTGAAGCCTCACCAAGCTGAAGGCCTTAACTGTTTGATTTCAAACCTTCAGCTTGGTGGGACTTCACTTTGCAGATCGAAGTGGTCGATTACCGATGATTTTATCTTGCTTTCTATAAAGAATTACTGGGTGACCCGCTAGGTGGATGCATTGTAGCTCACACGCAGGTTCAGGTCCTCATGCTTGTTTGGTCTAATAAATCTAATAAACATGAAGATCTAAACTAGGTGCGTGAGCTACAATGCATTCACCTGGTGGGTCACGCAGTAAATTTTTAACTAGAGAGTAAGATAAAACCTTCAGGTCATTATGTAATTTGGGTATCTTGTTGCTATGTTTGGTATGTAATTCAGGTATGTTGTTGCTATGTTCGTTATGTAATTTGAAAATGTAATTTGGATATGTAATTTGGATATGTAATGTGAATCTGTAATTTGGATATGTTATTGGGATATGTTATTGTTCTGCAATTCGGATATGTTATTGTCATGTTGTTAATTGTGTAATCTGTTGTTGATTGTGTAATTCAGATATGAGGAGTATGCTCACTGCCTCATTTTGGAGGCAGTGAGCATTTTTCATAGCGTTATTTGGGATAATGCTAGTTATCCCAGATAACGCTGAGAAAAATGTCCACTTTTTCTACTTAGTACAGTGACAATTTGACTTGGCGTTTTTCGAGATAACACTTTTTAGCGGTATCTGCGATAACGCTCTGTCGAATACTGCAGCTGTTTTCATCTACTTTTCCACTCACTTTCATTATTTCCTTTCAATCTTGTGCTTTCCCAAAACTCAAATAATGGCAACCTAATTTTCATCATCTTCTCTATTTCAAAACCAACCAATTTGTAGCTAAGTATTTGCGATTGAGCTGTAAATCAGGTTAGATTTTACATTCTAGTTCTTTGATTTGATAAGTTAAAGATTTTTTTGACTTTGCTATTCTTTGTACTTCTACCACATAGCTATTGTACCTTTGTTGTAGGTTAAAAAATGGATAATTGGGAAATTGATGATGAAACAATGATGAAAATTTTCGACGATTTTGAAAAAAATCATTTTGGTAGGGAGGTGGAAGCCAGCTTAACGAACGATGTTGATTTTGTTCCTGAGACACAACTTGTAGTTATGCAGCAGGATCCGCAGATACAGAACTTAAACGACGCAGTTATTGAGTTCGTCCAAAACGGGGGTTATCGGGTAGAGTGATGGATGCAATAATGTCGTATCGCAGCATGCACGCGCTTAATAGTTTACAACCTCCTCGAGTGCATGGTAATTATGGTGCAGAATGCGATATAGCTATTTGTAGAAATGACATGAACGTAGGACGTCGTTTCTATCGCTGCGAATATTATGAGAATCATAAAATTCGTCCTAAACAAATTAAATGTTGCATTTTTTTTCAAATGGTTGGATCCTGAGATGTGTCATAGAGGGGTTGAATACGCATTGGAGATGCAAGCAGAGAACAAACGATTGCAAAAACAAAATTAAGAGTATCGGAACGCGTTGATGAATCGAGGGTACAACTTTACAGAGTACCTTCCTAGTGGATCTGGCGTTGGACCGAGTAATAGGAAGTAATTGTATTAGGAACCAGTTATTATGCATGCATTATAACTCTATTAATTATGAACTTTATGTAATATGCTGAAGAGCTATGTACCGACTTATGTCATTTCGTTATGAGTGTAACTCAGATGATTTATATTATACTGAAAAGTTACAAGTACTACAAAAATAATACAAATACACGAATTTATATAGTTTAAGTACATCGAGTCTTCTTATTACCAATAACCTCGCATTTACAGCACCTGTTTCTTTTTGAAGTCCGACCTTCGTCATTGTATCGAACTTCTTATTGGCAGCTTGTACCCGGTAGGAATCCTAAGGATGTAATATTAAAGCTCGAAGGACTAAAGCTCGGCGATACAATTCGATGACCAACTCTATCATCGATATTTTGACATTCAATGTTATCGTCAACGGGACCTGTTTCTTTTTCTACTTGAACCCGTTTGCTTTTTAAAACATAAAGCTCTATGGATTTCATTATCGCTGAAAACATTACATCAACATCATCATCATCGGCTATTTTAGTGGCTTTCGATCCAACATCCGTTGGCCAGTTACAAACCAAATCAATGTCAAATTCATCGGATTTAATCTTAGTCGATTTATAAACCGAATCTTTCAACTGAGCCAAGTTACATCCGCGAAGTACTTTTGCTGGTTTATGCGTCCCTCCAATGTATTTTCTAAAGTTATCATCGTCTACCACCAATTCACCATCATAATAACATGTGGTAGGATTACATTTAGGAGTCAATCTACATACAAACCAGCAATGATTTAACTATATATAACGAACTAAAAATTCAAAGGTCGATACAGATACCTTAAACATAAAATGAGATGTATAACTTGTCGATTGATGAGGAGATCTTCAAAAAAAGTATGAAAAAGTATGATTCTAATATTGTACGTGTAACACCCCACATTTTTAATATAATTAAAAATATGTAAAAATATGTGTATACACATAGATAGGTAAATAATGGTGATGTATAATGAAAATTAATTAATATATGGAAGAGAAGGAAAAACTAATTCGATAACAGTGTGCATAACAGAAAATATAATAAAATAAGGATACTTAATTTAAATATCAGGAATTAAGTAAAATGGGACATCATCATTGCGTTCGTATCAAAATTCTGCTTGGAATAGAGTCCAAGTTTTCCTAAATCGGACCCCGTATGAAGGTGTTATGGCCTTTAGAAGATTCAACAAAAATTCAAAATAGTTCGAAATTCGACCCAGGCAGCTAGACGGGAAATTTCCCGCCAAAACCAGGCAGGTCGACCTGGGGGTTAGGTCGACCAGGGGGTCGACATGGGCGTCGACCTACCCGTAGGGAGGTCGACCTGGGGGTCGACCTATCCCCAAATCTGGGTGATTTCAGCTCCTGTGACGTGTTTTGATGTGTTGTACGAGTCGGATGGCTTCTAGGTCAATCTAAGGGCTCTAAAACACTCTCTACACCTATAAATATATAGCAAGAACTAACCCTAATTCATAACAATTCCCTAAGACGCCTCCATGCCGCCAAACATCAACCAAACATGGTCGCCGCCCCAAAATTCTAAATTAAATTGCAAGTTCTTCATCAACTTTGGAGTTTAATCAAATCATGTAGCAAAGTTCTTCATCAACAATTTATGCTCTTCACCTACAATCGAATAAGAAGATTAAATCAGCATTCTACATCAACAAATCGTTTATTTTCCCCAATCCAGTCAAGGTGAGTGGAATTATAAAAAACTTGTTGTATAATAGTATTATTATCGTTCATCATTCCCCCAATTATAAATTCAATTCAAGATTCATGTTATAATAATTGTTCTTTTATTCTCCTTTCCCTTTTTTATTTTTGGATCTAGGTTATCTCGAACCTAGACGAAATCTTATTATACATACACATTTGGAATATGGAAATATTGGGCATAATCTATTTTATGCAGTCGAGGAATATAATCGATAATTTGGGGTTTGTGGCATAACGATTATTATTGCAAATATTGGGCATAATCTATTTTACGCATTCGAGGAATATAATCTGTAATTTGGGGTTTGTAGCATAATGATTATTATTGCAAATATTGGGGTAATTGGCAAAGTATATATTGATACTATTCAAGGAAATAAGGGGAAAGGATAGTGAAATTGGTAATTTGGAGTAACTTACGCGAAAGGTAAATAAAGTTTGAACTGGGGATTTGGGGAAAAATGATTTAAAGATAAAAATCCTAATTTGGTGAAGAAATAGGTAAACTAGAAACCTAATCGGAATTGGATAATTTTGGGTTTAATCTGTCTCGTGTAATTGTGAAATCTAATTCAAAAACCTGAAATTTGAGGCATGAGTGTTTTAATTAAATTTGGGTTTGATTGGTTAAAGAAATGGAAAGTTTAGAAATATAACATGAAAATCGACACTAGTGGCATAACAAGAACATGAACATATTTGTGAATTCGTTAACAGGCTAAAGATGAAACATGGCTAACTCGAGGTTAGAATGAGTTTGCGGCGTAATTCTGCCCGGAACCACCCGGCATATCCAGTGGCCGCAAACAATAGGTTCTAATGTGAGAAGTTAGTCATAACGTGCTTGAAACCCGAGGTTATATTGAGTTATGGTGTAATCCTGCCCGGAACCAACCAGCACATCCAGTGACCGCAACAATAGGTCTAATGTGAGAAGTTGGGCATTAATAATTAATTAATGCTAATGACACATGCTAGTATGGTAAGGTTAAGTCAACATGAAATACTAGACAACACTTAACCAATTTGGCTCGATATATGGGTGGGTTAAGTCAACATGAACCGCTAGATAACACTTAACCAATTTGACATGATATATAGGTAGGTTAAGTTAACGCGAACTGATAGATAACAGTTAACCAATTTGACATGATATATGGGTGGGTTAAGTCAACATGAACCGCTAGATAACACTTAACCAATTTGACTCAATATATGGGTGGGTTAAGTCAACGTGAACTGCTGGACAACACTTAACCAATTTGACATGACGCGTGTGTTGAATTGAATACGTGATTGGGGGTTAAGTCAACTTGGACACATGGGCAAACTTAACCAATATAACAGTATCAAAGCAAGGAAAAGTGGGGAATGATAAGATTAAATAATAGATAAACTTATCCTACGGATAAGAAATGAATATGACTTAAGATGTAATACAAGACTCGAAGGGTGGGACGATTTATACCGTGAAATAAGTTAATCTAAGCTGGAAATGTGGGAGAACACCCACACGCTATCTTTTGATAAAGGGAACTTAAGTCATGCTTGAATTTATAGGTAAACCTTAGTTAAAAGGAACTAAGTAACAAACCTTAGTTAAAGAGAACTAAGTAACAGAAACTAAGTATCAAACCTTAGTTAAGAGAACCAAGTAATAAACCATAGTTAAAGAGAACTAAGTAACAGAAACTAAGTATCAAATCTTGGTTATGAGAACCAAGTAACAAACCTTAGTTAAGAGAAATAAGTAAATAAAGAGAAAGAGAACTAAGTAGTAAACCTTAGTTAAGAGACTAAGTTGTAAGCCTTAGTTAAGAAAATGAACGATTTAGAGAAACTAAGTAGTAAACCTTAGTTAAGAGGACTAAGTAGTAAACCCTAGTTAAGAAAACGAACGATTCAGGAAACTAAGTAGTAAACCTTAGTTAAGAGCACTAAGTAGTAAACCTTAGTTAAGAAAACTAATGATTCAGGAAACTAAGTAGTAAACCTTAGTTAAGAGAACTAAGTAGTAAACCTTAGTCAAGAAAACCAAGTAGAACACGAGGGGGAGCGAACATCCATCTGATCATGAAGTAGAACACGGTCTGGGTTAAGAAGCACGCAGCTTCGAGGGGACATGAGGGTACTCTTGGTATCCCTCTGTGAGGTTGCAGATGATCTTCCTGGGCTCACAGAGGTTAAGGTCTGTGTTAGAAGAACCAAGAGTATGCCTTGGTTGCAATATAATCAACCTAAAGACTAGGATGGACCAGCGTGAGGCGGTGATATCTTATTTAGCCCTGTGATAGCACATCATCGTCTACTTACCATCTTGAGTCAATCGAGTACGTGAAGTAGAAAGGAGGAGAACTTCAACAAACCATATACTTGCTATCTAGTTATAGGTAATGTGTGGCCAATAGGTTTGTGGGGGCATAAGGGGCCTGCGTATAGTTCTCATTCTTGATTTTCTTGGGTGCCTTTCATTAGTTGAGGGAGGGGTCACGTGGGACCATGGCCACACACATATAAAAATAAACCTTAGCATCTGCGTCGGCAGATAACTTAAAGCTCCCGACTGAGTTCCGTGTTTCTTGATTAGCCCTGCCACGGGACTAGGGCCACACTTATAGAGGACATGTGCAACTAGACATCGATAACGATTCACGACACGTACGTGGGGAAAGTCTAGGAACATATATCATTCTGGGTAGTGTGTCCTAGACTAGGGGGCATCGTTCGATATGTAGCATAGTCCCTAGTTGGACCTAGGTCGCGTAAACCCTGAATCCGAGAAGCGTTCAATAGGTAGCGTAAACCCCAGTGGCCCTGGGTAGCATAAACCCTGGTTGAATCTAGGAAGCGCTCGATAGTAAACCTTAGATTAGATCTAGATGATACATGGAATCTAGCAAGATCGAGAGTGGCAGTCCAAACGATTTTGAGAATGGTGGCACTACACTAAAGTAGTATGGATTTACATGATGAAGCCCGTACAACATACGGCAAGGGACTATATATATACATGGAAAGGATTAGACGAATTGGGGTATCTACATATACGTTGTATTAGGTTAACCTACTAGTGGGACATGAGTATAGCCTAGGGAGCTAACATTGTTAACAACCTAATAACCAAGAAAATGTTACTGAACGGTATATGTAGGATTATACAGAAGTTTATTCTAAGTCCACTCACATAGAACTTATGTTCTGACCCCCTCCTCATTACATACTTCCAGGTTAGGTTCACGACAGAGATAGTATAGCTTTGGATACTGGTTTAGCAGTATTGTTAATAACGCAAAGCAATATTTGAATATTATACTTTATTTCCTTCCATTGTGAGATGCTTTACGAGTTCTGACATGTTCCTTTATCTTTGTCTTTTTCTGCAGGATACCAGAGCATCCAACTCGGGTTTCGATAGATTGGATTTTCGAAAAAAATTCGGTCTGTTGGAATCCGGATTGTTACATCTGGTATCAGGGCTTCGGTTTAGTGATCTTAGGGAGATAATGAGTGAACGTATTTGTATTTTCTAAAATATAAATATTATATATAAAAACCTAAATCCATAGAGTAGCCCACTAGGTATGGAAAGAGTTGGGATAGCTATCTTGTGCACTAAAGGAATGAACCTAGAAATTTTAAGACCCTTAGGTGGTTTGGTTGAAAAGTGTAAATATGACTTGATGTTAGAGAAAGAAAATATCCCATAGGATGGAAACTGAAATGTAGTATTTCAGAGTAGTGGGTTTAGAAGTATAACCTTAGAAACTAGAAAATGTTGAAAAATGAAAAATGGATTAGGAATATATATACTCGAGAGAATTGAATTAGCGAAAGTGCCTAAGAAAGCCTAGTGAGTTGAAGACCCACTTTGAGTCTAACCCAATGATAAGCTTTTAAGAACTTGAATCTGTAAAAAGTTTGCGGTATTTTTTCAAGATTTAATCTTAAAAGTATTTTGATAAATGCATGTTGGGTTTTTAAAGTAAAGTGGTGTATATTCTGGTAAAACAATGATTTCTTGTTTTAAAAGAATTCTCTCATGAAAAGGTGCATATTATAGAGCATGTATAGCTCGCTATTTTTCATATATGAAAGGATTGAAAAGAAGTTTTGAAATCTCAATTCTGTTAACAATAAATTTTGATTATTGTTTTTTAAAAAAAAAATTGTTGGGTGAACATAATGAGCGATAGAGTGTATGAATAGAGTAGATGCTTGCACCTTAGTGGCCAAAGTAAGCATTGTAAATAGGAACAATATAACCTCGATAGTTGTCCTTGTCTACTCCAGTTTCATGATTTGAAGAAAATGTTCTGCATTTTATTTGTGACATGTTCTTTTTTATGGTTTGGCAAAAGCAAGTTTTTGAGAAAAGAATAAAAGTTTTACCACTTTTAGTTTTTGGAAGAAGAATGTAATAAAAAGAAAGAAGGCCAAACCATGTTTTAAAAACGGAGTAGGTAATTAGTGCCTAGAATAGAACGAGAGAAAGCTAAAGCTATGAATTAAACAATTGGAACCAACTAGAGATTGGTTGAGTTGAGTAATTCTCTGAGTGTCAATCTGATGTTGATTTCGGTCTTCGGGGTTGATATTTAAGGAGTTACTCTCTTGCCAATTTACAGTCAGGGATTAGCTAATATTAAACTAATGGAAAATTTCCCGTAGAATGCATAAGCATTGAGAAACCTAGGTTTGTTGCTGGAGAAAAAAAAGATAGGCTAATAATACACAGTAAGGACTAGTAGTGACTACTAAGCAGTAAAGGGCAAGTAAGTGGGTAGATCCTGTTGTGTGGACTCGCAATTGTCTGAGATGACAAAGTCCTAAGATTCTTGGCCTATAGTAGTAGCTGTATAGGATGTTGTTTAAGTTGAAAACAGAAAAAGCTTATTTGAAATAATAAACTTAAGTAATTGGATTAAGTCAAATAAGCTAAGAAAGAGAAAAACCTACCTAACAAGAAACAATAAATTCAGTAAGGCAACAAATGCGACGGGAAAAGAAAACGGAAGTCTTAAGAAAAAGATGATTAAATATGAAATTTTTGCAAGATAAGTGGAAAAATAGAAGAAATTTTCTTATATGGTTGTGCTTGGATAGGAAAATAGGAAATCTTTATAGAATAGTCATATAAAAATCCAAGTACGATTAGAAAAGAAAAATGGAGGATGTGAATTTTTCTGTTTTATATGTTTTCGTAACAAAAGGAAATCGAATTTTAAAAATTAGATTTTTTTAAATTTGGAATTTAATGATAGATGGCGATATACACGTAAATGTGTATATTTTATCCGCATATTTATCTTATTTTATCTTTTAAATAATTGATATTGTGTATTTATAGCTGTGTTTTCAGATTGTTGACAAGAATCATGGTTTAGAGCATTTGATGAATAAAGCATGAAGAATTTGCTGAAAAAGAGTGAAGTTAAAATTACTAAAGCTTGAAGAGTTTAAAGCTTGAAGAACGGTTGCAAATAGAGTTCAGTTGGGTAGATTTGGCTCACTAAAGACTCATATTGTGTTCACATTGGCTCAATTGCAGACCATTTCACTCATGTAGCGTTCACATTAGCTCCTTTGCAAGGCTTCTCATTCATGCACTGCACGCGTTCACACTGGCTCACTTACAAGGCCTCTTACTCTACAACCCCGTTCACACTAGCTTATGTGTTATTTGGGCTAATTCTTTAGTCCCACATTGTGGAATTTGCCAAGTAGCCTTTGTCATATCAGCTATAAATACACTTTATCTCATTCATTGTAAAACACACTCAATTTTATTCTGTAATCCTTTGCTTGGAATAAAACTCTTCTGTCTCTCTTCTATTTAGTTTTTAATTGCATTTTATTTATGTTCATGTCCGTTATTTTCTTGTTATTTTCTTCTTCTTTAGCTATGACTAGCTAATCCCCTTTGATTAGGGGGTGATGACGCTAATAGATATGATTCAACATGAATCACATAGCCAATAGATGAGGACTTTATATGTAGATCTAGATCTGTTCAAGGGTTAGATCTGAACCTTCATATTCTGTGTCGTTTAAGAGCTATGCTCCTTCACAGGGTATATTCGTGTTCGATCTAACAATTATCAGATTTAGATCTAGTTTTAGGTTTTTAGAAATTAATTTGTGAATCTGTCCTGATAGTCTATGGTTGTTTAAGAGCTCAGCTCCTGCATAGGCTATGCTTGTCGTTATTTACTTATTTGTTTCTAAGAATCTATTTATCGTTGATTCGTATTTGTGACAGAAACATGAATTAGATCTGTATTTATTTGTTGGCTATTGATGAGTGTGAATCTAATCTATGTCATTATCCCCTAATTGCTTTCTCTTATTAGATAAATCTCTCATCTTTTTTTAGTTGCTGTTATTTTCTGTGTTTTCAATCAATCAAAATCTTGGAATAAATTGATTGGACTTATTAATTAAAATATTTTTGGTCCCAGAGTTCGACACCCTCTACAACTATCCTTGTTGTTTAGGAAAGCCGAACGGATTTTACAGTTGTTTACAATTGTATAATTTGTTCGCAAACAGATGGTAGGGTTTTGGATGTGAAAATTGGGTGAACTATGCTCTTATTCTATAAGAGTGTGGGAAAACTTGGATGAAAAATATTTTGATTTTTCAAGAATATTGCATTCATATAGAACTGCAAGTATATTTAGGATGTGAGCATCGTGTTTTGAAAGAATTTTTAAAATTTACATACATACAGGTGGATCCAAATTAGGCATACATACTTTACTATGATGTATCTCACTTTGCACATGTGCACAATATTTGCAACAATTGGATGCACACTTGATGGATGAATATTGCGAGGGGTTGTCTATTTTTACTCTTATCGAATTTCGGGGACGAAATTCTTTAAGGATGGAAGAATGTAACACCCCGCATTTTTAATATAATTAAAAATATGTAAAAATATGTGTATATGCATAGATAGGTAAATAATGGTGATGTATAATGAAAATTAATTAATATATGGAAGAGAAGGAAAAACTAATTCGATAACAATGTGCATAATGGAAAAGATAATAAAATAAGAATACTTAATTTAAATATCAAGAATTAAGTAAAACGGACATCACCATTGCATTCGTCTCGAAATTCTGCTTGGGATAGAGTCCATGTTTGCATAAACCGGACTCCGTATGAAGGAGTTATGGCCTTTAGAAGATTCAACAAAAATTCAAAACAGTTCGAAATTCGAACCAGGCAGCTGGACGGGAAATTTGCCAAAACCAGGCAGGTCGACCTGGGGGTCAGGTCGAAGTGGGGGTCGACCTATCCCCAGATCTGGGCAATTTCAGCTCCTGTGACGTGTTTTTATGTGTTGTACGGGTCGGATGGCTTCTAGGTCAATATAAGGGATCTAAAACACTCTCTACACGTATAAATACATAGTAAGACCTAAACCTAATTCATAACAATTCCTTAAGACACCTCCTGAGACGACCCCAAACCCCGAACTGACGACGGCAAGGGTAATCCTTGGAATATAACACATAAACAGATAATAGCAGAACAGAATTAAATAAATACACCAGATAATGAACAATAGAATATATTGGTTAAACGTAATCATCAGAGTTACACAGTATACAGGATCATACTTAGTACAAATACAGTTCAGCTATACATAAATGTCTACAACGGAAAACAAACAAAATATGTACAATAGGAGCTGAATAGCATAAAATAGATAAATGATATAATCCATCTTCAGCTCCAGCTATCCAGAAAGAGCCAGCTAAACCTGAATACAAGGTTGCCCGTGTAGGAAAAGGGGCACCCGAGTTTGAAAGTGAAACAAACTACGAGTCAGTCATGGGACTGGTATGAGAAATCTACTCAATACTTTTATAATATGGCTAATCATAGGACCACGCCACTTTCGTGGAACGGGTTTACTCCATTGGATTGCCAGTGCTTTAAAACAAATCTTTCTTTTAAACATCGCAATGCTTTTTATAAAAAATGAAGCCATTATAAGACTCAGTTCCCATTACACAATGCAACGCAAACCGGAGGATAGAGTTTTACCTTATAATGGCCAAAATATGATTGATACGAATAAAACAAAAGCATTTGATATTATTACTAGTGTTTATATGTTTCAAAAACAATTTCAAATCATAACTATCAATCATAGACGGCATGGGTACCATATATCATGTCGCCATATATATATATACAATCAAAACCGCACAGTCACGTATTTGGAAATTAGATTTCCGTCATGAACCAAGACAAAGGATAGTCCTTACCGACTTCGAGATACTCTAGCCCGCCCCTCAGGAACAGCCACAACTGCCCCTTGGATCGTCATGGCTGGTCCACCGATGTGGATTATTATTCCTGAACACTGCGTTTTCCCGCCCTATGGGGCGTAAACGAGCCAACGAATGGCTCCTTCACATAGTCACCGGAATATCCGAGGCACCTCGCAACATCAACAACTACATAACTAAAATGTCAGGCCGTGTAAAAACACCGACACAACTCCAAGCTAGAAAGAAACGTAGGCCCTCCCTGATGTCCTCTCCCGTTTCTGGTTCATACCGGGGTGCGAGGCTCGCGAATTCACGTTATACACAAAGCTACGCCACACAGGCGGTGCTTTGATCATCAATCACAAGACTTTGCTTTTCAACAGAAGCCCTGTTCACTGCATCTTAGCATGCCACACCGGCAATTCACACCATGCAACTGATGGTTATCAATCGAACAGAATGAATTCCAATATCAGACACACTGTAACAACCCGTATTTTCAATAACCTGTTATAACATAAATCGAGGCAGAATTTAATTCTAAAATCTGAATCAAGGGAAACGGGCTATGCCATTGCGTTCGTCTCGGGAAAATACGCGAAATAGAGTCCGAGTTTTCGAAAATCGGAGTCCGTATGACCCAGTTAAGTTTTCAGAAATTTCCATAGTAAAAAAAACAGATTTAAATTTTAAATTAAAAACAAGGATTAGGGCTAACTGGCGTCAGGCGGGAAAACTCCCGCCAAGACCCCCATGTCGACAGGCATGTCGACAGGGGTATAAGGGTGTCGACTGCCCTGTCGACAGCCCTGTCGACACGGGGTGGCCGGGCAGTTTTGCCTGGCGCACCATTTTGATTTGGGCTTGGTTGTGTGGCTTGGTTCTAGAGAATTCCGAAATCTGATGGACCTAATTCAACCTAGGGTTAATCCTATGGTCTAAATCACTAGCCTAATCTATAAATAAGACCATAACCTACCCTAAATCATTCATTATTCATTCTAGCAACCAAACTATGTCAAATTGAATTCTCAAATGGCCTCCACCTAAAAACCCTAGCCTCCACCCTCTTCAAAAATCATTCCTATGAAGGTTTTGATGTTCATACAAGCATTTCTAAGTTGTATGAATGATCATTAGCTTGCATACATCATCAAGTTGCAAGCTTTATTTGCTAAGCTAAAGTTTTTGGGATTTTTGTTAATTGGAGCTTTGTTTTGGGTTTTTATATGCTTGCATAAAGGGCTTCTCAATCTTTATTAGTAGATTTGTGTCTTCATAATATTTGTAAGCCCTCTTACCTTCATTTTAGAAACTCTAAAGTTAATATGTGATGAAAGTTGGGATTTATGCATGTTTAATAAGTTATGCATGTTTATGCAAGTTCACTATGCTATGTTATGCATGTTTAATAAGTTATGCATGCTTATGCAAGTTCACTATGCTATGTTATGCATGTTTAATAAGTTATGTATGCTTATGCGAGTTCACTATGCTATGTTACACATGGTTGATAAGTTATGCATGTTTATGCAAGTTCACTATGCCATGATTTGCAAGTTTAACAAGTTATGCATGTTTATGCAAGTTCACTATGTCATGATTTGCAAGTTTAACAAGTTATGCATGTTTATGCAAGTTCACTATGCTAAGTTATGCAAGTCCAACATGTTATGCATGTTTATTATGATATGTAAGATTCATCATGTATGTTGTGTCAAGTTCCCTCTTTCTATCCTTTATGCGTTATAACGAATATGTAAGCGATAGAATGACGTTGGGGGGTTTGGGGTAAAACTTAAAATACATGAAAATATGAGATTGAGAATTTACCTATTAAGTTAGGTCTACCCCTTGGGAATTTACCTATTAAGTTAGGTCTACCCAAGTATTTGTTAAACTTGTAATTATGTTTTGAAAATAAAGTGGACATGACACTTAGAAAACATAAGTGTGGCCAACTCGAGGTTGGGTTGAGTTTGTGGCGTAAACCTACCCGGAACCGACCGGCTTAACTAGTTGCTACAAACAATAGGACCCAATGTGAGAAGTTGGTCATGTGTACCTTGGACCCGAGGTTAGACCAAGTTGTGGTGTAAAGCTACCCGGACCCGCCCGGCCTAACTAGTAACCACAACAAGGTCTAATGTGAGAGGTTGAGTGCATTAAATTAATTAATGCCTCATGATTAGGGTTAAGTCATGGCCCACTAATACTTAACCAATTTTGGGGATACGAGGGATTAAATGGGGTTAAGTGGTGAACTGTTGGTTACACTTAACTAATTTAATCCATGATTAGTGAGGGGTTAAACCACACTTAACCCTCTTAGAAAACCCTAGCAACGTGGTCTGTTCCAGCAGTAATCCCAGTTTGGTATCATTCACAATCCTAGAGGCTAGGCTAGGGCGGGGCATGATTACTGGACTGATGTAAGCGACCAAAGCGACGGCTGATTGGTACAGTGGTGCGGGTCCAGGCGGGCTACGGACGTGCACGTAGTCCGGTGTTGGACAAACTCGAGGCACGGGTACCAGTAGGTTTAGACTGTGCATTATTGCTTAGGTGTCTGGGGTTGACACCCGAGGGCTTGATACACCCGAAGGTGGACCCAATACAGTCTGACTACAACCATATGTGGGCCGTATGGACACCAACACTTGACGTGTTAGGTTTATAGGGAGCCGATCGACTAGACCGTTGGGCTGGACCTTGCATTAAGGTCACCTCATGCTATTGGGCCAAAGTTTGGGCTGAGGGATCAATACCTGTTATGTTAGTTGCTAGTACACTGTGGTGCAAAGCTTAATCTTCTTTATGTGATGACACCTTTGTCTATTGCTAGTATGTTCATCTCAGTTTCCATCATGATGTTAACTTTATTAGTTTATAGACTGATCGTAGTAGGGCTTACCAGTCTTTTTGACTGACCTGTTTTCTTTCGCTTCTTTTCTTCCGTTCCCCCCCCCCCCCCAGGTTCTCAGGGAGGGAACAGTGGTGCTTAGCTTGGATCGCTTGCTTGTTCACTGGATAGCTCATGTATGTCTGGACATTGAGCTCGCTATGGTTTATCATCTTTATTTTGGGGATAGCACTATGTATTTCAGTATTTCTGTTTATGATGTACTAGACATGTTTATTTTGGCAGTTGACTTTATGATGTACTAGACTTGTTTTGAGATGGTTTGAGATATTCCGCTGTTTTATTCTCACTTACTCTGTTTTACATATATATTTATGTTCTTGTTCTGCCTTGATATATCATTATGCATGCTTACCCAGTTCTAACGCCCCCAGAAGCTAGTGCCCCCGAAAGAGTGACCCTAGCGGAGGTGGGGTGTTACAAATTTGGTATCAGAGCATATGGTTTACAAGAAAGAACAAAAAGTTTTTAAAAGGCTTTTGAAAAACTATATTCAAAACAAGTATAAAGTATTTTCAAAAGAAAAGTCTAGTATTTTAAAAGGCTATTCCCCAAAAAGCCATTAGCGTTATCCTTCGTTCCCTTGACCTAATCTTATCTTATCATTCGTTTCAGTATGGCTGAGGATCTTGCCATCCCGGATGGAGTAAATGTGCCACTCTGGTATAGGAGACTTCTAGAAGCTAGGGCGGCAGCCGGCCCCGCAAACCCTACTCCCACTCCTCCTCCTGTAGTTGAGAATCCTCCCCCTAATGTCCCTCCTCCGGTGGTCCCTGTTCCTCCTCCTCCAGTGGTTAATATTCCTCCTCCCGTTGCTAATGTTCCTCCCCCTCCTGTTGCTGAGGCTCCTCTTCCTCCTCCTCCCCCTCAGCATCCTCAGGTTGAGTTCACGAAGGTTTGTAAAGACTTCAAGGCGATGGGAGGCAAGAATTTCCTAGGCACGGAATCTTTTGTTGAAGCTAGGAATTGGCTGAAAGACACTGAGGACTTGTTTGCTATCTTTAGGATTGATGACGAGAGGAAGATCTTATTGACAGTATGGCTTTTGAAGGACGAAGCAGCCTATTGGTGGGAGGTCACCAATGGGACGAGGCCCGTTGAGACTTGGGCCGATTTGAGGGCTAGATTTGTGGCCAAGTTTCTATCTTCTGCTGAGGCGAATTTACAGATGGAGAAGTTCATTGCATTAAAGCAAGGTGATATGTCTGTCAAGGAGTATGTGAACAAGTTTAATCAGCTGGCCCGTTTTGGTTTGGATATGGTGAACACTCCTGAGAAGAAGGCTCTTCGATTTGCTAGAGGGTTGAATGAGTCGCTGCAGGGTTTGGCGATGTCACATATTCCGCATGGGGCTACTTTTGAGAGTTTGGTCGATATGGCTCTACTTCAGGGAGATGGAAAGAAAGAGGTCAAGTCGAGTGATACTCAAGCAAAGAAGACTGATTCTCAGGGTAAAGGCAATCAAGGTGGTCATAGCAGTCAGGGGAATCAGAGCAAGAACAAGAAGGGGAACAACAACAAAGGCAAGGGAAAGTGCAATTACTGTGGGGTGCCTGGACACTTTGCTAAGGATTGTAGGAAGAAGAAAAGGAAGCTTAGTGGTGGATGTTTTTCCTGTGGTGAGACTGGACACTTTAGCAAGGAATGCCCGAAGAAGAAAGGACAGGCTGGACCTTCAGGAGGGCAAGTTCATGCTCTCAATACCGCTCCAGTTCCCGATCGAGGTAGTGTTTCTGTTGAGAACCTTGTTTATGTTTCCGATCTTCCAGTTCGTACCTTGTTTGATTCTGGTGCATCACATAGCTTTATTTCATCTGATCTTGTTGATAGTTTGCACCTTAGTACTAGCTTAGTGGATGATCCCGTTTGTGTTTCGAATCCCATTGGGGGTTCTGCTCATCTATCTATGATATGTGAGGATCTGAGGATCTCTATACTCAGTGTAGAGTTCTTGTGTAGTGCGTATGTTCTTGGTTTCAGGGGATACGGATTGATATTGGGCATGGATTGGCTGTCCAGATATGGAGCCATTCTTGATTGTGAGCATAGGGTTGTGAGGCTTGTGACTCGCCTTGGCAACACCTTAGAGATTTCATGCAATCCGAAGGATCCCGTCATGTTGTGCTATCTTGAATCTCTCGACTCGTCAGAGGAAGCCCTTCAGTCTGTAAGGGTGGTCCGAGATTATCCAGATGTTTTTGAAGAAGTTAAGGGGTTGCCCCCTAAACGAGAGATTGATTTTCGCATTTATCTGGTGGATAATGCTAAGCCTGTTTCTTTGCCCGTTCGGCACATGGCTCCGCGTGAGAGACGGGAGCTCAGCAAGCAAGTAAAGGAGTTACTTGAGAAGAACTTCATCAGACGAAGTATATCCGAATGGGGAGCGCCTGTGGTGTTTGCTACTAAGGCAGATGGTTCTCTTCGACTCTGTGTGGACTATAGAGAATTGAATAAGCTGACTAAGAAGAACAGACACCCGTTACCGAGGATCGATGATCTCTTTGACCAGCTTGTTGGTGCTTCTGTTTTCTCTCAGCTTGATCTTGCTACTGGATTTCATCAGCTCAGAGTGGCTGAAGATAGTATAGACAAGACTGCATTCAGAACTCCAGATGGATTCTTTGAATGGCTTGTTATGCCGTTCGGTTTGACGAATGCACCCGCGTATTTCGTGGACTTGATGAGTAGGGTGTTTCGAGAGTTCTTGAACAAGTTTGTCGTGGTCTTTGTGGATGATATTCTGATCTTCTCCAAGGATGAAGAAGAGCACGCGAGGCATCTTGTAGAGGTGATGGATACGCTTAGAGCGCATCAGCTAAAGGCCAAGTTCTCCAAGTGTCACTTTTGGAGAAGGGAAGTTAGATTCCTTGGGCATATCGTATCCAAGCAAGGCTTAGCGGTGGATCCCGCTAAGGTGGTTGCAGTTCAGGATTGGAAGACTCCAAGGAATGCAACCGAGGTGAGAAGTTTTCTAGGTCTTGCGGGTTTTTACCGGAAGTTCATCAAGGACTTCGCGAAGATATCCGCTCCTCTTACTAAGTTGACGAAGAAGCACTTAGTTTTTGCTTGGGATATGGACTGTGAGCTTGCTTTTCAGAGACTCAAGAGGGCCCTTACCTCAGCACCCGTTCTAGCTTTGCCCAATGGAGGGAAATTATTTATAGTATACACCGATGCGTGTGGCACGGGGTTGGGAGCTATTCTGATGCAAGAAGGCAGAGTGATATGCTTTGGCGGTAGACAACTCAAAGTGCATGAGAAGAATTATCCCACTCATGACTTAGAGTTGGCAGCAATAGTATATGCACTCAAGGCATGGCGCCATTATCTTCTGGAAGAAAGATTTGAGCTTTATACTGATCATAAGTCTTTGAAGTATCTCTTTTCGCAGAAGGATCTGAACTTGAGGCAGCAAAGATGGATGGAATTCTTGGCGTCCTATGATTTTGATATAGCCTATATCCCTGGCAAGGGGAATGTTGTAGCGGATGCGTTGAGTAGAAAAAGGTTGACACTAAGTCCTCTATTTGTTGAGATGAAGAATTTAGAGTTCTTGGCAACCTTTGATTTCTCTTTGGCGGTTGAGTCGATGACCGGTTCTTTAGCATCTCTTGAACTCAGGCCTACCCTTCTGGATCAAGTTGGGGCTTCGCAGAAGGAAGACCCTCAGATAATTGAGATCATGGATAAGCTGATTCGAGAGGAGACATCTAGTCACCTTGCTCGATATTCTATAGATGATAAGGGTTGGCTGAGGAGAGACGGAAGGCTTTGTGTTCCGATGGTGGAAGACTTGGTGAGGAAAGTTCTTGATGAAGCACATCGCTCCAAGTTGACTATACATCCGGGTGGAGATAAGATGTATAAGGATATGAAGCGCATTTTCTTCTGGCCTGGAATGAAGAAGGATGTGGCCGAGTTTGTCTCTAGATGTGTTGTTTGTCAGAGAGTAAAAGCCGAGTCGAAGAAGCCCGGTGGGCTATTGTAACAACCCGTATTTTCAATAACCTGTAATAACATAAATCGAGGCAGAATTTAATTCTAAAATGGGAATCAAGGGAAACGGGCTATGCCATTGTGTTCGTCTCGGAAAAATACGCGAAATAGAGTCCGAGTTTTCGAAAATCGGAGTCCGTATGACCAAGATATGGCCTCGCGAAGTTTCACGAAAATTCCCAAATTAAAGTATACTTAATTTAGTGAAATGGGTTGTGTAGATATATATATATATATATATATTGATATATATATATATATATAATTGAAAATTTAATAAATAAATATGCAAAAATGCTCAAAACAGCGAATTGGGAGAGGGGAATAACCGAACCGGCCGATTTTTGAAGTCGACCCGAGCCCGCTGGGTCGACTAGGGGTTAATCCAGGGTGTTTGGCTGTCAACCCGTGGGCCGATTCGCTCAAGTGCAGATTTTGCATTTGAATGGTTCTCATGGTCCATCTTTAATCTAAAGGCCCTAGATGGTTCCTACACTTGACTTCTTCCCCAAGACATGCTTTGATGGCTTGGATTGAATCTAGGGTTAATCCTATGGCCTAAAACACTTGCCTAATCTATAAATAAGACCCTAACCTACCCTAATTCATTCATAATTAAACCTAGTGACTAAACTATGGCAAAATGCTAGCTCTCATGGCCTCCACTAATTTTATGAAGAGGGTTGCATACTAATCACTCTCTAATCAACTTCTAATCCCTTCTTAGCATCTTAATCTTCTTCATTTGGTGTTCAAAGTTGCTAGTTGTGAGTTTCTATCACTTTGATGATCTTTTGGTAAACTAATTAGATGAGATGTGATGAGATTTATGGTTTTGTATGTGGGTTAATGAGCTTTGAATCATATGATATGATGTTAGCATTAATCTTATGTTTATGCATGTTGAGTATGTAAGCTTATGCAAGTTTAATATGATGTATGTTATGTTTGCATGATGCTAAATATGCAAGTTGTGGGCTATGTAATCATATGCATGTTATGCAAGTTCATGGTAATATGCTATGCAAGTTACATGTTTGTTAATATGCAAGTTACATGTTTGTTAATATGCAAGTTACATGTATGTAAATATGCAAGTTACATGTTTGTTAATATGCAAGTTACATGTTTGTTAATATGCAAGTTACATGTATGTAAATATGCAAGTTACATGTTTCTTTATATGCAAGTTACATGTTTGTTAATATGCGAGTTACATGTATGTAAATATGCAAGTTACATGTTTATTAATATGCAAGTTCATGATGACACATTATGCAAGTCTATAAGCTAATATGCAAGTTTGTTATGCAAAATGAATATGTAAGTTATGTGACATATTATATGCAAGTTATGTGACATGTTATGCAAGTTCATATGCAAGTTATGTGTTTGTTAATATGCAAGATGGCACCTTTGAAACATGTTCATTCATATGCAAGTTGACACCTTTTATATGTGCTATATCATGAACGAAATTACGTGGGAACGATGGGGTAATTAAATGCATAAGTTAATAAGATTGTGTGAAATTAATATAATTATGCATAACACAAAATAAATAAACATAGTATGGGAATTTGCCTATTTGGTTAGGTGTACCCATACTATGTGTTGGGAATTTACCTATTGAGTTAGGTCTACCCCATGGGAATTTACCTATTAAGTTAGGTCTACCCATGTTAAGAAAACTTGATTAATTAGGGATAATTAATATAAAATTATGAGGGTGATTAATTAGGTGTAATTAATTGACTAAGACACGAGGTTGGACTCAGTTGTAGCGTAAAACTGCCCGGACCCAACCGGCTTAACCAGTTGCTACAAATGTTAGCCCAATGTGAGAGGTCTTAGGCACAAACTAAATACGTAATTAATGTAAAGACACGAGGTTAGACTCTGTTATGACATAAGGCTGCCCGGACCCAACCGGCTTAACCAGCGGTCATAAAAGACAGTCTAATGTGAGAGGTCTTTACAAAGGTTACGTTCTTAATTAATTAATTAAGAAACACTTAACCACATTAGCATGTAGAGGGACATGAGGGGTTAAGTGGGTGCCTCGGGTGGCATGAGAAAATCTAGTGGTTGCCTTGGGTGGCAATAGAAAATACGATTAGAATACTTAACCAAAATAGAACATGTAATTAAAACATGATTAAAGGGTTAAGTGGGATATACTAGAAAAAGGGACAAGCTTAGGTGGGTAGCTTGTGGAGGCCCATTTCAACCAGTAACCCATACGTATCTTTGTGGGCTCGACCCATGTCGAGGACGGGACACGCATACTGGGCTTGACTGTAAGAGGCAAACGGGTTAGCGGTGGCAACGCAAGTCCAACGGGCTTCATATGCGTGAGTGGGCCCGGGCTGGTAGGTAAGCCGTTGTTGCATCGTGTAGATATAAGCCGTGCACTGTTAGTTTTATCAGGTTGCCACGTTGGGGAATGGTACACCCCACGGTGGGGCCAGCACGGGTATCTACGTTAGGGAGCCGATCGAATGGGGAGTAGTGTGTACATCTGGTGGATTGTAGGGCCCCGTGGCGCCTACTTGGTCACCTAGGGGTACGCAAGTACTATTAGGTTAATTTTAAAAGTCCTTGGGTGGGATCAACCTTTAAGTTAGGAACGACTGGTGTGGTGCAGTTTAGTAATTTACCTTAGGAAGGGTAGATGCGTCTTTATCTTTTATCTTGGTTTAGTTAACTGCTTAGTATAGCCGTTCATCCCTATATGTTACCGTATATCAAGTTATGTCTTCTCTGGTTACTTTAACGATTGTATTGTTAAAGTTATAGGACTCACTCAGACTTATGTCTGACCCCGTTGTTTTTACCTTTTTCCCAACCCTCAGGTCCTACGGTGGATCCTAGCAGTAGTGGAGCTTGATCGGATTGCTGTCCCAGTCTTTAGGAGCTTGGATAGATGTAAAGCTCAAGTTATCCAGTTATCTTTTCTTTTGTTTTGGCTATTGTGTGAGAGTGGGATTATGTACTTCTTTATTTTGATGGATATTGTACTTGACTTTTATTTTGGTTTTATGATGTAACCAGACATGTTTTACTTCCGCTGTTATGAGAAGATGTTTTAAAATTTCAAGTACTGTTTATATCTGTCTTGTTGTAATTTTTCTGTTCTATATTCACTAAAATACTCCACCGATGCTATGGCATTCCCTTAGTGAGTGACCCTAGCGGGAGTGGGGTGTTACACGTGGTATCAGAGCTTAAGGTTACCAGAACAGATAAATTTTTTGAGAAAAACTACTTTCTAAGAGTATTTTCGAAGAAAGTATTTTTAAAAGCATGTCTTCTAAGAGAAAAAGTTTTTGAAAAAGAAAAGCATAATCCCCAATAGCCATATCTTTATCTTTCGGAATCTCCTTTTTGAATCTTTCCTCTTTCGTTTCAGCATGGCTGAAGATCTTAACATCCCGGAGGGTTTAGTTATACCACTATGGTATAGGAGGTTGCAAGAGGCTAGGGCCGCGGCTGCGGGTCCAGCCAATGCTACTACACCAGAGACAACCGCTCCTCCTCCTCAGCCTAGAGTGGATAATTTTGCTAAGGTTTGCAAGGGGTTCAAGGCGATAGGAGGAAAACCTTTTCTAGGTTCAGAGACCTTCGTAGAGGCTAGAGATTGGCTTAAGGAAGTGGAAGAGTTGCTAGATATCTTCGAAGTGGAAGAGGGAAAGAAAGTCAAGTTGGCGGCTTGGTTAATGAAGGGAGAGGCCTCATTCTGGTGGGAGGTCACTAATGGAGAACGCCCTGTTGACTCTTGGGCAGATTTTAAGCAAAGATTTGGGGCTAAGTTTCTCTCAAGGGCGGAAGAGAATCTGCTTATGGAGAAGTTCTTGAATTTGAAGCAAGGGAATCTCACGGTGAAAGAATATGTCAACAAATTCAATCAATTAGCAAGGTTTGGCATAGAGTTGGTGAATACACCGGAGAAGAAGGCTTTGAGGTTCGTTAGAGGCTTGAACGAACCATTGCAAGGAATAGCTATGACTCACATTCCTATGGGGGCCACTTTTGAGAAGCTTGTCTACATGGCACTTATGCATGAGGATGATAAGAATTCTAAGGCACCAGAGAAAAAGGGGGATCAGAAGAAACCGCAACAGCAACAACAAGGCAAGGGCGGAAAAGGCAATGGTGACAAAAAGAAGACGAAGAAGAAGTGCTTCAATTGTGGAACACCAGGACACCTCAGTAAGGATTGTCGCAAAAAGAAGAAGACCGGTTGCTTTCATTGTGGTGAAGCAGGGCATCTTGTGAAAAACTGCCCAAAGAAGGGGCAGAAGACGGGGTCTACCTCAGGAGGCCAGGTGCAAGCTCTTATAGCACCACCTCAGTCAGGGGGGCAAGTTCAGGTTCTCTCAGTTCCACCGATTCAGCAGAGAGGTAGAACTATTTCCGTTGAAAGTCTGGTTTTTCTGTTTGATCATCCAGTTCGTACTTTGTTTGACTCTGGCGCATCGCATTCTTTTATCTCATCATCGTTAGTTGAGTCACTGCACTTAGACACCAGTCTAGTTGATGATCCCTTGGTTGTCTCAAACCCAATTGGGGGCTCCATATATCTGTCTATGATATGTTTGGGTTTGAAGATTTCTATACTTAGCGTTGAGTTTAGATGTGATGCTTTTGTATTGGGCTTCACGGGCTATGGGTTGATCTTGGGCATGGACTGGTTATCCAGTAATGGTGCCGTTCTTGATTGCGAAAGGAGAGTTGTCAGGCTCATGACCCGCTTGGGTAACACTCTCGAGATCTCTTGCAATCCCATGGAATCTGTTTTGCTAAGTTATCTTGAATCGCTCGATGCTTCGGTCGAAAGTTTGTGTTCTGTCAGAGTAGTCCGGGAATATCCGGATGTGTTTGAAGAAGTAAAGGGTTTGCCTCCGAAGCGGGAGATAGATTTCCGAATTTATTTGGTGGATAATGCCAAACCAGTGTCTTTGCCAGTACGCCACATGGCTCCTCGTGAGAGAAGAGAACTTCATAAGCAAGTAGGGGAGTTGCTTGAGAAGGGGTTCATAAGGCGAAGTATATCGGAGTGGGGAGCTCCAGTAGTGTTTGCCACGAAGGCGGATGGGTCCCTCAGACTTTGTGTGGATTATAGGGAACTTAATAAGCTCACGAAGAAGAATAGACACCCATTACCGAGGATAGATGATCTCTTTGATCAGTTGGTTGGCGCGTCAGTATTTTCGCAGATGGACTTAGCTACAGGGTTTCATCAGTTAAGAGTGGCGGAGGACAGTATAGAGAAGACTGCTTTCCGGACTCCGGATGGTTTTTATGAGTGGCTAGTGATGCCATTTGGGTTGACAAACGCCCCCGCATACTTTGTTGATCTCATGAGTAGAGTGTTCAGAGAGTATCTGAATAAGTTTGTAGTAGTTTTTGTGGATGACATCTTGGTCTTTTCCAAGAATGAAGAAGAGCATGCCTTACATCTCAAGGAAGTGTTGGAGACTCTTCGAGCGCATAGTCTTAAAGCTAAATTCTCTAAATGCCATTTTTGGAGAAGAGAAGTGCGATTCTTAGGGCATGTGGTCTCTAAGGAAGGGATAGCTGTGGATCCCGCAAAGATAGTATCTATCCAGGATTGGAAAGTTCCTAGAAATGCTACCGAGGTAAGAAGTTTCTTGGGGTTGGCAGGATATTATAGGAAGTTCATCAAAGACTTCGTGAAGATATCAGCCCCATTAACCCGCTTGACGAAGAAGAATCTGGTTTTCTCATGGGATGTAGATTGTGATGATGCTTTCCGACGGTTAAAGAGAGCTTTGACCACCGCTCCAGTTTTAGTGCTTCCAGATGGGAGTAAGCCGTTTGTTGTTTATACCGATGCTTGTGGAACAGGATTAGGCGCAGTCTTGATGCAGGAGGGAAGGGTAATAGCCTATGGAGGGAGACAATTGAGAGTGCATGAGAAGAATTACCCTACCCATGATCTAGAGTTGGCCGCGATTGTTTTCGCACTTAAGTCTTGGCGCCATTATCTTCTTGGTGAGAGATTCGAGTTGTTCACCGACCATAAATCATTGAAGTACTTATTCTCTCAGAAGGATTTAAACTTAAGACAGCAAAGGTGGATGGAGTTCTTAGCATCCTATGATTTCGAGATAGCGTATACCCCTGGTAAGGGTAACGTGGTGGCAGACGCCTTAAGTAGAAAAAGGCTATCTTTGAGTCCATTGTTCGTGGAACGACGAAGCTTGGAGTTTCTTTCTTTGTTTGACTTCAGACCTTCTGTTGATTTTGTACCTGGTTTGTTGGCATCCTTGGAGGTTAGACCTACTCTTTTGAGACGGATTGGCGAGGCTCAGCGAGACGACCCACAGTTGGTTGTGTTGGTAGAGAAGCTTATAAGAGGGGAGTCGTCCAGCCATTTGGGTAGATACACCATAGATGATAAGGGATGGTTGCATAGAGACGGTAGACTTTGTGTACCGCAAGATGAGGGTTTGAAGAAGGCTATTTTGGATGATGCACATCGTTCAAGAATGACTATTCATCCCGGTGGAGACAAAATGTACCAAGACATGAAGAGAGTTTTCTTTTGGGCCGGTATGAAGAAAGATGTGGCCGAGTATGTGGCTAGATGCTTAGTGTGCCAACAAGTTAAAGTGGAGCAAAGGAAACCCGGTGGGTTGCTACACCCATTGGAAGTTCCACAGTGGAAGTGGGATAGTGTCTCGATGGATTTCATCGACGGGTTACCGAGATCGAGGAAGGGCAATACGGGAATTTGGGTTGTGGTAGACAGACTTACAAAGAGTGCCCATTTTATACCCGTAAAGAGTAAGAGGACCGCTCCATGGCTTGCTTCAGTCTATGTTAGAGAGATTGTTAGATTGCATGGCGTACCATCCAGCATTGTGAGTGATCGAGATCCTATTTTCACTAGTGAGTTTTGGAGAAGTTTGCAAGAGGCGGTAGGGACTCAGTTGTGTTTGAGCACCGCATATCATCCTCAGACGGACGGTCAGACCGAGAGGGTGAACCGTATCTTAGAAGATCTTTTGAGGCTTTGTATCTTGGATTTTGGAGGTACATGGGAAGAACATCTTCCTTTGGTGGAGTTCGCATATAATAACAGCTTTCAGTCCAGTATTGGTATGGCTCCTTTCGAAGCTCTTTATGGAAGGCCTTGTCGATCTCCTACATGTTGGTGGGAATCTACGGATAAGATCTTGCTTGGGCCGGATATGGTTAGAGAGACTTCAGAGAAGATTGATTTAATTCGAAAAAGGATGAAAGCAGCGCAAGATAGACAGAAATCTTATGCGGATCGGAGAAGGACGGATCTTGAGTTTGAGGTTGGGGACATGGTTTTTGTCAAAGTATCTCCATTGAGAAATGTTGTTCGCTTTGGGTCCGTAGGGAAGTTAGCACCGAGATTTGTTGGGCCGTTTCCTATTAAGGAAAGGATTGGACGGATGGCATATAGGGTGGAGTTGCCCGACAGACTTAGTGGTGTTCATGATGTATTCCATGTATCACATTTGAGGAAGTGCTTACATGAGACCGCGGAGGTGGTAGAGCCGAGCTTGCTTAGAGATGTAGAGGTAGAGCGTGATGCGACGATTCGACGAGCTCCTACTCGCATCCTTGGGTCAGAAACTAGGAAGTTGAGGAACAGAGAAGTTCAGCTAGTTAAAGTGCAATGGGGAGATGACGAAAGCAATGCTACTTGGGAGACGGAAGCAAAGATGCGTTCTTTGTATCCATTTCTTTTTGAGAGTATGTCTTTTAACTTCTCCTTTATTGCTTGTCTAGTACTTATCTTATCTTTAGTATATCCTCTCGCTAATACCTATGACCTTTAGATAGGGTAAAACCTATGGTTGAGACATGTGTTTGAAACATGTTATGGTTGATGGATGCATATGGATGCAATTGTTTGCTAGTGGTTGCTCGTGGATGCATATACACACACATTAGGCACTAGATCGGCTCAGTCACTTCATGTTGCATATTGCATAAATGGATGTGGTAGTTAGATTGATGGATGTATCATGGCTGTGTTATCATATGGATGATGCATTTTTGTGTATGGTTGTGCACGCATGTAGAAATTTGTATATGTCAATAGGGTTTCGCATACATATTGGATGCATGGCACTATCATGGTTTGCATTAAGGAGGTTTACTGTATCAGTAACCGCCTGATTTTCGCATTAGGTAAGTACATATACACACACTTTTGCATATATCCATCCAGCATTTAGAATCTTGTAAGGACAATGATTGCTCGTGGATGATGCTTTGAGTAGATGGATGATTGGATGGTAGGATACGTTCTTCCTAACTTGAAGATTTCGGGGACGAAATCCTTTAAGGAGGGGAGAATGTAACAACCCGTATTTTCAATAACCTGTAATAACATAAATCGAGGCAGAATTTAATTCTAAAATGGGAATCAAGGGAAACGGGCTATGCCATTGTGTTCGTCTCGGAAAAATACGCGAAATAGAGTCCGAGTTTTCGAAAATCGGAGTCCGTATGACCAAGATATGGCCTCGCGAAGTTTCACGAAAATTCCCAAATTAAAGTATACTTAATTAAGTGAAATGGGTTGTGTAGATATATATATATATATATATATATATATTGATATATATATATATATATAATTGAAAATTTAATAAATAAATATGCAAAAATGCTCAAAACAGCGAATTGGGAGAGGGGAATAACCGAACCGGCCGATTTTTGAAGTCGACCCGAGCCCGCTGGGTCGACTAGGGGTTAATCCAGGGTGTTTGGCTGTCAACCCGTGGGCCGATTCGCTCAAGTGCAGATTTTGCATTTGAATGGTTCTCATGGTCCATCTTTAATCTAAAGGCCCTAGATGGTTCCTACACTTGACTTCTTCCCCAAGACATGCTTTGATGGCTTGGATTGAATCTAGGGTTAATCCTATGGCCTAAAACACTTGCCTAATCTATAAATAAGACCCTAACCTACCCTAATTCATTCATAATTAAACCTAGTGACTAAACTATGGCAAAATGCTAGCTCTCATGGCCTCCACTAATTTTATGAAGAGGGTTGCATACTAATCACTCTCTAATCAACTTCTAATCCCTTCTTAGCATCTTAATCTTCTTCATTTGGTGTTCAAAGTTGCTAGTTGTGAGTTTCTATCACTTTGATGATCTTTTGGTAAACTAATTAGATGAGATGTGATGAGATTTATGGTTTTGTATGTGGGTTAATGAGCTTTGAATCATATGATATGATGTTAGCATTAATCTTATGTTTATGCATGTTGAGTATGTAAGCTTATGCAAGTTTAATATGATGTATGTTATGTTTGCATGATGCTAAATATGCAAGTTGTGGGCTATGTAATCATATGCATGTTATGCAAGTTCATGGTAATATGCTATGCAAGTTACATGTTTGTTAATATGCAAGTTACATGTTTGTTAATATGCAAGTTACATGTATGTAAATATGCAAGTTACATGTTTGTTAATATGCAAGTTACATGTTTGTTAATATGCAAGTTACATGTATGTAAATATGCAAGTTACATGTTTCTTTATATGCAAGTTACATGTTTGTTAATATGCGAGTTACATGTATGTAAATATGCAAGTTACATGTTTATTAATATGCAAGTTCATGATGACACATTATGCAAGTCTATAAGCTAATATGCAAGTTTGTTATGCAAAATGAATATGTAAGTTATGTGACATATTATATGCAAGTTATGTGACATGTTATGCAAGTTCATATGCAAGTTATGTGTTTGTTAATATGCAAGATGGCACCTTTGAAACATGTTCATTCATATGCAAGTTGACACCTTTTATATGTGCTATATCATGAACGAAATTACGTGGGAACGATGGGGTAATTAAATGCATAAGTTAATAAGATTGTGTGAAATTAATATAATTATGCATAACACAAAATAAATAAACATAGTATGGGAATTTGCCTATTTGGTTAGGTGTACCCATACTATGTGTTGGGAATTTACCTATTGAGTTAGGTCTACCCCATGGGAATTTACCTATTAAGTTAGGTCTACCCATGTTAAGAAAACTTGATTAATTAGGGATAATTAATATAAAATTATGAGGGTGATTAATTAGGTGTAATTAATTGACTAAGACACGAGGTTGGACTCAGTTGTAGCGTAAAACTGCCCGGACCCAACCGGCTTAACCAGTTGCTACAAATGTTAGCCCAATGTGAGAGGTCTTAGGCACAAACTAAATACGTAATTAATGTAAAGACACGAGGTTAGACTCTGTTATGACATAAGGCTGCCCGGACCCAACCGGCTTAACCAGCGGTCATAAAAGACAGTCTAATGTGAGAGGTCTTTACAAAGGTTACGTTCTTAATTAATTAATTAAGAAACACTTAACCACATTAGCATGTAGAGGGACATGAGGGGTTAAGTGGGTGCCTCGGGTGGCATGAGAAAATCTAGTGGTTGCCTTGGGTGGCAATAGAAAATACGATTAGAATACTTAACCAAAATAGAACATGTAATTAAAACATGATTAAAGGGTTAAGTGGGATATACTAGAAAAAGGGACAAGCTTAGGTGGGTAGCTTGTGGAGGCCCATTTCAACCAGTAACCCATACGTATCTTTGTGGGCTCGACCCATGTCGAGGACGGGACACGCATACTGGGCTTGACTGTAAGAGGCAAACGGGTTAGCGGTGGCAACGCAAGTCCAACGGGCTTCATATGCGTGAGTGGGCCCGGGCTGGTAGGTAAGCCGTTGTTGCATCGTGTAGATATAAGCCGTGCACTGTTAGTTTTATCAGGTTGCCACGTTGGGGAATGGTACACCCCACGGTGGGGCCAGCACGGGTATCTACGTTAGGGAGCCGATCGAATGGGGAGTAGTGTGTACATCTGGTGGATTGTAGGGCCCCGTGGCGCCTACTTGGTCACCTAGGGGTACGCAAGTACTATTAGGTTAATTTTAAAAGTCCTTGGGTGGGATCAACCTTTAAGTTAGGAACGACTGGTGTGGTGCAGTTTAGTAATTTACCTTAGGAAGGGTAGATGCGTCTTTATCTTTTATCTTGGTTTAGTTAACTGCTTAGTATAGCCGTTCATCCCTATATGTTACCGTATATCAAGTTATGTCTTCTCTGGTTACTTTAACGATTGTATTGTTAAAGTTATAGGACTCACTCAGACTTATGTCTGACCCCGTTGTTTTTACCTTTTTCCCAACCCTCAGGTCCTACGGTGGATCCTAGCAGTAGTGGAGCTTGATCGGATTGCTGTCCCAGTCTTTAGGAGCTTGGATAGATGTAAAGCTCAAGTTATCCAGTTATCTTTTCTTTTGTTTTGGCTATTGTGTGAGAGTGGGATTATGTACTTCTTTATTTTGATGGATATTGTACTTGACTTTTATTTTGGTTTTATGATGTAACCAGACATGTTTTACTTCCGCTGTTATGAGAAGATGTTTTAAAATTTCAAGTACTGTTTATATCTGTCTTGTTGTAATTTTTCTGTTCTATATTCACTAAAATACTCCACCGATGCTATGGCATTCCCTTAGTGAGTGACCCTAGCGGGAGTGGGGTGTTACAGCTATTGCATCCTCTAGAGGTCCCGCTATGGAAGTGGGAGAGTATTTCTATGGACTTTGTTGACGGATTGCCAAGGTCAACAAAAGGGAATACAAGCATATGGGTCATTGTAGATAGACTTACGAAGAGTGCTCATTTCATTTCGGTGAAGAGCAAAAGGACCGCATCTGGACTAGCATCAGTATATCTTCGTGAGATAGTACGACTACATGGAGTCCCTTCCAGCATAGTCAGTGACCGAGACCCCATCTTTACTAGTCAGTTCTGGAACAGCTTGCAGGAAGCTATGGGCACGAGGTTGAACCTGAGTACGGCTTATCACCCGCAAACGGACGGTCAGACAGAAAGGGTGAATAGGGTACTTGAGGACTTGTTGAGGCTTTGTATTCTGGATTTTGGTGGTACTTGGGAAGACCATCTTCCTCTTGTTGAGTTTGCATATAATAACAGTTATCAGGCAAGCATAGGGATGGCACCATTTGAAGCTTTATATGGGAGGCCGTGCAAGTCGCCTACATGTTGGTGGGAGACTACAGAGAAGCTCATACTTGGGCCTGATATGATCAGAGATACGTCCGAGAAGATCGAATTGATTCGGAGACGAATGAAAGCGGCCCAAGACCGACAGAAATCCTATGCTGATAAGCGAAGATCCGATTTGGAGTTTGATGTTGGGGACATGGTTTTCGTAAAGGTTTCTCCTTTGCGGAATGTGGTCCGATTTGGAGCTGTTGGGAAGTTAGCACCGAGATTTGTTGGACCCTTCCCTATCATAGAGAGAATTGGGAAGATGGCTTATAAAGTGCAATTGCCCGAGAAGCTGTCCGGAGTGCATAATGTCTTTCATGTCTCGCATCTCCGAAAGTGCCTACATGAGTCCGCTGAGGTGGTTGAACCTAGCATTCTTGAAGACGTGGAAGTAGAGAAAGAGGCAACTTTGAGGAGAGCTCCGATTCGTATCTTGGGGACGGAGACCAAGAAGCTAAGGAATCGAGAGGTCAAGTTGGTGAAGGTTCAATGGGGTGAAGCCGAAGAAGACGCAACTTGGGAAACCGAGGAGAAGATGCGTGGGCTTTATCCATTCCTTTTTGAGGGTACACTCTCAATCTCTTTCCTTTGTTAGCATATCTTTCTCTTTGCTATCCATGTTTATCTAGTTATCGTGCTAATCTTGTCATGAGAACCTTAGGTAGAAACCCTTTGGATGAAACATGTGTTTGAGACATGTTATGTTTGATGGTTGCAAGTGGTTGCAAGTGTTTGCAAGTGGTTACTCGTGGATGCATGATACACATTAGGCACTAGATCGGCTCACACACTCCTCATATTGCATGTGCATGAGTGTTTATGCTTATTTTTGGATGAAATTTGTATGCAATCACATGGATGTTGCATATGGATGTATGATTGAGCACGCATGTAGATATTATACATTATGTTAGGGATTTGCATACATATGGATACATTTCACTAACATATTTTGCATTGATCTTTGCATTAGATAAGTGCATATACACACACTTTTGCATATGTTCATATAGCATTTAGAATCTTTTAAGGACAATGATTGCTCGTGGATGATGCTTTGAGTAGATGGATGATTGGATGGTAGGATACGTTCTTCCTAACTTGAAGATTTCGGGGACGAAATCCTTTGAGGAGGGGAGAATGTAACAACCCGTATTTTCAATAACCTGTTATAACATAAATCGAGGCAGAATTTAATTCTAAAATCTGAATCAAGGGAAACGGGCTATGCCATTGCGTTCGTCTCGGGAAAATACGCGAAATAGAGTCCGAGTTTTCGAAAATCGGAGTCCGTATGACCCAGTTAAGTTTTCAGAAATTTCCATAGTAAAAAAAACAGATTTAAATTTTAAATTAAAAACAAGGATTAGGGCTAACTGGCGTCAGGCGGGAAAACTCCCGCCAAGACCCCCATGTCGACAGGCATGTCGACAGGGGTATAAGGGTGTCGACTGCCCTGTCGACAGCCCTGTCAACACGGGGTGGCCGGGCAGTTTTGCCTGGCGCACCATTTTGATTTGGGCTTGGTTGTGTGGCTTGGTTCTAGAGAATTCCGAAATCTGATGGACCTAATTCAACCTAGGGTTAATCCTATGGTCTAAATCACTAGCCTAATCTATAAATAAGACCCTAACCTACCCTAAATCACTCATTATTCATTCTAGCAACCAAACTATGTCAAATTGAATTCTCAAATGGCCTCCACCTAAAAACCCTAGCCTCCACCCTCTTCAAAAATCATTCCTATGAAGGTTTTGATGTTCATACAAGCATTTCTAAGTTGTATGAATGATCATTAGCTTGCATACATCATCAAGTTGCAAGCTTTATTTGCTAAGCTAAAGTTTTTGGGATTTTTGTTAATTGGAGCTTTGTTTTGGGTTTTTATATGCTTGCATAAAGGGCTTCTCAATCTTTATTAGTAGATTTGTGTCTTCATAATATTTGTAAGCCCTCTTACCTTCATTTTAGAAACTCTAAAGTTAATATGTGATGAAAGTTGGGATTTATGCATGTTTAATAAGTTATGCATGTTTATGCAAGTTCACTATGCTATGTTATGCATGTTTAATAAGTTATGCATGCTTATGCAAGTTCACTATGCTATGTTATGCATGTTTAATAAGTTATGTATGCTTATGCGAGTTCACTATGCTATGTTACACATGGTTGATAAGTTATGCATGTTTATGCAAGTTCACTATGCCATGATTTGCAAGTTTAACAAGTTATGCATGTTTATGCAAGTTCACTATGCCATGATTTGCAAGTTTAACAAGTTATGCATGTTTATGCAAGTTCACTATGCTAAGTTATGCAAGTCCAACATGTTATGCATGTTTATTATGATATGTAAGATTCATCATGTATGTTGTGTCAAGTTCCCTCTTTCTATCCTTTATGCGTTATAACGAATATGTAAGCGATAGAATGACGTTGGGGGGTTTGGGGTAAAACTTAAAATACATGAAAATATGAGATTGGGAATTTACCTATTAAGTTAGGTCTACCCCTTGGGAATTTACCTATTAAGTTAGGTCTACCCAAGTATTTGTTAAACTTGTAATTATGTTTTGAAAATAAAGTGGACATGACACTTAGAAAACATAAGTGTGGCCAACTCGAGGTTGGGTTGAGTTTGTGGCGTAAACCTACCCGGAACCGACCGGCTTAACTAGTTGCTACAAACAATAGGACCCAATGTGAGAAGTTGGTCATGTGTACCTTGGACCCGAGGTTAGACCAAGTTGTGGTGTAAAGCTACCCGGACCCGCCCGGCCTAACTAGTAACCACAACAAGGTCTAATGTGAGAGGTTGGGTGCATTAAATTAATTAATGCCTCATGATTAGGGTTAAGTCATGGCCCACTAATACTTAACCAATTTTGGGGATACGAGGGATTAAATGGGGTTAAGTGGTGAACTGTTGGTTACACTTAACTAATTTAATCCATGATTAGTGAGGGGTTAAACCACACTTAACCCTCTTAGAAAACCCTAGCAACGTGGTCTGTTCCAGCAGTAATCCCAGTTTGGTATCATTCACAATCCTAGAGGCTAGGCTAGGGCGGGGCATGATTACTGGACTGATGTAAGCGACCAAAGCGACGGCTGAGTGGTACAGTGGTGCGGGTCCAGGCGGGCTACGGACGTGCACGTAGTCCGGTGTTGGACAAACTCGAGGCACGGGTACCAGTAGGTTTAGACTGTGCATTATTGCTTAGGTGTCTGGGGTTGACACCCGAGGGCTTGATACACCCGAAGGTGGACCCAGTACAGTCTGACTACAACCTTATGTGGGCCGTATGGACACGAACACTTGACGTGTTAGGTTTATAGGGAGCCGATCGACTAGACCGTTGGGCTGGACCTTGCATTAAGGTCACCTCATGCTATTGGGCCAAAGTTTGGGCTGAGGGATCAATACCTGTTATGTTAGTTGCTAGTACACTGTGGTGCAAAGCTTAATCTTCTTTATGTGATGACACCTTTGTCTATTGCCAGTATGTTCATCTCAGTTTCCATCATGATGTTAACTTTATTAGTTTATAGACTGATCGTAGTAGGGCTTACCAGTCTTTTTGACTGACCTGTTTTCTTTCGCTTCTTTTCTTCCGTTTCCCCTCCTTCCCCAGGTTCTTAGGGAGGGAACAGTGGTGCTTAGCTTGGATCGCTTGCTTGTTCGCTGGATAGCTCATGTATGTCTGGACATTGAGCTCGCTATGGTTTATCATCTTTATTTTGGGGATAGCACTATGTATTTCAGTATTTCTGTTTATGATGTACTAGACATGTTTATTTTGGCAGTTGACTTTATGATGTACTAGACTTGTTTTGAGATGGTTTGAGATATTCCGCTGTTTTATTCTCACTTACTCTGTTTTACATATATATTTATGTTCTTGTTCTGCCTTGATATATCATTATGCATGCTTACCCAGTTCTAACGGCCCCCAGAAGCTAGTGCCCTCGAAAGAGTGACCCTAGCGGAGGTGGGGTGTTACACACACAGTCCATTTGCAAGTCCGTTCTGGGTCTTAACGAAACCGGAGGCACTAAATACCTCGCATATTCATCGATCCCCACGTATGTCTGGACGATCACCACTCATTATCCATATTTCGGGATGCCTCCCAATCAGGACATCAGTTACCATCCAAACGAGGCGAAGATCGGTCTTCAACCCCCGTCTTCATCTTCGACATCTAATCGTCGATTCAGTTATTCAGAATGGGATAATCCCAGTCTTTCTGAGCAACTCGCGTATATAATAAACAAGTGCAACACTAACATACATACGCATCATTTCAATTCATTAGTCACTAACCGTCAATCAGTAAGAGAACGATTTCCCAAATATTAACCCCGAAGGCCGAAACCAACATCAGATCAACACCCAGGAAACCATTCGACTTAACCGACCTTCACGTAGTTTCTAAATTTCACATCCATATCGTTTATAATATTTTATAATGAGTTATCGCCATTTTTATTTATTTTAAAATAGCCAATTTATTCAAAATGACGCTTCGGGCCATAACGCGACCGTGGCGCTGTTTTTCTTTAGTTTTGATTTACACATATCTAAAAATCTAACCGTTGGATCTTCACAAAATTTACATCATTAGAAAGATCTTTTCAAAATGAATCCAACGGTTCCAGTTTCGGGAAATTCCGACGGTCGGATCTCCCGGTATAATCGTTTGAAGTTTCGATTTCAAAATACGAACTGCAGCGCCGTTATTCGATTAAATATAATTATATATATATATATATATAATCGATTTTGGCGCTGTTTTTCTTCAGATTTGAATTAAACATTCCAGACAATCCAACCGTTGGATCTTTACAAAGTTGGTGCCGTTGGAAAAATATTTCCAAAGCGGACCCAACGGTTGCAGTTTCGGGAAAATCCGATGGTCGGATCTCTCGGTATAATCGTTTGAAATCACGGTTTCAAAATACGAACTGCAGCGTCGTTATTCGATATATTTCAATTCTATTTATATATATATATATATATATATATATATATATATATATATATCGATTCTTCGATTTCAAAAACTATATTCTTTTCATACATTTGATAAAAATGATATTTTTATCTAACTGTCTTCTATTTCAACACTTCACTATTTTTAACAATTCATTTATATAATAAAAATGTGATTATTATTGTAAAACAATTCATTTCAAAGCACTATTATTTTATATAGTCCATATAGGTAATAAAAGTATGATTTTTATTATAAAACACTTTATTTCAAAACGAGATCATTTTATATAGTTCATATCGATGATAAAAATTGGATTTTCATTATAAAACACTTTCTTTCAAAATATGAATACCATTCAACACATGAATTTCAATTCAACGAATGAATTTCGATTCAATACATGAAGGTTTTCTATAGTTTATATATATCGATAAAAAGGTGATTTTTATATTTAAAACACGAATACCATTCAACACATGAATTTCAATTCAACGAATGAATATCGATTCAACACATGAAGGTTTTCTATAGTTTATATATAGATAAAAATGTGATTTTTATATTTAAAACACGAATACCATTCAACACATGAATTTCAATTCAACGAATGAATATATATTCAACACATGAAGGTTTTCTATAGTTTATATATATAGATAAAAATGTGATTTTTATATTTAAAACACGAATACCATTCAACACATGAATTTCAATTCAACGAATGAATATCGATTCAACACATGAAGGTTTTCTATAGTTTATATATATAGATAAAAATGTGATTTTTATATTTAAAACACGAATACCATTCAACACATGAATTTCAATTCAACGAATGAATATCGATTCAACACATGAAGGTTTTCTATTCAACGAATAAATATAGTTTCAACAAATGAAAATAATTCAAACACATGAATATTATTCAAAATTTCGGCAGCATAACGGCAGGGTAGTTAAAACCAGGACCGTCCCTAGTACGACTCCTTGCTCTACCTTAAAACCTCGCGGTTTTTGACAATGGGGAATCATGCATCTAGTTCGCACGCAGGCGGCATGTATATTTATTTCATTTCCACAAACTAATCCTATGTGGTTTCAACCAAATATTTCTCAACCACAAATGGGTATTTTTCAACCACAATCAATCAATATCAACCACAAAAAATTCCAATCAACCATTCGCTATCAATCAATTTTCACACCAATCACAACCAATAAATATCGTCCATGGTTTGTGGACGAGGGGCGTGTGTATATATATATATATATATATATATATATATATATAGCAATTCACTTCTATTTCAACACATATATAATTTTTAAAACGCATATACAATTATACATTGAACGTACAACTTATACAACGCTTATACAAGAGGTGTACAATGCTTATATAACTCATACATCGACTATATAATTTATACATTATAGTTTTCCATATCGTTTATAAATTAGAAATCTCACATTGGGTTCCACTCCACCAAAAATAGCAGAAGGCTCAGAAAAATATGCGGTCTCTTCTAGAATGTAGAAGATGTCCACACGGTCACGATGTTTCCTGTTTCACCGAATTTCATCAAGAAACGAAAAAGATATGATTTTTCAAAGTTTGCAACGGTTTAAAGGTGTTAAAACAGTTGAAAGTAAACAAAGCCGTATACCTTCCAATATGGTTCAAAACTAGGTTTGGCATTTTCGATTAATCCATGAAGCTATAGCCCGATCAGATTATACAGCGTCGAAGGGCTCCGAGAGAGCTTCGCGCGCGTGGTGATGGGGTCAGACTCGGTGCACCCTGGTGGTGGCGGCGAAGCTCGAAACACGGCGACTTTGAGGGCGCGGTTCTCGATGTAGGCGACGCGAGGGTGGTCGAGGTTCACATGGATTTGTAGATCTCGGGGCGTGCTACAAAATCCTCAACAGGAGGAAGGTGTAATTTTGCTTGTAGGAGGAGGAAAGGAGGAGAGAAGGAAGAAAGGGGTAGCCGCCGTCGAATCGGGGAGAGAGAAAAAAAGTTGTTTCCTTTTTTTTATAAAAAATCTGATTGGCCGGTGGGTTTTAAAAGGGGTTTTCTGACACGACCACCAATCTAAACCCAACGACTGTCATTCCTAGCATTTTACCCCCATTCCGAACACAATGGGATATGTTTCGTAGGCCCATTCGACTGTTTTAGTCAGTTTTCATTCAAATTAAAATATAAAACATTCAATATTTAATTTGAACGCACATTTCAATTTGCCGGGGCCACATACTAATTCTAAAAATTTCCGAAAAATAAATCTAGCTATGTTTTGACGATACGGTCCCAACAAAACTAGTTTCGTCGAATTCTGAGACCGTTTGCAAAAAGGCTCATTTCTGGTCGATCCAATTTAACTGTAATTGACCAAAACACGTTTTCCTTTGCCACGCTCACATACTAGCTTCAAAATGTTGTAACCTAGCAATAACTTCACATCCCGGATCCAACAAAAGTGGTTTCGTCGAATTCCGAGGTCGTATGCAAAATGGCTAATTTCATGGGCTATATAAATTCCATAGCGACCTTTCTGAAAATTCATTTGGCCATAACTTTTGCTTCCCACTATGAAACTTCGATTTTTCAGATTCGTTAGAAAGGTATACACTAACAGATTTAAATATTTTTGGTTTCACTCAAATCTGTTTTGTTTTGCACCCGGTACAGTCCAACAAAGTTTGAATTCAAATTTTGAAACTGCAGCGCCTTTTCAGGCCTTGCTTATAATTAGAATTAATTATATTCGTTTTCAAACGTCGATTCAAACTCACTTTTCATTGCTATTATTTAAAATATTTATTTTAAATATTTTAAATCCATTATTTTAGCCAATTTAAAAATTTTAAATTGGTTCAGATTTTCCGGGTCGTTACAATCTCCCCCACTTAAAACTTTTCGTCCCCGAAAAGGAACAAGGTAGAAAGTGGTTTGATTAATCAACATTACGTTCAATCTGGCTTCCATTCTCCAACTTTTCAGTTTCTGAGAATTTTCAAATTCTTCAAAATTTTGGCTAACACCCGGAATTTTCGAAAAAATTCGCCATAACCTCTTTTGTACAGGGAGAGGTTTGGAAATTTATTGGGCCGTATTAGGTACCAATAAATCCTAATAAGCATACACATATTTATAGTGATATATTCTGGTGTTTACAGGGGAGCGTGAATTGATAATAACTCCAGAGAATAAATTCTCGTCACCCTGTCAAAGCCTGAGGGAGTGTGTATTTTAAATGCTCCAGAGGATAAATCCTCGTCACCTCATCCCGTGTGGGAAATAAATATTCCATGTGCCGTATCTACTAACCAGAGAGACGTGATTACTGTCAACTCCAGACCCGTGTGGTTTTTTTATTAATCTGGCAATTTTATCGTTACAATTTAAATAGTCCATATCAGTCATCAGTTCAACCTGTAAAATATAGTCATCGCCATACAAGCCTCTCGCTCGTATGGTAAATCTTCCACCTCGTCACACAAGCTCCAAATGCTTATGTGGTATATGATGAAGTATGCCTATCTTCAGAAGTATGCCATGCAGTGTAGTTCAAAATTAATTATTACTATCCTATGGCGATGTTTATTATCTCACATAGAACAACCAGCACTCCGCATCCAATGGCATTCACAGGAGTTGATATAATAATATTTCGCATCCAACTCATTAAGGTTTACCTATTTGTCGGGCACGCAAATAAAATCTTTACTCAACAGTTATCCATTTACCTGTTCAAACATATATAATGCACATGTATATATATTTCTATCTATTTTCTAATCAGTTCAATGGGTGATATAATCGAATAAATTCTACCATTCATTCTATTATTGATTAAATTAACTATCGTTTTAATAATTTTAATTAATCAAATCTACTATCACACAACACAAGCAACAATCAAATTGTTTTTAACTTTTCAAAAATATACTAATTAATCTCTATACTCTTTTAAAATCATTCAGACTATAGAATTAAAAGTGCACATCCATGGAAAGAAAATAACAACAGAGTAGAGAACTAATTGGTAATGCAAAGTATGGTAAATGTACCTTGCACCGGAGTCAATTAGAGATATCCATTCGGCATCTAGGATAGGCTTTCTGAATGCTCTCCTCAGTTTCCCAAGTACAATCTCGCGGATCTCCACTCCATTGCACTTTGACCAAGTGAACCTTCTTGTTCCTCAGCTCTTTGGTTTCTTTGCCGATAATCTTTAGCGGCTCTCTTCTCACAGCCAATTCTGGAGTAATTTCAATATCCCGTTGAGCTGCTTCTTTCACGATCAAGTCTGGATCATGAACGTGCTTTCGAAGTTGAGATATGTGAAATACATCATGAACTCCAGACAACCAATCAGGCAATTTAACCCTATAAGCGAGAGTTCCAATCCGTTCAAGAATAAGAAACGGACCAATGAATTTGGGCGCCAATTTCCTAGTTTTACTGAACCGAGTAACTCCTCACATCGGCGATACTTTCAAATATACATAGTCGCCAACCGCAAATGATATATCTCTTCTTCTCCTATCGGCGTAGCTCTTTTGTTGACTTTGAGCGGCGAGTAATCGCTTCTTAATAAAGTCGACTTTGTCGGCAGCTTCTCGAATCATATCTGGCCCCAACACAAGTCTATTACCGGGTTCGACCCAACAAGCAGGGGATCGGCACGGTCTACCATACAATGCTTCGAATGGTGACATTTTCAGGCTCGCCTGGTAGTTGTTTATTATATGAGAATTCAGCCAAATGCAGATGGTCTTCCCATGATCCACCGAAATCTAGAACACAAGCCCGCAATAGATCTTCTAGTATACGATTCACCCTCTCAGTCTGACCATTTGTCTGAGGATGATAAGCGGTGCTCAAGTTCAACTTTGTTCCAAGCTCTACTTGAAATGCCTCCCAGAATTTACTAGTAAATATTGTATCTCTATCACTGACTATACTGAGCGGCACTCCATGTAGTCTAACTATTTCCTTGAAGTATAGCTGCGCCAGACTCTGAGCAGTTCTGTTTGATCTGACATGTATGAAATGGGCGGTCTTCGTGAAGTGATCTACGATCACCCAAATACTGTCATTTCCTTTTTTGGTTCTGGGAAAACCATCTTTGAAGTCCATGGAAATATGTTCCCACTTCCAACCAGGAACGTCTAGCGGTTGTAACAATCCAGCCAGCTTCTACTGGTCGCTCTTGACTAGCTGGCAAGTAGGGCATCGGCTAACATATAAAGAAATGTCCCTCTTCATCGACATCCACCAGAAAGTGCGTTTGATGTCATTATACATTTTGCTTACTCCCGGATGGATACTAAGTTTTGACTTGTGGCATTCATCCAGTACTTCCTTTCGAAGCTCAGGAATGTTAGGAACACAAATTCGACCCTTCAGCCTTAGAATCCCCTCATTATCAACTTGAAAACTCGAGGGCTCGCCTTTTTGAATTATCTCTCTGATCTTCTTAATGAAGTGATCATCCTTTTGAAGAGCAGATATTATATCTATCAATGAAGTCGTGATAATAAAACTGGCGATCATTTCATTCTTTCGGCTTAACGTATCTGCCACGACATTGGCTTTCCCTGGGGTGTATATAATTTCAAAATCGTATGCTGCAAGGAACTCTAGCCAACGTTGCTGTCTCAGATTCAAGTCTTTCTGGGTGAACAGATACTTTAACGACTGGTGATCTGTAAACAGTTCAAATCTCTCACCCAGAAGATAGTGTCTCCAGATTTTCAAAGCGAATACTACAGCCAATAACTCAAGATCATGAGTTACGTAGTTCTTTTCATGCGGCTTCAGCTGACGGCTAGCATAAGCAATCACTTGACCCCTTTGCATTAACACTGCACCCATGCCTTCTCTAGAGGCATCTGTCCAGACTTTCAAATCCTGATTTCCATCGATGATGGTTAACACTGGAGCAGTTGTTAATCTTAACTTTAGCTCTTCAAAAGCCTCTTCACTTTCTGGAGTCCATTTGAATTTAGAGTGCTTCTTTGTAAGCTTCGTTAAGTGACCAGATATCTTCGAAAAGTTTTTAACGAACTTCCGGTAATAACTAGCCAATCCGAGAAAACTGCGGACTTCTGTAGGAGTGCTAGGCTGCTTCCAGTTTTGAATAGCTATGATTTTACTTGGATCCACAGCAATTCCTTCTTTCGATACGACGTGGCCTAGAAATTTTACTTCATCTTACCAGAATATACATTTGGATAGTTTGGCTTTTAATACATTCCTTCTGAGGATTTCCAGAACCTGTTCCAAATGCTTTTCATGTTCGGCCTTTGATTTAGAGAAGATTAGAATATCGTCAATAAAAACTAGAACAAATTTATTCAAAACCCCTCTGAACACTCTATTCATCAGATCGACGAAGTAAGCTGGAGCGTTACATAAGCCGAACAACATTACTAACCACTCGTAGAATAAGTCGGGGCCTCTAAATGCTGTCATAGGAACACATTCTTCGGCAATACGAAGCTGATGGAAGCCTGTAGTTAGGTCCATCCTTGAAAATACCTGTGCTCCATTTAGACGATCCAATAAATCATCGATTCTCGGCAATGGATATTTGTTCTTTATTGTCTGCTTGTTCTAATCACGATAATCCACACATAGCCGTAGAGTACCGTCAGATTTTGGGACAAACACCACTGCTGCACCCCAATCAGAGAAACTAGGCCTGATCAGACCCTTTCATACCAACTGTCGTGTTTGATTGTCTAATTCCTCTTTCTCTTTCAAGGACATTCTTCGAATAGTGTGAACTACCGGCCTTGCATTCGGAATCAAAGCAATCTTGAAATCTATTTCTCTCTGCGGAGGTAAGCGAACAACTTCTTCAAACACATCCGCATAATTTTTGATGACAGGAATATCATTGATGAGGTCAGGAATATTCTCTATGACTTCAGGGATATTTTCTATTTGGGCTGGAGAGACATCCAAAGCTGCCCAGAAGTCTTTTCTATTAGCATTATGACCTTCACAGGGAATGGTTATATAACTACCTGATTTTATCTTTGCCTTAACGATCCTGTCGGCGCATTTAACCTCTGCCTCATATTTGGTTAGCCAATCCAATCCCAGAATAAGATCGAATTCATTAAAATTCATAACGATAGAGATAGTAGGGAATTTATAGCAGGAAAAAGAGACAGGTACTGCACAAACCCAACCGAGATCGATGGAACCACCGACCGGATTTTGGATAGTCATTGGTTCTTTAAGCTTTCTCAACTTCAAATCCAACTTCTTAACTGCATTCTTTGCAATAAAGCTTCGTGACACGCCTGTGTCAAACAGTACTTTGATTGGAATGTTTTTGACAGTAAGCGTTCCTTCTAAAACATCAGATCTTCCCTGACTAGCTGAGGGTGCTGAAGTTTCTGCTACTTCATTTACTTGAACCACATTGGTCTTTTTTAACATCCAACAGTCTTGCTTTACGTGACCAGCCCAATGACAAAGATTACATTCTCGGGCTGAATGAAACTTGTTCTTGGATTTAGATTCATCCTTTCTTCGTTTATTCGAAGACTTGCAACTTATCGCTAAATGTCCCTGCCTATTGCAGCTTGAGCATGTGGCAGTCATTATCGGTTCTTTCTCAGATCTAGTCCTCTTCCTCATGGCTCTGGGCTTCTTACTGACCTCTGACATTGTACTGGCTTCAGGACGATCAGTTTCAGACTCAATTTTATTACTAGAGTTGACTTCCTCTTCGTACTGTAACATACCTTTCTTGTCTAGATCTTCGTACTGATAAGCCATATAAATCATGTCTGAAAAAGGAAGCTTCACATTCCTCATTACACTGTTCTGATATTTTCTTTGAAGCCGGTTGATAAATCTCAAATTCTTCCTCTTCGGATTTTGAATTAGATGAGGGGCAAAGTGAGAAAGTTCATTGAATTTCTTATGATATTCTGGAATGGTCATATCTCCTTGTATCAAATAAGAAAATTCATCACATAGTCGCTCAATTGCTTCTGGAGGAGTAAATCTTTCCAGGAAAATCACTTTGAATCTATCCCAGGTGATATCACCTTCTGGATTATCCTTGATAACCGAATCCCACCAGAACAAAGCTTCGTCTTTGAGTGCCCAGGAGGCCAGTAATCTTTTCTGGTCGTCCCTCGGCTTTAATCCTTCAAAGATTTTCTCAGCCGAACGAATCCAGGCTTGTGTTTTCATAATTGATTCTTCACCCGAGAAGGGTTTTCCACCCAGATTTCTATATTTCATAAATAGAGATTCTATATCCGGGCCAATATTACTTCTTCTGTTTCTGGCACTCATTTTCTAGTACTTCTGCAAATAGCAGATCAAGTGTCAGGTCAACAGAAAGGATATTTTAAAATATAGAGACAAATACTGGTATGTAAATGTGTCTATCTAGGTATTGTTTCATTCTGCTACTCATACTAGGATATTACTGATCCTATCTGTAATGAGTTACCCGTCCTAGAACACTACTGGTTCTATTTCTGACGAGTTCGTTAATATGTTATATTCTAGAACTAAGCTTAACCAAAGCTCTGATACCAAATGAGACAACCCCAAACCCCGACTGACGACGGCAAGGGTAATCCTTAGAATATAACACATAAACAGATAATAGCAGAACAGAATTAAATAAATACACCAGATAATGAACAATAGAATATACTGGATAAACGTAATCATTAGAGTTACATAGTATACAAGATCATACTTAGTACAAATACAGTTCAGCTATACATAAATGTCTACAACGGAAAACAAACAAAATATGTACAATAGGAGCTGAATAGCATAAAATAGATAAATGATAGAATCCATCTTCAGCTCCAGCTATCCAGAAAGAGCCAGCTAAACCTGAATACAAGGCTGCCCGTGTAGGAAAAGGGGCACCCGAGTTTGAAAGTGAAACAAACTACGAGTCAGTCATGGGACTTGTATGAGAAATCTACTCAACACTTTTATAATATGGCTAATCACAGGACCACGCCACTTTCGTGTAACGGGTTTACTCCATTGGATTGCCAGTGCTTTAAAACAAATCTTTCTTTTAAACATCGCAATGCTTTTTATAAAAATGAAGCCATTATAAGACTCAGTTCCCATTACACAATGCAACGCAAACCGGAGGATAGAGTTTTACCTTATAATGACCAAAATATGATTGATACGAATAAAACAAAAGCATTTGATATTATTACTAGTGTTTATATGTTTCAAAAACAATTTCAGATCATAACTATCAATCATAGACGGCATGGGTACCATATATCATGTCGTCATATATATATACAATCAAAACCGCACAGTCACGTATTTGGAAATTGGATTTCCATCATGAACCAAGGCAAAGGATAGTCCTTACCGACTTCGAGACGCTCTAGCCCGCCCCTTAGGAACAACCGCAACTACCCATTGGATCGTCAGGGCCGGTCCACCGATGTGGATTATTATGCCTAAACACCGCGTTTCCCCACCCTATGGGGGCGTAAACGTGCCAACGAATGGCTCCTTCGGCTTCACATAGTCACCGGAATATCCGAGGCGCCTCGCAACAGCAACAACCACATAAGTAAAATGTCAGGCCATGTAAAAACACCGACACAACTCCTAGCTTGAAAGAAACGCAGGCTCTCCCTGATGTCCTCTCCCGTTTCTGGTTCATACCGGGGTGCGAGGCTCGCGAATTCACGTTATACACAAAGCTACGCCGCACAGGCGGTGCTTTGATCATCAATCACAAGACTTTGCTTTTCAACAGAAGCCCTGTTCACTGCATCTTAGCATGCCACACCGGCAATTCACACCATGCAACTGATGGTTATCAATCGAACAGAATGAATTCCAATATCAAACACACAGTCCATTTGCAAGTTCGTTCTGGGTCTTAACGAAACCGAAGACACTAAATACCTCGCATATTCATCGATCCCCACGTACGTCTGGACGATCACCACTCATTATCCATATTTCGGGATGCCTCCCAATCAGGACATCAGTTACCATCCAAACGAGGCGAAGATCGGTCTTCAACCCCCGTCTTCATCTTCGACATCTTATCGTCGATTCAGTTATTCAGAATGGGATAAACCCGGTCTTTCTGAGCAACTCGCGTATATAATAAACAAGTGCAACACTAACATACATACACATCATTTCAATTCATTAGTCACTAACCGTCAATCAGTAAGAGAACGATTTCCCAAATATTAACCCCGAAGGCCGAAACCAACATCAGATCAACACCCAGAAAACCATTCGACTTAACCAACCTTCAGTTAGTTTCTAAATTTCACATCCATGTCGTTTATAATATTCTATAACGACTTATCGCCATTTTTATTTATTTTAAAATAGCCAATTTATTCAAAACGACGCTTCGGGCCATAACGCGACCGTGGCGCTGTTTTTCTTCAGATTTGATTTACACATATCAAAAAATATAACCGTTGGATCTTCACAAAATTTACATCATTAGAAAGATCTTTTCAAAACGAATCCAACGGTTCCAGTTTCGGGAAATTCCGACGGTCGGATCTCCCGGTATAATCGTTTGAAGTTTCGATTTCAAAATACGAACTACAACGCCGTTATTCGATTAAATATAATTATATATATATATAAATATAATCGATTCTGGCGCTGTTTTTCTTCAGATTTGAATTAAACATTCCAGACAATCCAACCATTGGATCTTTACAAAGTTGGTGCCGTTGGAAAGATATTTCCAAAGCGGACCCAACGGTTGCAGTTTCGGGAAAATCCGATGGTCGGATCTCTCGGTATAATCGTTTGAAATCACGGTTTCAAAATACGAACTGCAGCGTCGTTATTCGATATATTTCAATTCTATTTATATATATATATATATATATATATATCGATTCTTCGATTTCAAAAACTATATTCTTTTCATACATTTGATAAAAATGATATTTTTATCTAACTGTCTTCTATTTCAACACTTCACTATTTTTAACAATTCATTTATATAATAAAAATGTGATTTTTATTGTAAAACAATTCATTTCAAAACACTATTATTTTATATAGTTCATATAGGTAATAAAAGTATGATTTTTATTATAAAACACTTTATTTCAAAACGAGATCATTTTATATAGTTCATATCGATGATAAAAATTGGATTTTCATTATAAAACACTTTCTTTCAAAATATGAATACCATTCAACACATGAATTTCAATTCAACGAATGAATTTCGATTTAACACATGAAGGTTTTCTATAGTTTATATATATCGATAAAAAGGTGATTTTTATATTTAAAACACGAATACCATTCAACACATGAATTTCAATTCATCGAATGAATATCGATTCAACACATGAAGGTTTTCTATAGTTTATATATATAGATAAAAATGTAATTTTTATATTTAAAACATGAATACCATTCAACACATGAATTTCAATTCAACGAATGAATATCGATTCAACACATGAAGGTTTTCTATAGTTTATATATATAGATAAAAATGTGATTTTTATATTTAAAACACGAATACCATTCAACACATGAATTTCAATTCAACGAATGAATATCGATTCAACATATGAAGGTTTTCTATAGTTTATATAAATAGATAAAAATGTGATTTTTATATTTAAAACACGAATACTATTCAACACATGAATTTCAATTCAACGAATGAATATCGATTCAACACATGAAGGTTTTCTATTCAACGAATAAATATAGTTTCAACAAATGAAAATAATTCAAACACATGAATATTATTCAAAATTTCGGCAGCATAACGGCAGGGTAGTTAAAACCGGGACCGTCCCTAGTATGGCTCCTCGCTCTACCTTAAAACCTCGCGGTTTTTGACAATGGGGAATCATGCATCTAGTTCGCACGCAGGCGGCATGTATATTTATTTCATTTCCACAAACTAATCCTATGTGGTTTCAACCATATATTTCTCAACCACAAATGGGTATTTTTCAACCACAATCAATTAATATCAACCACAAACAATTCCAATCAACCATTCACTATCAATCAATTTTCACACCAATCACAACCAATAAATATCGTCCATGGTTTGTGGACGAGGGGCGTATATATATATATTTATTGATATTTATATATAGCAATTCACTTCTATTTCAACACATATATAATTTTTACAACGCATATACAATTATACATCGAACGTACAACTTATACAACGCTTATACAAGAGGTGTACAACGCTTATATAACTTATACATCGACTATATAATTTATACATCGTCGTTTTCCATATCGTTTATAAATTAGAAATCTCACATTGGGTTCCACTCCACCAAAAATAGCAGAAGGCTCAGAAAAATATGCGGTCTCTTCTAGAATGTAGAAGACGTCCACACGGTCACGATGTTTCCTGTTTCATCGAATTTCGCCAAGAAATGAAAAAGATATGATTTTTCAAAGTTTGCAACGGTTTAAAGGTGTTAAAAGAGTTGAAATTAAACAAAGCCGTATACCTTCCAATATGGTTCAAAACTAGGTTTGGCCTTTTCGATTAATCCATGAAGCTATAGCCCGATCAGATTATACAGCGTCGAAGGGCTCCGAGAGAGCTTCGCGCGCGTGGTGGTGGGGTCAGGCTCGGTGCACCCTGGTGGCGGCGGCGGAGCTCGAAACACGGCGACTTTGAGGGCGCGGTTCTCGATGTAGGCGACGCGAGGGTGGTCGAGGCTCACATGGATTTGTAGATCTCGGGGCGTGCTACAAAATCCTCAACAGGAGGAAGGTGTAATTTTGCTTGTAGGAGGAGGAAAGGAGGAGAGAAGGAAGAAAGGGGTAGCCGCCGTCGAATCGGGGAGAGAGAATTTCCTTTTTTTTAATAAAAAATCTGATTGGCCGATGGGTTTTAAAAGGGGTTTTCTGACATGACCACCAATCTAAACCCAACGACTGTCATCCCTAGCGTTTTAACCCCATTCCGAACACAATGGGATATGTTTCGTAGGCCCATTCGACTGTTTCAGTCAGTTTTCATTCAAATTAAAATATAAAACATTCAATATTTAATTTGAACGTACATTTCAATTTGTTGGGGCCACATACTGATTCTAAAAATTCCCAAAAAATAAATCTAGCTATGTTTTGATGATACAGTCCCAACAAAACTAGTTTCGTCGAATTCTGAGACCGTTTGCAAAAAGGCCCATTTCTGGTCGATCCAATTTAACTGTAATTGACCAAAACACGTTTTCCTTTTCCACACTCACATACTAGCTTCAAAAATTATGAAATTTTAATCCTAGCAATAACTTCACATCCCGGATCCAACAAAAGTGGTTTCGTCGAAATCCGAGGTCGTATGCAAAATGGCCAATTTCACGGGCTATATAAATTCCATAGCGACCTTTCTGAAAATTCATTTGGCCATAACTTTTGCTTCCCGCTATGAAACTTCGATTTTTCAGATTCGTTGGAAAGGTATACACTAACAGATTTAAATATTTTTGGTTTCACTCAAATCCGTTTTGTTTTGCACCCGGTACAGTCCGACAAAGTTTGAATTCAAATTTTGAAACTGCAGCGCCTTTTCAGGCCTTGCTTATAATTAGAATTAATTATATTCATTTTCAAACGTCGATGCAAACTCACTTTTCATTGCTATTATTTAAAATATTTATTTTAAATGTTTAAAATCCATTATTTTAGCCAATTTAAAATTTTAAATTGGTTCAGATTTTCCGGGTCGTTACACCTCCATGCCGCCAAACTTCAACCAAACATGGCCGCCACCCCGAAACTCTAAATTAAATTACAAGTTCTTCATCAACTTTGGAGTTTAATCAAATCAAGTAGCAAAGTTCTTCATCAACAATTCATGCTCTTCACAAACAATCAAATAAGAAGATTAAATCAACATTCTACATCAATAAATCGTTTAATTCCCCAATCCAGTCAAGGTGAGTGGAATTATAATAAACTTGTTGTATAATAGTATTATTATCGTTCATCATTCCCCAGTTATAAATTCAATTCAAGATTCATGTTATAATAATTGTTCTTTTATTCACCTTCCCCTTTTTATTTTTGGATCTAGGTTATCTCGAACCTAGACGAAATCTTATTATACATACGTATGGTTGGAATATGGAAATATTGGGCATAATCTATTTTATGCAATCGAGGAATATAATCGGTAATTTGGGGTTTGTTGCATAACGATTATTGTTGCAAATATTGGGCATAATCTATTTTATGCAGTCGAGGAATATAATTTGTAATTTGAGGTTTGTGGCATAATGATTATTATCGCAAATATTTGGGTAATTGGCAAAGTATATATTGATACTATTCAAGGAAATAAGGGGAAAGGATCGTGAAATTGCTAATTTGGAGTAACTTACGCGAAAGGTAAATAAAGTTTGAATAGGGGATTTGAGGAAAAATGATTTAAAGATAAAAATCCTAATTTGGTGAAGAAATAGGTAAACTAGAAACCTAATCGGAATTGGATAAGTTTGGGTTTAATCTGTCTCGTGTAATTGTGAAATCTAATTCAAAAACCTGAAATTTGAGGCATAAATGTTTTAATTAATTTTGGGTTTGATTAGTTAAAGAAATGGGAAGTTTAGAAATATAACATGAAAATCGACACTAGTGGCATAACAAGAACATGAACATATTTGTGAATTCGTTAACAGGCTAAAAATGAAACATGGCTAACTCGAGGTTAAAATGAGTTTGTGGCGTAATTCTGCCCGGAACCGCCCGACATATCCAGTGGCCCAAACAATAGGTTCTAATGTGAGAAGTTAGTCATAACGTGCTTGAAACCCGAGGTTAGATTGAGTTGTGGTGTAATCCTGCCCGGAACCAACCAGCACATCTAGTGACCGCAACAATAGGTCTAATGTGAGAGGTTGGGCATTAATAATTAATTAATGCTAATGACACATGTTAGTATGGTAAGGTTAAGTCAACATGAAATACTAGACAACACTTAACCAATTTGACTCGATATATGGGTGGGTTAAGTCAACGTGAACCGCTAGATAACATTTAACCAATTTGACATGATATATATGTAGGTTAAGTTAACACGAACTGATAGATAACACTTAACCAATTTGACATGATATATGGGTAGGTTAAGTCAACATGAACCGCAAGATAACACTTAACCAATTTGACTCGATATATGGGTGGGTCAAGTCAACGTGAACTGCTGGATAACACTTAACCAATTTGACATAACGCGTGGGTTGAATTGAATACGTGATTGGGGGTTAAGTCAACTTGGACACATAGGCAAACTTAACCAATATAATAGTATCAAAGCAAGGAAAAGTGGGGAATGATAAGATCAAATAATTGATAAACTTATCCTTGGGATAAGAAATGAATATGACTTAAGATGTAATACATGACTTGAACGGTAGGACGACTTATACCGTTAAATAAGTTAATTTAAGCTGGAAATGTGGGAGAACACCCGCACGCTATCTTTTGATAAAGAGAACTTAAGTCATGCTTGAATTCATGGGTAAACCTTACTTAAAAGGAATTAAGTAACAAACCTTAGTTAAAGAGAACTAAGTAACAGAAACTAAGTATCAAACCTTGGTTAAGAGAACCAAGTAATAAACCTTAGTTAAAGAGACCTAAGTAACATAAACTAAGTATCAAACCTTGGTTAAGAAAACCAAGTAATATACCTTAGTTAAGAGAACTAAGTAAATAACGAGAAAGAGAACTAAGTAATAAACCTTAGTTAAGAGGACTAAGTTGTAAAAATTAGTTAAGAAAATGAACGATTAGGAGAAACTAAGTAGTAAACCTTAGCTAAGAGGACTAAGTAGTAAACCTTAGTTAAGAAAACGAACGATTCGGGAAACTAAGTAGTAAACCTTAGTTAAGAGGACTAAGTAGTAAACCTTAGTTAAGAGGACTAAGTAGTAAACCTTAGTTAAGAAAACGAACGATTCAGGAAACTTAGTAGTAAACCTTAGTTAAGAGAACTAATTAGTAAACCTTAGTGAAGAAAACCAAGTAGAACACGAGGGGGAGCGAACATCCATCTGATCATGAAGAAAGCTCCAACGGTCTGAGTTAAGAAGCACGCGGCTTCGAGGGGACATGAGGATGCTCTTGGTATCCTTCTGTGAGGTTGCAGATGATCCTCCTGGGCTCACAGAGGTTAAGGTCTGTGTTAGAAGAACCAAGAGTATGCCTTGGTTGCAATATAAGCAACCTAAAGACTAGGATGGACCAGCGTGAGGCGGCGATATCTTGTTAAGCCCTGTGATAGCATGTCGTCGTCTACCTATCATCGTGAGTCAATCGAGTACGTGAAGCGAAAAGGTGGAGAACTCCAACAGACCATATACTTGCTATCTAGTTATGGGTAAGGTTTGGCCAATAGGTTTGTGGGGGCATAGAGGGCCTGCGTATAGTTCTCATTCTTGATTTTCTTGGGTGCCTTTCATTAGTTGAGGGAGGGGTCAAGTGGGACCATAGCCACACACAGATAAAAACATACCTTAGCATCTACGTCGGCAGATAACTTAAAGCTCCCGACCGAATTCCGTGTTTCTTGATTAGCCCTGCCACGGGACTCGGGCCGCACATATAGAGGACATGTGCAACTAAACATCGATAATGATTCACGACACGTACGTGGGGAAAGTGTAGGAACATGTATCGCTCTGGGTAGTGTGTCCTAGATTAGGGGGCATCGTTCAATAGGTAGCATAACCCCTAGTTGGACCTAGGTCACATAATCCCTAAATCCGAGAAGCGTTCAATAGGTAACATAAACCCCAGTGGCTCTGGGTAGCGTAAACCCTGGTTGAATCTAGGAAGCGCTCGATAGTAAATCTTAGATTAGTTCTAGATGATACACAGAATCTAGCAAGATCGAGAGTGACAGTCCAAACGATTTCGAGAATGGTGGCACTACACTAAAGTAGTATAGATTTACATGATGAAGCCCGTACGACATACGGCAAGGGACTGTATATATACATGGAAAGGATTAGACGAATTGGGGTATCTACATATACGTTGTATTAGGTTAACCTACTAGTGGGACATGAGTATAGTCTAGAGAGCTAACATTTTTAACAACCTAATAACCAAGAAAATGTAACTGAACGATACATGTAGGATTATACAGAAGTTTATTCTAAGTCCACTCACATAGAACTTATATTCTGACCCGCTCCTCATTACATACTTCCAGGTTAGGTTCATGACAGTGGTGGTATAGCTTTGGATACTGGTTTAGCAGTATTGTTAATAAGGTAAAGTAATATTTGAATATTATACTTTATTTCCTTCCGCTGTGAGATGCTTTACGAGTTCTGACATGTTTCTTTATCTCTGTCTTTTTCTGCAGGATACCAGAGCACCCAACTCGGGTTTCGATAGATAGGATTTTTGAAAAAAATTCGGTTTGTCGGAATCCGGGTTGTTACAGTACACTTGTTATACAAAAGGGCGAAAACTTTTTATTTTTCCACAGATGGAGTTGTGAAGTAATAAAAGGAGGAGGAAATGAGAGAGTAAGAAAGAGAGTTATGGGCTTCTGGGCGTTATCCCAGATAACGCTTTCAAATAATTAGAATAATACGAAAATGTCTCACATTTTATTCTCCTGGTAGCGTTATCTGGGATAACGTTTTCTGGAAAAAAAAATTACAATTGTACTAGCGTTATCTGGAATAACATTAATATGAATAAAAGTGGTCTATTTCTGTAGTTAGCTTTGAAACTGGCCTAACTTGTCATAAGTTTTCAAAAGTGACCCAAATCAAAAAAAGTTCCTATAAAAAAGGAAGCTATATGCATTTAGCTATCCTTCCTAATTTATTTTTTTCATATTCACAAAACAAAAATAGTTTTTCTAATAGATTTTTGTTAATTTTTAACATTATTATCATAAAACAAACAATTATATGTTAATTTTTATTATTGTGAATCTTTAAATTAAAATGTTTGGAATTTTTTCAATTAAAATATGAAAGTCCTTGATTTAGGTAGCGAAATTTGCTTGTTTTTGATCTATAACATGTCCTTGAAATAAATATTGACTGGTAGAAAGAAGTATTAAGCTAAGATTATTCGTAGGGATTATAATTGCCCTTGCAATTGGAATATTTTGAATGTTGCATTGACTACAGTGGTGGGCTCTCACCTTTGCAAAGGGTAATCCTTCCCTCTGTCAGACCTATACAGCTCCTCTTTTCTTCTCCCTAGATCTCGATTTCAAGAAAACCCTTGTTCTTATATAATGATTCTTCTTCAATCGCCGTCAAAATTCCTTCTCCAAACCCTACAAAATCGCGTGCTGAAGTAGGTTTTTGTTTTATCCCTCAATTCAATTCATAGTTCTGACAAATCTTGTTCTGATTTTTCAAACACGATTTCTTGATCTAGCAGCAGCCAGGAAAAAGGAATCGACCTCGACTGCCAATCAGTTGAGTTTGATGACGTTCGATATCATATTCAGGTGAACATTATATTGATGTCACTTTTTACCACCAGGCTGCGATTTGCAAAGTTTCACCAGCTTTCTTTTTTTTTTTTTTTTTTTTTTTTTTTTTTTTTTCATTTGGCATTATATTTTCACTAGACAAGATTTAGTTGAGAAAATTTTAACTTCATTTGGCTTAATACATCCGAGCTAACATGCTGTTTTGAAATGTTAAATTGGATGTATATATGTATCTGATATATGACATTATGGATGTGCACATAAGGATGGTGGTGGCAGCTAAATTGGGTACAAACACTGCTTTGTTATTGGGTGCTAGGTAGTCAAGGCGCAAAGGTGCAAAAAAGGGTAAGGCTTGCGCCTTGGGCTTTTTTGCGCCTTTTTGTGCGCCTTAGTTGCGCTTTTTTTCCCCTGCTGTCACTGTAAAAACTGCACTTACAACTACAACTTAATATATAGTTTTAACAATAAATAATAGCTGAGTTTGCAATTTTAATGATAAAACTTCATAAGTTCATGTCACACACCAAAATAAGTAGTCGAAAAACCATTCAACCTAAATTTACAACAGCAAAATACTTAAAATGAAAAAAAACATGCTTTTGCGCGTTGAGCTTTTTTGCTCTTTTTTTTCGCTTCACTAACAGGTGCACCTTAAATTAAAAAAAAAGCCGCCTAATTGCGCCTTGCGCTTTTTTGCGCCTAGGCGCACGCCTTGACTACGTAGATTGGGTGTGGATCATCACATCTCATTATTGTGTATCATTCTAATATTTTGGGTGATTTTTCTTATGAATTTGTTCCATTGAGTTGATTGCCTTGGCCTCGATAATGGTCCCACATTATAATCATTATTGACTAATTAGTACAGCTACTGTTGATGATAATTGCTTCAGTGGGTGTGGTAGGCACTGCCATTTATAGTGATGAGTTATCCATTTGACTTTATATGATCGATAAAACCTTATGTGGAGTTTTGAAGTGCTGTTATAAAAACCGAGGATGACGGTACGACTAACATATGCACAAATTTACAAAATTTTAAGTATATATATAGTTTTTGGAAGACTAAGTTTTTTAATTAATGCATAAGTGTAGGATGTTATGCTCGCTGTCTAGAAGTTTGTTTTATTTATCATGTAGTCTTTTATTTTGAAAAACAAAGTTTCAAAAATCTTTTTTCTTCGAAAATATTATTCAACAAATCACTCAAACCCTAGCTGATCTCACTATCAAACTTAACAACCCCACTACATCTCCACCACAATTGTCTTGCATCAAAATCATTGTTCTAAAACCCGGCCGGCACACCGAAATCCCGTCCATTTCGGTCCGGTTCCGGTGATGGCCAGACTAGAACTCGAACAATAATCCGTTCTAGATTTAAATCAAACAAGAAGCAAAATTCGAAATTATTTCTATGTATTACTGTGAAGCGAGAGAGTAGGAAAGAATGACAATTGAAATAGAAGATAGAGACGCTGCAAGGAAGAGAGAGTAAAGGTGTGTACGTGCGATGTGAGGAAGGGAGGCGTAATGGAAGAGACAGATGTGGCATGGAAGGAAGAGAAGGATGGGAATACTGCGTTGATGGGTTAGGGCTAGCCGTTAACTTTATTTTTTATTTATGGAAAACACTGCGATATACCTTTTGACAATGGGATAATTGCATACTTCTTTTATGGGAAATATTGGGTTGTACATTTTGATTATGGTCTTTTAGGAAAATTTTGTGTTTATTATTTTTGTTGCTGAAGCAGTCTAATTAGCGATCAACGAAAATTATTTAATTTGAAGTCAGAAAATGTACTTCATATTGTGGTTCGAAGTTCCAATCCAACACGTCGGAATCCCATCCTTTTTGGTCTGGTACCGACGGTGATTAGATTGGAAATCAACTAAAAATTCATTTTCGAGCAATGAGAGCAAAAATAAAATAAAATAAAATAAAGAGTTGCAGATTGAATTTGTAATTGAAGATTTTAGGGGTCTGCAGATACCTTCGAGCTAATGAGAATCTGATTTAAACTTAAGATTAAAATCGAACAAAGAGGGAAAACAATCTTTTAGCATTGAAGGAGGTCGGCGACTTGAGATGTTTTCTAGGATTAAGAAGAAGAGCAGTTGGCTTTACACCCTTAGTTAGTATTGCATATGTATTTGCGTATTTATGATATAAAGAAATCCGGAATTTAACCAGAATTTAACCAGAATTTAACCGGAATTTCTGAAACTACATCGGATTTTTAATTTTTCTAGGTGAGCGGAATGGAACCGGAAACCGGGATTTTGAACCTTGATCAAAACCGACAACCACCATTTCTACCACATCTAAATACCATTCTAACAAGACCTCCAAAATGCGAACTGCTCCCACTTTTAGTTCTATCCATGAATAAAAAAAACCTATCTACATCTCCAACCATGCGTTTCTTAGCACATACACATCCAATCCGCGACCTTACCTCAGTTTCATGAATGAAACTGATGTTAATTCTTCTAAGCATGTTTTGGTTCCTAACTACTTCTCGAAGTATGAAGTATTTCGTCTTAGCAATAACATCATCCATTTTTATTTTTTACATTATCCATACTTAACATGCTAAAAGTTTATGTTGTTCGTTATATCCGATTTCAATCCAACTTTGAGATAGGTGGGAAAAAGTAACTACACACTTTTTTGGTCCATTTGATGGAATGTGAAAGTGTCAAGCGAAAGCGAAATTTTCATATTCGTTCTTAGTGAAATGCTCAAGTATTAAACATGTAGTCTTTCGATGTAGTTTGTCTGGTAACCAAATCAAGGTTCTAGAATCATATAATTCTATGTGATATATGATACTGAGTTAATGGAATGTCACGTTCCTTGCTTCAACTTGGTGCAAATATCTAAATTTCGCATCCACCGTTTAATGAAATATTTTTTTGTCTCTATTTCATTTTCTATATCTTGATTCTTGAACTCGTTCTCTTTTATCTTCTTAGACTTCTTTATCCTTAATATTATTTTCTGTATGAGTTTGTCAACACCGTTGTTGTCAAAAATCTTAAAATCCTACGATTTAAATCCCGTTTCAAAATGAATCTCTCCATGTACGATTTGATTTATATTTCAATTCAGATCAGTTAAAATCACTTTCATTCTATCCATATTAGTATATTCAATATACTTATTCGAGTCTATAACGTCAGCCATAATATTTTCTAAACAAAATAGAAATGGAATAAAATAAAAAATTGAATTTTAGATTTAGGTGTAAAGTTGGAACATAAATGTTAATTTGAAAGTGTATATGAATATTGAAGTATATATCTTTCAAAACCATTATTTTCGATTTGAATCTTGTTTCAACTTAAAATTTATACTTTATGATTCATGATTTGAATTTCATTTTGACAACCTTAGTCTACACCTTTAGAAACCCATTTAAATACGACCTCACATCTAAGTAGTAAAAAATAATGTGATGGAGCTGAAAAGAAGTCCTGTAATGTCTGCATGTTCAAAGAACACAATTAAAACTAGGACTTGTCGATATATATAGAGGAGTAGTTGTTCAAATGGTATTGCCACCATAATGCTTTATAAAATTATGTTTGATGAACTAAGAACTGCATCTACCCTATGTTAAAAGTATAATTACGAGTCCTTAAACTGATCATTCACTGTGCCGTGTTTTCTTATATGGCAAGGCCAGATTATGGATTAAGGGTGTATTTCAGATCTTAAACACCATATTTTAGTCTGGAAGTGTCACCTTTGGTTCCTTGCTGGTTTGTCATTTTTTTTAACGAGTATACAATTGAAATCATATTCCTTGCTTAGTTGATGTGTCCAAAGTACTGACTGAGACATGGTGATTAAATTACATATATTCTGTTGAGTTTTGTTTTACTCTCTCTTGTTTAAATAATAAATTAGTATGTTAAAAGAGAACTAAAGCCAAACTGTTGTGTCTAAATGTGAAATAACACGCTTATGGTACTGGACCATAGTCCATCATTTTTTACTATGTCAATATATCCTTGCTTCATTTGTTAAGATGAATTATTACAACACCTAAATTGACTTGTAAAATCCTTTCTGGCTAAATGTTGTTTAATAACTGTAGTTTTCCATGAAGACGCCTGAAGTGATGTTATTATCGTTATCATTGCCTACGCCTCCACCAGAAACTGTATTTATAGGTGGTCTTCCTATAGGAAGTCTTGAAGCAGTGAAGATGGTATATGGGGAGTTGATGCAAATTCTCGATCCTCCTAAGGACGGGTATAATCTTACTATGAAGCTCTATTTGTCCAAGCTTCCAGCCGATGAAGGTTCAACAAGTTTCTTTTTCAAGGTTATTATAAGCTTGCTATAGCAGTAGGATTGCTTAATAGTGGCATCAATTCATGATATTAAACCATGGTAACATATCCAAGTATGGTATAATCATGACAAGACTCCCCTGTTTAATTGAAACTGTACCAAGTCTGTAGCACCACGTGCCAATTAAACTATTTGAGAAGCAGATTTTAGGATGATGAAGTTAAATTTAGACTAAGGACCAGTTTCTAAATCTTTATATTTGTAGCACGGTTCAAGATTTCAGTTCCAAACTCGATTTTGGTTTTTTGTATTTTTGTCAATTTTGATCTAACCCGTAAATTTTGGGAATTCCGGTTTCAGTTCTGGTTTCGGATGTCGTTATTTTTCATATAGTCAAACATATGCTTGTTTAATTTATTGGAACAAAATCTATGCTTATTTTTAATTGAAAAATAAGATATAAATGAACAATACTGATTATATATAATTATTCATAACACTAGAAAATGTTTATTTAATACTTCATTTTCGGTTTTTTTAGTTACACAACTTATATATCATGTGATTGTGTATGTTTACCAAGTTAATATCTCAAATTTTGAATATTTATATATTTGAAACTTAAATAAATTCTTATTTTGAATTTTTTGATATAATTTGAAGTTCAGCAGATATTTTTATCGAACCAGATCGTTCTGTTCCAGTTTCAGTGAGGTTCGAGATGAAATCTCAAACCTTGAGTTGCAAAACTGTTTGAAGTGGAAACATGGTGTTTTCCCCCTTTGCGCGGGAAATAATTAAAGCTTTTGGCACACATGATTATCAAGGAGCAGAATAAAAATGAAACTCAAGTGTAATAGGAATATATAATTTGACTATTGCCATTGGGCGGTATTTTCTTCGATGTTGCAACTTAAGTTTAATATCTGTAAGAATTTCATGAACAGAAATCTATTGCTTACTCTATAATTATTTTTACCTATGACATGTGTTCACCCACATTCTCAAGCTTACTATTGTCTTCTTTTGCTGATTTATATTACTTCAAATCAAAGTTGCACTATAATACTCTGAAATTTGATACTGTAGATCAACGGCATATTTCATTAATCAAACTTGCATCAGTGAGAGATGTGGTGCTTGGTGCTCCTCTAAGGTTGATTCTGAAGCAACTTGCCTCAAGAACTCTAGCCGCAGAAGAGGATCAGTTTGTTGCTCTTGTACACCGGCCCAATGAATCTTACTTTCTCTTTCCTCAGGTCAATTCTACTGCTTACATCAATGCATCTAAATATTCGTTTAGAAGTACGGTTCGCATAATGTATATGTAATGGATAAAGCTTTCCTTGTTTGAATTATTTTTACCAATTATCTGATTTCCAAGGCTAGACAGCCCATTGCAAAATTGCATAGCCTAATCGATAACCTTTACTTTTGTCCTATCATACGTTCGAAGCTAATATGTGCATATGTGCACTGGAAAAAATGTGTGTGCATAATGCCTGTAATCTATCAGTCACTTAAATTTTAAATGTTTCATCATTCGAATGCCCAAATTAAGATGTTACAATTCAGATCAAGTTCATTTGACTTGTCGATTGGTTTTTCATTTTTGCCATTTAATCTTTAAGTTGAACTTCATCCCTTTTTTGTGACAGGAAGATAGAGTTACTGTTATATACCCTATGAGGTTCAAGGACTCCATTGATATTGTTTTAGCTATATCCTTTTTGCAGGTAATGGTGGATCCACTATTTTAAGTTTTGATTGAAAATTTCAGTTTGTATCTCTATATAAACCTATTCATTTTACTAGAGCATTGAGCAATGTTAACTCAAATTTTAGTGGTTTAAACATTTGAATTTTTAGCATTCCATTTTTAAGTAAAAGTCTATATATATGTATACTGGTAAACCATAAACAGTATTTAAACCGATTCCAGTAGATGGACCATCCAGCTAAAATGTTTATAATCGTACTTTATAGCGTATGCATTGTATGGTTAATTATTTTAGAAAAATAATAAATAAAATTGAACTTACTTATTTCCAGGAGTTCGTGGAGGCTCGACGCACGCCCGGACTGAATAGTGCACCGATTTGCATGTGGTCCCAAACTCCTCCTCCAGAGCTGAAAGAAGCTCCCAATGAGGCACTTGATGCAAATGCTGGATTTGTTACTTTTGGTAATCACTTGATGTTTATTTATTCAGCTCGAAATTATTATTTCTTACAAGAGTAAACATATCGCAGTTATTTTCCCTCGTCACGTTGAAGGTCGTAGGCTAGACAGAACAGCTTGGAGTTTATCAACATTTCATGCTTATGTCAGTTATCATGTTAAGGTGAGCTGAAAAAAGTGCATCTCGACGATGGATGGTATTATATGTACTTGGTGAATTCCTAGCGACATGGTATACACACATAAATTATTGTGTATCGCTATTCATGCAAATTTAAGAATATGATCTTACTTTACAGCCCTAAGCAATAATAACTTATAAAGTAGATGAAGAACCTACGTCTTCATATCTAATAATTTTGCTATTCATATGAATTCAAAATATAATCGTAGTTTACAACCCTAAATAAATAGTATTTACTTTATAGGAGATGGGGAAGCTTTCTTCTGCTACGGGCGTGGCAACTTATAGGTTTAGCAAATATCAGCTTTTGTTATAATCAGTTTTTTTTAAGGCCCCATCTCGCTTTGTCCTTTGTTTTGGATCTTTGCCAAGATATGTTCTGAAAGCACCACGAACAAAATATATAAATTGTTTAATCTCATCCAATATTTTCAGTGCCAAATTTTCAAATATTAGCCACGTGCTCTGTCAGAATTTATGCTGAGTTTGTGGGTATAAATATTTTAAATTAAACTAACATCAATCAATAAATAAAAAAAAAAATATCGTTTTACTGTATATGTAATCTATATTCCCATTCCTTGATTCCTCCAAAATTTCCGTATTTTTTTTAGTGTATCTGAGTTTTTTATTTTATTTTGGAATTCTTAACCGTACGATATCCTTGTCACAGAGATCATCTTCATGAAATTACAAGTTTTCTCGAGACTTTCATTTCTTCGAAATTGTAAGTTAACGCTAGTTGTTGGAAATGTTTAAGATTTGCAATCTCTGAAAACTGTTAGTATGGTTTTTTAATGGTTGGAACTTCCGAAATAATGTTGAAATTTGTGCAAACAATCTATATGAGAAAATTATTGTCTTCAAAAATTAGTTAAATCCAAGACTTAAGATAAAAAAAAATTTATGGGAGAATTTCTGGGAAGTTCTTATACATACATGTTTACACGTTTTAGAGTCTTAATTCATTATTCATACCTTTTTTGTTTACAAATACAATGCAACAAGTGTTTGTGGATGAAAAAGCATGAATGATGAATTACGACTCAAATGTTGGGTTACTCTAGCATATTTGCGTTTCAACATAGCATGCGGTGTTCAATTTGCTACACGTTGTTACAGCTCATATATGTTTCTTATCTGTTATTTTAAATATGCTGCAGTGGTTAGCATTCGTCTTTTAGTATTCACAGTTTTCTTATGTCTAGTGCTCTGAAGGTTTTATGCACACCAGAATGAGGCGCCGTGTTGACTCCCTCATTGAGGTAATAAATGCTTTCTTTTTATGTTGGACAAAATTAACAATTTGTATCGAGATAATTGATTGTTTTGAGCTCCAACTATTTTGATTGATATATCTTATGATATATGTGTTAAACTTTAACTAAACTTTCACGTCTGAATCACTGGTGATCCCATTCAAGAGGATTTACTGAACATAGGGAATTAGGAAAATTATGGACATTTACCTGAAATAAAATTATCAATTCTTCTTGTAGAAAGAACACAATCATACACAAAAGATTGTGGCCTATGACAAGTTTTTTGAAATTAGGAAATCAAATGAATTTCCATGTGAATAATATTCAAAATATAATTATCTTAGGAATCATCTATCAAATGGTTTGATTTTTTTTTTTTTTTTTTTAATTCTCCGGAATATTTGGTCAACAATTCAAAAACGGAACATAATTTCAGCTATCTTATAAAAAACGGGTTTGTTCATGGACAAACCAGGAAATAGAACTTAGTTTTTTATTCTTTAGTCACCATTAGGTAACGCTGTGTTTACGAATTTGCAAACTTTTATTGTTGTCTTCCAATTTCCATATTAGTCAAATCAATCATTGAAAGCGTGCTTCATACAATTAAAGGATTCTGAATAAACCTTAACTTAAATTCGAACATTGTATAGGATACAACTATGATATAGTCAAGTGTATGTTCTAACATACACTTGTAGAATTAACACATGTATTTAATCGGTGTTTACTGTCATTAAATGTATGTCGATGTCCTAAAGATTTGATCTAACATTCACTTGTACTATCACTATGTGTATTCGTTATATATATGGTGATGATATTCAACCATACCTAACTATCCTATCTAGGGATACACATGCATGTGAAATGTGCATGTATGGACATAATGTTCATGTGCGAGAACATGAAATATATTATATTCCCATGATGTTGTCAAGTTTTTCTTTTGTCTTTTTTGAGCAGATTCAACTACTGTAATGTTCAACTTTTTTGTATACATAAGGAACACAGATCTTATAATCAACTATTCTTTCTGCATGCACTACATTATTCGGTGATGCATATATTTGATGATGATGTCATTCGAATTCACCTAAACAACCATATACGTTGGTACATATGCATGTGAAATGCACATGTGATGTGCACGTATGGAAATAATGTTCACATAGGATAACTGATTTTATAATCTTCATTTCATTTAAATTCCTATCATTCTTCCCATCCCCCCCCCCCCCCCCCCTCTCTTTCCCCCCTTTCCTCTTTCTTCCCTCCACAGTTATCCTTATTTGTACATGGCTGTCATTTCATATGATGCTGCTAAACGGTTTAAAGCTGAGGGTTATGGTTGTTAACAGTGGAAATGTGCGAACAACATGAATAGATAGATGCACGCCTTCTCTTGATTTATTTTCATATGAAGGCGCGGTTATCATTTTTGATGTCTTCGGTACTTTATTTTTGAACACCTCCTACTGGTTGATGGAATCCTTGGTTTTTGAATTTGAAACCTTGTTGCACAGATCTACCATAAGATTCATCAATTGTAGCATCCAACTATTTTTCGTACCTGAGTCAGAAAAACGAGAGAGAAAAAAACTTGATCTGGAAGGTGATGTGTGTGTGTGTGTGTCTATATATATATATATATATATATATATATATATATATATATATATATATATATATATATATATATATATATGTTGGTGAAGGCCAAATTTAACACGGTAGTTCATTTTTAGGGAAAGGCATTGTTTCCAAATGATTCCCTACGAAAAAGCTCTAGATATTTAAAGAAAATCAGTTTGGTGTATTCCTCACACTTGATATTTCACTGGACACAACAGTTGGCCATGTCTTAACACAGACCCTCAATATTTACCCATATCCAAATAAACAGTTCAATTCTTTGTGCTACCAATGTTAGAATGCTCTGATTTGTGGAAGAGTAATCTAGCACAGCGTGTTTGATTATTTATGTGGTTTTCATGGAGTAACTACTGTTATCATTATTTTTGTTTGTTGGTTTCATGCTTGAATAAACTTGTGATTTTATGCTGGATACTAATGTATTGGTTTTCCAAATGTTTTTCAACCAGGCCTTAGATCGTGCAAAACCCGACTCAGAAAAATCAAAATCGATGTTGGGAAATTCTTTTAAACAGTTGGTAAGATGTTATATTAAAAGATAGGTGTACAATCTCTTTAACCTCGCTTCATGTTGTTGTATATTTATTGTTAAGTCTGTTTTATAGAGCATGAAAGACGGACTGAGCAATAATAATACGTGGTCGTAAAAGAGCTGATAAAGTTCAGGATATTGAAGCTTCTTCATTAGTGAAAAGATGAATCCTTATTTCAGTGTTGTTTCCACATTCGGCGGTAGCTGCCAGTTCGCAGCTAGTGAATATGCAATGCATTCGAGGCTATTCATGTACTTTTCTTATCAACCATTTGTCGAGTATGCAATGCATTACATAATGTCAGTACGAAATTAGTTTCATCTCATTGAATGGATTAGACATTAAAAAAAAATATTCACACTGTATGTCTGTTGCTATGTTGTGTGTTATGTTAGTGCTAAAAGGTGAAATTTGAAGCATTATCATTCAATCCAGCAGATGCAACGTTATGAAAGGTCTGAGGTGAAATAGGAGCTGGATGATGGTAATTCTGAAAATTAGTTTATGCTGTATTATTGTGTATTTTTGTATTTCATCTATTAGTGCGCATCAATGATATTATTATGCATTTTCTTTTCAGTAGCGGAAATCATGTTTAATTTCATACAAAGAAAAAAATAGAATCTGCCTGTGTATTTTGACATGTGAAATGACTGCAAGATATGTAACGCGATTTGCATAGGGCTGTCAACGGATGTTTTCGGATACGGATAGTGACATATTCGTATCTGTATCCGGAATTATTTTCGGATATCCGTATCCGTTTAATTTTCGAATATCGGATATCTGTATCCGCTTAATTTTCTAATACGGACGGGTATCGGATATTTATCCGTTCTGCCTGTAATTAATAAATTTAATAGTATAAATAAAAAAGCTTGGATCAACATAAAATAATGTTTGTATTAATGTTTTTAAAAAACAAGGAAATAAATAAGTATAGTGAGAAAACATTGTTTTATACTAATATCCATAAAGCATATACAAAAATATTTCAAAATTAAACACTAAAACCACCATTTTTCACTAAAAATGGACAGAATTATATCATAGTAATATCGAACAGTTACAAAATAATTATTAACTCTATATTTCTGTTTTGAGTTATATATATTACATCAATCAGTCGGACGGATATTTTTTGAATAGGAATATCACTATAAGCATATCCATATCCGAAAAGCTTTTCGGATATCGGATATCCGTATCCGTTTTTTGGATAATACCGGATAACGGATATTTCGGATACAGATTCGGACGAATATTGGATTTTTTGGGTATCCGCTGACAACCTTAGATTGGCACACGTCTATTTTTTCACGAATGAAAATAGAAATAAGCACATGGTGATGTGTGCGTTCGTGCAAAAGTTAAAAGTGCTCACCTTTCTACAGACACATGTCTGGTGCTAAGACAATTGATATATAGGCATATAAATGAAATAAATTATTTTATTTTTGAGGAAAATGAGATCAAATGGATTATTGTTCTTTTAAAGTGTGCTATTTCTTTTGAATTTGTGTCCTACTTTTGCATTACGCTTTATCCACGTAAGCCATTAGAAACTCATTTTTTGAAAAAGTCATCTGGTTTACATAACTAAAAAGTGAAAAATAGACACAAGAACAAACTGGTATTACTGTACAAAGGTGGGGAAACCGACCGTTAAGATTTTCAATATGAAATATAAAATTATTTGTTAAAACATATTTTAAATTAGATTTTGTGTAATTTAAGAGAAAATGGAAGTAATTCAAAAAAAAGTAAATCCAATTACACAGCGTTGTACATGTAAACCAACTTAAGACTAAAAATATATTATCAATGCATTGATTGGAATCAGTCAGAAATCAAAAAGGGTGAAAATGTTTTGGTAGCACATACTGTCTTATACTAATTAAAATGAAGAAAGACAATGGAAGCAATATTTGAGAAAAGGAAATCAAAATACTATCACATGTAAACCCACACATAAAATCTGCAAGCTAAAAAAAAGCCTCTCTTTTTTTGGATAACACCAAGTCAAGCAAAAATGGGCATGTAGACCTTATAAGGATAGCAGCTTGTATTTTAACCTATGTTAATTTCTCCCAGTCGAGGCGACAGACTGGACAAAAGTAAACAAAAGCAATTGCACCTTGAGGACAGTAAAATAGTTTAAAATTTGCGCTGTGAACAAAAGAATATAAAGCTATAAAAATATGTCCTCTCCTCTGCTTGTCCATTGCTCTCAATTGTGGAGTATCTATTGCCTACGGGGCTGCACAGACAGTTGCAACACTGTTTTCACTCAGCAAGTGTATAAAGTCAACCGAGGTGCCATCACAAGCACCAAGAGAGTTTTCAACGTCTTTGAACAACCTTTTCCCTCCTAGTAAGAGCTCGAGTCCGTAAGTGCAAATTGTCAGCTGTTTAAAAACGAAGTATTTGTAGATGATTACAAATGCAAGTACGTTCTGGTGTTGCTCAAAAGGGAGACAACTGTTTTAGATCACGGGACACACAATAGGAGGACAAAGCTTTGTTACAGTTTATTTGTTTCCAATCCATCACTGATTTCAATCAAACAACAATAGTCAGCTTAGACATTGACTGCTTGTAACACCCCGGAATTTCAGATCAGTCAAAATTGCCGAAAAACCCATAAAAACAAACAATGACAACTACCATCATATTGTATAATTACATCACTAAATGCACTGAATATAATTTAAATAAATTCCATTTAATAAATATTCATCTAATTCAGAAGGTAGGCTCAAATACGAATTAAACTCAATTACCATAAATCGACTATTATGCGACTCTAGTGAGATGGTCATCGATATTCATTCCTGCACACTTGATAAACACGTTAGCATGACATAAATGATAACACATAAAAGATGCACCAACACAAGATGCAATAACAAGTAATAAAAAATAAGTTTATAAATATAGCAGCTGCATCACTACCACTTGTGACTGCCTACGAACCTTTATCTACTTGAGTAAGCAATTAGATACAGGATCAAGCCAACGTAGTTCTTTTTTACTCAAAACATTTAAAATCAATATTTTCTTTCAAAATACTCATTATATCATATAGAGATTCTCAAAAGTAATCTTAAGTTACTTTTCTTTAATATTAAATAAAATTCTAAATTATTTCTAAACTCAAATAATTTCAAATTAAATTTGAATTAACCATCTCGTCCATCAGATCAGTTAGGGATATTCATGAAGAGTAGGAAACTATATTTTTCAAACTCATGCCTTGACACTATCCTCTCTGTCACCCTAGGACGTTCCAGTCTTTTATTTCGAAAGACATCTATATATCTCTTGTAGAACTTTCTTTCAAAAGACAAGCATCTTTTATTTTAAATACTAATCATCTTCATTATGCAAAAACTCCTCTATAATCAATTCTCAAGCCACCTTTATATTTCTCTAATATATGTTTGGAAAGATCTTCAAATATTGAATTGAAATAGTTAAGTTCAAAACCATTCATTATCTCGTTAAAAAAAACACCCAATTTATGCCTCGTTTAAAGCACTAATCATACCTCATTTAATCACATACTATTCATGCCTTGATTGAACGTTATTCATACCTCATTTAAACACTAATCATAAATGTTCTCGATCATCAGTCGTATATGTTGATTGCTTGTCAAAGCAAAGATCGTAAAAGTCTCGTAGAACATCATATAGTAATTATCATCACGCCCAAGTAATCATATAGTACATCTTTAAATTAAAACACAAGCTTATGAAATAATAATGGATTAGATGATAATTATACTTACAACATTCCTTGCTATCTATATGCAAAAGTCTCGTAGAACATCATATAGTACTTATCATCACTCCCAAGTAATCAATTATTTTCCTCGAAACATCGAAATCCGTCAATCTTCCTTGTTCTCAATTTTGACACGTTTCGACTCACTTTTACTTTGATTTAACATCCTCAATTATATCAGTTGGTTTATGATACTATAAGGAAACCCAAGTTCAAATTTGAGGGATTTGGAAAAGTTTAGCATGATTTTATACTCATAACATCTATAACAGCGTTCCACTCATGCTATGAAAAGTTCTGCTCATTTTAAAATACTTTATAGTCAATTCAGAGAAAATACAACGCTTCCAAAAGTGCTATGACAAGTTCTGGGTGGTTTATAATGATTTTAGACTCAAATCAGCTACTACAACACTTTTCTAGGCGCTATAAAAAGATTCTGCTTGGTTTCGTGCTTCATAAATAGAAAAGAGAGCGTTTTGTAGTGCTATAAAAAGTTCCGAAAAATCAGATTTTAGCCTGTTTTTTGACAAAATGTTTGACGCTGTTTCTTTATGATAAAAATAGATTTTCAATCCAAATTTTCTATAGTAAGAAGCTCTTTTAGTCTGCTTATTTATCATCAAAAGAACCCTCAAAATCATTATCAATTTAATGTATAAATTCAAACATCATGAGGCATTTTTAACATGTACATTTTGGGCTGATTTTTACCCGAGGTTGCGTCCAGTTTTTAGGTATGCAAACTGCCGAATTAAAAAAAAAATGGCTGAGCACAAAGTTGTAGCCCTTTGATTTAGCTTTCCAAATTGATAGAGAAGTTGAAATTTCATTAAGAATTGCAAAAGTTATGCCCAAAATATCGAACGTCGTTTTCAGAATTTCTAGTCCAATCATTCATTCATAAATTTCTCAACTTTTCTTCAAAATATGAAATGAATACATGAACTTAAATAATTTTTATCACCTTGTACTTGTTCCTTGATCTTGTATTTATCCTCTAGGTTTCTCCCAAACCTCTCTTCTTTTTCTTATCTTGGTTTTATGTTTGTGAATGCATGAAAAAGAATGAATCTTTCCATCCTTTATATAGTAGTTTTCGATGCTAGTTTGTTAATTTGGTTTTGGACCTTTGTCCTCCTTATCTTCATGCATGCTTTAGGATGAAGACACATGCCTACTTAGGTGTCTTTAGATGTTTCTACATATGGACACATAATATAGTTATGTGTTATTACCTTATTTACTTACATGACATGTGTTCCGTTGATTTGATGACACGTGTCCATATCATTTTAAGCCATTTTTCATATTCTAGAACATGTACACATATACCATTTGTATTTTAATTTATATGCTATGTTCATACATATATGTGTTCATCTATTGTTACTACATGCTCATGATATTCCAAAAACTTTTAATACGCAAAATATCGTTTATCGACAAAACTGTTTTTGGTCACATTATCGATTTTTCTTCGAACTACTTATCTTTGTAAACAAAAATCAACAACATGTTTTCTCCTCATTAATTATTATTTATAAAGGGATTTAATAAAGATTATAAAACCATTAAATCCAAGTTTTAAATATTTATATAACCTCGATATTTAAATATTTACTGCCTGAAGTTTCAGATTGTTACATTCTTCCCCCCTTAAAAGGAATTTCGTCCTCGAAATTCTATACAATGCTTAATCAGAGGAATACCAAATATTCCATGAAGGAAACTCTATGCATCCAGGGAATTTTCTTGAAATTATACATTTAAAGAATTTTCATAAATTGAAATCATACTTGAATATTATATGATTCGAACCTTTTTATATTCTGTCGCTCATGCAAGTTGTTACTGGATCAGGCACGCCATAGCTTCAAATTCAGGATCTTGTTCTTTGCAATCCACATCAATACCCAGTCTCCTTCTCTTCTTGTGTGGTACCCATCGAAATGTACCAAAGTTTCATCGTACTCCGACTCATCATCATCAAGTAAGGATGTATTTTCCATATTGTGGTACCCATCGAAATGTACGAGAGAGTAATATTTTTAAAATAGACATCTCAAATAGTATCTTCAATGATTATATTCATCAAAGTCAACTCATCAATTGTGTTGTACTCTCCTTTTTACAGTACCCATCAAAATGTACCAAAGAGTAATATTTCAAAATAGAATCTAATCAATATTTTTTTATTAAAAAGAGTCTTTTGTCAAAACTAGGATCATATTCATCAAAGTGGATCCAATCTACTCAATTTAGGATATTTTATCCTATAGCAGTCGGCATCCCTTGTAACGACCGCTGATTTTCGACCCCGAAAATCGACACAAAACACCATGTCGAATATTCAAGCATCGAAAACACGAGATGTTATTAGAAAGAAATTAGAGGGTGAGATAAGAAAGAAAGAAATATTAGAATAGAAGAAGAAGAAGAACCAACACATGAACAGAGTCTCACATCGCAGCGGAACAAAATATAGTATATAAATAAATCTTTACTGAGAACTTTGAAAAATATACTTACAAATCATCAGAGTACATCAACACATCTGGACAGTTATAAAAACCTGTCCTCATATAAAACATACAGCGAAATAATATAATATCATACGTCTCAACTCCTCCAGCTCGTCTCTCCATAGTATCCGATAACCTGAACCTGTGTACAACCCGGTCTAACCCAAGCATTACAAACACTGGGTCAGTCTGGTGAACCAAAGTGAGAAAAACACACTAAGTTTAAGGGTATCACTCAACTTGATTTTAAAGTTAAAATCCTTTCGAAAGAAAAAGTAATAGTAAGACCAGTCCACACATAAATACGGACGGTTTTTACCTTACTATAACCAAAACATTTTTGAAAATCAATACTTTTCTGATATTATAATAATGTCTAAATCAAGTAAATAGAATCGAGCAGAACGCTTGCATCTCACGCTCTACATATATGGTATACAATCAAAACCGCGGGCGCTTATTGGAAAATGGATTTCCTGGCAAGGTATGGGACCACCTTCCGACAATGTACCTTCGGAGATGAATACATTGGGGTTCAACAAGAACATCTTGCAACCCGGCTCACACATGACCGACCCCTCATTTCTCTTGAGAGTATCGAATATATCATCACCCGGTTGGGGGCCAGCCAACCGAACCGATAGCATAAAAATAAAAAGGGGAAACCGAAGGCATTTAATTTCTCCGGATCAGGTAATGACATATCCTTTTTATGGGTGCGACACACATAGCCATGCTACCTACCCGATTATGTGCCATTTCCCATTTGATGAGGCTTGAGGTCATGATGCTTTTCCTTTTCTTTCTCTTTCTTCTTTTAACATCTGGCCAACATTCACTTTGAATGTCACATCGTCAGATTCGTTGGATATCACTAATTAACGTCCACAAAAATACCCTAGTTGGGAGCTACCCAACTATGACATGTTTGAAGAAATCAACGTACGGGACTCCGTTGAAAATACTCTGTCAAACATCCGTCCATACAAGTCATCCAGGAACAGGATGAACCGAAGGCATTCTCCGACTGCATCCTAGGTATCACCTTATAGATCAGTAGCGAGTGGTCCTTGCAATCCGCAGATTTCAATCACGATAGAATCACAAGTCAAAATATCTCCGGCCACTAAACCAAAGAAATCCAACAAGTAGCTCTTCCGCTCGTGAAGATCTATGGTCTTCAATTTCTCTATCTTCAGTCTACATCTTCACATATTTTCTGATTCGAAATGGTATTCGAATATAATTTCGATCCCAGTCTTTCCGTATCAACAATTGTATATGTCAGATTTGATAGTCGGTGATTTAACTATCAAATAAATCATCATGTGAATGAAATAAGTACACTGATTAAGTATCAGCATTACATGGCCTCTATAATTTAACATCTGTTAATATTCTTTAAAACTCCCAATGTTTGGAGTTTATCTTTTACTTCTTATTATAAATAAGAATATTCTTTAAAATCATTCCATTCGCTTATAAACTATTTGAATACAGTTTCTAATGTTCTTAAAAAAATCATAACTTATGTTTTCCCTTCAATTCCTCTCGTTTATAAACTAATACTATCCTTGGATAGTCGTGAAGTCGATCAAGTTGGGTATTTTACTTACCTCTCAGACCTTGACTAACAACATTCATATTTTTAGAATAGATTGAAGTTTATTAACCACACATTTCCCTTTGAAAACCCTATTTAAATATCAACCATGTTTATTTAATTAATTATTAAATAACGATTATTTTACTTCTCTTTTAATCTGTGATAATCCTCTCTTATATTATACTCGAGTTTCAATTCCATTATAAATAGAATTCTTTATAAATATTCTTCAATCTGTTTGCAACAACAATACTATATTTGTTTTTATATCATATATCACTATCTTTAACAATTCTAATTTAAATATCTTTTCAAAGCTTTTATAAATATCTTTACAATTATTATATTGACATCTCGTATGAATCTTTATATTCATTTTGGAACAACAATTCAACTTATCATCTGTAACAAACGTTACAGATTTCGTTACGAAACCTTTTATTTTCTTTATTTATACTCTTTTCAAATCATTGCAACAATTTATGCGTTGTCGAAAATCCTATAGTGATCTTTCTAAGGATCTGCAGCTATAAATCAAATAGTTCAATTTATCATTTGTAATGATTGTTACACATTCATTTTCCGAAACTCTTACCTCATTTACAAATCCCATTTACAAATTGTTATCGACAACTAATATTTCGAGTACATTTAGCTCTTAACTTCCATTTACATAATCGCTGTAAATTATTTACGACAACCTATTCGTTACCATAAAACATTTCACTTAACTTATACTCTCGCTTTTGATTAAATCTCACTTCGTTATCATTCCGAACTTTGGAAAATCACATTCCGAAGCTCGGAAAAATCCTCACTTATTCATGCCATTTCCCCACTTCTCGGTTTCCTTTTTTCTAATTTCAAATATTAGATACATATTTAGTTAAGCTATCATATTTGCTTAGAAATCCTCTTATAACTCTGTTATAAAACTCTGTTTTTAGTATAACACCCATTACTCCTTTCACATTTCAATTCGATTTCATTTCCAACTTTGATCACTTTTTAAATGAATTAAAAAGTAATCTCCATATTAATTAAAATAATAATTTACCTAAATCATTTACTACAGTAGCGGTAGTTAATTTCTTAATTAACTAAAATAAATAGTAAATCCCTTTTCTCTTTAATATCTTATCAAAACAAATATTCACTTAACCGTTTCATTAGATTAATTCAGAATAAACTAATTTAATAATCAATCTCATTTTAAACGGTTGACTTAATCAACTTAAACACGGTTATTTCATTAACCGATTCCCATTAGTCCTTTGTTTTAATTAATTAACAATATAGTTAATTTAACTAATTCCATTTAATTATTCTTAAAACAATTATGAAATCCTTAATCGTTAGGGTATTTTTCTCCTTATCTACTTATAACTCTTTTTAACATCATAATTCCCTTTTTAAAAATCATTTAATATTCTCTTATAAATTTTAAATAATAAAAAATAATAATTGTTTTCTTTTAATAAACATTCAATCAAAATGATTAATTTAAAAACATATTTTCAGTTATAAAAATAACTTCGATAACTTCCTTCACGCCGATTCACTTGACGGTAAATGAACATTTGGAAAAATGATTTATTTATAGGCCATATACTTCCAAATACTCAACCAATACTACCCATTGGTTTAAACAAAACAAATGGCGAATTCCAGACCAACGGTCAATGATCAAATCAAACATTCAATCAGAAAAATTCCTATACTGATAATGTGAAATTAAATAACATCATTAGTTCAATCAATATATGGGTATATATTTAACAAACAGCAATTCATTAACAACCATAGCAATTCATTAGCAACCATAGCAGTTCATTTGCAACCATAGCACACAATTATAAAACCCGACTTATATAAAATATAAGTGGGAAAAGTTGTATGAGTTTAACTCACCTTGGGCATTCATTCTCCATCATCCGTTTGCTTTAATTAAATTACAACCTCCAACAATGCCCAAATCTGTCCAAACCTGCTCCGGTAATGTCGTGCACGCCGATACAGATCTGATGTCAGTTGTTAAATCATCTGATATCATTGCTGTTTTCTTTCTTCGCAACTGCACTCCTTCCTGATTCACTTGTTCACGTAAAAATCCCGGTCCATCTTTAGTTCCTTCATGCCCCGTTATTTCTTCTACTGTTTATGTTCAAAAGAACTTTCCCAAACCCTTTGATTTATGGCCGATTCCTTGTATTTATCCCTCGCTCAAACAAAATACCTAGTCCTTTCTTCTTTTCTGCTCTTCTACTTCACTTCTCTGTTCTCTCCTCTTCTCTTTCCCATCTATTATCTAGGGCTGTTATGGTAATGGTTACCGTTACCGATTAGCAAATACCGTTACCGTACCGTTTTCACTGGTAAGCCAGAATTGCTTACCGTTACCGTTACCGATCGACTGGTATACCGAAGACTGGTATACCGATAATTTGGTAATCGTTACACTGGTAATGGTAAATTTACCGTTTGTCCACCAAAGTTTATATCATGACATATTTTTTTAATACAGTGCATCTTTATTTTAGTATATGTAATGTTAATTTATAAAAAATACAAATGAGAAAGAAAATAAGTGTAACCGAAATTATTTCACCTGATTATTGAATTAAATATAATCATTTTTTTTGTTCTACATGCATGTAATAAACCATATTAGATGCGTATACTTATGTTTTGAATTAACTGGTAAAATTACCGTTACCGCTGGTATTCAAGAATTGTTACCGATAATTTACCGTTAAAAATGGTAAATTTACCGTTACCATACCGTTTCAATTGGTTTACCGATTTCAATCAAAAAAGGTTACCGATTGACTGGTAATGGTATGGTAATGGTAAATTTACCGTTACCGTAACAGCCCTACTATTATCTGTTCTTTCCCTTGTTCTGAAATCCACACGCTGCCCTTTTCCGAATGTGAACCCATGTTGATCGGCTTTCACCATTTCTGCTCCAAAACAAAAGCAAGTCTGATTGCTTTGCTCTATAATCCACCAGCCCAGACATCGCTGTACGCCCCCAAAAACCCGTCTCTGCTTCTATTCCTACTACCCCTTCCTCCCACCGATGAACATTCCCACTTGCTACCTTATATAAAATTTCCCCAAAGAAGCTTCAAGTCTGCTTCTCCCATATTCTTCAGTAATAAGACCCACATGCTCCTTCCTCTTGCATACATGACCTCTGCTTCTTCAACCTGATGACAGTCATCGGTCATCACCCTAACGCACAACTTCCTTCCCCATCTCATCCACCTCAAACACCCCTGACTCGCCACCTTCATGTTCCTCATTGAACTGCCGCCCTCGGCTGCCACTGCAGCATCCACACAGTCACACTCCCCATCACCAAGACCTTCAAACCACTACTGCACTCATTCCTTCTGCCGCTATTTTTGAACGTACCCCCTCTCCGGCTGTACTCGAACCATTCGTTGTTTGTATACAAAGAAGCACAACACTTCTACCCTGCACAATTGACCACAACACTGACCACCGTGCTGGTGTTCATCACCAAACAAAAACGCCGCAGACCTCCTTTCCATCTCGCACCACCCCACGTCACTAGTGTGCTTCCATGTTGAGGCCCCCTGGATCCAAAACCTTCACTGTCTTCTCCCCAGATCCCAAATACTGAGGTCATATTGGAATATCTTAGAGAGGTTAAGTTTAACATGGAGGGTGTTTTGGTTTCCAATACTTGCTGGAAATTTAAAAGAGGGGCGCACCAGATATTGAAGAAGAAAGAACGAAATAATTTAGCGTTATTTATTAGTATAGGTACCACTTGTTTTTCCTCCACTGGATCTTGTATTTTGATTTGAATTTGGAAGAGAAAGCTTGTTTCTGGTTAAATTTTATTTAGGGAAAGCTTTTCTGTTGGGTTTGATTTGCAAGGGGAGGAGATGGTAACTGGCCGTATTTATAATATAAGAATACGTGATGGCCACATTTAACTGTTTAAGGTAGGGTGTGTCTAGGTGTGCGTTGTTTCTTTTCTTGCATGTGCAATTGTACGCTTCGCTTTACTTGGCTGCCAGGGTATAATTTTCTTTATTATATATATATATATCACTTTATCATATATTACATTATATAGGGTTGAGTTTATGGTTTAATGTAGCATGATGGTGGGGATTTCGAAATGCCTTGGTCGACACGGTTCCTCTTTCTTTATTATTATGGGGTTGGCTACAGTTACCTAAGCTACCCGATTGGTTGGGTAAATTTGAGGTAGGTTAAATCTTTAAGTTTTAAGTACACAATTTTTCTTTCATTTATAAAATTGCACAGCACAAAGTTGCTGCAAAAGAAGGCTGGCATGATTTATAAATGGGCAGACGGACGATATTTATGACAGCACAATATTTTCCATACCGTCGTTGGTACGGTAATAAAAGATTGATCCGCCAGTAAGGCAAATAAAAAGGACAGCGAAAAGATTGATTGAGTTATATATATATCATGCATTTTTCGTTATTTACCGTTAACTATAAAATATGCGTACCACCTCGTACAAACTCCATTTTATAAAATAAATGTGATATAAAATCCATTATATTTCCAATATAATATATAAAACCGATTTAAAATTTCCAATTTAGATGACAGAAAAATCCGGGACGTTACATTCTTTCCCGCTGAAAAGAATTTCGTCCCAGAAATTATAAGGTAAGGAAAATGTTTCAAACCCAATTATATTTTAAAATGGTCATTTTTAAATTATCGTCAAAAATACTCTAAGTTATAAAAATTTCGCCAGCGCTTCCTCTGCGCGACTTAATCGATACAACAACAACTGTCACTTTGGACCTCAACTTCTGCAAAAGAAAACCAAAATCCAAATGGCTATCCCACTCAGGGGTATAAAATTAATCACAAACCAATAATATTAAGGTTACCTATTTGTCGGGCAACTCAATCTCTGATTACGAAGCAAATCAACTGATGATATTCCATCTCTTTCCAATCTGTATTTCAGTCTGTGCAACCAAATCAACTTCTATGGTCTTCTGGAATCTGTTCTTAACTCAATTTATAATACAATAACAAATACTTGGTTTAATTCATTCAGTTTCATTTCATGAATGATTTTACTCAATTGATTATCCATTCCAACCCCAAGTTCATTTGATTTAAATTCCATTCCCTAATTCATCCTAATTCCAAGTTTTAAATTTACATCGAAGTTTTTATTTTCAAATTTCGTATTTGAAATTCTGCCTTTCAGTTAGAGTATTCCAAATCCAAATTGGATTTTATTCAAATTAATCAACCAACCTGATATAAGATTCAAACAATCAAATAATTTAAAAGAATTGTTTCTTTTTCTCTATAAAGATATTGATTGGGTAAAGTTATTTCATTACCCGCTTTCAAAATAATTTAAAAATAATTTTATAATCATATTACAAATACGCGCTCTCGTATACAAATATTCAAAATCAATCTAGGGTGTTACTAACCCCATCTCTACTGAGTTACGCCACAGAGCTAAGGTTGTTACTAAACCAATAGCTCTGATACCACTGTAACGACCGCTGATTTTCGACCCCGAAAATCGACACAAACCACCATGTCAAATATTCAAGCATCGAAAACACGGGACGTTATTAGAAAGAAATTAGAGGGTGAGATAAGAAAGAAAGAAATATTAGAATAGAAGAAGAAGAAGAACCAACACATGATCAGAGTCTCACATCGCAGCGGAACAAAATATAGTATATAAATAAATCTTTACTGAGAACTTTGAAAAATATACTTACAAATCATCAGAGTACATCAACACATCTGGACAGTTATAAAAACCTGTCCTCATATAAAACATACAGCGAAATAATATAATATCATACGTCTCAACTCCTCCAGCTTGTCTCTCCATAGTATCCGATAACCGGAACCTGTGTACAGCCCGGTCTAACCCAAGCATTACAAATACCGGGTCAGTCTGGTGAACCAAAGTGAGAAAAACACACTAAGTTTAAGGGTATCACACAACTTGATTTTAAAGTTAAAATCCTTTCGAAAGAAAAAGTAATAGTAAGACCAGTCCACACATAAATACGGACGGTTTTTACCTTACTATAACCAAAACATTTTTGAAAATCAATACTTTTCTGATATTATAATAGTGTCTAAATCAAGTAAATAGAATCGAGCAGAACGCTTGCATCTCACACTCTACATATATGGTATAAAATCAAAACCGCGGGCGCTTATTGGAAAATGGATTTCCTGGCAAGGTATGAGACCATCTTCCGACAATGTACCTCCGGAGATGAATACATTGGGGTTCAACAAGAACGTCTTGCAACCCGGCTCACTCATGACCGACCCCTCATTTCTCTTGAAAGTACCGAATATATCATCACCACGGTTGGGGGACAGCCAACCAAACCGATAGCATAAAAATAAAAAGGGGCAACCGAAGGCATTTAATTTCTCCAGATCAGGTAATGACAAGTCCTTTTTATGGGTGCAACCCACATAGCCATGTTGCCTACCCGATTTTGTGCCATTTTCCATTTGATGAGGCTTGAGGTCATGATGCTTTTCCCTTTCTTTCTCTTTCTTCTTTTAACATCTAGCCACCATTCACTTTGAATGTCACATCATCAGATTTGTTGGATATCACTAATTGACGTCCACAAAAATACCCTAGTTGGGAGCTACCCAACTATGACACGTTTGAAGAAATCAACGTACGTGACTCCGTTGAAAATACTCTGTTAGATATCCGTCCATACAAGTCATCCAGGAACAGGATGAACCGAAGGCACTCTTCGACTGCATCCTAGGTATCACCCTATAGATCAGTAGCCAGTAGTCCTTGCAATCCCAGATTCCAATTACGACAGAATCACAAGTCAAAATATCTCCGGCCGCTAAACCAGAGAAATCCAACAAGTAGCTCTTCCGCTCATGAAGATCAACGGTCTTCAATTTCTCTATCTTCAGTCTACATCTTCACGTATTTGCTGATTTGGAATGGTATTCGAATATAATTTTGATCTCGATCTTTCCGTATCAACAATCGTATAGGTCAGATTTGACAGTCGGTGATTTAGCTATCAAATAAATCATCATGTGAATGAAATGAGTACACTGATTGAGTATTAGCATTACATGGCCTCTTTAATTTAACATCCGTTAATATTCTTTAAAACTCCTAATATTTGGAGTTTATCTTTTACTTCTTATTATAAATAAGAATATTCTTTAAAATCATTTCATTCGCTTATAAACTATTTGAATATAGTTTCTAATGTTCTTTACGAAAATCATAACTTGTGTTTTCCCTTCAATTCCTCTCATTTATAAACTAATACCATCCTTGGATAGTCGTGAAGTCGATCAAGTTGGGGTATTTTACTTACCTCTCAGACCTTGACTAACAACATTCATATTTTCAGAATAGAAAGAAGTTTATTAACCACACGTTTCCCTTTGAAAACCCTATTTAAATCTCAACCATTTTTATTTAATTAATCATTAAATAACTATTATTTTACTTCTCTATTAATCTGTGATAATCCTCTCTAATATTATACTCGAGATTCGATTCCATTATAAATAGAATTCTTTATAAATATTCTTCAGTCTGTTTGCAACAATAATACTATATTTGTTTTTAAATCATATATCACTATCTTTAACAATTCTAATATAAATATCTTTTCAAAGCTTTTATAAATATCTTTTACAATTCTTATATTGACATCTCGTATGAATCTTTATATTCATTTGGAACAACAATTCAACTTATTGTCTGTAACAAACGTTACAGATTTCGTTACGAAACCTTTTATTTTCTTTATTTATACTCTTTTCAAATCCTTGCGACAACTTATGCGTTATCGAAAATCCTATGGCGATCTTTCTAAGGATCTGCAACTATAAATCAAATAGTTTAATTTGTCATTTGCAATGATTGTTACACATTCATTTTCCAAAACTCTTACCTCATTTAAAAATCCCATTTATAAATTGTTATCGACAACTAATATTTCGATTATATTTAGCTCTTAACTTCCATTTACATAATCGTTGTAAATTATTTATGACAACCTATTCGTTACCATTTCCAAAACATTTTACTTAACTTATACTCTCGCTTTTGATTAAATCTCACTTCGTTAATGATTCCGAACTTTGGAATATAACATTCCGAAGCTCAGAAAAATCCTCACTTATTCATGCCATTTCCCCACTTCTCGGTTTCCTTTTTTCTAATTTCAAATATTAGATACATATTTAGTTAAGCTATCATATTTGCTTAGAAATCCTCTTATAACTCGTTATAAAACTCTGTTTTTAGTATAACACCCATTGACTCCTTTCACATTTCAATTCGATTTCATTTCCAACTTTGATCACTTTTTAAATGAATTTAAAAGTAATCTCCATATTAATTAAAATAATAATTTACCTAAATCATTTACTACAGCAGCGGTAGTTAATTTCTTAATTAACTAAAATAAATAGTAAATCCCTTTTCTCTTTAATATCTTATCAAAACAAATATTCACTTAACCGTTTCATTAGATTAATTCAGAATAAACTAATTTAATAATCATTATCAGTTTAAACGGTTGACTTAATCAACTTAAACACGGTTATTTCATTAACCGATTCCCATTAGTCCTTTGTTTTAATTAATTAACAGTATAGTTAATTTAACTAATTCCATTTGATTATTCTTAAAACAATTTTTAAATCCTTAATCGTTAGGGTAATTTTCTCCTTATCTGCTTATAACTCTGTTTAACATCATAATTCCCTTTTTTAAAATCATTTAATATTAGCTTATAAATTTTAAATAATAAACAATAATAATTGTTTTCTTTTAATAAACATTCATTCAAAATGATTAATTTAAAAACGTATTTTCAATTATAAAAATAACTTTGATAACTTACTTCACGCCGATTCACTTGACGGTAAATGAATATTTGGAAAAATGATTTATTTATAGGCCATATACTTCCAAATACTCAACCAATACTACCCATTGGTTTAAACAAAACAAATGGCGAATTCCAGACCAACGGTCAATGATCAAATCAAACATTCAATCAGAAAAATTCCTATACTGGTAATGTGAAATTAAATAACATCATTAGTTCAATCAATATATGGGTATATATTTAACAAACAACAATTCATTAACAACCATAGCAATTCATTAGCAAGCATAGCTTTTCATTAGCAACCATAGCACATAATTATAAAACCCGACTTATATAAAATATAAGTGGGAAAAGCTGAGTGAGTTTAACTCACCTTGGGCTTTCATTCTCCATCATCCGGTTTGCTTTAATTAAATTACAACCTCCAACAGTGCACAAATCTGTCCAAACCAGCTCCGGTAATGTCGTGCACGCCGATACAGATCCGACGTCAGTTGTTAAATCATGTGATCTCGTTGTTGTTTTCTTTCTTCGCAACTGCACTCCTTCCTGATTCACTTGTTCACGTAAAAATCCCGGTCCAGCTTTAGTTCCTTCATGCCCCATTATTTCTTCTACTGTTTATGCTCAAAAGAACTTTCCCAAACCCTTTGATTTATGGTCGACTCCTTGTATTTATCCCCTCGCTCAAACAAAATACCTAGTCCTTTATTCTTTTCTGCTCTTCTACTTCACTTCTCTGTTCTCTCCTCTTCTCTTTCCCATCTATTCTCTGTTCTTTCCTTTGTTCCGAAATCCACACGCTGCCCTTTTTCGAACGCGAACCCATGCTCATCGGCTTTCACCATTTCTGCTCCAAAACAAAAGCAAGTCCGATTGCTTTGCTCTATAATCCAACCGCCCAGACATCGCTGTACGCCCCTAAAAACCTGTCTCTTCTTCTATTCCTACTACCCCTACCTCCCAGCGATGAACATTCCCACTTGTTACCTTATACAAAACTTCCCCAAAGAAGCTTCAAGTCTTCTTCTCCCATATTCTTCAGTAATAAGACCCACGTGCTCCTTCCTCTTGCATACATGACCTATGCACCTTCAACCTGATGACAGTCATCAGTCATCACCCTACCACACAACATCCTTCCCTATCTCATCCACCTCAAACACCCCTGACCCCACGATACAGTCGCCACCTTCATGTTCCCCATTGAACTACCGCCCTCGACTGCCACTGTAGCATCCACACAGTCACACTCCCCATCACCAAGACCTTCAAACCACTACTGCACTCATTCCTTCTGCCGCTATTTTTGAACGTACCCTCCCTTCGGTTGTACTCGAACCATCCGTTGTTTGTATACAAAGAAGCACATCACTTCTACCTTGCACAATTGACCACAACACTGACCACCATGCTGTTGTTCATCACCAAAGCAAAATGCCGCGGACCTCCTTTCCATCTCGCACCACCCCACGTCACTAGTGTGCTTCCATGTCGAGGCCCCCTGGATCCAAAACCTTCATTGTCTTGTCCCCAGATCCCAAATACTGAGGTCATATTGGAATATCTTAGAGAGGTTAAGTTTAACATGGAGGGTGTTTTGGTTCCCAATACTTGCTGGAAATTTAAAAGAGGGGCGCACCAGATATTGAAGAAGAAAGAACGAAATAATTTAGCGTTATTTATTAGTATAGGTACTACTTGTTTTTCCTCTACTGGAGCTTGTATATTGATTTGAATTTGGAAGAAGAAAGCTTCTTTCTGGTTAAATTTTATTTAGGGAAATCTTTTCTGTTGGGTTTGATTTGCAAAGGGAGGAGATGGTAACTGGCCGTATTTATAATAGAAGAATTCGTGATGGCCACGTTTAACTGTTTAAGGTAGGGTGTAGCTAGGTGTGCGTTGTTTCTTTTCTTGCATGTGCAATTGTACGCTTCGCTTTACTTGACTGCCAGGGTATAATTTTCTTTATTATATATATATATATATTACATTATATAGGGTTGAGTCTATGGTTTAATGTAGCATGAAGGTGGGGATTTCGAAATGCCTTGGTCGGCACGGTTCCTCTTTCTTTATTATTATAGGGTTGGCTACAGTTCCCTAAGCTACACGATTGGTTAGGTAAATTTGAGGTAGGTTAAATCTTTAAGTTTTAAGTACACAATTTTTCTTTCATTTATAAAATTGCACAGCACAAAGCTGCTGCAAAAGAAGGCTGGTATGATTTATAAATGGGCAGACGGACGATATTTATGACAGCACAATACTTTCCATACCGTCGTTGGTACGGTAACAAAAGATTGATCTGCCAGTAAGGAAAATAAAAAGGACATCGAAAATATTTGATTGAGTTAAAGATATATATATATATATATATATCATGCATTTTTCGTTATTTACCGTTAACTATAAAATATGCGTGCCACCACGTACAAACTCCATTTTATAAAATAAATGCGATATAAAATCCATTTTATTTCCAATATAATATATAAAACCGATTTAAAAATTTCTATTTAGATGACAGAAAAATCCGGGACGTTACACCCGTCATCAAATAGGATGTACTCTACTCAGCTCGATACCAACATAGAGTAATAGTTGCACTATCCAAGATCTATTGTCTTATGCCGGCATCCCGTCATCAAATTGGATGTACTCTACTCGGCTCGATACCAACATAGAGCAATAGTGTACTACCCAAGATCTATTGTCTTATACCGCATATCGTCATCGTCCTCATCATCCGAAAGTATCCATCATTGATGAAATAATCCATAAAAATCTTTAATAAGTTTAAACAAAGTATTTTGTCAAAGTACTTTTATACTTTGTAATCATTACTTCCATATGGATAACCATTTCATTTTGGAAAATCCACTTTCTCAACTTCAAAAATCATCTTAAGTATAAACCTATTTTTTTGTCAAACACATAGTTCAGTTTGCAAAAAAATGTTTTGAGATAACTAACTTTCAAGAATTGTATATGATGTAAATATTCTAGATAGTTAATCTAGCTTCCCAATAAGATATGTTTCGACCAAATCTAATCAAGCAATCATAAGTTATCATCGAATTGCTAAAAGGTTTTTAGCAGCTAAGCTGATATCATCAATGCTAAACAATTCTAAAATCGTATTATATAAAGAAAATCTCACCTCGGTATTGCATGAATGTAGTGCTCAATTTTACTCTTCTTGGCCATTGGTCTTCCTCAAGTTTATTTTCCCAAGCTCATTAAATTCCTTCCTCGATAAGTTGTTATTCCACATTCCTTCGAAGCCACTTCGCTGCATCCATTTCAAGCTGCTACATTCCTTCCTTACTGCATTCCTTCCCCCTTTACTTTATAACATAGTCATATGCACTTACGATTTGGTTAAACCTCTTTATATGGTGCATGATAAAGAATCATATATGTAAAAATGCTAAACAAAAGTTAAACACACAAAATAAATACTACTCATAACCCTGGTCAGAGAAATGGTGCCATACCCTATTCAGTTTTATTTATCAAATTAAGGTAACTTCATTTCAAAAATTACAGGATGATTTTCTAATCTTATGTGAAATTTTATTTAAGCACCTAACCTAAGCTCTGATACCACATGTAACGCCCCAGAATTTCAGACCGGTCAAAACTGCCGAAAAACTCATGCGTCCAAAAACAAACATTGACAACTACCAACATATTGTATAATTACATCAATAAATGCATTGAATATAATTTAAATAAATTCCATTTAATAAATATTCATCTAATTCACAAGGTAGGCTCAAATACGAATTAAACTCAATTACCATAAATCGACTATTATGCGACTCTAGTGAGATGGTCATCAATATTCATTCCTGCACACTTGATAAACACGTTAGCATGACATAAATGATAACACAAAAAAGATGCACCAACACAAGATGCAATAACAAGTAATAGAAAATAATTTTATTAGTATAGCAGCTGCATCACTACCACTTATGACTGCCTACATACATTTATCTAATTGGGTAAGCAATTAGGTATAGGATCAAAGTCAGCGTAGTTCTTCTTTTCTCAAAACATTTCAAATCAATATTTGCTTTCAAAATACTCATTATATCATGTAGAGATTCTCAAAAGTAATCTTATGTTACTTTTCTTTAATATTAAATAAAATTCTAAATTATTTCTAAACTCAAATAATTTCAAATTAAATTTTGAATTAACCATCTCGTCCATCAGATCAGTTAGGGATATTCAGGGAGAGTAGGAAACTATATTTTCCAAACCCAAGCCTTGACACTATCCTCTCTGTCACCCTAGGATGTTCCAGTCTTTTATTTCGATTGTAGAACTTTCTTTCAAAAGACAAACATATTTTATTTTAAATACTAATCATCTTCATTATGCAAAAGCTCCTCCATAATCAATTCTCAAAACACATTTATATTTCTCTAATATATGTTTGGAAAGATCTTCAAAGATTGAACTGAAATAGTTAAGTTCAAAACCATTCATTATCTCGTTAAAAAAACACCCAATTTATTCCTTGTTTAAAGAACTAACCATACCTCATTTAATCACATACTATTCATGCCTTGATTGAACATTATTCATGCCTCATTTAAACACTAATCATAAACGCCCTCGATCATCAGTCGTATATGTTGATTGCTTGTCAAAGAAAAGATCGTAACCAATATAGTATGTTAAAGTCGTAGGCATCTATAAATTAAAACACAAGCTTATGAAATAATAATGGATTAGATGATAATTATGCTAGTATTCCTTGCCATCTTCATGCAAAATTCTCATAGAATGTCATATAGTACTTATCACTCCCAAGTAATCAATTATTTCCTCGAAACATCAAAATTCGTCAACCTTCCTTATTCTCAATTTTTGGCATGTTTCTACTCACTTTTACTTTGATTTAACATCCTCAATTATATCAGTTGGTTTATGATACTCTAAGGAAACCCAAGTCCAAAATTGAGGGGATTTGGAATAGTTTACCATGATTTTATACTCATAACATCTATAACAGCGTTTCACTCATGCTATGAAAAGTTCTACTCGTTTTAAAATACTTCATAGTCAATTCATAGAAAAAATAACGCTTCCAGAAGTGCTATGACAAGTTCTGGGTGGTTTATATTGATTTTAGGCTCAAATCGGCTACTACAACACTTCTGGGCGCTATAAAAAGATTTTAGCTTGTTTTTAGACAAAATGTTTGACGTTGTTTCTCTATGATAAAAATAGATTTTCAATCCAATTTTTATATAGTAAGAAGCTCTTTTAGTCTACTTATTTATCATCAAAAGAAACCCTCAAAATCATTTATCAATTTAATGTATAAATTCAAACATCATGAGGTATTTTTAACATGTCCATTTCAGGCTAATTTTTTACCCGACGTTGCGTTCAGTTTTTAGGTATGCAAACTGCCGAATTAAAAAAATGGCCAAGGACAAATTTGTAGCCCTTTGAATTAGCTTTCCAAATTGATAGAGAAGTCGAAATTTCATTAAGAATTGCAAAAGTTATACCCAAAATACCGAACGTTGTTTTCAGAATTTCAAGTCCGATCATTCATCCATAAATTTCTCAACTTTTGTTCAAAATATGAAATGAATACGTGAACTTAAATAATTTTTCTCACCTTTTACTTATGCCTTGATCTTGTATTTATCCTCTAGGCTTCTCTCAAACCTCTCTTCTTTTTCTTATCTTGGTTTTATGTTTGTGAATGCATGAAAAAGAGTGAATCTTTCCACCCTTTATATAGTAGTTTTCAAGGCTAGTTTGGTAATTTGGTTTTGTGCACTTGTCCTCCTTATCTTCATGCATGCTTTGGGATGAAGACACATGCATACTTAGGTGTCTTTAGATGTTTCTACACATGGACATCTAATACAGTTATGTGTTATTACCTTATTTACTTACATGACATGTGTTCCGTTGATTTGATGACACGTGTCCCTATCATTTTAAGGCATTTTTCATATTCTAGAACATGTACACATGTACTGTTTGTATTTTTATTTATATGCTATGTTCATACATATACGTGTTCATTTATTGTTACTACATGCTCATGATATTCCAACAACTTTTAATAAGAAAAATACTGTTTATCGACAAAACTGTTTTCGGTCACATTATCGATTTTTCTTCGAATTACTTATCTTTGTAAACAAAAACTGAACAACATGTTTTCTCCTCATTAATTATTGCTTATAAAGGGATTTAATAAATGTTATAAAACCATTAAATCCAAGTTTTAAATATTTAAATAACCTCGATATTTAAATATTTACTACCCGAAGTTTCAGGTTGTTACACTGCTAGCACCGTAGTTCCATCCATGCTCTAGCAGTTGACATCAATGAACATAATTACACTAACTATAATGCTCCTTACATTTAACTACATTGAAAATGAAAAATAAGTGCAACTTTGAAGATGCATGCAGACTGTAATACTGACTCTTATATCCATCTGATTAGTAACTAAAGAGCATGTGTTCAACGACCGGTTACTGCATACTTAAGCCATAAGTAGTTTCTAAAGAGTACACTATGATCATCTGCATAAGTCTTCCATCAACTATTTGTAGACATCATTGTATCCTTCTCGGCAATAACATCAACCATCCCCCATAATAACCGTAATCTGTGCATGAAGCATGCAATCGCGTCCTGATAATAGAATTGGTAGAGATTGCTTTTGGACATCAAAATTAAATTAAGTAGAAAAATCATGATGATTAATCAGTACGTTACAGATGAAGATTTTGTCAACCTTCAATAAGGAAATTTCATATGGTGAAACATAAACCAATTTGGTTAGATGTTGCATATATTGGTATGATCCCCTTGATACTAATTTAATTTCTTTATATAGCCTTCACATAAAATTTTCAAATATATTAACAATACAAGATGATTGCAAAATGAAGTGACGAAAACCTATACAAGTGGATGGTAACCATAATATTCATCTGTCGTGAGAGAAAAATGCACCACATAAAATTTCTTACCCACAAAGAAAAACTATTGCATATGATTACTGTAAATTGATGTAAATATCTTCTCTGTGTAAACACTTTGAACCGTTAATTTTTTGATGAACTGAGGATCACTTTTAAATTAAGTTCTAGAAAGTTTTGTTCAAGCGTTAAGGGTGGATTTAAAGAATATCACAAGACTGAAAGGGATATGGATGGTTCTCCCTTATCAAATTATCTTCTTTTATCAAATTTATTATAAGGCTTAAGATATAAAACATTGAATATTAAAAATAGAAAATGCGCTTCAGAGATGGAAATGGAGAGTTCCTTTATTCATAACGTTAGATAGTTCCTTTTTCCTAACATGGAATTCATGTTTATTGTCACATGTATAATAACATGCTAAAAACCAAAATTTTATTGCTTTGGAAGTAAATTCTGCAATCGAGCATGAGATGAAACAAAGATAAATTGAAAGATGCATAACCGAGCATGTGATGAAAGAAGTTTGATTTACAACAATTTTACAGTGCAAAATAAACAAGTCTATGCTAATGCATGTGTATAGACTTGTATTCAAATAAATTTGGTTTGCATGATGTTAAATCTTTTTAACTTGTAAACAGACTTAAAAGTACTTGACAATATGAGATTTTAAAGAGTAATCAGTTTATAGGCTTTACAATTGTCTATGCAATAAAATCTTCTAATACAGTATCTACCGTCCAAAAACCTTATGATCTATCTTACTTAAACGCAGTCAACCCCAATAGCAATTATGCATAAAATCCCCAATCATACTTATAGTAATTGAATCATCACAAAATCGAAGTATGAAATTTCAAGTATGAATTTATTTTATATAAAAATAAAATTGTAAAAGAAAAGGGATCGGCATACTTACGTAACTGCGATTTTGGATGAGACGATTTCTATACAATTCAGCACAGACGATGGGGTTGTGATGCAGATTCAACACAGGCGGCCAGATTCTGAAGTGGATCCAATTTTATAGCCGCGCAATTAGGACAGGTTTATTTCAAAACAACGTATTTGAAGGGAAAACATTTAATTTGAGAAGAAATACGGAGAAGTAACAGTAGCATCGCGAGAAAACATTGTCGAAGAAAGGGAAGTACTGCGGTAATTGAAAGAAAAAACATTAGCAATTAACAAAAATTAGGCTTTCGGTAGAAATCTGGAAGAAAAAAGAAGAGGGATACTGGATTTGAGAAGAAACACGGAGAAGAAAAGGTAACAAACGGAAATACGGCGAAGAAATTGGGATCAAAATCGATTTCAAGAAGAAATAATCACGCAAAGAAGACATCGGGTTACGGAAAGAAAAAAGACCGAAGAAGGCGCATCATTTTTTTGGCTTCAGAGAATTTGGTTTTGGGTGACTCTCAGTAAGAAAACCTCCCTAATGGTCGGTTTGATAAAAAAATTAGATTGAAGGACGAACTTTAAAAAATATTAGACTGAAAAAGTGCTAAATATAAGTAGCATTTAATACGGTGTAAAAACTGAATATAATGCTAGTTATATTTAGGGATGCCAATGGGGCGGGTCTAGGGTCCAAACCCGCTTATCGTTGATAGCTTGTAGTGTTTTAATTGACTCAAAACAGAGGTATTGTGAGAACGTCCATTATGACTGTTTCCGATGGTCACGTAGCCTGGATTGTGCAGTCTATGCCAACTTAGGAATTGTTGGCGTAAACATAGAGTTCGACTAGGACCAATATAACTTTAGATTATATTTATTATAAAAATGGCATATTTCATGCATTTAAATGCATAACATGTCAAAATATTATGGAATAGTTAAAAGGTACTTCAGAAAGAACGTGATAAATAGAATCAAATCCAGTGATTTGTTGTTTCAACATTGTTTGAAGGAAATTCATAACGTTTTGACCGTGAAATAAAAACTACAAATGATTCATCAAAAATTGAATTTGAAAGAGCTCTCTTCCCTCTCGTCTCTCTCTTTCTCTTTAAAGATCTCTACCGTTTTATTTCTGTCCCACTATCTAATATCAGCTTCATCTTTCAAACTTTAAACTAGTGAAAATAAGTGGCAGGTCTAGAAGTATCAATCGGTTGGTTTGAGTCGGGTTCGGGTTGATGATACTGCACTGTCATACGGGCCGCTCTCCTTCAGGACCTTCACCATTGGAGAGCTACATATTTTATGCTAAGGGTTTCTTTGGTATATGGTCTAACCATGTCAAATGGCTTGATATAAATGGTTGTGGAGAGAAAATGATCAATAAATTAGACAAGTGCTTTTTCGACCTTGAGGACAACGTTGATTTCGAGGGGTCGGTAATAATACTGCACTTCATACGGCCTGCTCTCCTTCAGCATTGAGCTGCAGCTAGCATCAGGAAAGATATAAAAATAGTCTACAGCTTGCACCTGAAAACTAAGAGCTTCTGTTATTACAATTTTATTTTACTAGCTTCTTCTTTTTCTTTTTTTAGTAGCGGCCATAACAAATTGTGAAACTTCTAGATGCCATGTGTCAAAATCTGTATGGATGTAGCAGCTTGCTGGTGTATGAATGAAAACGACAGACTGGAAAAATTAACTTTCTTCTTCAATTTCTATGGCTTCTTCCTCTTTATACTCTAAATCCTCCTTCCTCTAAATTAGTATTGTAACAGTTGATTTTAAATGGGTTGAGCCAACGTGTTTAGTACCATACCAATACCAAGTAATTGGTTAAAAAATTGAGCCACTTTGGTTTACCAATGTTATCGGTATGGTAACGGTAAATTTACCATTGTTAACGGTAAATATAGCGGTAAAAAAAAGTCAAAACCAGTGGCAACGGTAAATTTACCAATCATATTAAATATATTTTTCACTATTAGATCAAACCTTAACCATAGACACTTTTAACGATACGTCATGGTTTTAAGAAGATTTTGTAGTATTATTTATGATCATGATGATTCTTTTTAAGTTTTGTTAGGCTCAAAGTTTGAGATTATAAATGTTATTATCTCATATTATTGTAAATAAGTTGTTGGATTAAGAAATAGTTATATGTCAACTAAAACATGTCGTTATACTAATATAATTATCATAATAAAAAAGAAGATAATTGTTTTTTTTTTCAAATTTTATTGCAACAAAATTTGAATGTTTGTTGTATTGGTAAATTTCTCATTACCAGCCAACGGTATACCAGCTTATTTGTATACCAATGAATATTTTACCATTGGTAACGGTAAATTATCGGTAGCTATTTTTGACTTTCCAGTAGTACTGATACGGTAATGGTTCTCATGTATCGGTCGCGGTTACCATTACCATAACAGTCCTAAGGTCTATACATGTTTTAGACGGGTCATAAATGAATTATAGACGGATCAATCTCAAATTTGTGGGTCAGTCGGGTTATAATCGGATCGTGCCAACTCGTGATGGGTTATAAATTGGCCAGATTTGGGACCAACGGCCCAGTCGTGTTATAATCGGATAGGGTCAATCCGTGTAAGTATAAACGGTTTATAAATGGGTTAAATTCGGGTTCATTGGTCAGTACGAAAATCGCTCGTTTATAAACGGGTCAAATTCGGGTTGATCCGAAAATGACATATTCTCTTATATGGGTTGGGTTATCCTGTAAATTTATGTGTAATCTTTGGGTCATGCTGGAAATTAAAAGCCTTAGGCGGGTCCTTAAAACCAAACTTTATATAAGACAGGTCCCAGTTTGAAGTTCCATGTAAAGCAGGCTTTTAAACTTGTAGCAATGTTGTTTTTGTGACTTTTTGCTTCATCAACTAAAATTTTCTTTTATAAAATTAAAAATATTAAAACAAGATTGCTAGAAAAGACAAAAGTACAATAATATGTGCAATTATTGTGAAAAAATGCAGATATATCTGCAAATATTACTATAGTATTTACAGATATGTCATACTGAACCAAAAACTTCAGACATGTGTACACTTATTCAATAAATTGCTTTTTTATTTGCATTTTTCCTAGAAATCGATTATTTTTCATTTGTATGTAATTTACATTAAGTTTTTGATGATATTTCTGCAATAAGTGTAGACATTAGAATACGCATATTGAAGCATTCAGTAGAAATTACGTAAAAGCATGCGGTTAATTACTATAATTACGTTAGTGTTTGCATTTTTTGAAAAAGTGCATTTATTCATGTAAGTTTTGTTGAAGCTTGATTTTTCCGGTCTTTTTAATGCATTTTTTAAGTTTTTTTTTTTTTTTTTTTTTACATAAATAAGAAGATGATTATAAATTATATTAAGTTTTGAAGTTTGATAGTGTTTTATGTTGGTTTTTTATAAGTTAAAAAAAAGGACCTAATTTACATATGTTTTTCGATAATGATGTTGTGTATACTTTGAAACTTAATAGAAACCTTAATCAAACCATCCTTTTAAATGAACCGTTTAATCATAACTAATTTGATAATGTTTTCTTTATCAATCTCTTTTGCGGTTCCATTAAATGCGTACAAAACAAAATATTCCCATCTTCCCAGAAATTCATTTTGCATGTCCCTCTTCTAGGAATGTCAATTGCACATGATCCGATGGAGCCGGACCGAATTCGATGGGTTTCGATTCTAGACGAATCGGATTTTGTCAAGTCTAAATTATACATTTCAAAAGTCCGAATCATACCCAACTCGACGTTGTGGTTGGATCAAGTTAGATTGGTTCGGATTTGATTGGATAGTAACATTAAGAATACATACATTTTAGTGCTTTTAGATCGAGTCTTTCGGATCGGATCAGTTCCAGTCGGATGTTATCAGGTCTTTACTGTATTTTTCATAACAAAGCATCAATATGAAACTGGTTTAACATGCTCAATCAGTGTATTAAAAAACGCGAGTGAGGCGCGCCTCGAGGCGAGGCGGTGCCCAAAACGCCTTCACGCGTGCTTCAAAAAACGTTTTCCCCCTGAGGCTTACGACTATGTTGCTTGAAGCGTGAAAATCTCCAAAAACGCACGCCTCAACGTGTCGACTATCTGAGGCATGTGTTTATACATTAAAAAAAAAAACTACGTACCTTCACTTTTACTCCAAATTGGAAAAGGAATCGAGTTCGATTCCATAACAGGAATCAATTCGATTCCATAACAGGAATCGATTCGATTCCTGTTAAGGAATCGAGTTCCATTCCTGTGAAGGAATCGAACTCGATTCCTTAACAGGAATCGAAATCGATTCCTGTTATGGAATCAAGTTCCATTCCTGGAATCGAATTTGAAAGAGTTAATTTTTTATTTTTTTTGTTCTGTCTTTTTTTTAAAACTGCCTTGCACTGTTTTTTCTTTGTTCTATCTTTTTTTTTTGTTCTGTCTACATTTTAACCTGTTAGTGCACTGTCTTGAGCTATTTTAATTATGTGTTAATGTCCGGACTCGTTAAAAAATTAACCTGTTAGTGCAGTCTTTTTTTTAACCTGTTAGTGCACCGTCTTTTTTTTTGTTCTGTCTTTGTTGCGCTTTTTTCTTCCCTGAAAGGCTTACGCCTCACCGCGTTGAGGCTTACGCCTCGCCTCACGGACCCGAAAACGCCTCGCGTACGCCTTTTGCGTTTTAAAACATTGTGCTCAATCAAAAACTAATTCGCAAATACACAGCGGCTATGAAACTCACACCATTAAAGCAAAATCAATAGTTACTTCAAAATATAAAATTCTACAAAGACACACATTCGGAACGTGATTTAATTAGTACAGACCAAAATCTGCAGATCCGATTCTTATTCACGCCAGTCTTAAAAATGAGAAAACCTCTAGAATAACAAAAAAAAACAAACATTGCATAAATATAGATACACAATTTTTGGACATAGCTTAGTAGGTGTAACCCTTCTGGAACATTCCGGTTTTGGCTTCTTCACTCTCGCCTGCAGCGGAGTAGCGACCAAGCTGGGCAATGGAGTTGGCCTTAGCACGCACCAAAAGCGATTTTTGGGCTGCTTCAACGTTCTCAGGAAGGCCTTGCCATGTCTTCAGTACAGAGTTCTGTAAAGCACGTGCGTAGGAGAAAGACACATGCCATGGATTGGGTGATTGGTTCATGGCATTCAAGTTTAAGGTAGCTTCCATCTCCGATTGCCCTCCGGATAAGAACTGCAGTACAATAGTTTTATCAGTGCAATATCATAATTACCATTTGTTAGGTTGCTTGCTTATATTTACAATTTGATCAAATTAAAATTTTACACTGATGCACTCTGAGAATACCCGGTACAAATCATTCATAAAATCTAAATAACTCATCATATTTTCAAAGTTCTCCAATGCAAAACAATGCCATCATAACATAAAAATGTATTACACTTTGAAATGGGTCTATATGTCCTGAAAATTGGGTTAAAGCTGTGTTTAAAAAGAAAGAAGAAACATTTTTGATAATTAATGCATGTATCCTCTGCCCAAGTCACATGTGCCTGTGTGCCCTTGATTTCAGTCATTGATCGCACTTTTCCATATGATGCAGTAGGTCTCACAGATAGTAAAATTATGGTGATGAGTAGATGAGATGAAAAGGAGCACATGAGGACAGGGGATTTGGAGACAGATGATCCAATCTCTATGTGTACTTCTGTGTGTATATGTTTAAGTATGTGTGTTTGTGTTTATATGTATGTATGGAGAAAAAAGAAGAATACCATGATGCCAGGAACGGCAGGTGGAACCCTTCTGTTAAGCATTTTAAGGGTGTATTCAGCAATTTTCTCAGGAGATGCTTTTTCTTTGTGTTCAGCACCAGGGGTAACCATGCTAGGTTTCAACAATATACCCTCAAACACAACGTTGTTTTCTGCCAAGTAGTAGAAAACCTCGGCCCACACTTTCTCTGCTACCTCGAGCGTTCTGTCAATTGAATGGTCTCCATCTAGAAGAATTTCAGGTTCCACAATGGGTACAAGACCACTGTCCTGCAAGTAACGTTGAATGTACAGTCATTAGATGACTTAAACATAGCATACATCATATAATAGTGCAAACTTTGAGATGACTTAAACATAGCATACATCAAAGAAAAAAGGGGGGGAAATACACCAAACCAAGTTTTGCGGGTACTGCAGATTTTAATGTTGCTAAAAGTAGATGAAGGACCTTACACATATATAATCTATGCAATGCTTTAGGATCACCTGGATAAATACATAAGCAGAAATGATTACCTGGGAGATAGCAGCATATCGGGCAAGGCCCCATGCAGCCTCTTTGACTGCAAGCGCAGAAGGACCACAAGGAATGCTAACTACTGTTCTCCTGTGGATTCATAATCATAGTGTTTGATAACTAGACGTATATTTATTAGAAATAATATAAGTAGCCACTTTTATCTATATTAAAAGTGATACTAACCACTTTGCAAAACGTGCCCCTTGTTTGTAATATTCAGCAGTTCTTGAGGCTAGTCCATCCAATCCTTGGCACCATGATTCATTGTTTGATCCAGGCAGTGGTACTAAACCCTGATTGAAATAAAAAATTACATCGTTAAATAAAAATTTACATGGTTAAATAAAGATTAACATTGAAAGTTCAATGATCTTAAGGAAAACGCATTAATAAAAAGGATATAAAGATGACTGACATGTCCAAGTCATGCAAACAATTAATCTGGAACAATTCAAAATGAATGGAGACAGTGTTACGAGGAAATTTTACATTTTGATTGTTTCTTCCTCATCCGATAAAAAGGATCATTTTAGGTTATTTGATTCTTTTAAAGAACAAATATAACATACCAGTAGAAGACCAGAAATATGCACAGTTTGCCAATACTACTACGTGAATTTTAAATGTGGTGACTGGATTCTGTTTTATTTTGTACATGCAGTTCAGCATATGTCATTTACTTCACAAGGGTCGTTTCATCTCCCAGCTATTCATTCAACAATAGGCAAATTATAAGTTACCAACCATTATAATCTACATGGAAAAGAAATTTACAGTCACTTCTTAGTTTTACTCCCATTCCAGTGTCCATATATACCAACAGAGATACATGAATTGCTAACAAAAAATTATCAGTAATTTAGTGGTCATCATCGCAGGGGTATACAGTAACAGAATCATACAAGAATGGGCATACAATTACGTATTCATCCAGAGGTCAATATGATATTTCTGTCCATCAGAATTGGACTACAGAGAGAGGCGCTACATATAGAAGCATGCACCTTTACTTTCTTTTTGAATTGATGTTCAGGATAAAAGTAATAGAACGCACAAGCTAGAAAGTCACCTTATCAACTTTGATACCAGGAACGATCTTTTGATCACGCAAGCAATCCACAAATGTTTTTCCATCAGTTGTAGATTGATAAAGCGTCTCTTCAAAGAGAATGGCACCTGAGATGTATTCACCCAAGCCAGGGGTAGTCAACAACAGCTGTCTATAAGCTTGACGATTAGTTTCTGTGTTTTCCAAGCCAATTGAATCCAGCCTTTTGCCGCATGTAGCGTTTGATTCATCAATTGCAAGAATTCCACGCCCAGGGGAAGCAATGGTTTTCTAAAGGCCAAAACACACACCGCTTAGTACATGAACAACAAACATTCCATATTTAGAAGGTAATTTCACAAAATAGTTTCTTATTAGTATACAAAACGGGATATATATACACATTTATATATACGTACGCATAACCATGTATATGTATGTATGAGTATACATATGCATGTATATTTGAATATAACAATTTGGAGATAATGAAAACACAAAATATGATCATATCCAGTATGTGCCATTTATATATACCGTAGAAGACAATATTAATACCCATAAAATTTCTTTTGACTATGAAGTACGACTGTACGAGTCCCACTGAAGGGTGATGGAACGCTATGTTCCGTAAACTTTGAAGATAGAGCCCTAAATCATGCCACTTAATACGCACACATGAAACTATAGCTGCACCAACATTTATACGCTATATCTGCAATACTCAGACGGTTCCTTTGGGTCAGCAAACCATCTTGATAGGGGTTAATACTACTATCTTTTCCATGATAGTTGACTTTGAGTAGTTTCGTTTGTGCATTTGTAATAAACAATGCAGTATTATACAATCTCGTTCCGATCAGGAGCATCACGGATCATCTCCAGATTACCTATACCGGCTATACGCCTATGATCTTGTTGTAGCAGTTCAATAATTTCCCCATGCTTCTTACTATATGCCGCCCCACAGACGTTCATTATACGAATATGATGGAAATCCGCTTACTTCAATGACAACAGAGGCTTGATTATACCGTTACATTGCAGTAGTATATAAATCCAACAGCCATATATTTAGTAATTGATAAATCCATATACTTGGCCGTTTTCAGACTTTTATAGATATGGAGTATTTCCAACTGAAGGAAAATAGTGAGGCATGATTCTGAATGATGTCTACAATGGTTATAGGAATAAAGGATTTTTTTTTTGTTTTCTCGAATGGAGAGGAGAAGTAGATGCTAGAGAATCTATAGATCCAAGATGATTCACAATGCATAGTTACACGTTTACAAGCGCAAACCAGTGGCAAAGCTAGGTAGGAAGGGGAACCCCACGGGGGGGGGGGGGGGGGGGGATTTGAACAACCTTCTTTCTTTTATGATATGAAGAGGTATTCACATTAGGATCCGTCTATTTGCACCCTGTTGTTTGCTCTTCACCCCCCAGTAAATAGAAAATAAAACACACACCCTATCGTTTTCTCTTCCCACCCCGCTCATTTCAAAAATGTCCTTATCGCATTTTTTTATTGTTTTTGGTTCTTTACTTCTTATTTCAAAATTGTTGTTTGTTTGTGCAGCTCCCTCTTTAACATCTTGATCGAATTAATTAACGTTTGTAGACAACGTCGTTGATTGCCTAACATTGGTTATGCCAATTAACACTCCAATCTGAGCGTAGATTTATTTAAATTAACACCTTCTACTCTTACAGTGATGATTTAATTAGTTATTCAGACATTTGCAATTCTTGTACATTGCCGATCTATTCGGTCTCAAAATACATAGTTATATACACCGTTTACTTTACAATTTTTTAAATTTTAATCATTGTTAGCAAATTTTAATCATTATTTGTAATTCATATCTTTTTTTTTTTTCAAATCATTATTGTTTGTAATTTAACCTCAAACATCATGCATGGTTGATTTTATTATTTTAAATCGTCGCAAAACATTAGGCAAGTTATCTACTTAATTATTAACGGGTCTAAATGGAAAATAGTTTAAAGTTATAATTGGGGGTGAAGAGCAAAGAATGAGGTGGCAAAAACCGGACCCTTCACACTATTTCTTGTTTCACAACAATACTCAGCTGTACTAAAACACTAGTTTTGACATATTGGGTTGTCTACTTAGAATAATAAAAATGTATTATGTTTGCATGTGTACATGCACACGCTCTTACTGCACATGCATAGTTATCAAGGCATGCAATTAGGCGCGCCTAAGCGCAGAAAAGCCCAAGGCTCAAGGCTTGCGTCTTTTTGCAGTTTGAGTGCGCCTTTTTGTAGTTTAAGGCGCTTTTTTTGCTAAATTCAAAATTTTGTTTATAAATAGTTAAATAAAAAATTTAATTGTTCAATAATTATAAAATATGGTTTAAAATTTGAATCTTATTAATAAAATATGTAGATAAATAAATGAATTATAAAATATGGTTTAAAAATTAATTTGTAATTTGTAAAATAGCAGATTAAACTCATATAAAAGGCACACAAAAAAGCCCAAGGCTCAAAAAAGCCCCAGGCTCAATGCTTGGGGCTTTTTGCGCCTTAGCGCCTTGACTACTATGTGCACATGTAATCGATTGGAATAACCTTTACCATGTCTGTTTCTGTAATTGAACTAATTTATTTATTTGAAAGCAAAATTTTGATATCGTATATAGAATCACGTTTATGACTAACACGAACTACATTTACATAGTTTTTTTTTTTAATTCATAGTTTTTTTTTAAATTATTATTACTGCACAAACAAAATCTGATTTCAAAATATTCATGAAATAATGCAGGACTTACTATTTTGCTGCTGTTAGTACATTTTTGCTGCTTTATCATACAGGTAGCTGTGCTAATTAGTAAATACATATGCTAGTGTAGTTAAAATTGTGATACTGATCTTTTGAATTCTTTTAGTTATAATAAAAAATCGTTCAGAAAGAAACTTGAATTTTAGAAACCGAAACCAGAACCTCTGGCTTCTACCGTCGTCGCAGACATTTCAGAATCGCATCAATAATAAGAAATTCCGAGTAAAATCTATAAAAATATAATCACCAGTTGATTGTCCTCCTAATTAATTTTACATTTACCTAAATTTGATTTTTTGATTGAACAGTATCAAAAAATATATCTCAAAAAGTCAAGATCACAAAAGTTGTATGGAAATTCGTTCAGATTCAATTAGTAAAATAATAATAATAATACAGAATCAACTAAAAGATAAACAGCACTATGCTAAGAGGAATAAATTAAAAGTTATTAATCGTTGGAGAAAGCAAAATTTCGAATACCTGTTTTTAACTTTAAAAATCTATGAACAAAAATACTTTATAACGTCTGACTAATTTCTTTTCAGATCCATTACCTAGTTGTCAAAAGTAAATTTTTTTTTTCAACCAAATCGATTCTCACTGGTAACAGATAAATTTGGACACGAAATGCCAAAGCAAATAATCATTAAAAATACTTACAGCGGTTTTGATGAGCTCATCGGTGTAAGATCCAGCACGGATCGGCATGGAAACACGCCGAACCGATTGTCGGCCTGAAGCTCCAGTTCGATCAAACGGTCGGCGGACCCCGGTGAAGTGGGTTGATGGAGCGGCGATCTTAAGTGAAGCCATTAACTTCTATTCGGGCTCACTGGAGTGCAGATTGTGATTGTGAAATTTTAGGGAGAAGATGATTGAAGATGTTTGGTTTTGACCCTGAATTCAACCTCGTGGAGTCCGATCAAATTTATAAGAACTATGCCAGCCGAACTGGATTGTCAAATTGCAGAATTACCCTCATCTTCTACAAAATGTACAAATTTATGCTACACGTTTTTATTTTTTAAGAGCAAATGGAACTTTATTATTTACACAAAAGAATTTACATGGCTTAATGAGTATGAATAATAAAGCCTATAACCAAAACCAAGACTTCATCACACTACTAACAATTTTATGATATTCCTATGAATTTGCATGTATAATTGTTCAACAGTGAAACTCTCAGTTCCAAATACTCTATTATTCCTCTCAATCCATACGCCAACAATAAATTTCTTTAAAATCTTCAGTAGCATGCATGATTTCTTATTCCTCCATCTCGTTGCTTTAAAAATATCGAACCATTCAAGCTGACTTGAGGAAGATGGACGATGAAAGCAACCATTAGTTAGCAGTCTCTTCCAAATACGATGTGTAAACGAGCATTCAAAGAAAAGATGAACATTAGTTTCCGACTCTCGATTACATAAGACACAAACATCATCTTGCAGAATACCACAGGAATACAATTTGCTCTTTGTGTTTATGGTGTTTGCCATAATTTTCCATAAAAGCAAATTATCCTTCGCCGAGCTACCGCAGTTCCAGATTCTTGAATACCAAGGAAAAGTACGTCTGGGTTGTGAAATCAGGTTGTAAACATATTTGATGGATTGCACTTTCCCCAACCAAAGTAAAGAGCTTTCAGACGGAAAACTATAGTGCTGGGCAATTTTATTCCAAGGTTCTCTCAACGCGGCTGAACTACTATATGGTAAAGCAAGCATACCATCACTGAAGTACTCACTAACTACAGCCGTTTGAGATTGAACATCACATTTTGTTCCACCATCTCACTTAGAATCATACCAGGAAGTGCGCTTCTGTGTATTTTAATTTTAAATATTGGCCACCTCATCGCTGAGGTGGCCAAAACAAGCCTATTTCTGCAAATATTTTCAAAACTAGCCTAAATCTGTTGTTAGCTTTAAAAATAAGCCTATTTTGAAAATTTTATCCTTATTGATGATCATGAATGATTTATGATCTAAAAGTAGTCCGTGTTGTAGGTGTTTAATAAAGGTAGAAGTTAGCTTGATCGAGTAATATTAAGGCGTTGATAATAATCAATCTAAAATGCAGGGCGAATAACAACGCTTTTTCTTTTCTTGTCGGTTTTGACTATTTTGATTGGCGCAGCGTAAATTTGATGGTAAACCGAAGTTCATGAACTTTTAAGTATTCTATGGGTTTTTTTAGTTTTCCTTTTCAGTTATATCTCTGCTAATAATATTGAAACATTGAATTTACAAAAATAGAGAATAATTACAAAGGATTTTCACTCAAAAGGCTTATTTGTTCAAAATGGTAAGTTTTAAGGACGACAATTCTATAAAATTGGTTTTAAGAACAATTTATAGAAAAAAGATAAATGAATTTATCATTTTTATTTATATATAAACAATGATAAATGAATTTATCATTTTCCTACATAACTTAAAAAGAAAAGGGGTAATAGGACATAGCAGTCCGTTGTATGGCTCGGTCCGAAGAGGCAAAGTGTCCGGTCCGTTTTCATATGATTCTCATTAGGACATGATTTAAGACGAGAAAAAGTGTACGAAAATTTGTCCGTCCGAAAATATTCAATATTTTTTTATTGTCCGAACGACATACATTCGTTGTCCATCTCGTAGGAACAATGTCCGCGCCAACTCTTTGTCTGGTCCGTGTACGTCCGAATGTCTTATAGGACAGAACATGAACACCCCTTTGTCCGGTCCGGTCCACCCGATTAACACCACTATTGAAAAAATAAAGTGATTTATTATTTTCCTACAAAATTGTTATTCAAAGTGTTATCCTTAAAACTAATTATCTTAAAAAAAAAATCTTTCAACCTAATTTTCACATAAGAAATATAATGATATACATATAATGTTACTTTAGTGAAAAAACTATTAAAACTGAAGTATTTTAAAATTTCAAGTATGTATCGATCAACCATAACAACACAACAATCAAAACCGCTATGATTATAAACGATTAAAATTGATGCTCTCAAAACCTCTCATAACCCATACTACAAAACAAGTCTTGAAGGATTCCAAGCAAACGCGAACAACTATGTATTGCTGAGCAGCATAGTAATATAATAAATATAATGCCTTCAAACTTATCGAATATTGATGACACATGAAAATGAGAAGAAAAATGAAAATAAAATATATTTAAATATACCCTTTTAGAATATGCATGCAAATCAATATTTTTGTAATTCCATCCATTTTGCAAGGAGAGAATAATTATAACTATTTATATGTGATTGTCGTATGGTTTTCTATTACAGTTGGTTTTGTCATTCTTTTTATTATTTTCTTGTTTAAACAATAACATAAGTAATAATGATTCAATAATTTTAATCAAAGTAGTGTTTTAACTATGTAAACTATAACTCCAAATTTGAGCCGCAGATTCTTTTTACTATATTAATCTTAATTAGGGTTACACAATTTACAAAAAAGTGAAAAATCCATATTCAGTTAAAGTCAACAACTACTAAGTAGCACCAATATAGTTAGATTTAAACATACCGAGGAAGTATTGAATGATAACAAGGCTAACTGCAGTTACACTATATGATTATATTTTGATTATGCTGTTTGGAGATGGTGAGGATGAGAGGATGAGTTTGCTGGGGGTTTTCCTAGAATCTCTGCACAATTAGATTTTAAAAAATATATGAAACCATATTTTTAATTTTTTCCTCCAAATAAAACTTTTTTTAATTTATCAAAAAGTTACAAGAAAAAACTTAAAATGGATAATCAAACTCAATACCAAATTCTTTAGTAAAAATGACTCTCTCATCTTACATATTTATTGCTACTACCAACCAATAGAAAAGAAGGAATGTATCTGCTAGTATATCTCTCATGAATAGACACAATGGACCATATATTTATTTATTTAAATGAAGGCACCTCAGAGAAATACATGCACATGTATCTCTTCCTAAATCAAATCTAATGTTTTCCATAGTTAATTAATTAAGATCAATTAACTAATATACAAAACAAACACTGTGCATTCTATCTTCAAATTGCATCTTGATACAATATTCTTTACGGACTCCACCTTCGTTTGAGAAACTAACTTAATTAACATGTGTATCATTAATAAATAAGAATTGCTTATACTACAATAGTCTCCAAGCAGACTTAGTGATTTTTCATTGCATGCTTTAATGCATTTCGGATAAATTTGCTTCTCCAGATCTAATTTCAGAATTTATTACGTTCTCCACCTCATTTTCAAACAATTTGTATATGCTATTGTTTTTTTATTATGCACGCAGAACCACGTAATTATCTCTCCAAATGCTCACGATTCCTCCTTGATTTGAAAAGTTATAGCCCTTTTGTTACAATTGCCCCATTAAAATAAGATTTTCTTAATTTATGTAGCGTGCCCAACTATTGTTAGCCTCATAACCTTTCCATCGTACAACTTCAACATAACTGAACAATGTCTTTAACATGTAAATGTCCACCATTAGCAGATTTCACTTTATCACTTTGCCCTTTATAATCAATAAACGCTTTCTTTTGACTTTGTCCACACATATGATGTCGTGATTAAAACATGCATCAAAATTTACCTCTTCATCGCTATCTTTATCAAAATTGACTTTGTCTTCCTCTGATGCTTTCATTTTTTCTTTGTCATTTTTAAGCTCACTGCAAAGTCTCAAACTGTATTTTTCACTTTAATAGTAGATGAAATGTCTTTATCATATTTTCATAATTGAACGGTTGTCCCTTTTAGTAAGGGCTAATTCTATTTCAACCCACAAAATTGAGTAGTAGCCCCCCTAAATACAAAAATTCTTGCGTACCCAGAAATTCAGTTAGTAGCCCCCCATGCTTTCCACAATTGCCCTTCACCTTCAAAAATAAATTGGCTTCTTCTCTTCCAACAATCAATCATGTTCTAAAATATAAATTGCATTTGAAAATCAAGCGCGCTCGTCTTCTCAAACAGGAGCATCATCTTCATCATTAATACGCACGGCATCTTCTTCGAATCCAGTTTAGGGCTTTTTTTTATTTTGTGCGTGTAAAATAGGGTGATGCCTTCCACGCTGTTGTTCTCAAATTTAAAATAGTAAAAAAAAAAATTGATTATTTGTTGTGATTGAGATAAGAAATCATCTTCTTCCTCAGAATTCATCATATACTTGTTTATAAATTATTATTTTTCAATGATTTAAATATTAGGGTTTTGGAAGTTTGATGTTTTAGGGAATCATGGAATACTACGTAATATTCATAACAGATGAGAAGAAAACTTTTCAAGGGTAATTTTGTCTTTAAAATTTTGAAGTTATTAAGGGGGGCTACTAACTAAAAAGTTGGGTTGAAATAGAATTAGCCAATTAACCCCTTAAATGATTTTCTACTCTTTTTCTTTATCCCTTTCTACTATTTGGTTCATCATTTGAATCACCTCATTAAGCAAGCTACTAACCATCGACTTCATTGGAACAACTTTATTTGAATTTGAGTTATTCAGTGCAACCACAAGTGTTTCTCAACTCTTTGATAATGAACTTGTCAAATTTGTGTCTCATAATCCATTTTGTAATATACAGTAGCCAATTAGTTCACAATTTATTGAAAATCATTAAGATACTCTCTAATTAATCAACCTTCCTTTAGCTTTAGATTCACCAATCTTCATACAAGAAATGCCTTATATGTTGTAGAGTTTTTTGTGTAGATTCATTCCAATTTCTTACAGATTACATAAGAATATGTTCCATTATCAATGATATGAAATACTAAATTTTCGAAAAAGAAATATCTAACAGCCACTACAGCCTTCTATCGAAGTCTCTCATTTTGCTTTAGATAATTACTAAATTTCTCTTCTTTGTTCTCTAATGGCTAGTGATGATAACTAATGTATAGAAAATCATTCATCTTTGTCTTTCAAAACATTGCAATTTTCCCCATTAAGTTTATCAAGTTTTTTCCACACTTTGCTTCTCCATAGCCAAATTTTCTTTAAAAACATATGTAACTTGCTTTAATACCAACTATTAGGGTTATTTTTAAGATCTTTACACAATTAGATTTTAAAATAGATATGAAGTTAGAATATATTTTTCTCCTAATGAAACTACATTTATTCACCAAAAAATTTACGAGAAAAGCCTAAAAATAGACAATCGATCTCAATACCGAAGCACTAAAAAAAATGAATCTCCTTATATACATATTTATAGCAACTACCAACTAATAAAAAAGTAGAAATATTTTACTAATATATCTTTCGTAAATAAATATATTTAACTATATTTTTTTTATTCAGATGAGGATATTTGAGAAAAATATATACATAAATATCTCTTCATAAATCAAATCTAATATTTCCATAGTGGATTAGTTAGTCAATTAATTAACTAATATATAAAATGAATATTGTGTTGCATATCTTTAACATCGTTATAGTTTTGAGAAAACAAAAAATATTATGAAATGGTGGATAAGGGTTTGTAAGTGAAGCATTTTATTCGATAAAAGGAAAAAATGAGTGAGATATGGTGTTTAGGTGGATGAAAATAATAGTGTGTCAATAGTTCACCCCAACGTCAAGTTATCAACATCTTTGGGAATCAGTAAAAGTAAAATAAAGAAGGAGAATTTTACAAAATGTTCTCTAAAAAACTTTTTCAAAAGCAGATTTTTATTTCAACATACTCAAAAAATAAAAAGAAGGTACTTTTGAAAAATACCTGTAATTTGAATTTAACATAAACAAACATTCGCTCTTCCACAAAGCAGAAAATAAAAAAGAATATTATTTGCAGATAATGACCATATTAATCTTAGAATTAAGTGCATATTTGGATTTATATTGTTAACTTGAATAATGAAATTAACACTAAATGAATGTGAAAGCACCAACCTTTATGGTAATCCAAACAATAAATAACAGGTACAGATCCAAAGAAATAGCAAGTAAAAAAAGCAAAAAATGAGACTAAACACAAGAGTTTAATAGCAGTTCGGCTAACTCCAGCTTACGTCCACTTCGATCTTTCTTTTATTGATTATCCTGCTAGTTAAATCTCTCAAGATCTTAACTAGTTTTACTTAGGTCTAGGTTCCAAGTGTTTGAGAAATTTTTAGAAGAAAGAAAAGAGTCTGAAATCCATTAAAGTAATGACATCTCTCTTAGATTCGGCCCTTTTTCCAATTGCAGACAAGTCATATTTATAGATAGAACAGTTGGGTATTATGCTTGACACCATAGTGCAGATAAGTCTGAACACCAAGTCGAGTTAACCCCTAAAGTTGCACCCACATCGAGCCATAGTTATGACTTGATGCTGGTCTGTAGAGGATCGTCCCAATGCCAGACTACTACTTAGATCTTTTTAGCCTTTTGTCTTTTGACCCATATTTTTTGCTTAATGCTGACTCTGTTTGTCTAATCTTGAGTCGTTTCAAGTAAATTTGATCATTCATTTTCATGAGTCATTCATTGTCATTCAAATTCAAGAAAGAGTCATTCATAACTTGTATTACACTTATCCAAATCATACAAAACTTCGCATATGCAACATATATGTATAAAGAAGCCCATATCATGAATCACACTGCCCAACACTTAACTATAATGGATCAGTGCCAAACAAAAAGAGAAAGATTTGCCCTGATCCATGTACTTAGCTCCAAACTTCCTTAAATTTTCCTGAGTTGTATCTTCGTGTCTTCCAAGCACTTCTACCAAGTTTGGTTACAATCTGATTTGTTTGAATTTATTTCTAAATCCAGCTAAAGCTGCTTTTGTAACATCCCACAACTTTTACAGTTCTAAAACTAAAGTAATTAAGAATTAAATTTTACAAGAGGATAAACCGGATATCATATGTATAACCATTGCGAAGGTCTTTCTGAAGCGATCAGTTTGATATATAATTTTGATATATTTGGAATTATGGTTTACGAGATATTAATTTTTTTAGAATAAGAGATACACATATGAAACCGTTAATTTTCAATGTTCTAATTTTAAGAAGAAAAAAAACTATATTTGGTGCAGTGGTTAAATGAGTGGACCTTGATACATAATGTCATGAGTTTGATTATGTCACTGACATATTTTTGAATTTTAAGTAAAACAATAAAAAAGATGCATGTTCCAAGGAAGAAGTATATGTGTATGTATGCATATACAAATGGGACACACATAGGAACAAAAGTTCCATATCAGGAATGATTTTATGTGTGTATGTGAGTGTGTGTTTTTGTACGTATGTATGGAGTCTATGTTGTTTTCAAATTATACTACATTAATTCCATAGGTTGTGAATTAATTGCACATTACTTAACATGTTATTCACATCCTATGTGTGTGTATGTGTGTGTATAAATGTATATGCATGCATATAACTTGATTATGCATTAACTTTGTACGTTATGGGGAAAGTAGGCAAAAATAGAGGGAACTAAAATTATATATCTGATTTCCACTTTTGAAAATAGGTTAGCAATCAATTATGCATTAGTTGATTATGTATTTTGTTTATGGATAGTTATAGGGTTTATTGCATATTCTTGCAAATGTTAGGCATTAATTGATATAAATTTAAATTTTCCTATACATGTATAAATATGTTAATGTTATAATTATATATACTATGGAGCAATAATTGATTAATTGCGCATGTGAATATTAAGTAGACATTGATTAACATGTATGTTAATTAATTTTGTTTCATAAAGACTAGGAATTAATTCTCTTATATAAGTGGTAATTTCTTAATAAGTTTTAAAATATATTCATTGGTTACCCTTCTCAAATGGTATATTCAAATCTCTCTTTTTGTCATGAATTTGATGACAATAATAACGGACATATAAGATGCATTCTAAGATTTTACTTCATTACGAAGTAATTAAGATAGCGATTGTGATGTAATTTAAAATTTCTAGGGATAACCCAATGGACGAAATCAACCTTCAGCCCCTGTATAAACAAGCCAAATCTAACCCAACTCCATCTTTCCTTCTTCCCACTTGAAAATTCCTTAAGCACATCCTATTTTCTTCTCTAAATTCTTCTTAATATTAATAATGAAAATATTACATGCTAAATCGAAGAATGGAAAGATGATCAAAATAAAAGAGAAACATGAAGAAAGCTTATGCAAGGTTCACAACCAATCTGCTGCAACAAAGGAGAACATGTGTCAAATAAATTGGAGAGAATACACATGTATGACTTGTATGAGATTGTAGACTATTTGCAAAAGCGGTGGTATGAGTTCTTTAATTTAATAATTGAATTTAAATTATAAATTTAGTGTCTCGTGAAGAAAATTTATGATTATTAATTTATGACATGATATCTTGACAATTATTTGATATTTGAGACATTTTGGATGCACCATGTCCAAGTTTACTATTTTTCTTCTTCTGATCATTGCACTGTTAGAATTTTAATTGAAATAAGTGATGGATTTGAATATATGAGTTATTCATTAAAATAAAATAAATAAAGTTGAGTAATAACATTAAAATTGGCTAAATAACGAAAAGTGTGATTATCCATAGTTTATATGTGTTACTTTTTGAAAAAGAAATGATGAAATTAATTTGGGATTGACATGTTTATTATTATTTATGATTTTTTTTGAAGATATTCATGAATAGTAACAAAGGATGTTTATTGTTATTCAACAAAATCAAATTTTATAAATAATTATCCAGTTTTAATGAAAATTGCATTTCTTTGGAATAAATGGGAATAAAATTGCGTTCTAGTGTGGTAAAAGTATTTAATATAAAAATTGTTATTATTTTTGTGTTAGACAACAATATAGTTAATTTGTGAAGTTATTCAATATGTATGTTTTGATATAATATAATCTTTTGAAAGATAAGGAACAATGAAAATTCTAAAACTAAATAAAATAAGAAAGCTTCTTTTATAATGACCAATAATATGATAATCCTATACTTGTAATAAAAACAATTATGGTAAATGTGATTGGTCCTAATACATTTTTTTTATTCATTGCATGTTTTATTCCACATATATGTATCGCATTCATGATGTTTATGCAATATTTTACCATTGATTACTACAAACTGATGTGTAGTTAATTATGGTTATGTAAGGATGAATGTTGTGCTACTAATATTGATTGGATTACATGCGTTGATGACTATGTTATACACAAACTGGTTTATACTTACATTGATGGTGTACAATTATTGATTGATATTGTGTAAGTATGTTAATGTTGTTACCTTCTTATTTTATAAGTTGGAGTTGTCGTTGGATGTTGTTGGTATTTTTAAGAATGCTTGTTAATTTAATTTTGTTTAATGCATGTGGTGAGACGTTATGATATATGAGTAAGATTCTATTTTCTACTCTTATTTGATTGTGTTAATCCATTGATTGTATTAATTATGTTGATTGCATCAATTTCAAAGTTTGCACAGATTGTATTGAATCATATTGATTGCAATGGTTAAATGTGTGAAATGATTGAATGGATGCAATGGTTGTAATGTACTAACGTGTATTTGGATTTATGAGAAGAGCAAGAAATAGAACAATGCGGGCTTGATCCCCCTAAAAAGGGTACGTAGACAGTCTTTTTCTATGCAATTCCCACCGGAACCCTTAGATTGGGCTGGGGTGTATAGGGTTAGGTGCAGTTCAAATATAGTCGAAACTCCTTTTCTCTTTGTACAGAACTTGTAAAGTTAGAAGATGTGAGATGGCAAAAAGAAAAGATAAAGAAGAAAGGAGCTTAGCCTACATGTTGGATCCACAGGTTGTTTATTTAAATTCACTTTTTATGTATCGTTGTTTTGTTTTATGGATGTTTAATGTAATAAAATGGACTATGATGATTTAGTTATGTAAATTATTTATTTTATTCCATCATGAGATCTACCATATTATTCATTGTTTCTAGCATTTTAAATCTTATATACTTAAGGTCCACTACTTTTAATATCTGAAATTAGTTGTAAGTGTGTTTGATAACGTTTATAATTGATTTTGGATCTTTAAAAATAGTGGGTCGTTACGTTTGGTGTCATAGCTTAGCTGTAATGAACCACGATTTTTAGCATTTTAAAATATGACATTGATTTGGTTTTGATAATTAAGAATTTAATTTTGTTTATAATTCGAAATCTAATGTAGTTTATATTAGTTTAAATATATTCTATAAGTGTAAATTTAAAACTTCTGAATTTTGATTTGTCTTGTTGAATCCAACAGTAGTGGTAGTATTTTAAAATTATTTGAAATATTTTATTTGAAAAACTATAAATTTAAATTTTAAAAATTTAACTTGAGACTTATTATAGTTTATGTAGATTAAAATTTGTTCAATAATAATAACAATAATTTGAGATTTGCATTTTGATATATACAAATACATTGTATTGAGTTTGTATATATAGTACAAATGATATATAAGCTTAGAAATTTTATATTTGATTTTCAACTTAACTTGGGAATTTATCTGGTTTTGTTTTATTTGAATTTGGTTTTAAAATGTTTAAAGATTGTATTTGAAATTTTTATGCTGGTATTGTGCTTGTATATGGTATGTATACTAGGAAAATATTTGTTTAATTATTCTACCACTTGTTAAGTGGGTTGAATTCTCGTTACCATTTGTTCTTTGTAACGACCTGCCTTTTTGAATGCTCCAAGTCGGTAGTTAAACCAACTCAGAACGTTCAAAACGACGGGTAGTTATTTTAGCTTATGGGTCTAAACAAAAAAAAACACAAAAATCACAAAACACATAAAGTAGCAGTATATCTCACAACAGAATTTTTTTATACAAAATCATAGTTCTACAAAATTTATATTTTACAATGGAAGATAACAAAATATATACATCAATCTTTAAACAAAAGTTTATACTTTGTTGAGAGCGCGCGTATGCGTCCTGCGTCTTTACATTCCTCTCCAGCTTAGTGAACAAAAATCTTTAAATCTGGAACACTTAGGATCTGACCCGAGCGTTCCATGCAAAAACATAAAACAACTCAGTCAGGATTAAACTTATTTCAAGTCAGTACATTTCGATTTACACATAAATATAATTACTTTAACCCCAACAACATTTTAAATAATTCGAGCATAATAAATGGTGAACTACCAAACTAAGATGGATAACACATGGTGGGAATATGCATTAATCGAAACAAGACACTGTGGTGTCGCTCACAAAATACATCACTACAGTAATCCGTTATGGCCAAATACAAAATGCAAGGAAGTAACAATTTGGAAAAAACTAAGCTATGTAGATAACAAGTTATTCCGGTTTTTAATAACAAGTAATGTTACCGATTTCCAAATTGTGATAATGCAGCATGTTCAAACGAGAACACGAGCAAATACAATCATGGTAATTCTAATTCATCGACAAGGTGAGTGCCAACAGTTGACTAGCAGCAAGGGAAAATATTTTCTTAAGGGTACCACATGCATTTGTTATGCAATTCATATACAATCCTAAAGTAAAACCAATATCTAAATTTGCATAGTTTCCAAACGAGCCAGTCAATATATATAATTCCTATATTACTCACAGTTACTAACCTCAACAGTGAACAAGTCATCCATTTGTTACAAAGGGAATAGATTCTATGAACAGAGATTATATGACACAAACCAGGTATCACTCAAAGGGACTCAAATCTCTCTCTCTCTCTCTCTCTCTCTATATATATATATATATATATATATATATATATATCAATTTTAAAAGGATGCAGGTCATAAGGTATGCCAAAGTCGAATGAATCATGCTAATACAAAATGCATAGCAACATATACATGGAAGTAAACATTTATGTTAAAGTGTTCGCAAAGCAACTAAATTTCCAACAATTAATCAAGAAGTAGGTTAAAGCCGAATTTATCAATATTGACAAAATATCTCTTATCTCCAGAAATCAGTTCTAACATATTAGGCAAGCATAATTTCCTGGCTTCAATAAAAAAAAATCCAGGTATCAGAGCTTCTTGGGACAAACAAGAGCCAACAAGTAAACTGGTAGGGCCAGCATGGCACCAAAATAGGAAGATTATTTTGTAGTTTAAAGACATCAGCTCGAACACTGGAGAGGACGTGAAGACGTGGAGACCCTCATGCTTGCTAGGCTCGATAAACAGTAAATTTATTTGAAGAAGTTCATGCAGACATATTTTATTTTAACTTTCGCTATACAAATTTGTAAAACTCTAATATTTATAAGAAATTTTTATTTCGCTATAATTATTGTACTTTATGATTCTGTATTAATTTTATGATTCATGTTAGCCAATAACAGTCTGTCGTTTTGGACGTTTCGAGTTGGTTTAATTTCCGACTTGAGACAGGAAAAATGCCAGGTCGTTAAAGTAGTATAATAATTAATTCTAACTTTATGAGAATTCTAAATTTCGAGTACATACCCATGTCAATAATTAACAATTAGATAGGACACAGAAAAATATTAATATGCCTATTCAAGTTCACACAAGCAGGACAACCATATAATCATGTTTCAGACCATACAAAAATACATGTTCAACTTCAAAATCAAGTAAGGGTATGTAATAAACGTGTATTGCCTATTCATGTGACCACGGTTGTAAATAATATTATTTGGCCTACTTCAACTTACAAAAATTTGGCAAAACACATGTGGAATCATATATATCCGGTTTTCTCCAAACAAGAAAATAAATAGTACCGCATACTTTTTGAATTGTAAAATTTAGCAAGGCAACCCAGAGTCACATGTAATGGCTTGTCTTTCTGACGAGTCGTTATATGTGGTATTAAAGCTAAATAGTTTGGGTCTAGCAGCAAAGAAAAATTTAGAAGTGCCATAATTTCAGTACTAACTCATTACAGTTCAGCATATTAATATTTCCATGTTGGACATTTAGAAAAAGGTATTTTGTTATATTCCAAAGCCGTACTTGCAAAACCTTCAAAATCCTCTTTCTTAGTTTAATTACTGAAGTTATATAAGTTTTAATTTTATATTATTCATTTGTTATTTAAAGTAAAAAAAAACAATTATGTAAAACTCTGATATTTTGTATAAATTTTATTCTGCTGCAAATATTGTATATAGTAATTCTACGTGTATTTCTGTTTAAATTCTATAAGCTAATAACAAACTGTCATTTGAGCATTCTAAGTTGGTTTAAATACCGACTTAGAGCGGTCAAAAGGCAGGTCGTTACATAGTGGTATCAGAGAACAAGTATATAGGTTTGAAAATGGTTTGAATAAAATAAATGGGTTTTTGTAAGATAATAAACTTGATATAGATGCATTTGATAAAATAAACCATTTTGTAAAATTAATTGAATATATAAAATAAGTTTCGAAAAAAAATAATTTTTGGAAAATTTGTTTGATAGCAAAAATAAAATAAGCTCATATACAAAACAATTTAAATATATAGATAAATTTAATACCATAATGAAACACCCCACCTCCGTTAAGGTCACTCACAAAGGGAATGCCTTAACTTTGATGGAGGGTTATAGGTACAAGACACAGAAAAATTTACAAGACAGATAAATATAAGCAGCGGAAATCAAACATTTATTGCATACGTGGTTCAATACAAAAGCATTACAGCAAATTGTCTCAAAATAACTTCCAAAACATTACATCATAATTTCTGTCTTGATTATTTGATAAAGAAGCATAAACCATAAATAAGCCATAGCCAAGTTAAGAGAGTCCCAATCATACATCTACTTTCTTGAAGCTTGCAAAGAGTCTGACTAAGCTGGAGTATTCCCTCCCTGTTGACCTGGGAGGGAACGGAAGAAAAGAGGACGAAAGAAAACGGGCCAGACAATAAGTCTGGTAGGTTCAGTGATTACTAGTATTTAAACAAGGAAAGGGATCATGACAGTAATAACAGAACATAGGACAATACCCTAATATAAGATAAGATGAACATGTGATCGCACCCATTACTATAGTCTCTGCACCTACTAACCATTGTTTCAACCAGCCTCACGTGTTCATAAAGAACGATCCCCTTAATGATCGGCTCCTACTCGCATGCATTCATATCCTGTGTCATTTGGCCCTGCTTGACTGTAGATACCTGTGCTGGTCCTACCATGGGGTGTATCAGTCCCTCTGGTGGCAACCCGACACGATTCACGATGCATAGTGTATACTACTGATGCCCAGTGCCTGCTTTTTCCACTCCGGAGTACGTGCACGCCCGTACTCCGTCGGAACCTACAATGACGCATCAACCGCCGACGTTTTTGACCGCTTATAATCAACCCAGTAATCGTGCCCCACCCTGCCTAGTTCAGGGTACCATGATACATCTATGTGGGTTACTGCTGAAATGGGTCCCCGTTACTAGGGTTTTCTAATCAAAATGTTTATTTGGTTAAGTGTCCAAGTTTACCTAACCCCACCCATTAGTTTAATTAACATGTTGAATCGGTTAAGTGTTTCCTTAACTAACTTAACCCTACCAATCTTTAATTAGCTTTAATTTATCCATTAAAGCACCAACCGCTCACATTAGACAGGTCTTATTGTGGTCACTAGATGCGCCGGTTGGTTCCGGGCAGTTTTACACCACAACTCAGTCTAACCTCGGGTCCTTTTTGGGCTTGATGCATTAACCACCCACATTAGACAGGTCTTGTTGTGGTCACTAGATGTGTCGGTCGGTTCCGGGCAGTTTTACACCACAACTCAATCTAACCTCGGGTTAGGCATATTCATCTTTTCTAAATTCACATATTTTCCATATATGTCTAATTTTATTTGTAAATTAATCTTAATTTTATCATGCCATAATTATCCTTTTGATTATGCTCATAATAAATGGTGTACAAAATATACCATTTCATGAACCAATCTATGCCATGAAATTTTCATGTTTTCCCAGCGCTACCCCCGTGGTATGTTCGCATAAATTACATAAATTTTGGGCTAGTAAATTAGCCCAAACCCATAAACAAAAAGGGTAACAAACAAGGGACATGAAATAAGGATACAATAACATACTTTTAACTTATCATGTGTAACTTGGCATAGAAGCATCACTAACTTAATTAAACAGGTAAGAGTGAACTTGTGACTAAGTTGGATCTAATTATCATGTAAACTTGATATAGGTCTAACATGGAGGTTTATCATATAAACATAACTTTTTAAACACAACTTAGCATATTAACTTATGTATGTGAAAACATAAGAAAGCTACTATAAACATATTTAAATCACAACTTAGCATGATAACTTATGTGTGTTAAAACATAAGAGGGCCACAAATCCAATCTAGCAACATAAATAGGTTCAACTTAACATAGTTCTAAATATACATAAATGTTGATCTAACATGTAGGCATGTGATTTAGATCATAAATTTGCAAGTAATCGCCAAATTATAACATGACATGTTCATCACTAAGTTGGCATTATAAGTTCACAACCCAATCATAATAGATTCCAATAACATACAATATGGTACGTTCATCACCACAAACATATAGGCATGACCAATCGCAACGGTAATTTAAGATAAATGAGAATCATACTTTATTTATCTTATACACAAGCATCATTCTATATTCGAGTTACAACATGTCATGATTTCATTTAAAAGAACGTTTAAATCTACGTAATAACCAACTTACAAACTAAAAGGAATTCTTGATTTTTGGAATCTGAATTCTGAAGTTGAAATGCTCTTCTTTGATGTAGATCGTTGAATTAGATTAATTTTAATTTGATTTTGATGTAGGCTTTTATCTCGTCTTTGAATTGAAAGCGGTGACGGCTACTCCAAGTTCTCTATTAACGACATGATAGTTCCAAGATTATTTTTGTGTGATTTCAGTTGAGTATTAAGTTGTTTATATAGAATTTCAATTTAATTAGAGCCGTCAGATGAATCTAGAGTTAACCACAACTATTCAGACCAGATCAAAACTATCCAGAAACCCTAGTGACTCAGCAACAAGTCATAAGTTGTCAAAATTCAGATCTGGCCCGGGGGGGGGGGGGGGGGGGAGGGGGCAGGTCGACCCCCAAGTCGATCTGGACCGCCTGGTCGACCTGGGCCCTGGGCGGGAATTTTCCCACCCAGCCCGCTTCTGACTTCTGTTTTGAATTTTGAATCCGGTTTTGAGCTGTTTGAATTTATTTGAATTTCTGAAACTTCAGAAGGCCATAACTTCTTCATACGAAGTCCAATTCACGCAAACTCGGACTCTATCTCAAGCAAAATTCTGAGACAAACGCAATGGCGTAACCTGTTTCCCTTAATTCTCACATTTAAAATTAAGTATTGTTTAATTCGTTATTATAACGTTAACAGAAAATACAGGGTGTTACATTCTCCCCTCCTTTTAGGATTTCGTCCCCGAAATCTTCAAGTAGAGAAGAACTTATATCCTACCATCCAATCACCCATCTACTCAACCATCAAACACATGCATCCATTGTCTTTAAAAGACTTCTAATGCTTTATGATCATATGCATAGTGTGTGTACATGTCCTTGTCTAATGCAAAATCAGGCAGTCTACTGATTCAGTTGACCTCCTTAATGCAAGTTATGTCAGTGCCATGAGTCCATTATGTATGCAATTTTTCCTACTCAAAATTTCCTACATGAGTGCATAATCATTCATACAAATGCAACGTCCATATGATAACACATCAAGTTTCAATCCATATACAAATACATATATGCATATGCAATATGAAAGTGACTGAGCCGATCTAATACCTAATGTGTGTGTATATGCATCCACGAGCAAGCACTAGCAATCCACTTGCAACCATCAACCATAACATGTTTCAATAACATGTTTACATCCAAATAGGTTTCTACCTAAGGATAAGGATAAGGATAAGGTCGAGGAGATATACCTAAATAGATAGATACAAGCATAAACTTAAGGAAAAAGAGGTCAAAGATGTACCCTCAAAAAGAAAAGGGTAGGCTGCACGTATTCTATCCTCAGTTTCCCAAGTCGCGTCTTCCTCGGTGTCGCTCCATTAAACTTTGACGAGCTTGACTTCACGGTTGCGTAGCTTTTTGACTTATGTACCCAAGATATGGGTTGGAACTCTCCTCACAGTCGCTTCTCGTTCAACCTCCACTTCCTCTAGCATGATTGTTTCCACCACTTCCGCAGACTCATGTAAGCACTTCCGCAGGTGAGAGACATGAAAGACATTATGAACCCCAGCCAATCTTTCGGGCAGCTGTACCCTATAAGTCATCTTCCCAATCTTCTCAATGATAGGAAACGACCCCACAAATCTTGGTGCTAACTTTCCTGCGGATCCAAAGCGAACGACGTTTCTCAAAGGAGATACTTTAAGGAAGACCTTGTCTCTTACTTTGAACTCAAGGTCAGTTCTTCTTTTGTCTGCGTAGGACTTCTGTCTATTTTGGGCAGTCTTCATTCTTCTTCGTATCAAGTCTACTTTCTCTGAAGTTTCTCTAATCATGTCTGGTCCAAGTATGAGTTTGTCTGTGGACTCCCACCAGCAAGTTGGTGACTGGCACGGTCTTCCATATAACGCTTCGAAATGCGCCATGCCTATGGTGGCTTGGTAGCTATTGTTGTAAGCGAATTCCACCAAAGGTAAATGATCCTTCCATGTACCTCCGAAGTCAAGAATGCATAGTCTCAAGAGGTCTTCTAACACTCTGTTGACTCTTTCCGTCTGGCCATCGGTTTGGGGGTGATAGGCTGTGCTTAAGCATAACTGTGTGCCTACAGCCTCTTGTAAACTCTTCCAAAACTCGCTCGCGAAGATAGGATCTCGATCACTCACTATGCTGGATAAAGTGGGCGCTTTTTGTGAGCCTGTCCACTATTATCCAAATACTGGTATTGCCCCTCCTTGGCCTAGGCAACCCATCAACAAAATCCATTGAAATGCTATCCCATTTCCATTGTGGGACCTCTAGAGGATGAAGCAAATCTCCAGCTTCTTCTATTCTGCCTTGACTTGCTGGCATATCATGCACTTGGAGACGAATTCAGCTACATCTCTTTTCATGCCACTCCAAAAGAAAACCCTTTTTATGTCTTTGTACATTTTGTCTCTACCGGGGTGTATGGTCAACTTGGAATGGTGTGCCTCTTTGAGAACCTTCTTCACCAAATCCCTTGCTTGTGGGACTCATAGTCTTCCATCCCATCTCAACCATCCCTTATCATCGATGGAGTATCTATTAAGGTGACTCGAAGTCTCACCCCTAATCAGCTTATCTATTATATCAACTAGCTGAGGGTCTTCAAGTTGCGCGGTCCCTATCGAGTCCAAAAGCATAGGCCGCACTTCCAACGTTGCTAATAAGCCAGGTACACATTCAGAGGAGGGCCTGAAGTCAAAGTTGGTTATGTACTCCAAGCTTTGCCTTTCTACAAAGAGAGGGCTTAAGGTCAGTTTCTTTCTACTCAAGGCGTCTGCTACTGCATTGCCCTTGCCCGGAGTGTAGGAAATCTCAAAATCATACGAGGCAAGAAACTACATCCATCTTTGTTGCCTCAAGCTGAGATCTTTCTGTGAGAAAAGATACTTCAACGATTTATGGTTAGTATACAATTCAAATTTCTCACCTAGGAGATAATGGCGCCAAGACTTAAGTGCAAAGGCGATGGCAGCCAACTCTAGATCGTGGGTTGGGTAGTTTTTCTCATGCACTTTCAAATGTCTGCCTCCATAAGCTACTACCTTTCCTTCTTACATCAAGACAGCACCTAGTCCTGTACCATAGGCGCCCGTGTATACGGAAAACATCTTGCTCCCATCTGGCAATGTCAAAACTGGGGCTGTTGTCAGAACCCTCTTTAATCGTTGGAAAGCAATATCGCAATCCAAATCCCAATTGAAAGCTAGGTTCTTCCTTGTCAACCTTGCAAGTGGAGCTGAGATTTTTTGCAAAATCTTTGATGAACTTTGGATAAAAGCCTACTTGCCCGAGAAAGCTTCGGACTTCGGTTGTGTTCTGAGGAACCTTCCAATCTTGCACAGCAACCACTTTTGCGGGGTCTACAGCTAACCCCTCTTTGGACACCACATTTCCAAGGAACCTAACTTCTTCTCTCCAGAAATGGCATTTGGAGAATTTGGCTTCCAACTAATGTGCACGGAGAGTATCCATGACTTCCCTTCATTGCTAAGCATGCTCTTCCTCACTCTTTGAGAAGATCAAAATATCGTCCATGAAGACCACCACAAACTTATTGAGGAACTCCCTGAACACTCTGCGCATCAAATCAACGAAGTAAGCCGGTGCATTTGTCAAGCTGAAAGGCATGACAAGCCACTCGAAGAAACCGTCCGGAGTTCTGAACGCGGTCTTATCAATGTTGTCTTCAGCCACTCTTAGCTGATGAAACTTGGTAGCTAAATCTAGTTGGGAGAAAACCGATGCACCTACAAGCTGATCGAACAAATCATCTATTCTCGGGAGTGGGTGCCTATTCTTTTTGGTCAGCTTGTTTAGCTCCCTATAATCAATGCACAGGTGAAGTGAACCATCCGCTTTATTTGCGAACACTACGGGAGCACCCCATTTAGAAATACTCCGCCTTATAAACCCCTTTTCTAGGAGCTCTTTAACTTGCTTGCTGAGCTCTTTCCGCTCCCTTTGGAGCCATGTGCCTAACGGGTAAGGCAATGGGTTTTGCATTGTCAACGAGGTATATGCAAAAGTCTATCTCTCGCTTCGGAGGTAAGCCCTTTACCTCTTTAAACATGTCCGAGTATTCACGGACTACCTTTACAGACTGCAAGTTCTCAACAGATGCATCAAGAGATTCTAGATAACTTAGCATAACAGAATTCATGGGATTACAAGAGATTTTGAGAGTGTTACCGAGGCGATCCATGAGTCTAACCACTCTCTTTTCACAATCGAGGACGACACCGTTAATAGATAGCCAGTCCATGCCTAGAATTAACCCATAGCCCGTGAAGCCCAAAACAAGAGCATTACATCTAAACCCAACGCTTAGAATAGAAATTTTCAAATCCAAACAAATCATTGACAAATAAGTTGAGCCCCCAATTGGATTTGAAACAACCAAGGGATCCTCTACTAAACTAGTGTCTAGGTGCAGAGATTCAACCAAAGCAGCAGATACAAATGAGTGTGATTCGCCAGAATCAAATAGTGTATGAACAGGATGATCAAAAAGATAGACTAAACTTTCGACAGAAATATTTCTACCTCGTTCTTGTGAAGGTGTTGTGAGAGCGTGAACTTGTCCTCCATAAGAAGGTCCAGCTCTCTGCCCTTGCTTCCTTGGGCAGTCCTTAGCCATGTGTCTTGTTTCTCCACAATGGAAACAACTACCCATCTTCCTTTTCTTCTTCCTGCAGTCTTTAACCAGATGTCCAGGAATGCCACAAAAATTACACTTTCTCTTGTCATGGGGTTTGTTGTTCTTCCCGCCATTCTTTGAATCAGCCTTCTTGTTCTGTGACCCCTCCACCTTCTTATCTTGATGCACTTCCACTTTTGCCTCTTTCTTGCCCTTGTCTTCCTCATGTAAGAGTGCCATGTCCACTAACCTCTCGTAAGTAGTCCCCATAGGTACATGGGTCATAGCCAGGCTGTGAAGTGGCCCACTCAATCCCTTGACAAAACGGAGAGCCTTCTTATGAGGAGTATTCACTAAGTCCAGTCCAAATTGGGCCAGCTGATTGATGGTTGACGTACTCCTTGACCGTCATACTTCCTTGCTTAAGAGATAAGAACTTCTCCACTTGTAAGCTTCGTTCAACTTGTGCGAGGAATTTCATCTCAAACCTCATTCTGAAATCCATCCATGTTTCAACTGGTCTTTCAGCGTTAGTGAATTCCTACCAATAGGAAGCTTCGTCTTTGAACAACCATATATCCAACTGTACCTTCTGCCTATCGTCCACCTCGAAGATAATGAATAGATCCTCAGTTTCTTTGAGCCAGTTCCTTACTTCTACGAATGATTCAGTTCCCTTGAAATCTTTTCCACCCATGGCCCTAAAGTCTCTACAAATCTTTGAGAAAGCTTTTGCATGAGGAGGAGGAGGAGGAATATCTGCTTGGCCCGCATCACTGGCCCTAGCCTCTAAGTACCTCCTGAACCAACTAGGTCTCGGCACACCCTCTGGAAGGTTAAGATTCCCAGACATACTGAACCGAAAAATAAAAGATTCAAAACAAAGGATAGAAACATAGGGCATATGGCTTTGGGGGATTATGCCTTTAAAATAAAATAACACTTTTTCTTGTAAAATGCTTCTTTATATTTCTTTTGAAAATAGTTTTCAAAAACTCTTACCTGATCTGGTAAACCTTTACTCTAATACCAAGTGAAACACCCTACCTCCGTTAAGGTCACTCACAAAGGGAATGCCTTAACTTTGGTGGAGGGTTATAGGCACAAGACACGGAAAAATTTACAAGAAAAATAAATATAAGCAGCGGAAATCAAACATTTATTGCATACGTGGTTCAATACAATGGTTCAATACAATAGCATTACAGCAAATTGTCTCAAAATAACTTCCAACACATTACATCATAATTTATGTCTTGATTATATAATAAAGAAGCATAAACCATAAATAAAACTGCATAAATCCCCAAGTGTATTGTCCAAAAGCCATAGCCAAGGTAAGAGAGTCCCAATCATACATCTACTTTCTTGAAGCTTGCAAAAAAGTCTGACTAAGCTGGAGTATTCCCTCCCTGTTGACCTGGGGGGGGGGGGGAACGGAAGAAAACGGGTCAGACAATAAGTCGGGTAAGTTCAGTGATTACTAGTATTTAAACAAGGAAAAGGATCATGACAGTAATAACAAAACATAGGATAATACCCTAATATAAAATAAGATGAACATGTGATCACACCCATTACTATAGTCTCTACACCTACTAACCATTGGTTCAACCAACCTCACGTGTTCATAACGAACGATCCCCTTAATGATTGGCTCCTACTCGCATGCATTCATATCCTGTGTCATTCGGCCCCGCTTGACTGTAGATACCTATGTTGGTCCCACTATGGGGTGTATCAGTCCCTTTGGTGGCAACCCGACACGATTCATGATGCACAGTGTATACTACTGATGTACAGTTCCTGCTTTTTCCACTCCGGAGTACGTGCACGCTCGTACTCCGTCGGAACCTACACTGATGCACCAACTGCCGACATTTTTGACCGCTTATAATCAGCCCATTAATCGTGCCCCACCCTGCCTAGTTCAGGGTACCATGATACATCTATGTGGGTTACTACTGAAATGGGTCCCCGTTACTAGGGTTTTCTAATCAACATGTTTATTTGGTTAAGTGTCCGAGTTTACCTAACCCCACCCATTAGTTTAGTTAACATGTTGAATCAGTTAAGTGTTTCCTTAATTGATTTAACCCTACCAATCTTGACTTAGTTTTAATTTATTCATTAAAGCACCAACCACTCACATTGGACATGTCCTGTTGTGGTCACTGGATGCGCTGGTTGGTTCCGGGCAGTTTTACACCACAACTCAGTCTAACCTTGGGTCCTTTTTGGGCTTGATGCACTAACCACTCACATTAGACAGGTCTTGTTGTGGTCACTGGATGTGCCGGTCGGTTCCGGGCAGTTTTACACCATAACTTAGTCTAACCTCGGGTTAGGCATATTCGTATTTTCTAAATTCACATATTTTCCATATATGTCTAATTTTATATGTAAATTAATCTTAATTTATCATGCCATAATTATCCTTTTGATTATGCTCACAATAAATGGTGTACCAAATATACCATTTCATGAACCAATCTATGCCATGAAATTTTCATGTTTTCCCAGCGCTACCCCTGTGGTATGTTCGCATAAATTACATAAAATGTTGGGCTAGTAAATTAGCCCAAACCCATAAACAAAAAGGGTAACAAACAAGGGACATGAAATAAGCATACAATAACATACTTTTAACTTATCATGTGTAACTTGCCATAGAAGCATCATTAACTTAATTAAACAGGTAAGGGTGAACTTGTGACTAAGTTGGATCTAATTATCATATAAACTTGATATAGGTCTAACCTGGAGGTTTATCATATAAACATAACTTTTTAAACCACAACTTAGCATAATAACTTATGTATGTGAAAACATAAGAAAGCTACTATAAACATATTTAAATCACAACTTAGCATGATAACTTATGTGTGTTAAAACATAAGAGGGCCACAAATCCAATCTAGCAACATAAATAGGTTCAACTTAACATAGTTCTAAATATACATAAATGTTGATCTAACATGTAGGCATGTGATTTAGATCATAAACTTGCAAGTAATCGCCAAATTATAACATGACATGTTCATCACTAAGTTGGCATAATAAGTTGATTACCCAATCATAATAAATTCCAATAACATATAATATGGTACGTTCATCACCGCAAACATATTGGCATGATCATTCGCAACGGTAATTTAAGATAAATGAGAATCATAATTTATTTATCTTATACACAAGCATCATTCTATATTCGAGTTACAACATGTCATGATTTCATTTAAAAGAACGTTTAAATCTACGTAATAACCAACTTACAAACTAAAAAGAATTCTTGATTTATGGAATCTGAATTCTGAATTTGAAATGCTCGCATTTGATGTAGATCGTTGAATTAGATTAGTTTTAATTTGATTATGATGTAGGCTTTTATCTCGTCTTTGAATTGAAAACGGTGACGGCTACTCCAAGTTCTCTATTGACGACATGACAGTTCCAAGATTATTTTTGTGTGATGTTAGGTTGAGTATTAGGTTGTTTATATAGAATTTTAATTTAATTAGAGCCGTCGGATGAACCTAGAGTTAACCACAACCATTCAGACCAGATCAGAACTATCCAGAAACCCTAATGACTCAGCAACAAGTCATAAGTCATCAAAATTCAGATCTAGTCGGGGGGGCAGGTCGACCCCCAGGTTGACCTGTATGGGGGAGGTTGACACTAGGATCGACCCCCTGGTCGACCTGGGTCCTAGGCGGGAATTTTCCCGCCCAGCCCGCTTCTGACTTCTGTTTTGAATTTTGAATCCAGTTTCGAGCTGTTTGAATTTATTTGAATTTCTGAAACTTCTCAAGGCCATAACTTCTTCATACGAAGTCCAATTCACGCAAATTCGGGCTCTATCTCAAGAAGAATTCCGAGACGAACGCAATGGCGTAACTCGTTTCCCTTAATTCTCACATTTGAAATTAATTATTGTTTAATTCGTTATTATAATGTTAACAGAAAATACGGGGTTTTACACATAATTTCACATAAAATATTTATAACATAACAATACAAATTTCCAAATAATCCAATTCGAATAAATTATTCAAATTCCATAATTTTTGTTTTATCGGTTCTAATTTCAAATCTGAACTCAATTTTAACTTCAGATTTGATTCAGTTACATTTCAAGTCGATCCAAAGGTTCACATTTGCTCATTACCATAGTTTTCCAATTGCATCTTCAATTTCAATCAAATTCGAAGCTTAAATCTCAATTTCGATTATATTCCAAATTGAATGAATTATTAACATTCACATTCATATTCAATTTCCTTAAGCTTATAAAGATATCACCTAAAATTTTCCAATTTCATTTGAAATGTCCAAATTTACTTAACTAGTCAGAATTCGAACTTTTCTCAATTATTGGAAATTTAGGTTCAATCATTTCCTTAGAGATATTCATTCAAGTTTCACATATTAAATTATCCCGATACAATATAATTTTCATCGTTCGGTTCATACTAGAGAATCAATTTCTTTTGGGTTTGAAGGGGTGATGAAAATTCTATTGTATCGGGATAATTTAATATGTGAAACTTGAATGATATCACTAAGGAGATAATTGAACCAAATTTCTAATAATTGAGAGAAGTTCGAATTCCAACTAGTTAAGTAAATTTGGACATTTCAAACAAAATTGGAAAATTTTAGGTGATATCTTTATAAGCTCAAGGAAATTGAATATGAATGTGAATGTTAATAATTCATTCAATTTTTTTTTTGGAAGGCAAGCGGGGTTGAGTGGACCCCTACCACGTTTATTAAACCAAAAGGAACGAGCAAACAAAGGCACTCAGCAAGACAGCAGAGTGCAACACACAAAGATACAACAAAGCACACATACAATACACTACTACAACAACATAGACGTCTACATATCCAAGAAGGACATGTCAAAATTAAAAATAGAAGACGTCAAATCCCTCCTAATTTGTAGTTTCAGAACCGCCCATATTTCATCCCCACTTCTTTTCTTGAATTGAAATACCCTTGAATTTCTTTCTTCCCAAATCATTCTAGCAATTTTTTTAATGCGTAGAATGAATAGGACATGTTTTTCCTTTCTCCATTTTGTTGAAAGTCTGATGTAATTCCATTGAGAGATCGAATCTGCCGGATGTGAAATAACACCAAATAGAAGAAGGATTCTCTTCCAAATTCCATAAGAATATCTGCATTCAAAGAACAGATGTGAAACACTTTCATCCGCCGTATCACAAAGCAGGCACTTACCATCCACATGCATACCCATCTGATGCATCTTGCATTTTGTGAGCAAAGCTCCTTTAACCACTTTCCAAAACATGAAATTCTCCTTGGGTATCACTGCAGTATTCCACATAATTTTAGGCCATTCGCAATCCGGTAACAAACCATGGTTAGTGAGAATACCATCTATATATTTGATGGAGTAGGAAAAACCATTCCATGTTATAATACCAGATGAGTTGTAAACAATGGACGGAATCAAATTATTACATAACACACGTGCATGGGTATTAGAAATGTATGGGAGAACCACCTTCCCTATTGCAAGGAAGTTTGTGATAGGAGTCGATCTACTAATTCCGGACTGGATAATGCAGTCATAACCCAAAACCTTCGATAGTATAACGCCGTTGGACATCCACGGATCATCCTAGAAGGAAACTCCGCAAGAAGAGGAAACATTGTATTGAATGAAAGGCAGGAACTTACATCGCAAATTAAGTATATTCCTCCACACCCAGCTGCATGAAGACGGTTGATCCATTATCCAGAACTTACGGGTGCCAACGTTAAATCTCCAGCTCCATTCAACCCACAAACTATCAGAATAGGATATGAATTTATGGAAGTGATAGCTCACCGCCGCATAGTTCCATAGTTGAAGCGATAGTAAGCCCAGTCCTCCCTTATGCTTAGGCAATAGCATCTTCGAAAAACCATATGGCATCGGTTGCCTACCATGAGGACTTCCTGTCCATAGGAACCTTAGCATAGTAGACGTGATCATGGAGATTAGCTTCTTCGGTAATATGAAGACTCTAGCCCAATATACTGACAAGGAAAAGCCAATGCTATGCATTAACGCGAAACGTCCAGCTTGCGACAAAAACTTGTTTGCCCAGCATTGAAGAGAAGCCGTTATTTTGTTGAATATAGGCATACAGTTTGCTTTGGTCACTCTTGAAGAACAAAGCGGCAAGCCCAAATACAAAGATCCCTTTTCAAGAGGAAGCATATATAGGATGCTGTAAAGCCTTGCTGCATGATCATCCGAAATACCAAAGAAAATAACCTAGGATCTGGTCGAGTTTAGCTTGAGTCCAGTCATGGAGTAGAAAGCATTAAGGGTATCAATAATTGATATCATAAAGGAATCTTCAGGTTTCGAGAAAACCATAATGTCCTCTGCAAATAAATGGGTAGAGATAGAAGTATGTTTGCATTTGGGATGGTATTTAATTATACTCTGTTCGAATTTCTCTTTAAATAAGCAGGACAACAGCTCCATTACGATAATAAAAATGCAAGCGGATATAGGATCCCCTTGCCTTATTCCTTGTTTGCTCCTGAAGAAACCTGAACTTCGTCCATTGTACACAAGCGAGAAACTTGGGGAAGAAATACAGATGTACAACCAGGCTACAAAATTTTTTGGGAAGTTCATTCTAGCTAGTATCCTGACTATCGAAGTCCATTGCAGACTGTCATAGGCCTTTGTCAAATCGAGCTTCAACATAGCTACCCTACTTGCATTGACAGTACCGTATCCCTTTAGCAACTCATGTGTTCTCAATTATAAACTTCTATTTAGTCGCTTAACGGATTCACATTCAACAAATTCATATCTTCTTACGTCGCATTATCACATCCATTTTCCACTTAAATCCAATTCAATAGATTAAAATAAATAGAACCTTGGAAAATAAACTAAACAAGTACATAGGTCTGAAAATTTGATTGAAAAATAATAATAATTCATTCAATTTGGAATATAATCGAAAGTAAGATTTAAGCTTCGAATTTGATTGAAATTGAAGATGTAAATGGAAAACTATGGTAATAAGCAAATATGGACCTTTGGTTCGACTTGAAATGTAACTAAATCGAATCTGAAGTTAAAATTGAGTTCATATTTGAAATTAGAACCGACAAAAACAAAAATTATGGAATTTGGATAATTTATTCGGATTGGATTATTTGAAAATTTGTATTGTTATGTGAAATTATTTTGTGTGAAATTATGGTATTAAATTTATCTCTATATTTAAATTGTTTTGCATACGAGATTATTTTAATTTTGCTTTCAAACAAATTTACCAAAAATTATTTTTTTTGAAACTTTTTATGTATTCAACTTATTTTACAAAATGGTTTATTTTATCAAATGCTTCTATATCAAGTTTATTATCTTATAAAAACCCATTTATTTTATTTAAACCATTTTCAGACCTATGTACTTGTTTAGCTTATTTTCCAAGGTTCTATTTATTTTAATATATTGAATTGGATTTAAGTGGAAAATGGATGTGATAATGCGACGTAAGAAGATATGAATTTGTTGAGTGTGAATCCGTTAAGCGACTAAATAGAAGTTTATAATTTGGTAAGTGAAAATGTATCGAATGGAATGAACGAATTCAACTTGATCGGAAAAATTTATGGATTGAGTAAATTAAAGAAATTCTGAAAGATACATTTAAGGGTAAATATGAGTTAACTAAATAAAATTGATATAATGAAGTTTGACAACTAATTAAGAATTTGTATATAAATTCAATAAGGATGTATGAACAACTAAGTGACTGGTATGGCAAATTTATTGATGTAGGCGAATTTAATAAGAACGACAATAATACGGGAATTTGGAAAATTAGTTCGACGTGGAATAAAATTTAAATAGAAATTTAAGTTCGAACTTAATTGAAATCGAAAATGAAATGGAAACTCAAGTAATGGGCTAATTTTAACCTTGGGTCCGACTCGAAATGTAAATGAATTGAATTTGAGGTTAAAATGAGTTTAATCTCGAAATTAGAACCGACAATGGTTGATAAATTTGAAATTTTGGATAATTAATGCGGATTGGATTATTTTTAAAAGCATTATTCATTATAAAACTATTTTATTGGAAATTATGGCATTAGATCTATTTATATTATTTAAGTTATTTTGTTATAAGTCCAATTATCTTTGTTTCCGAACAAAATTTTTCAAACTTATTTTTATAGTTGCTTGTTATTAAAAACCGGAATAACCTGTTATCTACATAGCTTAGTTATTACCAAATTGTTACTTTCTTGCATTTTGTATTTGGCCATAACGGATTACTGTAGTGTTGTATTTTTGTGAGCGACACCACACTGTCTTTCTTCGATTTATGCATATTCCCACCATGTGGTATCCATCTTAGTTCGGTGGTTCACCATTTATTATGCTCGAATTATTTAAAATGTTGTTGGGGTTAAATTAATTATATTTATGTGTAAATCGAATTGTACTGACTTGAAATAAGTTTAATCCCGACTCGGGTGTTTTATGTTTTTGCATGTAATGCTCGGGTCAGATCCTAAGTGTTCTAGATTTAAAGATTCTAGTTCGCTAAGCTGGAGAGGAATGTGAAGACGCATGACGCATACATGTGCTCTCGACAAACTGTAAACTTTAGTTTAAAGATTGATGTATATATTTTATTATCTTCCACTGTAAAATATAAATTTTGTAGAACTCTGATTTTGTATAAAAGCAAAAAATCCATTGTGGGCTATACTGTTATTTTCTGTGTTTGTGATTTTTGTGTTTAGACCCGTAAGCTAAAATAACTACCTGTCGTTTTGACCGCTCCAAGTCGGTAATTAAACCAACTCAGAATGTTCAAAATTATGGTGTACTTAAGATAGCTTGCAATTGGAGAGGAACGTGAAGACGTAAGGTGCATTTGTGTGAGCATGGACCAACTGAAAAGTATTTTTTTTAAATCGATGTTTACATTGTATTCTCTTCCGCTGTATAAAATATTTTGTATAAAACTCTAATAGATTTGTATAAAATTTATTCCACTGTAAATATTCATGTGTGTGGTTCTGTGTTTATATTCTGTTTAGACCCGTAAGCTAGAATAATGAGCTGTCGTTTTGAGCATTCTAAGTTGGTTTAATTACTGACTTGGAGCGCTCAAAAAGGCAGGCCGTTACATTAGCTTTAGCGATTAGTTAATCCTTAGGTAGGTATGACCGTTATGTTATAGTGATTTGCATCGTAAGGTTGGTTTTAATATAAGGGAAAATGTTTTGATTTATAATTGCATGCTTTATGCGTATGTACTGTTTGTTTGATCAGTATTACCTCACTCTACGATGTTGTTTATTTATTAGAAACCTTTTGTGGAGGATAAAAAAACAAGAGAGAGGGAGTTATGTGTTTGGTTACAACCTAAATGACATACACACAATGATTAGATTGCAATTGAAACCCAACCTTAGTGAAGATAGAATCATTTCAATTTTAAGAAAACACAATGGTTTGGAACGATTGTTTTTAATATACATCTCTTATTTTAAAGCTATCTTATCGGTTAGTTGAAAATGGTCATTTTTGAGTGATTTGTTGATATTTTGATGAGAGAAAAGTATTGAATTTGAAAATAAATTGATCCTTTTCATTATGGTATTTTCAAGAGATAAAGTGAAAAATAAAGAGAATTAAGTAAGTTTGATTTATGCTGAAATACATGAATTTTATTGTTTATAAAACGTTCTTTAATAAATGAACACTGGTAAAAATTATGCTTGTTGCTTCACCTCATTTGCATCGGTTGTGGTTGCAACCGATGTATTAGCATAATTTGCACCGGTTCTAGCTAAATAGCCGATGCAATTGGTACTTGAAAAGTAGTAGAAAATATAAAAAAATTCAATTTGCATCGGCTGTCATCAACCCTCAATGCAAATACATTGAAGCAAATAGAGTTTTTGCATCAATTCTATTTATAACAGATGCAGCTAGTTGTATTTGCATCGGTTCTAGAGAGCCGATTCAATTAATCTAGGATCCAAATCCTTTTTTGCATCAGGTTTTGCATTGGTTCTATTTATAACAGATGCAACAAGTTGTATTTGCATCGATTCTAGAGAGCCAATACAATTAATATTGAATCCAAATCCTTTTTTGCACTGGTTTTTGCACCCGTTTTTGCACCGGTTCTATTTATAACAGATGCAACTAGTTGTATTTGCATCGGTTCTAAAGAGCCGATGCAATTAATCTTCGATCCAAATCCTTTTTAGCACCGAATTTTGCATCAGTTCTATTTATAACATATGTAAATAGATGTCTTTGCATTGGTTCTATTAATAACAGAAGCAACTAGCTGTCTTTGCATCAATTCTATTAATAACAGAAGCTACTAGCTATCTTTGCATCGGTTCTAGAGAGCCAATGGAATTAATCTTGGATCCAAATCCTTTTTTCCATCGGTTCTATTTATAACAGATGCAACTAGTTGTATTTACATAGGTTCTAGAGAGCCAATGCAATTAATCTTGGATCGAAATCCTTTTTTGCACTGGTTTTTGGAGAGCCGATGCAATTACATTATAGATCCAAATTCCTTTTTGCATCGGTTTTTTGAGAGCCGATGCAATTTCATCTTTAATCCAAATCCTTTTATTCTCTTCGATCTTTGTTCTTGTTGCCTTTTATTGATATATGAATTAGGGTTTTCACGGGTACTTTCAAATACAGATAGTGTTATATCCGTATCAGTAATTGAAATCATTTTCAGATACTCGCATCCGTGGATACGGACGGATTAATCTTAACTCGTTAGTAAATATAATTAATATTTTATAACTAATAATCAAGGTTCAATACTTCTTTTTTAACTTAATTAATAATTAATATTTGATAATTAAGAACTAATCATTAAAATTAATAATAAATTTTTAATAATCATTGAATAATAATTACCATAAAATAATTAAATATAATTATATAATAATTAAGGCTACTAATAATTAATAATAAAATTTTATTTAATAATATAATATTTATTATTATTTTAAATATTATAATTATTTATAATTTTCAGTTAGTAATTCATAACTTATAATAACGAATAATTAGCATTTATGTAAAAATTTATATATGGTAATTTATAGTTAGTAATTATGTAATAATTTATGAATGGTAATTTATAATTGTTAATCATAAACAAGAGCTTATATAGATCCTTATTCATAATTTATTACAATCAATAATTATTAAGAAATAATTTTATGATTACTAATCAATTTTAACAATCTATAATTACTTTTTTATATTTAGTAATTTATTATAGTTAATTACTAATAATTAGTGAAATATAGTTAATATTTATTATTTACATTTAGTAATTAATATTAAATTATTAATATTGAATAATTATAGACCAATATTTAATAGTTATTGCTTAACTCAGAAGATACTAGAACGACCGAAAATTTTACGGTGAAATTCACCGCATTCTGAAATGTGCAGCAGCTCTTTAACGCAATTCATGGACGATAAAGCATCGAGCGGCTCACGTTACTACCGTATTTTCTAACTTATGAAATGTTGGTTGACACATTATTTTCGATTTCCTTTTGCTAGAACATGCATTGGCTATTTAGCATTTTAACTTGTGCTAAAATGAACAAATTATAGCTCAAAAGTCATAAAGCAAACACGGTAGTGCTTTACAATCTACAGCACCCATGACCATGCAATCTGCACCGTTGACATAATTTAATTTGACATTCGCCATTTGCAATATACACATACTTATTCATAAAATTTGGAGCGTACAATAGTAATCTAAGCCTTCCCATACTCACTCTAAATCCAAACATATCCCTTTCTTCATCATCGTTCCTTCTTAATTTTCCTAATTCATGAACCCTTGCTTACGAAAATCTCCAATGGCCCCATAAGAAGAAAATCTCTTATAACTCAACTAAGGAAATCCCATACGGAAGTAATTTTTCAGCTGAAGCTGCTCGTAAATCTATTCCATCCATCGACAGATTCAAGAAGCCTCATTGATTCAACCTAGAAATCTCTGTGCTAGCTGGCCGATAGGTAAAAAATCCGATTTAGGCGTCAAGAAGCTTCCTCAATTCCACCATTCTGTTTATTTATTTTATTTGGTATTGCTAATTTTAAGTGTAAAAAGTGATGGTAGTCACCTTACCTTGTTCTTATGTAAAGAAGTTTGGATTCCAGATGTCTCGAATTTCATGGTACTTTACTCCTTATTTTTTTTCTTATTTTCTTGTTATCTGAACTCGAAAGATGTTATGAATCATTTATGTGATAATAAAAGCGAAAATTGAATGATATTTTGTAAATCAGATCTGATCAAATGTAATTTTAAAAACATAGAAATGAAGATGAAACTACCATGATACAAAAAGGCAGTTTGAAGTGTTTAATCCATCTTTCTTGAATAAAATGCTACTACTTTGAATCAGTGAATTTTACATAGTTCACATACGACGGGAAGGGTAATAGAGTTGATCCTTCCGCCTAACCTAAAGTTGATGGACCTCTAGAGGTAAAATAAATGGTATTTTTTTTTGGCTTAGTATCCAATCATTTTAAATGTATTGTTTGGATTTGAACTTTAATATAGGTATCCATCTATTTACCATCTAGGTTGTTCTACTTGAAGGCTGGATGCTCAATTTCAAATCTATCCCTGATGAAGCTATGAAAGCTCGGTGGAATTTGCTTCATTATAGGTGCAGGCGTAGTTAATATAGTCATGATTTATTCCGCCTCAATGACTGCTGCAGCTCAGGCTGCCAGCGTGTTCACCAAACTTGTGAAAAAGTGAGACGGGAATGCGAGGAGGCACAAGCAGAGCTAGAAGAGAGGAAATTATCAGAAGTAGTAGCAACTCTTCTAAGTTTGATAAGCAAACTAAAAGGCGAAGAAACAATAATGTTGCAGGCACCAAGTTGAAGGATGGAGTCGGAGACGCAGTCACGAGATGAATTACACAGAATAGTGCATGCAGTTAGTTCAACAAGAGATACTAAAATGGCAGGGAAGGAAGCTTCAAAAAAGAAAGACAGAACGAAGCATCCTTGCTTTGGGAAATTAGAACCAAGCACAAGGAGCGAGCAAATTCTTCATGGTAAAAACATTGTTGATTTAGAGGATGAAAATTCTTAACCAATGGTTATCGATGTACCTGATCTTGATTTCCATGATTTCGATAGCCAAAAAGGTCGTTCAGCCGTGATGATGTGTGGGATACCTATGATGACGAAGATGGTATTCCTTGATATTATGCAATAATTCCGAAGTTTCTTTCTTATACACCGTTTAAAGTTAAAATGAGTTTTCTGGCTTCTTCAAAGTCAATTGCTGAGTTTGGCCCCTTCAACTAACTGGCTTAGTTTTAGATTTGCAAAAACTACTGGAGAATTCAGAATAGTAAAATACGAAGTTAAAGACACAATCAACATTTTTCCCCATAAGGTCAGTTTTGAAAAAGGTTTGCGTGGAACGATAATGATAGTCCCTAAAAAAGGTCAAATTTGGGCACTTTACAGAAATTGGTCTCCTGATTGGAATGAGCAGACACCAGATGATTTGATATATAAATATGACATGGTAAAAATTTTGGATGATTATAACGACAAATTAGGACTCCCTGTATCCCCAATAGTTAATTTTTTTGGAATCAAGACGGTTTTTCATAGGCACGTAGATTTAGGGAGAAGAAAGAAAATTCCAAAAGATGAAATGTTTAGACTCTCACACCAAGTTCCTTCGTATGTTTTAGCTGGTGAAGAGGGTAATGTGTTCCTAAAGGTTGTTATGAATTGGATCCTGCTGCTACTCCTGTTGAGCTTCTTCAAGTTTATAACGAACCGGTGAGTGATGAGGTTATGCATGCTTCCCAACTATCAAAGCAAGAGCCAACACATACTAGTTTCAAATTTTCGAACGCGTCCAAGTTAAATATCCTATACAGCATATTTAGACACTTTTGCCTGAATATTAGATAAGTAGACGGGTAGAATATCCTCAATTAGGGTTGTTCTATGGGGTCGTTGGGTTCAGATATCATCTCAGTACAATGTAGTACTAAAAGGTCAATTTGGAGATGGCTTATGGAAATATTATATTCTTTAGTAGGCATTTTGGAGCAATTAACTGGTTTGCAAGGTTAGTGAGCCATTTATTTTATATACATTCGTGCTTTAGATTGACCTGCTTACATTAATTTTTTCCGTGCTTACATTAAGCTATTCACATTATTCTCATGGGAATGCATTTGGCATGTGTCGTGCTTATCTGATACTAATAATGTCAGTGTGTTGTAATAAATTTGGTATACCAAATGTTTGGTCATGATATTTCGGATGCTTCAACCGTTTTTTTTTTTTTAAAGTTTAGTGACTTGGTATTGTATTCTTGTTTTAACCACCGCAAGCACTTTACTGTGATCAGGTTCCATGTTTAGAAGTGATGCTAACATTAAATAAAGTGATACACGCATGTTCCATAATTGAATGATGGTAAAACGGTTGAATGCAGTAGATATCTACTATCTTATTACTATATTAAAATTCCAAGCTATTAATAATGAAGCAGTTGCCACGATACAACTAAGGACTGCAACTATTTTCTCTACTACATATGTAGCATGCTTTTGCTCCATATATCATTACAAAACCACCCTTGATGTGGAAGTATCTCTTTTAATTGTTAAAGACTATGATACATTTTCAAACGTGAACGTTGTGATATCTTAGCTTGTTTCCTCTTAGCACAACGTACAATATTTTATCTTGAATCTAAAGCACACCTTCGCAACAAGGTTACATATGTATATGAGAGAATCATAATATAAATTCCCTCAGTGCAAATATGAGCACTTATAATATCATCCCCGATATAACCCTGATTCGCTTAAAAATGCACCGTTGATACACTTGTAAGAGGGTAACTTTTGCATTCAAGAGGAAGCATCGATATTCAAGGATACATGTGACGGCCCACCCCGCATCAGCCGACATTTCCAATGAAAGTGCGTTGTACCAATGACCAACTAGCACGGACGGTCGCCAAAGAAAGGAATTTTGAACTAATATGGAACCTGTAGAATGTCTCACAGCGCATGGGATAAAATATAATAATAACATAACTTTGGCATAAAACAGGTGAGATAGTGCATGAGCTGAAAACTAAACCATCATAGCAGCGGAAAATCCAAAATATAGCTTATGTTCCACATCATCATTATTACGACATTTAAAACTGTCTCTAAAGCAAAATAAGAAAGGTACACTGCTAATGCCCAAAGTTGTGACCAGCAGCGACACAGGGAGAATATATGTATATATCATACATGGGAGTCTCCTGCTCGTCTTCGGTACAACTACTCGTGCATACCACCTAACCTGTCTCTAGTCTGCCCATTTAAGAGCACTCAAAGTAATAAGAAGAGATATAAAACTCTGGATCAGACAAAAGTCTGGTGTGAGTGATAAGCAGCAAAACAGAACAATAACAGGTATACTAAAGCATACATGAACCTGGACCTGCAACCAAAGAGTTAGCACAACATGATGTACAATACTCTAAGGTGACACTAACATATGGTGTAAAGATACGTGGGTGGGGTGTGCATGTCATAGTGATATCAATCAATCAAGCATAACAACCATCCTCACATCTCTCACTAAGTGCGTAAAGCATACGATATCCACTGCTTTAACCACCCAAATCCTTTGCTATGATCACTCCGTCCCTTGGAGTCGTGGCGACTCCACTGCACTGATCCATAGCCGCTAGTCCTTGCTATGTCCACTATGCCCCATGAAGTTATGATGACTTCACTGCACTGGATCATAGCCATGCTACGATCACTCTGCCCCATGGGGTAATAACTACCCCACTGCATTGATCCGTGGCCTAACATCTGTCTTGGTGGTGAATCAAAGTTATGGACGTCGATAACCCCTCAGCACACGTCCCGCAGCAAAGCCGAACTCATGAAGTTAACTCATTGGTTCCCAACTGGATCCTGAGTTCTACTTCCCATTTGGACTACCTTTTCATCTTGGGTTTTGGTCTTCATCCGGATCGATCTCCATTTGGTTCGTGATCATCATCTAGGCTCGGGTCCTCCATCGGTTCGTGAGCAGCTCTAGTTCGTAGCCATTAAGCGGTTCGGTTCATAACACCCTCTCCAGATCGGTTCGGGTCGTGGTGACTAACTGGGTTCGTGGTCATCGCATCGGGTCGGGTCGGCTTCCCCCACCGGTTCGGATCATGACTCCAGGTCGTGGCTTCATGGCATCAGATCGTGACGCAGTTCGGTTCGGAGAAGGATGGTGCTCCGGTTCGGGGTCGTGAGCCTTCATCTTGAACAGTTCGGGTTCAGCTCAACCACTCGAGCAAGCGGCTCGTGATACACGTACACGGTTGGGACTCGTGGGGTTGGACTCACGATCGGGTTGGTTCGGAGGGGGCGATCCGATCCGGTTCCTGAACCATTTTCCTGCAACTTTTCCAGCTACTATTTTACGCCATACGACGGCGTTTTCGACCATTCTAACTGTTCTAAACAATCATAAATCATACCAAACAGTCATAACAGTATATAACATTAACCATAAACACCAAAATGATAAATAACTATGTCAAAATGGATCAAACATACCCAAAACCCATATTTTCCCCTTAATCATGCTTAACCACAACTAATGATAAAATTAGCAAAATATATCCAAATTAACCCAAATATCTAACAAAGGCTTAAAATAATATTTAAGAATGTCTAAACATTTTTTCAAATTTTTCTGAGTTATAATTTCGTTAATTAACACTAATCACCGCTAATTAACCATAATTAGTGAAAAACAATGCAAATCACTCACCTTTGCCACAAATTAAGATATAAGATCTGAAACTCTACTGTTTGGGTCGAATTCCTGAGCAACACAGCAGCTCCAACTCTGATTTGGTGTGGATTTGCCTTGATTTGATGTAGTTTAGCCCAATCCTTGATTAAACGGTGATTAAAGAAGATTCTAGAAGGTGGAGGCCATTGTTAGGGTTGAGAGGATGTTAGTGACGGCTAAAAAATGACAAAGAAAAGGTTTCTCTAACCCTAATCAGCCCTTATATGGCTCTAATCCCGAAATCCCCAATGGGCCTAGCTGCTAATTACCCTATTAAGCCCACTTAAGCAGGTTTTTCACCTTCTAAGCCTTGTTTCATCCATATCTCCCAAACGGTGAGTCTGTTTGGCTAATGTGATCACTCTACAGAAATGTAAACCATCATTCGAATCCAATGGAAGTGGTTTCAGGTAAAAACTCCTTACCAATCAAAAATTACGGCCGAAACAAGATTAGCTAGGGGCAAAACGGTCATTTAAAAATCGGAAAAAATCATGAACTTGGGAAATGACCCCAATAGTCGTTCCCCAAAGTTACACGACTATACAACCTTATATGAAAAAGAAATAATTATTCTACGATCCTTCGATACGTAGAATGCGGGTCGTTACACTCTCTCCCCCTTAAGAAATTTCGCCCCCGAAATTCCTCAACTAAGAAACAACCAATGGGTCCCGCATGCCTACCAGTCATATCTCGCAATCAAACATTCAAAACAAACCTATCCTAGCATGCGGAAAAACTAAATTGAAATGAAAACCTTACCAGACAAAGAGTTCTGGATACGTCTTCTTAATGCTCTCCTCTGTCTCCCAAGTATAATCATTCTCATCCCCGTCCCACTGAACCTTGACTAGATTCCCCACTTTCCTTTGAAGTCTCTTCGTATCGTGCTTGACAATACGAATCGGCTTGCGGTTCCCAATCGCCTCGGGTTCTACTTCGATATCATCCAACTGATCAGGTGAAATAGCCACATCGGGGTCGTGCACGAATTTCCTTAACTGGGAAACATGAAATACATTATGAACTCCCGCCATCTTGTCCGGCAACTCAACTTTATATGCCAAATTCCCAACTTGTTCGAGAACTGGGAATGGACCAACAAATCTTGGAGTTAACTTGCTTCTCCTGACAAATCAAATCGCACTCTTTAACGGAGAAATCTTGACAAACACCAAGTCGCCAATGGAGAATTTTAAATCTCTTCTCCTCTTATCAGTATAACTCTTTTGCCTATCCTGGGAAGCCTTCATTCGCTATCATATAACCTTGATCTTATCTGAGGTTTCTCTTATCACATCTGGCCCAAGCACAAATTTCTCACCAGTTTCTAACCAACATGATGGTGAGTTACATGGTCTTCCATATAAATCTTCAAATAGAGCCGTACCAATACTGGATTGATAACTGTTATTATATGCAAACTCTACTAGATGCAAATGGTCATCCCATGATCCACCAAAATCCAATACACAAGCTCTTAAGAGATCTTCTAATATACGATTCACCCTCTCCGTCTGACCGTTGGTTTGAGGATGGTACGCGGTACCGAGATGTAGTTCTGATCCTAATGCCTCTTTTAAGCTCTTCCAAAATCCACTAGTAAATAACGGATCTCGGTCACTCACAATGCTTTTGGGTACTCCATGAAATCTCACTACCCACTTCATATATTGTTCCGATAACTTAGTAGTCGTTCTATTCGACTTAATAGGTATAAACCTTGCACTCTTGGTCAATCGGTCCATAATCACCCAAATGCTATCATGGCCCGATCTAGTCCTTGGTAACCCATCAATGAAGTCCATTGAGACTTGTTCCCATTTCCATTCAGGAATTTCTAATGGTTGCAATAAACCACTAGGCTTCTTTTGCTCAGCTTTAACTAGCTGGCAATTCATGCATTTGGATATAAACTTCCCAACGTCTCTTTTCATTCCTCCACAGTAGTAGGTCTGCTTCATGTCTCGATACGTTTTATTACCACCGGGATGTATAGTCATTTTTGAGTGATGGCATTCTCTAAGCACTTCTTCCCTCAATCCATTGACATTGGGTACAACCAGTCTACCATTCTTTCGAAGTCATCCTTCTCGATCAAGCCCATACTTGTTCATCTCCTCGTCTATTCTCATTTTTAACTTGGAGATGTTTCTAATAGACTAGGATCGTCCCTATGACTGGAACCAATCCGCCTAATCAAAGTGGGTCTGATCGTCAAACTTGCTAACATTACTGGATCCAATTCGCACTTTGGTCGGAAATCGTACCCTGCGATATACTCCAGTTGCTTCCACTCAAGAAACATAGCCCGTAAACTGACATGCCTTCTACTCAATGCATCAGCAACTGCATTGCCCTTTCCAGGTGTATATGCGATATCGAAATCATAGCAAGCCAAGAATTCTATCCATCTTTGTTGTCGGAGATTTAGATCCTTCTGAGAGAAGAGATACTTTAACGATTTATGATCGGTAAACAACTCGAATCTTTCTCCCAAGAGATAATGTCTCCACATCTTCAACGCAAATACGATAGCTGCCAATTCCAAATCGTGGGTAGGATATCTTTTCTCGTGCGGTTTCAGTTGTCGACTAGCATAAGCTTCAACCCTACCTCCTTGCATCAATACAGCACCTAGTCCGGTACCACATGCATCTGTATATACTGTCATCTCTTCACTCCCCTTAGGAATGACTAACACTGGTGCACATATCAACTTTTCCTTTAGATTCTTGAATGCATTCTCGCACTTTTCGTCACAGATGAAAGCTTGATTCTTCTTGGTCAACCGAGTCAACGGTACTGCTATCTTGGAGAAGTCTTGGATAAACTTACGATAATATCCAGCTAATCCCAAGAAACTTCTTACGTCTGTTGCATTCTTGGGCGTAGACCAATCTTGTACCGTAGCCACCTTCGCAGGATCCACGACAATAACATTCTCTGAAACAACATGGCCCAAGAATCCCACTTCCCTCCTCCAGAAGTGACACTTAGAAAAGTTCACTGTCAGTTGGTGTTTTCTCAACACCTCCATCACTACTCTCAAATGTTCCTTATGTTCCACCCCTGTCCTCGAATAAACAATATATCGTCCACGAACACATGAACAAACTTATTAAATTGATCTTGCAATACCTTATTCATTAGATCCTCAAAATATGTTGGTGCATTGGTCAACCCGAATGGCATGACCAACCACTCATAGAATCCAGATGGCGTCCAAAAGGCCGTTTTAGCTATACTCTCAGCTTCCAATCTAAGCTGATGAAAACCTATCGCGAGATCTAACTGGGAGAACACTCTCACTCTACTCAACTGATCAAACAAATCATCTATCCGCGGAAGAGGATACTTATTCTTCCTCGTCACCTTATTCAACTCGCGGTAGTCCACACACAATCGAAGGGAACCATCGGCCTTGATAGCAAATACAACTGGTGCTCCCCACTCGGAAACACTTCTTCTAATAAATCCCTTCTTCCAAAGCGCTCACTTGCACCCCGAGTTCTCGCTGCTCCCTTGGTGCCATACGACGAAGAGGCATCACTATAGATCTGGCATCTTTCACTAAATCAATACGAAACTCAATCTCTCGGTGTGGTGGAAGTCCGGTCACTTCCTCGAAGACGTCCGGATACTGGCCAGCCACGGGCACCTCTGACAACTCATCATGCAGGATGTCGAGCGAATTTAGAAAAACTAGTCATTACCCCATCACTAGATAGACCACCAAACACTACCCTTCGCCCATCATCTGCTCTAACTGTCACCAAAAAGCCCTCACAGTCTACCACTACCTCGTACCTTTGGAGCCAATCGACTCCCAAAATAATGCCAAACCTAGTAAAGCCCAAAACAAAGCAATCACAAACATACATCCATGACTCGATAAGACCACATTACAACAAATCATACTAGGCTAGTCGAACCACTAATCGGGTTCATCACAACTAAAGGTCTATCGACTATCTCGTTTCTAATTCCAACCTATCTACTAGGTCACTAAATATGAAGGAACGGGAAGCTCCGGTATCAAACAATACTCGAACAGGAACATCATAAATAGAAAGCATACCTTGAATGACGACACTCTTTCCTTTCTCCGCCTCAGTTGGTGCATTCGACGAAGAAGGAACAACATTGATAACATATGCTTTCACAGTCTGCTTTTCTTTAGGGGGTTGCGGACATTTATCATTGTGATGTCCCACTTGGCCGCAGTTGAAGCACTTTCTGTCCACTGGCTTTTCTTGACATTCTTTAGCATAGTGGCCCTTCTTTCCACAGCTAAACCGCTCAACATCTTCCTTGCTCTTCTTCTGACCATCCCTAGTCTGATTCTGTTTCCTTTTGTTCTGAGAATTATTCTCGCCTCCACCGCTTGCTTGCGGCTTTGGCCCCTTTGCAGATGTAACAGCGACTTCAGTCTTGGGTTTAGAATAAAGGCTCTCTTATCTCAATGCTTTTCCAACAATCGATTCAAAAGTCTCATCAATATGGTTGATAAGCCTTTCCCCCAAGTACTGATCTAAGCCTGTTATGAACTTCTCATTCTTCTTCTTGGAGTGTCAATAAGGGATAATCCATACTTCGATAAAGTATCGAACTCAATAATATACTCCGAGACTGCTCTACCATTTTGTTTAAGCTCCAAGAACTTCCTAAACAACTCTGACTTCTGGGCAGCTGGGATAAAATTGTCACTGAAGCGAGCTTTAAATTGATTCCATGTAACTTGATCCTCGGGAGTAGTTGCCTTAATAACATTCCACCAATTCATGGCCCATCCTTGTAGCTGACGGGATGCTAGTTTCCTCTTCATTGCATCATCGATCCCTAAGTCCTCGAAGATGCGCTCACAACTATCGAGCCAATCCTGAATTTCTGTAGCCGATTCCGTTCCATGGAACGGCTTCCCACCAAGACTAGTGTAGTCATTACAAAGCTTGGCGAAATCGGCTCTAGGTGCCTGCACCGCTGCACCACCACCGTTTACAGCATTAGGAGCTTTCCTCTGGACATCCCTAAGCATCTCTCTCATGAAGTCAGTGAACATCGTCCTCATATCAGGAGCATTTCCACCATTAGCTCCTCCACCAATACCCCTCGTATGTCGGCTCATCGTTAAATTTGTACTGAGAAAACGATTAACCATCTCTTTAGTGATGCCAGTGTAGTGCGACTCCATCCTTAGATGTACTAATAGTATATATATATATAACTTTTGAAAACCAAAATATCACAAATACGCGCTCTCATACACGTATACTATCTCTCCTTGGTGTCTTTCCCTAGGTTAACTACGCAACCTAGAGCTCTGATACCAAGTGTGACGGCCCTCCCCGCACCAGCCTGCATTTCTAATAAAAGTGCGTTGTGCCAATGTCCAACTAGCACAGGAAGGTCGCCAAAGAAAGGAATTTTGAACTAACAAGGAACATGTTGTCTCACAGCGCATGGGATAAAATATAATAATAACATAACTTTGACATAAAACAGGTGAGACAGTTCATAAGCTGAAAACTAAACCATCATAGCAGCGGAAAATCCAAAATACAACTTATGTTCCACATCATCATTATTACAACTTTTAAAACTGTCTCTAAAGATAAATAAGAAAGGTACACTACTAATGCCCAAAGTAGTGACCAGCAGCGACACAGGGAGAATATATGTATATATCATACGTGGGAGCCTCCTGCTCGTCTCTAGTACAGCTACTCGTGCATACCATCTAACCTGTCTCTAGTATGCCCGTTTAAGAGCACTCAAATAATAAGAAGAGACATAAAACTCTGGATCAGACAAAAGTTTGGTGTGAGCGAAAAGCAGCAAAACAGAACAATAACAGGTATACTAAACCATACCCGAACCTGGACCTGCAACCAAAGAGTTAGCACAACATGATGTACAATACTCTAAGGTGACACTAACATATGGTGTAAAGATACGGGGGACGGATGTGCATGTCATAGTGATATCAAACAATCAAGCATAGCAACCATCCTCACATCTCTCACTCAGTGCGTAAAGCATACAATATCCACTGTTTTGACCACCCAAATCCTTTGCTATGATCACTCTGCCCCATGGAGTCGTGGCGACTCCACTGCACTGAACCATAGCCACTAGTCCTTGCTATGTCTACTCTGCCCCATGAAGTCATGACGACTTCACTGCATTGGCTCATAGCCATGCTACGATCACTTTGCCCCATTGGGTAATAACTACCCCACTGCACTGACCCGTAGCCTAACATCCGCTTGGTGCTGAATCAAAGTTATAGACATCGATAACCCCTTAGCACATGTCATACAACAAAGCCCAACTCATGAAGTTAACTCGTTGGCTCCCAACTGGATCTTGAGTTCTACTTCCCATTTGGACTACCTTTGCATCTCGGGTTTTGGTCTTCATCCGGATCGATCTCCATTCGGTTCGTGATCATTATCTAGGCTTGGGTCCTCCATTGGTTCGTGAGCAGCTCTAGTTCATGGCCATTAAGGGTTCGGTTCGTAGCACCCTCTCTAGATCGGTTCGGGTCGTGGTGCCTAACTGGGTTCGTGGTCATCGCATCGGGTCGGGTTGGCTTCTCTCACCGGTTCGGGTCGTGACTCCAGGACATGGCTCCAAGCTCTGGCTCATGGCTTTATGGCATCAGATCGTGATGCAGTTCGGTTCAGAGAAGGGTGGTGCTCCGGTTCAGGGTCGTGAGCCTTCATCTTGAACAGTTCGGGTCAGCTCCTCCACTCGAGCAAGTGGCTCGTGATACACGTACACGGTTGGGACTCGTGGGGTTGGACTCACGATTGGGTCGGTTCGGAGGGAGCGATCCAATCCGGTTCGTGCACCATTTTCCTGCAACTTTTCCAGCGAGTGTTTTACGCCATATGACAGTGTTTTCAACCATTCTAACTGTTCTAAGCAATCATAAATAATACCAAACACTCATAGCAGCATATAACATCAACCACAAACACCAAAATGATAAATAACTATGTCAAAATGGATCAAACATACCCAAAACCAATATTTCCCCCTTAATCATGCTTAACCACAACAAATGATAGGATTAGAAAAACATATCCAAATTAGCCCAAATTTCTAACAGAGGCTTAAAATAATATTTAAGGATTTCTAAACATTTTTCCAAATTTTTCTGAGTTATAATTTCGCTAATTAACACTAATCACCCCTAATTAACCATAATTAGTGAAAAACAATGCAAATCACTCACCTTTGCCACAAATTAAGATATAAGATCTAAAAATCTACTGTTTGGGTCGAATTCCTGAGCAACACAGCAGCTCCAACTCTGATTTGGTGTTGATTTGCGTTTATTTGATGTAGTTTAGCCTATTGCTTGATTAAACGGTGATTAAAGATGATTCCAGAAGGTGAAGGCCATTGTTAGGGTTGAGAGGATGTTAGTGGCGGCTGAAAAATGACAAAGAAAAGGTTTCTATGACCCTAATCAGCCCTTATATGGCTCTAATCCCGAAATCCCTAATGGGCCTAGCTGCTAATTACCCTATTAAGCCCACTTAAGCAGTTTTTCACCTTCTAAATCTTGTTTCAGCCATATCTCCCAAATGGTGAGTCCGTTTGGCTAATTTGACCACTCTAGGGAAATGTAAACCATCATCCGAATCCAATGGAAGTGGTTTCAAGTCAAAACCTCTTACCAATCAAAAGTTATGGCCGAAACAAGATGAGCTAGGGGCAAAACGGTACATTTAAAAATCGGAAAAAATCGTGAACATGGGAAATGACCCCAACAGTCGTTCCCCAAAGTTACACTACTATACGACCTTATATGAAAAAGAAATAAATATTCTACGATCCTTCGATACGTAAAATGCGGGTCGTTACAATACAACTAAAGCTCGATTAGTTAAGAGGGTATCGTGTTCAAACTCAATATAGCTTAGGCCAACCAGCTTTTGAAATGAGTTCTCTAGATAGATCATCTTCTAATTTCATTATATAAATTCTACCGGTTTTCAATTGGGTGTTGACAATTTTTATCGTTAACATTTTGGTGCTAGAAGGGGGGCTTGAACCTCTGCTCTCTTATCTTATTATATATATTAATTTGTGAATGTTTGCTTGATGACTGGATAAGATGAAATCGAAAGGACTAAGCAACATTAACTGGGGGTAGCTCAAACGACCACTCTCAAAGAAACTGTAACTCCATAATTCAACCCAAATGCTCCTGACGAAGACCAACCCTCTACTCTAGCACAACCTCCAAACTTGAAATCTTTGGACGAGAATGCCATCAAGATCAAGGCTCTAGAACAATGACTTCTTGAAATGTAGGATCTCTTACAAATTGCTTTGGCACAACGATCTTCAAGGAACATCGGGCTGAGTTAAGGGGATGAAGTTGAGTCCCCAAGGAGAAACGCACTCATTCTATAATTCAGGTAAAAGGAGAAAATCAATTTAACTTTTTCCAAGAAAAAAACCCTATCTTTTAAAGGTAGACTACCAGGGACGCCAACGCAACAAAAGTAAAGATTAAAATGGAATCTCGACTTCTGAAGGATACAATCCCTATAGATCAAACTATGATAAATCGGATGTTTACTTCAAGAATATGGCAGAGAAGGTTGTCGAAGACTTACTTGGAAGCAAGAGAAAGAGAACCTTGGATGAGTAGGTTAACAATAATGAAAGGGTGATCCCCTTCAGTGATGAAATCATGAACACGATTATGCCGACACATATGAAGATTCTCACCATGAAGTATCATGGAACTATTGACCCAAACGATCATCTCATGGCTTTCGATAGCCGAATGGATCTTTAAAACGCTTCAGGGGATGTTCGATACTGGCTGCTTCTGATGACGCTTCAAGGAGCAGCTGCTAAATGGTATCACCAGTATCGAGAGATAACCATCTACTCTTAGAAGCAGCTTTCTTATGAGTTCTCTGCACAATTCTTCATTTGCAAAGATCCAACTGTGGACTACACTATCATTGCAAATATAAAACAAAGGCAAAAAGAATCTTTGGGCGGTTACCTCAAGAGATTTAATGTTGAAGCTCTAGAAGCAAAGGACATGAATGACCGTGATAAACTCATCGCCGTTCATTTAGGATTGATTGAGAATATTTCATTTTGGAAAGAGCTATACATTCATGGATGCAACGACTTATAAGATTTTCATTTCCAAGCAGATAAATTCATCCGCATGGATGGATTATATTATTCAAAGAAGAAGCTTAGCTTTCGTGGGGAAGGAGGGAAATCCGGCTTTAATCAAAATCATAAACCTCAAGACGGGAAATTCGGATTTGATAAAAATCAGAAAAAGCCACAGTGGGAAAATTCTAATATTAATTCTGTAGCCTTGAGCAAACCCATCTCGTTTATATATGTTATAGTGAAGGAGAGAGTCAACTTCCCAGTTTCTTTCGAAGCTAAGAATTGGCCAGAACCATTTATTAAGGGAAATATTGCGAGTATTATAAGATGAATGGGCATAGAACTTATGAGTGCAAAGTTCTCAAGGTATAATTCAGAAGCTTATCCAGGAAGGACACCTAAAAGAGTTCATCCAAGAAAAACATAAAACAAATTAGCATTCTGACGAACATCAGAAGATCTCAGCTAACGCGGTAGAGGCCCCAACTGAAGAGGGTCCACTAGATCTGGATCCTCTGGTAAATCAGATAAGTGTGATCCATGGAGGGCCATATCCTATCGAAAACGGTCAAGCTGCCTGAAACAGATATCTGAAAGAGGCCCGTAAGAGGACATTTTCCATTTAGGAGGATATGCCGCTTAAGAATGCCCGATTTAACATCAAAATGCACAACTTGGTGGTGTCACCAAACAAGATGCTGAAGGGTGTCCATCATCCGCATAACGACACTTTAATGATCACAAAAACAGATTGGGCTTTCAATGGTTTCGAAAATCTCTTTGATACTGGAAGTGCAGTTAATGTGATCTTCAAGCATGCATTTGACCGAATGGGTATTTCTGAACAGGAGCTTGAGCCTATAAGTGAACCCATCTTCGTGTTCAACAACAAAGGTTCCACTTCAATTGGGCAAATTAAGTTGTTGGTTCAGGTTGGATTGCCTCCTCTTTGCCGAACCTACATTCTTGACCGTCCAGCTCTTAATGAAGTGGATGTCTTAGTCTCATCAAAGTACATGTTGATGAAGTTTCTGACTAAACAAAGTTGGGGCATCATTAGAGGAAGCAATACAGCTCTCGTGAACTGTACTTTTCTACTCACGATCAATGTAAAAGGGATTATTTTTCTTACTTTGATTCTTCTACAATTTTTCAGCCTTCGGATGACGGATTTCTACATTCGACATTTGAAGCTAAAATGAGAATTTATAAGACTAACAAGCGTGTGAATGATAGGTACAATCCTTTAGGAAACAAAACGAAAAGGAGTGAAGAGATAAACTCAACCGAAGAAGGGGAAATTATAATGGAACTAGATTCCCGAGAAGATACGGAGAGAATCAAACCCATTGAAGATTTGGATGAAGTATGCATATATTCAACCGACTCAACCAAGACCATAAAAATAGGATAAAGGTTAGAAGGATTATTGAGAACAAATCTAATACAATTTTTGCAGCACGAAAACGATGTATTCGCTTGGACCCATTCGGATATGATAAGGATCAACCTGTCTATCATGAGCCATACTCTAAACATCAACCCAGCTGTAACTCATGTCCGGCAAAAGAGATGGCCGTATAACAGGGACAAGTCGGAAGCCCTAAAAGATGAAAGAAATTACTTGCAAATGAATTCATTCGAGATGTCTATTAAGTATTAGTGAAAAAGTCAAATGGAAAATGGAGAACTTGTGTCGACTACACAGATTTGAATAAAGCATGTTCAAAAGGTTGCTATCCCCTTCCCCGATTGGATCGGTTAGTTGATGCAACTAGTGGACACAAGTTGCTATTGCTCATACATGCCTACTCCAGATATAACCAGATTCTCATGTTCGAATCAGATGAAGAGCATACAAGCTTTATTACTGATTAGGGGTAAATATTGGTATATGGTAATGCCCTTTGGATTGAAAAATGCAGGTGCTACATATCAAAGACTAGTCAACTGAATGTTCCAAGAGTAAATAGGGCAGAATATCGAGGTATATGTAGATGAAATTCTAGTAAAATCCAACGAAGTGGAATGTCATTTAGAAGATTTGAAAGAAATTTTCAATGTCTTAAGAGAATATCAAATGAAGTTGAATCTATAGAAATGTTCTTTTGGGGTTCAATCTGGGAAATTCCTAGGATATGTTGCCAGTGAATATGGGATTGAAGCTATCCCCAACCAAATTAAAGCCATAAGGAATATGGATGAACCTAAGAAAATTAAAGAGGTCATGAGTTTAAATGGGAAAGTAACGACCTTGAATAAAGTCATTTCTAAAGCCACTGACAAGTGCATAACTTTCTTTGACATAATTAAGAAAAAGAAAAATATTGAATGGAGTGAGGAGTGCAAAAAGGCTTTTTAGGAATTGAAAGGTTATTTAGGAAAACCTCCAATTTTATCTAGTCTCGAAAGTGGAGAAGACTTATATCTTTACATGGCGGTTTCAGAGTATGCGGTCAACTCGATTCTTATTAGGGAAAGCAATGAAACACAACTTCCAATTTATTATGTTAGCAGAAGGTTAAAGGATGTAGAAATTTGATATCCCATACTAGAAAAGTTAACCTACTGTTTGATACTTACAAACCGAAAACTTAAAGGTTACTTTCAAGCACATCCAATTAAAGTTCTAACCAACTTTCCACTTAAATAGGTTTTTAGTAAATGAGAAACATTAGGAAGATTGGTCAAGTGGGGAATCGAGCTTAATCAATATGAAATTGAGTTTCAATCGCAAGCAGCAATCAAAGGGCAAGCCTTAGCAGACTTTGTTAATGAGTGTACAAGCTTTGTTAAAGAACAATCGACAAAGGAAAATGATCTTAAGTCCAAATGGCAATTATTTGTTGATGGAGCATCAAACGAGCTAGGACAAGAGGCAGGATATGTGATAATTACCCCTGACGGGCACCTTCTACACTATGCAATGAAACTTAGGTTTGCCGCAACAATGACATGGCTGAGTATGAATCAATGATAGCGGGGTTGAACCTACCCTTACAATCGAAAATACCTCGAAACGAAATCTTTAGTGATTCACAGCTAGTGGTAAATTAGATAAAGCAGACATCAAACCAAGGATACCCGGTTAGCACTGTACTTGAAGAAAATATTGTAAATGCTTACTCAATTTGAAGACTTTTCTGTACATCAAATTCCAAGAAAGGAAATTCTCAAACTAATTCTTGAGCAGAGTTGTCTAGCTCTAGAGGAGCTTTCGAGACTCGAATTATACCAGCAGGATATCAAGAAAAACACAACATTGAATAAGAGATGTCCAAACCCAGAAAAGAGCTACTAGTTTTACTAGATCCCAAGCATTGGCAAGAGAGACCGAAAAGGAAAATGATACAGATGAAATCCTTATTAAAGAGCCCATGCAATATGAAATGGACTATCGTTATGAAAACAGTTGGATGACTCTGATTGTGGATTACCTCATAAATGGAATGTTACCTACCAATAAACAAGAGGCTAGGAGGATTAAGCATCAAGCCCTAACATTTGTTATTGTGGACAAGATACTTTATAAGAAAGGGCATTTTCTCCCCTAGTTGAGATGTGTAAGCCTTGAGGATGGGATCATATTATTAAAGAAAACACATGAAGGGCTCTATGGAGACCATTCTAATGGAGTCAAGTTAGCAAAAAGGTTATGCTACAAGGCTTCTATTGGCCACGAATGGTTAATTAGGCAATGAAATATGTCAATAGAAGTGAAAAATGCCAAAGATATTCTAGAATATCTCGATTACCTCCAAGTGACTTAACCACAATCTCAAGTCCATGGTCTCTTGATATATAGGGAATAAATATGCAGTGGTAGCGATCAACTACTTCACAAAATGGGTATAAGCGGAACCACTTCCGAACATCAGAACTAAAAAGGTGCTCAGATTTGTGATAAAAAACATCGTCACTTGATTCAGAATTTCCCCACAAAATCATATCTAACAATGAAACACAATTTTAAAGTGAAGAATGCACATGGTTTTGCAACAAAAATGGAATCATAAGGAGTTTCTCTTCCGTGGCACACACAAGAGCAAACGGAGCCGTCGAGGCTGTACATAAAAAACAATCTTGAAGAAATGGCTAAATCAAGCTAAGGGAAATCAGGCATATAGAAATTCTGCTAAAATAACAACGGGACACACCCCATATTATTTAACATAAGGATGTGAGGCTATGCTTCTAATTGAAGTCGAAATTCCTTCACACAGAAGAATAGCTTATGCATTCGATCTGAATCAAGAGTTGAAAAGGGAATCATTAGACCTAATCCAAGGGTTAAGGGATGAAGCTACTATTAGAATAGTCGAATATCAAAGAAGAAATACTAAGTACTACAACTTGAGAGTAAGAACAAGAACATTCCCAAAGAGCGACTTAGTATTACGAAGGGTAATGACAAATACTAAGAATCCGATAGACGAACCTCTTGCTCCAAACTGGAAAGGTCCCTTGATCATCCATCAAAAACTCATGCCTGGAACATATCGACTCTGTAAACCAAATGGTGATCCAATACCTATAACATGGATTGGGGAACACTCGAGACCATACTTTTTAATGATAAATGAATAAAAAAAGATCTTGTTAAGAATGTCCACATGGTCAGGAGTACGAAAACTACTTAAAATTTGGAACTACCTGAAATGGGTATAGCTACCTACGATGGTAGGAAACCCTTGTCCGCGCTAAGATATCCATGACGAGTCATCTCCTGGAGGGAGGTGGTGTGTAAGCCTTTAGTCGTGCCTAAACTAGAAAGGGCCAGGTGAAAGCATCAAAAGAGTCAGCCTCTGTCTGCGCCAGCAATAGCCAGGATGGAACATCTGAGCCCTTAACCGCGTCTACGATGGCCAGGTTATGGCGCCTTCTAGAGGGAGGTTGGTGTAAGCTTTTATCCGCGTCCAAATCAAAAAGTTTCAGGTTAAAGCATCACAAACCATTATCCGCGCCTACGTTGGCTAGGGTAAGGCACCCCTTGGAGGAGGGTGGTGTAAGCCTTTATCCGTGCCTATGATGGTCAGGGTAGAGCATCAAAAGAGTAGGCCTTTATTTGCGATAAAGTATTTAAGCCCTTAACCTCATCTATAATGGCAAGGTCAAGGCACCTCCTAGAGGGAGGTCGGTAAGTCCTTGGGCCTTAGTAGAGAATAAGCTAGCCAAGTGCCCCAGATACACAAAGCCTAGAGTGTGGCTCAAAAATCAAATTAGAGCCCAGAGAATGGCTCATAAGGCTGAAACAACCAATCATATCCTGAGGAGTGGCGACTCAAAGCAAAAGCTACAAATACCTGAATGTGAGTTTCGGGTCTTCTATTCTACATGACCAGAAGTGAATTTCCGGTCTTCTATTATAAATACCCGAATATTGGTTTCAGATCTTCTGTTCTACATTACTAAAGGTGGGTTTCTGGTCTTCTATTATAAATACCCGAATATGGGTTTCGGGTCTTCTATTCTACATTGCTAGAGGTGGATTTATGGTCTTCTATCATAAGTACACGAGTATGGTTTTGGTTTTTCTTCTTATAACACTAGATGTGGATTTCTGGTCTCCTATCAAAAGTACCCGAATATGGGTTTCGATTTTTCTATTTATAACTCTAGAAGTGGATTTCTAGACTGCTATTACAAAGTATCTGAATTTTTGGGCTTTAGATCTTCTATTCTCATTAGCAGAACTGGATTTCTGAACTATTATTGTAAGTGCCTAAATGAGACTTTCAAATCTTATATCCACAATTCTAGAGATAGATTTCTAGATTTCTATTACAAATACTCGAGTCTAGATTTTGGGTTTACTGTCCCACATTTTCATGAATGGACTCCTGAGAATAAATACCCGAATTAAAATATTGGATTTCCTAATCCTATTAGTGAAAAAGGTCTTAATCTCTGAATTTTCACTATAAGGGCCCAAATGGATACATTATTGGGTTTGATATTGTATATTTAAACTAGAGTTCAAACCTCAAATTACAAACTCTTTATCATGGAGAGGCTATCGTAATTCATAATCTCAAATCCAATTCTTACATCTGAGAAAATTTAATATTCTTTCTTATGTTATTATAATGGATTATACGAAACTAATAACGTAAAATGCCTCTAATGATTTTCGAGTTACAGGAAGGCAGTGTAGGAATAATAGGATTTTTGTCCGAAAGAACAAAAGCCTCTTTATACTAGGGGGACTTAAATGTTATCACTAAAGTTTGCATTGATCTAATGGAAAAAGTAGAAGCTTCGAAACTAAAAGATGATGCCGAAAACAGATGGGTTGAGGTAACGAAATCGAAACCTAGAAGAAAAGGCTTTGAGGGAAGCTAAACTGACACCAAATTTCGGGGCCCAGTAACACGAAGACAAAACCAAAAAGTAGGATTGAAAAATGATAAAGCCTATACCAAGTATAGGTGAGGAGACAATGGAACCGACACCAAAAAGAAAAGGATAGGAGTAGAGCCGGCACCAAGAAGTGGAGTCATAACAAGTGGAGGATGCATTTAAAGCTTGGAATAATAACAACAGAACCGATACCGAAATAGTAAGATTGAGAATATGGAGTCGATACCAAAGATATAGAGGGTACCAGCTAAGACGACACCAGAACAATGATTTTATAAATATGTTATTGGCACCAACATAGGGGAACAAAGAACTTGGTTTAACAAGGAGTTATAAATTAATCTCATATACAAAAAGGTCCAAGCACATCTAAAGGAGGATCATCAAGCAAATCAATGATTCTTCCTTCATGATTTATGCTTATGTCTTAACCCTTTTTGAATATGTCTAATATAACAAAACGTTCAATGATTTATTATAGCTTTACAACACGATAACTAACACAACCAAGGCCTTTAATGGGCTGCATCGATATGGAAGTATCACTTTTGGTTGTTAAAGACTATGATACATTGTCAAATGTGAACGTTGTGATATCATTGCCTGTTTCCTCTTATCACAACATACATTATTTTATTTTGAATCTAAAGCACACATTCGTAACAAGGTTACCTACATATATGAGAGGATCATAACATGAATACTTCAAATGCTAATACGAGCACTTAGAATATCATCCTGATATAGCCCTGTTTCGCTTAAAAACGCACTGTTGATACACTCGAAATTGGGTAACTTTTGCATTCAAGAGGAAGCATCGATATTCCATAAGGCAACTAAAGATTGATTAGTTAAGAGGGTATCGTATTCAAACTCAGTATAGCTTAGGCCAACCTACTTTTGAAAGGAGTTCTCTAGATTGATCATCTTCTAATTTCATTATATATATTCTGCTAGTTCTCAATTTGGTGTTAATGATTTTTATCGTTAACAAATTACCATTTTATTGTATTATTTTCATTGATTTATTACATTTTACGTTAAAATTTGTTCTATGTTTTATTGTTTTGTTTAATTATTTGTAGTATCTAGTTGCTTGTTTGCTATTGTATGCCTACTATTTTTGTTATCCTTGTTTATATTATTATTTTTAGGTCGGTATCATGATTGACTTCAATTTTTTGTTTATTTACTTGCTTGTCTGATGTTTGCTTATTAATTCATGTCATGATTGTTTGGATTAATTCTTTTAATTGAATTGATTATTGTCTGCTTATTTGATATGGTTAGCTTGTTTGTTGTTTATATTAATTGTATGATTAGAAAGTTATCTTGTGTTGACTATTGATTAGGTTTAAAAATAAATAAAAAGGATTGAAAGGGGACATGATTAGTTTAGTCATAATGTGATAACATGGTTCTCTAAGCAAGGGAAGACTAGTATTTGGAATGACTAAAAGTTTTGAAGATGCTACTTGACGGTGAGAATAGTAATTGGAAATCTTTTGATGATTAAAGACTTAATTTTACCATTGAGGAATCAGTATGAAAGTTAGCGTTTCAAAATACATATTTAAGATTATACATTTCTCAAATAATTACTAGCTTCCATAATCTCCATTTTTTCCGCTTAATAAAGAGGAAGTAAGTTCTATAAAATGGAAAAGTTTCCCAAAGAAAATAATTTTATTTTAAACATAAATTTAAGTTTTGATTTGGAACCAAAAAGTTTTATTTTAAAAGATATATTAGGCACTCCTAACTAAAGGATCACTCTTTGGTATTTTTGGTGGTTTATCTTTGTCACCAAATAAAGGAATTTACTATATATAGATTTTGGAATCGAGGACTGTTGGATGGAGGTAAGATCCATCATGGAGGTAAAGGACTTCATTTGGGGTTTGCAGGAACTTGTGGTTTATTGATTGCTTATAAGGAAAGGGATTTATTACCTGTTGAAGTTATAATGCTTCGATTGTGTGCTCAAGACAGAGTGGTCGAAGTCGAGTTGATGTGATACTGGTCGTGGGATGATGCACAATATAGTCAGATGATGGATTGACTCAGGATAGGGGTCGGTCAAGCATGATAATGGAATTGCTCGAGAAGTGGCTTGAACTAAAGATGGATTCATCGAGGATGATGGCTTGAAGGATTGATGTAACGATCCGTATTTTAACGGTATAATAATTAATTAATTTAATTATTTAAATAGTGATTTAGAGATTTAAATGGTCGTTTAATTAAATAATATTGAATATGTAATTAATATAAATAACATAATAATATATTTTAATTCCCAAATGGTTGGCGATAGCTGAATTCACAATACTGTGTGAATTGGATCATTTATAATATTTAATTCAGCTTAGAATTGAATTAGAATAACAAATATATTATTTGAATGACAGTTGAACGTACTAATTATAATATAATTATAATCGAGCTCGAAATGGCGCGGCAGTTTGTAATTTGGCGATTCGAATTTTAAATGAATGTACATAATCTGTTTTAAGCCGGATTTCTATGAAACAAGAAATGTTCGGAGCTGGTGAAGTATATTTTTCCAATAGAAGAGAAAAATCGGGATTTCGTTGGGTAGATTTTGATTTATGATCAAATCAAATTTTTGAAAAGTCGTTATGGAATTCCTTTATAATGATTTATTTATATTATAAATGGATTTTGCAATATAAATTGAATACTAATTTAATCTGGATTTGAAATGTCGAGTTATAAACTCAGATTGGAATATTTTGGAGCTGTATTATATTCTATGTGGATATATATACGATAATATTTATTTATTAATATTAAATTTAATTATTTTAAATATATTAATATTTAAATGGTATTATTTAGAGCTTTAAAAATAGCCAGTTTTGCAAATGACCTCTGTTTTTGACAAAACTAATTTTGTTGGATCCGAAATATTAAATTATTGTTAGATTTCAATTTCCGTGATTTTTGGAGCCAGTATGTGGCTGTACGGGATTTTAATGTGAAAAATGGTCAATAATTTGATTTTAAAAATACGCTGTGTGAGCAATCAGATTCGGAATTCGATGAAACCAGCTTCTTTGGGTCCGTAATGTCGAACTGTAGTTGTGTGTCTATTTTCGTTGAATTTGGATATTGTATGTGCTCATAGGGATTTTTAACGAAAAATAAAGATAACAATCCTATATAAATTAATAAAATAATGAATATAAAAATATTATTTCTCTTCTATAAATACCCTCACCATCCAACCTAACCCTAACTTTATTTTCTATGGTCAATACTCTTGATGGTCGTCCTATTTTTCTCACAGCAAACCAATTCGTGAGTTCTAAAATACATAGAAATTCAAATTAAAGTCCATAAATTCCAACACTTAAATCTTTGAACTAGTTTTTTTAGTTCTCTTCAATCCTATGCTAGCATTCTTGGGTGCGCATCATCTTGAAGCTGTCGACTTACTTACAGGAAATGTTTAGGGCTTGAGTTCATGGGAAGTATAATCAGTTGGTTGCAAATCAGAGTGTATTTTTGGATGTAGATGGAGGCGAGCAACCTAATGGTGAATTGGTTTGAGTGTATCCATGTAAAAAGGTTCGCAGTTACTGTAGCGAGGAAACAAGGAGTGCCGAAGTCGGAAATCATGGGGGCTCGGCCTGGGGGTTCCTCGCTATCGGCGGTGGGTCCTAGTGGAGAGGCAGTCAATCTGGTCAGATTGCGGTGGTCATCGGTGAACTATTGGAGTGGCGATGGCAAGATGTAGAAGGCAATTTAGACCGATGTCTGGAGAAGGAAGAAAGATGGAGTTAGGTAAAGTAACGCAAGAGGAAGAGAGCTGTGAAGTCGCAGTATGGAGTTTGAAGAGGGAGTAGCATCTGTGTTCGGGAAAGATGATTGCGCTGTGTAAAGTGATTAGCAGGTTATTGAAAGTTGTTTGGGATGGGAAGGATAAGTTCGACGTGAGGAGGGTCATAGTGGAATTGGTTTGTGAGTTAGTGGAGTGATGCAGAAGGGATTAAGGAATGAAGGTGTGGCCATGGCAATGAAGTAATACGTATTTTATCTCCTATTAGTGAAGAAGAAATGGTGTAAAACGAGGATTAAGGAAGCAGTTATGAAGATGATGATAGTGAAGTTGGTTTTTGAAATCAATAAGTAAGAGGGAGATTTATGGATTAAAACCGTGCGTGAATGCATTGTTGGAGTTGGCGTGTTTTGAGTTTACTTGGTTCCAAGAAGATGGTGAACACGGTTCATTAAGGTGATTAGTGATCAAGGATCATTTAAGATTTTAATTAATTTTATATATAGTTAATAACTTTTGAATAGTTGTCTAACTTATAAAATGTGTAACCTCTTCATAAATGATCAGAAATTGATAAAATCAGTCACGTTGGAATCATGTCGGAAAATACTTCGAGCTCTTGAAGTTTGGAACTGTCTGGGAGTGATTTGGAGCTCGTTACAATTTATAGCGAAATAAATTGTCTATTTGAATCAACGACGGTTATCATTATTTAACGATAAACCGACCAATGTAAGTAAATCTCATTAACTCTGTACATTTTATATTTTATAAATATAATCTAGTATTGATAAATGATGATTGATTGCTATGTGTTGATTGTTTGGTTGAAATTATAGATAACGATATATATATAAATCGTTAATCAAATATTGATTCTGTTTATCAGAATATTTCATATTGAAATGAAATCGATGTTAGTTATATTGTTTAACATATGTGGATGTAGGGAAACAGGTTGGAGGGATCCAATTGGATTCCTCAATATTATAATACTGTTTGTTTACATATATTGTGATATATGATGTGATATATAATCTGTGATTGATTATGATGACACTGGTCATGTTATTTTGTATTTAAATACCATATGAAATACTGGAATGTAAAAAGGAAAATTTCAAACTGAATATTGAAAATGAAATATTTTTGTATGAAATAAATAGGATATGATAAAAGGTAACATTTGGAAAACAAATATTGGAAAATATAATTAAGGAAATATTTGGGAAATGAATAGAATTATATAAAGGGATTTATATAAAATAAATAGAATTATATAAAAGGGATTTATATAAAATAAATAGAATTATATAAAGGGAATTATAATTGAGATTTAAGTGTTAGAAATAAAAAAGAAGATTTTCATAAATAATTCTATAATTAGAAGCATAAATAGAAATTGGATTTGGGATATTGTTTTAAATACGAAATCAAACTGTTTTGATTGCAAAGAAGAAATATTATTTGCATTTAATGTGAATAAAGGATTTAAGTAAATATTTTGCAAATAAAATATTTGTAAAGGAAATAGGGCTTGAAATAGGAATCAAAATGGATTAAAAGGAATTAGAAACTGACGGGAGATTAGTTAAGTTGAATAACTGTCTGGGTATTGATCTGATGTTGGTTTCGGCCTTTGGGGTTAATACATAGGGGGTTGTTCTCTTACTAGTTTACAGTTAGAGACTGATATATGTGAAAAGATGGTGATGCGTGAATCAGAAATGGAAACATTTTCCAAAGTTAATAACATATATTTTCTAAAATTAGAAAATAAGGATTTGATGAATATATGGAAACAAGAAATGGGGAATGGATAAATGTTGATAGATGATTGATCGATAGAATTTCCATTTGGAAATAATATCGTTGTTTACACAAACATGTTTTTCTTTGATAGCTAAATCACCGACTATCAAAGTTCTTGACCATTTTTCCATCGTCAGTACGGAGAGACCGGGATCAGATTCTTTATCTTAAAACCACTCTGTATGGGTGTTAGCGTTGCGATCAAATATGATGAAGATAATTGAAGACAGAGTTATGCAAGGGTTGTCCTGTTTACAGAATAGTACATTCGGTTTGTTCAGTCCCAGGATGACCTGTATGGAAGAATGTCTGACGGAGTATATTTAATAGATCGCGTAATTTGATCTCTTTAAACGTATTTACGTTTGGTGGCGGAGGAATTCGTTTCTCTTAGCTGTATACCCGTGGTATTTTTGGGGAAATCAATTTGTGATTTGGCGGGTAAGATGATGTGACATTCAAAGTGAAGAAATGTGTGGTTTGTAAAAGGATACGTTATGGCCTCTAGCCTCACAATCGAGAAATGGTATAAATCGGGTAAGTCGCATGGCTAAGTGGTTAGCTGCTAAGTAGGGTGTATTGTCACCTGATCTAGAGTTTCATTTACTTCTTTAATCAACTTCGATGTTGTCCCTTACGGGAAACGGTTGCTGATCCCAACCGTTGGTTATAATACATTCGGCACACTCAAGCGAAATGAGTGACCGGTCATGTTTAGCCTGGGTTACAAGATGTTCTTGTTGAACCCGGTGTATTCCTCTCTAAACAACATTGTTAGAAGGTGGTCCCATACCTTGCCAGTTGGAATTCATTAACCAATAAGCGCCCGCGATTTTTGATTATATATTATGTGTGTGGAACGTGATATGAAAGCGTTCTGCTAGATGATTATTATATTGTGGTGTATAGACACTATTATAATATCAAAAGATTTTTGATATAAAGATTATTGTTCTTGCCAAAGTATTTTGAAATGTTAAATCAAGTGTTTTAGTTTCTCATAAGGGAAAAATCCATTCCGTGTTATACGGCGTGGTCTTATGAGATATCTTTTATTTTCCCAAACTGTTTTAAATTGTTTTACTCACACCAGTCCCATGACTGACCCGAAGTTTATTTTGTTTTGTTTTACCCTAAACTCTTGGATACCCAAATTTGTATGGGCAGTCAAGTAGTCAGGATTTTACAGATATACTTGGAGAGCTTGGAGCAGGAGGCTTCAGGATTATATAGCTATTGTTTATTCCGCTGTGTTGTAAGTGTTGTACTCTGATAATGTTACTGTATACATATACGGATTTTATTTCAATGATATGTTATCTATTATATGTTGTTCGTTCCGCTGTGAGATTCGTGTTACTCTGATGTTGTATGTTCTTCTTCTTCTTTTATTCTAAGTTTCTATCTTATCTATTATCACCCTCTATTTTCGTTCATTAACTATCCGATATTCCAGATGCTTGGATAGTAAACATTGAGTTTATGTCGATAACCAGGATTGCGAAAACCCGGGTCGTTACAATTGAAGTGCCAAGGAATCATTGGTTATCGAAAGTTCTCACAGACTCAAAGTAGGGGTATTGTGGGGACACCCATTAAGATCAGGATGTATCGTGTACCTTGTATCAAGCTCTAGGAGTGATCTAGTTGTCTTAGATGATTGAGGAAAAATACGATTGATGATGCATGACAGTCTAACTAGAACTAGGAGTTTCCATCGGCCTTTAATGGACGACAACGACCGATCATTCGGTGATTGATGTATTCAAGGCTTTAGTTGGAGTTAGCTAGGTTTTTATTTGATGGATGTAGCTGTAATAGAAGAAGATAGTCATATGAACCATTTTGAAGATTTATAGATGTGCACTTATAATTTTGAGGAAATGATCATAAGTTGGTGCATACAATATTCTTGAAAAGGTAAGAAAGGAGGGGTATATCGATTATCATAAAGATGAGGCTTTAAGGAAGTTCATCACATTTTTGAAAATACACATATCAGAATAATTATATGGTTAGCACATGAATGAAAATACACATGTTCATTGTTAGTTTGATGATGTGTTGACTGTTCTCTTGGTTTACATGTGCTTTATTCTTATGAACAACGTTGATTATTAATTTATTTGTATATGGATGTCGTAACAAACCCTATTTTCCAATGGACTTTAATTATAATCAATTAAGATTAAAATATTATAGTGCATTATGTTTATTTATTTTTGATTTATCTTACCCTTTGTTGATAAATTATAATTTTTACACATTGTATCTTGTATAGAGCGATAAGAAAATGCATGTTTTACTATGATATGCATACATAGAAAATTTAATTCGTTATGGCGAATGAATTGTTGTGTACTATGATTGATGAAAGAATATAGTTATTATTAAATACTATTTATATGAAGATAACTTATGTTTGATGATCTTTCATATATTTTGTTAATAAACCCATAAGAAAGAATTATTATTTTGAGTGAGTTTTATATTGGGGATTTTATTGTAAAGGACAAATTCCAAAAAATTTTAAACCCACGGACAACCTACCAAAAATTTATTCACAAGGACAATACACACTGAAACTGATACTGTACACTGTAATACTGACACTTAAAAATTGGTAGTCAAATTCTTATACCATGCACACTGTAAAACTGATACCTAAAATATGATGCTTTGTCCTTTAGAATAAAATTTCAGTAGGTCATCCTTATGGTTGAAAAAGCCCGTAACATTGTCCTTGACATTATTTTCCTGGTTTATATTTATGGAATTGCAAGGGCTCAATTCTTTTGAGGGGGGAGAATGTAACATCTCGCAACTTTTACAGTTCTAAAACTAAAGTAATTAAGAATTAATTTTTACAGGGGGGTAAATCAGATGTCAAATTTATAACCATTGTGAAGTTCTTTCCGGAGCGATCAGTTTGATATATAATTTTGATAAATTTTGAATTATGGTTTACAAGATATTGATTTTTTTATACTGAAAGATATGCACATGAAACCATTAATTTTCAATGTTCTAATTTTGAGAACAAAAGCTATGTTTAGTGTAGTGGTTAATTGAGTGGACTTTGATACATGAAGTCATGAGTTCGATTCCAGTCAATGACATATTTTTGAATTGTAAGTAAAGCAATAACAAAGATGCATGTTCCAAGTAAGAAGTATGTGTGTATGTATACATATACAAATGGGAGACACATAGGATCAAAAGTTGCATACAAGGAAAGATTTTATGTGTGTGTTTATATGTGTGTGTGTATATATGTGTGTATGTATGGATATATATATATGGGGTATATGTTATTTTCAAATTATAATACATTAATTTCATAGATTGTGAATTAATTGCACATTACTTAACATGTCATTCAAATCCTCTATGTGTGTATGTGCATATAAATGTATATGCATGTATATAACTTGATTATGCAATAACTTTTTATATTATGGGTAAAGTAGCGAAAAAAGAGGTACTTAAAACTATATACCTGATTTCCACTTTTGAAAATAAGCAAGCAATCAATTGTGCATTAATTGACTATATATTTTATTCATGGATGGTTATGGGGTTTACCGAATATTCTTGTAAATGTTAGGCATTAATTAGTATAAATCTAATTTTCCCTATACATGTATAAATATGTAAATGTTGTAGTTCTATATACTATGGAGCAACAATTGATTAATTGCGCATGTGAAGATTAAGTGGACATTGATTAACATGTATTTCAATTAATTTGTTTTATTAGAAATTTGTTTCCTAATGACTAGGAATTAATTCTCTTATATAAGTGGTAATTTCTAAATAGGTTTTAAAATATATTCATTATTTACCCTTTTTAAATGGTATATTAAAATCTCTCTTTTTGTCATAGATTGGATGAAAATAACAATGGATATATGAGATGCATTCTACAATCTTACTTCACTATGAAGAAATTAAGATAGCGATTGTGATGTAATTTAAAATTCCTAGGGTTAATCCAATAGACGAAATCAATCTTTAGCTCCTATATAAATAAGCCAAATCTACCATAACCTCCATCCTTTTCTTTTGTTTCCTTCTTTCCTCTTGAAAATTCATTAGGCACATCCTATTTTCTTGTCCAAAATTTTCTTAATGTAAATAATTAAAAGATTGCATGTTAAATCAAAGAATGGAAAGAGGATCAAAATAAAAGAGAAATAGGAAGAAAGCTTATGCAAGGTTCACAACAAATTTTCTACAGCAAAGGGGAACATAAGTCAAATAAATTGGAGAGAGTACACATGTATGACCTATATGAGATTGGAGACTATTTGCAAAAGCGTTCGTATGAGTTCTCTAATTTAATAATTGAATTTAAATTATAAATTTGGCTCCCTCGAAGAACATTTATGATTATTAATTTATGACATGATATGTTGACAATTATTTGATATTTGAGACATTTTGGATGCATCAAGTCTAAGTTTACTATTTTTATTTCTGACCATTGCACTATTAAAATTTTAATTGAAATAAGTGACGGATTTGAATATATGAGTTATTCACTAATAAAATAAATAAAGTTGAGTTATGACATGATCGGCGGCGTTGTGCGCTTGCATAAGGGAGGCGGTGCACATGAAGATGGGTCAGGTTTTTTGTGTTTGTTGTGCTTGCTCCCAAGTTTGAAGTGCTTAGGCATGGTAAAGAAGGGGAAGGGTAGGCCTGTGTACTATTGGGTCATGATGGTTTTGGGCTTTCCCATCAAAAAAGAGCTTAACTTTAAAATTCAGATCTAAATACCATTTAAATATACATATATATTGGGGGGACGTGTGTGTATAAGTTTAAACCATGAACCTGTGTTCGAATAGTATTTGGCACGTGTGATGGCCCGCTCCGCACTAGCCAACATTCCTCTGAAATGCGTTGTGCCAATGCCCGACAAGCACGGAACGGTCGTCAAAAGAAAGGGATTTGAAACTATGAATCATCAAAGAACCTGTAGTATATCTCACAGTGCATGGAATAAAGTATAATAATAACATAACTTGATATAAAACAGGTGAGACGGTGCATAAGCTGAAAACTAAACCATGTCTATCAGAGTAGCGGAATCCAAAATACAGCCTATGATCCAAACCATTATTACAACTTTAAAATATTGTCTCTAAAAAGGAAATAAAAGAGGTACGCTACTAATGCCCAAAGCATTGACCATCAACAACACATGGAGAATATATGCATTTTGTACGTGGAAGCCTCCTGCTCGTCTCCGGACATCTACTCGTGCATATCCACAGAACCTGTCTCTAGTTTGCTCCTTTAGGAGCATCCAGAGTAATAAGAAGAGACATAAAACTTTGGGTTAGACAAAAGTCTTGTATGAGCGATAGCAGCAAGATAAAGCAATAATAGGTATAAATAATCATACCTGAACATGGACCTGCAACCAAAGAGTTAGCACAACAAGATGTACAATACTCTAAGGTAACACTAACATGCAGTGTAAAAATGGGGAGTGTCCATGTCATGGTGATAGCAAACATCAAACATAGCAATCATCCTCACATCTCTCACTCAGTGCGTAAAGCGTACGACATCCACCACTTTGATCACCAGACCATTAAGGCCGTGACGGAGACCAACTCCGTGCAACTATCACTATGACCACTTTGCCCTTTGGGACCCTGATGGAGTCCGACCCCGTATAACCTCTGATCCCACTGCACTGGTCCATAGTCAATTGCCTCCTCTCAATAGTGAACCAAAGTTATAGATATCGATAACCCCTTTGCACACATCACGCAGCAAAGCCCAACTCTAGAAGTTAACTCGTTGGTTCCCAACTAGATCCTGAGTAATAACTTCTCACTCTGACTTCCTTTGCATTTCGGGTTCCGGTCTAATTGGAGTTGATCATCAGAAGAGCCGTCACGTAGTAGAACTTCCAATTCCGGTTCGGTTCAGAGTCGTTAGTGGGATCGGTTCGTGATGCATTTCGGTTCAGGTCTCCATCGGTTCGGGTATTCACGATTCAGGTACTTCTGAAGTGGGTGGTTCATGGTTTCCTTCCCCTGAGTTCGGTTTGTGAGCTTGGATCGGTTCGTGGGTGCGAAACGGTTCGTGGGTGCATCGGTTCGGGTTCGTGCCAAGCCCCCGGGTTAGGCTTGAGGCCCCCTATTCAGCTCGTGGCATTCCGGTTCGTGACAAGCGATTCGTCTCGTGGTACATGGAGCATGAGCGGGTCAGGGTCGTGAGATGCTTCACGAGTGGGTTCGGGGGACCCGATCCGATCCCATTCCCTGCACTTTCTAACAAGCTTGTTTCATCCATTCACGTCATACGATGGCGTTTTCAACCATTTTAACTTTATTAAACAATCATAAAACATTCCAAACAACAGTAACAACATATAGGTTCAATCAACGAGAACAAAACATCAAGCATATAGGTTATTTTAGATCAAGCATACCCAAAATCCATGTTTTTTCCCTTAACCATGTTTTACCATATGATTAGCAAACTTAATCCAAATTAACCTAAATTTATGCCAGTAATATAAAATAATATTTCAGAATTTCTACATATTTTTCCATATTTTTCTGAGTCATAATTTCACTAATTATCACTAATCACCCATAATTAGCCGTAATTAGTGTAAAAACATACAAATCACTCACCTTAGCCATAAATAAATTATAGATCTGAAAACTCCACTGATTTGGCATGGATTCTTATGCGTAGCAGTAGATCTATCTCTGATTTGATGTTAATTTGGCTTGATTTGATGTAGTTTTGTTAATTGGTGATTAGAAAGTGATTAAAGGAAGATTTAACAGATGAAGGCCATTGCTAGGGTTTGAGGAATGTTTGTGGCGGCTAGAATAATGAAAACAAACCATTCTCTAACTCCTTTCAGACCTCTCATAACCCTAATCCCAAAATGGGTTTTGGGCCTAGCTGCTAATCGCCCTATTAAGCCTGATTATGTTGTTTTTCATCTTACAAACCTTATTTCAGCCATATCTCCCAAACGGTAAGTCCGTTTGATTAATGTGACCACTCTACAGAAAGCTAAACCATCTCTGAATCCAATGGAAGTGGTTTCAGATCGAAAATCCTTACCAATCAAAAGTTATAGGTGAAACAAGATTCGCCAAGGGGAAAACAGTCATTTAAAATTCGGCAAAAATCGTGAACATGGGAAATATACCTCTTCTATGCTAATCTTTGTAATAGTTCGGTTTGGGAACTTGATAATGAAGTAACTGAATATGGGCAAGCGTTTATGGAAAAGTAGTCAAACTCAAATTGGAAATAATTGGATGAATTCTAGATTACTCATACATAGAACAATCGCTCGATGAACTGCCCGATAAACGTTATCAACCGCGAGATGAGATTGCTCACTAGAAGTAGGAAGATCATATGCCTCAATGAATGACTAGGTATCTTCGACCACAAGGAAGATTGCTAAACCGAATTCTAATTTATACTTTGATCCCTCAAATTGGAAGTTATGAACAACTATACGACTCAAACCACAAAGATATGTATGCTCTATTTAGTGGAGCTCATGTTAATTGGGCATAATTTATTTTTGATGAGATCAAGAACTTTTGGAATTGGTTTCATCCAACAATCATTTATCCCGCTTATGTCATGCGTATTCTCAAAGCTTTTGCCATACCTTCTTATCTGTCAGCGTTTAAGGAATTGGACATTAAGGATAGTGGAAAATGATTCTTTAAATTGGGGCATTTACCAGACGAACCACCGGTAATCGTGTCTTTGGAGCAATGGAGACTAGCATAAGATGGTGGATAAGCCATGCTTGCAAAACAAAAACTACACGCTCCACCGGCTGCTCATCCTAACGAATATCACTCAAACTTTGAAACTGTTGAAACATGAGTTCATCTAGGACATAACGAGATAGTACATGGTTTAACTCTCCATAACTAACACATACTTTCGAAAACCAACAAGTATTGGAAAAGAAATTGAAAGAATCAATCGCACAGTGACCCCTCATATAAACAACATTGAACATACACTTTTGATCATGGTATCAATTCTTAGGAAAAGTACGTGGGCGTTCATCATCTTCATCCTTATATCCATCTTCATCACCTCCAACTGGAACTTATTCATATGGAGAAAAAGGGCAAGGAGGGGATAAGTATCCGCATTTCCCATAAACTTTTTATGTTGTTTTCATAAGTCACTGCTAAAACTTTATGTCTATAAATATTCTTTTAACACTTGTTCTGGTTGTGGGTTTTTATGTGGTTTGGTTCTTCTACAAACTATATGTGATAAAGTATTTTCTAGTTTTAATATTCTTCATGTAAGTTTGACTCAAATAGTTCAGTACTAAATGTTTGCATTGATATAGACATATGTCTGCCAATTTGTATATACAATTTTGCTATGCAAGTACATAATGCAAACATTTTATACAAATATTGATGTGAATATGATTATGAAATATAAACATGAAGTTTTCTTTCTACTTTATATTGTTCTAACACTTTTATGTCAACATATTGTATATGTCATTTGTACCATATTACTTACTCCTTCCAGATAATGACAAAGGGGAAGAAAAACGAGTATATAGACTTATATATATAGGTGGAGATCATATGTTCACGAGGAGCTCAAAAAATATGTTATTATAGGTTTTAAACTCTAAGTATATTGAACTCTCGAAAGGTAATTTATTTATTCATATATTCACATATTTAAAAATTATATGGTTGTCATCATCAAAAACGGGGAGAATATTAGAACCTCCATTTCATGATTGCGATGATAACAACTAAACAATAATATATATATCTTATATGGGTAATATAGATCTTGATCAAAGACTTAAGACAAAGAAATAAAGTAGATGTATAAAGTAACCCAGGGTAAACATTTGGGTCCAAAGCATTAAACGTTTGACCTTGCACTCTGGATTTTTTATATATACCCAGGTCAGACGTCTGACCCAAATACCCAAATGTCTGAATCTGGGTATGGCAATTTTTAAAAAGAAGCAGCAGTCATTTTTGAAAAGATGTCTCTTCGTCTCTTCACCCAAACTCTTCAACAATGAAAGGTTGCATCTTGGCGACCAAAGAGAAGCAGAAGCAACCATCTAAGGCAACTCTAAAACAAGTATAAATATACTATGATCAAGAGTGAGAGTGAAAACTTCTAAATTATCTAATTATCTGTTCTATCTGTGTAATCCTTATTTATTGCTTTTTTCTTTTATATCTTGTAAACATGATATTTTATTCTTCCATATTCTCCTATACTATCAAGTTTATAATACTCAAGAGAGATATAGGAAGATCGATGTACTACTAGTTAAAAATCTATGTTGTCTAGAACACGCTATTGTCAAACAAAACCTTATTGTATTGAAGCCTGTTCCTCTAGGCAAAGCGAGGTAGTTTGGTTTGTGAAATACCGAGGGGGAGCTTCAGGACTGGATGTAGGACAAGAGATCTGAACCATTATAAAACTCAGGTCTGATTTCTCTTATTTACTTCACTATTTCTAGTTATTTTTGTCACTAAATATTTACTTTCTATATCTACATACATACATACACACACACATATATATATATATAACATACACAATCCACACTTGGAATTACAGATTCTCCTACCATTTCGTCCCCCACTAACCTTAATCCCGAATGGGCCTTAGACCCACTTACTGGTGAATTTTTTTTCCCAATTAAGTTTCCCAAACCTATCCGAAACTTAATTCAACCATTCCTCCCAAATAGTAAGTCCATTTGCTTAATGTTACCACTCTACATAGTAGTAATTCATCAATAGACCCAATGGAACTGTTCATACACCTAGATTCTTTTCCAGTCAAAAGTTACGGGCGAAAACAAGTTCACCAAGGGCAATATATTCACTGAAAAATTCGATGCAATTTTTGAAGGTAAGAAGTGACCCTAGTAATCATTTCCTAAAGTTTTGAAAACATATGACCTCATATGTGAATAATATAAATATTCTACAATCCTTTGATATGTAAAATACGAGTCATTCCAGTCGAATAGCTCGGCGAATGAGTATGGATGAAAATTTGGTGTCATAGATACTTGGATAAGCTTAGAAGAAGCATCAGAATTAGAAAAACATGGATATATATAGGCATGATTACCAGATCGATACGAATCATATAGGGGATCATTTTAACTTTATGACTTGGAGTCAAAAATAATTTTGGATTTTCATAACATAGCATTAGACTGATGTAAGAAAGCTTAAAGGATTGAAATTGACAAGGATCAAATTGACCACCAAACATTTCATTGGATGTCATGTCATCTCCATACTCTTACACATCCTTCCCTCCATGCTTAGGAATATTTTGTTTTAAATTTAACATGTCATGTCATCCCATACTCTTACACATCCTTCCCTCCATTATTCACCACACTACACCCCTTCCACCATGCTTCCAAGTCAAATTGTACCATTTCCGTGATTGTGTAAGGAGATGGCAGTTTATGATGGTGAGTTACGTCTTCTTTTGGCCTATTTTATATGCTTAATTTTACTAATCTCTCTTAATTTATTTAACCACTTTATTATCCTTCTATGTATATAGTATAATGTGCATATATATATATATATATATATATATATATATATATATATGCATGCACATCGTGTCACAAATAGTTTACAATGTTGTACTACTTTTATTCGTCAAATCGTTGAGAATCTGGATCTCATTTATCGGTTATATTTCCAATTTTCAGTCAAACTATTTATTTAAGTAAAAAAATTCAAAAATAAATTTCTCGCCGTTATTACATAATTAAAACATGATTGTTTAACTATTAAAACTATATTAAATAATATTTTGTGATTATCTAAATTTGGGATTTAACCAATAAAGAGATATTGATTTTTCTTATATTTTCGAGTTACTTATGTTCCTTCATAAACCTTGTTCAGCATTGACATGTTATCACTATATAAAATATTTCAGATGGTTTCCTATCGTTTATACTAGTACTTAAATAATTATAATAATTGTTGAATAGTTTAAATCTTTATCTATAAGGCAATTATTGAACCTAATGCCTTATTGATTATTTTATGCATAAATTAAACTCTCTAAAATAAAATATAGTGACTCAATTCATATTCTTGTTCAATTGTGAAAATTAGTGTATGTATCTAAAACCATTCGCTATCCTTGTGGACAAAAAGCAGTTTTATTGATGAAATGGTTTCAGTCGTTTTATTAACATTTTTCCTATGCAAATATTATCGAGAATAATTTCCCAAAATGAGTACTTTATCATGTATTATCACTTTAAGCTCGACTATTAAATAGAAATAATCCATATTTGAGTATTTAATATAATTAAAATATCCTTAATTAATATGATCAAATTTCAGGTTGTTACATTGTTTCCCGCTTAAGGAATTTCTCCCTCGAGATAACACCAAAACGAATCCTAGTAGATTCCCCCAAAAACATATTTTCCTTTTACCCATATAAGATAAATATGATTAGCTGTATGAAATATATAATTCGATCTTCTATATGAATTTATAACTTTTCTTTTCGAACTAGTACTGATCTCTGATCCTTTGATGGGAACTTTAATCAGGCTCTTTTATCAAGAACCTTTGTTTTCCTTTCATAGTTCTCAATAATGATAGAAAACTTAAGTACTGGATCATATCCCTAATCAATATTCACTTTCAGGAATTGAGTGATAAATCCTTTTTCGGACTGGCATAAACACCTCAAATTTCTATTCTTGAATCCAATTCAAGATGCGAATAAAACAATATACATACGACTTAAGCATTAATACTATCAGTTTTCCGACTACCAATATCTTCTCATGTTTAAATAGTGTGTCATTTATTCAAGTTTATACACATTTTATAATTGTGTTCGTACTTTTATAATAACGCATTACATCCTAAGAGTATATACAAACATCAATTTTCTTAACTAGCATGCTCAACAAATTTCAACACTTGTTATCTTCTTAAATCAAGTGTCATGTAAACTCGACTTTATATGTAATAACCTAAAATTTTAGTTATTAAATTTTAAATATTTAATTAATTTTAAATATTTATATGGTTGCATTTTTAGAATTTATTAAGTTGAATTCCAATTTATTGTTTATTTAAATAATTGAATTTGTGATTAAGTATATACTAAAATGAATATCGATAAATCTTTTTGAAAATATTTAGTAATCAATATTGATTACAAATATATTTACTAAATTTATTGAGAATAATAAATAATTTGAATTTAAATATATATTTAGATCGTATTTTAAAATAATATTTTAATATGGAAAATAGGAATTTTTCAAACGATCTTGGAATTCAATTATTTCAACGGATCCGGAATGGTAAATTATTGTAATATTTCAATTCTCGTATCCATCTGAGTCATTTTGTGGTTGTAGCGATACAAATGCATATCGATAAATAATTTGAATTTATAAATTGATTTTAAAAGTAAATGTTAAATACGATCGAATTAGTTTCCGAAACAAGTTCCGTTACTTCTGAGATGTTGGTTATTAGATATGAACGACAGTTAAAACGTCTCGTTTCGAGTTCGGAAATTTTCGGACTCAATGAATAGTGCTTTTGAGTAGCCTATATAAGCTTCTCATTTGTTCATAATCTTAGAATTAAACCCAAGCCTCCTTTTACTTCAATCAACAGTCTAAATATAATCTTTCAATCCATCCAATTTTGACTAAACTCCCAATTAAAAAGTTGTTTTCATTGATATTTTGAGTTCATCCATGCTGGGCACTCGAGCATCGGAGGTCGTGGGTGGCTGGAAATTCACGAATACCGAGACAGCCTCATTTTCGTTTTTTATCAAATTGCGTGCGAAGGTGGCATTTTAGGCAAGGTGGCCTGAAGGTCAAAGGAAGAGGGGAGGCTAGTCTTTCCAAAGCTGGTGGTGCGGTCGTCGATGGTGCCATGTGGCTTGTGGAATCTAAAAATGAACGGTTTTCGTTCATCTACGAATTGCTGGTGAACGGAGGTGAGTTGGAGCTCAAGTCTTCAGGCATAGGGGTGCCCGTCGAGGCAGACCCGATAGTAGGTGGCGATGGTGATCCAAAGTGCACCAAGGAGGCGGCGGTGATGAGTTTTTGAGTGGGAAGCAGTTTCGGTCATAACCTAGGGATTTATCATGGTTTTGGTTGTAATTAATTTAAGGTAATGAAGGTAACTAAAGTGTTAATAATGTGATTAGTGGATATAATTTATTTCAATTCAAGTTAAATGTTGTAATGGTTGTAACTTTTTCTCATGATATCAGATTGAGGCAAAACAAATCACGTTCAGTTCATAATCATGAATCCTACGTGTAGAGTTGGATTGAAGTGATTTGGAGCTAGTTGGGATTTTGACTAATTTTAAACGTTAGTTTAAGGTTAGACAAATCGATGCGAAAACATAGAATTGGAATGGATGGTGAGTTAACTCTCACATTTTCTAAAGTACTATATTATTGTATCTTATAACCTAAATACCTATTGTTGAATCGATATTTATTTGTGTGGTATGTTTGATTGATTGGTTGATTTACTGCTTTGTTTGGGGGTTTCCGATATATATTCCCATCTATGAATGGATGACCTTTGACATTACCTGCTTTTAAGTGAAAGATTCATCTTAAATGAATTAGACATATTATTTGTTTTATATGCATATAAATAACTGTTTTGTTGCTTGGGACAATATAAAGGAAAGGCAGAGTGTACGTACTGATTAGGTCACGACGAAACACTCCGAAATACACACACATATGTGTGATTGATAAGAAATTAATTGTTCCTTTGTTTATGTTCGTATATTATTCGCAATCATGTATTCATTTATATTTATATTTTGTTTGCATTCATTTTCTTATCCTCATTTATCGCCTTTATTTACTTATGTGTATTCCCATTTTGTTTTTACAGTAGTTGATTGAAGTAAATTAAACATTCTGTTAAATCAAGCTTGAGTTTTAACAGAACCAATGTTCGAATAAAATTATCATTTTAATTAATGGTATTTATAAATTTACTTATTATCTGAGTTAATAATAACGAGACTCAATTATCTATTTTGGCAAACAATAATTGAGTCTGATTTTGCATATGAGTAACAAACTTAAGGTTGATTATTTATTCTAATCAATGATATTAGAATTAAATTAGCTATTATAGTTATTGAAACTTTATTTTAATTAATGATTAGTTAAAATTTAATAATCTTTTTACTAAATAATACTTTAGTTCATATAGCTTATTTTAACCAATAAGATTTGATTTGATAGTCCTTTTTTATTTAAGTGGATTTTATAAAAAATGAAATTAAATTGATTTATTGAAATGAATAAACTTAAGTTAATTAATTGAATAGAAAGGCTTAATAATAATTAATTGATTTATATAAGGTTTAAACTAAATTGATAAAAGGTTTACAAACAATATATTGAATTGATTTATAAAAAAAATTCAAACTTAATAAGTTAAATAAAACAAAGGTTTAAAAGTGGTCCATTTGATCTATTTTAAAGGATAATAAATATGACTATCATCTTATGGGATAATTAATCTTGTTTGAATTTTTATAAATAAAGTTAAATAATATGGGTTAAAAGATATAAAAGCATATTAAATTGTCCTTCGGATGATTTATATTTGTTTGAAGTATATTAAAGCATTCAAATTTAATTTATTACTCTTTTGGACAAATAATATCATTTAGATCTTATAAATGATAGTTTTAAATCACAATGTCCATTTTAAATAGAAATGATTTAAAATTTAATCTAAGTGTAAAGTGTGTTGGGATTTATCGAAATCAATGTTTTACATTAACATTGCCTTCAGCTTTTTTTTGGATATGCTTAGAATTATAATCACCTCTTTAAAACTAATATTTTAAACAATACCGTTAAAAGTATTGTAACACCCCACCTCCACCAGGGTGGCTCTTGCAAGCACTCTGACTTTGGAGGGGCGTTTGAATCAGGTAAACATGCATAATGATATATCAAGGCAGAACAAGAACATATGTATATATGTAAACAGAGTAAATAACATAGATAAAACAGCGGAAGATTTCAAAACATTTCAAAACAAATCTGGTACAACATAGCTTTCCAAATAAACAAGTCTAGATAAAACAACATCAACTGAAAAACTGAAATAAATAAGTGCTATCCCCAATTAAGTGGTAACCATAGCTAGCTTCATGTCGAAACCGTACATGAGCTGAAATCCCACAAGCAAGCAATCCGAAATCCAAGCAAAGCTCCAATATTCCCTCCCTGAGAACCTGGGAGGGGGGGGGGGAAACGGAAGAAAAGAGGCGAAAGAAAACAGGTCAGTCAAAAAGACTGAGTAAGCCCTACTACAATCAATGTAAACTGATAAAGTTAACTGGCATGAGCAGCAGGGATGAACATAAGGATAACAATATACTAGCATGATGATTAACTAACAAGGTAGATAAAGGTGTCATCGCATAATCAGGATTAAGGTTTTGCCCCACAGGTGTACTAGCAAACTAACATGACTTGAATAAACAAGTATTGATCCCTTGGCCCAAGCTTTGGCCCAATAACATGAAATGACCCTAATAAAAGGTCCAACCAAACGGTCTAGTCGATCGGCTCCCTAAGCCTAACTCGTCACGTGTTGGTGTTAATACGGCCCAATCATAATTGTAGTCGAACTGTGCCGGGTCCACCCTTCGGGTGTATCAAGCCCTAGGGTGTCAACCCCTGGACACCATGAACATGAGTGCACAGTCCCGATCTACTGGTACCCGTGCATGTTTTCTCCGGCTACGGACTATGTGCACGACCAGAGTCCGCCCGGAACTACACCGGCGTACCCTCTGCCGTCGCTTTTGGTCACTTACCTCCAGTCCAGTAATCGTGCCCCCACCCTAGCCTAGTCCCTAGGGTCATGATGATACTAACTTGGGATTACTGCTGGAGTGGGCCCCCATTGCTAGGATTTTTCTAGTGGGTTAAGTACGGTTTAACCCTCTTGCTAATCCTGGATTAACTTGGTTAAGTGTAACGATGAGTTCACGACTTAACCCCGATTAATCTACCAAGCCCAAATTGGTTAAGTATTAAGTGGACCATGACTTAACCCTAATCACGAGGCATTAATTAATTTAATGCGCCTTAACCTCTCACATTAGACCTTGTTGTGGTTACTAGTTAAGCCGGGCGGGTCCGGGTAGCTTTACACCACAACTTGGTCTAACCTCGGGTTCAAGGTACAACATGACCAACTTCTCACATTGGGTCCTATTGTTTGTAGCAACTAGTTAAGCCGGTCGGTTCCGGGTTGGTTTACGCTACAAACTCAACCCAACCTCGAGTTGGCCACACTTATCTTTTCTAAGTGTCATGTCCATCATGTTTCCAAAACATGTTACAAGTTTTCAAGCAATTGGGTAGACCTAACTTAATAGGTAAATTCCCAATGGGTAGACCTAACTTAATAGGAAAATTCCCAAGCTTATGTTTTATGTCTTTTAAGTTTACCCAACCCCAAACGCAATCCCATCACTTACATATCGCAATAGCGCATAAAGGATAGAAAGAGGGAACTTGGCATAATCATGACATAAAGGTATTGAAGCCACAAGCTTAACATGGTGGCATATGAAATGTTCATATGTTCATACACTTGCATATTACATTTTTAGGCCTCAAAAGCATGCATAAAACCAAACTTAGCATATTGGTGATACATGGTGCTAAATGACATGTAGAGATGGCCAGAAGTTCGCATTTAGCCTCACATGCAAGTTATCATAAGAGATATGATAACTTACATGTTGCTAAAATGCAACCTTTGGCATAAAGCTTAAAGCTTTATGTTCATAAACCCAAAATAAGCTTGCATAACATGATAGCATGAACAAAATGTTCAACCCAAACTTGCATAACATAACTTGGCATACTTGCATATAAACTTGCATATCACAACATGATAAACTTGCATATCACAACATGATAAACTTGCATATAAACTTGCATATCACAACATGATAAACTTGCATATAAACTTGCATATCATACATTTAATTTTAGAGTTTAAGTATGAAAGTAGAATAGGGCTTACAATGCTTAAGAAGTCACAAAAATATGACAAAGCCCTTATGAAATCAATTAAACCCAAAATGCAAGCAAAACCCTTGAGCCAAAATGATCAAGACTCTTTCTTTATGATGCAAATATATAAACTTGACTTGAATGCAAGCTAATGATGCTCATACAAGTTTGAAAACACTTGTATGCATGGAAAATCACTTAGGAATTTATTTAGGAATTTTATGAAGAGAGTGGAGGCCATGAGAGGATTGATTTTGCCATAGTTTAGTTGTATGAATGAATAATGATGATTTAGGGTGGGTTAGGGTCTTATTTATAGATTAGGCAAGTGTTTTAGGCCATAGGATTAAACCTAGATTCAATCCAAGCCATCAAAGCATGTCTTGGGGAAGAAGTCAAGTGTAGGAACCATCTAGGGCCTTTAGATTAAAGATGAACCATGAGAACCATTCAAATGCAAAATCTGCATTTGAGCGAATCGGCCTACGGGTTGACAGCCAAATACCCTGGATTAACCCCTAGTCGACCCAGCCGGCTCGGGTCGACCTCAAAAATCGGCCGGTTCGGTTATTCCCCTCTCCCAATTCGCTGTTTTGAACATTTTTGCATATTTATTTATTTAATTTTCAATTATATATATATATATATATATCAATATATATATATTTCTCTGCGCAACCCATTTCACTTAATTAAGTATACTTTAATTTGGGAATTTTTCGTGAAACTTCGCGAGGCCATATCTTGGTCATACGGACTCCGATTTTCGAAATCTTGGACTCTATTTCGCGTATTTTTCCGAGACGAACGCAATGGCATAGCCCGTTTCCCTTGATTCAGATTTTACAGTTTAATTCTGCCTCCATTTATGTTATAACATGTTATTCAAAAATACGGGTTGTTACATTCTCCCATCCTTAAAGGATTTCATCCCCGGAATCTCCAAGTTAGGAAGAACGTATCCTACCATCCATCATCCATCTACTCAAAACATCATCCACGAGCAATCATTGTCCTTAAAAGGTTCTAAATGCTGTATGATCATATGCAAAGGTGTGTGTATATGTACTTATCTAATGCGAAAATCAGGAGGTTACTGATTCAGTAAACCCCCTTAATGCAAAATATGTTAGTGAAATGAGTCCATATGTATGAAAATTCCTAACATAATTTATAATCTCTACATGAGTGCCCATAACATTCATCCATATGCAACATCCACGTGATAGCATAACAAGTTTTCATCCATGAATAAGCATAAACACTCATGCATATGCGGTATGAAAGTGTGTGAGTCGATCTTAGTGCCTAACGTGTATTATGCATCCACGAGTATCCACTTGCAAACACTTGCAACCACTTGCAACCATCAAGCATAACATGTTTCAAACACATGTTTCATCCAAAGGGTTTCTACCTAAGGTTCTCATGACAAGATTAACACGATAAACTAGATAAACATGGATAGCAAAGAGAAAGATATGCTAACAAAGAAAAGAGATTGAGAGTGTACCCTCAAAAAGGAATGGATAAAGCCCACGCATCTTCTCCTCGGTTTCCCAAGTTGCGTCTTCTTCGGCTTCACCCCATTGAACCTTCACCAATTTGACCTCTCGATTCCTTAGCTTCTTGGGCTCCGTCCCCAAGATACGAATCGGAGCTCTCCTCAAGGTAGCCTCTTTCTCCACTTCTACATCTTTTAGAACACTTGGCTCAACAACCTCTGCTGATTCATGTAAACACTTCCGGAGATGCGAGACATGAAAAACATCGTGTACTCCAGCAAGCTTCTCGGGCAGCTTCACTCTATAAGCCATCTGCCTGATCCTCTCTATAATAGGGAATGGTCCAACAAACCTCGGTGCCAACTTCCCAACAGCTCCAAATCAGACCACATTCCGCAAAGGAGAAACCTTCACGAAAACCATATCCCCAACATCAAACTCCAAATCCGTTCTTCGCTTATCAGCATAGGATTTCTGTCGGTCTTGGGCCGCTTTCATCCGTCTCCGAATCAACTCGATCTTCTCGGATGTATCTCTGATCATATCAGGCCCAAGTATAAGCTCATCTGTAGTCTCCCACCAACATGTAGGCGACTTACACGGCCTCCCATATAAAGCTTCAAATGGTGCCATCCCTATGCTTGCCTGATAACTGTTATTATATGCAAACTCAACAAGAGGAAGATGGTCTTCCCAAGTACCACCAAAATCCAGAATACAAAGCCTCAACAGATCCTCGAGTACCCTATTCACCCTTTCGGTTTGACCGTCCGTCTGTGGGTGATAAGCCGTACTTAGATTCAACCTTGTGCCCATAGCTTCTTGCAAGCTATTCCAGAATTGACTTGTAAAGATTGGGTCACGGTCACTGACTATACTAGAAGGGACTCCATGTAGTCTCACAATCTCACGAAGATATACAGACGCTAGCCAAGATGCGGTCCTCTTGCTCTTCACCGGAATGAAATGAGCACTCTTCGTAAGTCTATCCACAATAACCCAAATGCTCGTATTCCCTTTCCTTGACCTTGGTAGCCCATCGATAAAATCCATGGAAATACTCTCCCACTTCCATAGTGGAACGTCTAGAGGATGCAATAGCCTACCGGGCTTCTTCGACTCGGCCTTAACTTGCTGGCAAATGATACATCTAGAGACAAATTCTGTCACATCCTTCTTCATCCCAGGCCAAAAGAAAATGCGCTTCATATCTTTATACATCTTATCTCCACCCGGATGTATAGTCAACTTAGAGCGATGCACTTCCTCAAGAACTCTTCTTACTAGATCTTCTACCATTGGAACACATAACCTTCCATCTCTCCTCAGCCAACCCTTGTCATCAATAGAATATCGAGCGAGATGACTAGACGTCTCTCCTCGAATTAGCTTATCCATAATCTCAACTATCTGAGGGTCTTCTCTCTGCGAAGCCCCAACTTGATCAAGAAGGGTAGGTCTGAGTTCCAGAGATGCTAAAGAACCGGTCATCGACTCAATCGTCAAAGAGAAATCAAAGGTTGCCACATACTCTAAATTCTTCATCTCAACGAATAGAGGACTTAGGGTCAACCTTCTTCTACTCAATGCATCTGCTACCACATTCCCCTTGCCAGGGGTATAAGCTATCTCAAAATCGTAGGACGCCAAGAATTCCATCCATCTTTGTTGCCTCAGATTCAGATCCTTCTGAGAAAAGAGATACTTCAATGACTTGTGATCGGTATAAAGCTCAAATCTTTCTCCCAGAAGATAATGGCGCCAAGCCTTGAGTGCATATACTATTGCTGCCAACTCTAAGTCATGAGTGGGATAATTCTTCTCATGCACTTTGAGTTGTCTACCGCCAAAGCATATCACTCTTCCTTCTTGCATAAGAACAACTCCTAACCCCGTGCCACATGCATCGGTGTATACGGTAAATAACTTCCCTCCATCGGGCAAAGCTAGAACAGGTGCTGATGTGAGGGCTCTCTTGAGCTTCTGAAAAGCAAGCTCGCATTCTATGCTCCAAGCAAAAACTAAATTCTTCTTCGTCAATTTAGTGAGAGGAGCGGATATCTTTGCAAAGTCCTTGATGAACTTCTGGTAAAAACCCGCAAGACCTAGAAAACTTCTCACTTCGGTTGCATTCCTTGGAGTCTTCCAATCCTGAACTGCCACTACCTTAGCGGGATCCACCGCTAAGCCTTGCTTAGATACTATATGCCCAAGGAATCTAACTTCCCTTCTCCAAAAGTGACACTTGGAGAACTTGGCCTTCAACTGATGCGCTCTAAGCGTATCCATCACCTCCATGAGATGCCTTGCGTGCTCTTCCTCATCCTTAGAGAAGATCAGAATATCATCTACGAAGACCACGACAAACTTGTTCAAGAACTCCCTGAACACCCTACTCATCAAGTCCACGAAATATGCGGGTGCATTAGTCAAGCCGAACGGCATGACAAGCCATTCGAAGAATCCATTTGGAGTTCTGAACGCAGTCTTGTCTATACTATCTTCAGCTACCCTGAGCTGATGGAACCCCGTAGCAAGATCAAGCTGAGAGAAAACAGAAGCACCGACAAGCTGGTCAAAGAGATCATCAATCCTCGGTAACGGGAGTCTGTTCTTCTTAGTCAGCTTATTCAACTCTCGATAGTCAACGCAAAGTCGGAGAGAACCATCCGCCTTGGTAGTAAATACCACAGGCGCTCCCCATTCAGATATACTTCATCTAATGAAGTTCTTCTCAAGCAACTCTTTCACTTGCTTACTTAGCTCCCGCCTTTCATGCGGAGCCATGTGCCGAACGGGCAAAGAAACAGGCTTTGCATTATCTACCAGATAAATGCGGAAATCAATCTCTCGCTTAGGGGGCAACCCCCTAACTTCATCGAAAACATCCGGATACTCTCGAACCACTCTCACAGACTGGAGAGTTTCCATTGACGAGTCGAGTGATTCCAGATAGCACAACATGACGGGACCTCTCGGATCACAAGAAATCTCTAGGGTGTTTCCGGGGCGAGTCCCGAGCCTCACAACCCTATGCTCACAATCAAGAATGGCTCCATATCTGGACAGCCAATCCATCCCCAATATCAATCCGTATCCCCTAAAACCAAGAACATAAGCACTGCACAAGAACTCTACACTCAGTATAGAGATCCTCAAATCCCCACATATCATAGACAAATGGGCGGAACCCCCAATAGGATTTGAGACACAGACGGGATCATCTACCAAGCTAGTACTAAGGTGCAAACTATCAACAAGATCAGATGAGATAAAGCTATGCGATGCACCAGAATCAAACAAGGTACGAACTGGAAAATCAGAAATATATACAAGGCTCTCAACAGAAATACTACCTCGATCGGGAGCTGGAGCGACATTGAGAGCATGAACTTGCCCTCCTGAAGGTCCAGCACGCTGAGTCTGACCTTGGCCTTGCCCTTGCTTCCTCGGGCAATCCTTACTGAAATGTCCAGTCTCACCGCAGAAAAAGCATTCACCATTCTTCCTTTTCCTCTTCTTATAATCCTTAATAAGATGCCCAACTGAATCGCAATAATGGCACTTCCCCTTGTTGTTCTTGCCCTTGTTGTTATTGCCCTTGTTGTTGTTCCCCTTGTTTCCTTGACTCTTGTTCTTGTTCTGATTGCCTTGACTGCTCTGACCACTTGGATTACCCTGATTTCCTTTTCCCTGGGAATCAGTCTTCTTGGCTTGAGTATCATTCATCTTGGTTTCTTTCCTGACATCTCCCTGAAGTAACGCCATATCAACCAAACTCACAAACGTGGCCCCATGGGGAATATGTGACATAGCCAATCCCTACAACGGCTCATTCAATCCTCTAGCAAAACGAAGAGCCTTCTTCTGAGGACTATTCACCATATCCAAGCCAAAACGAGCTAACTGATTGAACTTGTTCACATATTCTTTGACAGACATATCTCCTTATTTCAAAGTTATGAACCTCTCCATTTGCAGATTCTCCTCAGCAGAAGATAGAAACTTAAGCATGAACCTTGCCCTGAAATCGGCCCAAGTCTCAACAGGCCTAGTACCATTGGTGACTTCCCACCAATAAGCGGCTTCATCCTTCATAAGCCAAACCGCCAACAAGAGCTTCCTCTGATCGTCTAACCCAAAGATAGCAAACAAATCCTCGGTCTCTTTCAATCAATTTCTGGCCTCTACAAAAGTCTCAGCGCCTTGAAAGTTCTTGCCACCCATTGCTTTGAAATCTTTGCAAGTCTTTGCGAAGTCCACTTGAGGATGCTGAGGGGGAGGAGGAAGAGGAACCTCAGCGACAGGAGGAGGAGGAACATTAACCACCGGAGGAGGAGGAGGACGAACATTAACTACCGGAGGAGGAGGAGGAACATCTGCGGGGCCGGCTTCGGTCGCCCTAGCCTCCAAAAGTCTCCTATACCAAACAGTTACGTGTACTCCCTCCGGAATAGCAAAGTTATCGGCCATACTAAAAACGAAGAAAAAGACAGATTCAGAATGGAGAAAAACGAAGGAATTTTGCTAATGGCTTTTTGGGGAATAGCCTTTAAAATTAACTAGACTTTTCTTTGGAAAATACTTTATACTTGGTTTTGAAAATAGTTTTCCAAAAGTTTTCTAAAAGCCTTTTTGTTCCTTCTCGTACCATATGCTCTGATACCAAATGTAACACCCCACCTCCACCAGGGTGGCTCTTGCAAGCACTCTGACTTTGGAGGGGCGTTTGAATCAGGTAAACATGCATAATGATATATCAAGGTAGAACAAGAACATATGTATATATGTAAACAGAGTAAATAACATAGATAAAACAGCGGAAGATTTCAAAACATTTCAAAACAAGTCTGGTACAACATAGCTTTCCAAATAAACAAGTCTAGATAAAACAACATCAACTGAAAAACTGAAATAAATAAGTGCTATCCCCAATTAAGTGGTAACCATAGCTAGCTTCATGTCGAAACCGTACATGAGCTGAAATCCCACAAGCAAGCAATCCGAAATCCAAGCTAAGCTCCAGTATTCCCTCCCTGAGAACCTGGGGGGGGAGGAACGGAAGAAAAGAGGCGAAAGAAAACAGGTCAGTCAAAAAGACTGAGTAAGCCCTACTACAATCAATGTAAACTGATAAAGTTAACTGGCATGAGCAGCAGGGATGAACATAAGGATAACAATATACTAGCATGATGATTAACTAACAAGGTAGATAAAGGTGTCATCGCATAATCAGGATTAAGGTTTTGCCCCACAGGTGTACTAGCAAACTAACATGACTTGAATAAACAAGTATTGATCCCTTGGCCCAAGCTTTGGCCCAATAACATGAAATGACCCTAATACAAGGTCCAACCAAACGGTCTAGTCGATCGGCTCCCTAAGCCTAACTCGTCACGTGTTGGTGTCAATACGGCCCAATCATAATTGTAGTCGAACTGTGCCGGGTCCACCCTTCGGGTGTATCAAGCCCTAGGGTGTCAACCCCTGGACACCATGAACATGAGTGCACAGTCCCGATCTACTGGTACCCGTGCATGTTTTCTCCGGCTACGGACTATGTGCACGACCAGAGTCCGCCCGGAACTACACCGGCGTATCCTCTGCCGTCGCTTTTGGTCACTTACCTCCAGTCCAGTAATCGTGCCCCCACCCTAGCCTAGTCCCTAGGGTCATGATGATACTAACTTGGGATTACTGCTGGAGTGGGCCCCCATTGCTAGGATTTTTCTAGTGGGTTAAGTACGGTTTAACCCTCTTGCTAATCCTGGATTAACTTGGTTAAGTGTAACGATGAGTTCACGACTTAACCCCGATTAATCTACCAAGCCCAAATTGGTTAAGTATTAAGTGGACCATGACTTAACCCTAATCACGAGGCATTAATTAATTTAATGCGCCTTAACCTCTTACATTAGACCTTGTTGTGGTTACTAGTTAAGCCGGGCGGGTCCGGGTAGATTTACACCACAACTTGGTCTAACCTCGGGTTCAAGGTACAACATGACCAACTTCTCACATTGGGTCCTATTGTTTGTAGCAACTAGTTAAGCCGGTCGGTTCCGGGTAGGTTTACGCTACAAACTCAACCCAACCTCGAGTTGGCCACACTTATCTTTTCTAAGTGTCATGTCCATCATGTTTCCAAAACATGTTACAAGTTTTCAAGCAATTGGGTAGACCTAACTTAATAGGTAAATTCCCAATGGGTAGACCTAACTTAATAGGTAAATTCCCAAGCTTATGTTTTATGTCTTTTAAGTTTACCCAACCCCAAACGCAATCCCATCGCTTACATATCGCAATAGCGCATAAAGGATAGAAAGAGGGAACTTGGCATAATCATGACATAAAGGTATTGAAGCCACAAGCTTAACATGGTGGCATATGAAATGTTCATATGTTCATACACTTGCATATTACATTTTTAGGCCTCAAAAGCATGCATAAAACCAAACTTAGCATATTGGTGATACATGGTGCTAAATGACATGTAGAGATGGCCATAAGTTCGCATTTAGCCTCACATGCAAGTTATCATAAGAGATATGATAACTTACATGTTGCTAAAATGCAACCTTTGGCATAAAGCTTAAAGCTTTATGTTCATAAACCCAAAATAAGCTTGCATAACATGATAGCATGAACAAAATGTTCAACCCAAACTTGCATAACATAACTTGGCATACTTGCATATAAACTTGCATATCACAACATGATAAACTTGCATATCACAACATGATAAACTTGCATATAAACTTGCATATCACAACATGATAAACTTGCATATAAACTTGCATATCATACATTTAACTTTAGAGTTTAAGTATGAAAGTAGAATAGGGCTTACAATGCTTAAGAAGTCACAAAAATATGACAAAGCCCTTATGAAATCAATTAAACCCAAAATGCAAGCAAAACCCTTGAGCCAAAATGATCAAGACTCTTTCTTTATGATGCAAATATATAAACTTGACTTGAATGCAAGCTAATGATGCTCATACAAGTTTGAAAACACTTGTATGCATGGAAAATCACTTAGGAATTTATTTAGGAATTTTATGAAGAGAGTGGAGGCCATGAGAGGATTGATTTTGCCATAGTTTAGTTGTATGAATGAATAATGATGATTTAGGGTAGGTTAGGGTCTTATTTATAGATTAAGCAAGTGTTTTAGGCCATAGGATTAAACCTAGATTCAATCCAAGCCATCAAAGCATGTCTTGGGGAAGAAGTCAAGTGTAGGAACCATCTAGGGCCTTTAGATTAAAGATGAACCATGAGAACCATTCAAATGCAAAATCTGCATTTGAGCGAATCAGCCCACGGGTTGACAGCCAAACACCCTGGATTAACCCCTAGTCGACCCAACGAGCTCGGGTCGACCTCAAAAATCGGCCGGTTCGGTTATTCCCCTCTCCCAATTCGCTGTTTTGAACATTTTTGCATATTTATTTATTTAATTTTCAATTATATATATATATATCAATATATATATATTTCTCTGCGCAACTCATTTCACTTAATTAAGTATACTTTAATTTGGGAATTTTTCGTGAAACTTCGCGAGGCCATATCTTGGTCATACGGACTCCGATTTTTGAAAACTCGGACTCTATTTCGCGTATTTTTCCGAGAAGAACGCAATGGTATAGCCCGTTTCCCTTGATTCAGATTTTACAGTTTATTTCTGCCTCCATTTATGTTATAACATGTTATTCAAAAATACGGGTTGTTACAAGTATTTTCTTTCAAATATCTAAAATGTGAAAACCAAACATAAGTTCAAGTTTTGAAATTTAAAGATGTTCTATATGGATATGGAAAGAAATTTCCATAAAGATGTCAAAGTATAAAAATATTCCCTTATCTCGAAGGTAGAAAAACATTGTCAAGGCGATGCCTAGAGGTAACACTACCTCAACGTTTCAGGCTTTATTTTTAACAAGATAATATGAGTTTAGAATTGATAAATAATGGTAAGAGGATGTGATTTAGTTTCCATTACGTTCATTTTTAATATTCCTGATAGTTAATTTAACAACTATTGGTTCAGCTTTCTTGAGTTGCATCGTCAAATTAAAACGCTTTATTACCCTTTGAGTATTATTATCCTTCGTTGTAAATGACTAAATCCAAAAAGTGAATGGACGTCTAGCTATGTGAGGTTGCTCTCATTAGGGTAATTTTACATCTACTCTAGGGTTGTTTGGTTGTATGCATGCAAGATGTGAAATACTCGATCAAGTTGGCAGGTTTCGGCTAGTATATTTTCAAGAATAGTGTAGTTCTCAAGTATATTCTAGAGGTATATTATTCGGTAAGGTGGGTGCACCCTCCTAATCATGTATTTGTTGGAAATTTCTCATGTTATTCCTTTAATTCCAAATTTAGGAGTTTTCCTAATTTAATTGCATTGGGATGATAAAACCTTCACGATGTGTAATAATTCGTATCCATGATGAGATTGGATGTTGTTGTAAGTGAGATAGTCCGTAGTAAGCAGTGCGGTCCAATTATTTTGGAATCCAATTTTTTTCATTAGTTTCTTTGTTTCCATCGAGAAATGTCGTGCACTCTTCTCAATGAGGTGTTGTTATATTATTACTTTAATATTGGAAAATTTTACATATGACACCCATTCCTTGTTGTTTTAGTGATTTTGTTTTGTGTTGATGCTAATCAATATATGTTGTTCTTGTGCGGTAAAAACCCATTCCACGATCAACGGCGTGGTCTCATAGAATTATCATATTTTCCCCGTTACTTGAGTTTTCTCATGTTCGTATTCTTGAGTGATCGGTGTATTATTTCATTATAATGCTCAGCTCTAGCCGAGCTTGTTTATATGTTATTTTTTGCTGGATGTGGAGCTCATGGAGTAGAGTTGGAAGTTTTCTTATTGTATTATTTTATGTCCACTATATTTTATTTACTTATCTGCATTTGTAAGGTCATAATTTTATAACTGTCCAACGGATAGGATTTGTTTTTAAGTCTGGTTTACATTGTATCTTAATGTGACAATTCATCTGTTAGTATTATTATTATGTTATCAAATTCCGCTATGATATTTTGCATTTCTCTTATTCTTTCCTTTTTCCTTTTTCCTTTTTCTTTTACCCTAACATTTAGTTTTCGACAATGGGATTTTCAACATTAAAGTACAGTGGTCGTATATAGTTTCAAATTTCGATGGCCGGGAAGTTGGGTTGTTACATTATATCTTCACAAACTCTATAGTATTAAGTTCTAAATCAATTTCAAGGTTTTCAACTTCCAAAATCGTTGAAAATCTCATATCATTTAACCTTTGGAATTTATCAAATTACTTATTATATGATTTGTATCATATGTATTCTCTTATTCATGTATGATACTTACTACAAAGATGAAGTTTCATCTTCAATTGATTCAATGAATAACCATTAAAAAACTTACCTATTAAATGATAATTCATCTCTATTGTAGTGTATCTGCTTTAAATGCTATTATAAACATCCTATAGTCAAATAGTGAAATTCAATTAACAAAATGTTTATCGCTTATAGTTTTGTCTATTATCATTTAGTAACTATATTTAACAAAGATATCATTTTATTGAAAATATGTCCTAAGTAAAGATATTTCTTTACCAAATTTAAAAATTAGTAATCATTATACTTAGAAGTACGCACTCGCATATATATTACTTTCAACACATTCTAGGGTATTTCTATCCCTATCTTTTATGAGTCACTTATCAATGGGTATTTCTAACCCTATCTTTGACGAGTCTTTTACCTGGATCAGGCTTAGGTATTCGCTCAATCTAAGCTTTGATACCAAATGAAACGACCTATTTCCTCGACCCTTGGAAAATGACACTAATACGCCCATGGTATTCATATGCAGCAAAACTAAGTGTTGGAGAAGCAATTCATATGTGGTAAGAAAGAAAATTGAAACTAGTAGAAAGAATAGAATCTTGTTGCGGAAAATGTCTATATCTTTTATCATACAGAAAATGTTACATTGGAAAATTTAATTGTACTTACCAGAGTATAGTTAATGTCAGCCTGGACAATTACAGAACATGTCCTCACAATTACTGAATGAAACTAAGTAAAGGTGGGAATAAATGACTATCTACGTAATCTTCAGCACCAAGTTCCCTTCAATTAATCCAAGAAAACCTAAGCTACTGAGTTGCCCAGAGAAAATAGAGGCACCAAGAGTTTAAGGAGAAATAAATCCGGGTCAGCCATGGAACTGATGTGAGACTTAAATCTGATATTTGAAAATAAAAGTATGCCATTCGACCTCGACTACACCAAAATATGGCATGATTTTTTTCCTTATGGTAACCAACTATTTGCTACGTGAAATTATTTGATATTTTACTTAATGACTTATGGGATAAAACCCATTAAAATAAATCAAATCAAAGTAAAAAATTGTTACAATTATTAAATTCCATATATGTTAGGCAATTCACAAATAATATCGCGAGATCTTAGGTAAAACAAATTTCCATATAATGGGAAGGTAAGGAAATACCTTCCATATATTACACCTCTAAAGGGATGTACCCAGTGATTAACCCTTCTTTCTAAGCATACCAACCTAACTACACAGACTAAAAGTGTAATGACCCGGACTCTTAGGGGTTAATTTTAAAATATTTAATATGGATTTAAATATTGAGTTAAGTAAATAAATCAATTTTTATAGGGAGTTATCGATTTAAAAATCAATTTCAATTTAATATTGAAAATATTAAATTATCAAAATACGAAAATGGAATTAGATGAATTCAAATTTTAATTTGAATTAAATATAGTTCAAATAATTAATGGGAAATTTCATTTGAATTTATAACGATAAAAATATTAATTTATTATCGCAGAATTTAAATGGTTTGAAATTTAAATTAATATCTTTCACAGATGATCGAATTGAACTTCGTGACCTATTCCAGTGGGTTCAGAATAGTGGTTTAACCCTAAGAAGGACAGTGGTTGGGTTCAGAAAGGAGTTCAGGACCCTGGAGTATTTTAATTAAAGGATATAGTTTTTAAAACTAATTAAAATAAAATAAAATTTCTTTTGTTGTGGACAGAAATAAAACAAGGAGGAAAAGAAATGGCCGCACAAATCAAAAGGAGAAAAGGGGAACACATTCTCCTCTTCCACTCCACAAAAGATTTGCCTCGCTGCTCAAAACAAAACCCCACCCTTCCTGTATAAAATCACGATGGCCCTCCCATTTCTCCTTTCTATTTTCTTCTGTTCATTCCCTTAACAGAAAATTAAACGGCCCACTCCTCATTCGAAAATCAAAAACAAACCCAAAATCGAAAATCAAAAGCTTCTCACGATTCAATCCTGGACAGTGCGACAACGTTCTGGGTAGCTCGAACTCGAGCTTCGCGAGTTAAATCATAGTTCCTTGTCGATGATTGGGGGAAACCAGAACCGCGATTTTTAAATCACGAGACCCCTGGAGTTGGTCGACCTAGCTGGAACCCTCACGTGCAGGAAGGAGCTCCGTCGTGGGTTTTACTAAGTACAGAAATGGATTTCGACATTTGTGAGATCTGCGATTTTGGGAGGAGGCTGTGGAAGTGCGATCTGGTGATGAACGCGATAAGCTGGAGTGGGTTGGAGTTAGATTCGGTTGTGGGTTTGTACTCGATGAAAAGGAGGATATGTGAGGTGACAGAATGACGTTCGATGGTGGTTCGAGTTCTCTGTGAAGCGACGGTGGTGAAAGGGTGTTGAGGAAAGGTGGAACGAGGATTCTGACTTTGGTTAACGGTTGTGAAACATGGATTAAGGAATAAGGAAATAGGTAATTAATTTATAAAATAATTAGTTAATGATACCATTTGGAATTTTAAGTTATGTTAGTATAGAAAACCCTTTATATCCTTACATGATATAAAAACCTTTAAATACAAAAGAGTTTTGGTTAGTTTATGTAACATGTATGTTTTTTTGATGATAACACTAAATTGGTCTGTAAATTTAAAAGATTAATTTTAGAAAATGAATTTAGGAACTAATTTGATATATCATGTTTTTATGAATTAATTAGTTAGACTTATTAAATGGATTTGATATATAATCACGTTAACTTTTAAATACAATATTTAACCATGATTAGAGGTGATTAGGGAACGAGATGGAAACGAGTTCAATTTAGAAAATTAAGTTTTAATTACTAAATTAGTTAATCAGTTCCTTAGAAATATTGTGCTAAATTTATACAAGGTCTAAAAAGTGCTAACACGAAGCGAGTTGGCCTATAACGGGAAGTGGATTTGGATTTTTGGAAGACAGATGTCATTTAGATCAAACCTCTCAGAAAAATATGTCAATTAAAGTCAAGTGAGTAAATCTCACTCACCTGTTTAATTAGAAATATTTTTATTCGTTAAAGATATTTGTGTGTTGATTGTTGGATGCTTTAAATATTTATTTATTGTTGTTAAAAATATATTAGTTATCTAGGATTGGTTGACTATTATATATATATTGGGTTGATGGTTGGATTGTTCCCGCAGTCTCATTAGCGGATGCCCGAAGTTTCATAGCGGATGATTACCCTATACGCCCCACGCTATGATTAGTGGATGACCTTCATACCACGATATCCTGCCTCGAAGCAGGATGGGTATTACTATGTTGACTAACGTCTGTGGATGCAGGAAAACAGGTTGGTGGAATCCAACTGGATTCCTCAAAAATATATTATCTGTATGTTGTTTGTTTGATTTCATATATATTCATATATGATGTGTTAAAAATCAAGTGATTGAAAATTGGTTGATCTGATTGTAGAAAATACCAAAAGAGCTTGAATATTGATCTATAAAAATATCGTAAAGGGTATTTGAGATTTTAAAAAGGAAATTCTATTTTTATAAATAGAATTTGAATTTTTAATAAAACTATAGAAAATATTAACTTGTTTTGAAGGTACATAAAACAAGTGATCGAATTTATAAACTTTGTTTATAAATGAAAATATGGGTTTTGAATCGAATTTATAAACTTTGTTTATAAATGAAAATATGGGATTTGAATCGAATTTATAAACTTTGTTTATAAATGAAAATATGGGATTTGAATCGAATTTATAAACGTTGTTTATAAATGAAAGGTGGGTTTTGAATCGAATTTATAAACTTTGTTTATAAATGAAAATATGGGATTTGAATCGAATTTATAAACTTTGTTTATAAATGAAAATATGGGATTTGAATTGAATTTATAAACGTTGTTTATAAATGGAAAGGTGGGATTTGAATTGAAGTTATAAACGTTGTTTATAAAAAAATGCAGAAAATTCAAATGGACTTTGAATATAAGGAATTGAAATAGAATTTGAATAATAGAATTCAAATGGAGTTCAACTATAGAATTTGAACATAGTATTTCAAATGGAATTTGAATATAGAAATTCAAATGGGATTTATAATAAATAGATTTGGATAAATAGAAGTGGATTAGACTAAGAAGTTAATTAACAGATTTAATTAACAAATTGAGTTAAAACGATTGTATAGTTAAAATAGATTGGACAGGTATAGACATACAGGAGACAGGTATGGAATAAAGTATAGAAGTGAAATAAATAGAATGCCCGACAAAAAGGTACGTATTTAATTCATATATGAGATTTTATGCGCCGTATCGGCAAGCCGCTTGGCTTTTTCTTTTTTTCTTTTTGAGATGAGAAGGACCGGGAAAGCTATTTGAAATTTCCCGATGCTCCCAGTACAAAGGAGGTTATGGCGAATTTTTCCGGGAATTTAAGGAGATAGAATATTTTTAAGATAATTTGATAGTTAGAAATCAACATATCAAATTATATAGAAGTCGATAAGGAAACGAACTTAGAAATAGAATAGTATAATTAAAAAGGGAAGTATAAAAATAAAATCTCGTAGGAATAGAAAGAGAAAATTTATATGTGTTTAAAGGTGAATAATCAGTTATATGGTATTGATTATTCGAGTAAGTAGTCTTGTCTGTTTTGACGTTAAATGTTATTCAGTCAAGGTCTGAGAGGTAATTATACCCCAACTTGGTTGATTTCATGATATACCGATAAGTAGCAAGATTCAGGCTCGAAGATCAATGTGGAATGAGAATTAGTTAAATACTGTATTTGGGTTGTCGTAACGATGTTTTACACAACATCTGTTTTAACCCAAATATGTGCAAAGCTTGGAAATAGAATAATGAATATTTCTAAAGCTAGAAATTTAAGGAAGGCGATATATGGAAATGTTTTCCAAATAACGTATAAGGCCAATATGGTTATTGAAAATATTTGGTTACCAAATATTGATAAGAAATAGAGAAGAGATTTAATTAATGGAATATTAATTAAAGGCTCACTGATTGTTGGATGTTTGGATGAACACTAGTTTTATTCGATAGTTAAATCATCGACTATCGAAACACTTGTTTTTATTCGATAGTTAAATCACAGACTATCGGAGTTTTGACCATCATTGTCCATGTGGAGAGACCGGTTGGATTATTATCCGAAGAACCACTCCATATCGGCAGTAGCGTGCGAATCAGATTATATAAAGATAATCGAAGATGGAGTAGAGTGCAAGGACTTTTTCTATTAATAGAAATAGTGCCTTCAATTCATCCTATTCCTGGGTGACCTGTATGGATGAATGTCTAACAGAGTATTTCCAGAAAGGTCACGTACATTGATTTCTTCAACCGTACCAAGAGTGGAAGCGGAGAAGGAAACTTCTTTTAGCTGACACGTAATGTACTGTTGTAGACATCAATTAGTGATTTTCGATGGATCTGACGATGTGACATTCGAGGTGAATCTGGTGTGATGATAAAGCGTAGCTTCTAGCCTCATCAACCGGTAAATGACAGAAATCGGGCCAGCAGCATGGCTATGTAGGTCGCACCTATTAGGGTGTATAATCACCTGATCTAGAGTTTCATTTACTTCTAAAAATCTATTGTCGATGTTGTCCCATTCGGGAAACGGTTACTGATCCTAATCGTTGGTGATATACATTCGATACACTCAAGCGAAATGAGTGGTCGGTCATGTGTGGCTGAGTTGCAAGATGTTCTTGTTGAACTCGGTGTATTCTCCTCTAGAGATATACCAACGAAAGGTGGTTCCATACCTTGTCATAGTTGAAAATCCATTACCCAATACGTGCTTGCGGTTTTGATTGTATATTATATATGTGGAACGTGAGATGCAAACGTTCCACTAGAAATTATTTACTTGATTTAGACATTATTATAATATCAACAGAGTTTTGATATAAAGATTATCGTTCCTTTCAAAAGGGATTTTGAAAGTTAAATCAAGTGTTTGGATTCTCATAAGGGAAAAACCCGTTCCGTGTTATACGGCGTGGTCTTATGAGATATCAATTAGTTTTCTAAAACTGTTTTAAACTGTTTACTCATACCAGTCCCATGACTGACCCGGAGTTTATTTGTTTTGTTCTACCTAAACTCTTGGGTGCCTAAATTTGTACGGGCAGTCAAGTAGTTCAGGATTTTTCAGATATAGCTAAAGGAGCTTGGAGCAGGAGGCTTCAGCGTTATCTAGTTATAGTGGTTCCGTTGTGTTGTAAGTGTTGTACTCTGATAAGTGTATGTTATACAGTTGAAATTTGTATTTCAAAAGTTATGATATATTATATTTTGTTCCGTTGCGATGTGCGATTCTGTGTTGTTATTTCTGTTCTTCTTCTATCTCTTTCTTCTAAAAAAAATGTTCCGTATTTTCGTGATATTTGGGTTGGACGTATGATGTATATAGTCAACTCCGATGTTGCGGATTTTCGGGTCGTTACACTTGGTATCAGAGCTTAGGTTGAGCGAATACCTAGGCTTGTTGGAATGTGCTCATTAGAGATAGGGTCAGTAGTACCCTAGAATGAGTTGAGTGTGTGTGTGTGTGTATATATATATATATATATATATATATATATACGAGAGAGCGTACTTATTATTTGATATAAAAACTGTTTTATATTGTGTTGACTAGTCTATTGAGTGGATTATAAATTTTGGTCAAATCGTGGGACGCCACGATGTCGATAGGAGTTTATAAACACTTGAACAGAAGATTGGACACAATATTGTTTTTAAATGGTTGAGTTGATTGTTAGGATTATAATCGAATAAAAGGATAAAAACAGAAATAGATATATAACCAATAGAATTTGTATATGAAATCAAATACAAATGAGATAGATTGAAATTGAATTCCAACCCGAATTCAGAATTTAAAATCCTGGGAGTTTGGAAAATATTTTTCTAAATGGAGTTTGTAAGAAATATAGCACTGAACTCATTCAGTAGCTGGGAAATAATTCTGACGATGGTCGCAACATCATCAGTGTTCATTTTCGAGTTTCTAAGTGATGAATTGCTGCCTTAGAAAAGTTTTGATGGAAATTTGGTTGAAAAGAAACAAGTTGTTTGAAAATTCAAATGTTTTGAATTTGAGATAGATATAAATATATGTATATATTTATATAACTTCAAAGGAATTTTGAAATGGGAATTGGAATATAGATTTCAAATAGAAGTAAAATAAAGGAATTTGAATATATATATAATTTAAATAGAATTGAAATGGAATTTGAATTCAAAGGAATTCAAATGGATTTGAATAAAGAAAAGTCAAATAGAGATTTGAATATTAGAATTCAAATGTAATTTGGTTAAATAGAATTTCAAAGAGAATATAAAGTGGAGGATGAATATTAGAATTCAAATAAAATATAAAGTTTGAAATAGAATTTTAAATAAAAGGAGTTTAAGTAGAATTTGAATTCAAAGTGAAATTATATAGAATTTAAATTCAAAGAAATTTAAATAGAAATTGAATAAAGGATTTCAAATGAAATTTGAATAAGGGATTTGAAATGGGTTTTTGAATGAAGGATTTCAAATAGGAATTGAAGATAAGAAATTCAAATAGAATTTGAAGATAAGGAATTGAAATAGAATTTGAATAGAAGAAATTCAAATAGAAATTTAATAGAAGGAAATTCAAATATAGTGTTTGAATAAAGAAATTCAAATGGAATTTGAATATTGTAAATATATAGGACTTGAAAATTTGAAGTGAAATAGATCGGGAATATTATGTTGAAATGGAAAAATGGATTTGATATATATTAAAAATATATCAGAATAGAGTTGAATTTATTATAAACAAAGTTAAAACGTTTATATTTATAAATATAATTAAAACGAGCTCGTCGTAGCGCGGCAGTTCGTAAATTGGCGATTCGAACTTCAATTTAGTATACAGAACTCAATTGACGTCGGAATTCTATGAAACAAGAATCGTCGGGACGGGTTGAACAATAATTTTATAATGAAAGAGAAAAATCTGGATTTCGTCGTATAGATTTTGAGCTATGTCAAAATCAAATTTTTAGAAAAGCAGCGCCAGAAACCATTAAAAACCACAATGGTTTATATATATAAGTAAAAGGATTTTTAGGAGATAAACTCCGAATTGGCATTAGAAAAATCCAGGCTGGAGATACAAAGTAAATATGAACTCCAGTGAAGTAAGTGAAATGATTTTTAAGACAAAAATCATATTTTAAATGGTTAAATAGAATTAACTAAATTGGAAAATAATTAGTTAAGGGAAATTTGAGTCGAAATTGGGTTTTTGATAAGTGAAAGAGATTGAAAATTTATATTCGAAATCGAATATATAACTTGAGTTGAAAATATAATTAGATTAGTTATGATTAAGTTGACATATATTTGAACAAGTTATATTCAAATAAAAAAAGGGTGAAATAAACAAAACGGTTAATTAGCAACTAGTTAATGGGAATTTGAATGATTGAAAATTAAATTTAACTTAAGTAAGTTAAATGGATCGAAATGGATAAATTGAGTAAAATCAATGTGAATGAAATATGAATTGGGTGTGAATAAAGGAAAAACCAAAAGAGTTAAAAGAAATTATATTTGTAAAACAAATATAAAGGAAATGTATTTGTAACACAAATACAAAGGAAATTATGAGCAAACAAATAGAAGGAGAAATATTTGTAAAAACATTTGCAAATAGAATTTGAACAGGAAATATTTGTAAAACATTTACAAATAGATTAAATGGAAATATTTATTTATAGAAAATAAATAGAATGTTACAGATGAGATATTTATTTGTTAAATAAATAGAATTTAATCAAAGGAATATTTAGAAGATGAATAGAAAATGGAAATCTGTTTTTAACAGATAAATAGAAAAGATTAATTTATGAATAACAGTTATAAGTTAAATTAAATATTTATCATTCGATAAATGGAATATATAAGTCTGAACTTATATAGAGAAGAGATATTGGTTTTTAACGCCGATATTTTTAAATAGAAGGGGTACACAACACTTGTATAAGGGGAGTAACGTTATTAAAGAGAACATTTATAAACTGAAGAACCGTTACTAAAAGTAAATCTTTATAATTGAATAAAAGTTAAGGGGAGTTATTCGAATAGGAGAAGTCGATTAGAGTTAGAAATAATCGACTAGAGTTAGAAATAATCGATTAGAGTTAGAATAAATCGATTAGAGAAAGAATTAACCAGTTAGAGTTGATCAGTTAGGATTAATCCGTAGAGTTAATTGAATATTAGTTATTCAATTAGAATTTATCGAATATTTGTTATTCAGATTTAGAATTAACCAGATAGAGTTAATTGAACATAGTTAATCGAATTAGGAGTTAATTGAATATTAGTTATTCAATTAAAGTTGATCAAATATAGTACTGAGATAGAATTAGTCAAACATAGTTACTCAGGATAAGTTGCCATTTCGTACGACTGCTAGTGTAATTCGCAGGGCTGCAGATAGCCTAGGACGGTCGGATGTTTCCTGGGGGGAAATCAGGCATAACCATTGTGATCGCTGCGATCTATAGTCAAGCGAAAGGAGTTAATCAAATATAGTTTATTCAAATAGAGTTAAAAGAGTTATCGAATATAGATTATTCGGAAGGAGTTAGGTGAAAAGAGCTAATAGAGAAAATTGATAAGAGTAAATTTAAATGAGTTAATCGAATATAGTTTATCCGAAGAAAGGATTTCGAATCTAGTTCTTCGAAAGAGAGATTATCAAATATAGTTATTCGAAGGGAGGAGTTATCGAATAGGGATCTATTCGAAAGAGAGTTACGTAAGGAAGTTTGAAATGTTGAGTATCAACATAAATAAGTTTTGAAAAGTTAATGGGTTTGTAGTACTTTTTCTACCTTAGCAATTTCGAGGACGAAATTATTTTAAGTGGGGAAGATTGTAATGACCCGGACTCTTAGGGGTTAATTTTAAAATATTTAATATGGATTTAAATATTGAGTTAAGTAAATAAATCAATTTTTATAGGGAGTTATCGATTTAAAAATCAATTTCAATTTAATATTGAAAATATTAAATTATCAGAATACGAAAATGGAATTAGATTAATTCAAAATTTAATTTGAAATAAATATAGTTCAAATAATTAATGGGAAATTTCATTTGAATTTATAACGATAAAAATATTAATTTATTATCGCAGAATTTAAATGGTTTGAAATTTAAATTATATCAATTTAAATTAATATCTTTCACAGATGATCGAATTGAACTTCGTGACCTATTCCAGTGGGTTCAGAATAGTGGTTTAACCCTAAGAAGGACAGTGGTTGGGTTCAGAAAGGAGTTCAGGACCCTGGAGTATTTTAATTAAAGGATATAGTTTTTAAAACTAATTAAAATAAAATAAAATTTCTTTTGTTGTGGACAGAAATAAAACAAGGAGGAAAAGAAATGGCCGCACAAATCAAAAGGAGAAAAGGGGAACACATTCTCCTCTTCCACTCCACAAAAGATTTGCCTCGCTGCTCAAAACAAAACCCCATCCTTCCTGTATAAAATCACGATGGCCCTCCCATTTCTCCTTTCTATTTTCTTCTGTTCATTCCCTTAACAGAAAATTAAACGGCCCACTCCTCATTCGAAAATCAAAAACAAACCCAAAATCGAAAATCAAAAGCTTCTCACGATTCAATCCTGGACAGTGCGACAACGTTCTGGGTAGCTCGAACTCGAGCTTCGCGAGTTAAATCATAGTTCCTTGTCGATGATTGGGGGAAACCAGAACCGCGATTTTTAAATCACGAGACCCCTGGAGTTGGTCGACCTAGCTGGAACCCTCACGTGCAGGAAGGAGCTCCGTCGTGGGTTTTACTAAGTACAGAAATGGATTTCGACATTTGTGAGATCTGCGATTTTGGGAGGAGGCTGTGGAAGTGCGATCTGGTGATGAACGCGATAAGCTGGAGTGGGTTGGAGTTAGATTCGGTTGTGGGTTTGTACTCGATGAAAAGGAGGAGATATGAGGTGACGGAATGACGTTCGATGGTGGTTCGAGTTCTCTGTGAAGCGACGGTGGTGAAAGGGTGTTGAGGAAAGGTGGAACGAGGATTCTGACTTTGGTTAACGGTTGTGAAACATGGATTAAGGAATAAGGAAATAGGTAATTAATTTATAAAATAATTAGTTAATGATACCATTTGGAATTTTAAGTTATGTTAGTATAGAAAACCCTTTATATCCTTACATGATATAAAAACCTTTAAATACAAAAGAGTTTTGGTTAGTTTATGTAACATGTATGTTTTTTTTGATGATAACACTAAATTGGTCAGTAAATTTAAAAGATTAATTTTAGAAAATGAATTTAGGAACTAATTTGATATATCATGTTTTTATGAATTAATTAGTTAGATTTATTAAATGGATTTGATATATAATCACGTTAACTTTTAAATACAGTATTTAACCATGATTAGAGGTGATTAGGGAACGAGATGGAAACGAGTTCAATTTAGAAAATTAAGTTTTAATTACTAAATTAGTTAATCAGTTCCTTAGAAATATTGTGCTAAATTTATACAAGGTCTAAAAAGTGCTAACACGAAGCGAGTTGGCCTATAACGGGAAGTAGATTTGGATTTTTGGAAGACAGATGTCATTTAGATCAAACCTCTCAGAAAAATATGTCAATTAAAGTCAAGTGAGTAAATCTCACTCACCTGTTTAATTAGAAATATTTTTATTCGTTAAAGATATTTGTGTGTTGATTGTTGGATGCTTTAAATATTTATTTATTGTTGTTAAAAATATATTAGTTATCTAGGATTGGTTGATTATTATATATATATTGGGTTGATGGTTGGATTGTTCCCGCAGTCTCATTAGCGGATGCCCGCAGTTTCATAGCGGATGATTACCCTATACGCCCCACGCTATGATTAGTGGATGACCTTCATACCGCGATATCCTGCCTCGAAGCAGGATGGGTATTACTATGTTGACTAACGTCTGTGGATGCAGGAAAACAGGTTGGAGGAATCCAACTGGATTCCTCAAAAATATATTATCTGTTTGTTGTTTGTTTGATTTCATATATATTCATATATGATGTGTTAAAAATCAAGTGATTGAAAATTGGTTGATCTGATTGTAGAAAATACCACTAGAGCTTGAATATTGATCTATAAAAATATCGTAAAGGGTATTTGAGATTTTAAAAAGGAAATTCTATTTTTATAAATAGAATTTGAATTTTTAATAAAACTATAGAAAATATTAACTTGTTTTGAAGGTACATAAAACAAGTGATCGAATTTATAAACTTTGTTTATAAATGAAAATATGGGTTTTGAATCGAATTTATAAACTTTGTTTATAAATGAAAATATGGGATTTGAATCGAATTTATAAACTTTGTTTATAAATGAAAATATGGGATTTGAATCGAATTTATAAACGTTGTTTATAAATGAAAGGTGGGTTTTGAATCGAATTTATAAACTTTGTTTATAAATGAAAATATGGGATTTGAATCGAATTTATAAACTTTGTTTATAAATGAAAATATGGGATTTGAATTGAATTTATAAACGTTGTTTATAAATGGAAAGGTGGGATTTGAATTGAAGTTATAAACGTTGTTTATAAAAAAATGCAGAAAATTCAAATGGACTTTTAATATAAGGAATTGAAATAGAATTTGAATAATAGAATTCAAATGGAGTTCAACTATAGAATTTGAAAATAGTATTTAAAATGGAATTTGAATATAGAAATTCAAATGGGATTTATAATAAATAGATTTGGATAAATAGAAGTGGATTAGACTAAGAAGTTAATTAACAGATTTAATTAACAAATTGAGTTAAAACGATTGTATAGTTAAAATAGATTGGACAGGTATAGACATACAGGAGACAGGTATGGAATAAAGTATAGAAGTGAAATAAATAGAATGCCCGACAAAAAGGTACGTATTTAATTCATATATGAGATTTTATGCGCCGTATCGGCAAGCCGCTTGGCTTTTTCTTTTTTTCTTTTTGAGATGAGAAGGACCGGGAAAGCTATTTGAAATTTCCCGATGCTCCCGGTACAAAGGAGGTTATGGCGAATTTTTCCGGGAATTTAAGGAGATAGAATATTTTTAAGATAATTTGATAGTTAGAAATCAACATATCAAATTATATAGAAGTCGATAAGGAAACGAACTTAGAAATAGAATAGTATAATTAAAAAGGGAAGTATAAAAATAAAATCTCGTAGGAATAGAAAGAGAAAATGTATATGTGTTTAAAGGTGAATAATCAGTTATATGGTATTGATTATTCAAGTAAGTAGTCTTGTCTGTTTTGACGTTAAATGTTATTCAGCCAAGGTCTGAGAGGTAATTATACCCCAACTTGGTTGATTTCATGATATACCGATAAGTAGCAAGATTCAGGCTCGAAGATTAATATGGAATGAGAATTAGTTAAATACTGTATTTGGGTTGTCGTAACGATGTTTTACACAACATCTGTTTTAACCCAAATATGTGCAAAGCTTGGAAATAGAATAATGAATATTTCTAAAGCTAGAAATTTAAGGAAGGCGATATATGGAAATGTTTTCCAAATAACGTATAAGGCCAATATGGTTATTGAAAATATTTGGTTAACAAATATTGATAAGAAATAGAGAAGAGATTTAATTAATGGAATATTAATTAAAGGCTCACTGATTGTTGGATGTTTGGATGAACACTTGTTTTATTCGATAGTTAAATCATCGACTATCGAAACACTTGTTTTTATTCGGTAGTTAAATCACAGACTATCGGAGTTTTGACCATCGTTGTCAATGTGGAGAGACCGGTTGGATTATTATCCGAAGAACCACTCCATATCGGCAGTAGCGTGCGAATCAGATTATATAAAGATAATCGAAGACGGAGTAGAGTGCAAGGACTTTTTCTATTAATAGAAATAGTGCCTTCAGTTCATCCTATTCCTGGGTGACCTGTATGGAAGAATGTCTGACAGAGTATTTCCAGAAAGGTCACGTACATTGATTTCTTCAACCGTACCAAGAGTGGAAGCGGAGAAGGAAACTTCTTTTAGCTGACACATAATGTACTGTTGTAGACATCAATTAGTGATTTTCGATGGATCTGACGATGTGACATTCGAGGTGAATCTGGTGTGATGATAAAGCGTAGCTTCTAGCCTCATCAACCGGTAAATGACAGAAATCGGGCAAGCAGCATGGCTATGTAGGTCGCACCTATTAGGGTGTATAATCACCTGATCTAGAGTTTCATTTACTTCTAAAAATCTATTGTCGATGCTGTCCCATTCGGGAAACGGTTGCTGATCCCAATCGTTGGTGATATACATTCAATACATTCAAGCGAAATGAGTGGTCGGTCATGTGTGGCTGAGTTGCAAGATGTTCTTGTTGAACTCGGTGTATTCTCCTCTAGAGATATACCAGCGGAAGGTGGTTCCATACCTTGTCATAGTTGAAAATCCATTACCCAATACGTGCTTGCGGTTTTGATTGTATATTATATATGTGGAACGTGAGATGTAAACGTTCCACTAGAAATTATTTACTTGATTTAGACATTATTATAATATCAACAGAGTTTTGATATAAAGATTATCGTTCCTTTCAAAAGGGATTTTGAAAGTTAAATCAAGTGTTTGGATTCTCATAAGGGAAAAACCCGTTCCGTGTTATACGGCGTGGTCTTATGAGATATCAATTAGTTTTCTAAAACTGTTTTAAACTGTTTACTCATACCAGTCCCATGACTGACCCGGAGTTTATTTGTTTTGTTCTACCTAAACTCTTGGGTGCCTAAATTTGTACGGGCAGTCAAGTAGTTCAGGATTTTTCAGATATAGCTAAAGGAGCTTGGAGCAGGAGGCTTCAGCGTTATCTAGTTATAGTGGTTCCGTTGTGTTGTAAGTGTTGTACTCTGATAAGTGTATGTTATACAGTTGAAATTTGTATTTCAAAAGTTATGATATATTATATTTTGTTCCGCTGCGATGTGAGATTCTGTGTTGTTATTTCTGTTCTTCTTCTATCTCTTTCTTCTAAAAAAAAATGTTCCGTATTTTCGTGATATTTGGGTTGGACGTATGATGTATATAGTCAACTCCGATGTTGCGGATTTGCGGGTCGTTACAAAAAGGTGGTGCACCGACCGAATGTGACATCATCCCGACCGTAACTAGCGTATCTGAGACATCTCTTGCTTCCATATAATACTCGATACATAATGAGGAATCTAGAAAGGTGATGATCATATTTTAATGGGTGTGACCCACATAGCCTCTTGGTGGGCTCTTTTTCTGCCATTACTGGGTTATAAGTCTTAGAATCATTGATTACCTCATACCAAGTACACCCTTCACTTTGAATACCACATTTCCAAGTCTGACGCATTCAACCGATTTCCGCTAATGTACAATCTATGAGCTTGTACATCTCGGATAAGGGTGTATATGGTGTAGGAGAGTTACTTGCCATACCCCCAAATAGATGTACATTTGTGGAGATCAATATAAACGCATCAGAAGTGCAACTTCATGCATTCACCTATATAAGTCATCCTGAGTTTGGATAAACTAAAGGCACTACCCTCACTAGATAGTGTGACCTAATAAAGACTATCCCTTGCCCCGATGATCTAAATGCAGATTTGTTGTCGATATGCAATATGGGAAAATTCCACCGAGAGTCAATGAAAACAACCCTTCACTCAACCTTCATCATTTTTATTCATTCATCATCCTTTCCTTTGAAATATTAATTGATTTGAAGTGTTTTCCGGATAGAAATCACCCAAATCTGATCTCGGTCTTTTTAAATCAATCATCATAAAATATTGTTTAAGAAGTATCGAGTGTTCTTCAATTCATAGTCCATTTCTTCATAAGAATCTTAAGGATGTATATCTTTCAAATAATCTTTGGGTATACGCATGGAATCATTAAACCTCGTTCATTAAGCCATCATGGATGGTAAGTTTGTTATTGTATCGTAGATCACTTGATATCAATTTCCATGTTAAATCCCTACTATTCATTGAATAATGATGTAAACACCTTTTAAATTTCTCGCAGATAGTAAGGATTCCTTCCTCAGAATTTTATACTAAATACAACAAGAACATTTCCAATTAATCCAATACATTACCTGATCTTTTATACTTAACTCGTTTCTGACATTTCAAGCATAACTTTTCGTCATCTAACAAAAAGTCACATGAGCCAGGAAACTGGTTGCTCCTAAACATCTCCTTTGTTAAACACCCCAGCAAATCTCATGATTAGAAAAACTTGGCATACTCGTTGGTTTATTAGAGCCAAGATTAAATCAACTTCTTATTATAGCTTTTTGATGCTATTTAATCATTAAAACACTTTTAAATAACTTATAGAAGTTTTAAATAATCTTAAAACACTTATCTAATCATTTGAAAATATTCTAAAGAGGTTTGGGAAAGATTTCTGAGTTTAAACTTGTATTTCAACGATATTGAAAAATGCGGCGAAAGGTGCTACCGAAAGTGCTATTTTAGCTTAATTGAACAAAACAAATTTTATGTCGATTGAAAATTCATATATTCAATTAAAATGACTTTTAAAACACTTTAAATTATTTATAAGATTTATTCCACATTTAAGAGTTCAAAATCTCAATTTCAAACAAGTGCATTTTCTGGATTTCGAACTGCAAAACTACTGTGTTTTCCAAAACTTATTCTTGTCATATTTCAAAATCTACTCAACCGAATCTTATTATTTTTTATTCTTTGGAAAGATGTTGTCATAAGATTCATAAAAAACTTATTTCAAAGAAATTAGGTTCATATTTTCCCATTTATAAAAGCTTAACTTTTTAAAGCGTGTAATCTCAAATTACCGCTTTGCGACACACCAATTTTTTTTTCAAATTTCATGTTCTTTGCAAACTTCATATTTACACTTAGAAGTGTTTATATTTCATTTATAAAAACATTTCAAATTATTTTAAGAGGTTTAGTCAATCCATTACAACGTTTCATTCATAAAAGGTAAGTGATTTCCTTAGTGCTTATCAATGTGTATTCAACGCGACTTGTTAAATAATTCATACAATAAATAGATTATCAATCAAAACTTCATAAACGATCATTACAGCACACACAACATCATTATTCATCATAATAGCAAGCATAATTATTTTATAAACATAAGGATAGTTAAGGTAATTTTAAAGTTAGTTTCACATTTCTATTGGTTTCAAAAGTTCATAAGATTTACTATTGCGTCGTTATGATCGCACCAAAACATTCAAGCTGGCGCCCTCTTCTCCTTTTAGGATCAGCCATGTATTGATGGAGCTTCCAACCTTCTTGTTTTGCCATCAAACTTAATATATAACCTTCTAATGATGATATAAGAATTTCGGAAGAGTTTGTGAGGATTTTGATTCATTCGATATGACTTTGAAAAAGTTAGTGAGGAATCAACTAATTTTTTTCCCAACGCTTGGAAGCTATAAATAAGTTAATTAGAGGCTTAAAGAAGAGAAAGAAGAAGAAGAAATATATTTATAAAGTTGTAAATAGAGGAGGTGTGTGTTCATAGGAAAGCTTAGGAATATTTTATTTTAAACTTAACATAACATGCCATATCATCCCCATAATCTTACATATCCTTTCCTCCACTATTCACTACCTTACCCTCCCTCCTTCCATGCTTCCAAATCAACTTGTACCATTTACATGCTTATGTAAGGAAATGGTGGCTTTTGATGGTGAATTTTGTCTTTTTTGGTTTGTTTATATGCATATTTGTACTTATCTCTCTTACTTTATTTAACCACTTTATTGTCCTTATCTTTTTTAGTTTGTTTTATATGCATATTTATACTAATCTCTCTTTCTTTATTAACCACTTTATTGTCCTTATATGTATATATTATCATGTGCACATACGTATGCACATATTTTTCACAAATAGTTTACAATGTTGTGCGACTTTTATTCATCAAATCGTTGAGAATCTGGAACCGGTTTATCAGTCATATTTTCATTTTTCAAGCAAACTATCTATTTAAGTAAACAAAATTCAAAAATAAATTTCTTATCATCATTAAATAATAAAAACGTGATTACTTATGTATTAAAACCACATTAAATACTATTTAACAATTTTTTATAAAAAACCGGGATTTTACCGTTAAAGCAATATTTATTTTTCTTATTTTTTCAAGTTATTTACGTTCCTATATAAAATTTGTTCATGATTAATATGTTATCACTATATAGCATATTTAAAATGATTTCTTATCATTTAAACAATTATTCGAATAATTATAATAATTGTTAAGTCGTTTAAATTCTCATCCATAAATTAATTATTGAGCTTAATGCCCTTAGTGATTATTTTACGCATCGATTAAATTCTATAAAATAAAATATATTGGCTTACTTTATATTCGTGTTCAATTATGAAAATAAGTGTATATATATGTCCAAAACCATTTGCAATTCATATAAATGAAAAGCATATTTATTGATGTATTTGTTTCGGCCATTTTATTAGCATTTTCTCTATGGAAATGTTTTCTAACTTAATTTCCCAGAATAAGTTCCTTAGCATATATTATCACTTTAAAATTGATTCTTAGTTAGATATATTCCATATTTGAATATCTAGTATTATTTAAATACCAATAATTAAGGTGATCAAATTCTAGGTTATTACAATTATGTTCATGTAGACTTTTTATATATCGGTCGATAGGCGACACACCTCTATTGAAGATCGTGAGATTTTGGTTTATTTGTGCATAATGAATCTAACATTATTTTCATGAACTGTGGACTCTTCCTATATAAAAATTATATGTAACAAGCCTATTATTCATTTCCATTTACTACTATTCACAAAATCAATGATAAACATCGCACCAACCAATCGAGATAGGTTAGGGGTTCAACTGAGGAAACTTGAGTGTGGACTAAGGTGACACATCGCTTTGGTTGGATTAGGTTGTTATGGAGTGAGGAGAGTAGATCTGGCTTCAACTGAGTCGGCTTTTAGAGCTCTTTTAGTGAGTATGAGGTGTCGTGAGGAGATGCGTTGGGTGGAGAAGGAGCATGAGTGATAGGACTGACATTTGAGGGAGGCATGGTGATCTAATTTGGTCCATGGCAGTGACTATGGAAGTTTGAAATTTTGTGCTGAAGGAAAATTACCTTAGGTAATCAATGCTAATAAGAAATTTAATTAAGTTAATTAATTCATTAAATAATTGTTAAACTTTCACTTAGTTCACTTTGTGCATAAGAAGTTCATTTTGGAATCCGTTTCTTGCATTGAACTAATGGTGGTGAGCTCCATGCAATAGGTTAGGTTTAAGCTGATTAGGTTGATGTGAGTGATATTGTAACAACCCGAATTTTAAACAACGTGTTAAGACAAGAATCAAGGCAGAATTAAATTATAAAATCTGAATCAGGATAAACGGGCTGTGCCATTGCGTTCGTCTCGGAAAAATACGCGAAATAGAGTCCGAGTTTTCGAAAAACGGAGTCCGTATGACCGAGATATGGCCTCGCGAAGTTTCACGAAAATTCAAATCCGAAAACAGATTTGGATTCAGCCCAAAAGGAGAAGACGGGAAAATTCCCGCCAGACACGCAGGGTGTCGACCCCTGGGTCGACCCCCCCTCCAGGGGGTCGACATGGGTGTCAACCCCAGGGTCGACCCCTCCCCAGGGGGTCGACATAGGGGTCGACCCCTGGGTCGACCCCCCCTTGTAGAACTCCGACCTGGTGCACCTGCTTGTCATGTTGGCTCGGTTTTGGAGGCTTGTGACGATTTTTGAGGGTTCAGATCTATCCTAGGGTTTATCCTAAGGCCTAAACTACTCCTAATCTCTATAAAAAGACCCCTAAGCCTACCCTAAACCCTCACAATTCACTCATGCTACGAAGTACTGCCCAAATGCCGAGTGATCATGGCCTCTATCTCCAATTCCTAGAGACTATGCATTCAAATCGGATTCAAATCAAAAGGTGCAAGCTTGTTACACCAAATCGAGGCCAAATCAACGTTGTTACGACGGTTTCATGACGATTCTTCTTCATAGGAGCCACCTTTCTTCGTCGAGACGATTCATGCTAATTCGCTAAGCCACGCTATGTAAGTTCTAGCTACTTGTAGATTCTAACGGTGGTTCTAATGTGACATGGGATAAAATGAGATGAAATATAAGTATGCTAGCCTATATGAACCTTGTCATGTCTCTTTTGCTTGAACCTATGACTTTGGGCTAAGTTGTAGCGACTTAATAATGCCATTCATGTTATGTTTAATCTAGTATATCGTGCAAGTTTGAATCTTTATCTATGGAATGTTAGCGTGAACCTTTGGGAACCACTTGACTTGTGAAACATGGGCAAAGACTTGACATTGGGGCTTATGCATGTAAATGAACCCAAACCCCTTATGTATCATGCATGTTTGTGGCCAAATTCCCTTATGAAACTATGCATGTTTGTGGCCAAATTCCCTTATGAAACTATGCATGTTTGTGGCCAAATTCCCTTATGATACTATGCATGTTTGTGGCCAATATGTTGACATAATACCCTACTATGTGACTCGCTTCCACTTGGGTTGGAAATACGTTTGGGTAATTTAGGAAAAACGTGGGTATGACATGGAAAACTTGACATGGGGTTTACATGAGAACATGACATTCATGATACATTTAAATATGGTCATGACGCATGGGAAAACATGGAACTTTAACTAGACATGGGCGGGTTGTAAGTGTAATAAGACACTAGACCAAACATGAAAGTGGCCAACTCGAGGTTGGGTTGAGTTTGTAGCATAAAACTACCCGGACCCGCCCGGCTTAACTAGTGGCTACAAACAATAGGATCCAATGTGAGAAGTTGGTCATGTCGCGCTTAAGACCCGAGGTTAGACTAGGTTGTGGTGTAAACCTACCCGGACCCGCCCGGCTTAACTAGTAACCACAACAAGGTCTAATGTGAGTGGTTGAGAGTGCATTAATTAAATTAATGCCACATGATAAGGTTAAGTAAATTTGACTAATGACACTTAACCGATATGACACGAATGGGTAGGGTAAGTGGGACCGGGCTTGATTTCTTAATGACACTTAACCATACAAGACGATTAGGGGATGGGGTTAAGTAATTTACACTTAACTAATCTGACTTGTTAATTAGATGGAGGTTAGGTAACCTACACTTAACTAATCTAAACACGGTAATTCGATGGGGTTAAGTTAAACACTTAACTAATCTAAACTTGGTAATTCAATGTGGTTAAGTAACCAATACTTAACCAACTTAACATGATAATTTAATGGTGTTAAGTAACTTATACTTAATCAACTTTACATGATGATTGATGAGGTTAAGCAACCATACTTAACCAATCTAATGTGAGAACTTGATAGGGTTAAGTCACAAGACCATTTAAGTATACTTAACCATTCTAATACGATTAGTGGATGGGGTTAAGTTAACCTATACTTAACCAATCCTACTCGATAATCCGATGAGGTTAAGATAATCTATGCTTAACCAATCTAACACGATAAGCTGATAGGGTTAGGATAAACAAATACTTAACCAATTTGACTTGATGATTGAATAGGGTTAAGTCATGAGCTTCTTGGTATAACTAACCAACTTGTAGGGCTAGGTCTTGAACTTGAGTACTTAGCCAAATCTTGATATGATTCGTAGGCAGGTTAAGTCATGAACGTAAATGGAAATACTTAACCCATTAGACAAACCCCTATTTCAGGGGACTAGGTGGAAAGCCGGGATTAACAAGGATAATGGGAAAAGAAGCTAAGTGGTAAACCTTAGTTAAGGATAACTAAGTAATAATCCTTAGCCAAGGACATGAGACTAGTTCATAGTTAGATGAGTAACCTGATACGGTAGGACATCGCTTAGTATACGAGGAGGAGCAACTTATCTGACTTGGATAAAAAGCTCCAACGAACTGGGTAACAAAGCGGTAGCTTCGGGGGACGTGAGGGTACTCTCGGTATCCCTCTGTGAGGTGGCAGATGGTCCATGAACCCCGACCTTACAGAGGTTAAGGTCTGCGGTAGAAGAGCCAAGAGTATGCCTTGGTTGTTATGCGAGCGACCTAAAGACTGGGATGAATTAGCGTGGAGTCGACGATACTTGATTTTGCCCTGGATAGCACGTCGCCGACTACCTACCATCTTTAGTCAATCGTGTACGAACGGAAAGGCAGGGAACCCCAAACAGACCATGTGCTTACTATCGAGTCATGGGCGAGGTTGCCCCATAGGAAAGTGGGGCTATAGTGGGGCCGGGATGTGGTTCTCATACATGATTTTTCTTGGATTGCCTTTCAGTAGTTGAGGGAGGGGTCACGTGGGACCATAGCCACAGACACAAAAACAGACCTTGATATCTGCATCAGCAGATGACTTAAAGCTCCCGACCGAGTTCCGTATTTCTTGATTTGCCCTGGCACGGAACTCGGATGGCACATTGAGGAACATGTGCGTCTAGACATGGAAAACGATTCACGATACATACGCGGGATAAAGGGCGCGGTTGACGGGCGGCATAATCCCTAGTGGCCCTAGGTGGCTTGAACCCAAACCGAGACACGGAAACGTTCATTAGGTAGCATAATCCCTAGTGGTCATAGGTAGCATAAATCCTAAGTGAACACGCGATAGCTCATAGTAAGAAAACATAACTAGATCAAGGGTGGCAGTCCAAAAAAACTTCAAGGATAAAATGGTACTACGTTGAGGTGGTATAGATTTACATGGGAAAGCCCGTACGGCCTACAGCAAAGGACTGAACTAATACATGGAAAGAAACATACGAGTTGGGAAAACCTACATATGCTATATATTAGGTTGACATGGACCATTACATGACATTGGGCAAGGGACATTCATAGTTAACACATGACGCGGGTTGGGATACTAGTACGAGAGGTGTAGAGCAAATATACATGATAGATACCGTGGGATGTTATACATGATAGATACCGTGGGATGTTATACATGATAGATACCGTGGGATGTTATACATGATAGATACCTTGGGATAGTATACTTGATAGAAACCGGACGATGTGATACCTTGATTTATCTTGACACTTAGTTTATCATGATACCCTAGTTTATCTTGCTATAGTAGTTCATCCAGTTATCTTGGTCTAGCTTGTCTATCTTATCGTCATCCTTATGTTTACTTTCAGTTTATACATGTCATGTTACCTTTACCTGTTTTTATACTGGAAGTAGATAGGACTTACCAGTCTTTATGACTGACCTCGTTTTCTTTCGCCTCTTTGTCTTCCGTTCCCCCCCAGGTTACAGGGAGGAAATGCTATTGTTAGTTCGGACTTCTTCTGTTTGAAGGTCATCATGTATGGCTTGGACTTTTCTCGGCTATGGCTACTTTACTGTTTCACTTGGGGAATAATTTATGAAAAGGTTTTTATGCTTCTTTATTATTGCAAGACATGTTTTGATGTATTCTGATGTAAAAGGCTTTAGACCTTATTTTATAAGGTAATGAAATTTGTTTTACTTCTGCTGTTTTATATATGTTCTGTCTTGTAATATTTCTGTACATGTTTACCTCGATAATGCTTCACCAAACCTAGTGCATTCCCTTTGCGAGTGACCCTAGCGGAGGGGGGGTGTTACATTTGGTATCAGAGCAGAAGGTTACCAGACTGGGCAAAAGTTTTTAAAACCTTCTAAAAACTATTTGAGAAACCGTTTACAAAGAAGCATTTTTCAAGAAAAGTTTTTTTTTAAAAAAAAAGCTATTCCCCAAAAGCCATTAGCACTATCCTTTGTTTCCTTGATTGAACCTCTTTTCCTTTCTTTCCTCCATCTGTAGTCATAGTAGTTTTAACTGCGACTAATCCTTGTCTAGCTACGTAAGTGTTTTCCCGTGTGATGGAGGAAGTTCTCGAGAGACCTGTTACCGAAGTTATAAGAAGGGATAATAAGAGCAAGGATAAAGGACACGAGCTTAAGAATAAGCAACTTGTTGGTATGGCTTGATCCACAAAGGAAGATAAGGACAAGATCAGCGAGAGGGCAATTGTATGCTCTCCTTTCTAGCGTACCTAAGAGGAATGGTACCGTTTCTGTTAAAGGCTTAGCCTTTCTTTTCTATCGTCCCGTCTAGACTTTGTTTTGATCATCGCATCATTTAAGTCTGCCTCGATAGTTAAGTATCTGCACCTTAGTACTAGCATGGTAGAAGATCCCACTTTAGTCCCAAAAATCTGGTTGGAGAATCGTTCCATTTATTCATGGCTTGTTTGGATTTGAGAACGTCTATGCCAAGCGTTGAGATTAGGAGCAATGCTTCTATTGTTGAGCTATGGATGGATTCTAGGGATGAAGCGGTTATCCAGTAAGGGAGGCCATTCTCGGTTTTGAAAGGAGGGTAGTTAAACTCTTAGCTTGCCTTGGTAATACCCTCGAAGTCTCGTGTAACCTTTTGGGTTCTGTCATGGTTAGTTACCTAGAATCTCTTGATGCATTTATCGGAAATCTCCGATCCGCTCGAGTAACGTTCGCCACTAAGGCGGATGGTCCATTCTGCTTAAGCATGGGTTATAGGAATCACCCTAGTAAGTGCACGTGGTAACATGGATTGGCATTGGTAAACGAGATCCAGAATTCACTAGTGAATTTTGGAGAGCTTGCATGAGTACGTAGATATGGTTGAGTCAAGTATACTAGGGAAAGAATAAATGAAAGTGAAACGAGAGGCGACAGTGAAATGAGTTCCGACTCATACCTTGGAAATAGGAATCAAGGAGCTACGAAATCATGAAGTCAAAGGCAGTCAAGGCACACTGGAATTAAGCTCAAGGGAATGCGGCTTAGACGCGCGCATCATGTCTCTTTTTAAGAGTATATCGTTGATCCCTGGTTCTCCTGTAGAGCTTGCTTGCATGCTATCGCTTGGTGGATATCATCTCGGTCCTGTTTCTGTTGCAAACCCCGTAAGGAGTTTGTCTTGTTTATCTTCTCGATCCTATCTTGGGAACCTTAGGTAGAACTCTATGGATGTAAACATGTATTTGAAACATGTTATGATTGATATGGTTGCAAATGGTTGCAAGTGGTTGCTCGTGGATGCGCGAATACACGTTAGATACTAGATCGACGCACTCACATTTTGCATTGCATATGCATGAGTATTTATACTTGTTTGAAAGTCAATGTGTTGTCATGCGGATGTTGCATGTGGATGAATGTTTGTGCACGCATATAGTACTTATATGACTAGGACTATTTACATACATGTTGGACTCATGGCACTAAACATATTTTGCATTAGGAAGATCATTCAGGCCTGATCATTAGCATTAGCAAAGGAGCATGTACACACACGTTTTACATATGTTCATATGGCATTAGAAATCGTCTAAGGACAATGGTTGCCTGTGGATGATGTTTTGAGTAGATGGATGATGGATGGTAGGATACGTTCCTCCTAACTTGGAGATTTCGGGGACGAAATCCTTAAAGGAGGGGAGAATGTAACAACCCGAATTTTAAACAACGTGTTAAGACAAGAATCAAGGCAGAATTAAATTATAAAATCTGAATCAGGATAAATGGGCTGTGCCATTGCGTTCGTCTTGGAAAAATACGCGAAATAGAGTCCGAGTTTTCGAAAAACGGAGTCCGTATGACCGAGATATGGCCTCGCGAAGTTTCACGAAAATTCAAATCCGAAAACAGATTTGGATTCAGCCCAAAAAGAGAAGGTGGGAAAATTCCTGCCAGACACGCAGGGTGTCGACCACTGGGTCGACCCTCCCTCCAGGGGGTCGACATGGGTGTCGACCCCAGGGTCGACCCCTCCCCAGGGGGTCGACATAGGGGTCGACCCCTGGGTCGACCCCCCTTGTAGAACTCCGACCTGGTGCACCTGCTTGTCATGTTGGCTCGGTTTTGGAGGCTTGTGACGATTTTTGAGGGTTCAGATCTATCCTAGGGTTTATCCTACGGCCTAAACTACTCCTAATCTCTATAAAAAGACCCCTAAGCCTACCTAAACCCTCACAATTGACTCATGCCACGAAGTGCTGCCCAAATGCCGAGTGATCATGGCCTCCATCTCCAATTCCTAGAGACTATGCGTTCAAATCGGATTCAAATCAAAAGGTGCAAGCTTGTTACACCAAATTGAGGCCAAATCAACGTTGCTACGACTGTTTCATGACAATTCTTCTTCAAAGGAGCCACCTTTCTTCGTCGAGACAATTCATGCTAATTCGCTAAGCCACGCTATGTAAGTTCTAGCTACTTGTAGATTCTAACGGTGGTTCTAATGTGACATGGGATAAAATGAGATGAAATATAAGTATGCTAGCCTATATGAACCTTGTCATGTCTCTTTTGCTTGAACCTATGACTTTGGGCTAAGTTGTAGCGACTTAATCATGCCATTCATGTTATGTTTAATCTAGTATATCGTGCAAGTTTGAATCTTTATCTATGGAATGTTAGCGTGAACCTTTGGGAACCACTTGACTTGTGAAACATGGGCAAAGACTTGACTTTGGGGCTTATGCATGTAAATGAACCCAAACCCCTTATGTATCATGCATGTTTGTGGCCAAATTTACTTATGAAACTATGCATGTTTGTGGCCAAATTCCCTTATGAAACTATGCATGTTTGTGGCCAAATTCCCTTATGATACTATGCATGTTGTGGCCAATATGTTGACATAATACCCTACTATGTGACTCGCTTCCACTTGGGTTGGAAATACGTTTGGGTAATTTAGGAAAAACGTGGGTATGACATGGAAAACTTGACATAGGGTTTACATGAGAACATGACATTCATGATACATTTAAATATGGCCAAGACGCGTGGGAAAACACGGAACTTTAACTAGACATGGGTGGGTTGTAAGTGTAATAAGACACTAGACCAAACATGAAAGTGGCCAACTCGAGGTTGGGTTGAGTTTGTAGCATAAAACTACCCGGACCCGCCCGGCTTAACTAGTGGCTACAAACAATAGGATCCAATGTGAGAAGTTGGTCATGTCGGGCTTAAGATCCGAGGTTAGACTAGGTTGTGGTGTAAACCTACCCGGACCCGCCCGGCTTAACTAGTAACCACAACAAGGTCTAATGTGAGTGGTTGAGAGTGCATTAATTAAATTAATGCCACATGATAAGGTTAAGTAAATTTGACTAATGACACTTAACCGATATGACACGAATGGGTAGGGTAAGTGGGACCGGGCTTGATTTCTTAATGACACTTAACCATACAAGACGATTAGGGGATGGGTTTAAGTAATTTACACTTAACTAATCTGACTTGGTAATTAGATGGAGGTTAGGTAACCTACACTTAACTAATCTAAACACGATAATTCGATGGGGTTAAGTTAAACACTTAACTAATCTAAACTTGGTAATTCAATGTGGTTAAGTAACCAATACTTAACCAACTTAACATGATAATTTAATGGTGTTAAGTAACTTATACTTAATCAACTTTACATGATGATTGATGAGGTTAAGCAACCATACTTAACCAATCTAATGTGAGAACTTGATAGGGTTAAGTCACAAGACCATTTAAGTATACTTAACCATTCTAATACGATTAGTGGATGGGGTTAAGTTAACCTATACTTAACCAATCCTACTCGATAATCCGATGAGGTTAAGATAATCTATGCTTAACCAATCTAACACGATAAGCTGATAGGGTTAGGATAAACAAATACTTAACCAATTTGACTTGATGATTGAATAGGGTTAAGTCATGAGCTTCTTGGTATAACTAACCAACTTGTAGGGCTAGGTCTTGAACTTGAATACTTATCCAAATCTTGATATGATTCGTAGGCAGGTTAAGTCATGAACGTAAATGGAAATACTTAACCCATTAGACAAACCCCTAGTTCAGGGGACTAGGTGGAAAGCCGGGATTAACAAGGATAACGGGAAAAGAAGCTAAGTGGTAAACCTTAGTTAAGGATAACTAAGTAATAATTCTTAGCCAAGGACATGGGAATAGTTCATAGTTAGATGAGTAACCTGATACGGTAGGACATCGCTTAGTATACGAGGAGGAGCAACTTATCTGACTTGGATAAAAAGCTCCAACGAACTGGGTAACGAAGCGGTAGCTTCGGGGGACGTGAGGGTACTCTTGGTATCCCTCTGTGAGGTGGCAGATGGTCCATGAAACCCGACCTCACAGTGGTTAAGGTCTGCGGTAGAAGAGCCAAGAGTATGCCTTGGTTGCTATGCGAGCGACCTAAAGACTGGGATGGATTAGCATGGAGTCGACGATACTTGATTTTGCCCTGGATAGCACGTCGCCGACTACCTACCATCTTTAGTCAATCGTGTACGAACGGAAAGGCACGGAACCCCCAACAGACCATGTGCTTACTATCGAGTCATGGGTGAGGTTGGCCCATAGGAAAGTGGGGCTATAGTGGGGCTGGGATGTTGTTCTCATACATGATTTTTCTTGGATTGCCTTTCAGTAGTTGAGGGAGTGGTCACGTGGGATCATAGCCACGGACACAAAAACAAACCTTGATATCTACATCAGCAGACGACTTAAAGCACCCGACCGAGTTCCGTATTTCTTGATTTGCCCTGGCACGGAACTCGGATGGCACATTGAGGAACATATGCGTCTAGACATGGAAAACGATTCACGATACATACGCGGGATAAAGGGCGCGGTTGACGGGCGGCATAATCCCTAGTGGCCCTAGGTGGCTTGAACCCAAACCGAGACATGGAAACGTTCATTAGGTAGCATAATCCCTAGTGGTCCTAGGTGGCATAAATCCTAAGTGAACACGCGATAGCTCATAGTAAGAAAACATAACTAGATCAAGGGTGGCAGTCCAAAACAACTTCAAGGATAAAATGGTACTACGTTGAGGTGGTATAGATTTACATGGGAAAGCCCGTACGGCCTACGGCAAAGGACTGAACTAATACATGGAAAGAAACATACGAGTTGGGAAAACCTACATATGCTATATATTAGGTTGACATGGACCGTTACATGACATTGGGCAAGGGACATTCATAGTTAACACATGACGCGGGTTGGGATACTAGTACGAGAGGTGCAGAGCAAATATACATGATAGATACCGTGGGATGTTATACATGATAGATACCGTGGGATGTTATACATGATAGATACCGTGGGATGTTATACATGATAGATACCTTGGGATAGTATACTTGATAGAAACCGGACGATGTGATACCTTGATTTATCTTGACACTTAGTTTATCATGATACCCTAGTTTATCTTGCTATAGTAGTTCATCCAGTTATCTTGGTCTAGCTTGTCTATCTTATCGTCATCCTTATGTTTACTTTCAGTTTATACATGTCATGTTACCTTTACCTGTTTTTATACTGGAAGTAGATAGGACTTACCAGTCTTTATGACTGACCCCGTTTTATTTCGCCTCTTTGTCTTCCGTTTCCCCCCCAGGTTACAGGGAGGAAATGCTATTGTTAGTTCGGACTTCTTCTGTTTGAAGGTCATCATGTATGGCTTGGACTTTTCTCGGCTATGGCTACTTTACTGTTTCACTTGGGGAATAATTTATGAAAAGGTTTTTATGCTTCTTTATTATTGCAAGACAGGTTTTGATGTATTCTGATGTAAAAGGCTTTAGACCTTATTTTATAAGGTAATGAAATTTGTTTTACTTCCGCTATTTTATATATGTTCTGTCTTGTAATATTTCTATACATGTTTACCTCGATAATGCTTCACCAAACCTAGTGCATTCCCTTTGCGAGTGACCCTAGCGGAGGTGGGGTGTTACAGATATTGTCTCCTATTGAACTGCAATTGTTGATATGGTACATCATTAACATTTATAAGTGCCTTTTACTTGTAACATAGAATTTCTAGAATAATTGAACCTAGTAATTAATTAACAAAAAGATTAAAAAGTGATCTAAATAGTTTTAACCTAAGTACCACCCTTTTTCCCATTTACGTGCTACTTTGACACTATCACTAGATTTATTCTATTTTGAACATATATTCCATTTTGACCATTATAAATAGTTTCTATGTATTTTGTGGATGTTATTTTGGATGTTTACATGCTATTGTAAGTATCTGTATGATTATTAAATGTATGGTTGATTGTTTTCTTAGCCTAGCTAAAAACATCATGCATAGGGGAATTGTATTAGGAAAGTATCGTTTACTAAAGTTTGGTTCTTATCAATTGGAAGCACAAGCTTGTGCATTTTTACTGAGCATAGAATGACGATAGAATTTAAATTTTGATGAAAATAGGATTAGATCGGGATATATATTGCAAACTAATATAACACCCTATTGAAATCTGAAATTTAAAATTCGAAATCTGAATTTTTAAGTTGAAACTTGGAAATGTTGATATGAGATTTGGATTGCAATTTGGTATAATAATGAAAATCTGTGTTTGAATTAAATCGACTTATAACATAAATATGATGTTTATTTAAATTGGTGCATTTTATTTATTGAGTTACTTGTACATTTCGCTTGAGTTAATTTACATTCAAAAGAATATTAATCCTGACTCGAGTGCTTTGTGTTTTGCATGGAATGCTCAAGTCAGATCGAGTGTTTGTAGATTTCAAGATTTGCAGCTATCAAAGTTAAAGAACCATGAAGACGCGCGCACTCATCCGAAAATTTCTATAGTTTTATTTTATTTAAAATCAATGTACTCCCACGGTGTAAAAATTTTGTGCCAACTTTGATACTTTATGTAAAATGTTTCCGCTAATTGATATTATAGTTTATTTATCCTATGATTTCTGTGTCTGGTTCTATTTAAACCTGTAAGCTAAATAACAATCTGTCGTTTTGAATGTTCTGAGTTGGTTTAAATACCGACTTGGAGCGGTCAAAAAGTCAGGTCGTTACAGTTGGTATCTAACATATGGGATAAACCCATGGACGAGCCTCGAAGCGCATGGACAAATGTGATGGTGGAGCAACATTGGGATTAGCAATGGACTCCGATGGATTCGACATTGGAGTGACATCATAGGTTGACGATCGATCTGAAGACTAATGATGGACCCAACGATAAGTGTGGATTTCTAAAAGAACGGCAAAAATTTTCAACCAATGCATATTTAACCAATTTCGGTTGAATTCACGACCGTTATAGATTACTATGGTGTGGTCGATACCGATTATTGTTGTTATTGGCTATTTTAGCCAATTTAACGTGATTGATGGTGCAGTTTTGAGGAGCAAGATATGTTGGTTCATTGGAAAGTACGTTCGAAGTGGTGGCTCTTTGACTGATGGTGTTGGCGTGAGTCAAAGTGTGCTTCGACGCAGTGATTCATTATTCGACAATGGTGATTCTATTATGGGAAGCGAGGCTGCTGAGATTGATGGTTTTTCTCTGGGATGCAGAGTAGCAACGATGGATTGAGAGTAAGTTATTGGGGAGGACCGAGAACAGCTGATCGGGTTTGACAACAAGTTGGTTGTCTCTACTTGGCTTGGTTGAGCTTAACGACAAGTTGGTTGTATATATTTGTTCCCAACAAGGAAAATCCAAGTTAGGAATCACAGAAGTAGTTCAGAGGATAGCCTATGTTGTTGGTGATACGCGCAAAGGGATTATTGATATGCATGGTTTTAGCGGTTACTCGCGAAGAATGGACAATGGGTATGATATTCATTTGGATCAAGTTGGGTCCTTCTTGTTTCCAAGTTAGATGACTTACCTGACCACGTTGGGTCCTTATCTTAAGACATTCAAGTTGGTGCCAACCAGGTCCCAAGCAATTGAGACACATGGACTTGAGTATCATGGAAACTAGGTGTCATTGTATATCCAATGTATTTGAGTGATTGGAGGCGAGGATGGATAATGGATGCTATGTTTGCTTTATAATTTATCACCTTAGGGATGTCATGTTATATAGGTAACATTCATTCAGACATTCAAGTTATTGTAGTATTCTGATGTAGGATACACCCACGATGATTATCATAAAGAAGTCTAATATCTTTATATGTGCTAACTCTATGGATGCAGGGGCAGGACATGTCTGATTCTCCATACATTTTGTGTCATATACTATTACCACTTTTATAATACTTTGAGATTTGTTTTCGCTCATACCAAATGTTTTTACCCAAGATTTTATGTTCCTTCTTATTACTTTGGGTGCTCATCGACAATGTTGATGAGTAGAAAAAGTGATATGTTTGAGCATTATTTGGAGTTGCACGGGTAGATTAGCAGAAAGTGACGTATTTTCATACTTATATTTGTATTAACATTACTTATTCCATTGTATTATAGTATGGAAGCTTGACAGAGTTATGTGTTATTTTTAGAGATGGTTTACCAGTTTGAGTTTAATTATCACTTATGTAAACTCTATTATTGCTCTATATAATTGTATGAGCCTGTGTACTCTAATTATGTGGATTATATAGATATTAATGTCTCGCTTGTTTTATATCTGTTATTGTTACCATTATATGTCATCTGATATGCAATGAAATATACCATAGATTTTGTGATTTTATTTTGTGTTCTCTTCTTCCTTTTCTTCTCATATTTTCTCCCTTTCTTTCCCATTTCTCTTTCTTACTCTTATTTCTTTCTCATGACAACCGTTATGCATAGATCAGGTGCTTGTATGACACAATATTGGGTTATATAGGCACCAGTGGTGTAGGTAGTTGTCACATTTGGTATTAGAGCTTATATTACATTGATTAATCTAAGAAATATCGAAATCGAGAGTTAATATATATGAGAGAGCACATATCTGTATACATTTTTGGTTTTCAAATTATACATTAATATTGTGTGTATATACATATAGTATAGTTTTTTTTTTGCATATGAGTGCCATTGGAATATTTTCTCTATTCGTAATTGATCATCCTAACCACTTATCTGAGACGATCTAGCAAATGAAGAATACTACTAGTTATTCTATCTCTGGAGTTGAGAATCGAATGGAATCGAGGACTACTAGCCTCGGTTTATAGTTTATGTTTATAGTAATTATACAGACCATTATCTACGATGCTCTAGCATCAGTAATTAATTATGGAGCTTAAGTGCGTGGACATGAGTTAATCATGTCACGTTGTTAGACACATATGTCTTTACAAAAAAATATTGTTCCTTATAATGGAGTCAATTGTTATGGTGCGAGAGTCATTTGAGTCTTGCTAAGAGTTCTTCGATGACTAAGGTATAGACGTTGAAGCGAACAAGAAGTTTACTTTTTAAAACTCCAAGGATAAACCAAAATTGGTCGAGTTCCCTTATTGCTTTGATTTCCTGAAATCAATTCGCTCGAGGCTACTTCGCGGGTTCACTACGAAGGAATTTTGATCGATTTCTTAAAGGTCGATGTTGAGAGAAGAGTTCTCTAGTTTAGGTAGCATGTATGTATCAAAGTATATGGTCAAATAGATGGTCTTCGAAGTACTGTTTACTTTCCTCATTGTTACTCTACATAAAAACATGGAAGTTTGTGATTAGGTTGAAAGGATCAACTCAGAAAGTGACTGATTTCATCTGTCGTGAGGATGATAGCTTGGATGATTTAATCGGGAAAGCTCATGATGTTCAAGCTTGCGCCCAATATAAAGAGTTGTCCTGCTGTGTAGGGACAGATCATGGAGACATATGTATTGATGGTCGTTCCCATTTTGTCGATTGCTCCCTCAATAAAAGAAAAGGGAAAATGACATCACCACACAATATATTTTTTCCATCAATGGTGCACTTGTACATGTTTTACTTTGACGTTGAGGTTTCATCGTTTTATCTGATCTTGCGTCTTGATGGATGAACAGGGTTGGAACCCATGATACTTAATTTGTTTTTCTTGGTTGTGACTTACCGTTTTAAGGGTTATGTTAGACTATATATGTGTGTAATGTCCCAAGCTTGTTCACTTGAAATTAATATTGTGGAAGAATTCAGTATTCATAAAACTTAGTTCTAGGCCTTGAGGTAGGGGAGCATTACATCGATCGTAGCTTGTTTATACTTGACACTATGCATGGTTCATCAAAAAATTAATCTCATCGTGTCATGTTTGCTTATTTACTAGTTTGTTTTTCATTTATTGTTGTATGCCTAATTAATTAGTATTAAAGTCCAAGAATCAACTTGTGGGAGGATACTAAACGTTAGAAGTTGTGAGGTGTTATTAGTGATGATAATGTCTAGGAAATTTTGTTCTTCAATAGTGAGTCATCCTCAATTCAGCAATAGTGGGCTGAGATCTTGATCTTCAGTAGGCGAGTCGCTTATAGTGGGATGAGGCACTGCGTTTTCTAGTAGCGAGTCATAATCTGAGCATGTAGCATGAGAATATTTGGACACATTTAATGAGGCGGTAAGATTAACATCATTTTTAGTATAGTTATGTATTAATCTGGTTATAGATGTTGAACCAGTATTTAAGCTTCTGGGCATATGGTACCCCTAAAGCGATAGGCGAATAAGTATTCATTCTCATTGATTGGTGCCTTGTCTAATTGGTTCTAGGGTGAGAGGATGTTTTTTAAGTTGGGAATCCCAAGAGGATGCTTCCAACTAGGAGTGTTTAGAAGGTGTATGTCGATTACAACATTTCACACGTTGATTTAGTTTTGATTGGTTAGTTATGTTGTTCGTGCTAACCATTAAGTCAACATATTTTGTTGATTTCTTATATTGTGTTTCGAGATATCACTTGAATGAGTTGTACTTATGCTATCCTACTGTATTTTCGTCTTTCCATTGGTGAAAAGAATGCACAAGACAAAATTAATGTTTTCGCTGTAGGTAATGAGAAAACATTGTTTGTTGTCTAGATTGTTGAAGTTTCACTTTTTGATGAGAGAAGTAAATTGCATGGGTCACCTTCACTTATGTAGGATGTAGCTTTGGGTGCTACAAGGGTCACGATGGTTTGGAAGCTGTAGTTAACCTAATTGTATCACTTACTCATTCGTGGGAATGAGAAGCCAATAGTACACATTTGTTTGTGTTGCTTGGTTAGATGTAGTGTTGGTACTGAAATAGGAAGGTTGTCACGTTCTAGTCGATAGACGAAATCTACAAGGAGTATTTGATTATCGATTCAAAGTTGATGGCGATAGAGTTTTCTTTGTAGATTTAGGAGGCACTAATCATATGGGAAAGGGTTTAAGTCGCTTAGTGATGTTACATAACTGAGATATCTCTTTTTAAAAGGTATCACAACCTTTTCTAACCGTAATGGTTAGAATTCTTGGCCTTCTACAACTCTGTTGTTTCCCATATGTGCATAAGGAAAATGCAGAAGTTCTGCATTTGAGTTGGATATATATCAGTTTGGAAGCGGTATCTATTTAGTGGACGTCGATTGTGTTTATTACTGGGATGACTCCACAACTCTAAGCGGTGTAGGACGAACTCGGTCGTGGTGGTTAGTTCCATATAGGAGCGGTGTTGCTTGTTTATGTTATCACTAGAAAAGGTTAATTCGGCTAACAAATGCTGAATGGGATGAGTCGGTTTGTCCCTATAACTACATGAGATTCCGAAGTGGATGAAGAAACAATTGTCAGTGAATTTCATCGATATAGTGCCAATAGCATGATAAATCTTGAGTCATATCCAATTAGTTGACGAGGAATGCTAGATTTATATTTCTTATTCCCAATTAAGATGGCGATCAAGTTTTCGAGTCATATATGGAATAAATATCAAATTTGATGTCCTGTATTAACTAGGTTAGTATCTTGCATGTTAGGGTAGACAAATATGATATTTTTAATTGTTACTCTTCTTTTTCCTTATGTTTATTTGATTATTACATTCACATGGTTGCTTATACTTATGCGATTGTGAAGCATGCAAAATAGTTGTATCGTAGTATAGCCCATTCATTTAGATTAAATTACATACATGACTTGACATGCTTATGTTAGATTAATTCTATTTTATTAATATATAAATAACAAGAAATGATGGAAAACTGCCTCCCAATGGTGGCTCACAAAAAGGTAGAACAAAACAAGCATGGCCAGAACCATAAAAGGCCAAATAATCACAAACAAAAAAACAATCTTATGAATAGAAATTAAAAGTTTAAACACTGAGGAACCAAAAGAAAGGATGCTCCTTGGATATAAGCCCACAAAGTCAAGTAGTGAATGAGCATAGTAACTAGGGAGAAAGCCTAGTACTCGAGCATAAAATACCAACTCCAAGAATCCTGAAAGAAAAGCAAAAAGCTAGCGGTAACTGAAAATAAAAGGTAAAAGTGCATCATAAGGGTGTGAAAACTCATGAGGTAACTGAGATGCTAAAGTCAACGATAAAGAAATCTAAGAAACGGTTCCTTGGGCATTTATAAGGACACGCACTGAACATATTTTAAATATCAACGAGGATAAGGTCAATTATCTTAGCTTTATCAAAGTGTTTGTTGTCATATTAAAAGTTGCTGCATGCACACCATAACTGCCAGAAAATGAAGGAGGGAATAATCCAAGCAAAAATGGCTTTGATGGATTTACTATGAGAGTTTGACTACTAAAAATGCAACAAGAGTTGAGAGAAGTAGGAACCGAAGGAATGCCCATAATATTACTAAAGTACTGAATATTGAAACTGGCAGCCTTGCTATTGCAAGACAGGTGATGGATGGATTCACAGTGACTAGAATTACAACAACAACATTTAGACATGACAGAAACACTAAGTTTAGATATGTTCACATCCAGTGGAATTGATTTGTGGATAATATTCCATATGAGAATGGGGATTTTTTGAGGGAAATGTCAATCCCAGATCATGGAGAAAGGGAGCCTAACAAGAGCCCAAGGCTGAAAAGCCTCCTAAAAAATTAATGGAGGGGAGATTATTTTTCCATGGGTTGGGGCGGTGGACAAGATAGCATTGTATAAGGCTTTATCTTTTGCATACAATTGTTAAGTCTTGTTAGAAAAGCTTGGATTTCCCAGGAAACTAAGGGACTCCAGTTGGCAATATTTATGCTGAAGAAACCTGGCCCATAAGGAGTCGCAATGTAGGAACCGATGTCAAAGTTTAAAGCAGTGGGCCTTGCATACATCCCACATGTTGCGTAAATCCAAAGCCCATTTAGATTTAGGATGACAAATATGATCCCAAGAAACCTAGTATGTTTCAAGCAATTATTCTAAGAAACTCAAAATAAATTGGAGGAAAAACGATGGAAATCAGGAAAATAGGACTCAGTAGGTATTGAGGACCGTGAATGTATGAGAGTTAAGGGCACTGAAGACTGATTAAATGAGGACCAGCCTTCATGCTTGAGAGAGAAGGGATCCATTCCATTTTATTGTGAGTTTGCTTTGATAACTGAATCTCTAAAGTAGAGAGTGATTTTCTGACTTCGATCAAATTGAACACCCAGGTAGGAGATGGAAAGGTTGCATATGGAAAAATTAGTCCCATCTTAAAGCCTTGCTCTAAGAGGGGGTGGGGAAGCAAGAGAAGAGTAGATAATAGAACTTTTGGAGGAGTTTATGAGTTGGCCAGACGAACTCTCATAATCATTTAAAAATTTAGTGAGGCTGCATATAGATCTAGACTGACTATTAGAGAAAATCAAGATGTCATCTGCAAACGACAGAAAGTAGGGGTGTAATCAATAAATTCTACCTTATTACTGGCCTTAATACGAATCTGGATAAGTCGGAGTTTGTTACGACTGGTGTTAGTAATCAACAAATTGCTTGTACTAGTAATACTACTGGTTTTAAATGTAATAATGATACCATGTCATACTTGGGGTTTCCGCTTGTCACTTCTAAAATAACTACTAGACAATGTCTTCCCTTATATGAAAAAATCATCAAGAAAATGGATTATTGGTCTAATAGATTTTTAAGTCAAGTAGGTAGAATCACTATTATCAAATCGATCATATTTTCTATGCAAATCAATTAGGCTTGTACTTTCATTCTTCCTTTTAAATTGATCAAGCTAATCAAATCGGCAACGATGAAGTTCTTTTAGAAGGCAAATACAACAAAAAAATATTTCGCCCCAATTTCATTCTCTAACATGAAGAAACTAGTTAACAAAGGAGGACTTAGCATTCTGGATCTTTTTGCTTGAAACAAGGCTGCTCATGCTAATCATCTTAATAATTTTCTTAGCAATAAAGATAGCCTCTGGGTGAAGTGGTCATGTAAGCATGTTATCAAAGATAAATTCTTCTGGAGCATGGATATCCCACATAAATGCAGCTGGACTTGGAGGATCTTATTCAAGCTTAAGGAAGTGTTTCTCCCTCTTATCAAATATGTTATAAATGGAGATAAAAAAAAATCTTCTTTTGGCAGGATCCCTGGACTGACTTTGGTGAAATTCTATCCAGAAAATTGGAATATAGTGGAGTTTATCAATCTGGTATCCAACCTTCAGCAACTCATAGAAGTATGTCACGTGGTAGTGAACTTCTGCTACCAACCTACTCAAATGCAAGGATTTCTGCTCTTTGGAGAAACATCAGATCAAAATGGAAAAATACCTTATATTAAACTGCTGCCAGTTAGAAGAAAGATGATGGGCACTTCAAAATTAAAGTTGTTTATGAAGATACTGCTAAGCACGATGAGCTTCGAAACTGGAAATGGAGTACTCGGGTCTGGAAGCAGGACAACTCGGTGGCGGACAGCCTTCTCTACTGGAAAGTGCTGCGTGGATGTTTGCCTACTAAAGACGTATTAATCCAAAGGGGTATCAATATTACTAGTCTATGTTCTCTTTGCACGCGGCATCCTGAAAGCACTAACCACATTTTCTTTGAATGTGTCATGGTCAATTTATATTGGAACATTGTTATGCAAAAAATGGGTATGATATCTGGACCTGTCAATAACGTGGAAGTATGGGACTTCATTTTTCAAAAATTTGGTCCATAAAAAATGAAAAGAAGAGACTTATAAATATGGTTACCAAGAAATTCATTAGTTGTGTTTGGAAGGAAAGAAACGTGTTCAACATGGAGAAGATCAAGACCAAAGATGCATACATTTCCTGGATGCTGCATGAAATAAAGTTTTTGATTGATCATGCACTGTATGCTATTGAACCTGGTATAATCATTTTGTTGCCTAGGTGTACTGTTTTTGTTTTTTGTTTTTATTTGCTTTTCTTTTCGTACTTCCTGTGCTTGAGGTATTGTTTCCCCTTTATTCTTCATTTTGGTTTCGGCCAAAATGGCTTTGTATTTTCTCTTAATACTTCAATAAAAAAGGTCAGGGCCCTTAACCCCGTCGGCTATGCCAAAAAAGAGAGTAGGTGTGTAAATTGGTTGGACTGGACCGAACGAAGGTGTGTTCAGTTTCTGTCGACGGAACGAAATTATTTCTACTACAAATTTTGTTGTCCTAACTCGTGTCCTAAATGAAAGCAGCCTGACTCGGATGGATGTATTTCGGTCACGAACACGAGTGGACGTTAGACATTCAAACAAAATTTATAGCCCTAATAAAGGAGATAATAAACGCCCCACTAGATAGGGAAAATGGTTTAGCCATGCCAGAAACCATTAAGTCTTGGAGACCACAGTTGAGAGCATCAACGACAATAATGAACAAGCTCAAAGATAAAGGGTCTCCCTGGAGGACTCCTCGGAGAGAGGGATGAAGTCTTCAGGACAACCATTAATGAGAATGGAGTATCAGCAGTTAGGGATGAGTCTCCACACTAACTCAATAAAAGGTTAGAAGAAGACAAATTTATGAAAAACTTTAATGAGGAAGAACCAGGACAGACGATCACATGCTTTAAACATCTCTAATGTGATAACCACGTTAGTACCTCTGACTTTGTGATTAATCTAAGAGATAAGTTCTTAAACTAAAAGGATGTTATTGGCAATGAGTACACCTTTGACAAAGCCGGCTTATAAAGGGGAAATGATATCTGGAAGAAAAGTTGAAAGCCCATTAGTGATGATTTTAGACACAATCTGGTTACAAAAGTTGAAGAGACTGATCGGGCGAAGATAGATGATTTTTTAGGATAATCAATTTTAAGAAAGAGGATAATGTTAGTTGCAAACCTGGTCTTTAGAAGAGGAAAGCCATAGAAGATGTCTGTAATGGAAAAGGTGAGGTACAACCCAATGATGTCCAAAAGGAGTGGAAGAAAAATCCATTAAAGCCATCGGGACCAGCAATGCAATTTTATCAAGTTGAAAAATAGCGTCTGATCTCCTCATTTGAAGGTGGTTCAACAATGGAGGCATTGACCTGGTCCTGAATGAGGATGGGAATATGAGAGAGAATATCCATTCGGTAGATGTGGTTGAAGAGGAACCAAGGAGATCCATAAAGAATAAAATAATGGTATTCCGTATTCTCCATGTCAGACCCCTCGGTAGCCCAAGAACCATCAGATTTTTTATTTCTTACATGCTTTTATTTTCGTCTAAATGCTAAGCTTTCTGTAGAGAGGTATGTAGTAGATGTAAAGTTAAGGTTTTTCCTTTGGTGATTTTTTGATGATTTTAGGCCCTAGATATGGAAGGCCACTTTTGGATCTTTTTTATTGGATTATGCCATATTTGGCAAGTTGTATCTTTTCCGGATCGAGCTGCGCAAATGAAGTGCTATTGAATTTTTTTGTGAGTTTAGCCAAAAAAAAGAAACATCAATATAGGAAGTTTAATTGAGTTGTCTCCTAACCAATAAGTAGTCAATTTCATTTTCCATTACCGTTCATACAGAAAGAAGTGTAAAATTAGATATTTTGGCTTAACTGCATCGATCTCGAATAGGATTATGGGATGAGAATTAATGGCTTCACGTTAAATTCTGAGTCTATTCCCTTTGTCGTGACCACTGTTAATGGGTGTTGTTCAGAGCAGTAAGTGACGATTTCTCTTGTATCATTACTTATATGCAAGTGCTAGGTTGCTTTGTTTTATCCTTGAGGACTTTGAGGAAGAAATTCTTTGAGGAGGGAAAATATAATGAACCGTATTTTAATGGTTACATATTTAAATATTAATTGTTAATTCTGTGAGTATTCAAAAAGTGACTTTTCGTATGTGATCAAATCAGAACTTGAAAAGTATACTGTAACAGCCCGCATCTTACGTATCGGAGGATCGTAAAATATTTGTATTTTATTCCCCGAGGGTTGGATCATTCTCATATTTTAATATGTTGTTTATCGGGATGTGAGACATGTCCACAATTTTTACCAATTTTGTTTGTGACCATTTTTCCACTTTCAGTATTGTGCAGAGCATAACTTTTGACTAGGATTGAATCAGGTGCTGAGATTGGTCCCATTGGAAAGGAAATGATGATTAGAGTGGTCACATTAAAGATTTGGTTCAGCAGTTTGGGAGGAATCGCTATTTTGGTGTTTCACAGTCGGTTGTTCAAGTTTTTAAAGTCATAATGGGATGATTTGGAGAGGCCCATTAATGGGCTGGTGGAAGGCTATAAATAGGGGATAAGAGGCATGGAGAATAGTTTCATTCTCTCATTTGGAAGAGCTAGAGGTCTTCCATTACTCCATCTTCTACATCTTTCCACCATTGGAGCTTAGAGAATCAAAGGTTTACATCATTTGAAGCTAGACCTACGCCATTCCAAGAGAGAGTTCATCGAATCGAAGAGTTTAGAGCAAATTCTTCGTTGTCTGGATCTAGATCTAAGTGTTTTCGGGTTGTTTTAGAGATTTGGTGAGTGATATGCATCTCTCACACAGATTCAATCAAGTATATGAGTTCTATGATCTTAATTGCATCATTTTCAAGTGTTTTCTCCTAGATCTACATCATGGTAAGTTTATTTTTATATTAATTGCTATAGGATCTAATTTATCAACTTAAAACCGATAATTTCTATATATTTTCATATGTTTGTACAAGTTAGATCCACAATTTAGTTCATTTATCCATTTATCATGATTTTGGTGAATTATACTTAACTATTGATGAAAATTGTCATTTCCAAGATGTTAGTGATTTCATAACATGTTTATGGTTGAACTGGATGAGTTGATTTCATCGATGTAGTCGTTCAGCGAAGTTTTGGTCGAGTTTGGAGAACGATTGGTTCCATCTAGGTAATGGATTGGCCAAAAATATGGATCAGTCATATATGGGTCGGCCGTATATGAATTAGTCGTATATCGATCGGTTGTATATAGGTCGGTCGTATATGGGTCGATCATATATGGGTTGGTCATATATGGGTCGGTCGTAAATGGATCGGCTATGGTGGAAGCAGATGGATCGGTCACAGTGGTAAGCGGTTGGATTGGTCATGATGGAGATGCGATGGATCGGCAGGTCATGGTTTCAAAGGATGGGTTAGTCGGGCTTGGATAATTCGGTCTAGCATGGGTCGCTCTACCTTGTTGAGTATGGATCAACTATCTTTTCTTGTGGAATGGATCGGTATGCTCCTTTCCATGATGGGTCAGCATGTCTGATCCATAGTGGATCGACATGTTTTGGAAGCACTTTGAGACGCTGTGGATTGATGATGAGCCTTATGTCGATGATTTTCTTTGGTTCGAGAATGGTGATGACTTTGAAGTGAATTCAGTAGGGAATGTTTAAGTGATGTGATGCCTTCGTTGATCGTTGAAATGCAATGGATGCGATAACAACTCAAAGGCGTTCTAAGTTGGTTGATAATGGTTGGATGGTCGCCGTCGATGACAACTAGAGATACTAAAGGCCGAGGAATTATCATTGTCATAGGTTCTAGCGGCCTCAAAACAAGGGTATGTTTGATAGACCGGTTGTTTGGTCGAGTACCTAGGGTATCGTTGAAAGGCCTAGGTCTGTATCGTTGAAAGGCGTATGGAGTTTTCGCTAGAACCGAGGTTTACCATTAGCCCTTGACATGTGGCAGGGTCGACCGTCATACGATTAACGATGGTTTCGAAGCAGGATTGGCGGAGATAGCCAGAGTCTGTCATGGATGATTGGTTGTCTTGTTTGTACCGTCTCATGCAGATTGTCCACTGTCGAAGGAGATGTTTCTTGGGTACTTGTCTGATATTGGTTTAGGCCTCTAGGGCTTGTTCTAGAGGGATGTTGAATTCAATTAGGATGGTTTACGTGAGATATATAATCTGGATGATATGAGTGTTATGGTTTGGGTGCTTTTGATTGCCATGAATGAATGGTTGTTCTTGTTGTTGTGTATGTAAGGTTGAAATGCTTGATGTAAAGGCTATCACTGTCCGATGTGGGGAAGATGGAGGTTGAGTTCTTCTATGGCATAGTGGGTAGATTAGTTTGTTTATCTTCCTATTCTCATATGCTTTATAGATGATGTTAGTTAGTTGTTTTATTGCTCACTAAGACTATTGTCTGACTCAAGGTTTTATGTTTCCCTCTTATTACCTTGGGTTGTTCATCTGATTTTTGGATGGGCAGACTAAGTGATAGGTGACAAGTGATATCTTGGTGAGGACAATGTTGAAGTTTCAAAGGCGAGTAGGAGGCAGGCGTATTACTTTTCCTACTATATAGTATCTTTGATTTACCCTGTTTGATCCTGAGTGCTGTAGTAAGGCAAATTTGTACAGACGTATATGTTGTAATTCATGTGCTTGGGCATACTTTCTATTTGTTATGAAAGTTTGGAGTTTTTCTGCTCAAATATGCTTCACTATTATTGTCTGTTGTATATGTTTTATTATATTTTATCCTTGCGCTGTGAGTTATATGACATGTTCCGATTGTGTTTCATACCTTGATGAGCATCCATAGCTTCCTGCCACATCTTTCAGCGCATTATTCCTCTTGTTAAGTGCAGGTTTAATGGGCGGTCGCACACATATGGACCACTGTATTTCAAGATTGGATGATTTGACTGTGAAACGGCCTTGATACGTGCGTAATTTAACTTTTCAAGATGCGGTCTAGGATCGCGACGAAACTTGTGCCTTTGTGAATGTATTGTTGAGGTGATACAAGCCATTGAGTTTCATGGCAATCAAACATGTCATTCGAATGTACAAGCTGGAGAAGTGTTTTGATTTATTTAAGAAGTTGTAATTGTGTAATTCAAATTTTAAAATCGAACTTATGTGTTTAGTCGAACTAGGTCTCGAAACTAGTTCCATTGTCTTCAAAAGTCTAATTTGACGTGAACGATGGTGCGGTTTTGAGGAGCAAGATATGTTGGTTCATTTGACAATGGGTTCTACGTGGTGGCTCTTCGACCAGTGGCGTTGGTGTAAGGCGAAGTGGTGCTTCAATGTAATGACTATTCATTCAACGATGGTGATTCCATGATGGAAAGCGAGGTGCTGAGATGGATGGTTTTTGTCTAGAATGCAGATTAGTGACAATGAATCAAAAGGATGCTACTGGGGAGGGTCAAAGATAGTTGATTGGGACTGACAATAAGTTGGTTGTCTAAGTCTGTCTTTTTTTAGCTTGACGACATGTTTGTTGTCTATATTTGGTTGCAACCAAGGAGACACCAAGTTGGGGGACACAGGTGTAGTCCCGGGGTTAGACTCTAATGTGGGTGACGTGTGCAAAGATATTATTAATATGCATGTTTTAGCGGTTACTTGGGAAGAAGAGGTAGTGGGTGTGATGTCCATATAGACAAATTTGTGTCCTCATTGTTTCCAAGTTGGGAGACTTATGACATTCACCAAGGCCAAGTTGAGTCCTTTTATTGGGGGCTTGCAAGTTGGTACATCATTGTATATCTAATGTATCGATGAGTCAATGTGAGGATGGATAATGGATATTATGTTTGCTTTATCATTTACCACCTTAGGGATGTCAAGTGATATGGGTATCATCTATTTGGATATCCGAACTCCTCTAGTATTCTGATGTAGGATACACTAATGATGATTTTCATAGAGTTGTATATATATTCTTATATGTGTGAACTCTGTAGATGCAGCGGCAGGACATGTATGATTCTTCTATATACTTTTACAACTTAACAGTACTTTGAGATTTGTTTATCGCTCACACCAATCAGTTGTTTGACCCAAGATTTTATGTTCCCTCTTGTTACCTTGGGTGTTCATCGACGATGCTTATGAGTATATAGGTGATAGATTTGAGAATTATTTGGAGTTGTGAAGGTGCATTTGTAGGAGATGATGTCTTTTCATACTTATATTTTTAGTATCATTGTTTATTCCGCTATGTTACACAGTGGTGCCTTGACAGTGTTATGTTGTGACGGCCCGCCCCGCACCAGCCGACATTTCCAATGAAAGTGTGTTGTGCCGATGTCCAACCAGCACGAGATGGTCGTCAAAGAAAGGAAAGGTAAGGAATTTGAACTCGCAAGGAACCTGTAGAATGCCTCACAGCGCATGGGATAAAATATAATAATAACATACTTTAACATAAACAGGCGAGACAGTGTATAAGCTGAAAAATAAGCATCATAGCAGCGGAAAATTCAAATACAACTTATGTTCCACATCATCATTATTACAACTTTTGAAACTGTCTCTAAAGCAAAGTCAAGGAAAGGTACACTACTAATGCCCAAAGTAGTGACTAGCAGTGACACAGGGAGAATATCTATATATATCATACGTAGGAGCCTCCTGCTCGTCTCCGGTACATCTACTCGTGCATACCACCTAACCTGTATCTAGTCTGCCCATTTAAGGGCACTCAGAGTAATAAGAAGAGACATAAAACTCAGGGTCAGACAAAAATTTGGTATGAGCCATAAGCATCAAAACAGAACAATAACAGGTATACTAAACCATACCTGAACCTGGACTTGCAACCAAAGAGTTAGCACAACATACTGCTCAATACTCTAAGGTGCCACTAAACATAAGGTGTAAAGAATACGGGGGCGGGGGGTGTGCATGACATAGTGATGGCAAATAATCAACCATAGCAACCATCCTCACATTTCTCACTCAGTTCGTAAAGCATACGATATCCACCACTTTGATCACTAGACCCATCGAGGTAGTGACGGAGTCCGACTTGTATAACTATTGCTACAACCAAGCTTGCCCCATGGAGTCACGACTAAATCCTTACAAATGACCCCACCTCATTGGTCCATAGCCAATAGTCCTACCTAGGCCACTGCGGCCTTCAATCCGTCCACATACCCCACACTCCATAGTGATCCAAAGTTATAGACATCGATAACCCCTTAGCACACGTCCCGCATCAAAGCCCAACTCATTAAGTTGACCCGTTGGTTCCCAACTAGATCCTGGGTACAAACTTCCCATTTGGACTACCTTTGCATCTCGGGTTTGGGTCTTCTCCGGATCGGTTCGGTTCCAGTTCTTCCCTTCAACTCATACTTCCAGTTCGGATCATGGTTCACGCCTCAAACCCAAGCATCTCGGTTCGGATCGACATACCCCCTACGGGTCGGATCATGGCCCCTGCTTTGGATCCATTCGGATTATCTCCAGAGCATCAGATCGTGACTTCAGGCAAGCAGTTCGGTTCTCCTTCCCAAGCACTCTGGATTGGGTCGAGCCTCTCAAGTCCATCCCTGGTGCATCGGTTCGGGTCGAGTGATGCGGTTCGGATCGGGGGCTCTCTTCAGGTCGTGCCACCATGCTTAGGTCGGATTGTGGAGCTTCAAGTGCGAGCGGTTCGGATCGTGCTTCCCACTCCGATCCGATCCGATTCGGGTAATTTCCTGCACTTCTTTCCAGCGACTATTATACGCCATACGACGACGTTTTTTCGACCAATCTAACTTTTCTAATCAATCACACAACATACCATACAGTCATAACAACTTAGAGAATCAAAAATAAACACCAAAACAACAACTTGACAAGTTAAAACGGATCAAACATAGTCAAAATCTCATATTTTCCCTTAAGCGTGTTTAAGCAAAACTAATGATAGGATTAGTAAAACTTAACCAAATTAACCAAATTTTCTAACAGAGGCCTAAAACAATATTTCGAAATTTATGAACATTTTTCCAGAATTTAATCATGTTTAAATTCGCTAATTAACACTAATTACCCTTAATTAACCATAATTAGTGAGGAACTATGCAAATCACTCACCTTAGCCACAAATAAACTTTCAAAACTGAACTATCCTCTGATTTGGCACTGTTCCCAAGACAACAAAGCAGTTCTAACCTTGCTTTGGTTCTATTCCCCTTTGATTTGACGTAGATTAGGCTTATACTTGATTATAAAGTGATTAGATGTGATTTTAGATGTTGGAGGCCATTGTTAGGGTTCCTAGAATGAAATTGGCGGCTAGAAAACTGAAATGAAAACTTAGCTCATTTCAGCCTCCCCACAACCCTAATCCTGAAATGGGTTATGGACCCATTCATTAATCAACTCATTTGGTCCGGTTAAGCAGTTTTTCGTCTTCCAAACCTTATTTCAGCCATATTTCCCAAATTGTAAGTCCTTTTTTCACATATGACCACTCTACGGAAAGGTAAACCATCATCCGGATCTAATGAAAGTGGTTTCAGGTCAAAACTCCTTTCCAATCAAAAGTTATGGCCGAAACAAGATCAGCTAGGGGCAAAATGGTCACTTAAAAATCGGCAAAAATCATGAATAGGGAAAATGACCCCAATAGTCGTCTCCCAAAGTTACATGACCATAATGACTTCGTATGTGAAAGAAATAAATATTCTATGATCCTTCGATATGTAGAATGCGGGTCGTTACATTCTCCTCCCTTAAGAAATTTCGTCCCCGAAATTCCTTAACCCAAAACATACAAAGGATCCCGCATGCCTACCAGCCATATACAAAAATCAAACATGCAAAACAAACAAAATAAACCTATCCAAGCATGTGGATAGACTAAATCGAAATGGAAATCTTACCAGGCGAAGATCTCTGGATACGTCTTCCTAATGCTCTCCTCTATCTCCCAAGTACAGTCATTCTGATTCTCGCCCCATTGAACTTGGACTAATTTCACTGTCTTCCTTCGAAGTTGCTTCGTATCGTTCCCAACAATAAGCATAGGCTTGCGGTTCCCAACTGCCTCGGGTTCAACATCGATATCATCCAACTGATCAGGTGAAATAGTCACATCGGGGTCGTACACTAATTTCCTTAACTGGGAAACATGAAATACGTTATGAACTCCTGCCATCTTCTATGGTAATTCAACTTTATATGCCAGATTCCCAATTTGCTTAAGAACTGGGAATGGACTAACAAATCTTGGTGTTAACTTGCCTTTCCTGCCAAATCGAATCACGCTCTTTAACGGAGAAATCTGGAAAAACACCAAGTCGCCAACGGAGAACTTTAATTCTCTTCTCCTCTTATCAGCATAACTCTTCTGCCTATCTTGGGTAGCCTTCATTCGCTGTTGGATAATCTTAATCTTAGCTGAAGTCTCTCTTATCACATCTGGTCCAAGCACAAACTTCTCACCAGTTTCTAACCAACATGATGGTGAGTTACACAGTCTTCCATAAAAAGCTTCAAATGGAGCCATACCAATACTGGATTGATAACTATTATTATATACAAACTCTACTAGATGCAAATGGTCATCCCATGATCCACCAAAATCCAATATGCAAGCTCTCAGGAGATCTTCTAATATGCAATTCACCCTCTCTGTCTGACCGTCGGTTTGAGGATGATACACGGTACTGAGATGTAATTTTGATCCTAACGCCCCTTGTAAGCTTTTCCAAAATCCACTAGTAAACAACGGATCTCGGTCGCTCACAATGCCTTTGGGTATTCCATGAAATCTCACTACCCACTTTACATATAGTTTCGCTAATTTAGCTGTTGTTCTATTCGTCTTGACGGGTATAAATCTTGCACTCTTGGTCAATCGGTCCACAACCACCCAAATGCTATCATGGCCCGACCTAGTTCTTGGTAACCCATCAATGAAATCCATTGAGATTTGTTCCCATTTCCATTTTGGAATTTCTAATGGTTTCAACAAACCACTAGGCTTCTTTTGCTCAGCTTTAACTAACTAGCAGTTCATGCGTTTGGATATAAACTTCCCAACGTCTCTTTTCATCTGTTCCCAGTAGTTGGTCTGCTTCATGTCTCGATGCATTTTATTACCACTGGGATGTATAGTCAGTTTTGAGTGATGACATTCTCTAAGCACTTCATCTCTCAATCCATTAACATTGGGCACAACTAGTCTTCCATTCTTTCTAAGCCATCTATCTCGATCAAGCCCATACTTGTTCATCTCTTCGTTGATTCCCATCTCTAACTTTGAGATGATTTCCAATAGGTTAGGATCGTCCCTCTGATTGGAGCCGATCCGCTCAATCAAAGTGGGTCTGATTGTCAAATTTGCTAACATTTCTGGATCCAATTCGCACTTTGGTCTGAAATCATACCCAGCGATGTACTCCAGTTGCTTCCACTCAAGAAACATAGCCCCCAAATTGGCATGTCTTCTGTTCAATGCATCATCTACCGCATTGCCCTTTCCTGGTGTGTATGCGATATCGAAATCGTAGGAAGCCAAGAATTCTAACCATCTTCGCTGTCGGAGATTTAGATTCTTTTGAGAGAAAAGATACTTTAACGATTTATGATTGGTAAACAACTCGAATCTTTCTCCCAAGAGGTAATGTCTCCACATATTCAATGCGAATACGATCGCTGCTAATTCCAAGTCATGGGTAGGGTATCTTTTCTCGTGCAGTTTCAATTGCCGACTTGCATAAGCTACAACCCTACCTCCTTGCATCAGTACAACACCTAGTCTGGTACCACATGCATCTGTATATACTATCGTCTCTTCATTCCCCTTAGGAATGACTAACACTGGTGCACATGTCAACTTTTCCTTTAGACTCTTGAATGCATTCTCGCACTTTTCGTCCCAGACGAAAGCTTGATTTTTCTTAGTCAACCGAGTCAACGGTGCTGATATCTTGGAGAAGCCTTGGATAAACTTACGATAATATACAGATAATCCCAAGAAACTTCTTATGTCCGTCGCATTCTTGGGTGTAGACCAATCTTGTGTCGTAGCCACCATCGCAGGATCCACGGCAATACCATTCTCTGAAACGACATGGCCCAAGAATCTCACCTCCCTCCTCCAGAAGTGACACTTAGAAAACTTTGCTTTCAACTGGTGTTTTCTTAACACCTTCATCACTATCCTCAAGTGTTCCTTGTGTTCTTCCTCTGTCCTCGAATAAACAAGGATATCATCCACGAACACAAGAACAAACTTATTCAACTGATCTCTGAATACCCTATTCAGAAGATCCACAAAATATGTCGGTGCATTGGTCAACCCAAATGGCATGACCAGTCACTCATAAAATCCAGACGGTGTCCGAAAGTCCATTTTAGCTATACTCTCAGCTTCCACTCTAAGCTGATGAAAACCTGTCACGAGATCCAGCTGGGAGAACACTCTCGCGCCACTTAACTGATCAAACAAACCATCTATCTGCGGTAGAGGATACTTATTCTTACTCGTCACTTTATTCAATTTGCGGTAGTCTACACACAATCGAAGGGAACCATCTGCCTTGGTAGCAAACACAACTGGTGCTCCTCACTCAGAAACACTTCTTCTGATAAAACCTTTCTTCAACAGATCGCTTACTTGCACCCCGAGCTCTTGCTGCTCCCTTGGCACCATACGACGAAGTGGCATCACTATAGGTCACGGAACTCAATCTCTCGGTGTGGTGGAAGTCCGGTCACTTCCTCGAAGACGTCCGGATACTGGCCAGCCACGGGCACATCTGACAACTCATCATGTGGGATGTTGAGGGAATTTAGAAAACTAGACATTACCCCATCATTAGGTAGACCACCAAACACTACCCTCTGCCTATCATCCGCTATAACTGTCACCAAAAAGCCTTCGCAGTCTACCACCACCCCGTATCTTTGGAGCCAATCGACTCCCAAAATAATGCCAAACCCAGTAAATCCCAAAACAAAGGAATCACAAACAAACATACATCCATGACTCGATAAGACCACATTATGACAAATCATGCTAAGGCTAGTTGAACCACCAATCGGGTTCATCACTACCAAAGGTCTATCGACAATCTTGGGCTCCTATCCCAACCTATCTACTAGGTCACTAGATATGAAAGAACTGGAAGCTCAGGTATCAAACAATACTCAAACAGGAACATCATAAACAGAATGCATACCTTGAATAACAACATTCTTTCCTTTCTCTGTCACGGTTGGTGCATTCGACGAAGAAGGAACAGCATTGATAGCATATGCTTTCACAATCTGCTTTTCTTTAGGGAGTTGTGGACACTTATCCTTGTGATGTCCCACTTGGCCACAATTGAAGCACTTCCTATCCGCTGGCTTGGCCCGACATTCTTTGGCATAGTGGCCCTTCTTACCACAGCTGAAGCACTCAACATCTTTCTTATTCTTTTTCTTCTGGCCATCCTTGGTCTGATTCTTCTTTCTCTTATTCTGAGAACCATTCTTGCCTCCACCGCTTGCTTGCGGCTTTGGCTCCTCTGCAGATGCAACCTCAGTCTTCGACTTAGGGTAAAGACTCTCTGACCTCAATGCTTTCCCCACAATCAATTCAAACGTCTCATCGATGTGGTTAATAAGCCTTTCCCCCAAGTACTGATCTAAGCCTGTTATGAACTTCTCGTTCTTCTTCTCGGGAGTGTCGATAAGAGATAATCCATATTTTGATAAAGTATCGAACTCAGCAATAATAACATACTTTAACATAAATAGGCGAGACAGTGTATAAGCTGAAAACTAAACATCATAGCAACGGAAAATCCAAATACAGCTTATGTTTCACATCATCATTATTACAACTTTTGAAACTGTCCCTAAAGCAAAGTCAAGGAAAGGTACACTACTAATGCCCAAAGTAGTGACTAGCAGTGACACAGGGAGAATATATATATATATCATACGTAGGAGCCTCCTGCTCGTCTCCGGTACATCTACTCGTGCATACCACCTAACCTGTCTCTAGTCTGCCCATTTAAGGGCACTCAGAGTAATAAGAAGAGACATAAAACTCAGGGTCAGACAAAACTTTGGTATGAGCCATAAGCATCAAAACAGAACAATAACAGGTATACTAAACCATACCTGAACCTGGACCTGCAACCAAAGAGTTAGCACAACATACTGCTCAATACTCTAAGGTGCCACTAAACATAAGGTGTAAAGAATACGGGGGCGGGGGTGTGCATGACATAGTGATGGCAAATAATCAACCATAGCAACCATCCTCACATTTCTCACTCAGTTCGTAAAGCATACGATATCCACCACTTTGATCACTAGACCCATCGAGGTAGTGACGGAGTCCGACTTGTATAACTATTGCTACAACCAAGCTTGCCCCATGGAGTCATGACTAAATCCTTACAAATGACCCCACCTCATTGGTCCATAGCCAATAGTCCTACCTAGGCCACTGCGGCCCTGAATTCGTCCACATACCCCGCACTCCATAGTGATCCAAAGTTATAGACATCGATAACCCCTTAGCACACGTCCCGCAGCAAAGCCCAACTCATTAAGTTGACCCGTTGGTTCCCAACTGGATCCTGGGTACAAACTTCCCATTTGGACTACCTTTGCATCTCGGGTTTTGGTCTTCTCCGGATTGGTTCGGTTCCTGTTCTTCATTTCAACTCATACTTCCAGTTCGGATCGTGGTCACGCCTCAAACCCAAGCATCTCGGTTCGGATCGGAATACCCCCTACGGTTCGGATAGTGGCCCCGGCTTGGATCGGTTCAGATCATTTCCAGAGCATCAGATCGTGACTTCAGACAAGCGGTTCGGTTCTCCTTCCCAAGCACTCCGGATCGGGTCGAGCCTCTCAAGTCCATCCCTGGTGCATCGGTTCGGGTCGAGTGACGCGGTTCGGATCGGGGGCTCTCTTCAGGTCGTGCCACCATGCTTAGGTCGGATTGTGGAGCTTCAAGTGCGAGCGGTTCGGATCGTGCTTTCCCCTCTGATCCGATCTGGTTCGGGTAATTTCCTGCACTTCTTTCCAGCGACTGTTTTACGCCATTCTACGGCGTTTTCGACCAATCTAACTTTTCTAATCAATCATACAACATATCATACAGTTATAGCAACTTAGAGAATCAAAAATAAACACCAAAACAACAACTTGACAAGTTAAAACGGATCAAACATAGTCAAAATCTCATATTTTCCCTTAAGCGTGTTTAAGCAAAACTAATGATAGGATTAGTAAAACTTAACCAAATTAATCAAATTTTCTAACAGAGGCCTAAAACAATATTTCGAAATTTATGAACATTTTTCCAGAATTTAATCATGTTTAAATTCGCTAATTAACACTAATTACCCTTAATTAACCATAATTAGTGAGGAACTATGCAAATCACTCACCTTAGCCACAAATAAACTTTCAAAACTGAACTATCTTCTGATTTGGCGCTGTTTCCAAGACAACACAGCAGTTATAACCTTGCTTTGGTGCTATTACCCTTTAATTTGACATAGATTAGGCTAATACTTGATTAGAAAGTGATTAGAGGTGATTCTAGATGTTGGAGGCCATTGTTAGGGTTCTTAGAATGAAAGTGGAAGCTAGAAAACTGAAATGAAATGAGAACCTTGCTCATTTCAGCCTCCCCATAACCCTAATCCCGAAATGGGTTATGGGCCCATTAACTAATCACCTCATTTGGCCCGGTTAAGCAGTTTTTCATCTTTCAAACCTTATTTCAGCCATATCTCCCAAACGGTAAGTCCGTTTTTCACATATGACCACTCTACGGAAGGGTAAACCATCATCCGGATCTAATGGAAGTGGTTTCAGGTCAAAACTCCTTTCCAATTAAAAGGTATGGTCGAAACAAAACCAGCTAGGGGAAAAATGGTCATTTAAAAATCGGCAAAAATCATGAATAGGGGAAATGACCCCAATAGTCGTCTCCCAAAGTTACATGACCATATGACTTCGTATGTGAAAGAAATAAATATTCTACGATCCTTCGATACGTAGAATGCGGGTCGTTACATATGTATTCTTTTTAGAGACATTTTTTCAGTTTATTTTTCACTAATATAAACTTTATTACTGTTATGTACAAGTATATGAGCCTATGTACTCTGATTATGTGGGTTATATGGTTATTACTGTTTTGTCTGTTTTATATTTGTAATTGTTACTATTATATGTCATCTAAGACGTTGTGAGTTATATGATAGGTTGAGATTTTGTTTCGTGTTCTAATATTCCTCTTCTCTTCTTATTTTATCCTTTTCTGTCCTATTTCCCTTCTTTTCTCTTATTTCTTTCTCTTGACAACTGTTATGTATTGATTGGTGCTTTTGCAGTGCAATATTGCGTTATATGGAAACTGATGGTGTTTGGGGATCATCGTAGAAGTATTAAGTGGCTACGGGATAACCATACTAGATAGTAGTGTAGCGTATACTGAGGGAAGGTTATAATGATGGAGAATGGAATTTTGATGACAACAACCTTATTTCAATTATAATTGATTACAAAATATATACTAACATCCTTGTCTAGAATATATACACACACACATACACATATGCAGGAATTGTATACAGGAATTAATACTGAAGACTGTACAGTTTAAGAGCTTTTAGAGATTCAGAATTCAGAGTAGATTCAAGACTTATGAGTAATCAAGATTTCAAGAGTTCAAGATTAATATAATTATAGAGTCTAGATTTTGTAAGACTCTAAATAACACTTCAGGTTCAAATCCAAATTCAAATTCAAATACAAATTCTGATTTTTCAATTCTTTCCTCAATCCCTTCTATTTTGTTTTTCTATTTTATTCTCAATCCTCTCTATTTTGTTTTTATATTTGTTTCTATTTTTATTCTTCTTTGTTTTTCAAACTTAAGTTTTTATGTATACTTTATTTATATTTATAGTTTAAAACCTTATAATTTTATAATTATATTTATATAGTTTAAAAATATCTTTTCATATGCTTTTCTATTATATAATATTGATTTACAACATTAGAATTTTACTCAAGAATTTCCAGATTTAATTTTATATCAAAACTCTTGAAAAATGCTTTGAAAATGAAATTTGTACATAAGTATGTCGACATAGTAAAATATGTATGTTGATATATAACAACTAGTTTTCTAATTTTGAAGGGAGGTGTCTTTTCACTATTTGAAATGCTTTAGAACTATTGCAACCCCTCATTCTCTATAAAAAGAGGTTAAAACCGAATTTTCTAACATCTCTTCTTCTCCATCTTCATCTCCTTTCATCCTATAATTATTCTTAATCATTTTTATGGTTTTTACACTTATACTCTATTGAATTCACTTCTGATTTGATTAAACTTCTTCTCTCTACAGTCTCTACTCTCTATTCTCTGAATCAAGTTCTACTGGAAGAGTTATAGGGCTGTTTTGTAATTGCTTGGGTTGAAAGACCATGTTTGTAAGTCAAAGAGTAAAAGGTTTATCCTTGTAGCCGTGAAATCAAGGAATAGGAGTCGGTGTGCCCTTGTTGAGCCGTGAAATCAAGGGATAGGAGTCGGTGTCTCCTTGTTGAGCCATGAAATCAAGGAGGATATATTTGGCTATTTGAAAATAGTAATAAAACTCTGCACAATCCAGCGTTGTGCGGGACTAGACGTAGAAGTGATCCGAACTAGTATAAAATCCGGTGTGTTCTTTCCTTTTCTGCACTTTTATCTTTGTTTATTTTGCATCTGTGTTTGAATCTGTGTCTGTGTTTGTGTTTGTGGTGTTTGATTCATCCCATAGTTCTCTCTAGTTTTTAGTTTTGTTTAAATTCTTACAAACACTATTCATCTCCCCCCTCTAGTGTTTGCTTTGCCTGAACGATCCATTCCGCTGTCCCTAACAATTGGTATCAGAGAAAGGTTTTTCAAAAAGTTCATAATCTGATTTTTGAAAATGTTAAATGGCAAATTTTGAATACTAGTTTTAAATCTATGTATTGCATCAGTACTAGATAAGTCTGCATTCAATTTTATTGAAAAATCAAATTATGTGACTTTTGAATTTTGGAATTTTTTGAATTTTGAAATCTTGGATATGTTACAAAACCATCATGATAGAATTGTAGTTAGTTATTTTGGAAAGTCCTTTGATTATTTGAAAAGTCATTTGAATATTTGAAAAGACAATTGAATTATTTGAAAATTTGTGTTGTTTTAAAGGAAAAAGATGTGTTATATGGCTATTGGATAATCAAACTTTGAAAAGATGGGTGATGTAGCTGTTGGCATTTCAAATTCCGAAATGGTGGCTAATGAAAATTCAAATTCTGAAAAGAAATAAAAAGGAGGAAGAAGAGTAACGACGGTTGCTGATGAGATATCAAGAAGAAATGGATATATATAATATAAAGGGTGCGTTTTTTACAAGTCTCTATTAAGTTTCAAAATTAGTCTCACATCCGGTCATAAATTTATTATAAATTAGGTCCCTAGATTTGAAACACGTGTCAACAAATTCCAGTTTTAACCTTCCAACTCTGGAAAACCCTAAAACCACGGTTTGAAATCATTTCAGTTATCTAGATCCGCTTTTACAGCAGCCGCTCAAACAAAAAAAAAAACTGACAGCCGATTATCATCAATTTCATGGCGATCTTCATTAAAACGTCAAAATCCTTGTTGTTTCCTTCTTCATTTGAGACGGTCTGGCGAGAACAAAGGTATACATATGAATTATGTATTTCTTCTACCGCCGTTACTAATCGCTGCATAATTTATTGTGTATTAAGAGTAAATGAAAAAGATTGTAAGATATTAGTAAGAAATAATGATTGGTATTAAATAATTGTTAAGAATTATTGCATTATTTTATGCTGATGCTATAAATAATATAAAATCGTATGGTAGTAAGGAAAATGCTAATGTTATGAATAATTATATAATTATATGCTATTACTCAGAATACTTGCACATTTGTACGCTGTAATTAAATTTAAATGCAGGATTGTATGTTGTTATTAAGAATTCTTGCATGCTAATATGATTGTTTGAAGAATTGTTTCATGATTGCATGCTATTAATAAAATTTGATGCAAACAGTTGTGGTGTTATTAAGAAATTTTGCACACCAGGGTGCTATTAATAACAATATTTGCTAAAATTTGTGAATCTGTCCAGTATACTTGCATAATTGTGTGCATATATTCAGAATATGTATCCACTTGAGAGCATCAATTTAAATTATCTGCAAGATAGTGTGCACGTATTTAGAATACGTGCAAACTTCTGTGCTTCTATTAATACTATATGCAAACTTGTTTCCAACAATTAAGAATGTTTACAAATCTGTGTTTTTATGTTCAAAATATTTGTACATTTCTTTGCAACTATTTAAATTATTTGGACACTTGAATGCATATGTACATAAAATTTGAACAATTGTGTGCATCTATTAAGAGTACATGCACACATATGTGCATATATTTAGGATATTTGCACATCTAAGTTCATTTATTAAGAATACTTGACTAGTTGTATGCATGATCTATTTCGAATGTTTCCACATTTGTTTGGATTTATCAGCTGCTTTTTGTATTCATGTATTGAGAATACTATTACATTTATCACCGGATACGGTTGGATATATTTGAATATAATCAGAAAATTTCACGTATGCATGCATGTATTCATTACATTTTCTTACATGAATCCATAAATTCAACACATTTGCATACATCCTTGCATACAAAATACTTGCATAAATCAATGAATAATATCAGAATTATTGCAGTCCTGTAGGCATTTATTCAAATTTGGTACATGCAAGTGTGCATTTGTCACCTAAATTTTGTAAGAATCTATGCATGTATTAACAACTGTTGCACGCAAATGTGCATTTATCAGCTGAATGTTGCATGATTATATGCATGTATCTGGAAATGTTGCACCGGATGTGCATTTGTCAGTTGATTGTTTCACAGTTATATGCATTTTGTCCAACTTAATTTAAAATCTTGTACTTCTTATTGCAGAGATCTATGGTGGAAGAAATGATACAGAAGATAGTTGAACATAGTTAGACCCCCAATGGATAACCTGACACAAAATTACCTTCTATCGAATGCAAACTTGAAAGATCAAAATTTGGAAAGTTGATGTTTACATATCTTGTAAATATGTTGACTGATATTATGTTTTCGAACTACTGGGACCTTATTATTAAGGTTGAAACTGAATTACTGTGCGATTTTATGTTCTGAATTCAAGTTCTTCTGACTTTATGTAATATTATGAAATGTTGCTTATTTGTGTACACATATTCATAATACTTGCATACTTGTATGAAAATATTATGGAATTTACTTATTTGAAATGCCAAATTATTCAGAATAATTCCGTATAACTATGAAAGTATTCTTGTCAGTTTCATAAATATATGCAAATATTTTAAATTTTTTGATGTGGGAACTTAATATGAATACTTGCATACATTTATGCAACTTTTCCAGATAATTGCTTACGTAATTGCTAATATTTGCAGTATTAATCACACAAGTAATAACGCCGTTGTTTTTTCAAATGCATATTATATAAAGAGAACTGCATAATATTTAAGGAATAGATTACAAAAAAAAAAAATTACACCAATATATGCAAAAATAAAGACGAACATAACTATCAAAATAAAGACAAATAGAACAGTTATCATTCTCAAACTTCAACGGCACCGATACAACAATATCGGCAGGAGCACTGTTATACAAAAAAGAAAATCATCATTAATAAGCCTAATATGCAGTAATCAAATAAAATTACACAAAAATTATCAAATAATTATAAATAATAAGAATATAACCATATACTAAACACTTTAATATGCATATATTGAGAATATATGCATATTTGTATGCAACTAATCACCGGACGCACACAAACATATATTCAAATAAAATTATCTGCATGTATTCAAATAAAATTACAAAAACATAGACATATAATTATAACTAGATGCATACATATACGCAAATAAACATTAATATCTGCATATTTATACGAAAAAATTTAAGAATATTTGCACATATTTTATTAAAAATAGATCTAGAACACTTGTAATATGCATATATTAAGAATATATTCATATATGTATGCAACTAATCATCAGGCATGCAAACAGACAGAAATTCAAAGGAGTTGAATACTTGTATGCATATATACAGAAAATATGCATACTTCAACGCAACTTTTCTGAATACATCCAAGCACATATTATACCAATAGTTGCATTTTTGTATGCTCATATTCACAATATATGCATATTTTTTAACATATATGCAGAACAAATGAAAAAATATGTTGACAAATTAAGTTGTACAGCTGAATAGTCAGCAACAAAAATAAAACTTTAAACTATCCATCAATAAAACAAGCCAATTAAACTAATACAGAATAATAAATCGGCTGTAAAATCAGTAGCAAAAAATAACCATCGACAAAACAAGACATTTAAAATAATCCATAATAATGAATCAACAAAACACGATTGCAAAATGAAATCCGTATACCAAAAAAAAATTAGAACAATTTGTCGGTCACCTGTAAGAAGAAAAAAATTAGAACGATTTCAAATTGAAATCCATATACCGAAAAACGATTTCAAAATGAAATCATGTAAAAAGCATAAATCACCTGGAAGAAGAAACATCCATTTTTTAAATAAAGGATCGATCAAATTAACTCTTTGAAGAAATTGCCGGGAAACCTAATTTTAGATGGACAAAATTTTGAAAAAAATTAGAATAATGACGGCACAGCCATTAACACAGAAAAACGTGACGGTGAAAAAAATTAGATCGCTGAAATGTATAATAGATCACGTTAATTAAGCCGTAATTTGGGTAAATGGGCAATTCAGGAAAAGAAAATGCGGATATTTAAAAATAGGGATGAAATTTACATGTAATTAAAGGGGAAGATGTGAGGCTAATTAAGTTTAAATTTAAGGATGTGATCCTAATTTTCACTAATATAAATCAGCAAAGAAATGGGTATCAGATCAATTTACAACTTTGTATTTTCATCTACAACTTATCTTCATGTTGTACTTCTCTTCATTTGCTTTGTAATGTCACTGGTTTCATGAGATTCCGTCAAGAATTGATCAAGTAATGATCAAATGAAGTTTTGGTGAATAAAGAGAGAAGGAGACCAAACTATCAACAAAGATCTTCAAATTGCATCCACATTTAGATTATTTTGTCTCAAATCCTTTTCCAAATTGTGGTTCTCGTACTCACGGTCGATTTGATGGGTAGATCGTCAAATTCCGATCAAAATTGAGTGAGATATGGCAGTTTGAAGTTGGTGATTCAAAACTGAAAAACTGTTACGAGATTTTATGCATACATCTTACTATTTCGACTTGCTTCACCCCAATACCATTCAAATTCATCCCCAAATGCTATTAGATCATAGTCCTAGAATTCCTCTTCGATTTTCCATTGATTTCGTCCAACTCCGTTAAGAAACGAAGAACTTATGCCTCCTGAAAGTTTGATTAAAAGTGAAAAACGAGAGGAAGAAGAAGAGGAGGAGTAGTTATGAAGAGACATAACTTTTGGGCCTTTATATAGTAGTTTAAGTGTTCATTCATTCAAAATTCAAATTTCAAATTCAAATTTTGGCGCCAATGTGATGGCCCGCCCCGCACCAGCCGACATTTCCCAGAAATGCGTTGTACCGATATCCAACCAGCACGGGACGGTCGCCAAAGAAAGGAAAAGAAAGGAATTTGAGCTAACAAGGAACCTTTAGAATGTCTCACAGCGCATGGTATAAATTATAAAAATAACATAACTTTGACATAAAACAGGAGAGACAGTACATAAGCTGAAAACTAAACCATCATAACAGCGGAATCCAAAATACATCTTATGATCCAACACAACAGGATGTACAATACTCTAAGGTGACACTAACACATGGTGTGAAAATAATGGGGAGGGGTGTGAAAATAATGGGGATGGGTGTGCATGTCATGGTGATAGAAAACATCAAACATATCAATCATCCTCACATCTCTCGCTCAGCGCGTAAAGCATACAATAGCTACCACTTTGATCACCCAATCCTTTGCAACAATCACTTTTCCCCATGGAGTCATGATAACTCCACTGTACTAATCCATAGCCACTAATCCTTTTCTATGTCCACTCTGCCCCATGGAGTCATGACAACACCACTGCACTGGCTCATAGCCTTGCTACGATCACTCTGCCCCATGAAGTCATGACTCACTGCACTGATCCATAGCCATCGATAACCCCTTTGCACACGTCCCGCAGCAAAGTCCAATTCATGAAGTTAACTCGTTGATTCCCATCTAGATCCGGAGTACTACTTCCCATTTGGACTACCTTTGCACCTCGGGTTTTGATCATCATCCCCGTTCGTGACTTCAGCTCGTAGCTCCAAGCTTTCGTTCTTGTCCATGCCTCGGTTCGTAGTTCGAGATTCGTTTCCGGGCTCGGCTCGTGGAAGCATGCTCCTCTGGTTCGTGACACACACCTAGTCAGCTCATGATCCTTTCCTGGTCCATCTCGTGACCCGTGGTTCGTGCTCCTTGCTCCAGCTCGTGATGGTGGGACCCATCCGGTTCGTGATGCTTGTTTGGGTCCAGCTCACGGCTTCTGCTCTTGGGTACTTCGGTTCGTGGTCATCAGGTAAGATTGGCTCGTGGAGAGTGCTCGTGGGGAGGTAGGTGCTCAACGATTGGTTCGTGAGGATGCTTATCTGGCGGCTCGTGGAAGGGTCGGCTCGTGACAGAAGGGTGCTTCACGAACGGGAATGACCAATTTCCTGCAACTTTTTCCAACAAGCTATTTACGCCATACGACGGCGTTTTTGACCATTCTAACTTTTCTAAACAATCACAAATCATTCCAAACAGTCATAGCAACATGTATAATCGACCATAAACACCAAAACAACAACTTAACATGATAAAGATGGATCAAACATACCCAAAACCCATGTTTTCCCTTAATCATGCTTAAGCATAACTAATGATAGGATTAGCAAAACATATCCAAATTAACCCAAATTTCTAACAGAGACTTAAAATAATATTAAAGAATTTCCAAATATTTTTCCAGAATTTAATCGTGTAAAATTTCGTTAATTATCACTAATCACCCCCAATTAGCCGTAATTAGTGAAAAACAATGCAAATCACTCACCTTAGCCAAAATATAAACTCAGATCTGAAATGATTCTTTAAATGGCACGAATTCCAATGCATACAACAGCCTTTTCCTGTAATTTGATGTTGATCAGACTTGGTTTGATGCTAATTAGCTTAATCTTCAATTAGAAAGTGATTTGGAGGTGTTTTAGAAAGTGGAGGCCATGGCTATGGTTCAAGAGATGTAAGTGGCGGCTAGAAAACTGATTAGAAATGATTTCTCAAACCCCATCAGCCTCCCCATAACCCTAATCCCGAAATGGGTTGTGGGACTAGCTGTTAATCACTCTAATTAGGCATGGTTAAGCTGTTTTTCACCTTCCAAACCTTATTTCAGCCATATCTCCCAAACGGTAAGTTCGTTTGATCAATATGACCACTCTGCGGAAAGCTAAACCATCATCTGAATCCAATGGAAGTGGTTTCAGGTCAAAACTCCTTACCAATCAAAAGTTATGTGCAAAACAAGATTTGCTAGGGGAAAAACGGTCATCTAAAAATCGGCAAAAATCGTGAACATTGGAAATGACCCCAATAATCGTTCCCCAAAGTTACACGGCCATACGACGTCATATGAAAAAGAAATAAATATTCTATGATCCTTCGATACGTAGAATGCGAGTCGTTACACTCTCTCCCCTTAAGAAATTTCGCCCCCGAAATTCCTTAACCAAAAACATACAAAGGTGTTCCGCATGCCTATTAGTCATTCACAAACAATCAAACATACACAACAAGCACGATAAGCCTACCCTAGCATGCAGTTTACTAACAAGGGAAGAAACTATCACTATTAAAATCTTACCAGGCGAAGAGTTCTGGATGTGATTCCCTTATGCTCTCCTATGTTTCCCAAGTATGGTCACTCTCATTCTCGCTCCACAGAACCTTGACTAGTTTCACCGCCTTCCTTTGAAATTGCTTTGTATCGCTCTCGACAATATGGATCGGCTTGCGGTTCCCAACCGCCTCGGGTTCAACTTCGATGTCATCCAACTAATCTAGTGAAATAGTCATATCGAGGTCGTGCTCGAACTTCCTTAAATGGGAAATGTAACACCCCACCTCCGCTAGGGTCACTCACAAAGGGAATGCACTAGGTTTGGAGGAGTATTATTGGTAAATATGCACAGAAATATTACAAGACAGAACATATATAAAATAGCGGAAGTAAAATCAAACTTTCATAACATGAATAAATAAGGTCTAAAGCCTTTTACATCAGAGTACGTCAAAACCTGTCTTGAAATAATAAAGAAGCATAAAGACTTTTTCATAAATTATTCCCCAAGAAAAAGCAGTAAAATAGCCATAGCCAAGAAAAATCCAAGCCATCCATGATGACCTTCAAGCAGAAGAAGTCCGAACTAAACAACAGTATTTCCTCCCTGTAACCTGGGGGGGAAACGGAAGAAAAGAGGCGAAACAAAACGGGTCAGTCAAAAAGACTGAGTAAGCCCTATCTACTATTAGTATAAAAACTAGTAAAGTTAACTGACATGAGAAACTGAGATGAACATAAGCATGATAACAAGATAGATAAGCTAAATCAAAATAACAGGATGAACTACTGAACTCAGATAAACTAGGGTGTCGTGACAAACTACGGTGTCAAGATAAAACAAGGTATCACATTGTCAGGTTTCTATCAAGTATAATATCCCAAGATATCTATCGCGTATAACGTCCCATGGCATCTATCCTGTATATCCGCTCTGCACCTACCGTACTAGTACCCCAACTGTATTACGTGTTATCCGTGAATGACCCTTACTCAAAAGTCGTGTAATGGTCCATGTCAACCTAATATGCCGCATGTATAGGTTACTCAACTCATATGTTTCTTTCCATGTATAAGTTCAGTCCTTTGCCGTAGACTGTACGGGCTTTCCCATGTAAACGGTTTATCCTTGAAGTTGTTTTGGACTGCAACCCTTGATCTAGTTGTGTTTCCTTACCATGAACTATCGCGCGTCCACTTAGGATTTATGCCACCTAGGACCGCTAGGGATTATGCTACCTAATGAACGTTTCCGTGTCTCGGTTTGGGTTTTGGCCACCTAGGACCACTAGGGATTACGCCACCCGTCAACCGCGCCCTTGATCCCACGTATGTATCGTGAATCGTTTTCCATGTCTAGATGCACATGTTCCCCAATGTGCCATCCGAGTTCCGTGCCAGGGCAAATCAAGAAATACGGAACTCGGTCGGGAGCTTTAAATCGTCTGCCGATGAAGATATCAAGGTCTGTTTTTGTACCCGTGGCTATGGTCCTACGTGACCCCTCCCTCAACTACTGAAAGGCAATCCAAGAAAAATCATGTATAAGAACCACTCCACGGCCCCACTATAGCCCACTTTCCTACGGGCCAACCTCACCTATGACTCGATAGCAAGCACATGGTCTGTTGGGGGTTCCCTGCCTTTCCGCACGTACACGATTGACTAAAGATGGTAGGTAGTCGGCGATGTGCTATCCAGGGCAAAAACAAGAATCGTCGACTCCACGCTAATCCATCCCAGTCTTCAGGTTGCTCGCATAGCAACCAAAGCATACTCTTGGTCCTTCTAACGCAGACCTTAACCTCTCATGGGCCTAGTATAATTACCTGGCAGCCCACAGAGGGATCCCAAGAATATCCTCACGTCCCCCGAAGCTTCCACTTCGGCACCCAGTGCGCTGGAGCTTTTATCCAAGTCAGATAACTTGCTCCCCCTCGTATACTAAGCGATGACCTACCGTATCAGGTTACTCATCGTTTTGGGAATTAGTCCTATGTCCTTAGCTAAGAATTATTACTTAGTTACCCTTAACTAAGGTTTACCACTTAGCTTCCTTTCCCGTTATCCTTGATTAACCACGGTTTTCTACCTAGTTCTTCTAGCTAGGGTTTGTCTATTGGGTTAAGTGTTATCATTCAAGTCCATGACTTAACCCGCCCACGAATCACGTCAAAGATTGGCTAAGTATTTAAGTTCAAGACTTAGTCCCACAAGTTGGTTAAGTGTACCCAGAGGCTCATGACTTAACCCTATCAAGTCAAATTGGTCAAGTACTAGCTTACCTTAATCCTATCGGATTATCTTGCTAGATCGATTAAGCATAGATTATCTTAATCCCATCAAATTATCGAGTCGGATTGGTTAAGTATAGGTTGGCTTAACCCCATCCTCTAATCGTACTACAATGGTTAAGTATATTCTAAAAATGTCTTGTGACTTAACCTTATCAGGTCCGCGTATTAGATTGGTTAAGTGTAAGTTACTTAACCCCATCAAATCATCATGTATAATTGGTTAAGTATAAGTTGCTTAACCCCATTAAATTATCACGTTAAGTTGGTTAAGTATTGGTTACTTAACCTCATTGAATTACCGAGTTTAAATTGGTTAAGTGTTTAACTTAACCCCATCGAATTACCGTGTTTAGATTAGTTAAGTGTGGATTACTTAACCCCATCTAATTACCGTGTCGGATTAGTTAGGTGCAAATTACTTAACCCCATCCCCTAATCATCTTGTATGGTTAAGTGTCATTAAGAAAACTTACTTAACCTTGCCAAATTATCATGTTGGATTGATTAAGTGTTGGTTAACTTAATCCCCGTCCACTAGTCGTATAAAAATGGTTAAGCGTCATTAGGCAAATCAAATCACTTAACCTACCCAACCTTGTCATGTTGTGTTAAGTATCATTAGCCTAACCAATTTACTTAACCCATTTACCCATGTCATATTTGGTTAAGAGTCATTAATCAAATTAACTTAACCCTATCATGTGGCATTAATTACTTAATGCACCCCAACCTCTCACATTAGACTTTGTTGTGGTTACTAGTTAAGCCGGTCGGTTCCGGGTAGCTTTACACCACAACTTGGTCTAACCTCGGGTTCAAGCACAACATGACCAACTTCTCACATTGGGTCCTATTGTTTGCAACTACTAGTTAGGCCGGTCGGTTCCGGGTAGTTTTACGTTGCAAACTCAACCCAACCTCGAGTTGGCCACTTTCATGTTTAGTCTAGTGTCATGTTCATAGTCAAGTTTTCAAGCAATTGGGTAGACCTAACTTAATAGGTAAATTCCCAATGGGTAAACCTAACTTAATAGGTAAATTCCCAAGCTTATGTTTTTATGCATACTTACATGTCAACTTCCATGTTATACTTCAAGTCATGTTTTCAAGTATAAACACGTGTCATATTTAACGTTACATGTTGTCATGTTTATACCCATTTACCCAAGTCATATTCATGTCATTATGTTTCCCCATAATGTGACCCCAACGCTTTTTAAACTAGCATATACGTTCGCAACAACGTGATGGATTAAAAGAAGAGACTTGGCGAAGGAATGACAAAAATGGGTATTAAGCCACAAGTTAATCATGGTGGCAAATGAGGCACAAATGTGTTCATTAGCTTGCATGTTACATTCTTAAGCCTCAAAAACATGCATCAACCCAAACTTGGTACATAAGCGAATCATGGTGACAAAAGACATGGAATGATGGCTAGAAACTCGCATATATCATCATATAAGGATTATGACTTCATATGCAAGTTGACATAATGATTATGAAAATTCTCTTGTTGCATAATGCAACATTTCAACATAAAGGTTGTGGCTTTTAGCTCATAAGATCAAGATAATGACTTTATAAACTTGCATAACATGATAGCATGCATCATTCTAATTAATCAAACCCAAACTTTCAACATGAACATTTAACTTCATAGTTAATATCTAAGAGTAGGGAAGGGCTTACATTGCTATGAAGGCCTAAATCGATTAAACTAAAGCTTGTGAGGAAGCCTATGCATGCCATCACCCAAAAACCCAAAGATGGATGCCCCAAATCAACAAAAACACCATCTTTATGAACAAAGATCAAAGCTTTTGCCTTGAAATCAACTTGAGAGGCTCTCATACTAACATAGAAACTCTCTAACACTCTCATGATCATGAAACCTCTCATAGAAATGAAGTGGAGGCTAGGATTTTGAGTGGAGGCCATGAGAGGAGCAATTTTGCCATAGTTTAGTTGCATGAATGAATAATGAGGATTTAGGATAGGTTAGGGTCTTATTTATAGATTAGGCAAGTGTATTAGGCCATAGGATTAAACCTAGATTCAATCCAAGCCATCAAAGCATGTCTTGGGGAAGAAGTCAAGTGTAGGAACCATCTAGGGCCTTTAGATTAAAGATGAACCATGAGAACCATCCAAATGCAAAATCTGCATTTGACCGAATCGGCCCACGGGTTGACAGCCAAACACCCTGGATTAACCCCTAGTCGACCCAGCGGGCTCGGGTCGACCTCAAAAATCGGCCGGTTCGGTTATTCCCCTCTCCCAATTCGCTGTTTTGAACATTTTTGCATATTTATTTATTTAATTTTCAATTATATATATATATATCAATATATATATATTTCTCTGCGCAACCCATTTCACTTAATTAAGTATACTTTAATTTTGGAATTTTTCGTGAAACTTCGCGAGGCCATATCTTGGTCATACGGACTCCGATTCTCGAAAGCTCAGACTCTATTTCGCGTATTTTTCCGTGACGAACGCAATGGCATAGCCCGTTTTACTTGATTCAGAATTTAAAATTAAATTCTGCCTTGATTCTCGTCTTAACACGTTATCGAAAAATACGGGTTGTTACATTCTCCCCACCTTTTAGGATTTCGTCCCCGAAATCTCCAAGTTAGGAAGAACATATCCTACCATCCATCATCCATCTACTCAAAACATCATCCACAAGCAACCATTGTCCTTAGATGATTTCTAATGCTGTATGAATATATGCAAAACGTGTGTGTACATGTTCCTTAGCTAATGCTAATGATCAGGCCTGAATAATCTTTCTAATGCAAAATATGTATAGTGCCATGAATCCAACATGTATGCAAATAGTCCTGGTCATTTAGATACTATATGCATGCACAATCATTCATTCATATGCAACAACCGCATGATAATACATTCGATTTCATCCATAAACAAGTATAACTACTCGTGCATATGCAATATGAAATGTGACCGAGTCGAGCTAGTATCTAATGTGTATTCGCGCATCCACGAGCAACCACTTGCAACCACTTGCAACCATATCAATCATAACATGTTTCAAATACATGTTTACATCCATAGGGTTCTACCTAGGATTCCCTGGAATAGGGTCGAGAAGAAAAACAAGACAAACTCCTTACGGGGTTTGTAACAGAAAATAGGACCGAGAGGATGTCCACAAAAGATAGCCTACAAGTAAGCTCTACAGAAAACAGGGATCAAGGATATACTCCCAAAAGAGATATCATGCGCGTATATAGTCTTTGACCATCAGAGTCGTATTTCCTCGAGCTTAATTCCATTGTGCCTTGACCGTCTTTTAACTTCGCGATTTCGTAGCTTCCTATTTCCTGTTTCCATAACATGAGCTGGAACTCATTTCTTCGTCGCCTCTCGTTCCACTTGCACACTTGGCGCAAACATGACTGCGTACTCATGATCTCATGCAAACTTTCCAAAATTCACTAGTGAATCTCGGACCTCGTACCACAAGGTATTCCACGTAGAAGAACTTTCTCTTGAAAGTAAACAGATGCCAACCAGGTTATCAAGCGCACTTACTAGGGTGATTTCTATAACCCACGCATAAGTGGAGTAAACCATCCGTCTTATCGGCGAACACCACTCGATCGGGCTTCAAATTTCCAATAAAGGCATCAAGGGATTCTAAGTAACTAGTCATGACAGAACCTCAAAAAGGTTACACGATACTTCGAGGGTATTACCAAGGCTAGTCAAAAGGTCTAACTACCCTCCTATCAAAACCGAGAGTGGCATCCCCTACTGTATAACCACTTTATCCCTAGAATCCATCCATGGCTTATAAACATAAGCATTATTTCCAAACTCAACACTTGGCATAGACATTCTCAAATCCAAACAAGTCATGTATAAATGGACTGATTCTCCAATAGGACTTTGAGACAAAAATGGGATTCTCGATTACGCTAGTACTTAAGGTGCAGAGACTCAACTACCGAAGCGGACTTAAATGATGCGGGGATCAAAACAAAGTCTTGGCGGGATGATAGAAAAGAATAACTAGATCTTCAACAAGGATGTAATCCCCCTACTCAGGTACTCTAGTGAGGGTATACAACGATGATCTTGTCCTTGTCCCACAATACTTAACTATCCGTCCCGTTTCACCATACCAAAGATACTTTCTCGTCATGGGTTTCATTGTTCATCTTTCTCCCTCCTTTGAGGACTAAGCCATACCAACAAGTTGCTCATCCTTAAGCTCGTATCCTTTATCCTCTTTCTCACTATCCTTTCTTATAACGCGGCCACTGGTCTCTTGAAAACCACCTCCATCGCATGGAAAGCACTTTCGTAGATAGAAAAGACTAGTCGCAGTTAAAACCACTGTGACTACAGATGGAGGAAAGAAAGGAGAAGAGATTCAATTAAGGAAACAAGGATAGTGCTAATGGCCTTTGGGGAATAGCCTTTTTCTTTTAAAAGAAAATTTTCTTGAAAAAATGCTTCTTTGTAAACGATTTTCAAATAGTTTTCAGAAGGTCTTTAAAAACTTTTGCCCAGTCTGGTAACCTGGCTCTGATACCAAATGTAACACCCCACCTCCGCTAGGGTCACTCACAAAGGGAATGCACTAGGTTTGGAGGAGTATTATTGGTAAATATGCACAGAAATATTACAAGACATAACATATATAAAATAGCGGAAGTAAAATCAAACTTTCATAACATGAATAAATAAGGTCTAAAGCCTTTTACATCAGAGTACATCAAAACCTGTCTTGCAATAATAAAGAAGCATAAAGACTTTTTCGTAAATTATTCCCCAAGAAAAAGCAGTAAAATAGCCATAGCCAAGAAAAATCCAAGCCATCCATGATGACCTTCAAGCAGAAGAAGTCCGAACTAAACAACAGTATTTCCTCCCTGTAACCTGGGGGGGAAACGGAAGAAAAGAGGCGAAACAAAACGGGTCAGTCAAAAAGACTGAGTAAGCCCTATCTACTATTAGTATAAAAACTAGTAAAGTTAACTGACATGAGAAACTGAGATGAACATAAGCATGATAACAAGATAGATAAGCTAAATCAAAATAACAGGATGAACTACTGAACTCAGATAAACTAGGGTGTCGTGATAAACTACGGTGTCAAGATAAAACAAGGTATCACATTGTCAGGTTTCTATCAAGTATAATATCCCAAGATATCTATCGCGTATAATGTCCCATGGCATCTATCCTGTATATCCGCTCTGCACCTACCGTACTAGTACCCCAACTGTATTACGTGTTATCCGTGAATGACCCTTACTCAAAAGTCGGGTAATGGTCCGTGTCAACCTAATATGCCGCATGTATAGGTTACTCAACTCATATGTTTCTTTCCATGTATAAGTTCAGTCCTTTGTCGTAGGCTGTACGGGCTTTCCCATGTAAACGGTTTATCCTTGAAGTTGTTTTGGACTGCAACCCTTGATCTAGTTGTGTTTCCTTACCATGAACTATCGCGCGTCCACTTAGGATTTATGCCACCTAGGACCGCTAGGGATTATGCTACCTAATGAACGTTTCCGTGTCTCGGTTTGGGTTTTGGCCACCTAGGACCACTAGGGATTACGCCACCCGTCAACCGCGCCCTTGATCCCACGTATGTATCGTGAATCGTTTTCCATGTCTAGATGCACATGTTCCCCAATGTGCCATCCGAGTTCCGTGCCAGGGCAAATCAAGAAATACGGAACTCGGTCGGGAGCTTTAAATCGTCTGCCGATGAAGATATCAAGGTCTGTTTTTGTACCCGTGGCTATGGTCCTACGTGACCCCTCCCTCAACTACTGAAAGGCAATCCAAGAAAAATCATGTATAAGAACCACTCCACGGCCCCACTATAGCCCACTTTCCTACGGGCCAACCTCACCTATGACTCGATAGCAAGCACATGGTCTGTTGGGGGTTCCCTGCCTTTCCGCACGTACACGATTGACTAAAGATGGTAGGTAGTCGGCGATGTGCTATCCAGGGCAAAAACAAGAATCGTCGACTCCACGCTAATCCATCCCAGTCTTTAGGTTGCTCGCATAGCAACCAAGGCATACTCTTGGTCCTTCTAACGCAGACCTTAACCTCTCATGGGCCTAGTATAATTACCTGGCAGCCCACAGAGGGATCCCAAGAATATCCTCACGTCCCCCGAAGCTTCCACTTCGGCACCCAGTGCGCTGGAGCTTTTATCCAAGTCAGATAACTTGCTCCCCCTCGTATACTAAGCGATGACCTACCGTATCAGGTTACTCATCGTTTTGGGAATTAGTCCTATGTCCTTAGCTAAGAATTATTACTTAGTTACCCTTAACTAAGGTTTACCACTTAGCTTCCTTTCCCGTTATCCTTGATTAACCACGGTTTTCTACCTAGTTCTTCTAGCTAGGGTTTGTCTATTGGGTTAAGTGTTATCATTCAAGTCCATGACTTAACCCGCCCACGAATCACGTCAAAGATTGGCTAAGTATTTAAGTTCAAGACTTAGTCCCACAAGTTGGTTAAGTGTACCCAGAGGCTCATGACTTAACCCTATCAAGTCAAATTGGTCAAGTACTAGCTTACCTTAATCCTATCGGATTATCTTGCTAGATCGATTAAGCATAGATTATCTTAATCCCATCAAATTATCGAGTCGGATTGGTTAAGTATAGGTTGGCTTAACCCCATCCTCTAATCGTACTACAATGGTTAAGTATATTCTAAAAATGTCTTGTGACTTAACCTTATCAGGTCCGCGTATTAGATTGGTTAAGTGTAAGTTACTTAACCCCATCAAATCATCATGTATAATTGGTTAAGTATAAGTTGCTTAACCCCATTAAATTATCACGTTAAGTTGGTTAAGTATTGGTTACTTAACCTCATTGAATTACCGAGTTTAAATTGGTTAAGTGTTTAACTTAACCCCATCGAATTACCGTGTTTAGATTAGTTAAGTGTGGATTACTTAACCCCATCTAATTACCGTGTCGGATTAGTTAGGTGCAAATTACTTAACCCCATCCCCTAATCATCTTGTATGGTTAAGTGTCATTAAGAAAACTTACTTAACCTTGCCAAATTATCATGTTGGATTGATTAAGTGTTGGTTAACTTAATCCCCGTCCACTAGTCGTATAAAAATGGTTAAGCGTCATTAGGCAAATCAAATCACTTAACCTACCCAACCTTGTCATGTTGTGTTAAGTATCATTAGCCTAACCAATTTACTTAACCCATTTACCCATGTCATATTTGGTTAAGAGTCATTAATCAAATTAACTTAACCCTATCATGTGGCATTAATTACTTAATGCACCCCAACCTCTCACATTAGACTTTGTTGTGGTTACTAGTTAAGCCGGTCGGTTCCGGGTAGCTTTACACCACAACTTGGTCTAACCTCGGGTTCAAGCACAACATGACCAACTTCTCACATTGGGTCCTATTGTTTGCAACTACTAGTTAGGCCGGTCGGTTCCGGGTAGTTTTACGTTGCAAACTCAACCCAACCTCGAGTTGGCCACTTTCATGTTTAGTCTAGTGTCATGTTCATAGTCAAGTTTTCAAGCAATTGGGTAGACCTAACTTAATAGGTAAATTCCCAATGGGTAGACCTAACTTAATAGATAAATTCCCAAGCTTATGTTTTTATGCATACTTACATGTCAACTTCCATGTTATACTTCAAGTCATGTTTTCAATTATAAACACATGTCATATTTAACGTTACATGTTGTCATGTTTATACCCATTTACCCAAGTCATATTCATGTCATTATGTTTCCCCATAATGTGACCCCAACGCTTTTTAAACTAGCATATACGTTCGCAACAACGTGATGGATTAAAAGAAGAGACTTGGCAAAGAAATGACAAAAATGGGTATTAAGCCACAAGTTAATCATGGTGGCAAATGAGGCACAAATGTGTTCATTAGCTTGCATGTTACATTCTTAAGCCTCAAAAACATGCATCAACCCAAACTTGGTACATAAGCGAATCATGGTGACAAAAGACATGGAATGATGGCTAGAAACTCGCATATATCATCATATAAGGATTATGACTTCATATGCAAGTTGACATAATGATTATGAAAATTCTCATGTTGCATAATGCAACATTTCAACATAAAGGTTGTGGCTTTTAGCTCATAAGATCAAGATAATGACTTCATAAACTTGAATAACATGATAGCATGCATCATTCTAATTAATCAAACCCAAACTTTCAACATGAACATTTAACTTCATAGTTAATATCTAAGAGTAGGGAAGGGCTTACATTGCTATGAAGGCCTAAATCGATTAAACTAAAGCTTGTGAGGAAGCCTATGCATGCCATCACCCAAAAACCCAAAGTTGGATGCCCCAAATCAACAAAAACACCATCTTTATGAACAAAGATCAAAGCTTTTGCCTTGAAATCAACTTGAGAGGCTCTCATACTAACATAGAAACTCTCTAACACTCTCATGATCATGAAACCTCTCATAGAAATGAAGTGGAGGCTAGGATTTTGAGTGGAGGCCATGAGAGGAGCAATTTTGCCATAGTTTAGTTGCATGAATGAATAATGAGGATTTAGGATAGGTTAGGGTCTTATTTATAGATTAGGCAAGTGTTTTAGGCCATAGGATTAAACCTAGATTCAATCCAAGCCATCAAAGCATGTCTTGGGGAAGAAGTCAAGTGTAGGAACCATCTAGGGCCTTTAGATTAAAGATGAACCATGAGAACCATCCAAATGCAAAATCTGCATTTGACCGAATCGGCCCACGGGTTGACAGCCAAACACCCTGGATTAACCCCTAGTCGACCCAGCGAGCTCGGGTCGACCTCAAAAATCGGCCGGTTCGGTTATTCCCCTCTCCCAATTCGCTGTTTTGAACATTTTTGCATATTTATTTATTTAATTTTCAATTATATATATATATATCAATATATATATATTTCTCTGCGCAACCCATTTCACTTAATTAAGTATACTTTAATTTGGGAATTTTTCGTGAAACTTCGCGAGGCCATATCTTGGTCATACGGACTCCGATTCTCGAAAGCTCAGACTCTATTTCGCGTATTTTTCCGAGACGAACGCAATGGCATAGCCCGTTTTACTTGATTCAGAATTTAAAATTAAATTCTGCCTTGATTCTCGTCTTAACACGTTATCGAAAAATACGGGTTGTTACAGGAAACATGAAACACGTTATGAATTCCCGCCATCTTGTGTGGCAACTCAACTTTATATGCCAAATTCCCAACTTGCTCGAGAACTGGGAATGGGCTAACAAATTTTGGTTCTAATTTGCCTCTCCTACCAAATCGAATCACGCTCTTTAACGGAGAAATCTTGACAAACACCAAGTCACCAACGGAGAAATTAAAATCTTTTTTCCTCTTATCATCATAACTCTTCGGCCTATCTTGGGAAACCTTCATTCGCTGTTGGATAACCTTGATCTTATCTGAATTTTCTCTTATCACATTTGTCCCAAGCACAAATTTCTAACCGGTTTCTAACCAACATGATGGTGAGTTGCACGGTCTTCCGTATAAAGCTTCAAATGGAGCCATACCAATACTAGGCTGATAACTATTATTATATGCGAATTCCACTAGATGCAAATGGTCATCCCATGACCCTCCAAAATCTAATATGCAAGCTCTTAAGAGATCTTCTAATACTGGATTCACCCTCTCTGTCTGACCATCGATTTGAGGATGGTAAGCAGTACCGAGATGTAATTCTGATCCTAAAGCCTCTTGTAAGCTCTTCCAAAATCTACTAGTGAACAACGGATCTCGGTCACTTACAATGCTTTTGGGTACTCCATGAAACCTCACCACCCACTTCATATACAGTTCTGCTAACTTAGCTGTTATTCTATTTGACTTGATGGGTATAAGCCTTTCACTCTTGGTCAATTGGTCCATAATTACCAAAATGCTATCATGGCCCGATCTAGTCCTTGGTAACCCATCAATGAAATCCATTGAGACTTGTTCCCATTTCCATTCGGGAATTTCTAATGGTTGCAACAAACCACTAGGTTTCTTTTGCTCAGTTTTAACTAGCTGGCAGTTCATGCATTTGGATATAAACTTCCCAATGTCTCTTTTCATCCCTTCCCAATAGTAGGCCTGCTTTATGTCTCGATACATCTTGTTACCACCGGGATGTATAGTCAGTTTTGAGTGATGACATTCTCCAAGCACTTCATCTCTCAATCCATTAACATTGGGCACAACTAGTCTCCCATTCTTTCTATGCCATCCATCTCGATCAAGCCCATACTTGTTCATCTCTTCGTCTATACCCATCTCTAACTTAGGGATGATTTCCAATAGATTAGGATCTTCCCTCTGCCTGGAACCAATCCGCTCAATCAAAGTGGGTCTGATCATCAAACTTGCTAGCGTTATTGAATCCAATTCACACTTTTGGTCTGAAATCATACCCAGCGATATACTCCAGTTGCTTCCATTCCAGAAACATAGCCCCTAAACCGGCATGTCTCCTGCTCAATGCATCAGCTACTGCATTGCCCTTTCCTGGTGTATATGCGATATCAAAATCATAGGAAGCCAATAATTCTAACCACCTCTGGTATCAGAGATTTAGATCCTTCTGGGAGAAAAGGTACTTTAATGACTTATGATCGGTAAACAACTCGAATATTTCTCCCAAGAGATAATGTCTCCACATCTTCAATGCGAATACGATCGCTGCCAATTCCAAATCATGGGTAGGTTATCTTTTCTCATGCGGTTTCAGCTGTCGACTAGCATAGGCTACAACCCTACCTCCTTGCATTAATACAGCACCTAGTCCGGTACCACATGCATCCATATATACTGTCATCTCTTCATTCCCTTTAGGAATGACTAACACTGGCGAACACATCAACTTTTTCTTTAGGCTCTTGAATGCATTTTCACAATTTCCATCCCAGACGAAAGCTTGATTCTTCTTGGTCAACTGAGTTAACGGTGCCGCTATCTTGGAGAAGTCTTGGATAAACTTAAGATAATATCCAGCTAATCCCAAGAAACTTCTTACGTCTGTTGCATTGTACCGTAGCCACCTTCGCAGGATCCATGGCCCAAGAATCTCACTTCCCTCCTCCAGAAGTGACACTTAGAAAACTTTGCTTTCAATTGATGTTTTCTCAACACCTCCATCACTACTCCCAAATGTTCCTTGTGTTCTTCCTCTGTCCTTGAATAAACAAGTATATCGTCCACGAACGCAAGAACAAACTTATTCAATTGATCCATGAATGCCTATTCATAAGATCCACAAAATATGCTGGTGCATTGGTCAACCCGAATGGCATGACCAACCACTCTAAAATCCAGACGGTGTCCGAAATGTCGTTTTAGGAATACTCTCAGCTGCTACTCGGAGCTGATGAAATCCTGTCGTGAGGTCCAACTGGGAGAACACTCTTGCTCCCTCTAGTTGATCAAACCAATCATCTATCCACGGAAGAGGATACTTATTCTTTTTAGTCACTTTATTCAACTCGCGATAGTCCACACATAAACGAAGGGAACCATCTGCCTTAGTAGCAAATACAACTGGTGCTCCCACTCGGAAACACTTCTTCTGATAAATCCCTTCTTTAAATATCGCTTACTTGCACCCCGAGCTCTCGCTGCTCTCTTGGTGCCATACGACGAAGTGGCATCACTATAGGTATGGCATATTTCACTAAATCAATACGGAACTCAATCTCTCGGTGTGGTGGAAGTCCATTCACTTCCTCAAAGATATCTGGATACTGGCCAGCAATGGGAATCCTTGATAACTCATCTTGCGGATTGTCGAGGGAATTTAGAAAACTAGCCATCACCTCATCACTAGGTAGGCCACCAAACACTACCCTCCGCCCATCATCCACCCTAATAGTCACCGAAAATCCCTCACAGTATACCACCACCCCATATCTTTGGAGGCAATCGACTCCCAAAATAATGCCAAACCCCGTAAAGCCCAAAACAAAGCAATCACAAGCAAATATACATCCATGACTCGATAACACCAAATTTCGACAAATCGTACTAAGGCTAGTCAAACCACCAATCGGGTTCGTCACAACTAAAGGTCTATCTACTATCTCCGGTTCCAATCCTAACCTATCTACCAGGTCACTAGATATGAAGGAACGAGAAGCCCTAGTATCAAACAGTACTCGAACAGGAACATCATAAACAGAAAGCATACCTTGAATGATGACATTCTTTCCTTTCTCTGCCGCAGTTGGGGCATTCGACGAAGAAGGAACAACATTAATAGCATACGCTTTCACAATCTGCTTCTCTTTAGGGGGTTGCGGACATTTATCCTTGTGCTGTCCCACTTGGCCATAGTTGAAGCATTTCCTGTCCGCTGGCTTTGCTCAGCGTTCTTTAGCATAGTGGCCCTTCTTGCCACAGCTAAAGCACTCTATGTCTTTCTTGTCTCTCGTTCTCTGACCATCCTTGGTCTGACTCTGCTTCCTTTTATTCTAAGAATTATTCTTGCCTCCACCGCTTGCTTGCGGCTTTGGCCCTTCTGCAGATGCAACAGCGACTTCAGCCTTGGGCTTAGGATAAAGGCTCTCTGATCTCAGTGCTTTCCCAACAATTGATTCAAAAGTCTCATCGATATGGTTTATAAGCCTTTCCCCAAGTATTGATCTAAGCCTATTATGAACTTCTCATTCTTCTTCTCGGGAATGTCAATAAGAGATAATCCATACTTCGATAAAGTATCGAACTCAGCAATATATTCTAAGACTGCCTTACCATTCTGTTTAAGCTCCAAGAACTTCCTAAACAATTCTCGGGCCTCGAGCTGATCCCAAGTAACTTGATCCTCAGGGGTAGCTGCCTTAATAGCATTCCACCAATTCATAGCCCGTCCTTGCAGCTGATGGGATGCTAGCTTTCTCTTCATCGCGTCTTCGACTTCCAGATCCTCGAAGATACGCTCACAACTATCAAGCAAATCCTGAACTTCTATAGCCGATTCCGTTCCGTGGAACGACTTCCCACTAAGACTAGTGTAATCCTTATAGAGCTTGGCGAAATCAACCCTAGGCGCCTGCACTGAAGCACCACCACCATTTGCAGCATTAGGAGCTGCCATCTGAACATCCCAAAGCATCTCTCTCATGAAGTCAGTGAACATCGTCCTCATATCAGGAGCATTCCTATTATTAGCTACTGAACCAGTACCCCTCGTATATCGGCTCATCGTTCAATCTGTAAAGAGAAGACGATCAACCATCTCTTCAGTGGTTCCAATGCAGTGCGACTCCATCCTTAGATATACTAATAGTGTATATATATAGCTTTTGAAAACCCAAAATATAACAAATACATGCTCTCATATACGTACTACCTCTTCCTGGTGTCTTTCCCTAGGTTAACTACGCAACCTAGAGCTCTGATACCAAGTGTGACGGCCTACCCCGCACCAGCCGACATTTCCTTGAAATGCACTGTGAGACATTCTTCCGGTTCCTTGTTAGCTCAAATTCCTTTCTTTGGCGACCGTCACGTGCTGGTTGGATATCGGTACAGCGCATTTCAGGGAAATGTCGGATGGTGCGGGGCGGGCCGTCACAGCCAAGATGCATTACAACAAAATGACCCTATTACAACGGTGGAAAACCGTTGTAATATACATTTTACAACGGTGGGCTAACCGTCGTGTATTAAGAAGTTGTAATAGACTAAGACTTTTTATAACTTTTTTGCACCGTTATAATATGTATATTTTACAACTATTTTCCACTATTGTAATAAACTTAATTACAACTTTTATTTTACAGTTGTAATATATCCACAAATTATATGCATAAGAATATATATATACATATATATATATATTTATTTAACATGTGCAACAATAAATAGATAAATAACATACGAAATATATGTAAGTTTGAAGGCATCATAATCCATTCATTGATAAAAATCACAATTTTATATCCAAAATACAAATTATAAATAATATACCACATAAAAATGTATAAATTACAACCATGTCCTCCTAATTTGCCACATCTTATATTGGATACATCACAATGAAACGCTAAATGAAACACAATGTAGATGATCAAAAAGTGTTCCATTTGGCGAATACTCAAACACCGTCATCCTTGTAAAGGGTTCATTATCCTCGCAGTAATCAAGAAGATTGATGAAGTTTTTGTGGTTTACTTTTGAAAGCGCATCTATCAAGGGTGGGAAACCTTTTTTCTGAAGCACAATTCTAATCGCTCTTACAATTCAGCAGCAGATTTATTATCGTAGAAACGACACCAATCTTAACACCACTGGATATAGTGCCTTTATAAAGAATTCATGATGAAAACGAAGTGATGATATTGCTGAAATCCTCGCAAAGCTGCTTCTAACTCTGAATGGTTTCAATTTTGGCACTCCTCTTACTAATGCTTTCTAGAACAGGCCACTTAGTCTAGTCGTTCTTGGACCAATAGATCAGCCTATCTTTCTATGGAATATAACACATAATATTGCACTTATAAGGAGAATGGTCTTGCAATGCTTCAGGTATTGAAATGTCTTCGTTATTATATCAGTCTCAGACTTCAAGAAAGTATAAAGGATATCAACTTATCTTGTTCTTTCATGGATCTGTATAAACTCTACAAAACTAAACCAGCCATTCACTTTATAAAAAGCTACTAAAAACATTAGGTAATAATTTTACCAAGCATTATTTTCAGCTCTTAAAATATGTACAAACCTTTGAATTATTTTACGGTGTTTTTTTTCATATTAAAAAAAATGGTATAAAGTAATACAATTTATTGCACATACACGCAGATACTAAGGCGCCATGTGTTTCTCAATGAGACTTACCAGAAAACTATTTTCCGTAATACCACATCTGATAAGAAAATAGTAATCTATCACTTCCTTCATATGTACTTAGGACGTATTTCTATTAGCTTTGCCGGTCCATATTATCAGATATAGGACATAACTTAAGAATTAAATATAAGTTCACTCATATATCAACAATTTAAAATCAAAGAAAAACTTGTATATATAATGCACATATCTGCAACACAAAGATACCTTGAAGGAAGAATGGTGTAGCCTCCGCGGGTAGATTCAAAATCCATAACTGATATAGCTGATTCAACAGTTACATTCTTTTGATTATCCCATTCAGCTTCGCAAGAATTCAGTGCCCACTCCGTGAATTAGAACCAATACCAGCCAAAGGATTAACAACAAAATTGTTTCGAGTTCTGACTCTTTGCTGATAAATTTGCTCTCCTCTTTGTTCAACCAATACTCTCATATCAGACATTTTTGGATTTGCAGATAACATATAACCGTCATCAGTACTTCTTCTCCAATATTTTGGACTGAGATATTCAACACCAGAGAAATGGCAACATTTTTGTGTGGGTTCATCGATTAGTAACGGCCAAGAAGATACTGCCAAATCACGAGATATCTCATCTAAGGTCAATTCTATGCTCTGCACTTTGGTTTGCAATGTACTTATGCCACTTTGAGAGCTTCCCATTAATATCTGAACAAGGTCAAATAACCCAAATTGTTGCTTCTTGATTTTTAACAACTGATTACGGATGACAGACAAAATATTGTCTTTCTGCATTAATTTACGGTTATAGTTATGTGCACTACAACCAAATAACACGACCCTGACATCCAAACCCAATCAATATCGTACCCACTTCACAACAACCACCATGGCACTCCCTCATCATACCAGATTTGCATCCACTTTCATCCTCAGCTACAGTAGAAAAAGTACCAAATTCACCTGTCGAACTTCAACATTCGATTAGATACCTAAATCAAATATAAAAAAAAACTAAATCAAACCCAGTACCAAAGTTTAAAAAAAAACAACTGCCAAATATCCAAAAACCCGAAATCCACGAAACCCGCTTTCATCACGGTGAGCCCTTTCACGTTGTCTTCCATCTACAAATACGATGAGTTTATCGATTTGGATCTGATGCCAAAATAAGTCGAAAAGATGATGCGAATTCGGGTTGAAGAGCAGATGCGAATATTTTGATTTGGTATGAGGATTAAGATAATTAAAAGGAGGGAAATTAGAGATTTTACGCGATTTTGTCTGTAACGAGATATGATGTGTTTTGGTTTTGAAAAAGTAAATAAATTGGAGATGGATTTGAAGAACGCTCACGAATATGATGACGTGGAAAACAAAGCGGTGTAACTGGGAAGTTGCAAAGTGATATAATTAGGAATCAGCACATCGATGGAAGTTTTAAAATTTGAGTTAAGAGCGAATTTTTCCTATGTTGGAGCCAAAAATTTGGTTGCGCTTAGCCTTGATTTGCAGTGGAGCGACTTCATTGCTGATCAATTTGATTTTTGGCACAACATTTACCTGACCTTGCATGCTTCTCATGATAGTTTTCTTTTTTCTTTGTTGAACTTTGCTTACATTTGGTTGCTTTGGCATGAACGCAATTCCAGAAAATTTAACCATAAACTGAAATCCCCTAACAGTATCATTTACTCTATTCTCAATTTTGTCTATGACTGGGCAGGCATGGAGCGCAAGGGGAAGATTGAAAGCATGCTGACCGTGTGCGCAAGCGGATGCGGTGCATTACTGGTCCACGCACTTGATGGGGATTTTCACTGGCTTTGTATTTGGCTGTCATGTATTTTGCTGTATAATGTAAATTATGATGCTTAGTTTCTTTTTGTCAGGCTATATTGTCGCTGGGTTGTAGCGATGGCCTGTTTTTTGGCTGTATATATGTTGTACATACACGTACTGCTACTTTATGCTACTTTATGGATGCTTATATATATTAGGCGTGAATCATGCTGATTCACTACCTTTTCCTTCAAAAAAAAAAATCAATATGGCGAGAAAATTTTGAGATCTAATCGAATTGTCTTGAACATGTATCATATAAGTTAATTAAATGTTGTTTTAAAAAAAAATGTTGTATATATATGGAAAATGTTTAATACAGAGGGAAGTGGACCATTAATCTCATCCACTAATTACTATTTTGAAAGTTATTTAATATGGTAAGTTAAATAATATATAATAGCTATTTAATAATATTATAATTTTTCTTTTTTTATTTTATGAAAAAATGTAGTAGAATATTATATAAATTGATTGAAATTTTTATTAAAATATTTAAAAGTAATTATTTAATTATTACTTCTTAATTAGTGATTCTTACTTCTTATTTATTGATTACTAAAATTAATTCTTCTTTACTACAAACTAATTTTTTTTCATTTCTAACAATAATACATAATTATTATTTATTAATTACTAGATAGCGAAAAGAAATTATTAATATTAGTTATTACATATTTTCAAATAAATTATTTATTATTATTATTAAACAATAGTTATTGAGTATTAATATTTTTTTAATTATCGAATTTTTATTAATTATTAATATGGTATTTTTGTTGTAGTGTAGTCATGTATTACAACAGTCAAAAAATAAAAGTTGTGATAGGCTTTTATTACAACTGTCAAAATTACACAGTTGTTAAAAATAAGTTTATTACAACTTTTCTGGAAAAAAGTTGTAAAAAAACATTTATTACAACGGTGATTTTACCGCCGTTGTAAAATTAAAATTGTAATATGGTGTTTTTGTTGTAGTGATGGTTGGACTACTAAACCTTCAATTTCTTTCTCATATGGTGTTCAAATTCAGCAAATGAATACACTATCCTGATCAGAAAAACAAGCCCGTCGCAATAGAGCAAATCTCATCATCAAATTCCAGAAGATCAATTCAGAATTCAGAGAATATTGAAGAAATGGATCTAAAAACCAGGTACGCCTTAATTAGTTTTTAAATTTTCGGTTGAATAGACGATATGTTTGCTTTGCTTTGAATTTGAAATTTAAAACTTAAAAAATGCAAACTTGAAATTTAAAAGTTGAAATTTAAAATTCAAATTTGAAATTTAAAATTTAAAATTTAAAATTCAAATTTGAAATTTGAAATTTGAAATTCAAATTATTAATAAAATAATAAAATAAATTTTGAATTTTCAAACTTCCCTCCAGTCTTTCAATAAGAAAATGCCAATTCAAATTCTGGTTATTAACTTTATCTGTCTACTTTATTTCGTATACCTTGTTTCTAAATATATATGTATATAAAGTATATAAAATAATTATATAAACATGTTAATATAATATACAAAGTTAAAAAAACTTTTTGATATTATTATAAAATATAAGTTTATATATCTTTTATATGTAGTTTAAACATTCATAGTTTAAACTTATATTTTCACAACAATTTTTGGGTTACATTATCATAGATATTATTTGAAACTAAATACTAATTTTGATTTCTTGATTTATTAAGATTTACGGAACTTGTATTTTCTAACTTAATATTTTGGTATATATAATATATGATTTTTATAACTTAAATATATAATATAGGAAGTTATAGTTCTATAGTTTACTTTATTTCATTAAAATAATTCTATTATAACTATAGATTTCTTTTGTAGTTTTAACATATAAATGGTTCTTTAGTAATTAATATTTTTTTTGATTTCTAAAGTTTAAATGAAAAAATTGATTTGTATCAACAGATAAATGATAAATTAAATTTTAATTCTTTTTAAATCAATTTTATATACAATTATGAATATATGTTTATTGTCTACTTTATATAATTTTATTCTCTCAAAAAAGATCTTCAATTCTTACTATATTTACTCTACTAATATTATTTAACTCCATAATTATTTTGAATATTTTACTACTTATCATGAATATTTTTTAAAACTCTTATCTTTATTATTATTTTAATCACTTTCATTAGTATAATTAACCTAAGTCTAGAAATTAACATTATCCTTGTTTAAATCAAATAATTTATTATATGCATAATAGTTATATATTACTTTAAGTATCTTTTATAAAAATCCATATCATCATTCTATATATTATTACCATTACACATCTTATTTCATATCATTACACTGCATCTCAAATTATAATCATTTACACAGCAAATTGCATTTCATTCAATCACTTCATATAATTTTGCATATATCATACTGCATTATTACCAACACACTACATTACATGTTAACTTTAACTCCACACATAACAAGTATATAGTATTTAAAGTTTTTATTAGAAATATAAGATTATTAATTAAATACATAACATATGTACTTTGTCTTGATTAATTTGATTAAATTGATTGACTTATTTGGTTTGTTTGATTGAGATGAATAACTTAATTTACTTACTTGACATGGTTAAATTTCATTAGTGGTTGATAGGTTTGTTAAAAATATACTTATGAATTTATAGTTGATAGGAGCTTTATAGGTTTAGGATAGATAGAAATTACAAGAAATGTTTAGTTTCATGTTTGAGTTGATATTTTGTGACAACAAAACTTAAATTGATTCATTGGTTAAATTGAATTACTTTACTTATATCATAATTTTAAGGATATCTTATCAGAGTTATTTCTAAGTCTAGATTAAGGTCTTATTATAGTTTTAAGGGAACTAGAGTATAAGATAGGCCATTGGTTAGTAATGACCCCTAACAATTGGAGGTTTAGTCTTGTATTAGATTAAGGGGGAGTTTTATAGTTTCTAGGTTTAATTAAACTGTTTATTAACACATATTATTCAATTTGATTGTTTGAACTAATTGCTTAAATAGATTGCTTGAATTGCTTTCTTGAATTGCTTGTTTGGATTGATTGTTAGAATTGATTACAAACATTGATTAGATTGCCTTGTTTATTATTCTTTTATTAGACTAGTATAGTCACAATTTTAGGGGGATTTATAATCTTTTAGGCTTATAGTCATAGAGTTAGAGGGAGATATAAAGGTATCATAGAATCAGGGATAGTTATATAGAATATTACAATAGTATATGCATAGATAGATATAGGATTTAAGGGGAGTATTTTATAGATTTAGGACTCAAGGGGAGTACTTTACTTTAGTATAGGAATTATTTAAATAGTTCTAGGATTTATGGGGAGTACTTTTAGAATTTCTTTTTGATAATGCCAAAGGGGGAAAAATTATAAAATATAGGCATAGTTTATAGGATTCTTACAGACAGGGGGAGCATAGAAGGGACATCATCAAACAGGTATATACAGGTATGATATTTTATAAAATAAGGTTGTCATCATCAAAAAGGGGGGATTGTTGGAGAATGGAGTTTTGATGACAACAACCTTATTTCAATTACCATTGATTATAAAATATATACTAACATCTTTATCTATAATATATATACACACATATGCAGGATTTGTATACAGGAATTAATACTGAAGACTGTACAGTTTAAGAGCTTTTAGAGATTTAGAATTCTGAGTAGATTCAAGACTCATGAGTAATCAAGATTTCAAGAGTTCAAGATTAATATAATTATAGAGTCTATTTGTAAGACTCTAAATAGCACTCCAGGTTCAAATTTTGATTTTTCAATTCTTTCCTCAATCCCTTCTATTTTGTTTTTCTATTTTATTCTCAATCCTCTCTATTTTGTTTTTATACTTGTTTCTATTTTTATTCTTTTTTTCAAACTTAAGTTTTTATATATACTTTATTTATATTTTATAGTTTAAAACCTTATAATTTTATAATTATATTTATATAGTTTAAAAATATGTTTTCATATATTTTTCTATCATATAATATTGATTTACAACATTAGAATTTTACTCAAGAATTTCCAGAATTAATTTTATATCAAAACTCTTGAAAAATGCTTTGAAAATGAAATTCATACATGAGTATGTCGACATAGTAAAATATGTATGTCGACATATAATAGCTAGTTTTCTAAATTTAAAGGGTAGTGTCTTTTCACTATTTGAAACGCTTCAGAACTGTTGCAACCCTTCATTATTTATAAAAAGAGGTTAAAACCGAATTTTCTAACATCTCCTTTTATCCTATCATTATTCTTAATCTTTTTTATGGTTTTTACACTTATACTCTGCCGAATTCACTTCTGATTTGATAAAACTTCTTCTCTCTACACTCTCTACTCTCTGAATCAAGTGCTAATGAAGAGTTATAGGGCTGTTTTGTAATTGCTTGGGTTGAAAGACCCTGTTTGTAAGTCAAAGAGTAAACGATTTATCCTTGTAACCGTGAAATCAAGGAATAGGAGTCGGTGTGCCCTTGTTGAGCCGTAAAATAAACGGATAGGAGTCGGTGTCTCCTTGTTCAGCCGTGAAATAAAGGAGGTTGTATTTGGCTATCTGAAAATAGTAATAAAACTCAGCACAATCCAGCGTTGTGCGGGACTGGACGTAGGAGTGATCCGAACCAGTATAAAATCCGGTGTGTTCATTCCTTTTCTGCACTTTTTTTTCTATTTATTTTTCATCTGTGTTTATGATTGTGTTTATGGTGTTTGATTCATCCCGTAGTTCTCTCTAGTTTTTAGTTCTATTTAAATCCTTATAAACACTATTCACCTCCCTAGTGTTTGCTTTGCCTGAACGATCCATTCCGCTATCCCTAACATATAAGTGATTGATGGGTCTACCTATTTTGTACGTGATAAGGGGCATCTACTATCTCCTGCATTATACATCATTAGGGTACAATACTGACGTTTTAAACCTTAAATGGTAGCCAGAAGTCTCCATGTTTAGTGCCCTCTAATGAGAAATAATAATGTTAGGAAACCACTTTATAGGTATTAAATGGCTGGAAAGATTGCCAATGTTACATAGATAATAAAGAAAATATTTAGAGTCCATCTAGTATGTCGAAAATGGTCCTAAAGGTTTATCTACCTTAAAAGGTATCAAGTGATTTGCTATATTGTTTTCCGATGTTTGGTACTATAGAGCCAAGTAGTACTTTTGCTTAGCGATAGTTTATTTATGCTATTATCGCTATATGACTCTAATATAGTATGATGCATGGATATGCTAATCTGATGTAATGGTTCATTATCAGCTAATTACTATCTCGCCTTTTTGTATCATTTATTTTGTTGTATTAACTTTTTCCAATTTGCAGTGAGATATACGATAGGTTCTTGGGTTGTTTCTTAATATTCAACCCTGATGATTGCCTTACATCTGGCTAGCATGATCGTCGCTTTCCTTTCCTATGAATTAGAAAAGCGCGACATTCGTAATAAATTCTGCAAGCATACAGGTGTGTAGCATACAGGTCGAACACAGGGAGGTGAATTAAATCAAATTATTTATCTAATCTCTTGGGCGAGTTAGACAAAACTTTGGAGGTTGATTTTGAAAATAAAACAAAACAAAATTAAAACTATAATTTGATTCAGAACAGATCTAACTGAACCGACGATCAAATCACAATTTCAATGGAAAAGCAATGAAACTATGAATCAGATTCAAATCTAATCAAATCCAATTTAACCTATGAACGCGATTAAAATGCAGAAAATAAAAGTGCAGAATATAAATAACAACAGAAAATAAAATTAGGATTATCGCTGAATCTAATCAGACGGTCAATCACTAATGAAAAGAAATGCAAAATACAAATAGTGTTCTACTGAATCTAATCGTGTAGACAACACTAATTGCTAAGAAATAGAAAATTGCATAAAATAAAGAAAAATGAGTTTTATTAATGAAGAAGAGAATAGAATGGGATATATGATGGTGGCTACAATGATATTACAAGGGTATATATAGGGTAGATAGCCAAACCCTAACCCTAACCCTAATGATAACTGGGCCTGGTCATTACATCACTAATTAGTTTACAATGAGAAACATAAATGGGCCTTAGATAAATAAAGCAAATTTGGGCCTTTTCTCTTTTCCTCTTGCTTCCTTGATACTTCTTCATTGATTTGTGATGTGCAAAGCCTTTTTATCAATCCTTTTCTTGTCCAACAGCAACTAGATGTGAGATCTTCATCTACAATTTTTCAAAATGTAAATATATATCAATTTCATCTCTATTTCTCTACTTTCCTGGTTGCATGCAGGCTGGGTTGGAATATCTGTAAAAGTAACAAAACAATACCCAAGTAATATTTATTTATATACAAAAGATAAGAAATAAGAGCATAAAATAAACACATTTCTATGTCAATCAAATACCCCCACACTTATCTTTTACTCGTCCTCGAGTAAAACAAGAAATGAAAAACTAACTAGATAGGTCACACTTTCGTAGGAAACACGATTGCATTGAGCGTATGCAACAAACCGTTAAACCTCTAGGTGTCCCTAGTAGGACGAGTGGTGTCTCGTGAGGGTTTTCAGTGGATACTACCCACAAAATCCAAATGCAATATGCTATGATTCTAATGAAACTACATGAATGCAATGGACATATGCAAATAAAAACGAAAAATGAAAACACGACTTATTTCAGGAAAGTGGTACAACAAATTAAGTTAACAATTTCTAATCAGTTGATTTTATTTTAGATATCTCAACTTATCACAAATTTTCAATATAAATCAAGTTTTCAAATGTTAAATTCCAGTTTGGCCAGTTAGTTCGGTTGATAACATAGTGCAGCCATGAAATAAATTTTTAGTTTGCTTGGCACAGTTTGCAAAGTGGTATTCTAATTTTCTCATGTATGGCTAGTCAAATCAATAAGGTCAAGAAGTGTTTGGGTATCATCGCTTATTCTTTATTCTATAAAATTTTAAGATTTATGATTAAGTACATACACCTGACTAAAAAGACAAAGGTTTACCACCCATGCACTGCCTCGCGGACTAACGGAGAGTGGGTAAAGAGCTTGGCGGATTGTGCAGGCCGACTTTGACTTTGTCAACAACGTGTCGGTAATCCTTAGGTGTCCAATCTCATAAAATGAGACCAAGATATTCCAACGCTGACTTTGTCAACAACGTGTCGGATAGAGCTTGGCGGGTTTGCACACCAACGCTCGATATACAAGCAATGTTGGATACCCTTGGATTACTATTATTTTTATTGAATTTATAAGCACAACAAGAGAGTCACGTGAATTCAACTTAACACAACCTAGTTTTAAAGACTTGACAAGCCATTATAAGTATTTTAAGTCCTCCACTTATTTAAACAAAGTCTACAATATAGAATAGATTTCATGGCCATCACCTAAGAATCTCCCTATGTACCGGTTACACTATTATCCCTCAAAATTAAACTTTTCATTATATTTCTTATTCGATCTAAGTTGAGAGAAAAAAATACTATCAACTGGTTAACAATCCTTAACTTATTTTGTTGTATCAATCTAAAATGAGTCGTATTTACCAAAAAAAAATTATGGTATGTTACTACAATCTAAAATGTATGATGGTCCTACTTAGATGGCTGAAAATAAAAAGAAATAAAAACAAAGAAAAATGAAAATGGATGAAATGCAGACTCCCCCCACACTTGAACTAAACAGTGTCCACACTGTGAACGTTTCCTAATTTTGAAAGATCGTACCCAAAGATGGATTAAATGCAAAATTATTTGCAGAATGAAATGCAATCTAACTATATGTAAGAATGGATCATATATACAATGATATATGTGTTTGCGGTGCACGCGATGCAAAGAATACCACCATCTTTTCCCCCCACACTTGGTTCTAGCCCTATGAGTCCCATTCCCACTATGTCTAGGCATGTTTTCTAATAAGCAAAGGTTTTTGAAAACCATATCATCTTTAAACCTAGATTTATAGTCTAGGAGATAAATATCCAGGGTCGTCCTAACATGAAGTTTTTCAACCAAGCCAGCATTCCAAAAGTAATTCATGTATTCAACAAATTTGTCAGTGTAATTTTTCAAAAATTTATGATCGTATATAAATTCAGTGAAATTTGAAATCCGAGTGTTGTTCAAGACTATGTGATCACATTTCTCATCATTAACTGACAATATATTTTCGACACTGACAATTTCAAGTTCATTTGAAATCTCAAAATTTTCAAACTTGGGTTCGTGGCCTAATTCTGTTTCATCCTCATTCGGCAACTCCTCTTCATTCAATCCAAAGAATTCATGTTCATTGAAATTCTTCTCCAACTCTGAGTTTTTGAAAAATTCAACATTTTCATTTTGTTCAACTTCTAGAATTTCAAGTTTTTCACAGCCTGAAAGAGGAAGGTCAAAATCTAAGCTTAAATCTTTTTTCTGAAAAGAGTTGAAGTCCAAATCATTTGTTGAATTTTGAAAATCTTCATCAAGATGATTATTCTCAATTTCCAAAGCCGTTATTTGAAAATTTTCAATGTCAGTAGAAATTGGATTATTTTCTGATTCATCGCTTGTTTGAATTTGATTTTGTTGCTCTTGTTGTTCTTTCAAAGATGTCAATAAACAAAGAAGTTCATCGGCCTTTTTATTTAGTCTTTCTTCCCTCTCTCTAAGAATGTTAAGACGATCGTTGATTTGAGAGCTCTCATTTTGGATTTCTTGATTCCCAAAATTATAGTCCACATCAATTTCACAATCAAAATTATTTCCAATGTGGTAGTTGTTTGAATTTTCAGAAAACTGACAATGATATTGGAAATCATTTTGATATGGGCTATAATTTTGAAAATTTTGGTTTTCAACCCCATAATGATGTGGATCAAAGCCATATTGAGATTCAAAGTAATTTTCATGTGGATGTGGCCCATACTCGAAATTGTTGAAATTTGAATTGAAGTCGTCATTTCGATAATAACTTTGAAAATGTTGGTCATTTTGAAAATATTGAAAATTGTTGGCATTTGGGTCGCGAAATTTTGGAAAATCTTGTTTTATGAGTTGCAATTCAGACTCATATTCTTCAAGAGGACGTCTACTCCGATTATTATCCCACAATTCTCTCAAAGATTTTTTCGAATCAGACATTTGAAATGAAATCACGGCAAGATAGAAATTATTCTCAATTCAAAATAATATAAAATAATGAGTTGTGCTCTATTAATTAACTGACTCAATTGGAAGGGGGAAGAGTGAAACGACCCGCAAATCCGTGCTATCTGAGTTGACTAAATACACCACACGTCCAACCCAAATAACACAGAAATACGACTCATTATTAGAAAGAAGTTAGAGGATGAGAAATAGAAAGAAAGAAATATTAGAATAGGAGAAAACGAAGATCACAAACTCACAGCGGAACGAATAAAATATATTATATAACATAAGCTTCGAAATACAAATCTGTTTTGTACATATATACATACCATCATCAGAGTACACATAACATTTGATCCAGCGGAAGTAACTCTAAATAACTAACGTTGAAGCCTCCTGCTTCAAGCTCCTTCAAGTGTATCTGTAAAAGCCTGAAACACTTGACTGCCCGTACAAATTTGGGCACCCAAGAGTTTAGGGAAAACAAACAAAACAAACTCTGGGTCAGTCATGGGACTGGTGTGAGTAAACTCCAACCACTTGTTTAACTTTCAAAAACTCTTTTCGGAAGAAAAGATAATAGTAAGACCAGCCCACACATAAACACGGACGGTTTTTACCTTACTATAACCCAAAACACTTTGATACGAAAATCCAGTGATATTATAATAATGTCTACATCAAGTAAATAACCAAATAGCAGAACGCTTGCATCTCACGCTCTACATATATAGTGTAAACTCAAAAACCGCATGGCGCTTATTGGAGATTGGATTTCCAACATGACAAGGTATGGAACCACCTTCCGATGATGTATCTCTAGAGGCGAATACACCTGGGTTCAACAAGAACATCTTGCAACCCGGCCCACACATGACCGACCACTCATTTCGCTTGAGTGTATCGAATGTATATCACCAACGGTTGGACTCAAACCACCGTTTCCCGAATGGGCAGAATCGATAGATTTAGAAACAAAAGGAATTTCTCTAGATAGGTGATTATACACCCTAATGGGTGCGACCCACATAGCCATGCTGCCTGCCCGATTTTTGTCCTTTCCTGGTTGTTGAGGCCTGAGGCTACGCATACTTACCATTCATTGATAACACAATCACTTTGAATGCCACATTGTCAGATCCGTTAATCACTAGTTGAGTTTGCACAAATATTCTGGATATTATGCTAAGGGATAAATCCGTTGCAACCATATATATTCATACAGACCAACCCATTTGATCATTGGAAATACTCTGTCAGACATTCGTCCATATACGTTCGTTCTGGGACTGAACGAAACCGAAGGCACTATTTCTATAAATAGAAAAGCCCTTGCACTTTACTCCGTCTTCAATATATTCAGCATACTTGGTTCGCAACGTTTATGCCGATACGGAGTGGTTCTTCGGATAATAATCCAACCGGTCTCTCCATATTGACAACGATGGTCAAAAACTCCGATAGTCTGTGTTTTAACTATCGAATAAAAACAAGTGTTCATCCAACATATCAAACAAATCACTGGGCTCTTTAATTAATATTTCATTAATTCTCTTTTCCATTTCCTTAACAATATTTGTTTACCAAATATTTCAATAATCAATCTTGGCCCTTTACGCTATTTTTGGTTTCGTTTCCTTATCGAATTCTATATATATCGATATATAGATTTCTAATTGTCAAATTTCTTAAAAATATTCTAACTCCTTAAATTTCCGGAAAAATTCGCCATAACCTCCCCTGTATCGGGAGCATCGTGAAATTTCAAATAGCTTCCCGGTATCTTCCTCAATCAAAAAGAAAAAGGAAAAGCCAAGCGGCTTGCCGATACGGCGCATAAAATCTCATATATGAATTAAACATGTACCTTTTCGTCGAGCACATAAATTTATAAACTTCATATACTCCATCCCATATCCGTTTAACACCTGTTCACCTGTTTCCAATTCAATTCAACTCAATCCATTCGTTTTAATTAAATTTTGAATCGTTTGAATTCAGTTTCGCTCAATTATTCTTTAATTAGCCCTTTTGTCTATTTCACTTCTTTGTTGAACCTAACATGTTCGAACAAAATATTTAACTCGTTCATAACCAAATCAAATTTCGATTTAAATTCTAGTTTCCTTTTCTATTTCGAATATAAATTTTTTAAATCGAATTTACTTATTCAAACCCCAATTTCCCTTCGAAAACTCGTTAACTAATTTCTATTCAATTTAGTTAATTCTATTCAATAAATCAAAATCTGGTTTCTGTTTCAAAAATCATATTCATTTACACAACTTGAATTCGCATATATTTTGCAACTCAACTCTGAAATTTTCTAAATAGAAACTTCGGATTTTATCGCTTAAAATCCTTTTATAATATTAAATAAACCATTATGGTTTTAAAACGATTCTGGCACTGCTTTTCTGAAAATTTGATTTTTGACATAACTCAAAATCTATACAACGAAATTCATATTTTTCTCTTTCATTAGAAAACCATTATCAAACCGGTCCTGACGTTTCTTGTTTCAAAGAATTTCGACTTCAATTGGGTTCTGTATATTCAATTGAAGTTCGAATCGCTATTTTACGAACTGCAGTGCTGCGGCGAGTTCGTTTTAATTATATATATATAAACTTTGTTTATATAAAATTCAACTCCCTTTCTGATATATATATATCATATATTCAAATCCATAATTTAAATTCCATTTGAATTCTATATTCAAATCTATTTTCATTTCAAATCCCATATTAAACTTCACTTTGAATTCAAATGCCATATTTACTTTTCTCTTGAATTCAAATTCAATATTTATACCTCTTTGGATTCAAATTCTATTTTATATCTCTTGAATTCCAATTCGGGATTTAAACTCCATTTTCAAACCCGTTTGCAAATTCCTATATTTAAAGTCTATTTGAATTCTCGAATCTTCCAACTTCATTTTAATTCTATTTGAAATTCAAATATTTAAACTCCATTTAAATTCTATTTAAAATTTAAATGTTTCAAATTCCATTTTCTCTTATTTGAAATTCCCAATATTTCAAATTACATTCTTCTTTTATTTGAAATTCCATTTTTGAATTTCCTTTATTTCAATCCCATTTGAATTCCTTTGAACTCAAATTCTATTTCAATTCCCTTGAATTCAAATGCTATTTCAAAACTATTTGGATTTCCTATTTTGAAATCCTATTTCAATCCTACTTTGAAATCCTACTTTCAAAGTTTATTTCAAATTCTATTTTTGAAATTCCATATTCAAACTTCTGCTTGAATTCCTATATTCAATTCCATGTTCCATTTTAATACTTGAATTTCTATTTCAAATCTCTATTCAAATTTCATATTTTGAATTCCATTTCAAATTTCTATTCAAATTTCATATTTCAATTCTTCTTTGAAATACTATATTTCAAATTCTATTTTTCATTCTAATTTCTTCTATTCTAATTCTATTTGAACTTCTATTTGAATTTCTAATATTCAATCTCCTCTTAAAATTCAAATATTTAAACTCCTTTTAAAATTCAAATGTTATACTCAAATTTCATTTGAGTTATATATTTAAAAATTTCCTTTCACGTCCTATTTGAAATTTCAATTAAAATTCCAAATTCGCACTTGTATTTCTATTTCTGAGTTATCAAGTGATAATTCCTTTCACTTCATTTATAACTTCGTTATAAAAGAATTATTTATAAACTTCGTTTATAAAGAACTACTTGTTTTATTTTTCAAAAACAAGTTTATATTTTATTTCCATTTAAAATTAAAATTCTATTTAAAAATAGAATTGTCCTTTTTAAATCTCCAATATCCTTCCCCGATAGTTTTTAAATATCATTACTTAAGCCCAGTGAAAACACACAAAGCAACGAATTATTTATTTTTCTAACACATCCTATATAAAAATATATATGTAAACAAATAAACAAACAGATAATATATTTTTGAGGAATCCAGTTGGATTCCTCCAACCTGTTTTCCTGCATCCACAGATGTTAGCACATAAATAATACCCATTCTGCTTCGTGGCAGAATATCGCGGTATAGAAGGTCATCCACTAATCATAGCGTGGGGCGTATAGGGTAATCATCCGCTATGAAACTGCGGGCATCCGCTAATGAGACTGCGGGAATCCAACCAATCAATCAACCCAATATATATATATAGCCTAAATAACTAATATATATAAAACAACCAGAAAATATTCACACAAGCAACAGACAATTATTTTTAATGAAATAAAAATAATTCTAAAGGTGAGTGAGATTTACTCACCGAGATTCTTCCTTTGTTGAATATCCAATTAAATTCAGCATCACTCGGCTAACGAATTTTTCTCGAATCATCTCGAATAAATTTTCTTCTTACCTACGATGATTTTATTTATATTTATTGCTTAACTATTTTTAGTTAACTAAACATCTTGAAATAAATAACGAATTAATCTTTTTATGTATTTAAATTTCGGAAAGGTGTGTATACCTTATTTTCTTGGAATCCCGATTAACCGGCGACACAACTTGCCGATTAACTCCACCTTCCTGAGTGGCTCCCAAAACTATGGTCCTCCACTTTGACATTTCAGCAAACACCTCCTGGACGACTCCCATCTACTTCTCAAGCACACACCATTTTCTGGTCTTTACCAAAACCCAGGCATCCGAACACCTGATCATCACAACAGCCTCACTCCATCTCCCAAATGACAGACCATCGAACTACCCATTTCCACCTCAAACAGTCGAACTATGCTCCCTCATCCGCGCAACTGCCAAACCCATCACCCCATACCATCGTCGTACTCATTCCAGAAGCCTAAATCCCATTCGAACTCCAACATCCATCAATACATCGCATACCCCCAGGTCGACCTCCACTAACCCCCAAAGTTTAGCTACTTCTGCCGCCAAAATCCCCAACGTCGATCCTCCCAGTTCCTCTATTAGACCATCGAACTCCACCCTTCAGCGTCGCACCCCATACACAGACTTTCGAAAAGGGACATCGACCACTTGATTTCGATTAATTGAAATAGCAGGTTCGATTTCAGGAAGAAAAGAATAGAAAGGGACTTCGATTTTCACTTTGGTTATGAGTTGAAGAATGGACGATGCAGGGAGGTCTTGGGTGATTTATAGATGCGAAGGGGAACATTTTTTTCATCTCGAAGCAAAGAATAGGTCTGCGAGAGTAGCCTTTAAGATCTGCGCCATTAATATGTGTTTCTTTGGTATCGACCAAAGGAGACAGAAAATTTAGCTCGAGAAAACTTAGGTCTGCAGCCTTTAATGGTTAGGTCAGCTTCGTTAATCATAGGTTAGCTGAAATGATGTGATTTTATTTTGATTTGATTTTTCTGAATTAAATAACTAAAATATCTTGCGGTCTCTCAATTCGAAGTCCTAAACCGATTTTAATTGTAATGACTGACGCTCTCAGATTATATCGTTATTCTGAGCTCTACGGAACAAATTCTGAAATTAAATTTGACTATATAGAAGAGATAACAACTTAAATTAACGATTAAAACTAAATTCGATTTAAAATATAAATTGATTTCAAACAATTAAATTTATCGATAATAAATAATTATTATCGTTCTAGTTCAATACAGAATTTCTATTAATCGACTGTATTGTTTCGATTTAGTGTTACACTGGGAATTCAATTGTTACTATTACGATAATTAAATATATTCGATATTAAATCATATATCGATAATTAAATTGACAAATTCAAAAAAATTCATTTATATTATGAATTCAATTTTTAAAACCATGCTAAATATTTAAAATAAACTGTTCAAAAATCTGGGTCGTTACATTCTTTCCCCCTTAAAATAATTTCGTCCTCGAAATTGCTAAGGTAGGAAAAATGGTACAAATCTATTACTTTTCAACATCTCACTTATGTTGAAACTCAACTCCTCTTCATATTTCAACAATTTAGCTCCAACCAAAACTTTTGGTTTTCCCACATTTAATTCAAATGATCTACGATCAATCCATTTATATCCAATCTATATTCCAATAAAGCTATTCAAATTAATTCTAATCAATTCATTCACTTCGACCCATTTGCTTAAGTTAAATTTTAATTCCAGAATCCAAATCCCAGGGTTTCTTTTCAAATTCTTTTGAAATCCCATAAGTATATACATATATTCATTTCTATCACAAATCCAAAACATTTGAAATTTCAAACAAATTTCCAACAAAATTTTCTAAGGTAGCAATCCATCACTTAGAAACTCGGAAATGAACACTGATGATGTTGCAATCATCATCAGAATTATTTCCCAGCCACTGAAGTGAGTTCAGTGCTTTATTATTTCAAACTCCATGATTTTCTCTCAAATCCTTTAAAACAAATCTGTATTATTTTAATATACTTTGAAAAATATTTTTCAACTTCCCAGGATTTTGAATTCTCAATTCTGGTTTGAATTTAATTCTAATTCCTCTCATTTGTATATTTAATTCATATACAAATTTTATTTGGTTATAAATAACCATTTCAATTTTATAATCTCGTTTGATTATCAACATCCAACACATCCATATAATAATAATTCTAGAAAATTATTCTTTCTATATCAAGATAGAATTTTGGGTAAAATTATTTCATTTACCCACTTTAAAACAATATCGTGTTCAATTTTCTGTCCAAGTATTTAGAAACTCCTATCGACGTCGTGGCGTCCCACGATTCGACCAGAATTCATAAATTACCCAACAGACAAGCCAACACAATATAAACAACTTTTATATCAACTAACAAATACGCCCTCTCGTATCTATACACTCAACTCATTCTAGGGTACTACTGACCCTATCTCTAATGAGCACAACCCCCAACAAGCCTAGGTATTCGCTCAACCTAAGCTCTGATACCAACTGAAACGACCCGCAAATCCGTGCTATCTGAGTTGACTAAATACACCACACGTCCAACCCAAATAACACAGAAATACGACTCATTATTAGAAAGAAGTTAGAGGATGAGAAATAGAAAGAAAGAAATATTAGAATAAGAGAAAACAAAGATCACAAACTCACAGCGGAACGAATAAAATATATTATATAACATAAGCTTCGAAATACAAATCTGTTTTGTACATATATACATACCATCATCAGAGTACACATAACATTTGATCCAGCGGAAGTAACTCTAAATAACTAACGTTGAAGCCTCCTGCTTCAAGCTCCTTCAAGTGTATCTGTAAAAGCCTGAAACACTTGACTGCCCGTACAAATTTGGGCACCCAAGAGTTTAGGGAAAACAAACAAAACAAACTCTGGGTCAGTCATGGGACTGGTGTGAGTAAACTCCAACCACTTGTTTAACTTTCAAAAACTCTTTTCGGAAGAAAAGATAATAGTAAGACCAGCCCACACATAAACACGGACGGTTTTTACCTTACTATAACCCAAAACACTTTGATACGAAAATCCAGTGATATTATAATAATGTCTACATCAAGTAAATAACCAAATAGCAGAACGCTTGCATCTCACGCTCTACATATATAGTGTAAACTCAAAAACCGCATGGCGCTTATTGGAGATTGGATTTCCAACATGACAAGGTATGGAACCACCTTCCGATGATGTATCTCTAGAGGCGAATACACCTGGGTTCAACAAGAACATCTTGCAACCCGGCCCACACATGACCGACCACTCATTTCGCTTGAGTGTATCGAATGTATATCACCAACGGTTGGACTCAAACCACCGTTTCCCGAATGGGCAGAATCGATAGATTTAGAAACAAAAGGAATTTCTCTAGATAGGTGATTATACACCCTAATGGGTGCGACCCACATAGCCATGCTGCCTGCCCGATTTTTGTCCTTTCCTGGTTGTTGAGGCCTGAGGCTACGCATACTTACCATTCATTGATAACACAATCACTTTGAATGCCACATTGTCAGATCCGTTAATCACTAGTTGAGTTTGCACAAATATTCTGGATATTATGCTAAGGGATAAATCCGTTGCAACCATATATATTCATACAGACCAACCCATTTGATCATTGGAAATACTCTGTCAGACATTCGTCCATATACGTTCGTTCTGGGACTGAACGAAACCGAAGGCACTATTTCTATAAATAGAAAAGCCCTTGCACTTTACTCCGTCTTCAATATATTCAGCATACTTGGTTCGCAACGTTTATGCCGATACGGAGTGGTTCTTCGGATAATAATCCAACCGGTCTCTCCATATTGACAACGATGGTCAAAAACTCCGATAGTCTGTGTTTTAACTATCGAATAAAAACAAGTGTTCATCCAACATATCAAACAAATCACTGGGCTCTTTAATTAATATTTCATTAATTCTCTTTTCCATTTCCTTAACAATATTTGTTTACCAAATATTTCAATAATCAATCTTGGCCCTTTACGCTATTTTTGGTTTCGTTTCCTTATCGAATTCTATATATATCGATATATAGATTTCTAATTGTCAAATTTCTTAAAAATATTCTAACTCCTTAAATTTCCGGAAAAATTCGCCATAACCTCCCCTGTATCGGGAGCATCGTGAAATTTCAAATAGCTTCCCGGTATCTTCCTCAATCAAAAAGAAAAAGGAAAAGCCAAGCGGCTTGCCGATACGGCGCATAAAATCTCATATATGAATTAAACATGTACCTTTTCGTCGAGCACATAAATTTATAAACTTCATATACTCCATCCCATATCCGTTTAACACCTGTTCACCTGTTTCCAATTCAATTCAACTCAATCCATTCGTTTTAATTAAATTTTGAATCGTTTGAATTCAGTTTCGCTCAATTATTCTTTAATTAGCCCTTTTGTCTATTTCACTTCTTTGTTGAACCTAACATGTTCGAACAAAATATTTAACTCGTTCATAACCAAATCAAATTTCGATTTAAATTCTAGTTTCCTTTTCTATTTCGAATATAAATTTTTTAAATCGAATTTACTTATTCAAACCCCAATTTCCCTTCGAAAACTCGTTAACTAATTTCTATTCAATTTAGTTAATTCTATTCAATAAATCAAAATCTGGTTTCTGTTTCAAAAATCATATTCATTTACACAACTTGAATTCGCATATATTTTGCAACTCAACTCTGAAATTTTCTAAATAGAAACTTCGGATTTTATCGCTTAAAATCCTTTTATAATATTAAATAAACCATTATGGTTTTAAAACGATTCTGGCGCTGCTTTTCTGAAAATTTGATTTTTGACATAACTCAAAATCTATACAACGAAATTCATATTTTTCTCTTTCATTAGAAAACCATTATCAAACCGGTCCTGATGTTTCTTGTTTCAAAGAATTTCGACTTCAATTGGGTTCTGTATATTCAATTGAAGTTCGAATCGCTATTTTACGAACTGCAGTGCTGCGGCGAGTTCGTTTTAATTATATATATATAAACTTTGTTTATATAAAATTCAACTCCCTTTCTGATATATATATATCATATATTCAAATCCATAATTTAAATTCCATTTGAATTCTATATTCAAATCTATTTTCATTTCAAATCCCATATTAAACTTCACTTTGAATTCAAATGCCATATTTACTTTTCTCTTGAATTCAAATTCAATATTTATACCTCTTTGGATTCAAATTCTATTTTATATCTCTTGAATTCCAATTCGGGATTTAAACTCCATTTTCAAACCCGTTTGCAAATTCCTATATTTAAAGTCTATTTGAATTCTCGAATCTCCCAACTTCATTTTAATTCTATTTGAAATTCAAATATTTAAACTCCATTTAAATTCTATTTAAAATTTAAATGTTTCAAATTCCATTTTCTCTTATTTGAAATTCCCAATATTTCAAATTACATTCTTCTTTTATTTGAAATTCCATTTTTGAATTTCCTTTATTTCAATCCCATTTGAATTCCTTTGAACTCAAATTCTATTTCAATTCCCTTGAATTCAAATGCTATTTCAAAACTATTTGGATTTCCTATTTTGAAATCCTATTTCAATCCTACTTTGAAATCCTACTTTCAAAGTTTATTTCAAATTCTATTTTTGAAATTCCATATTCAAACTTCTTCTTGAATTCCTATATTCAATTCCATGTTCCATTTTAATACTCGAATTTCTATTTTAAATCTCTATTCAAATTTCATATTTTGAATTCCATTTCAAATTTCTATTCAAATTTCATATTTCAATTCTTCTTTGAAATACTATATTTCAAATTCTATTTTTCATTCTAATTTCTTCTATTAAAATTCTATTTGAACTTCTATTTGAATTTCTAATATTCAATCTCCTCTTAAAATTCAAATATTTAAACTCCTTTTAAAATTCAAATGTTATACTCAAATTTCATTTGAGTTATATATTTAAAAATTTCCTTTCACGTCCTATTTGAAATTTCAATTAAAATTCCAATTTCGCACTTGTATTTCTATTTCTGAGTTATCAAGTGATAATTCCTTTCACTTCATTTATAACTTCGTTATAAAAGAATTATTTATAAACTTCGTTTATAAAGAACTACTTGTTTTATTTTTCAAAAACAAGTTTATATTTTATTTCCATTTAAAATTAAAATTCTATTTAAAAATAGAATTGTCCTTTTTAAATCTCCAATATCCTTCCCCGATAGTTTTTAAATATCATTACTTAAGCCCAGTGAAAACACACAAAGCAACGAATTATTTATTTTTCTAACACATCCTATATAAAAATATATATGTAAACAAATAAACAAACAGATAATATATTTTTGAGGAATCCAGTTGGATTCCTCCAACCTGTTTTCCTGCATCCACAGATGTTAGCACATAAATAATACCCATTCTGCTTCGTGGCAGAATATCACGGTATAGAAGGTCATCCACTAATCATAGCGTGGGGCGTATAGGGTAATCATCCGCTATGAAACTGCGGGCATCCGCTAATGAGACTGCGGGAATCCAACCAATCAATCAACCCAATATATATATATAGCCTAAATAACTAATATATATAAAACAACCAGAAAATATTCACACAAGCAACAGACAATTATTTTTAATGAAATAAAAATAATTCTAAAGGTGAGTGAGATTTACTCACCGAGATTCTTCCTTTGTTGAATATCCAATTAAATTCAGCATCACTCGGCTAACGAATTTTTCTCGAATCATCTCGAATAAATTTTCTTCTTACCTACGATGATTTTATTTATATTTATTGCTTAACTATTTTTAGTTAACTAAACATCTTGAAATAAATAACGAATTAATCTTTTTATGTATTTAAATTTCGGAAAGGTGTGTATACCTTATTTTCTTGGAATCCCGATTAACCGGCGACACAACTTGCCGATTAACTCCACCTTCCTGAGTGGCTCCCAAAACTATGGTCCTCCACTTTGACATTTCAGCAAACACCTCCTGGACGACTCCCATCTACTTCTCAAGCACACACCATTTTCTGGTCTTTACCAAAACCCAGGCATCCGAACACCTGATCATCACAACAGCCTCACTCCATCTCCCAAATGACAGACCATCGAACTACCCATTTCCACCTCAAACAGTCGAACTATGCTCCCTCATCCGCGCAACTGCCAAACCCATCACCCCATACCATCGTCGTACTCATTCCAGAAGCCTAAATCCCATTCGAACTCCAACATCCATCAATACATCGCATACCCCCAGGTCGACCTCCACTAACCCCCAAAGTTTAGCTACTTCTGCCGCCAAAATCCCCAACGTCGATCCTCCCAGTTCCTCTATTAGACCATCGAACTCCACCCTTCAGCGTCGCACCCCATACACAGACTTTCGAAAAGGGACATCGACCACTTGATTTCGATTAATTGAAATAGCAGGTTCGATTTCAGGAAGAAAAGAATAGAAAGGGACTTCGATTTTCACTTTGGTTATGAGTTGAAGAATGGACGATGCAGGGAGGTCTTGGGTGATTTATAGATGCGAAGGGGAACATTTTTTTCATCTCGAAGCAAAGAATAGGTCTGCGAGAGTAGCCTTTAAGATCTGCGCCATTAATATGTGTTTCTTTGGTATCGACCAAAGGAGACAGAAAATTTAGCTCGAGAAAACTTAGGTCTGCAGCCTTTAATGGTTAGGTCGGCTTCGTTAATCATAGGTTAGCTGAAATGATGTGATTTTATTTTGATTTGATTTTTCTGAATTAAATAACTAAAATATCTTGCGGTCTCTCAATTCGAAGTCCTAAACCGATTTTAATCGTAATGACTGACGCTCTCAGATTATATCGTTATTCTGAGCTCTACGGAACAAATTCTGAAATTAAATTTGACTATATAGAAGAGATAACAACTTAAATTAACGATTAAAACTAAATTCGATTTAAAATATAAATTGATTTCAAACAATTAAATTTATCGATAATAAATAATTATTATCGTTCTAGTTCAATACAGAATTTCTATTAATCGACTGTATTGTTTCGATTTAGTGTTACACTGGGAATTCAATTGTTACTATTACGATAATTAAATATATTCGATATTAAATCATATATCGATAATTAAATTGACAAATTCAAAAAAATTCATTTATATTATGAATTCAATTTTTAAAACCATGCTAAATATTTAAAATAAACTGTTCAAAAATCTGGGTCGTTACAAAGAGGGTCTTATGGTCGTTCACGTATAGTATAAATACTAAGGGATACGACCAATGTTTTACGGGTAGTATGCAACCTCTTTTGCTAAAAGTTCAATAAATTGAACTAATATATATCCGCGATCCAATTATACGAGACAGTCAACTTCACAAAACACCACTGTTCAATTATATTATTTTGCAACGTCTGTTTTTATTGATGAAAACAATGAGAATGAAGATTTCAATTATGGAAATATCAGTTCGCACCAAATTAATTCAGAAATTTCAGTCACAGAACGGTCACAGAATAAATTGCAGATTTTTTTTTTTTTACATTCAAGCCCCTGCCCCTGCCCCTGCAGAAGATTTTTACAACAATTTCTATATTTTCAAAGCAGCTTCAGCACATGTAGAGTTTAGAAAGATATTACCGTGGTGTACGGCTGTCCATCCAGAGAAATTAAAAATCCACTGTTGCTTTGCTCGATTTCGATTCCTTTGATTTGTTGGTTTGTTGGTCGACTATATTCTTGCACTTTGGCCTGGAAATCGTTTTTTTTTAATTAAAAGCAAATTGAAAAGGGAAGTGAAAAACAAAGAAAAACAAACAAACAACCAACCAACTCAATTAAACATAAATAAACATATTGACTTGAAAATAATTGGCAAAGAAATTGAACCTTCCTAAAAAAATCAAAGAGCAATCCAAAAATCACGAGCCCTCAAACCAATCGGGCACTCCACATTAGTCTCATAATTCAAGAAATAATAAAATAACAGCCCAGCTCAACAGAGGAAATAAAATCAACAAGCCCCCTTGTTTAAACCCAAAAATAAGCACTCAGAAGGAAAATCATGCCCCTTTGTTTTCCCTCAGGAGATCGAAACGCCCCCAAATAGATCACGCACCCCTCCCTTGCTTCATAAAACAAATTCTGAAATTGTTTACTTTTTATTTTTCTGGTTTCAAAATCGGAATGGGGTTCAATAGTTACGAATTGGTCTCGGGTTTGAATAGTTCGAATTGGTTTGAATCGAAGTTGCGAGTTGAGGAGTCTGCATAGTTCGATGGGGTTTGAATTCGATGTGGTTCGATTTGGGTATGATTGTAACGGAGAGGTGTTTGCGTGGTGATAATTCGATGGGGTGGTCTGGGTTGTTTGGTGAATTCGGTGAGGAGGTTTTGATGGTGAAAAGTGTTGGTTCGAATTGCAGTTTGTGGTGGGGGTATTTGATGGTGAAGCGGGTGGTTTTGGCTTGAAGGAGATGGGTGATGCGTTGTGTATTACTAATGTGAAAGTGGCAGGTTGAGATTGGGGTTTTGTGGTGAATGAGGAAGGGATAGGATGATGCTGGAAAGTGGTCTCGGCGGTGAAAGGTTTCAGGTTTTCGATGCTTTGAGGTTTAAGTCGGAATTGGGTGCGACTTTGATTTGGCAAGAGGGGTTTGTTGTTGGTGATTGTTGTAGGTGGCGATGGTATTGCGAGGGAAGGTTTTGGCTGTGAAGGGTATGGATTAGGACTTTGTTGACGGGTTGGCAAGATGGGGATTGTGGTGTATGACGTTGATGATCTGGACGTTTCAAGGAGATTTGCGTGAGTTTGTAGCTGCTTCGGGGTATGGTTTGTGATGAAGGGGTGTTGACTTTTCAGGTGGATGTGGTTATGGAGGACGTTGGGTTAATCAGAGAGAGTGAAGGATGATGGTGCTGAGTGATGTGGGATTGATGAGGTTGGACGGAATTTGTTGAGTTGTTTTAACCGGATGTGGTAATGGTGGTCTGCTGAGCGAAATTTGCGTGAGCTTTTGAGGCAGAAGTGTTGGTTGATATTGTTTGAGGAGTGGTGGAGTTCTGTTGGTGGAGGTGGCAGTAAAGGGTGAAAGGAGATATGCAGTGTAGAAACAATCAGAGAAAGAAGACACAAAAGGAAAAAAGGAGAATACAAAGAAGGATATTTATTTATTTTTGTGTGTGTGTTTTTTTTTTTTTTGAAAATTTGTAAGAGAAAAAAAAGGAATCTAATGTAAAAATTGGGCTAGAAAGATATAGATGGGATCAAACAAAAGAAAGTAAGACACAAAAGTGGCAAGAAATTTTTTTTTCTTCTCTTGTTTAGATGATTTTAGCAACACTATTTGATACAAAATCAACTAATAAAGATATATATATATATATATTGCAAAATAAAACAAAAATTAAAATTAAAATAAAAACTAACACGAATCAGAACTTAAATAAATAATAAAATTTAATTGTTACCTCCCCGGCAACGGCGCCAAAAACTTGATCGTCGCTTTCCTATGAATTAGAAAAGCGCGACATTCGTAATAAATTCTGCAAGCATACAGGTGTGTAGCATACAGGTCGAACACAGGGAGGTGAAATAAATCAAATTATTTATCTAATCTCTTGGGCGAGTTAGACAAAACTTTGGAGGTTGATTTTGAAAATAAAACAAAACAAAATCAAAACTATAATTTGATTCAGAACAGATCTAACTGAACCGACGATCAAATCACAATTTCAATGGAAAAGCAATGAAACTATGAATCATATTCAAATCTAATCAAATCCAATTTAACCTATGAACGCGATTAAAATGCAGAAAATAAAAGTGCAGAATATAAATAACAACAGAAAATAAAATTAGGATTACCGCTGAATCTAATCAGACGGTCAATCACTAATGAATTGAAATGCAAAATACAAATAGTGTTCTACCGAATCTAATCGTGTAGACAACACTAATTGCTAAGAAATAGAAAATTGCATAAAATAAAGAAAAATGAGTTTTATTAATGAAGAAGAGAATAGAATGGGATATATGATGGTGGCTACAATGATATTACAAGGGTATATATAGGGTAAATAGCCAAACCCTAACCCTAACCCTAATGATAACTGGGCCTGGTCATTACATCACTAATTAGTTTACAATGAGAAACATAAATGGGCCTTAGATAAATAAAGCAAATTTGGGCCTTTTCTCTTTTCCTCTTGCTTCCTTGACACTTCTTCATTGATTTGTGATGTGCAAAGCCTTTTTATCAATCCTTTTCTTGTCCAACAGCAACTAGATGTGAGATCTTCATCTACAATTCTTCAAAATGTAAATATATATCAATTTCATCTCTATTTCTCTACTTTCCTGGTTGCATGCAGGCTGGGCTGGAATATCTGTAAAAGTAACAAAACAATGCCCAAGTAATATTTATTTATATACAAAAGATAAGAAATAAGAGCATAAAATAAACACATTTCTATGTCAATCATAGCACTAATGCAGTGCGCTATTTTGGTATTGAAGGTGTAGGGTGGTTGTCACAAGTACAGTATCATGCACTAGTTGGATGCTTACAAGTAATCTACGGGAAATTGATATGCCTAATCCATTTATAGTATCACACTTAAGGAGCAACATTTGAATAATCATTACCAAGTCACTAAGAAATTTACAACTCAAGTTATTTCGATATTCTGTTAAGCTACGTAGTTAAATAAAAAGTTCTTACTTTAAATGTGGCATTGTTTAGTATAAAAACATTTATCCATTAACCAAACTCGCTCAAGTTAAAAACATTGAATTAGAGCTGACTCCCTATTATAGTGACACTAACCTATATTGGCTGAGATCAATCTTCTTTCTTTGGTACTTCTCTACTTCTTGCACTTTGATACGTATACATTGATGTTTGTAACTCAAACTAAAACAAGTGATACTTCAAATACAAAGTAAGGCATCTATACAAATGATCAACAGTTGACAACATATACTATGTTTTTTCTTTCTAGTACTTGATTTTTAGTTTTAACGCTTGAAAACAAATATAAAAATATTGGACCAACACCAATCTATTAGTTAAGCACTATGATTTTGATGCAAGAGGATATTAGTTTATAACTTAAATAACATGATTTGGATGTATATTGACATGCAGTATGTTGTATACTAACTTAGTCTTGTAGCATGTACTACCTTCTCAATACCTAATTATAAAATAAAATATAACAATATCCTAATTAAATTGCAACCTTGAGCTTGCTATTGTTACTGAGACTGTAATTTGGATGGACCGAATTAAATGCACACTCAGTGCTGTGCTGTTAAAAAGCTTAGCGGTTTCATAGTGGGGAATGTACAAATAGGTATATCGAGGGATAAAGTGGGAAAATAGTGAGGATATAGTGGAGGAGCAAAAGGTCCATTAGATGCTGAAACCAAATATCCAAAACTAATTAATTACCATTCTCACATTATATGTGTAGAAGGAACTTATATTAATTAATCTTATATAAAAAAACCAAAGAATAGCATAGTTATACACACTAGATTTGAAGACTATAATATATTAAACATTCATGCCATAAAATAAGCTCTGTATACTAATTTTATTTATTTATTTCGAAAAGAAACTAGTTAAATAAAGCTCATATATTAATATTGCTAAAGCGAGTGTTGAAAAGCATTAATTTAGTGGATGTAGCAGAAAATAGCAGAGCTAAAAGCGGATCTACTGTTTATCAATGCTAAATTAAAATAACATCGCGGTTGAAGAATGCTACAAACTATAGCGAAGTTTTGCGGGGTTTTAACTACATTGTCTCTGTGTGATCAGAATGATCAATATAAATATGTTGATAATCATTTATGCCAGTTGTATGATTTATATTTGGATTACTAGGAACTTTCTCTATAGATGTGTTGTGGTTGGGAAATTGTTCATTAATAAAATTCTTGGCCACAAGTTTATTCAGAGGTGGTTGTTGCTATGTTGTTGTTGCCAAAATGACTGCTATAGTCATTTCATTTTTTATTGTGTTGTGGTAGTCATTTAGGAATCAAACATTAAGATATAATTGTCTTCACATATGATACAATGGGTAGTCTTCCTTTTATATCATAGGTCATGCATGTAGCTTTGAGTATTTGCTTGAGTTAGTTCGACCTCCAATTTATTTAGGATATAAACAACACCATCACTTTAGATGATGAGTGGTGGTCTGATGTGAAAGACAAATGTAGATTACTTTGCTAATGACCAAGTAGAATAGCGAGCCTAGAATTTTGCAACATGGTTTTTCTAGGTAGTCTAGTGATGATATGGAATGGTGTGTGCTAAGGGGATAAAGATGCAAGTGAACATTTAAGGAGATGGACAAATGACCTAGGATCCCAAGCCCTATATTGGGTTATTCTTTATGGTATCCTTAGTCGAACAATTGTCATAGTGAGTCATGCTATTTTGAAGTAGGTCCCAAAACTTGATATACTATAGGCTCTTACATTGGCATCTAAAGTCTTGCAATGGAAAAATTGTGCAACACTTACTACTTTAGTAGGAATTTTTAAAGGGGTGAATAAGTTAGCAGTTTTTTTAACTTCAGTAATGAATACCAATTTTCAAATAAGAAAATATAAACATGAGGAGGTATATATATCATCTCATTTTTCATAAGGAACTTTAATAAAATCATTCTCCACATGTTTCAAGATACATAATTGCGCTCTTAAAAATCAAATTGTAGAAACAACCATATTTTAAGTTTTAGGATATTTAAAGAGAACTCTATAAATATTTGTAAAGAAGTATGTAAATATTTAAGGTTTCAGAATTGCAAAATTTTTTGTAGAACTTTTTAAATATTTTATAAATATTTGCATCTTTTACATAAAAAATAAAAGAAAATTGTCTTTTATCATTAAAAAGTGTGGCTACTATTTAGGTTTTAATTTCGAAAAATAAAAAGATTATTTTTATTGAAACTAAAAATGGGATATGATTTAAAACATGTTTTCACGAAGATTTTCTAATGTATCGAATTTGAAAATAAAGCGCAGAACCAAAATTTCAGTTTTGTATTCCTTATTTGAGTTGGATCTGAATTTTGCAATGTGGTTGTTTTTGATAGATTTGGTAATGATTTGGAATGGTGTGCATTATATGAACAAAGATGCTGGTAATAATATCTTATGAGAATTTAAAAGGACGACCAAATGACCTGGGATTCCCCGCCTATAAAGGATAATTCTTATATTTTCTTTAGTTTAACCATTACAATGGGTCGTGTTGTTTCTTACTGGGTCTCACAACTGGATATACAATACGCTATTATATTGGGATTTGAACTCGTTGCATGGAAATTTATGCAATAATTACCCGTGGCGTACATCGAAGACGTAGTTCAATGGGGGCGAAACTGCGAAAAATAGTTTCATCATATTTTCATTAAAAAAAAGTTATCATATGTTCATATCAAGAATAAGAGGTGCAAAGTAAACTATCATGTATTTTTTTAAACTATCATGTATTTTTTTTTGAACAAAATTTTACTAAAAAGCAGCTCATAACAACCAATTAGTCAAACACCTATAGTCAGGTATAACAACAATTTCCAATCTAATATTGTAAAATAAACAGAAGGAGTGTGTCTTTTACCTCCTAAAAATAACCGCTCAAGCTTTTGATCAAACAGATAGAAGATGAGGAACAAAGAAGAAAACAAAACTATTCAGAACGGTACGGAAGCGGACAAACATGTATGCTGCTGCAATCCCACGATTCAAAATTCAAAATCTCAAAAGCAGTTTCATGCATATCCCCCTTCTTTCTGCGTTCCATCCATTATCAATTCCCCCAATTCGAATTAGAAAATAGAAAGCCTAGAATCAGATATCGATCAAAATATTAGAAACAGCTACGAGGTTAGGGAAGACTAGCGGCAAATTAGAAGGTTAATTTAAAGAGATTTTCCGTCGCGAAAATCACAATCTGAGAGGAGTAATTTTAGAAATAAAAGTGGAGGAGATAGAAACTAACCAACACGTATTAATTTCAAAATAACTAACGAACAAAGCACAATTTCAAATTTAAAAAAATTCAGTGGGAGCGGCGACCCCCACTGGACCTAGTATAGGTACGCCATGGATAATTACTACTTTGGTACGGGTATTTAAGAAGATGGACAAGTTAATCGTTTTCAAATTTACTTATAAAAGCCAATTTCAAAAATGCAAAAAATAAATTGTGCATCTCATCTCCTTTTTTTAGAGAAATTCTATAAAAATCGGGCAAATATTTGCGGAGAAATATGCAAATATTTGAAGTCATCAAATTGAAAATATTTGTAGAGAACGCTGCAGATATTCTATAAATATTTTCGTTTTCAATAAAAATTCAAAGAAATTTGTATTTGATCGTGGAAACATATGATTAATTTTTAGATTTATTTTCCAAAAAGTAAATATTTTATCAAAACTAAAAACTGGGATATAATTTAACACTATGTTCTCAAAAAAGGTTTATTACATGTCGGAATTGAAAATAAGGGATAGAACAAATTTTCCCTTTTTTGTATTCTCGATTTGAGTTTAACTTAACTTTTGGAAAGTGTCAATTTCTTGCAACGTGAATTTCTTATCAATAACATTTTGCATGCAAAAATTAATTATTCTAGTATTTTTGATAAACAAAGACTAATATTTTAAATAAATGATTATGGCATATATTTATACCTTTTACACATTACTGATATATATAATAAATAAATTTTGGTAAGGTGTACATATTGGAAGGATGATACTATATGTACCAACAGAAACACTCCTCTCCCCCACTTGAAGAAATAATAAAAAGAATTAACAAAAAAAAACTTCAAAATCTTACCATGCTCAGGTATACAAAAGTAAACTAAAAATAAAAGGAAAAAATTCATAGCCGAGCCACATAATATTAAAAAAGACCTTAATTTTGAAATGTGTAAATGAACTTCATGGTTACTTTTAATGGAAGAAGAAAACATGGTAAATTGTAAGTGTAATTACACAAATCATAAACCAATGCAATATGATTCCTTTTAACCTCAAAACCATCAAGTATTTGGAAATTAATAAAATTAACTAATTTTTTCTATTACTTTTTTTCCTAGTTAAGCATATTACTTTTTGCCATTTGTGATAATGTTTTTTTTTGACATTTGGTATTTATATACAGATTTGGATAGTATGAATCATGTTATCCTAGCAAAGGGATCTGAAAAATCAAACCCATGACCTCTTGCATCCTACTTCTACGCTCTAACCAGCTGAGACAAACAATGGTGTCCAAGTGGTTATGACACTCCGACATAGTACGAGATGTCATGGTTCGAATCTCGCTTTGCGGAATTCAGCCCACTTGTCATGTAGTATGTTATGATAATGTTTCCTTGTAACATTTACTAATATAAGATGAAAAGAAGATTAATAATGTAAGTAAAACATATCTTACTATTTTGATGTTAATATTTTAATTTTTGAAATGTTTTTAATTAATATATATATATATATATATATACACACACACACATTATGCATAACCCCACATTAAGACTCAATCACTACAAAAAAAAGGGTTGTTTTCCAACCCAGAATTCCCTACGCCATCCCTACGCGTCGTAGGCGCGGCGTAGGCATAACGTAAAAATATGTAAATGGTGTAGGGACCGCGTAGGAAATTTTGTACCAATTTCCCAAACAGGTCGGAATTTACTTACTTACCCGGTTCTGAAAAATAACCGCACCGTTTCAAAACAACGGTTCCATCAAAACATCTCGTTGATACCCTTTTTTTATTCCATCGTTTCATCAGAAAAAAAAAACCCTAAATTACCTACACCGCGCCGCCGCCGCCACCGTTGCCGTACCTTCAAACTCATCGCTGAGCCGCCGAGCCTCCGTGCCACCGTTCTGCTTCGCCTGCATGGACTGCATCGCCTGGAAATCAGGTATGTAAAACATAATTTTATGGTTTTTAAATGTTCTTGACCACTGTAATTTCGAGCATGGATGATACTGTGATTAATTGAAGCTTAAATAATTAATTTCGAGCATGGATGATAATGTGATTAAAGTGTTTAAGTTAATGAACTAAAATTTATTAGAATAGTTTTGTTTGGTGTGAGGTTTGGGTTTAGATCTGAAAGTATGTTGGGATTGTCTAAGGTATTCATTAGTTAACATTTTGGTAAAAACAATATTATAGATTCATCAATTTGATAATGATTTACCATGACTTTGTATATATACACATGTGCTGATATATGGATTAAAAGTACTGATCACCGATCACTGACTTTGGTGTTTAAATTGATAATGATAATGATTGTGCTAGTGGTATATGGATTACCCTGACTTTGGTGTTTAAAATGCACAGCATAGCCGCATGGTTGTGCTAGTGAGTAGTGATATATGGATTAAAAGTGCTTTGGTAGTCGAAGTATACGGATTAAAAGTGATATATGTGTTAACTAGTATATACTTACTTTAAGCGTATAGTTGGACAAGAAAGTCAGGTGCAATTTACATAGAGAATTTGAACCAGGTAGGGATATACTATCATGTCATTATTTATATGGTTGTGCAGGGTATACCGTTTCGCTATTTATAAGGCTGAGCCCATTGTTACAATTCTTTTACATTTCAGTCTGTGTATTCTATTATGTATCTTTCATTTTGAAGTAATATACAAGTGTTTACTTCCTCTTTCATTTCCTATTAGTTGCACGTCGGGAGAAAGAGAGTTTTTGTTGGCTGCAGTGGACGAGCTATAAGGAATAGCTGGTGATAGTTTAATCTTCAAAAAGTGATCACTTTAATTTCCTGTCTCCGTCTCGCTTTCATCTCCCATATCCCATCTAGATCTTAGGCTTGTATGTCGATCAGATTCATTGCAATCATAGTTGTGAGCTATAAAAGGAATAGCTGGTGATAGTTTAATCTTCAAAAATTAATCAAACCCCTTGCTCCCTAGCAGCTTCTATTCATTTGATTTGTAGGCGAATTAAATTAACTTTTTAGCATGTATATTTGCATTATAACAACGAATTAAATCAACTAAGGAAATTTATCTATTTGTACGTAAATTTGTTGTTGAATTATATTAGCGTTCAACCATACTTAATTATTTAATTAGAAACAATTGCAAATATTTTATTATTGTTATCATTGTTTGAAGCTAGATCCAAAGACAAACGAAAACATAGTCTTCATTCTACACAAAAGAACTTGGTTTTAGCGTGTGGTTGTTTTAATCATTCTATTCTATTTTTACGCATTTTATATTTGTCCAAATTAGTTATGTTAATGTAATTAGTTTAACATGGTTATTTTGATCTGTGTAAAAGTGGCAAAATAAATTAAAGTAGCTTAGCTAAACCATTTTGTTTTACTTAAGATGTTTGATTTAATTTGATAAATTTGCCTACTTCAAACCAAATTCATGGTTATGCCATTGCATACAGCCATATTGTTACATTTCTTAAAACATTTATTGTGGACATTAAAAAAAGTTTACCTAACGGTGTTAAAAACCATTTTTCTTCTTTCTAACCACACTATCAATTAAAGTGGATCCACATCGTCAAATTCTACAAGTTGATGCACATTTATGTGCAAGCTATTCACTATTGTAAATTAATTTAAACTATACAACAACAATAGGATATTATAAGAGTATTGAAATTGTATCATGCCATTGATCCTATGCTTGCTTTGTTGGTATGGAAACTGGAAAAAAATGGCAAACGCTTTTATCCGTGTGCGTAACATGGATCACTCATTGATTGTAGTTTTTACAATAAATTGCTCCATTTGACGATGTATGATGTCCTATGCTCCTAGATGATCTATCAAAACAGTCATATTTAATCATTTCAACACATAATGTCGATTGTTCAACTAGTGCAAATTGACACGTTTCTTCAATGGATCAATACGAGCCTATAGCGTTGGAGACTGCTATCCCCTGCACTTTCACCTAAGAGGTTGCCATAGTTACACTCCATAAGGGATAATATTTGATAAAATTTTAAATAATCTTTCATCGTATTACACAATAGTGCAAATAATTAATAATTAACTATAATTTAACTAAATTAAAATTCACAAATTTAAATATTCCGTTTAAATACCCCCACTTAAAGTCGTAAACTCATACCTCTTTTAACTTTAACTTTACACTCTGTTTAAACACCTTTCTAAATTTGTTCGAAAGCATTACGTGCAAAAATGCACCCTTATTAAATCCAGGTTTTCATGTTTGATAAAGCAATACTATCTTGGGTCAATTGGTTCGTAACGAAATATCATTACATACCTAAATTCCAAACTGTGGAGTTAAATAAATGATTCAACTATTCAAAATTTAATAAAAATGCACGATATAATTCCAGACTGTCAAGTTAAATAAATGATTCAACTACTTAAAATTTATATCATTACAAACCTAAAATCCATGCTATAAGTGGATTGAGCCCGACAAGAATTGAAATGCCTTGCTAAGGGAGTTTCAAGGCATTGTTACTAAAAATATAAATATTAAAAAAGTCAATTAATCCCAGTTTAAACGTATCTCGCTACTCTTATTTACAGATGAATGTTTGAGAAAGAAGGTGACTGAGTTGGAGGCAAGTGTTGCAAACATGGGTACCCCATACGCAACATCTTATGACTATGAAGATGAGCTCAAGAAGTAAAAGGCTATTGTATAAAGTTTGTCTTTGGAGCTGCCTAAAAATTTCCAAGAATCTCCTGCGCTACAGTCAGTGCCCTACACCTCCTCTTCTAAACCAGCTGCAATTCCTTCTTTACTAGCTGACTTTGAACATGCACAGGTGATGACGTTATTGGTTAAGTAAATTTGTTGTTTATTCAAGTTAAGACACCACGATATCTAATGAAAACGACGTATATTTTATTTTCAGCTTTTTTAAGAATTGTATTTGTGTGTATAAATATATATGCTCTTAATGTAATGTGCCACAACAATATACATGACTTTGAAGTCTGAACGCAAACGCATGCATGTTATTCATTAATTGCCCCCACTTTCTTTTAAGACTTCAGAACATGCATTTTACTCCAATGTCTATTACAGATCACGGATTTATACATATCGAAGTATTGCTTTAATGAATTCAAGACCAGCTTGAAATAAAAACAATTTGATACATAGTAAAAAGAATCTTAGTTATGTAATGTAATTGACTATGCATTATATTAATTGATCTATTAAGTACAGTATATGTCCTTTATTAGATCTATGCATTAAGTGTGCTGAAACTATTAAGTACAGTAAAAAGAATCTTAGTTATGTAGTTTCGGCTCAGTTTCACTGAGCCTTAAGGCTTAGCTGAAACTGAGCCGTTTCGCTGAGCCTTAAAGCTCAGTGTAAACTGAGCCTTAAGCTCAGTTTCTCTTAGCCTTAAGGCTCAGCTGAAACTGATCCTTAAGCTCAGTTTTCGCTGAGCTTAAGGCTCAGCGAAGCTAAGCCGTTTCATTGTAGTAATTGGATTATGAAACTGAGCCTTAAGGCTCAGTGAAACTGACCATTTTACTTTTATGTCATTGTATTATGAAATTTATTCATTGTAGTTTCAGATGATAGAGAGAAGCTGGTGCAGGAAGTAGAAGAGCTAAGGGGTAAAAATCAAGAAATTAGTGTCACGATTAACAACTACAAAGGGATTTGGGTTCCATGCAGGAACAGATGAGTTCTTTGCAAGAATTTATACAAAGGTTGAGGCGGGAGCAAGAATCGCAGAAATGACGTAATTTATGAGTTATTCTTATTTTAGTAGTGGCTTTGATATTCTATTTGTGTAAGGTACATTACACGATGTTTGAATTAGATGAAACGATCATGTTTGAGTTATGTAGCAACTTTATTTTATTGTTTGTTGGACATGGTTTGTTTTAAATACATTTGTAGCAAGTTTATGGTAATTTGACCATGGTATTCATTTTACATCAATGTTTTTATTGATATACATTGCTACGATTTTGCATATGTTCGGTTTTATTATGATTTGTGGTAGACGAAGATAAATATAAAACAACCATATTAAATTTTGGTGTACGGATGCATAGGGAATGAGTAAGGATGCATATGAAACTTGGCGTAGGGAACGCGTAGGAAAACGGCGTAGGGATGGCGTAGGAAATATGGCGTAGGGACGGCGTAGGGGATTTGGCGTAGAGATGGCGTATGGAACTTGGCGTAGGGACGGCGTAAGGAACTTGGCGTAGGGATGACGTAGGGAACTTGGCGTAGGGATGACGTAGGCATAAAGGCGTAGGGATGGCGTAAGGAAATATTTGCGACGAGCTGTTTTCCGACTTACTTTTTGGCGTAGGGATGGCGTAGGGAAATTCGATTCCCTACGCCGTCCCTACGCCAAATTGGCGTAGGGAATTCAGCATTCTTTTGTAGTGAATAAACTTCATGCCTTTGAAATATTAAGTTTCGATTTTAAACGAGAAACAATTTTGACGTGATGAGTTTCCGATAAATTTGATTTCAAGATTTAGTTTGAGAAGTAAAATATTTTTTCAAAAATAGGTAGAAATAATGTTTGATTTTTACCAAATATTAAAATAAAAAGCGGATGTAGATCTGTGTTATGGTTGTTTGATTGGGTGAGAGCAGAGGTGGATGAGAAATGATATTTTTATGCATGAAAATATTTTTTTTATAACTTATTCTTGAGAGTAAAGTCGGGGAACTCGGTTGTCCGCCATACCAGTTTTCTGTTTTAAGGTAATCTAGTGAGGAGCATTAATCCTCGATCAATGATCGGTTTATTTATGATAATTGCTCCAAAACCTTAAAGAAAAAACAACTCGGCAGGCTAAGACTTGAACCCGTGTTTGAAAATAGTAACTTCTTGTATTGAAATATGAAAACCTTTTATAGGGATGGCGTGGAACCACAAGGATTACATCTACAATAAGTTAACTATGTGCACATGCAGAAGTTTGTATGTTTATCTATGTAAGTACAATGAAATATCCTTAAAGCAACTGCAATAGCTTAAGGACTAAATATCCAGCCCGTAAGAGTCAAGGGAACATAATAGAAGGATATACTCAATAGGCCTCCGGCGTTAAGTGTCTATCAAATAAGCATCCAATATTAGGAGCTTATTTAATAGGCACTCAAGCATTAAGTGTCCAATATTTGAAGCTTATTTAAACCATGCCCAACTGCTCTTTCCCTCATAACTTCTTCTTTTGATCTTTTTTTTTTAAACAATTGACATGTCATCAACAGTCATTGAAATCGCAAGATCTGTCATCAAACAACAAGAAAAAAATGAGCTAGTTGGCCTGCCTTCAGAGTGGTTCAAACTTTAAGACGACGATTCAGGACTTGTGGATCTTGCATGAGCTGCCTAAGGGATATTGGCATCACATGTGGATAGCATTGGGTACAATCGAGTTATAACTCTAAATATTAAATGATTGTTGGTACATGATTGTTACGTTAATCATGCATTAATCAAGAACGGTTGTTTATTATATAAACTCAGTAGTTTGTATATTAATCAATGTTATGTCAATCATACATTAATCACAAATGTTGTTTGTAAACTTGGCATGTCACTTGCTGGGGGCAGTTGGTTAAAGTTTCTAGCATACTACTACCAGTCTACCATACACTTCCTTAGGGTCTCCTAAATAGGCAGCAGGCAAATATTATTGCATTTTTCTTACAGATTTGGTGCCTTGTCATTTGATTGTTCACTCATATTTCCCTTGCCCTAATTTAAAGGTGGTAGTTTATATGATACCCACGTTTTATTTTTTTAGATATTGAGCTCGATATCGCTCTTATTTGATTTTTATATGTTGAATGGGATTGAGATTAATGTTTCTTCGAACTTTTTTCCATCAAAAATTAATGTTTAATTACTATATATGACATCTTTTCTTTTTATTTTCATATAAAATTTGTGAGTTTCCATCGTATATTTTTCTCATTTTGATGGTGATCATGTTTCTTCGAACATTGTTCTCTTGACATATCTATAAACATACATTGCATTGTATATTAGTATAAATGAAATAAGTAATGATGTCTTTAGGGCATTTCTCCCATATTTATTTCATTCAACCTTCTTTTTGAACAAATAGAGTACCAATAAGGTAACATGCCGTGATAACTGAACTGGATCAGCTCCATACTATGGACTATAGGTCTTCTATAGCTGTTTTTTACACCACTTTTAATTATTATGCTCTAAGGGTAGAAGTTTGATTTCTTGTATATTTTGCCATGTTGATAATATGAGTACGCCACAAACATGCATCGTTACATTGTTATGAAAATTAACTAAGCATCAAAGATATATTTTCCATGGATGAGATGATAGGAATGTGTACAGTATATTTCTCACGTGCCTATAAGGTTAAGAATGAATCGATAGAGGCTCGATATCACATTCATTTGAGGTGCATTGCTAAATTTCTACGAACCCCATGCGCTTCATTTAGGATCACCGTGACACTAACTAGTCAGATATATGATGGTTATCCTCTTTCTATTGCATATCATTTGTGCAGACAGAGAATTGTTTTATTGTTTTACATACACTAGTCTTTCTTCTTATTTTGTATTTCAGAGAAAGATGTTAATATCATACTATTGAGAAGTTATGTATTCCTAAAGACTCGTTATCATGTTATAACATGTTCATTAGACGTTTGACCATTGGATCACAATAAATACTAGGACTACAAAATGTTGGATGAGCAGACACTTGATGTTTTCTTAGCCCATGGGCATTTTGGTGTATATTGGATTAAAGTTTCTCCCCAATTCTACACGTTACTTTACTACTTTCGACGAATGAGCTCGATCATGTAGATCCAAATCTAGCCCCTAATAGAGTTTACGCATCTCCGTTTTCTTTTGATTTTCATTCAATTCCAATACACTCAACAACCTATAGACTTCATTCTTGACGTCTATGTTAGAAAATATGTTGTTAGTGGTACTCATCGAACAGATGATAAATTATCCATCTGACTAGGATACTGATGCTTTTCTTATAGTCAAATCTTTACTCATGACCCATTTTTCATATTTTTTGACATTTATCGATAACTGATTGTCACCACGCCATAAATGGCCTATGACAACCCCAGAGAAGTGATGCAGTAGGTTGCCCAAAAGTGTTGCTATAGGCAAAAAATGATCTGTGACAATACTTTTTTGAGGTTGCATTTTGTCGCGTTGCCTTAGAGACAATGGCAACACCTTTGCAACCCTATGGTAAAATCAGTACTGGTGTTTCCACATGTACCATTACAACAAAAAATACTCTTTCACAACTGCCAAAAGCGGTTGTAATATGTCTATTACAACTGGCAAGCACCACTAGTTATACCTGCATTCGTATAAAGTCAACCTTTTTTACAACTGTTTCTAGCAGTTGTTAAATTTTGTTTTACAACTGTAAAAAATAATTATACCTTAACTGCTATTAACCAAGTTTTCATAATATTATAATAAATGTTATTATAACATAGTATTTTATTCAAATAAATATTTCATTTCAACATTTACTGGTATATTACATAATCATTCATATTTACATACATTCCTCACTACATTGTCACTCGATTCACTTATATACAAACTCACACATACAACCATAAGCAAGGAAAAATACACGAAAATGATTAATGCAAATTATCATAATACTGTCGTACCGTTTGCCTACTTAAGTTATCCCTGTCTTTTGCTCCTTCAAAACAACAAGTGTAGACCCCAACGCTACGCCACCATTTTGGAAAAGATGCACTAGAACGAAAACAAAAACACTATTACTCAGGTAAAGCAAAAAGCTATTACTCGTATAGCAACTCACATTTTCAAAAGAGCAGAACAACCACTAACCCATAATTAGTGTAATGTGGTGCACTGATGTGAACAAGTCATATAGTAAAATAGTCCAAGACTCACATCTCTTAACTGGGCCTCATGCTCATTTTAGCAATATTGATCGAATTAGGCCTCATGCAAACCAATGTTAATGGTGTTTTCCCTCTTTATCAATCCACTACAAGATAAAACAAAGGTTACTTAAATAAATAAATAACCAAACATGGTAAATCAATATAAGTTAAAAAAAATACTAAATACAATCTTCACCGCAAGACCTGCTCCATCCCTACCTTTTAAGATTTATAGAACATCTTCCAACTGGGCGCTGGGGATGCTGACCATTAAGACAATGATTTTGCATTGGAGTACCACCAGATTTGCATTGGACACCACCAAGTTTCACTCCTGAAACTAGCAGCTGATTATCAGCTTCAAAACAGCGATTACGGATGGTTCCACATACCTAAAACAAGCAGGAAAGCATATATAAACAAAGTGAAGATATTAATCCCAAGATCCTTGATCTACGACATCATATTAATCCCCAAGACCAACCCATACAAGGATAAAAGGGAGCAAAGCAACAATGCCCAGTCTCATAACTACATAAACAAAACTAAGTTTAACATAAAAAATATAAGAAAAAGGAAAAACTTTATTTGACCCACTAAACATCTGTCAAATGAGCTACATTCGAGTTCTCAGATGAACAAATTTCAATGTGAAATTCAGATGTGAAATTCAGATCAGCGATGCTTGAATGGAAAACAAATTTGGTATGATTTACTGCACTTGATAATCAAATTGTTGTAACAAACGTTCCAAAATATGCAAGTGACATTTTAATGAACAAACACAAGTAGTGGGAAGAAATAGAGTAGCCTTGAGACAACAGCTATGCTCATTGTGCTCTCAGCTTCGTTATATTGACACTTTGTTCATTATAGCAAAATATATCTATAACTGATCATTTGACTGATAAAACAATGACACTCCTAAGGAAGATAAGGCATACATTCAAAACATGTCAAAATACATATTACATCAACCGTTTAAACTGTACACAGGTTGCAAGTACTCAAAGAGTGTATGCATTGAAACTGTACAACCATATGAAAATGGTCAAGTGCATTATTGCAGTGCACAAGAACTCGGCACGTAAATAGCAAAACGCTCATAACAAGTTAAATCCAACATGAATAAGGCAGTGCCAGTAGACAACCAAGGCAAAAATCGCAAGTATAACAAAGAAATAAAGTGTAGCATGACGACATCAGACATGAACAAAGCAGTGCGCAAATGCTCATGACTGAATGAGTTCATTAAATGTCTCTCGGTCTTAAAGAGGCATGTTCCTTTTGTTGACACTAGCGAATGACTATTCTTATATATTAGACGCTTTCGCACTTAGAAATCGTGAATCCTTTCAAATCCAAACACATGAAATAACCTATAAACTGTTCCCTAACTTTGCCAAAGACACCAACATATAAAATCATTCAACTATGACATGAATAAATGCTTGGATAAAGTATCACTCATGCTATCAAAAAAATTACTTATAAGCTGCTTAGACAATTGTTATAAAAAAATGCTTGGATTAACATAAGTAATTCCAAGCATATGTTCATATCTATATATGAAAGCTAGATCTATCAATGAAGAATGGGTGCAAAGTTGTGCATAAACTGATTCAAGCAAAGATTATTAATATATGGATGTAATCATGGGATTTGAAACAGTAAATTCACCTGAGCATGGATAACAATCTCCCCACGGGCAACATACTCACACTTGACCACCTGAAAAGAAGAAAGCAATCAACTTATAAATTCATGGAATTTTAAAAAGTTAGTAACAAATATTGGAGATTATAGAGACAGTTTGGATATTAAGCAATTGATATATGCAACTGACATATAACCCCTCAAAAGCTTCATGTGCTGATCTAACCATCTTTATTCGCCTGTTCATTACTACCAAAAACATCTTTATCCAACTCATTTGCATTCTCTCTAACAATCTGCATACAATCATTGACATCTTCTAGCACACTTAAAGGATTAGCATCACTTACTTCTTTAATTTGTAACAGAGTACTGCTAGGTTTTAATTGTTTATTAGACTCAGTAGTCTCTACTATTTTTAAACCAACATTATTATCAAATGATTGTCTATCTGAAGTATTACTAGAAATCTTTCCTTGATTTTTCCTATCCTCATCTATATTCGTTCTATTAACAGAAATTACCTCATTTTTAGGTATCCAAACCTTAGAGACTTTACATACTTTAGTGGTAACATACTTTCAGTAATAACATCTATCCAAGACTTTGATTTCGAAGTATTAGTTCTATTTATCTCAACCCGATCTGTAGAAATTAAGTCTGAAAAATCAGATCTGGAATCTAAATTAGGGGAAAGAGCAATACCTTGATTCGTGTTACCCATTCGCTTTGCATGTTGTATAGAAGGGTTAGGATCAGGCGGATGAACTGAACGATGATCAGAATCGAGATATAAAACTTCTCGTTTGACATCGGATTCGGATTTGAATTAAGAGAAGATGAGGTCGCCATTTTTTCTCCAGATCGGTTGTAACTCTTTATTTATATACAAACAATAAAAGGAACCTAGCAAAACCAAGTTTTTGATCGGCATGTTTTTTCTCAAGGGAAAAAGAAAGAGAAGCAAAGGGAAAAAGAAAGAAAGAGAAGCAAAGGGAAAAGAAAGAGAAGCAAAGGGAAAAGAAAGAGAAGCAAATAGCCGTGAATTAGGTTACAACGGGAAAATGAAAATTTGGAGGCAAAGGATCGTGAATTAGGGTACAGCGGGAAAATGAAAATTTGGGGGTAAAGTGTTGGATCTAGATTAACCCTAGAGGGGGGTGAATAGGGTTTATCACAATTTTTAACAGAATTAAAAAATTAACGAGATATATATAATAAAAAACAGATCACAGAATATAGCAAAAACAGAAATGCAGAAAATAAATCACATACAGATATACCCAGCTTCGGCAAAACCCTACCTACTGCTGCATTTCTAAGGTTTCTACTAGGTGTTATAAACAGATCCCGCATACAAGACCATGTACACTCGCAGCGCCTGCTCATGTCCTAACCCTACGCTCAAAACCCTAGACTGTTCTATATCCACTAGACCAGATTTTCCCTAGTTTTACAGACACTAGTAAACTGTCAGTTAACCCCTAACTGAATGACCTAGATTTTACAGATCTAGAAACTGATAGATGGTTTTCAAAAAGAAATAAAAACAATACAAATAAATAAACAAGCTAAAAAAATCCTATTCCCTTTAACAAGAAAAAAGCCCGGCCCATTCTCTTATTATCACTTTGCCCAATTCCTCTTTTCTTCTGGAAAAAAGGCGGCCGATCTACTTTATATGCTAGGGTTTTTTGATATAGCACCCAAATCGAAATTGCGACTTCCTTGATTGAATCTCTGATGAACTTCGAAGGTGTAGTTGTTCTCTGATGCTTCGATTTGGGATATCTCTCTGTGGCTCTCGATCGAAAACAGAAGTGAGTAAATTTCGGAATTTTTTTTACTTTAAATTTCTTGCGAGTTGTTTGTGGTTTCGATCTCTCTCTTTTTTATGCCGATGATGAAAATGGTTGTGTAAAATAGGATTATGAAATCCTAAAAGTGCTCTAATTTCATTATGTGGCTTGACTGATTTGTTGCTTTCCCCTTTTGATTGCCCTCGATTTGAATTTGAAATGATGAACTTAGACAAGATTCTGGATTTCATTGAATATGGAAATTGATTGTTGCCTTAATCCCCTTGTGTGAATAAATTGCTCTATTTAAATTGTCTTGAATGAATTCCTTCAGTTAAAAACATGCATGATTTCTGGAAAATTAATCTCGTCGACTTAAATCTGTAAAGCTGAAAACAAAATATAATTTTCCTTTTAATCACAATGCTTTCATTCCATGGATGCATTATCCATTTCCATTTATGCTCTTCAAATTAATTGCTGGTTTTCTGTAAATGATTTGAGGAACTCCTTCCATATATCAGCCGACTAAAAACGTTCTTGCTGAATATATGCATTGCAAAGAAAACCTGATTTGTCACCACTAAAACTTGCTGAAAATTTGATACTTGATTGACTCTTGTAGCTTGCCAAATTTGAAATTGATTAAAATGCATTGTCCACTGGTTTCATGCATAAATGACTCCATGTCTACATTTCTGGAAAATATGAATTTCTGAAGTCAATTTAGAAAACAGCTCTCTTGTTTGCTGATCATGCATTGATATGTTGGCTGAACATGAACATGATCCTATATGCTTTATTTCAGCTACACCATTCATATTGCTGCTGTGTCCATATGTATATACGAATTTGCATCATGACCATTTCTATGTGTGTCATTACATTCATGCTTGTGATGCTTATGTGTTCTTCCATACTAGTAAATGTGACACCATGTATAGCTGTTCATTCACTATTTCTGCTTGTGAACACTTTGATCTTCCAGATGCCATGTACACTGAAATGCACACATGTAATCCTTGCTATTTAATACCATTTTGCTGCTGTTGTATGTTGATGCTCAAACCATATGAACTTGTATTTGTATGTGTTAACCTTCTTATGCATGCTTCAAATTGATGCATTGTTCATGATGTACTTCACCATTGTATCATTGTGCATGTATATGTGGTGCATTCACCAATTTCACATATGCATGAAAGAGCACTCTGTTTAGCTGCATATGTTGTACACTTATGCATACACATTCCATCTGCATCACCTTGGACTTGTGCATGGTTTGGCATTTCAATACTTGTATATGATGTACCTGACTTGATCTTCATGCTTGAACCCCACTGATTTGTAATTGATGCACCCTGCTTGCATCTCTACTGATTTGTGTGCAGTCATTACTGCCTTGTGTGTACTGTCTTGATTAAGCTTAACATGCAACACTGATGTATTTGGGCTGACTTGAGCATGTATGGATCATTTTTACTTTGCTGGCTTGACCATCTTCATATGCACTTTTGACTTGGCTTGACCTTGATTACACATGTATTTAAGCTGCCATGATGTTTCACCCTCCATGCTTCATTGTATACATTGAAAATTGAAAAACCATGCTGCATTGACCATGTATCCATTTCTTGTTCATTTACCCATTCTCATATACTTTCTTGTTGAAGTTTGTTAGTTGTTTTATCGCTCACTAAGACTATTGTCTGACTCAAGGTTTTATGTCTCCTCTTATTACCTTGGGCTGTTCATCCAGTTGTGGATGGGCAGACTAAGTAGCAGGTTACAGGTAATGGAGCTTAGTGAGACGGGGAAGCTGAGCGAAGACGAGCAGGAGGCTGGCGTACCAGTTTTATTACTATCAAGTATTTCTGTTTCCGCTGTTTGAGTTGCTTGAGAGTTATAGTGAGGCCTTATGTACAAACTTTGATATCAGTTGGATAACCTTTCTGGATGTTGAGAAAGTTTCAAAAGTTTGCTATATGATACCTCATTACTATTACCTATTGTATATGTTCTATTATATTTCATCCTTGCGCTGTGAGTTCTACGACAGGTTTCGATGTGTTTACCTACTCTGATGATCGTCCATAGCAGCCTGGCACACCTTTCAGCGCATTATTCCACTTGTTTAGTGCGGGGGTTACGGGCGGTCGTCACAGGATCGGGTTCTCCAGCATGCCACGGTTCGGATCGTCGTCACCATCATCGGTTCGGGTCGGGTCTCCAAGCTCCATCGCCACAGATCGGTTCTGAGGTGGCTAAACAGATCAGATCGGGGTCCTTCTGGCGATTCAGGTCGGGGTACTCTCCTCATGGCCAAGTACGACGGTTCGTGCTCACCATCTATGAACGGATCGGGTCGGAGCTGCTGAACTCGCATGGGAGGTGGTTCGGATCGGGTCCTTTCCTCCGTTCCGATCCGGATCGGCCAATTTTCTGCACTTTCTCCAGCAAGCAGTTTACGCCACTCGACGGCATTTTTGACCATTCCAACTATTCTAATCAATCACAAAGCATACCATACAGTCATACCAACATTTATAATCAACCACAAACACCAAAACAACAATATGATAGGTTAAAATGGATCAAACATAGCCAAAACCCCATATTTTCCCTTAAGCATGTTTAGGTGAAACTAATGATAGGATTAGCAAATCTTAACCAAATTAACCCAAATTCATATCAGAGGTCTAAGACATCATTTAAGAATTTATAAGTATTTTTCCAGAATTTTATCATGTTTAAATTCGCTAATTGACACTAATTACCCTTAATCAACCATAATTAGTGAGGAACTATGCAAATCACTCACCTTAGCCACAAATAAAACCTCAAACTGAAATGATTCTCTGTTTGGGCGTGAGTATCAATGCTAAACAACAGCTCAAATCTTGATTTGGTGAAGATCTCCCTTGATTTGATGTTGCTAAGCTTAATCCTTGATTAGAAGGTGATTTGGAGGTGATTTAGAGGTTGGAGGCCATTTTAAGGGTTTCTAAGAGGTAAGTGGAGGCTAGAAAACTGAAATGGAATGAAACCCTAACTCATTTCAGTCTCCCCATAACCCTAATCCCGAAATGGGTTATGGGCTCATTCACTAATCACCCTATTTGGCCCGGTTAAGCAGTTTTTCACCTTCAAACCTTATTTCAGCCATATCTCCCAAACGGTAAGTCTGTTTCTCACATGTGACCACTCTACGGAAAGGTAAACCATCAAATGAATCTAATGGAAGTGGTTTCAGGTCAAAATTCCTTTCCAATCAAAAGTTATGGCCAAAACAAGATCAGCAAGGGGCAAAACGGTCATTCAAAAATCGGCAAAAATCATGAACATGGGAAATGACTCTAATGGTTGTTTTCCAAAGTTACATGATCATACGACTTCATACGGGAAAGAAATTAATATTCTACGATCCTCCGATGCGTAGAATGCGGGTTGTTACAGATAAACAATGACAGATAAGATTAAACTGTTCAGTACTAAGATAATTAAATATAATTTTCATAGCACGAGCATTGAAAGTAATATCTACACTATTAAACCCATTGATAACAACATCCCAACATTTAATATTAACAGATTTTAAATAAAATTCCATTTTGGATTTCCAGTTTAAAAAATCTGTTCCATCGAAAATAGTTGGAGATGAACTGGACTGACTCTCTATCGGTTGACAACTAGGATGACCCATGACTCTAGAGTTAATAACCTGCTGTGATACCACCTGTTGGATCTAGATTAACCCTAGAGGGGGGTGAATAGGGTTTATTACAGTTTTTAACAGAATTAAAAAATTAAAGAGATATATATAATAAAAAACAGATCATAGAATATAGCAGAAACAGAAATGCAGAAAATAAATCACACACAGATATACCCAGCTTCGGCAAAACCCTGCCTACTGCTGCATTTCTAAGGTTTCTACTAAGTGTTATAAACATATCCCGCATACAAGACCATGTACACTCGCAGCACCTTCTCCTGTCCTAACCCTACGCTAAAAACCCTAGACTGTTCTATATCCACTAGACCCGATTTTCCCAAGTTTTACAGACACTAGTAAACTGTCAGTTAACCCCTAACTGAATAACCTAGATTTTAAAGATCTAGAAACTGATAGATGGTTTTCAAAAAGAAATGAAAAACATACAAATAAATAAACAAGCTAAAAAACCCTATTCCCTTTAACAAGAAAAAAGCCCGGCCCATTCTCTTATTATCACTTTTCCCAATTCCTCTTTTCTTCTGGAAAAATGGCGGCCGATGTAATGACTCGTATTTTCAGCGGTATAATAATTAATTTATTTAATTATTTAAATAGTGGTTTAGAATTCAAATGGTCGTTTAATTAAATAATTTGGAATATTTAATTAAAATAATAATTAAATAATATATTTAATTCTGAAATAATCAGAATTGGCTGAAATGGTGATATGTGTGAATTGGGCAATTCGAAATATATAATTCAGTTTAAATTTGAATTATAATAACGAATATATTCAATCGTCGACAGTTGAACATATAGTTTATAATATAATTATAAACAAGCTCGAAATGGCGCGGCAGTTCGCTATTTGGCGATTTGAACTTCAACTGAATGTACAGGGTTCATTTTAAATCGGATTTCTGTGAAACAAGAAACGTTAGGAGCTGGTGAAGTATATTTTTCTAGTGGAAGAGAAAAATCGGGATTTCATAGTGTAGATTTTTTTTATGGCCAAATCAAATTTTAGAAAAGTCGTTGTGGAATTTCTTTATAATTTATAAAGGAATTATTTATATTTTAAAAAGGAATTTCAATATAAATCGAATATCGATTTCATCGGGATTTGAAGTATCGAGTTATAAATCCAATGAGAGCTGTATGGTATTCCACTGTGAATATAGATGATAATATTTATTTTTAAATATTTAATTTAATTATATTTATATATATTTATATATTTAAAATGGTTATTTAGGACTTTAAAAATAGCCACTTTTGCAAACGAAGTCGGAATTCGACGAAACTAATTTTTTTGGATCCGCAATGTCAAATAGTTGTTAGATTTCCAGTTTAGAGATTTTTAGAGTCACTGTGTGGTCGTACGGATTTTTAGAGTGAGAAATAGTCAGTATTTCGACGGTTAAAAATACGTTGTGTGAGCATACGAAGTCGGAATTCGACGAAACTAGTTTCGTTGGGTCCGTAATGTCAAACTCTAGCAGCGTGTCAGTTTTCGTGATTTTTAGGTATCATATGTAATCACTGGGATTTTTAGAAGGCAGATACAAGGAGAAAATCATTTAAAGAAAATATAAAATCAATTCAAAAATATCTCCCCTCATTTCTCTGATCACAAGCAGGCCACCCGACCTCTCTCCTCAGCCACAAAGCTTACCAACCTCAAACAGCTTATAAATACCGTAGAAAACCCAATCACACAGACTTAGAAAATCCCAAACAAATGCCATAAAAACCTATAAATTACAAACTATATATGAATGAAAGCAGAATAGCTGGAGCTTCAATTCCGTGTGGTCCTTGCAAGGTGCGACGCCTGTTTGGGAACGTCGAATATTCACAGCAAGCACTAGGGTTAATGATTTCGGGAATTTGGTGCATTGTTGGGTGATTTCATTGTTGGATTTGTGTTCAGCGTGGAAGGTAGTTCGAAGTGTGAGTTTTTGGGGGGGTTTCGGCTTCGATTTATGTCGATGTTCCTGTAGCTGGAGCTCGGTGTCGCGATCGTTTCCATGGCGTCGGGTTGAAGGAGAAGGAGACGGGGAGAAGGAGCTTGAAACGAGGAGCTTGTTGGTGAAGAGTTCGTGGAGTTTCGTTTGGTAGAGGAGGAGAACGAGGGGTCAACGCATGGACAATGGCCAACGAGAATACTGGAGCGACGGGTTGTAAGGTATTGGGGGAAGAAAGGGTTCGGGTTTTATGGCTGAAGTGGGCTTGGGCCTTGGGAGAAAGGGGTGAGCCCAAATCAAATATAATCCAAGTTTTTATTTTTTTTAAATGTATTGAAAACTTCGAATGTTGATATCTTTGTCATACATTATCGAAATTCAGCGAAACAAGATCCATTAGGATCGTATGGACGAACACTACGCACTGGAACTGACTGGGAGTGGAGTGGAGCTCGTTTGAATTTATGGCGAAATAAATTGTTTGATTCAAATCAAACAACAGTTTATCGTTCTTTAACGATGAACTGCCAAAGTGAGTAAAACTCACCAACTCTGAACAGTTCTATTTTTATAACGTATATTTAGAACTGATAAATGATGACTGATTGATGTGTGTTAACTGTTGGTTGAGTTGTTGGTGTAATGATTGAAATCATAGAAAACGATATATATATAAATCATTAATCGAATATTGATTCTGTTTAATAGAATATTTTATATTCATGTGTTTAACATCTGTGATGCAGGGAAACAGGTTGGAGGGGTCCAACTGGACTCCTCAATATTTGTGATATTGTTCTGTTCATATATTGTAATATATGATGTGATATATAATCTGTTTGATTATGTGTGTTTAAATGATATCGATCATTGTGGTTTGCTATTTTAAATATCATAAAAGTCCCTGGGATGTAAAAAGAATTTTTTTCTATGTATATTGAAATAAAGGGTTTTATAAAATCAACAGATTTTATAAAAGGAAATATTTCGAAAGTAAATAAAAGGAAAATGTTTATAAAACGAATAGAGTTTTATAAAAGGGAAAATTGTTGATAAAACGAATAAATAGAATAAAAACGGAATATTTATTTGGAAAATAAATAGAAGTATAAGAGGATTATTAATTTAGAAAATAAATAGACAAATATAGGAAGAGGAATATTTGTAAAACATTTACAAATAAAGGTTATAAAAGTAATTATTTATTTACAAAATAAATAGAGTTATAAAAGGGAATTTTAAATAAGACTTAAGTGTTAGAAACGTAATGGATTATATAAAGGAATTAATCGAGTTAGAATTAGTCGATTAGAGTTATTGAATATAAAGTTATTCGAAATAGAGTTATTCAATTAGAGTTAATCGAAATAGAGTTAAACAAGATTAGAAACTGACTAGAGACTAATAAGTTGAATGGTTTCCTGAGTATCGATCTGATGTTGGTTTCGGCCTTCGGGGTTTATACTTAGGAAGTTGTTCTCTTGTTAGTTTATAGTTAGAGTCTGATAGATGTGGAAGAATAATGATACGTAATTAAGTTATGGAAATGTTTCCAATGTTAATAACGTATATTTTCTAAATGTAGAAAATAAGGAAATACAAATATATATATATGGTTGATGATTGATCGATATAATTTCCATTTGGAAATAATATCGTTGGTTTCACACGTGTTTTTCTTTGATAGTTAACTCATCGACTATCGAAGTTTTTGACCATTTTAACGTTGTTAATATGGAGAGACCGGTTGGATTATTATCCGAAGAACCACTCTGTATTGGCATAAGCGTTGCGAATCATATATGCCAAAGATAATTGAAGACGGCGTAAAGTGCAAGGGCTATTGTATAAGTCTTAGATAACAGTGCCTAAGATGGATGTACTGAATAGTGCCTTCGGTTTGTCCAGTCCCAGGACAACTTGTATGGATGAAGGTCTGACAGAGTATATCTAATAGATCGCGTAAGTTGATCTCTTCAAACGTATTCACGTTTGGTGGCGGAGGAATTCGTTTCTCTTAGCTGTATACCCGTGTTATTTTTGGATAAATCAATTTGTGATTTGGCGGGTATTCCGATGTGACATTCTAAGTGAATGAAGATGTGGCATGTAAAAGATAAACGTAGCTTCTAGCCTCACATCCGGTAAATGACAGAAATCGGGCAGGCAGCATGACTATGTTGGTCGCACCTATTAGGATGTATAATCACCTGATCTAGAGTTTCATTTACTTCTAAAAATCTATTGTTGATGTTGTCCCATTCAGGAAACAGTTGCTGATCCCAACCGTTGGTGATATACATTCGATACACTCAAGCGAAATGAGTGGTCGGTCATGTGTGGCCGGGTTGCAAGATGTTCTTGTTGAACCCAGTGTATTCCTCTCTAGAGGTACACTAGCGAAAGGTGGTTCCATACCTTGTCATAGTTGGAAATCCATTACCCAATACGTGCTTGCAGTTTCGATTGTATACTATATATGTAGAACGTGAGATGAAAGCGTTTCTGCTAGATGATTATTATATTGTGGTTGATAGACATTATTATAATATCAATGAGTTTTGATATAAAGATATTTTGGATTCTCATAAGGGAAAAACCCGTTCTGTTATACGGTGTGGTCTTATGAGATATCGTTTAATGGCTCAGTCTGTTTTAAACTGTTTTACTCATACCAGTTCCATGACTGACCCGGAGTTTACTTTGTTTTGTTTTCCCTAGACTCTTGGGTGTCCAATTTTGTACGGGCAGTCAAGTAATCGGGATTTACAGATATACTGGAAGAGCTTGGAGCATAAGGCTTCAGGATCATATAGCTATAGTTTATTTCCGCTGTGTTGTAAGTGTTGTACTTCGATAATGATGTATATTCAAGTACAGATGTATATTTCAAGTTATGTTATATATATTATATGTTATTCGTTCCACTGTGAGGTTCGTGTTACCCTGTTGTTGTGTTCTTCTTCTTCTATTCTAAGTTTCTATCTTATCTATTCTCACCCTCTAATTTCTTTCATTAACCATTCGGTTATTTTCGATCCTTAGATGTTCGATATGTGTTGTATATCGGGTAACCAAGATCGCCAAATTTCCGGGTCGTTACAGTTGGTATCAGAGCAAAGGTTTAGTTATTACCTTGGCTCTATGGCGTGACTTAGTAGAGATAGGGTTAGTAATACCCTAGATTGAGTTGAGTGTATATATACGAGTGAACGTATTTGTTATAGATATAAATTTTTTTTTTATATTATGGGGATTTATTGGTTGAGTGACTTATGAATTTCTGGTTGATCAGTTTGATCCACTGTATCGACAGGAATTACTAAACACTCGAATACGATGAACCGTCATGGTATGTTTTGAAAGGAGGGTAAACGAAATAATTTTACCCAAATTATATTTTGATATAAAGGTATTATATTGAAATGATTATAATATATTGGATATATTGGTTGTTATTATAATCGAGTCAGATTATAAAAAGTGAAATGGTTATGTATATAACCAAGTAGAATTCATATAAGTGTAATGAATTGAATTAAATCCGAAATTAGAATTAGAATGGGAATCAAAATTCCTAGAATTTGAAAAAGTGTTTGTAAATGGAATTGAATTGAGTATAGGAGAATTTTAAAATCCTGGGAGATTTTAATTTGTTTACAAACATTGGAAAGGATATTTTGAACTGATTTCAAAATGGAAGTGGTTTAAGAAATGGTTTTGAAAGTGATATAGTATTGAACTCACTTCGATAGTTGGGAAATAACCCTAATGATGAATCGCGACATCATCAGTGTTCATTTTCGGGTTTCTAAGTGACGGATTACTACCAAAGATTTTGTTTTCGAATTATTTTGAGAAAACAAGTTGTTTGATTCCGAAAGGGAATATTTGATTTGTGAAAAACAAAGTTATTTAAAAACTCCCAGGAAAAGATTGTTCGAATTAAAATAAATTTAAATAGAAATTTGTGGAAGTAAGCTAGAATTGAATTGAAATCAGTTAAGTTGAAATTGAACTGGATTAGAATGATATCGAGGAAATTGGATTGGTGACATAGGAATTTGGAATGATAGTGGGTTGACGAGTTAAGAATTTGAAAATCGAGAATAAGACTTGAGTTTGAAATGAGATTTGGTTTGGGTATAAATCCAATAACTGTGGTAAGGATAAATTGATCAGAATTTGAGTAGGATAACATTGGTATATGCTGAGTTGATAGCATATGGAAGTGATAGAGTTGATATGCCCGACAAAAAGGTACAAGTTTATATTTCATATGGTTTAAGATTTTGATGAGCCGAATTGGCAAGCCGCTTGGCTATTTGATTTTCTTTTGGGTTGGAGATGGTCCAGAGAGGCGAGTTGGAGTTTGACTTATTGACCAGTACAAAGGAGGTGCTGGCGAAATTTTTCGAGAAGTAAAGGTGTTAGAAAATTTTCGGGATTTTTGAAAATTTTCATTAATAAGGATTAATTAATATTTAATTGAAATCAAATTGGTTCAGTTGAAACGGAAGTTAAGAAGTGAACAGATAAGTTCTAACCAGTCGATAGGGTTTGTTTTCTACCTTAGAGCATCTCCAACAAAGGAGGCAATTCATGTTACGGTATGTAATATTGGTTGTTTTTGCACCCAACAGCTGTTATGTGGTGTAATATTAAGCCAAATGTTACGGTCTGAATTCAGAGTCCTGAATGGGACGCGCGAGCCGATTTTATCGGCTCGTGAAGTCGCGAGCCGATTTTATCGGCTCGCTACTTCACGAGCCGATAAAATCTGCTCGTGGCCAATATTTTTTTTTCCAACTATTAAACCCTATTTTGTCATATACAAAAACAAAACCATTATTTTTTTTATAAAATAAACTTTGAAACGTAATAATAAATGATTAATAACCCTTACAAATACAAAAGAACGAGTTGGTACAATATAAAAGGACAACATCTTCACTGCGTACATGATCGATAAGTTCGGACAAGCATAAAATAAAACACGAAAATAGATAATGGTTCTTCATAACTAGGTATTGCCGTAATGGTTCCATAAATGATTCATAAGATCCTTCTGCAGCCGGTATCGCCGTAATGGTTCCATGAAAGAAGTACGACAACTGAACACATAAACATCAAATTTAAACTACAGTAATAAACGGTACGATAGTTTCCGCCCACACCTACCACGGACGGGGGAAAAATCCAGCCTTAGCTGCGTCAGACGCATTCTTGTTCAAACGTTGTATTTCGGCTTGCGTTTCCAATGCATATTAAACTTCACGTTCGCACATCGGAGGGTCAATCCACTGCTTAAAGTAACAACAGTCAATTTCGTCTTGAAAAATGGTGTGCGCCTGGAAAAACGGTAGGCTGCACAACCAAAAAAACGGTGTCCCCATTTAAACGTAATGAAGTTCGGAACGTTATAAAACTAGGGTCGAGTCTATTTAAAAAGGAGGGTCGTCCACTTACCCTCCTTATTTACACATTTAAGCACCCGAAGGAGTTAAAAATGAGCTAAAAATGGAGGGTCGTCCACTAACCCTCCTTATTTACACATTTAGCACCCGAAGGAGTTAAAAAGGAGCTAAAAAGGAGGGTCGTCCACTTACCCTCCTTATTTACACATTTAAGCACCCGAAGGAGTTAAAAATAAGCTAAAAATGGAGGGTCGTCCACAAACCCTCCTTATTTACACATTTAGCACCCAAAGGAGTTAAAAAGGAGCTAAAAAGGAGGGTCGTCCACTTACCCTCCTTATTTACACATTTAGCACCCGAAGGAGTTAAAAATGAGCTAAAAAGGAGGGTCGTCCACTTACCCTCCTTATTTACACATTTAGCACCCGAAGGAGTTAAAAAGGATCTAAAAAGGAGGGTCGTCCACTTACCGTCCTTATTTACACATTTAGCACCCGAAGGAGTTAAAAATGAGCTAAAAAGGAGGGTCGTCCACTTACCCTCCTTATTTACACATTTAAGCACCCGAAGGAGTTAAAAAGGAGCTAAAAGGGAGGGTCGTCCACTTACCCTCCTTATTTACACATTTAGCACCCGAAGGAGTTAAAAATGAGCTAAAAAGGAGGGTCGTCCACTTACCCTCCTTATTTACACATTTAAGCACCCGAAGGAGTTAAAAGGGAGCTAAAAAGGAGGGTCGTCCACTTACCCTCCTTATTTACACATTTAGCTTTCATTATAACTTATGAAACGACACTAAACATATGAAACGAGGAAACATTACACAGAACCTAATAAACGAGCAAACATTACACAGAACATGTGAAACGAGCAAACATTACACAGAACATAATAAACGAGCAAACATTACACAGAACATATGAAACAAAACTAAATATGTCACAGAACACAAATATACATCATGATAAATCCGCGGCATCATCATCAGAACCATCATCATAAGCACCATCCAAAGACATCGAATCCCCGCTATCAGAAGGGTCATAATACGGAATATCGTCATCACTACTCCCTAGCCCGTCACTCCCTCCTACTCCATCACCCCCTCCTACTCCGTCACCCCCTCCAACTCCATCACCCCCTCCTACTCCGTCACCCCCTACTCCGTCACCCCCTCCAAGTCCGTCACCCACTCCTACTCCGTCACCCCCTCCAAGTCTGCCACCCCCTCCTACTCCGTCACCCCCTCCTACTCCATCACCCCCTCCAAGTCCGTCACCCCCTCCAAGTCCGTCACCGCCTCCAAGTCCGCCTCCTGAACCTCCTACTCCGCCTCCTGAACCTCCACCAGTACATGACCCTACAATGGTACCTGATGCTGTTGTATCACCACCCCCTGCTGCCTCTAATCTGGCCTGTAAGTCATAGATCTGCTCCTGCAATCCCTGAACAATTGCCCGGTGCTCCTCATACATGGACCGAGAATGTAGCAGTGCCATCTCCTGAATAGCCGCAATATGTATCCTATGCCGGTCCAACCGGGGTGCATACTGCATATATAGAACATATAAAATCAGTTTGTACATCGTATAACATACAACGTAAATTCACAAGCGACAAATTTAACCTTATGTGGCGGATATAATCCAGCAGTAGGGACACCATGCACCATGTATGCAGGTGGGTAAACAATAGGCAGGAATATCTGTGCACCGCTAAGAACATATGTCTGAAGTGTATCGGCCAGAGCGAAATCCGTAGGAGGGTCGGAGATCTGTGAAGGGGTCGGATCAAAAGTAAACGGCGGAGGGTGAACTCTACCAGTAACCAATCGGGGACCAACGTGATCGGAGTTCACATCCCGCGTATAATCCGGCAACAAGTACCGTCTAGGAGCTACCCGAACCCAATAAGGACCAAACTCTGCGTCAGGTAAGTGAAAATCGGTCGTATCAACCCATCCTGTCTGTCTCAGACCATGCACATACTGTCTCCCTATAGAACGCTGCCGCCCGAACATATCAAGTGGTAGAGGGGGATCTCCAGGTACGGACAACTGACCGGTAGCCTGGTAATAACATCGATCTCCCAAAAACCAAATAGGAAGGTGGGCCGGTGGGAAGAAGAGGACACATCGAGTAGATAAGAAAAATGCAATGGCTAATGGATAGGCATCAGGTAGTGGGCCATCCGCTGCAAGTAACAACCAATAAGAAGCCCAAGGTGCTCGTAATATGTTCCCCCTCTCCCTCATATCTAACTGGGTACGAGCCTCCATCAAGTCATGTCTCACACCAGAAGGAGCACGTCGAACTCCATGAGTACTCTCCCATCTATGCATGCGTGGGAAAAAGGTCTCAGCAGCATGACTAGCGGTGGGCTGCATGCGTGGGTGCATGTTGGTCGTGTACTCGTAGTACCAGCACAACAACATGTACCAAAAAGCGAACATCAGGCAAACCTCTCCAAAGGCATATGAATCAAGAGCGGCGTATAGATAACCCAATATGGAAGAGCCTCAATCAATCGTATGCAGCTGCTCTAAGTTGGCTAGTGCTGCTAGGTATCCCAGCCTAATCGTACTCTGTTGGTTCGAAAAGAATGTCGAACCAAGGAGGTATAAAATGGTAGCCCTGTATACTATGTCATGGAAATCTACCACATCGAGATGCCCTGTAATATACTCAAGTAAATATGTGACGGAAACGGCACCATTAGCTATACGAGCCGCTGACAAATCTGGCAAATACTGTAGGTAGGAATCAGGTGACTCAAAAGAGGAATCAAATGGACAAGTGACTCTATCTGGACGGCCTATCTCAATCCCCGTAAGCATGTAAAAATCGGCTGGGGTGATACCTAGATCAAAATCCGGAAAGTGAAAGGTATGTGTCGTAGGCCACCATCTTTCTGCTAAGGCTTGTACCAAAGGTGGATCGAAGGACTGTGGAGGTATAATACGTAAAAAGAGTCCGAACGGACTAGCAAGTAGCCTCTCCCGAATATGCAATGGTAATATGTCAAGAGCATGTGTAACAAACTTCGCCCAACTCCCGCGAAGGTAGACGTACTGAGTCTATTAAAATTATAACAGTTAAATGACTATAAAACCAACAGTTCGTAAATATTGTTAAAACGTATAACATAAATGCACTAAAATATAACGTAAAAGCAACAGGGCATACTATTTAACACTTCAGTAACTCTAAATAGTAAATAAATAAAAATTAATACCTGAACGGTGGCCAGCGCGGTAGAAGATCGATGAGTGAATCCCTCTGGCATCTCGTGGAGGATCTGTAAGTCATCAATCGTCGTCCCCGCTGGTGGAGGAAGGTGAGCTGGACCAAATCCGTCATCTGGCATAACTGGAACTGTCCATCTCCCCATATTCGTTACGCGTGGCGGCATCCCGGCGTCGTAACCAATAAAAATAAATTAAAAAGGAGGAATTAGGAGGAAAAAAAATGTTATACAAACCCCCCTCCCGAGCCATTTATAGGCTCGGGAACATCGCGAGCCGATTTTATCGGCTCGCAGGCTGCGAGCCGATAAAATCGGCTCGCGCCTGTTGGGAGATATCAAAGATATCTCCCAACATGTTACGGGCTGTAACTTTACGGCCCGTAGCGCTGTTGGAGATGCTCTTAGCAATTTCGAGGGCGAAATTATTTTAAGTAGGGAAGAATGTAATGACTCGTATTTTCAGCGGTATAATAATTAATTTATTTAATTATTTAAACAGTGGTTTAGAATTCAAATGGTCGTTTAATTAAATAATTTGGAATATTTAATTAAAATAATAATTAAATAATATATTTAATTATGAAATAATCAGAATTGGCTGAAATGGCGATATGTGTGAATTGGGCAATTCGAAATATATAATTCAGTTTAAAGTTGAATTATAATAACGAATATATTCAATCATCGACAGTTGAACGTATAGTTTATAATATAATTATAAACGAGCTCGAAATGGCGCGGCAGTTCGCTATTTGGCGATTTGAACTTCAACTGAATGTACATGGTTCATTTTAAATCGAATTTCTGTGAAACAAGAAACGTTAGGAGCTGGTGAAGTATATTTTTCTAGTGGAAGAGAAAAATCGGGATTTTGTCGTGTAGATTTTTATTTATGTCCAAATCAAATTTTAGAAAAGTCGCTGTGGAATTCCTTTATAATTTCTAAAGGAATTATTTATATTTTAAAAATGAATTTCAATATAAATCGAATATCGATTTCATCGGGATTTGAAGTATCGAGTTATAAATCCAATGAGAGCTGTATGGTATTCCACTATGAATATAGACGATAATATTTATTTTTAAATATTTAATTTAATTATATTTATATATATTTATATATTTAAAATGGTTATTTAGGACTTTAAAAATAGTCACTTTTGCAAACGAAGTCGGAATTCGACGAAACTAATTTTGTTGGATCCTTAATGTCAAATAGTTGTTAGATTTCCAATTTCGAGATTTTTAGAGTCACTGTGTGGTCGTACGGATTTTTAGAGTGAGAAACAGTCAGTATTTCGATGGTTAAAAATACGTTGTGTGAGCATACGAAGTCGGAATTCGACGAAACCAGTTTCGTTGGGTCCGTAATGTCAAACTCTAGCAGTGTGTCAGTTTTCGTGATTTTTAGGTATCATATGTAATCACTGGGATTTTTAGAAGGCAGATACAAGGAGAAAATCATTTAAAGAAAATATAAAATCAATTCAAAAATATCTCCCCTCATTTCTCTTATCACAAGCAGGCCACGCGACCTCTCTCCTTAGCCACAAAGCTTACCAACCTCAAACAGCTTATAAATACCGTAGAAAACCCAACCACACAGACTTAAAAAATCCCAAACAAATGCCATAAAAACCTATAAATTACAAACTACATATGAATGAAAGCAGAAAAGAGGGAGCTTCAATTCCGTGTGGTCCTTGCAAGGTGCGACGCCTGTTTGGGAACGTCGAATATTCACAGCAAGCACTAGGGTTAATGATTTCGGGAATTTGGTGCATTGTTGGGTGATTTCATTATTGGATTTGTGTTCAGCGTGGAAGGTAGTTCGAAGTGTGAGTTTTTGGGGGGTTTCGGCTTCGATTTCTGTCGATGTTCCGGTAGCTGGAGCTCGGTGTCGCGATTGTCTCTATGGCGTCGAGTTGAAGGAGAATGTGACGGGGAGAAGGAGCTTGAAACGAGGAGCTCGTTGGTGAAGAGTTCATGGAGTTTCGTTTGGTAGAGGAGGAGAACGAGGGGTCAACGCATGGACAATGGCCAACGAGAATACTGGAGCGACGGGTTGTAAGGTATTGGGGGAAGAAAGGGTTCGAGTTTTATGGCTGAAGTGGGCTTGGGCCTTGGGAGAAAGGGGTGAGCCCAAATCAAATATAATCCAAGTTTTTATTTTTTTTAAATGTATTGAAAACTTCGAATGTTGATATCTTTGTCATACATTATCGAAATTCAGCGAAACAAGATCCATTAGGATCGTATGGACGAACACTACGCACTGGAACTGACTGGGAGTAGAGTGGAGCTCGTTTGAATTTATGGCGAAATAAATTGTTTGATTCAAATCAAACAACAGTTTATCGTTCTTTAACGATGAACTGCCAAAGTGAGTAAAACTCACCAACTCTGAACAGTTCTATTTTTATAACGTATATTTAGAACTGATAAATGATGACTGATTGTTGTGTCTTAACTGTTGGTTGAGTTGTTTGTGTATTGATTGAAATCATAGATAACAATATATATATATATATATAAATCGTTAATCGAATATTGATTCTGTTTAATAGAATATTTTATATTCATGTGTTTAACATATGTGATGCAGGGAAACAGGTTGGAGGGATCCAACTGGACTCCACAATATTTATGATAATGTTCTGTTCATATATTGTAATATATGATGTGATATATAATCTGTTTGATTATGTGTGTTTAAATGATATCGATCATTGTGGTTTGCTACTTTAAATATCATAAAAGACCCTGGGATGTAAAAAGAATTTATTTCAATGTATATTGGAATAAAGGGATTTTATAAAATCAACGGATTTTATAAAAGGAAATATTTCTAAAGTAAATAAAAGGAAAATGTTTATAAAATGAATAGAGTTTCATAAAAGGGGAAAATGTTGATAAAACGAATAAATAGAATAAAAATGGAATATTTATTTGGAAAATAAATAGATGTATAAGAGGATTATTTATTTAGAAAATAAATAGACAAATATAGGAAGAGGAATATTTGTAAAACATTTACAAATAAAGGTTATAAAAGGAATTATTTATTTACAAAATAAATAGAGTTATAAAAGGGAATTTTAAATAAGACATAAGTGTTAGAAACGTAATGGATTATATAAAGGAATTAACCGAGTTAGAATTAGTCGATTAGAGTTATTGAATATAAAGTTATTCGAAATAGAGTTATTCAATTAGAGTTAATCGAAATAGAGTTAAACAAGATTAGAAACTGACTAGAGATTAACAAGTTGAATAGTTTCCTGAGTATCGATCTGATGTTGGTTTCGGCCATCGGTGTTTACACTTATGAAGTTGTTCTCTTGTTAGTTTATAGTTAGAGTCTGATAGATGTGGAAGAATTGTGATACATAATTAAGCTATGGAAACGTTTCCAATGTTAATAACGTATATTTTCTAAATGTAGAATATAAGGAAATACAAATATATATATATATATGGTTGATGATTGATCGATATAATTTCCATTTGGAAATAATATCGTTGGTTGCACACGTGTTTTTCTTTGATAGTTAACTCATTGACTATCGAAGTTTTTGACCATTTTAACATTGTTAATATGGAGAGACCGGTTGGATTATTATCCGAAGAACCACTCTATATTGGCACAAGCATTGCGAATCATATATGCCAAAGATAATTGAAGACGGAGTAAAGTGTAAGGGCTATTGTATAAGTCTTAGATAACAGTGCCTAAGATGGATGTACTGAATAGTGCCTTCGGTTTGTCCAGTCCCAGGACAACTTGTATGGACGAAGGTCTGACAAAGTATATCTAATAGATCGCGTAAGTTGATCTCTTCAAACGTATTCACGTTTGGTGGCGGAGGAATTCGTTTCTCTTAGCTGTATACCCGTGTTATTTTTGGATAAATCAATTTGTGATTTGGCGTGTATGACGATGTGACATTCTAAGTGAATGAAGATGTGGCATGTAAAAGATAAGTGTAGATTCGAACCTCACATCCGGTAAATGACAGAAATCGGGCAGGCAGCATGGCTATGTAGGTCGCACCTATTAGGGTGTATAATCACCTGATCTAGAGTTTCATTTACTTCTAAAAATCTATTGTTGATGTTGTCCCATTCAGGAAACGGTTGCTGATCCCAACCGTTGGTGATATACATTCGATACACTTAAGCGAAATGAGTGGTCGGTCATGTGTGGTCGGGTTGCAAGATGTTCTTGTTGAACCCAGTGTATTCCTCTCTAGATGTACACTAGCGAAAGGTGGTTCCATACCTTATCATAGTTGGAAATCCATTACCCAATACGTGCTTGCGGTTTCGATTGTATACTATATATGTAGAACGTGAGATGAAAGCGTTTCTGCTAGATGATTATTATATTGTGGTTGATAGACATTATTATAATATCAATGAGTTTTGATATAAAGATATTTTGGATTCTCATAAGGGAAAAACCCGTTCCGTTATACGGTGTGGTCTTATGAGATATCGTTTAATGGCTCAATCTATTTTAAACTGTTTTACTCACACCAGTCCCATGACTGACCTGGAGTTTATTTTATTTTGTTTTCCCTAAACTCTTGGGTGCCCAATTTTGTACAGGTAGTCAAGTAGTCGGGATTTACAGATATACTGGAAGAGCTTGGAGCAGAAGGCTTCAGGATCATATATCTATAGTTTATTTCCATTGTGTTGTAAGTGTTGTACTTTGATAATGATGTATATTCAAGTACAGATGTATATTTCAAGTTATGTTATATATATTATATGTTATTCGTTCCGTTGTGAGGTTCGTGTTACTCTGATGTTGTGTTCTTCTTCTTCTATTCTAAGTATCTATCTTATCTATTCTCACCTTCTAATTTCTATCATTAACCATTCGGTTATTTTCGATCCTTGGATGTTCGATATGCGTTGTATATCAGGTAACCAAGATCGCCAAATTTCCGAGTCGTTACAGCCGATCAACTATATATGCTAGGGTTTTCTGATATAGCACCCAAATCGAAATTGCGACTTCCTTGATTGAATCTCTGATGAACTTCGAAGGTGTAGTTGTTCTCTGATGCTTCGATTTGGGATATCTCTCTGTGGCTCTCGATCGAAAACAGAAGTGAGTAAATTTTTTTTTTTTTTGAATTTCTTGCGAGTTGTTTGTGGTTTCGATCTCTCTCTTTTTTATGCCGATGATGAAAATGGTTGTGTAAAATAGGATTATGAAATCCTAAAAATTCTCTGATTTCATTATGTGGCTTGACTGATTTGTTGCTTTCCCCTTTTGATTGCCCTCGATTTGAATTTGAAATGATGAACTTAGACAAGATTCTGGATTTCATTGAATCTGGAAATTGATTGTTGCCTTAATCCCCTTGTGTGAATAAATTACTCTATTTAAATTGTCTTGAATGAATTCCTTCGGTTAAAAACATGCATGATTTCTGGAAAATTAATTTCCTCGACTTAAATCTGTAAAGCTGGAAACAAAATATAATTTTCCCTTTAATCACAATGCTTTGATTCCATGGATGCATTATCCATTTCCATTTATGCTCTTCGAATTAATTGCTGGTTTTCTGGAAATGATTTGAGGAACTCCTTCCATATATCAGCCGACTAAAAACACTCTTGCTGAATATATGCATTGCAAAGAAAACCTGATTTGTCACCACTAAAACTTGCTGAAAAATTGATGCTTGATTGACTCTTGTAGCTTGCCAAATTTGCAATGCGATTAAAATGCATTGTCCATTGGTTTCATGCATAAATGACTCTATATCTACATTTCTGGAAAATATGAATTTCTGAAGTCAATTTAGAAAACAGCTCTCTTGTTTGCTGATCATGCATTGGTATGCTGGCTGAACATGAACATGATCCTATATGCTTTATTTCAGCTACACCATTCATATTGCTGCTGTGTCCATATGTATATACGAATTTGCATCATGACCATTTCTATGTGTGTCATTACATTCATGCTTGTGATGCTTATGTGTTCTTCCATACTAGTAAATGTGACACCATGTATAGCTGTTCATTCACTATTTCTGCTTGTGAACACTTTGATCTTCCAGATGCCATGTACACTGAAATGCACACATGTAATCCTTGCTATTTAATACCATTTTGCTGCTGTTGTATGTTGATGCTCAAACCATATGAACTTGTATTTGTATGTGTTAACCTTCTTATGCATGCTTCAAATTGATGCATTGTTCATGATGTACTTCACCATTGTATCATTGTGCATGTATATGTGGTGCATTCACCAATTTCACATATGCATGAAAGAGCACTCTGTTTAGCTGCATATGTTGTACACTTATGCATACACATTCCATCTGCATCACCTTGGACTTGTGCATGGTTTGGCATTTCAATACTTGTATATGATGTACCTGACTTGATCTTCATGCTTGAACCCCACTGATTTGTAATTGATGCACCCTGCTTGCATCTCTACTGATTTGTGTGCAGTCATTACTGCCTTGTGTGTACTGTCTTGATTAAGCTTAACATGCAACACTGATGTATTTGGGCTGACTTGAGCATGTATGGATCATTTTTACTTTGCTGGCTTGACCATCTTCATATGCACTTTTGACTTGGCTTGACCTTGATTACACATGTATTTAAGCTGCCATGATGTTTCACCCTCCATGCTTCATTGTATACATTGAAAATTGAAAAACCATGCTGCATTGACCATGTATCCATTTCTTCTTTAAGCTGCACCATAAGCTTGCTGAAATTCCTTTGCTGTTTGAATTTGGGTGACTTTGATTGAGCACACTCTCAACCATATTCATATGCACTGAGTTGAGATGGTCCACGTGGCTACTCCTCAGTTGCACACTGAATTGGCATGGCAGTGCACACGTGTATATATATACACGTGTGTATATATATACACGTGTGTATATGCAGCCATTCAGAAAATTTCTTATCCCTGTGTAATACAAATTGTCTGCCTAGACACAAACAAATCAGAATAAGTCATGAAAAATGATGAGAAACACAGCAGAAAACAGAGACAAATCAATTTTTTTTAAAAAAATATTATATTTGCATATATTCAGTATTATTTCTCTTGTAGTGTACTGTGTGTTTGTTTCATGTGACAGGTAAGCAGATGGTGACTGGACTGACTATGCTGTGAAGACAGAAGCTGAAAGAACAAAGACAGAAAATGAGTGTATGTACTAGAGAGAGTCTGAATGAAAATGTACATTTAATGTAGAATGTTGTAGTGTATATGAAAAAGGATATAAAATGAAATGTGTATCAGTGATGTATTCAAATTGTGGAGTTATAAATTTGTACTGTTTAAATGTTGAAATAAAATATTATATTCAAATAAAATACTGTGAATATTTGAATTTCTGTACAGTCGTATTTTATTTAATATATTATATTCCTGTCTGTGATGTATATATGAAACAGTACAGCAACAAACACATTTAAAATAATATATATTTAGTTGTTATCATCAAACAAAAATCATATAATTGTGTATACAACACCGTTATATACAACACGAAGGAGCTGAGAGGACAAGGAAAATTAGATTGCGGATTGATAACGTAGACCAATGGATCGTTATCACGCGGATTGGTAATTTTATTAATTTTTTTATTTTAATAAACCTATATCTACTGCAACACAATTTGATATTTATGCTAACACATTGAAGCGTGTGTTGCAATAGACAAAAAACAGTATAGAAATGGTAACATTGTAACTAGCAACACCATGGGTTTTCATTGCGATAGGCCATCTATGGCGTAGTGTGTTTATATTTTTGACGTTTAGTTTTCGGTTTCAATGATTCACGATCCAACTTTTATTACTCAATTTCCACAATCTTCGCTTGTGCGAGCTTCGATCTTTCTTAATGTCTTAATTTATGAAGCAGTCATCACTTTAGAATTAAACCAACATTACTTTTACTTTTTTCTTTGATGTGTTTGATGACATTGGTCTATAATCTTCATCGGGTTTCAGAGTGAACAAATCGACCACGTTATTTCCCTCAGATAGCTTTTCTCAACCTTGTGAGTCTCATGGAATAGAATAATATGATGATTTTGATGCTTTTTTTCTTTCTTTTCGACTTACTTTGAGAATCTCTCAAACTTTTGCATTATCTGAGTTTCACTTTGGTTGACTTGTCAATAACTCTTAAATTTACAAATAGTAATGATTTTGTTTTTTTAACATTGTTTTCCCTAGTAATTTTGTTTAAGAACTCTTCATTCGTCATTCTTTTCTAACGAAAATAGAAAAAAACTAAGATTACAAAGAATATTTGAAAATCAAGTAACATACCAAATGATCATCGTTTTTCATTCCACTTGCACTAACTTTCTTTATTCTATATATTTATAATTGCGTCTGCCAACTTATTTTTCTGAAGCGCCTTGAATTGTTGGCAATGAATGTGCGGTTTTCGTCAGGTTTATGTCGAAGATATACATTGTTATTTTCTAAACTTATTGCCTAACAGTCATGAATCCGGATCAATTTTTATTATCATGACGTCGAATGTTGCACAAGTCGTCCTTTTCGCCACAACCCCACCCCCCCCCCCCCCCCCTTTCTTCCAAGAAAACCCCTCAAAACATAATAATACGTTGTACTTAGCTTGAATAAGCAACTACTTGAATTTGTGGTTGTCAACGAATACTTTCGGATTTAGATAATGACATATCCATATTCGCACTGGAAATCATGTTCGGATATCGAATATCCGCCTCTGCAGATGCAAACATATATCGAATAATTATCATATCCACAAATGATCGATAAACTGAAAAATATAAACTATTTTTCTTAGTTTAATATAAACAATATTAAATTCCATCAACTTTTAAGTGTTAAAGATAAACAAATACGATAATAATAAATAATTTTGAGCAGTTAGTATGCATTTAATGTCTACTATATGAAATTCGAATTTAATAAAATAATTTAAAAAATCTTGTACATACTAAAGTATCCAGAATCTAAGCTATAATCTTTAGAAAAATTGAACGGATGATTTTTGAATGTGATGCCTACGTGTCACCATCTGTTTTTCAAATACCGAATATTTAATTATTTTCCGGATACGAATGTAGATGAATTTTGAATTTTTCGAATATCCATTAACAGTTCTACTCGATTTGTTGTTAGCTTTGGTCTATTTCTGCAATGACATAGTAACAACTACTGAACGTTGAAATGATATGATCGGCACTAAAAGGTATTATTAAATTTTAAAAATAAAAGTTACAAACAAGATATTTGTCTTGGTAAGTAAACGCAAGTGTCTGGCGTGCAAAACAAAAAAAGGTGCTAGGTTCAACAACCATTGCGTCACAGCCTTGCTGTCGCCAACTGCATTGGATAGGCCGTTGAGATTTGTCATCTTCGTGATCTTCTACTACTTAACATATATATTATTTTTCTATGCCTAGTTGCATCAGCATCTATCATCTTTAACTAAGTGAACGTGTTTAAAAAAAAACAAAAAAAAAACAAAAAAAAACAAAAACAAAATGATGCTTTTTTCTAGAAATAAATAGAAACCATTTGTAACAAAAGACGTACAGAGAGGAAAATGCCATGTCAATATTGCCATTAAAAATGATGCCAACAATTTCGTTATGGCATTTGTAACATACCGGGAAGACTCAATCATTTCTTACAATTTTGTAACATGTGGAGAGGAAAATAGAGACAATGACAAACTTAAAGAAACTTTTATTTGCAAAGACATGAAGCTTTGTTTTTTGGCAAATACCAAAGTTGCTTTCGATATACATTGCACATCGACTTGAGATGACAGAGATGGTTGGTCAAGAGGACAAGTTAGCATCGAGTGTGACGATGACGACAACATTTGGTTTAGACGACGAGGTTACACCGGGTTACAATGTGATGACATTGACATAAGTGGCTAAGGTGCGACAACTTGCTAATCAATTTTTTATTTATTTTTACAATTAACAATCTAAAAAAATGCTACATGCAACTAGCATCATCTGTAAATAAAAACGTGCTTGCATTACATACGTGTATTGCTAACTTAATTTTATATATTCCAAGCTATATAAAAGAATGATATTGCAAATTTGATTTATCATTTTTAAAACTTTAAAAATTGAGTGCCAGTAGCACTATACTAATTTTATATTAATTTCGTTTAGCACCTTTTGAACTAAAAAAATGAACATAACATTGTATGTGTATCATATTAATTTAATTTAGCATTGCATGTTTATGGTATTTAAAATATAGATTGATACAACATTTCAACTATGAAGTACAATGTCATCTTTTAAAGCACACAAAACGATGGTATAATTTCGCATTTTTGAACCATAAAAAAATGAATATATCATTATCATGATTTAATGCTAAATTAATTTAGCATTTTAATTTGTTATTATATTTCTTTTAAAACAAAAATTGGTATCGACAATGATGGTGCATGGTACATCAAGGAATAACTACATCTAGGTGGTACAACGTTGGATCCACGAGAGAACACTGAGTTTGGAAGGACTTTAGGAGGGGCCATCGTAGGCATAGCAATGAGATGTTTAGAGGCTATCAACGACTACGACAAAAATGTTCAAAACATGGCAATGAAAGGGAGAGGGTCGTGCTGACGAGTGAAAAGTGGCAGCAGCAATTAGTGGAAAGAATGATAAACGAGAATGTGTTGATGTAAATGAACTGTAAGAGTATTGTCGAACGCACACGCACACATGCGGGTGCGCACACACAGACACTAATTTCCACCGCAAGTTCCCCCTCTAGTCGCTACTAAAGGGGAACTTGTGGAAATCAACAGGTATTTTAAATGCTACACTGTTTAGGGTGTCATTAAAGATGTAGTCAGAGACGAAGCCAGGAAATCGGCGGGAAGGGGGGGAGGGGGGGGGGGGGGGAGGAGGGGCGGATTCGAAGGAAGGGTCAAAAAAAAAAAAATACACTAATTTACCCTTAATTTCAATTTATAATATCTTATATTATCAATAAAAATGCCTAAAAAGTGGTCGTTTTTGCTTTAAAAAAAAAAAAAAAAAAAAAAAAAAAAAACCTTATTTCTTAAAATTTGAGGGGGGGGGGGGGGCACCGCCCCCACTCTAGATTCGTCCCTGGATGTAGTTAGATATATATATATATATATATATATATATATATATATATATATATGCTTTTGTTACCCCTCTAGTGGCCATTGATTTCAACCTACTAATACTTCCTCCTCTTTGTTATATAATAGCCTGTAAATATGTAATAAGATAATCCAGGTACAATTTCAAAAATTTTCACACCTTCAAATTTTACATTTACAATCTTTGGTTGAAATACAGATTTAGGATGCTCCATTTTAGTTAAAGATTGTGAAAAAAAAAAAAAAAAAAATCATATTTTTACAATGATCATAATACATTAGAAGCCAGTATAGCGTTTTCCTGTGAAGTTCCTTCACCGAGAAGAGCATTAGTGGTCGGGTCTTCGTTAATTTCTTTGCTGCATGCTTTTGTCTCTTCGTTTTTACCCCACAAGACAATGTAGAGCCCAAACATTATGAGCATACCTCCGATCAACCTGTAAATCGGCATTTATCAAAATATCACAACTGATCTTGAATCAAGTCCCATAGCCCATGAGGCCATGATAACATAGATGATAAAAAACAGTTATTAGTTGATAAAAGGAGATGAAACCAATTTTGCAAAGTGGAATGCAAGACAAAGTCATAAAACGATGCTCACCCTCCTGAGTATAGCTGGTCACCAAGTATAATGATGGACAAGACGGCCACCAGAAGAGTTTGAAGTGGCTGGAAAACAGCAACAAAAAAAGGCCCACCTTTATCTATACACCATATCTGAAGTGAAAATGCAATCCCAGATGCAACGAATCCCTGTATTCATGACACCATTATGCATTGAATTGTGTACATTTTAACTGGTTGAAAAATGAGTTGAGTCTAATTTACGGCGTATAAAATGGTGAAAAGCTCTCCTTGGGAATGCAATTTCCACTTGTTTGGATCATTTTCGACAAATGCTGCTATAATCAAAAACTGAATTAATCCAAAGAAGCAGGTGATCGCTGTAACTGAGAGCCTTGCTGGGTATTGCTTTAGCACCGAAACCTGAATATATGCATATATACATGCATGCATACATATGTTAGCATCGATTTTTGACTAATAGACAAAAGGGGAAAATACACCAGAAAGGTATCAACTTAAAGAGAATAGAGAAAATTACACAATGATACCCGGTTGGCAAATCGCAGGTGTTTGTCCACTTTGATGTTTTATTAATTAGGTTACCAACCTACCAACTATTACAACAAATTTTGGAATTCAATTTCAAGGTTCAAAAATGGCACTCTCCCAAATTTAGATAAGCAAAAGAGAAGATCTTCTTTTTCGTTGAAGATGGTGACCTATTGATAACTGATTTGGGTTGTGTCTAGTCTTTAAATTAGTCAGATATCATTCCAAATTGCTAGTCAATCAGATCCAACACATCAGACAAGAAATCAAGTTGGATATGGACTAAACTGCAAGGTTTGATGGATCAATGCTGATCCATGACCATGATCCAGAAACTCCTACTTCAAAAATTCTTTAGCCTTGGATGCTCTAATCTCAAGGGTAAAATGGTTTCTTCAAGGGATAGGCACCGATTCATCCTCTATTCCCAATTGGTTTTTTACCCCTCCAACTTAGCCTAGAAATCTGTAAAGCTTTATTATTTTGGGGTAATTCGATAGTTTTTCCACGGATCAGTACCAATACATGAACTTAACCAAATTTATCATGTTTTTCCTTTATCTCTACTTAGTTGAATGTTTTCAAGTCTTATTCATTCTTTCGTCAATTCGTAACCCAATTCCATCGAAATGTCGCTTGGGTAAAATGTCGAACTATATTTTCCTTTTAAAGTGTGCTTCTATGAACACAAAGCATGCTTTGAATCAACACCAACATCAGACCGAATCTAATTTGCATATGTGCAATTAAAACCCAGCAAAATCCCCACTGTAGCCCATAGCATTTTTCAACCGTTACGATATTATAGTTTAACGTTGATGAAAAATAGATTCGCTTTTAAGCCCTGTTATTTTCCACTGCATTCGCTAAATTAAGAGTTTTTAGCATCCATTTTAGCAAAACTGACATACAAATGTTGATTTGACTAGTTCTCTTACAAAAATAATCGAAAAATCAACGTAAAGAGCTTATTTTAAGGCATAAATGCTTAATATAAGGTAAAAATCCATTTTAATCATCAAATCTATTGTGCGTAATCATGATATTATTTGATTTTATTACATGACATTAATTAATATTAGTTTATTCTACATAAATGATGTGAGTATGGTGATTATATGTTTAAATATTTGATTTCAAATCTGACGAACCTTTTTGCACATCCGCTTTATCTCACTATTTACCTGCTATAACTTTTTGCACCTCCACAACCACTGATCGCTTTAACTGCACAGATCTACACGGACGCCTCTGTTACTCAACACTTCTCCATGGAACGTCCCATGTCACTAAGAATATTGTCACTTCCTTTCCAAACAACAATTGAGTCAAGTCTTCTTTGTACATACAGAAATTACAACCTGCTATCTAGAAACATCGTTCTTTCCAGCCGTCATTGAGAAGTATCCCTTATTTGCATCAGTATCTTGTCAAGTGTATATATCTTTTATCTTCCATTTTCTTTTCAAATTGCTTGATGGACAGGTATGAATTCATGCTCGTAACAACCTATATAAACATCGCTTAGGAAAACATTTGTCCTTTCACTTTACTTCTGCAACCGCATCTTTCTTTATTATAGCATTAACAACTAGGGCTTCCTGTTGACCTCGACCTTGAAGGATAACTGCTTATGAACTCAAATACTTGATTGTGAAAGTTAACCACCTTCTGTGGAAAATTTCGGTGATCGCTTGATAAGCACTATTGTCTAAACTGGTTAAATCACTTGGTAATGGCGCAAGAGATCACCGGTTCGATTTTCCCAAGTGGTATCTAATTCACTTGCCACGTACAAACTGGAGAGTGCTAGACCATAAAAATTGATATTTATCGTGGAATTTGCAAATATCAAAAGTGCAGTACAAGTTGGAAGGAAAAAAAAAAAGATTTAGACGATCTCTCTAGAACGCTTATGAGTTTCCAAGGTGAGTGCCAGACCATAAAAATTGATATTTATCGTGGAATATGTAGAAATCAAAAGTGTAGTACAAACTGGAGAGTTTCAACCAAGTTTTATAGTTTAAGAGAAATACATTACATGATTTAAGCTTAACCTAATTTTTGTATGTATTAATCCAATCAAAAGACATGAGCATATGCATTGTTTCAGATCTCAGAAATATCGACCGATATCTCTCCAATATCTCATTTTGCTCTCCTTCCAAAACAAAACAACAAATCTCATTTCGAATATATCGTCCAAGGTATGACAATAGTTGATGATATATTGACCGAAATGAGACAATGAAATATCGGTCGAGATTTGATTTTTCTTAGTAAAATTTAAACCCGTTTTCAACTAGAAACAATAATTAAAAAAGCTCAAATCTAGCCGTTATAATCTCTTGCTATTTTAATAGCCAACCCTTCCCCTTTTAATTGTGAAAATTGTTATGGTTTGTGATATTTATCACATGGATATTGAAGATGAAGAAATTGGAAGTTGCGGAATTTAAGGATCTGCTGCGGATTTTATAGATTTGTTGAAATATTTTAGGAAAGCTTTATTTTGAGCAAGTTTTAAGGAGTATTTACTTCTGATATATTTTAGGGTCCAGTTAGGTTTTAGGCCTAGTTTTTCTATTTGCGTATATAAACATCTCATTAAGGAGAGATTTACTTGTACTTGAAGGAAAGAAAAACTTGTTTGCTGGATTGAGATAAATTCTCAATTATTTTCAGATTTTCATTGTAATAATTTGGTGGATTAATAAAGGTTTGTTTGGTGAAATTTGCTTGTTATTGTTATCTTCTTCCCTCTTTCAAAATCTAATTGTGTAGTGATCTTGCGGAAACCCTAACAATTGGTATCAGAGCCTTCTACACAATTTTTTTGGAGAGGGTTTGAATATGGATAAAATAATTATTGAAAAGCTTAATGGAAGAAATTGGGGATTATGGAAGGAAAAAATGGAAGATTTCTTTTATCTTAATGATCTTCATCAGCTACGGGATGATAATGGGGAAAAACCTAAAAATCTATCTGATGCAAAATGGGAGACTTTGGATAGGAAGACTGCTGCGTTTATTCGATGTTTTTTGGATAATTCAGTGTTTCATATTGTTGCTAATGAAACATCTGCATATACCATATGGAAGAAATTGGAAGGGGTTAACTCTACAACAAATAAGGCTCTTCTTATGAGAAGGTAGGCGAATCTGAAGCTTAAGGAAGGTGGATCAATTGGAGAGCATCTTAATGATTTTCAGGAAATTGTGAATCAATTGGCTGCCGTAAATTTTAAGGTGGATGATGAAACACAAAGCCTTAATGATGATGAGTTCGTTGTCGGAGAGTTGGGAAACACTTGTGGTTGCGTTGAATAACTCAAATTCGGATGGCGTTATTTCAATGGGGTCAGTGGTCAGTAGCTTGCTTAATAAGGAGATGCGAAGGACGAGCCTTATGGAAGGAAAAGATAAGAAGGCAAAAAAATTTGAAACTCCAATTGAAAAAGTTTTTATTGCAAGGAGGATTAATCAACGAAATATGAAAAGGCAATCAAATAGAACAGACGTGAGAAAGGAATACATTTGTTTTTACTGTGACAAACATGGTCATCAACTAAGATTTTGTCATAAGCTTAAGAGGGATAAGGAGAAGATGAAGGCATTGGAAGAAGAGACAGATGAACAAGATAATAACGGTAATAAGGTGAATTTTGGTGAGAAATTTGAAGGCAATGTCTTATGTGTTAATGAAGGCGAAAGCAAAGATTGGATACTTGATTCAGGAGCTTGTTTCCACGTATGTCATCAAAAGGAAGCATTTATTGATTATAAAGAATAATCTGCTAAAGTGGAATCCGCCGATGGTCGAGATTTGCATGTTAAAGGCATATGTTCGGTCCGATTGAAGATGAATGATGGAAATGTGGTGAAGCTAACGGGCGTTCGGTACATTCCAGAAATTAAGAAGAATCTTGCTTCAATTGGACAATTAGAACAAAAAGACTGCAATTTGTCGACTAGAGGAGGAATCACAAGGGTTTGGAGGGGTAAAGAGGAGCTTCTGCGCTCAAAACGGGGAAATGATAACATATATAATTTGCTTGAAAAAATGATGGAGAATGTTATGAGTTCTCAAATTGATTTAGGAAATGCAAGTTCATCTGAATCAAGGTGGAGCCATCAACGTAAAGGCACAAAGCCTACATGGAGGGCATTGTGGTATTACAAGCAATTTTGAATTTATTGTTGAGTGGTGTATCTCATGTGAGAGATGCATCATTTGTGTGTGGTTTTTTGGTTTATGTATTTGTTGATTGTTGGAGTGATTTCATATCAAGGTGGAGTGTTATGGTTTGTGATATTTATCACATGGATATTGAAGATGGAGAAATTGGAAGTTGCGGAATTTAAGGATCTGCTGCGGATTTTATGGATCTGTTGAAATATTTTAGAAAAGTTTTATTTTGAGCAAGTTTTAAGGAGTATTTATTTTTGATATATTTTAGGGTCTAATTAGGTTTTAGACCTAGTCTTTCTATTTGCATATATAAGCATCTCATTAGGGAGAGATTTACTTGTACTAGAAGGAAAGAAAAACTTGTTTTGGGATTGAGATAAATTCTCAATTATTTTTAGATTTTCATTGTAATAATTTGGTGAATTAATAAAGGTTTGTTTGGTGGAATTTGTTTGTTATTGTTATCTTCTTCCCTCTTTCAAAATCTAATTGTGTAGTGATCTTGCGGAAACCCTAACAAAAGTTAACCCTAAAATATTCTTTAGATCGATCAATATCATGTGAGACATCTGAATCAATCTCAAGTCACTTGAAGAATAGCCTCTTAAGATATATTAATGACTCTTTTTGCTAGTTAGCTTGTTAAAAACCAAATTTTATTAAATAGAGGACTTAAAAAAAATCATGTTTAATACTCAATATTCAATATTTTATGTATATTTGCATGTTATATGACCATATCATATATTCATATATCTTCTAGAATGTTTTGAGTTTTCATATTCATCATTTTTTACATTCATATTCATCATTTTTTACATGCATGCCTAATAATAATTCATATTCATAAATCATAAGTTGTAAGTTATAACCTGTTTGTGTTAAGACATTTTTTAGTTTAAGCATTTTATGATTTATAAATATGAATGTTCTTTCATAGATTAAAAACAATGGAGTGATTTTACAACTCAAGTTAAAGTTATTATTTTTATGGCAACATTCATAGAAATTATTGTGTAAAAATATCAATTTTAATATATCATATACCTCGAAATAGTTGTGATATAAGCTTCAAGACCCGAGATGGAAATCCGAAACAAACACCCAATTTAGACCCATCTCACATGAGATGTCCCCCCGAAACGAGATCAAGTCTCTAAATTTCCCAAGACAAAGCATGACTGATATCCGATATTTAAAACCTTAAGTATATGCGTATGGAACTTTTCCTTTACTCAGGTAGCCCCCCCCCCCCTTTCCATTTGAAGTTTTTTGTAGTTAATGGGAAACTATTGGATAACTACAATAAAACTCTTTAGTATTATATCGCATTTTTCAAAACTAGATATTTGGGTGATAATAAATAATTGTACTGCAAGTCTTTGATAGTACATAATATATGTACACTGGTATGAATCACGCGCTACACATAATTCTAACATGTAACATCACGGACCAAAGCCAGAACATCTAATCACTAAGAAAGTGATACTGAATTATTATTTTTGGCATTCTCCTCTTTATACATCATTGGTTCCACTAGTATTCGATTAAGTGCGCGAGTATGGATGATTACGCAAACTTGCATGTGTGCGTATGACACTGGCGAACCGCCACATGTGGCGCTTTAACGATACACTTAGCACTGTACATTGTACATTGCACTGTAATCGGATTGGCTTCACTTCAATTACAATTGTTGTATCTCTCTTGTTATTTTGATGCTTCAGATTAGGACTGTCAATTTCCTACATAACCCGAAACTCGCACGGAAATTAGCAGGTTAACCCAACTCATTTAGTTGGCAGCTCATTTTCGGGGCAACCCGAATTCGATCCGTTTATAAACGAGTGAGTTTAAGGTTGACCAGCTAACCCGATTTTGACCTGCTAAATCCGATTATATGTTGCATCTCTTCCATACTGTTAGTCTTTTATGTATGTTGTTAATGTTAGTCTTTTATGTATGCGGTAATCAATATGCTCATATATTCTTGTGTAAGTTGTTATATTTAACTACTTTATTCTTGTATGTTGTTAGTTATATTTAACTCAACCCCGACTTGACCCAACCCGAACCCGACCCCGACCCGACACGACCCATTGACAACCTTACTTCAGATTATATCTAAACTAAAAACAAAAATCTAAACTAAAATATAAATCTCTTCATTTACTTGAGTGTCATCAGTGTTATTAATTGAAAATATATTTCATATTATAGTATTGTCTTTTCATATATTGCTTAATGGTTTACGTATTATACCTTTTCAAATTTCGGGCTACGATATCCGTTTACGTTTTGATATTAACTTCATAGAAGACAGACATGCAAAAATGAAGAACATCCATCTTATATACTTGCTAAAACTAAGGACCAAGTTTTTATGTACGTATCCATTTCTTCAGCCTTAAATACAAAAGGCTGAAGATTGTCGTGTTAACCTTGAATAGCGAACGATAATCAACGATCACATCGCAGTAGTGTCAAATTCCACTTTCAAGGTAGCGGCTCATTTACGACACATCATTTCTATTTAAGCTCTCTGCTCTTTCTATTCCAACGTTAACAGAAATATTATAGAGATGATTAGGATAAAGAATAAGTTTTGAAGGATGCATTTTATGTGCTTTACATTTGCCCACATCGATATTTTTAGAAGAGTGCTTTTTTATAATAAGAGTGATATTTTATTCAAACAAAAAACTGATTATGATATCTCAGGAGCTTAAATCCATTATTTCTAGAACATTTGTCTAAATCATCATATCTCTTAACACTTGAGTTAGAAGTCCCTGTAGATATTTTAAGAAAAAACATTTTAAAGGAGAAAACTAATAAATAAGAAATTATTGAAAAGAAATGCAAATAGAAGTACAATTGTACAAAAAGTACGTGTGGAGTAATTATTTACCCACAATTCGTTCTTTTCTTGTTGTACATTATGTTTTATATTACCATTTTTATCATATTCTTTCTTGTGTCAATTAAACACAAATTATTGTAAATATTTCTGTTTTTAACAGAATATTTATATTGACAGTGATCAGAATAAAACGGTTAAGCAAAAATGCTCTTAAGGTTTTCTTAGTTTACAGTCAACTTATGCTTATTAACAATGAAATATATGCAGAAAAAACTATTTAAACAGAGGACTCTTCTAATCAATTGCATTAACTATTTTACCTAAATCAATTGAATTGCTTCTTCATCTCAAGAATGAGCCTTTTACTTATCATAAAAATTAGGCATGTTAGTAATGATACGTCGTATTGATGAGTTATAATTATTCAAAACTTAAGATAAAATATTAAATGTCAAATATGTGCAGGATAAAATATTATAAGAAAAAATTTCATTTACTAAAAAGGAATAAGTATAATGAACTTTTATATTGCATTCACACATGTATATGTGACTTAAAATTTGTACAAATTATATGATGATTATGAAAAGAAACACATATGATAAGAAGAATGATTGGTGAAGATCTGAAACATAATATAAAATTGCCGATAATTGGATAACATAAGATTAGTTATACTGTTTTATATCACTTACTAATCAAATTTCCCTTTGAACATTTTTCCTTATATTATTAAGGAAAATATCCAAATTCTCTAAAAATAAATAAATTAATATATAAAATCTGAAGTTGTAAAATTCGAAATTAAAATCAAATTTTAAAATATAATATTTCAAACTTCATAAAAATAAAATCCAACAAACCAACAAAGAATGTCTTGAAGACTCAAAATTAAAATTTTGAGATTTCTTTAATTTTAATCCAAGGGTAAAAATAATAGTATATCTTTTAAATTATACTAATTGATTTTATTAAGAAGAAAGTGTATTTTGTTATTTCTCATTTTTAATTTAGTGCTATATCATTATTTCAGTCATCTCCCTTATTTGGAACATACCTTAACCATCACTTAAAGTTTTTTTTCTCACTATTATTGATAGTTGAGGTCAATATTGTTATGTATATTGACTACTAATAAAGAAGTAAATTAAACTGGAAAGTCAAATTAGCAATTAAATTTAAGTAATAAGAAGTGATAAAGATGACAACTATGTTGCACCATTTGAATAATTTTGTTTAGAACTTGGATCATCAAACTATTACTCCATAATCAATCTAACGGACTTGCTGGAAGTAATGAATGGTATGTCGATCTAATGTGCATATGCATTGTGGGTTTCTGAGAGGCATTTTGTTTAAGATATATTTTGAACGAAGAAAAACTTCTCATTACAAGATTAAAAAAAATTATGAGGCTTTATTTCAAAATATATCTGAAACTAAATGCCTAAAATAACATAAATCACATGGTATTTTTAAAATTTTAAAGTAAATCTTAAAATGTCATATAAATCGAGGAAGGATCAAATGTGTAGTACAGAATATGCATGGAACAACCAAAAGGTATAAGGTTTTGTAGCTTCTAGAACTGAAAAGAAAGTATGTCAATTTTTAAAGTCAGTTTAGTAATTGAGACAACCTGAAAACAATTATAGTAAGCGCATATGTTATTGATAAGCGTAGTTGTTATACTAATAATCAAGTGTGAAAGGTTGATAAGCTATTTTGAGACTTTATATACAACATTGTTTTAAAAAAAAATGTGCTGTATAAAGTGTCTGATGCTTTTAGAATGATGCACGGATTCAAGTTGGATATACGAATGTAGAGACTGTAAATCCACTAGTGGGTATATGTTTACTCTTGGAGGTGGAAAGATCTCATGAAATTCTTTGAAGTATACATGCACTGCTATATTCACTATAAAATCTGAAATTATGTCATTGAATGGAGCTGGAGAAGTGAAATGATAAGACTTTCAGAGAGTAGGATATTCCAACATAGGAAAAACTTTGTAGATGATTAAGCCGTACATTATGGTTCTTAATCAACAATCACAAGGACAAGAAAGAAATATATCATATCAAATTTCAGAGATATTCATCCTGACATAAGCATATTAGTTGGCATAGACTATCGTAACAAAAATAATTCTCGATTTTACAAAGAAATTTGGTGTTAACAGCGTTAATCTTTAGTGTAGCAAAACTATAATGATTAAAAGCAAAATGACTTGTTACTGTGAAAATATTTAAAAGAACATTGGTTTTAAATGCTAGCATGGAATACATGTTTTTTTTTTCTAGTGGTATTGCAATTGCAACTTTAACTCTCCAAATCTATACTTCATCATAACGATAGCTGCGAACTGTTTGGCTCCAACATGATGTTGGTTCTCATTTTTGAACATAATTGATCGGCGACTGACAAATTCTCATAGGCATAATCTATATGCATGTCTGTGCTATTATAATCCCCAGTCTGTTTACATGGTGCACTCGTGTCAGATAAGGTTTATAACCAGAATATGTGTCCCTGCATCACACGTTCTCTTATGATGACGGTACACACAGTCTATTTTCTTTTTCAAATCAAGTGTGGTGCTAAAGTCAATTTAATTTTCTCAGACTTGCCTGGGTCGGGGAAAAAAAACCGAGAAATGAATTTGAATTGTAACGACCCAGAAAATCTGAACCAATTTAAAATTTTTAAATTGGCTAAAATAATGGATTTTAATTATTTAAAATAAATATTTTAAATAATGGCGATGAAAACTGAGTTTTAATCGACATTTGAAAACGAATATAATTAATTATAATTATATATAGAATTGAAAATGGCGCGGTAGTTCGATAATTCGATTTCAAACTTCAATTGAATATACCGGGTGCAAAACAATCCGGATTTTAGTGAAACCAAAAATATTTAAATCTGTTAGTGAATATCTTTCTAACGAATCTGACCAATCGAAATTTGATAGCGGGAATCAAAAGGTATGTCCAGTTGAAAATTCTGAATAGTCGCTATGGAATTCAGGCCCTTAAAAATGGACATTTTGCAAATGACCTCGGATTTCGACGAAACCACTTTTGTTGGATCCGCAGGGTCAAGTTATTGTTATGTTTCAAATTTCATAATTTTTCGAATCAATATGTGAGCGTGGCAAAGAAAAACACGTTTGACCGGTTTCAGTTGATTTTAATCGACTGGAAATTGGCCATTTTTCAAACGGTCTCAGAATTCGACGAAACTAGTTTTGTTAGGACCGTATCGGCAATACGAAACTAGAAAATATTTTTCTGGAATTTTTAGTGTTAGTATGGGACCCCGGTAATTTGAAATGTACGTTTAAAATTCAATATAGTGATTTAAATTTAAATTCAACAGAAACTGATTCAAACGATCAAATCAACTTGCAATACATATCCCATTGTGTTCGGGATGGGGGTTAAACGCTATGGACGGCAGGCGGTGGGCCTCGTTTCGAGGTCGTATGTAAAAGTCAACTTTTTGCTAAATTAAATAATTAAATAAAAAAAAATCTATTTTCCCTCCTATACCTTGCCCCCCCCCCCCCCCCTGTAATTTATTACCGAAGTTCATTGATTAAAAAAAAAAAAGACGGACAGAGAAGCATCGACGCCACCGCCTTCAGACGTCGACCAGACCTCCACCGCGCCTTCGATCTTCTTCCCCCCTCTTCCTCGCTCTCGCTCCCTCCTCCTCCTTCAATCCGACCGCCCCCCGAAGCCAACGCCTTCTCCGTTCGAGGCTCGAAGCTGCCTCCCCGTTCGAAACCCTAGCGCCGCCCCCTCGAAGCCACCTCCGTCGATCTGCGAAAACCCCCCCTTCTCTGTAAGTTTTTTTTTTAATTTTTATTTATTTATTTTATTCTTATTTTAATTCTGATTTTATTTTCTTAAGAAAAGAATGCTGTTTTTTTTAGTATAAATACTGTTTGTTTTTTTAGTTTTTAAAACCGATTTTTATAAGTGTTTAAAACTGATTTTTATAAGTGTTTAAAACTGAATTTTAAAAAAACATTTAAATACTGATTTGTTTAAAGGTGAAAACTAATTTGTTTAAAGGTAAAAACAGATTTTTAAAAAGGGTTAAAACTGAATTTTAAAAAAACATTTAAATACTGATTTGTTTAAAGGTGAAAACTAATTTGTTTATAGGTAAAAATAGATTTTTAAAAAGGGTTTTAAAACTGAATTGATTTTAAACTTTAAAAAGAAAGAATACCTTTTTTTTTAGATTTAAAAACTGATTTTTTTAAAAGGAACAAAAATCTGATTTTTTTTAAAAGGAAAAACTGATTTTTGTAAAGATTATAAATCTGATTTTAAAAAAGGAAAAAGGTTTAATCTTTTTAAAGAAAAAGGTTTAATTTTTTTTTTAAAGAAAAAGATTTGAACTTTCAAAAATAAAGATCATATTTTCAAAATAGAAAAAACGGGATTTTTATTAAGTAGAAGGAGTAAGATATGATTTTTGTATTTTTAAAGCAATAAAAATATAATTTTTACGTCATAGGAATATTAAAAATATAATATTTATATTAAAAATATAATCTTTATATATTAAATAGCGAAGTCAAAATTCGATTTTTATATATTTAGTAACATAGTAAAAATTCGATTTTTACATATGTAGAGAATACGGGCGAAAGCGACAGAAAGGCGAAGATTTCTATAAGTGAAGTGTCGTGAAGTTGGATAGCTATTGGTGAGATTTCTGATTTAAAAATATTATATATGTGTGAAATGAAAGTGAATAGCTATATATAAATATCTATATATATATATATTATATATATATATATACGCCCCTCGTCCACAAACCATGGACGATATTTATTGGTTGAAATTGTTGTGAAAATTGATTGATAGCGAATGATTGTTTGGGATTGTTTGTGATTGATATTGGTTGATTGTGGTTGAAAAATACCCGTTTGTGGTTGAAAAATATTTGGTTGAAACCACATAGGATTAGTTTGTGGAAATGAAATAAATATATACATGCCGCCTGCGTGCGAACTAGATGCATGAACCCCATTGTCAAAAACCGCGAGGTTTTAAGGTAGAGCGAGGAGCCGTACTAGGGACAGTCCCGGTGTAACTACCCTGCCGTTATGCTGCCGAAATTTTGAATAATATTCATGTGTTTGAATTATTTTCATATGCTTAAACTATATTTATTCATTAAATAGAAAACATTCATGTGTTGAATGGATATTCATTCGTTGATTAGAAATTCATGTGTTGAATGATATTCATATTTTGAAAATAAATTGTTTGATAATAAAAATCACCTTTTATCGTCTATATGAATTGTGTAAAATAATCTCGTTTTAAAAGAAATTGTTTTATGATAAAAATCCCATTTTTATCACCAACTTGAACTATATAGAAGATAGTGTTTTGAAATGAATTGTTTTACAATAAAAATCACATTTTTATTGTATGCATAAATCGTTGAAATGTGAAGTGTTAAAAATAGCTACTTGTTCAAAATAAACATATATGAGTTGAAATATTCATTAATTAGCTAATGAAATGATTTGCACCTATTTATGTAACATTAGAATGAATGGTGTTTTTAAACCAAATAGAAATCAAATATGAAGTTGAACAGAAAATGATAAATGATAAGAACTGGATATATATGTACATGCATATTCATTGAACAGGTTATAGCAAAGTGGCTAGAGAGGAGGAATAAAATTTTGTGCCCGACAAATAGGTACACATTTACTGTTTTGTTTGGGTGATGATTTTATGAGCCTGTTGGCTAGCCGCTTGGCTTTTTCTTTTTCTTTTTGAGATTAGAAGGACCGGGAACGCTATTTGCGATTTCCCGATGCTCCCGGTGCAGGGGAGGTTATGGCGAAATTTTCCAAAATTTTAAGGTGTTAGAAAAATATTTGAAGTGAAAACGATATGGAAATCATTGAATGAACTATATTTATATGAATATATAAATATAAATAAAATTAAAACGAAACGAGGCCGTACAGTTCGTATTTTGAAACCGTGATTTCAAACGACTAGTGCGGGAAATCCGACCATTGGATTTTCCCGAAACCTCAACCGTCGGGTCCGCCTTGGAAAGATCTTCCCAACGGCACCAACCTTGTAAAAATCCAACGGTTGGATTGTCTGGAATGTTTAATTCAAATCTGAAGAAAAACAGCGCCAGAAGCGATTATATTTATATATATATAAATATAATTATATATTTAATCGAATAACGACGCTGCAGTTCGTATTTTGAAATCGAAACTTCAAACGATTGTACCGGGAGATCCGACCGTCGGATTTTCCCGAAACTGGAACCGTTGGATTCGTTTTGAAAAGACCTTTCTAATGATGTAAATTTTGTGAAGATCCAACGGTTAGATTTTCAGATATGTGTAAATCAAATCTGAAGAAAAACAGCGCCACGGCCGCCTTATGGCCCGAAGCGTCGTTTTGAATAAAATGGCTATTTTAAAATAAATAAAAATAGCGATAAATAGTTATAAAATATCATAAGCGATATGGAATAGAAATAAACTGAATTTGTTCGATTTATGTGGCTTTTGATGGTTGAATGTGTTTGGTGTGAAAATTACATTAAAAGAACAATATTGGTGTTGTCGAATAATTTAACCATTGAAATAAATTGATTTGAAATTCTAAATATACGTGAATTATTTGAAAAGGCCGAGTTAATTCTCATTTCGAATAATTGACCGACGATTGAAAGTCGGAGATGAAGACGACGGTCGAAGACCGGAGATCTTCACCTCGTTTGGATGGTAACCGAGGTCCTGATTGGGAGGCATCCCGAAATATGGATAATGAGTGGTGATCGATGGGTTTGCGAGGTATTTGGTGCCTCCGGTTTCGTTCAGACCCAGAACGGACTTGTAAATGGACTGTGTGTCTGACATTGGATTTTATTCTGTGTTGATTGATCTCTATTAAATATACATCTGTTTGGCGGCGGAGAATTTATTCTTTTGCTTAACGCCCTTCTCTGAGACGCACGAGCTCAGAGGTTGTATATCGATGGACATCAGTCGCATGGCATGAATTGCCTGTGTGGCATGCTAAGATGCAGTGATCAGGACTTCTGTTGAAAAGCAAAGTCTTGTGGTGATGATCAAAGCACCGCCTGTGTGGCGTTGCTTTGTGTACAACGTGAATTCGCGAACCTCACACCCCGGTATGAACCAGAAACGGGAGAAGGACCTCAGGGAGGGCCTGCGTTTCCTCCTAGCTAGGGTGGTGTCAGCGACCTACCAGCCCTGACATTTATATACTTTTCACCTATGTGGTTGTTGCTGTTGCGAGGCGCCTCGGTTTGATCGGACGATCCGGGTCCGATGGAGTCATTCGTTGGCTCGTTTACGCCCCAAAGGGCGGGGAAACGCATGGTTCAGGCATTTTAATCCACATCGGTGGACCGGCCCTGACGATCCAAGGGTCACTCGAGCTCTGATCCTGAGACTCGGGCTAGGCAGTCTCGAATTCGGTGAGGACTATCTTTTGCCTCGGTTCATGACGAAAATCCAATTTCCAAATACGACATCGTGCGGTTTTGATTGTATACCTATATATGGCGACATAGTGGTATGGGGCATTAATGCCGTCTATGATTGATAGTTATGATTTGAAATTGTTTTCAAAACATATAAACACTAGCAATAATATCAAATGCCTTTGTTTTATTCGTATCAAGCATATTTTGGCCGTTATAAGGTAAAAACTCTATCCTCCGGTTTGCGTTGCATTGTGTGATGGGAACTGAGTCTTATAACGGCTTCATTTTATAAAAAGCATAGCGATGTTTAAAAGAAGGATTTGTTTTAAAGCACTGGCAATCCAATGGAGTAAACCCGTTCCACGAAAGTGGCGTGGTCCTGTGATTAGCCAATTATATATGTGTTGAGTGGATTTCTCATACCAGTCCCATGACTGACTCGTGGTTTGTTTCACTTTCAAACTCGGGTGCCCCTTTTTCTACACGGACAGCCTTGTATTCAGGTTTAGCTGGTTCTTTCTGGATAGCTGGAGCTGAAGATGGACTCTATCATTTATTTCTTTTTATGTTGTTCAGCTCCTATTGTACATACTTTGTTTAGTTCCGCTGTAGACACTTATGTATAGCTGAACTGTATTTGTACTAAGTAAGATCCTGTATACTGTGTAACTCTGATGATTACTTTTATCCAGTATATTTTGTTGTTCATTCTGGTGTATTTATTTAATTCTGTTCTGCTATTATATGTTTCTGTGTTATATTCCAAAGATAACCTTGTTTCCGTCTGAACGGGAATTCGGGTCGTCTCAGAATTGATTGTTAAAGAAAACCTGAATTAAGAAAGAAAATGATTAATGCTTTATTCGTAGAAGGTGTTTGATTTTGATTTAAGGGGTGCAGCTTTGATTTTGATTTGGTGAGCACGGCTTTGATTTGCGGAGTGTGCTGCTTTGATTTATAGAAGCAAGAGCACCGCTCGGATTCTGATTTGTTGAAGACACTGTATTCTAGGGTACAGAAGAAAGTTAGCTTTACATAGGTTTTAAAATGGCTGAGGCTTTGTATTTTATTTGTACCAGTTATTAATATAGTTGAAATGTTTTTATCTTAAACGAAATATTGTGTGCTTTATTGATTTGAAACTGGTGTTATTTTAAAGATCAAACTGTCCATTTTCATTTTAAATACAAACTTATAGTGTTTTTTTTAATCTATTCATATAAAAAGTGTTTCAAAAAGTGACGAAACCCGGAACCGGAATTAAACAGAATCTCTGAAATGAAACCAAAGTTTTGAAAATTTTACTGACCGTAAAGGTACTTAAAACCGGAATTTTATAAAAATAAACCAGAAATATGTGTGTGTGTGTGTATTCATCAACCTCAGCTTTAAAACAATATTATTTTTAAATACGCAATTTCTTGTAAATATCATTTTAATTTTCATAATTTTAAAAACTTTTTGACAATTTTTTTGTTAAAAAAATACATGTGACTAGAAACATTTTCTGAAATACTTAATTCATGATTATGTCAGTATTAACTGTTAGCGTATTTTTCCGACAACCCCAACACAATTAAATTTTAGAAGAGATACGAAGTTAAAAGAACTGGTCATTTCCTCCAAACAAAATTTTATTAATCCATCAAAAGATTTATAAAAAAAAACTCAAAATTGAGAATCAATCTCATGACCATCGTAATATTATTAATTATAGCTACTACTAACCAACATAAAAGTAGAGATATATTTACGGGAAAGTCAATTTAGACACAAAACTTTGAAACAAATGGTGACACAATTGATTTGCACCATTGGATCACCCCATGAATTCCACCTCTCCATATAAAGACAAAAGGATCCAACGGTTGAGGCTTTGTGTCTGATTCTGTGTCCAAACAGCCGCCCCCTATTTTTACTAATATATCTTTTAATAAATCATCCATAAATAAATATATGTGTTCATATATATTTATCTATTTAAATGAAGATATTTTAGAGAAATATATCCATAAATAACTGTCCCTAAATCAAAAGCGTTTTCCAACTTTTCTGTAATGAACTTATCAACATCAAAGCTTGTGTCTCATCATCCATCTAGTAATTTGTGACGGTCGACTGATTCATAATTGCTTGAAAATCATTAAGATGTTTTTCAATTGACCCACCTTTTTTAATCTTATATTCATCAAACTTCTCATGAAAAGAGTCTTGCTTGTTGCTTGCATAGACTTCTTCCAATTTCTTCCGGATTGCATAAGCACAAGGTTCATTAGTAACAATATGAAACACCGAGTTCTTCAAAAAACACCGAATAGCCACCGCAACCTTTCTATCCAATGTCTCTCATTTTACTTCAGGTAAATTACTAGGTTTCTCTCCTTTGTTCTCTAATGTTGGTAAAGACAGTTGAAATATAGAAAATGCTCCATTTTCATCTTTCGTAACCTCCAATTTCTTTCATTAAGATTTTTCACACTTATTTTCTCTATCACCAAACTCTTCAAAAAAAAATATGTAGAAGGCTTCGCTACCGGATGTTGGCTCATTTTTCCGAGGATCTCTACACAATTCAATTTTAGAAGAAACACAAAGTAAAAACTAATTTTTTTCCTTCAAACAAAATTTTATTAATCTCCCACATAATTTCAAGAAAAAAAATCTAAAAACAACCAATCTCAATACCATAACCCCTTTAAAAAATGATTCTCATAACACACATAGTTATCACTACTAACCAATAAAAAAATAGAGATATATTTGGTAATGTATCTCTAAATAAATCTCCCATAAATAAGTATATTTGATCATATATTTATTTATTTAAATGAAAATATTATATATATATGAGGAGGGTTCCGCTACACCTCTTATATTGCACGTGAACTCTCCCCTCAATCTCCACCACCCATTTCCTCACTCATTCTCTCTCTTCCCACTAAGAAATAATATTGAAATAGGAAGAGAGAGAATGAGTGTGGAAATGGGTGGTGGAGATTGAGGGGAGAGTTCACGTGCAACATAAGAGGTGTAGCGGAACCCTCCTCCCTCCCTCCCTCCCTCCCTCTCTCTCTCTCTCTCTCTCTCTCTCTATATATATATATATATATATATATATATATATATATATATATATATATATATACATACACACACACACACACTTAAAATCGAAAAACAAAATATTGTGTCGCATATCTTTAACATTAACTTTATTAATTTAATAGCAATTGAGTATATCGTTCTTATTTGAAAATTTAGATGTATTTTTCTAACATCTATGATTTATTACTAAAAAACTAGTATTGCTAGCTTGTAGACTATTAATGGTATTATGAAGTATGAGATGCAAATTAACTGTTTTTTTTAGAAATAGTACTAATATGAAAAATTCGATGTGGCCTTAGCAACACAATAAATCAAAATAAATTGAATGTCGTTATTAAGCTAACGGCGAAATGTGTCATAAATCTCTCACACTTATGGCTATTGTCTAAAAAAAATTACTAGTATTTGTCAAACTCTACATGACTTTCTTCTAGTATGCAACCTATATTATATAGTGCTGGTTTTGTGATATTACTTTTTTTTTTTTGTACAAACATGGTTGATAGTATACACTGGTAATATTTCAAATAAAAGGCACCTGGTATATAATCCAACCTGACCAGGCAAAACAATTGCAAAGAATGTATACACAACCAAGGGTCCAGTTAAGTATTTGCCCTGAAGAAGCAACAGCTCCTAATGCATTGCGTAGTTCATCTCCCAAAAGAGGCGGCCCTTTGTACAAAGTTATAACTGTTGCACCTATGATGCTCCCTATCGTCCCCACAACTTTTGCTAACCCGAAATGTTTATTAATACTTACTCTCTCAAGCCTGAAAATACACACATAAATATTTGAAACTTTATTTTATAATTCTAACATTTCAAATTGAACTTCCTTGGTTAGGAGTGAGCAAAAAATCATTAACTGATCCTAACATGACATTATAGACTAAAATATGTGGACATTTTTGGTAGAATTTTGAAAATTTGAACATGCCCTTACTAAGAGTTAAAGCAAGATTTGTCCATAAATTTGGACTGGACAATCATGGTGCAAACATGAAACAATTGATGAACTTTAGCAACACTACACATAAAAATGAAAACTCCGGAAACCAAGCTTTATCCATAAACTCTCAAGCATGCGAGCCTAGCACTAATGCGCATCCATGTAAATCCCAAATTTTCAAAATACCGAATATGCTAGAATATATCAAAACGTTAGTTTGATGGACCAACGAATGAATCTGTTGTTTGGTCTAAGTTTCCTACCAGAATACGTGATCCAAAATACTCCATTGGATCCATTTATCTAGTTACTACATTTATAATAGCATTCATAATAATTGTTATGTTAAAAATGTTTTTAACATATCATGTATCCCGAAATTGTTTTGATATGAACTTTCAGACCTGAGATGGAAATCCAGGACGAACACCCGAGTTAGACTCATCTCATCCAAGATCTCACCCGATACGAGGTCAAGTCTCTAAAATTGCAGAGATGAAACGCGGCCATGTCCGATATTTAAAACCTTGGTGCAAACAACTGATGCACTTAAGCAACACTACACATAAAAATGAAAACTCGGGAAACCAAGCTTCATCCGTAAACTCTCGAGCATGCGAGCTTGGCACTAATACGCATCCATGCAAATCCCAAATTTTCAAAATACTGAATATGCTAGAATATATTAAATCGTTAGTTTGATGGATCAACGAATGAATCTGTTGTTTGGTCTATGTTTCCTACCGGTATATGTGACCCAAAATACTCAATTGGATCCATTTATCTGGTTATCACTTATCAACAAAAGCAGAACATACTTTCTATCTAATCACATGCAAAAAAGTAAATTGCACCTGAGAGCAGCTGCCATAATAAAAGTTATCGCTGGGGCAGAATTCTGTATAGCAGACGCATAAGTTGGGGATAAGTAATACACTCCCAGTAAATAGAATCCCTGATTTGCAGTAAACCTGGATTACAAAAACGTTTAAATACCTTGTCAATTCTCCGAACAAAAACGCATAAATAAATTTATACTTACAAACCAAGTGTCAATAGCTTACCCAAGAAAAGCAAGTAGAAAAAACTGCACAAGCAAGGAGATGGTGAATCGTGGCCTATCATTCCTAAAAAAACAGACGATATGAACAGATTTTAGTTTATTTTTCTGTTAACAATGTATACAGACAACTTAGAAACGAAGTTCCATACTTTTCTAAGAAATAGGCAAAGGGGGTCAATAAAACAAGAGCAATGGCATTCCGATAAACAGGAAAAACAATTTTGCTGACCCCCATATTGAGTGCAGCTCTTGAAACAACTTGAAATCCTGCGAAGCAAAATTGAAGTGCCAGAACTCCTGCCAATAGCTTTGCTTTTTCGGAAAATTTTGCTTCCCTTCCCATTTTGCTTCTCTCTCCTGTTCGATCTTTCTCGCAGGAGGTTTGACGTCGAAGGAACCGGAAGCTGTTGATTTCTGAAATTGGTCAACTGCTATGCATGCGCATATGGTTTTGTGTATAAAAAATTGAACACGTTTTTCTTAAAATGGTTAGGGCCAGCGATTACATTAAGAAAACCGAACCGTATCGATTTAAAAAGAAACGAATTCGAACGAATCTAATAGGTCTCGATTACAATAAAATCCAAATTAAATTTGATCCATGAACCACAATCTAAAACATTAAAATATACTATCTCTGGTTCATTATATATAGCGTTTTTGTTTATTCATTCCTTGCAGGTTTCACCTCGGCTTCTGCATTGGAAGTAAATGCTACTGTGTTGGATGCATTGGAAAAGAGAAAAAAGGACGGGAGGGAGTATATGAGTATTTGCAAAAAGGACTGAAGGGAGTATACTTGAATTAATGTTGTTGCATTGGAAGTGGGTATCATGCAGAACGTTATATAATTACAAAAATGTAAAACTACCTAAAATGTCCAATATAATGGACTGGAAGGAGTATGCATTTTAGTGTTACCACTCAACTGGAGCTGAACCGGCCCGGCTCGACCCAAATCGAAGGTCGAATGAGGTCAAATCCAGAATTTTAAAATGTATATTTAGATTCGGCAAAACCATACATGTCGAGTCATGTTCGAATCCATCGATTCGGGTCTAATTGTCATCTCTAAATTTGGACAAGCAAATGATGTAATTAATTTAAAAGTATCGTTAAATTAAATGGATAACTCGGTTAAGTCACTTTTTTGCTAATTTTATTGTCGTCCCTCATTTGCCTATTTCAACCCCACGTATCAGAATAATTACTGTGACCAAATGTTCCATTGACCCTTAGAAATTGAATTAATATATCAACGATATTCACGTACTGGAAAGTTAGATCGCCATGAGAAAGAGAAAAAAGATAAAAGATAAAACGAGACAGTTCACAATTTTATCCAAATTGAATAACATATATTAATTCAACTATCTTAACAACGAGAGTTTTAAATACATTATATCGGAGTCTATTCTACCTCGATGTAGACAATTATAAATATATATCCTTACAAATGCTAAAAACAACATACATAGCAGAAAAATAAACTATGCAGGAAGATTTTCAACTTTTATCTAGAAACTCCAAGCGCCTTCAATTGATCTTGAAACAACTCGGATTTGACCCGAATATTAAAAACACCCGGACCAGGCTTGACAAACCAGTGTGTGCTACTACACACACACAAACACACACACATACACACACACACACTATATCATACGTCGGGAATTTGCGTCGATTTAAAACCTTTGAAAAGAAGTATATCTAAGATCCCGCTGCACATAAATGTAACAACTCGCAAATTTCAACGAATTTAAATAATGTTTTTAACGTAATTTAACATAAAATTTTAAATTTTAAATTATTAAATTTGATATTTGAAATACGATTAATCAAATATAGCGTAGGAAAAATTTTCATGGTGAATTAGGTAAGTTTCATTCTATTCGCAAAATTTAGTTAAAGATTGCAAAATCATTGAAAAAATTCTGAAATTTTTTTAATACTATATGTTTTTCTAAGAAAGACGTCGTTTTTGCTTCTTGAAATTCGGACATTCATTGCTCCGAATGTACGAATTTATCTGCAAAAATACGCACAAAAAAAAAACAACATTGTATATGCGTATATCTTTAACCATTATCTCCTCTGTCTTTTTCCCTTTTTTTCATGTATTGGCTCTTGAATTTTGTAACATAATAAAACTCTGTCTAGTAACGGGAATTTGTGGAAACATAACTTTCCCAACAATCATAAATCTATAGGCTCATGGCCTCGATTCTAGGGTTGTAAATCGGTCGGACCGGACGGAGGTGTGTTCAATTTCTTTCTTAAATAAAATCGGACCGGACACGGATTGGACAAAATTTTATCTTGTACAATTTTTTTTTGTCATAACTCGTGTCCTAAATGAAATCATCAGACATGGATATGTGTTTTTCGAACACGGACACGAATGGATCAAGTTGGATATGACTATTTATATTAATTTTTATACTGTTTACTAGATTTTCTTTGGGCTATAAACCGAATTACGTAGAATTCGGACGAATTCGAACGAAAACGGACCGAACATGATTTTTTCTCGTACAAATTTGGTTGTCCTAACTCGTGTCCTAAATGAAAATCGGACAGACTCGAACGGACATATTTTGATCACAGACATGAACGAACATCAGACTTTCGTACAAAATTTAAAACCCTACTCGATTCCTTTCCCTCAAACCACACATACTATTATTCATCACAAATATTATCGATTCACCAATATCCACACAATACCATATCCCATCAAAACATACACCAAAATACCAAAATCCACCCAAAAAAAAACAGCCAAATCCATCAACCAAACGCTAAGTACCATCATAATATACATAAAACGACTACTAGCCATTTGAGTGCAACAAAAATCCAAAAAACTACCAAATTTGTCGACCAAACAGTAAGTACCACCACTGCATATACAATACTAAGTATCATTGCTAGTAAAAATATATACATACCCATAAGAACAATCAAACCATGCAACATCGTCGTCGTCGTCCTTGTCATCACCAGCAGCTGCATCTCCTATCCCATACATTGACCCATGCTCCTGATAGTACGCTGCAATGCCCTTGTATATTTGCTAGGCCAGGTAGCTCTTTCGTCAATCATTTAGCTCATCCAACTGTTGTTGCATTTGAGCTATATCTTCCTCCTCAATAGATCTTCTGTAAACTCTTTGGAAATTAAGAGCCTGTGAAATAATTTAGGTTAACATTAAAGTTAATAATTCAAGTTAAAATTCATGATGTTATTATAAAAGTCTTAAAAAGATTTACCTCCTAATTGTCGAAGCCATATCGCCAATTTCGAGTAGGCGGATCAATAATAGAATCTCATATACGATTGAAATCTTCGTGTGTAATCTCCTCTCGTCCACTAGCATGTGTCACTCTTGTCTGCTCTGCATCATATCTCTCCTACAATACCAATATAATTTTGACACAATTGATATATAATTTGCTTATATATTGTGATATAAAAAATATAAAACATTTTAATTATGGATAACCATATATACCATTACATCCGCATCTTTTTGGTCCGTCCAATTGTATGAAACATTCTCCTCTTCATCAGTATGCTCCATCGCATGTGTAAGTCTAAAAACATTTGTCATCGTAGGCTCCCTTCCATACTTTGCAAACTGAAGATATACATTAATAAAATTATTGAAAATAAGAATGAATGATATAGATAAGGATATACATGAACATATGCTAAATATATTGAAAATTTATACTAATTCTCTCATATGCTCTTGGAAAGATTTGGAGCCACCGCGGTGTAAAACTGGATTCTTTTTCCTATTTGTCGCATTCCTTGTTGCTACATCCTATTAAATTTAATACACGATTAATTAAAATAATGCAATCAACATAAAAGTAAATATTTTCATTATAGCTTATTTTAGCTGCTTTGGTACCCCAATATCTAAGAAATGCAACCCAAACATCATCACTCGTCAAATTTGGCTTTCTAACAGCTTTCTTGGCCCTTGAAATTGTCTCTCTATAATTTTTCCGCATTTTAATATTTCAATTAGTCATAAAAAGTTCCATACCCTGCGGCTCCACACGTACTACAACCTGCACATTTAATTATTGTAACAACCCGGAATTTCTGAACCAATTAGATATGGAGTACTACCAGTTTTGCTCCATGGGATGAATAGGTTGGGATTGGGATAATAAAATAATAAATGATTACTTCGGTAAGGCTCGATAATCCCGACTAGTTAATAAACCTTAATGTGGTTTAGAATGGTTAAAGGATAAAATAAAATCTTTTGAAATTGATATCCAAAGGAAGACTAAAGAGTAAGTTTAAATGAACTTATCTTTGATAAAATAATGGGAACCTTTCCCCTAAGATGTGAATATTTAAATAAAAGAATATTCTGAATGGGAATGAGGCGTATGATGTGTTTTTATAGCACTTGATTATTGATTATAAAATATGTGAGTTATTCGGAAAGACCGGGTTTATCCCATTATAAATAACTGATACGACAACTAAAAGTCGACGATGAAGACGGTGGTTGAAGACCGAAGTTCTTCACATCATTTGGATGATTACTGATCTCTTGATTGGGCAGTACACCCAAGACAAGGCAATAAGTGGTGATCATCCAGACGTACTCGGAGATCGACCGGATATGCGAGGACCTCTCTCCTGTATTGGGAATATGGGATGAGGAATAATGTGTCTCCGGTTTCGTTCAGACCCAAAATGGACTTGTAAATGGATGTGTGTCTGACATTGGATTTCATTCTGTGTTGATTGATTTCTATTAAATATATATCTGAAGTTTGGTGGCGGAGAATTTATTCTCTTGCTTAACACCCTTCTCTAAGACGTACGAGCTTAGAGGTTGTATATTGATAAACATCAGTTGTATGGCGTGAATTGTCAGTGTGGCATGCTGAGATGCAAATGATCAAGGCTTTTGTTGAAAAGCAGAGTCTTGTGGTTGATGATCAAAGCACGGCTTTAAATAGCACAGCTTTGTATATAGCGTTAATTCGCGAGCCTCACACCCGGTATGAGGCAAAAACCGGATAGTGACTGCAGGGAGTGCATGCGTTTCTTTCTAGCTAGGAATGGTGTCATGGTATGGAGCCAGACATTTTTACTTATGTGTATGATGGATTGCGAGGCGCCTTGGATTTGAGTCCCTAGTGGCTCTTAATATGGTCGACGTACTAAATAGATTTTATGCCCCATAGGGCTGCGAAACGTATTGTTCAGGAATTACCAATCCACTAAAGTAGCGTGGACCAGCCCTGAAGATCCAAGGGACGATGCATTCTGTTCCTGAGGCACAGGCTAGAGTGTCTCGAATTAGTAATGACGATCCCTTGCCTCGACTCATAGATGGAATCCAATTTCCAATACGCGACTTTTCGGTCTTAGTTGTAAACCTATATGACGGCATAGTGGGATGGGGCGCTCATGTCGTATATGATTGATACATTTATATTTGAAGTTGTTTTTGACACTATACACTTATAGTAATAACAAAAATGATTTGTTTTAAAGCGTATCAAGCATGTTTGGCCATTACAAGGCAAAACTCTATCCTCTGGCTTGCTTTGTATTGTGTGATGGGACCTGAGTCTTATAATAGCTTCATTTTTTCAAAAGCATTGCGTTGTTTACAAATTGTTTTATTTCAGGGTATTCATGGGAGTAAACCCGTTCCGTGTTATACAGCGTGGTCCCTTGATTTACTTTATTTTAAAATAAAGTTAATAACTATTTTAGTTCTCACACCAGTCCCATGACTGACTCAGAGGTTTTTGTTTCTACCTAAACACTGGGTGCCCTTATTTTCCACACAGGCAGTTAGTAGTTTTGGTTTTGCAGATTTCTATTTAACAGGGTCCTGGATTATAGCTGGAGCTATATTCGGGAAGCTTTGTATCTGTATATTTCTTTCAGTTGTGTTAGTCGATGTATTTTCCGCTGTTTTGTAATTTAAATCTCTGATATTATTTTTCCGCTGTATAATATTTATTTATACTCTGGTATATTCTTGTACTCTGATGTAATTGTTATAATAGCAATAAAATGTTCTATTGTTTTTGTTCTGATGAGTCGTGTTCTCAAAGCAATCTGGGCTTTCCCGTAAGGGGGATTTCGGGTCGTATCAATTTATTTTGAATTGTGTACAGTATATTAATTTTCAATAGTAATATAAAATTATACTTATCATGAAACTAGCCAAAATAGCATTCTTGATAGCAGGTGGGGCACTATCCCAACGCGGCCAACATTCAGACATCTTACTCCTATATGATTCCTTCGATACTTCTAAAATAAAGGATGGCGGTTCCACCTCGAACCCCCTGTTTAAATGTTGAAGTAGATATTTAATATATTTCAAATAATCTAGATTGTAATAAATTTGGTATTTATCTGGCACTCTTTGGAGCAATCTCTGCAACTCGGCATAGCTCTATCTCCGAGCTGCTAGGACCTGCTCCAATTGTAGGAGACTATGAACGAGATGACTTAGACGTACTCCTGGATCGTATACTGTCAGACATATCTGTCACAATCATATAATGCACACAAAATAATAATGTTGACGGCAAAAAATGTCGTAAACACCCAAGATTCCTGTTACATAGGAATTATTGTTTCAGTCATAAAAGTAAGTGCGAAAAGTAGTAAATAATACGAGAGATTTATAGTGGTTCGGTCTCTCCTCGCGAGAGACCTACGTCCACTTTGGAATAGTCATTGGAATATTATTAATAACAAAGAGTTACAAGGTAGAGAACATCTCATGACATCTCTTTACATACATTACTAAGTAATATGATGTCATAATTATCATATATTAAAATATTGGGAAAAAGACAATTTTGCCCTTCTTCTTCCTCAAAGCGGAGATGCCATTAAAGAGGCCACTTGGAGCTCTCAAGAGATGTCAAGTCACCAAATTCCAACCCTTTTGAAGTGTAAGGTCAAAGGGTATTTATAGTGGAGAGGTTAGGTGAGAGTAGGTAGAAGTAGGGGACCACAAGCCAATTTTCGTATCCCATGATGCAGCCTCTTCAAGAATTCAGACGACTTTCCACTGTGCCCAGGAAATTTGTACCCTACTATAGGGGTACGAAATTCGTACCCCGAGAGGGGGTACGAGATACGTACCCCTAGGGGGTACAAGATTCGTGCCTGGTGGGGTACGAAATTCATACCCCAAGGGGGTACGAGTTTTATGTTGAAGTCGTGAGTGTAGGGCATGGGAAGAGCGGGGTGCGACAACATGGATGTGGCCTATATTCGAGGGATAGGAAGATCTTGGAAGTTGTTGGTTGAACCTTGACTTTGAGTTGATCCGTGATTTTGGGTAACACACTTGTAGGTGGAAATCGAATGAACCGGGCGGTACTCACTGTCGGGACTGTGGGGCCCCGGACCCCCACCCGCGCTGCGCCCGGACCCGCTGACGGCTCGCCTTCGGCTCGGTTGCGGATGGATATTGATGGATGTCGCATCCTAGGGATGCGATATTCTGCTAGTGGCCCGACTCGATTCTTCTGGTACTGGACCCCCTGATGATGTTGGCAACACCTCTAGGCTGTGATATCACGCGATGCGTTGAGTCGAGCGTGTCTTGCATACTTTTGGGAAACGGACCAAAAGGCTGGTTAACATTTGCCCCCTCAAAGTATGTCTTGTGTTAACGGGACATGCTTTGAAGTAAGACAAGTCTGGAGATGGACGGAATGGTCTCCATGCCATGCTTAGTGATTGGTCATGGCCTTCCCCTTGAGTTGTATGCCGGAAGTGCGCTGCTCTGGAGTGGTTGGGACACATTATCGAAGACTGTTGGTATAAGTTAGGGACTCCGGCATTGTTAAGGGATTTGACTTGCTTATGTGTTTCCGCTTTGTACTCAAGGAATGGACTAAGAGGTTGTGTTTTTATCGTTCAGCCCCTGCTGGAGCTGTTGTGACACCGGGCTTTTCCCTCATGCTCCCTTAAACAACAGAAACGGGATCAGCATTGCAAGAGATGCAGTTTGGAAAGAGGCAGTCTGGTGGACACTTTTTCAGATGTTAGGCTAGGGTCCAGCATTTATGAGGGTCTTCTTGGAGGAGGAGAAGTTGCAGATGGTTGAAGCACTCACATGACGGGTGTAGCTGAAGCGAGTGTGCAAACAATGCAAGTTATGGTGGAAGATCAGGAAGCCCGACTGGCGGCAAAGTCCGAGGAGCCGGAAGGGAAGAGGAACAAGATGAGGTCGCCGTACAAGATGCATGGGCAACGGCTAGACAAGATGCCGAGGAGAAATCTACCACATTGTTGAAGAAGAAGTGGGCCGATGTTGAGGCGGAGAAGGAGAAGGCCGCTAAGTAGGCTAGGAAAAAGAAAAGTCGTCGATGATGCCCACCAAAAAGGGGGCGAGGGGACACTTAGAAAACTTGAAGTGGATGCAGTTGTACGACTCCAGGCCAGGGAGCTAGCTGATCAGAAGGCCGCCAAAGATTCTAAGAAGAAAGCAGAGTTAGAGGCCGGGAAGGCTCAGGGGGAAACTGAGGTTGTGCTCGTTCTTGCTTCTGATATCGCCCCTAAACCGTTGCCACATTTTTCCCTAAGTGATTACAAGCGGCGAGGATAATGGCGGGAGGTGCATATTGGTGCCTTATGAGTCCGTCACTCCTGTCTCCTATGAAATGTGAAGAAGGAGAAGATGGAAGCGACTCTGGAAGGAAGAGGTCCATCATTGGTGGTGACTCGCCTAGTGTCGAACCTGTACAAAAAAAAAGAAAAGAAAGGAGAAGAATGAGTAGCATCGGTAATTGTTATAGAAATTGTAGATGCTTTGGGTTAGGTAAAACGATAGTATATGCGAGTGTGGCCCTCGCTTTTGGTCCTTAAAGACACGGTGTTGTATTCATGTACACCCTGTCATCAGGAAGAAAGGATGTTAGATATGTAGTTTGTTTTGTGAGTGTGAAAGGAAATATGAATTAGTTAAAAAATCACATTTCATGTTAAGTGTTCGAATGTTCTTCTCATGTTTTCCAGCATCCTGTACTTGCACAAGCGTACTTATCGTTACACTAATAGAAATGCGATCAGAGATATCGCTCTGGGTCATTTCCAGATGTGTGAGATCGAGCGCTGGTAGTGCTCTGGGGAGGTTTCCCCCAGCTCAGGAATCCCATGGAACACCATGAACCGGGCTAGTCACCTTCTGTCTTGGGATGCCCGGAGTTAGTCCCAAGTAGAGCGAATGTGTTGGACGTCGTGATTTGTCCGATGGGATGCTCTCCCGTTGTTCATTCAGGTTATGAGTGCAGGCGTTGTTTATTTGCCGGAGTAAGCCTGGATCATCAGCCCGTAGGGTCCGATCGTGGTCATGGGCTGCACCTATGTTACGACCCGCCCCGCACCAGCCAACATTTCCCCTAAAATGCGATGCGCCATTGTTCAACCAGCACGGGACAGTCATTAGAAGAAAGGAAACATAACACTGAACCATCATGGAACCTGTAGAATGTCTCACAGAGCATAGGATAAAATATAATAGTAACATAACTTGACATAAAATAGGCGAGACAGTGTATAAGCTGAAAACTAAATCATCATGGTAGCGGAAATCCAAAATACAGCTTATGATCCAAAACCATTATTACAACTTCAAAATACTGTTTCTAAAGAAAAAATGGAAAAGGTACACTACTAATGCCCAAAGTAGTGACCAGCAACAACACAGGGAGAATATATATCTATATCATACGTGGAAGCCTCCTGCTCGTCTCTGGTACAGCTACTCATGCAACCACCTAACCTGTCTCTAGTCTGCTCGTTTAGGAGCACCCAGTGTAATAAGAAGAGACATAAAACTCTGGGTCAGACAAAATCTGGTATGAGCGATAAGCAGCAAAATCAGAACAATAATAGGTATACATAACCATACCAGAACCTGGACCTGCAACCAAAGAGTTAGCATGACAGGATGTACAATACTTTAAGGTGACACTAACACATAGTGTGAAAATAATGGGGAGGGGGTGTGCATGTCATGGTGATAGCAACCATTTAACATAGTAATCATCCTCACATCTCTCACTCAGTGCGTACAATATACGATATCTACCACTTTGATCACCTAATTCTTTGCTATGATCACTCTGCCCCATGGAGTCATGACGGCTCCATTGCACTGATTCATAGCCACTAACCATTTGCTACGTCAACTCTGCCCCATGGAGTCATGACAACTCCACTGCACTGGCTCATAGCCCTGCTACGATCGCTTTACCCCCATGGAGCCATGACTCCACTGCACTGATCCATAGCCAATATCCATCTCTCAGTGGTGAGTCAAAGCTATAGACATCGATAACCCCTTAACACACGTCCCGCAGAAAAGTCCAACTCATGAAGTTAACTCGTTGGTTCTCGTTCGGATCTTGAGTTCTAACTTCCTATTTGGACTACCTTTGCATCTCGGGTTTTGGTCCTCACCCCAGTTCGTGACTCTTCAACTCGGCTCATGATCCTCCATGTCGGCTCGTGGTTCTCCAAGGCTCCGATTCGTGGTTCGTGACGGTGGCTCGTGGTCCAAGTTCCGGTTCGTGGTGAGCATCTGGTTCGTGGTCTTCGTATGGACCCGGTTCGTGACTTGTGTTCTGGTTCGTGAGTCTTCAATCTGGTTCAAGGTCCACTAATTCGTGAATCCACTTCGGGTCGTGATGCTCCTTCCAGCTCGTGGAGGTGGTTCGTGGGGAGGGGTGGTGTCACGATCAGTTCGTGGTGGAGGGTGCTTCACGAACGGGTTACTGACCAATTTCCTACAACTTTTCCAGCGAGCAATTTACGCCATACGACGGCGTTTTCAACCAATCTAACTTCACTAAGCAATCACAAAACATTCCAAACAATCATAGCAACATGTATAATCGACCATAAACAACAATTTAACATGTCAATATGGATCAGACATACCCAAAATCCATGTTTTCCCCTTAATCGTATTTTAATCAAATCTAACATTAGGATTAGCAAACTAATTCCAAATTAACCCAAATTTCTAACAGAGGCATAAAATAATATTTCAGAATTTCTACATATTTTTCCAAATTTTTATAATGCATAAATTCGCTAATTATCACTAATCACCCCTAATTAGCTGTAATTGGTGAAAAACGATGCAAATCACTCACCTTAGCCACAAATAAAATACTAGATCTGAAACTCTACTGTTTAGGCGTAGTTTCCAATGCAACACAGCAGCTCCAACTCTGATTTGACACTAATCTTCCTTGATTTGGTGTAGATTAAGCTAATACGCAATTAGAAAGTGATTTGGGGGTGATTTAGAAGGTGGAGGCCATTGCTAAGGTTTCAAGGATGTAAATGGCGGCTGGAAATCTGAAAATGCAATGTTTTCCCTAACCCTATCATCCCTCCCATAACCCTAATCCCGAAATGGGTTATGGGCCTAGCTGCTAATCACCCTAATTTGGCTCAGTTAAGCTGTTTTTCACCTTCCAAACCTTGTTTCAGCCATATCTCCCAAACGGTAAGTCCGTTTGGCTAATGTGACCACTCTACGGAAAGGTAAACCATCATATGAGTCCAATGGAAGTAGTTTTAGGTCAAAACTCCTTTCCAATCAAAGGTTATAGGCAAAACAAGTTTTGTAAGGGGCAAAACGGTCATTTAAGATTCGACAAAAATCATGAACATGGGAAATGACCCCAATAGTCGTTCCCCAAAGTTACACGACCATACGACTTCATGAGAAAAAGAAATAAATATTCTACGATCCTCCGATACGTAGAATGCGGGTCGTTACATTCTTTCCCCCTTAAGAAATTTCATCCCCGAAATTCCTTAACCAAAACATACAAAGGTTCCCGCATGCCTATCAATCATTCGCAACAATCAATCATACATAACTACACAACAAGCCTATCCTAGCATGCAGTGTACTAATAAGGGAATACTATCTCGATATAAAAACCTTACCAGGCAGAGAGTTCTGGATACATCTTCCTTATGTTATCCTCTGTTTCCCAAGTATAGTCTTTCTCATTATCACCCCACTAGACTTTGACTAGTTTCACCACCTTCCTTCGAAGCTGCTTCGTATCGTGCTCGACAATACGAATAGGTCTGTGGTTCCCAACCGCCTCTGGTTCTATCTCGATATCATCCAACTGATCTGGTGAAATAGCCACATTAGGGTCGTGCACAAACTTCCTTAACTGGGAAACATGAAATACGTTGTGAACTTCTGCCATCTTGTCAGGCAATCCAACTTTATACGCCAAATTCCCAACTTGTTCAAGAACTGGGAATGGATCAACAAACCTTGGTGCCAACTTGCCTCTTCTACCGAATCGGATTACACTCTTCAACGGAGAAATCTTGACGAATACCAAATCGCCAACGGAGAATTTCAATTCTCTTCGCCTCTTATCAGCATAACTCTTCTGCCTATCTTGGACAACCTTCGTTCGCTGTTGAATAAACTTGATCTTATCTGAAGTTTCTCTTATTACATCTGGCCCAAGCACAAATTTCTCACATGTTTCCAACCAACATGATGGCGAGTTGCACGGTCTTCTGTACAAAGCTTCAAATGGAGCAATACCGATACTAGATTGGTAACTATTGTTATACGCGAACTCAACCAAATGCAAATGGTCATCCCATGACCCTCCAAAATCCAATATGCAAGCTCTCAAGAGATCCACCAATATACAGTTCACCCTCTCTGTTTGATCGTCGGTTTGAGGATGATATGCGGTACTGAAATATAATCTTGACCCTAACGCCTCTTGTAAGCTCTTCCAAAACCCACTAGTAAATAATGGATCTCGGTCACTCACAATACTTTTAGGTATTCCATGAAATCTCACTACCCACTTCATATACAGTTACGCTAATTTAACTGCCATTCTATTCGACTTGACCGGTATGAACCTTGCACTCTTGGTCAATCGATCCACAATCACCTAAATACTGTCATGACCTGATCTAATCCTTGGTAATCCATCGATAAAATCCATTGAGACTTGTTCCCATTTCCATTCGGGAATTTCCAATGATTGTAACAAACCACTAGGCTTCTTTTTCTCAGCTTTAACTAACTGGCAGTTCATGCATTTGGATATAGACTTCCCAATGTCTCTCTTCATCCCTTCCCAGTAGTAGTTCTGCTTCATGTCTCGATACATTTTGTTACCACCAGGATGTATAGTCAGTTTCGAGTGATGACACTTTCTGAGCACTTCATCTCTCAATCCATTTACGTTGGGTAAAACCAGTCTCCCATTCTTACGAAGCCATCCTTCTCGATCAAGCCTATACTTGTCATCTCCTCATCGATATTTATCTCTAACTTGGAGATGATTTCTAATAGATTAGGATCGTCCCTCTGACTGGAACCAATATGCTCAATCAAGGTGGGTTTGATCGTCAAACTTGCTAACATTTCTGGATCTAATTCGCACTTTGGTCTGAAATCATACCCATGCGATATACTCCAGTTGTTTCCATTCCAGAAACATAGCCCCTAAACTGGCATGTCTCCTACTCAATGCATCAGCTACCACATTACCCTTCCCGAGTGTGTATGCGATATTGAAATCATATGAAGCTAAGAACTCTAACCATCTCTGCTGACGGAGATTCAAATCCTTTTGAGAGAAAAGATACTTTAAAGACTTATGATCGGTAAACAACCTGAATCTTTCTCCCAAGAGATAATGTCTCCACATCTTCAATGCGAACACGATCGCTGCCAATTCCAAATCATGAGTAGGATATCTTTTCTCTTGCGGTTTCAGTTGCCGACTAGCATAAGCTACAACCCTACCTCCTTGCATCAATACAACACCTAGTCCGGTACCACAGGCGTCCGTGTATACCGTCATCTCTTCATTCCCCTTAGGAATGACTAACACCAGTGCACACATCAACTTCTCCTTTAGACCCTTAAATGCACTCTCACGCCCTTCATGCCAGACGAAATTTTGATTCTTCTTGGTCAACTGAGTTAACGGTGTCGCTATCTTGGAGAAGTCTTGGATAAACTTAGGGTAATATCCAGCTAACCCCAAGAAACTTCTTACGTCTGTTGCATTCTTGGGCGTAGACCAATCCTGTACCGTAGCCACTTTCGTAGGATCAACGACGATACCATTCTCTGAAACAACATGGCCTAAGAACCTCACTTATGTTCTCCAGAAGTGACACATAGAAAACTTCATTTTCAATTAGTGTTTCCTCAACACCACCATCACTATCCTCAAATGTTCCTTGTGTTCCTCTTCTGTACTCGAATAAACCAAGATATCGTCCATGAATGCAAGAATAAACTTATTCAATTGATCCCTAAATACCATATTCATGAGATCCACAAAGTATGCCGGTGCATTGGTCAACCCGAATGGCATGACCGACCACTCATAGAATCCAGACGGCGTCCGAAATGTTGTTTTAGGAATACTCTCAGCTGCTACCCGAAGCTGATGAAAACCTGTCGTGAGATCTAACTGGGAGAACATTCTCGCTCTACTTAACTGATCAAACATATCGTCTATCCGCGGAAGAGGATACTTATTCTTCCTAGTCACCTTGTTCAGCTTACAGTAGTCTACACATAAACGAAGGGAACCATTTTCCTTAGTAGCAAATACAACTGGTGCTCCCCACTCAGAAATACTTCTTCTGATAAATCCCTTCTTCAAAAGATCGCCTACTTTCATCCCGAGCTCTTGCTGCTCCCTTGGCGCCATACGACGAAGAGGCATCACTATAGGTCTGGCATCTTTCACTAAATCAATACGAAACTCAATCTCTCGGTGTGGTGGAAGTCCGGTCACTTCCCTGAAGATGTCCGGATACTCTCCAGCAATAGGCATCTCTGACAACTCATCATGCGGGATGCCAAGGGAATTTAGAAAACTAGCCATCACCCCATCACTAGGTTGGCTACCAAGCAGTACCCTCCGCCCATCATCCACTCTAATGGTCATCGAAGACCCTTCACAACCTACCACCACCCCATACCTTTGGAGCCAATCGACTCCCAAAATAATGTCAAACCCAGTAAAGCCCAAAACAAAGCAATCACAAACAAATATACATCCATGACTCGATAAGACCACATTACGACAAATCATACTAAGGCTAGTTGAACCACCAATCGGAACTAAAGGTCTATCGACTATCTCGGGTTCCAATTCCAACCTATCTACCAGGTCACTAGATATGAAGGAATGGGAAGCCCTGGTATCAAACAACACTCGAACAAGAACATCATAAATAGGAATCATACCTTGAATAACAACATTCTTTCCTTTCTTCGCCGCTGTTGGGGCATTCGACGAAGAAGGAACGACATTAATAGCATATTCTTTCACAATCTGCTTCTCTTTAGGAGGTTGTGGACATTTATCTTTAAGATGTCCCACTTGGCCACAGTTGAAGCACTTCCTGTCCGCTGGCTTGGCCCTACAATCTTTGGCATAGTGGCCCTTCTTGCCACAGCTAAAATACTCGACATCTTTCTTATTCCTTTTCTTCCCATCCTTAGCTTGGTTATGTTTCCTCTTATTCTGCGAGTTATTCTTACCTCCACCGCCTGCTTGCGGTTTTGGCTCTCCTGTAGATATAACAGCTACCTCGGTCTTTGATTTAGGGTAAAGACTCTTCGATCTCAATGCTTTTCCCACAATAGATTAGAACGTCTCATCAAGTGGTTTATAAGCCTTTCCCCTAAGTACCCATCTAAGCCAGTTATGAACTTCTTTTTCTTCTTCTTGGCAGTATCAATAAGGGATAATCCATACTTCGATAAAGTATCGAATACAACAATATATTCCGAGACTGCCCTACTATTCTGCTTAAGCTCTAGAAATTTCCTAAACAATTCTGACTTCTGAGTAGTTGGGATAAACTTGTCGCTGAAGCGAGTCTTAAACTGGTTCCAAGTAACTTGATCCACAGGAGTAGCTGCTTTAATAGAATTCCACCACTTCATCGCTCGTCCTTGCAGTTGACGGGATGCTAGCTTTCTCTTCATAGCATCTTCGATTCCCAAATCCTCAAAGATGCGCTCACAACTATCAAGACAATCTTGAACCTACGTAGCCGACTCCGTTCCGTGGAACGGCTTCCCACCAAGACTAGTATAATCCTTGCATGGCTTGATGAAATCGGCCCTAGGCACCTGCACTACTGCACCACCACCGTTAGCAGCATTAGGAACTTCTCCCTGAACATCTCTAATCATCTCCCTCATGAAGGTGGTAAACATCGCCCTTACATTAGGAACATCGCTATTGTTTGCTCCTGAATCCGTACTCCTCGTATATCGGCTCATCGTTTAATCTGTAAGGAGAAAACAATTAACCATCTCCTTAGTGGTGCCTGTGCAGTGCGACTTCTTCCTTAGATATACTAATAGTGTGTGTGTATATATAGCTTTTTGAAAACCAAAATACCACAAATACGCGCTCTCATATACGTATACTATCTCTCCCTGGTGTCTTCCCCTAGATTAACTACGCAACCTAGAGCTCTGATACCAAATGTGATGGCCCACCCCGCACCAGCCGACGTTTCCCCTGAAATGCGTTGCGCCAATGTTCAACCAGTACGGGACGGTCGTCAGAAGAAAGGAAACATTACACTGAACTATCATGGAACCGATAGAATGTCTCACAGTGCATAGGATAAAATATAATAGTAACATAACTTGACATAAAACAGGCGAGACAGTGCATAAGCTGAAAACTAAATCATCATAGCAGCGGAAATCCAAAATACAGCTTATGATCCAAAACCATTATTACAACATCAAAATACTGTCTCTAAAGAAAAAATGAAAAAGGTACACTACTAGTGCCCAAAGTAGTGACCAACAACAACACAGGGAGAATATATATCTATATCATACGTGGATGCCTCCTGCTCGTCTCTGGTACAACTACTCGTGCAACTACCTAACCTATCTCTAATCTGCTAGTTTAGGAGCACCTAGAGTAATAAGAAGAGACATATAACTCTGGGTCAGACAAAAGTTGAGCGATAAGCAACAAAAACAGAACAATAACAGGTATACATAACCATACCTGATGGACCTGTAACGAAGAGTTAGCACGACATGATGTACAATACTCTAAGGTGACACTAACACATAGTGTGAAAATAATGAGGAGGGGGTGTGCATGTCGTGGTGATAACAACCATCAAACATAGTAGTCATCCTCACATCTCTCACTCAGTGCGTAAAGTATACAATATGTACCACTTTGATCACCCAATTCTTTGCTACGATCACTCTGCCCCATGGAGTCATAATGGCTCCACTACGCTGATCCATAGCCGCTAATCCTTTGCTGTGTCCACTTTGCCCCATGGAATCATGACAACTCCACTGCACTGGCTCATAGCCCTGCTACGATCACTTTACCCCATGGAGCCATGACAACTCTACTGCACTGATCCATAGCCAATATCCGTCTCTCAGTGGTGAGTCAAAGCTATAGACATCGATAACCCCTGAATACACATCCTGCAGCAAAGTTCAACTCATGAAGTTAACTCGTTGGTTCCCGTCTGGATCCTGAGTTCTAACTTCCTATTTGGACTACCTTTGCATCTCGGGTTTTGGTCTTCACCCCAGTTCGTGACTCTTCAACTTGGCTCGTGTTCCTCCATGTCGGCTCTTGGTGCTCCAAGGCTCCGGTTCGTGGTTCGTGACGGCAACTCGTGGTCCAAGCTCCAGTTCGTGGTGAGCATCCGGTTCGTGGTCTTCGTATGGACCCGGTTCGTGACTTATGCTCTGGTTCGTGAGTCTTCAATCTGGTTCAAGGTCCACCAATTTGTGAATCAACTTCGGGTCGTGATGCTCCTTCCAGCTCATGGAGGTGGTTCGTGGGGAGGGGTGGTGTCACGATCGGTTCGTTGAGGAGGGTGCTTCACGAATGGGCTACTGACCAATTTCCTACAACTTTTCCAGCGAGCAATTTATGCCATACGACGGCATTTTCTAGGGTTGCACAAAGTATGGGTTAGGTCGGATTAGACAAAATGCTTCATCCGACCCGCACAGGTATGGGTTTAAGGTAGTTCAACCCGTATCCAACCCTATATGAGGTTGGATATGGGTTGGGTTGAAGTATGGGTTGGGTCGGGTTTAGTAGGGTTGGGTTGGGTTGCTTGAATATAAAAAAAGAATATAAGGGATTTTTTAAAAAAATATTATTAAAATATTCATCATAATATATCAAATATTATCTAGCATAATGCATTTAAAACAATTGATTCATTATAAGACATATTTTATTCAAATTTCACTGTAAAACACATCATATGATATTAATTTACGATATAGTAGAACATGTGTTTCATTTTAAAAAACATTAAAATGCTCTTTAAAATATATTTGCCAAATTCTACCTAGTTTGGATTGACATGATTTTTTTTGTATATTTAATATAGAATACATAAACATTATTCTAGGATTATACTATTCTAATTTTAAGTTGGTTGATATTTAATTAATTTTTTAATATAGGGTTGGGTTGGGTTAAAATAAGGTTGGGTCGAACAAAATATCAAAACCGACTCATATGTAGTATGGGTTACAAATTGTAACCATATCCGACCCGAACTAAGATGGGTTGGGTTTATGTGGGTTGGATCGGGTTGGTGGGTTGGGTCGGATTGGATATGGGTTATGTGCAGCCCTAGCGTTTTCGACCAATCTAACTTCAACAAGCAATCGCAAAACATTCCAAACAATCATAGCAACATGTATAATCGACCATAATCACCAAAACAACAATTTAACGTGTCAATATGGATCAAACATACCCAAAACCCATATTTTCCCCTTAATCGTATTTTAATCAAATCTAACATTAGGATTAGCAAACTAATTCCAAATTAACCCAAATTTCTAACGGAGGCATAAAAGAATATTTAAGAATTTCTACATATTTTTCTAGATTTTTACAATGCATAAATTCGCTAATTATCACTAATCACCCCTAATTAGCCGTAATTAGTGAAAAACGATGCAAATCACTCACCTTAGCCACAAATAAAATACTAGATCTGAAACTCTACTATTTAGGCGCGGTTTCCAATGCAACACAGCAACTCCAACTCTGAATTGACACTAATCGTCCTTGATTTGGTGTAGATTAAGCTAATACGCAATTAGAAAGTGATTTGGGGGTGATTTAGAAGGTGAAGGCCATTGCTAGGGTTTCAAGGATGTAAATGGCGGCTAGAAATTTGAAAATGAAATGTTTTTCCTAACCCTATCAGCGCTCCCATAACCCTAGTCCCAAAATGGGTTATGGGCCTAGATGCTAATCACCCTAATTTGGCCCGATTAAGCTGTTTTTCACCTTCCAAACCTTGTTTCAGCCATATCTCCCAAACGGTAAGTCTGTTTGGCTAATGTGACCGCTCTACGGAAAGGTAAACCATCATCTAAATCCAATGGAAGTGGTTTCAAGTTAAAAATCCTTTCCAATCAAAGTTTATAGGCGAAACAAGATTCACAAGGGGCAAAACAGTCATTTAAAATTCGGCAAAAATCGTGAACATGGGAAATGACCCCAATAGTCGTTCCCCAAAGTTACACGACCATATGACTTCATAAGAATAAGAAATAAATATTCTACGATCCTCCGATATGTAGAATGTGGGTCGTTACAACCTAAGCCTTTAGGGCTTAGGGGAGAAAACAATCAAAGTTCGGTCTCAGTGTTGCGCCAAGATTCGACCCGCACCCGTAGCCAGGTGTGAGATTTTCATCACACTTAGTTGGTTGTTAGGCAGTCCCAGGTCCTGGGACTTGGGCGCGGAACGATTTATTCTCGGTCTTGGTGCAGGGACGAGATTCAAGTTAGTGGTTATTTATACTCGGTCGCTTCTCGGGCCAGGGACTCGAGTAGCGATGTCGGCTCCCGTGCTCGGGGTGTCGATCGATACTATTAGTGTTTGTCCTCGACGTTGGATCGAGGTTTGGATGGCGGCATCAGCTCCCGTGCCCAGGGTGCTGATGCGGCAATTGAGAGGTTGTACCAAAGCCAGCTGTAATGGTTAGTCAAACATGCCATGCACGGAGTAAGCGAGGAGTAAACATGAAAGGGACACGGGAAACTGAACAACATTTCTACTGATAACTTTTAGCCTTTACAATGCCTTGAATTGCAAGAAAACAAAACATTGTTGGAAAGCATAAACAAATGTGCACTAAGTTATGTAAAGTAGCGGCGGAGATGTTCGTTGTTCCATGCCCTTGGAAGCTCGGCTCCGTTCATGGTTGCGATTTTGTAAGTTCCATTGTTGAGCCTTAACTGTATGACGTATGGGCCTTCCTAGTGAGGACAGAGGCCAGTTTGTGGGGGAAAGACCCATTTTAGGATGAGGTTGCCGATGTCGAGGTTCTTATGGCGAACTCTGGAGTTGAAGTATCGGGCTATTCGTTGTCGTTGGGCGACGACCCTGAGTTCAGCTTCATTTCTCTTTTCCTCAAGTAGATCGAGCGATCCCATGAGTAAGTCTTGATTGGTATTTGGATCATAGTAGGTCACTCGATGGGATTGAGGCTTCAGCTCAATGGGGATGACGGCTTCGAATCCATAAGCGAGGGCGAGGAGAGTGTGTCCGGTTGTTGACTTGTGAGTGGTTTGGTAGGCCCATAGGGCTAAGGGAAGTTCATCTTCCCACATGCCCCTAGCTTTTTTGAGACGCTTCTTAATGATGGATTTAATCACTTTATTTACCGCTTCGACTTGCCCATTGGCTCGAGGATGAGCCACGGCCGAGAATCGTTTCTCGATGTTGTGCCGATGACAGAAGGTTTTGAACTCGGCGCTCTCAAACCGAGTTCCATTGTCTGAAATGATGGTCTGAGGGACCCCGTAGGGGGTGATGATGTTGCGGATAATGAAGTTGATTATTTTCTTGGTAGTTATTGTGGTGAGAGCTTCGGCTTCTGCCCATTTGGTAAAGTTGTCAATTGCGATGATAGCATAGCATTCCCCGCCTCTGACCATTGGAAGAATCCCAATGATGTCTTCTCCCCACATGGCAAACGGTCAAGGACTGACCATTTGCGTCAACTCGGTAGGCGGGGCTCTTGGAATCTTTGAGAAGCGCAGGCACTTATTGCACTTGCGAGCATAGTCCGCGACATCTTGGTCGAGTGTGGGCCAGTAATAGCCATGCCTGATGATCTTCCTTGCTAGGGTCTTCCCCCCGGTGTGGTCACCGCACTCACCTTCGTGCATGTCTGCGAGTACACGATCATCGTCATCGAGGGCTACACATCGCAGTAGTGGGACGGAGAAGCCTCTACGGTAAAGTATTCCATCCATGAGAATGTAGCAAGCTAATTGAAAAGTGAGCGTTCGTCTTTCTTTGTAACATCCCGGGAGGGTCCCACGTTGTAGATAATTCTTGATCGATGTCATCCAAGATTCGGGTTCAGTTTCGGCGTTCATGACCACCTCGGTTTGCACTTGCTTAATACTTGGTGAATCGAGCACTTCGACTGGGGCGAATCCCATGAGCTATGAATCCTCAGAGCTTGCCAGCTTGGCTAGCGAATCTGCTCTTTCATTCTGTTCTTGAGGAATGTACGTGGTGACAAAGTGATCGAAGTTGGTGAGCAATTCCCGAACCCGGGCGAGATATGGAGTGAGCCTTGCCCCCTTGGCTTGGAATTCTCCCTACACCTGGCGCACGATGAGCTGAGAGGCAGAAAAGATCTAGATGGCCTTTATGTTAAATTCGATTGCGATTCTTAGTCCGGATATCAAGGCCTCATATTCAACATCGTTGTTGGTAGTAGGGAAGTTGAGCCTCAAAGCGTAGCCTATCGAGCTCTCTTCTGGAGTGATGAGCACGACTCTGGCTTTGATGCATTTAGTGGTAGATGACCCATCTACAAATAGTTTCCATTGAATTTCGGGAGCTTTGATGTCTTCAAGAGGCGACTCCTCGAGGGCGGTGAATTCTACTATGAAATCGGCGAAAGCCAGCCCGAGGATGGCGTGACGGGAGATGAATGTTATCTCAAACTGACTCAGCTCTGTACTCCACTTTAACAATCGTCTGGATGCTTCAGGTCATTGCAGGACTTGTCGTAGTGACTGGTCAGTATAGACTTTGATAGGGTGAGACTGGAAGTATGGCCACAGCTTTCGGGAGGAAATTAATAAGCAAGCCAGTTTCTCAAGCTTTTGATAATTCTTTTCTGCCCCCGTCAAACTTTTGCTTATGTAGTAGATGGATCGCTGGACGCGATCTTTGACGCAAACCAGTGCCGAACTGATTGCATGCACATAAACAATCAAATAAACGTATAAGTCTTCATGGTCCATAGGTTTGGACAGGATAGGTGGTCGCTCTAAGTGATTCAATAAGTCATCGAATATGGCGATGCATTCAGGGGTCCATGCGAAGTTGCGCTTCTCTTTCCGAAGCAAGTCGAAGAAGGGAATGCACTTGTCAGTAGCTTTGGAGGTGGACCAACTTAAGGTGGCTACCTTCCCGTTTAAACTTTGGACATCTTTGATATTCTGAGGGACTTGAATACCCCGAATGGCTTTGATTTTGTCGGGGTTAGCTTCGATGCCTCGTGAGTTGACAATGAAACCCAATAATTTCCCTGAAACGACTCCGAAGGAGCATTTCAAGGGTTTGAGTTTCATGTCGTAAAGGCGGAGAACATCGAACATTTCAGAGAGGTCGCGGACGTGATCGCTTAATACATTAGATTTCACCAGCTTATCATCCATGCATACCTCCATGGATTTCCCGATCTGTTTTTTAATGAGGCAATTAACCATTCGTTGATAAGTGGCTCCTGCATTCTTGAGACCGAAGGACATGACGTGGTAGTAGTAAAGCCCAAGATCCATTATGAAATAGGTATGATCTTGGTCGCGAAGGCACATCGGAATTTGATTGTATCCCGAATAGGCATCCATGAAAGATAGTAGCTGGTATCTGATGGTCGAATCAACAAGTCAGTCGATCTTTGGAAGTGGGAAGCTATCCTTGGGACATGCTTTTTTTAAGTTGGAGAAGTCGACGCAAGTTCGTTATTTGTTGTTTACTTTTTGACCAAAACCGGGTTGGAGACCCATTCGGGGTAGTCGTCTTCGCAGATGAAATTGTTGTTGCTACCTCTCCCTCGAGCGCTTTTGATATTTCGGGTCCCAAGAAGCAACATTTCTGTTTGACCAGAGGCAGCATCAGGTCAAGATTTAACTGGTGGCAAGCAATTGCGGGGTCGATGCCCCTCATGTTTGAGTCAGTCCAAGCAAACACGTCTAGGTTAGCCCTTAGGAAATCCACAAGATCTTCTTTTATTGCGGGGTAGAGCTGCGATCCGACTTTCAAGACTTTTGATGGGTCATCGAAATCGATTGGAACATCCACCGTAGGTTCAACTGGAGTAGCCCTCTCATAGTCGGGCTCTTTGTCCTTCCTCGGATCGAGATCATCGGAAAGACGGCAGTGGCACCTGAGCCAAGGCCCAGATGCCTTTGATTGCTATGCGGAGGTGGTCTTCGCGCAAGAAGGCGGAGGCACAATCTTACCTTTATCCTTGTTGCGCGCGTTCTTCCATTCTATTGCGTAGCATTCTCTAGCATTTCCTTGGTCACCTCTAACCGTTCCAATTCTGTTTTCTGTCGGGAACTTCATTAGGAGGGACCATAGTGACATGAAGATTCAGAATTCTGTAAGGAAGGGACATCCGAAGAAGACATTGTAAGGGAAGACAATGTCGATAACCACGAATGTGAGGACTCGGCTCCGGTCCCTGTCACCAAGTTCGACAGGTAAGTCGATCACGCCTACTGGGTGACTGGAAGATCCGTTGAAGCCGTGGATCGTGGTGTGACATGGTTTCAAGTCCTTGGTCTTCAACTTCATTTGATCGTAAGTAGCTTTGAAGATGATGTTAACTAAGCTTCCCGAGTCAATCAGTACCCTTTGGATGGAAGCAGCACCGATCTGTGTTGTGATCATGAGAGGATCCGTGAATGGGATCTTAATTCCCGTGGATCCTCTTTCGTGGAAAACTATGTCATCTCGCATTGTTTTCTGAAGCTTAGTAGGTATGGACTCGTCCGGAGCGGAACATGCTTCATGGGTGGCGTGCTTGATAGAGCTTACGTACTCTTCCATTTTTCGGGAGCTTTCATGCGTGGGGTATGGCCCACCACAGGTAGTGTTGATCACAATTCCCTGCCTTTGATTAGACGGACCTGGAGACGCCTTGGCGGGTGCTAAAGGCGTTGGCGCAAGAGGACCTGAGTTTGCTTTGGGAGGAAATGATTCTTGGACGTACTGCTCAAGGCGCTTCTCATGGATAAGCTTTTCAATTGCGTCTTTGAGTCGACGGCAACCATTGGTATTGTGCCCGTACATGTCATGGTATCGACAATACTTACCGATATTCTTCTCCTGGTTAGTGGATTCCCTTGTGTATGGTTTCTTGTATTGAAGCGTGTTACACATTTCCAGGTAGATTGTTTCCAAGTCTTCATTTAGCAGGGTGTAGGTCTCGTATGCCCGGTAGGGGCGAGACTTCTTGGGTTCCATAGGAATTTGGCTATTGTTGCGGCCGCTTTGCCTACCGTTATTTGGCCTTTGCCTATAGGAACCTACCCCCTTGTCCTTATCGAAGGGCTCCCCAATCTGTTTCTTGTTGACGCTGTCATTGATGGTATCTGCATGCAGATTGTTGGGGTGACTAGACCTGGAGAGTCGGTTTCGTCTCACTTCTTCTTGACATAAGTATTGCCTAGCCTTTTCATAGAAAGATTCGAGGTTTTTAGGCTGCTTCCTGTCGATCAAAGCCCCGAACTCGAAAGTGGGGAGGATGCCTTTTGCCAGTTGAAAAAGCACGGTATGAGGCTCCAGGTCGTCAACCTCGGCAAGGGTGGTATTGAATCGGGAAAGGTAGCTCTTAAGTGACTCAGCGGGTCCTTGGTAGAAATTAGACAAAGTGAGGGCATTCTTCGGAGTGGGGATGTGCATTCAGAACTGCTTAACTAACTTTGTGGCTAGTTGGCCGAAGTTGTTGACAAAATGGAGCGGAAGGCTAGAGAACCAGAGTAAAGCAGTGCCTGACAAGAAGACCAAAAAACACTTGCATTTGACCGGGTCGGTAGCCTGACTAGAGTCCATTTGTCATTCATAGCGATTCAGGAATGCACATGGGTCGGTTGTGCCGTCATAAAGCGACATCTGTGGCATACTGAAGCGTCGAGGCCATTCGGCTTCGTGCACGATCCTCGTGAAGGGATTACGCCTTAGGTGAGTTTCTCGTGAGTCGTTGGCGTTCCCTCGCATTTCCCGCATGATCCTTCGGACCGTGTTAGGGAGATATGTCGGATGTTGATCCGCTAGTGGGATCCATAGGTTTTGTTGGACCTTGGGAGTTCTGTTCCACGGTCGCCTTCTATGATGCACATCCAGGTCATCTTCTTCCATTTCATCAACATCTGAAACGACCCGAACTTCCCCGTGAAGGAAAGCACGGATTGAGTTGAGGACAAGACGCAGAACACAAACAGAAGAACATCTCATTGCTTATTACAACAATTTTCATCAGAATACAAGAATATACAGAGTATAAACAAATAATATACATTTTTATAAACATCAGAGATTTGAATACATTATAGCAATGGAAAAATAATACAAAACACAACTGAAAGAGATAAACGGATACAGAGCTTTTCGAATATCATTCCAGCTGTAAACCAGGATCCTGTGAATATAAATCTGCAAAACCAAAACTACTAGCTGCCCGTGCGGAAATAGGGGCACCCAGAGTTTAGGTTAAAACAATAAACTCCAGGCCAGTCATGTGACTGGTGTAAGAACTAAAATAGTTATTAATCATTATTTTAAAGTTGGGTAAATCAAGGGACCACGCCGTATAACACGGAACGGGTTTCCTCCCAAGAGTACCAGTGCATAAAAACAACAGCGATATGGTAAATAAAAAACAATGAAGCTATTATAAGACTCAGGTCCCATCACACAATGCTACACAAGCCGGAGGATAGAGTTTTTACTTTATAATAGCCAAAAATGCTTGGTATGTGAAATTTCATCTCTTATTATTACTATAAGTGTATAGTGTCAAAAACAATTTCAATCAAAAGTATCAATCATAGACGGCATAAGTGCCACATACCACTATGTCACCATATATTGATTTACAATCAAAACCGCAAAATGTCGTATTGGAAGTTGGATTTCCATCTGTGAACCAAGGCAAGGGATCGTCCTTACCGCTTCGAGACTATCTAGCCCGAGCCTCAGGAACAGCCGCAACTTCCTCATGGATCGTTAGGGCCGGTCCACCCGACGTGGATTAAAATGCCTGAACACTGCGTTTCCCCACCCTATGGGGTGTAAACTGGTCATATCCGACCAGGCCATCGGCTTCGAAGAGACCGAACAAACCGAGGCGCCTCGCAATCCATCATCCACATAAGTAAAATGCCTCATCCATATAAGTAAAATGCCCGGGCATGTAAAACCCAAAACACCACTGCTAGCTAGAAGGAAATGCATGCCCTCTGTAACGACCCGTATTCTACGCATCATAGGATCGTAGGATATTTATTTCTTTCACATACGAAGTCGTATGGTCATGTAACTTTGGGGGACGACTATTGGGGTCATTTCCCATGTTCACGATTTTTCCCGATTTTTAAATGACCATTTTACCCCTAGTTGGTACTGTTTTGGCCATAACTTCTGACTGGAAAGGAATTTTGACCTAAAACCACTTCCATTAGCTCCGGACGATGGTTTCTCTTTCCGTAGAGTGGTCACATTAGCCAAACGGACTCACCGTTTGGGAGATATGGCTGAAACAAGTTTCAGATGGTGAAAAACAGCTTAATTGGGCTTAACCGGGTGATTAGCAGCTAGGCCCAGAGGGAAATTTCGGGTTTAGAGGTATAGGAGGACTGATTAGGGTTAGGACATCACTTTCATTTCAGTTTTGAGCCGCCACAAACCTTCTTGAGACCTTAGTAATGGCTTCCATCCTCTAAAACCTCTCCAAAACACATTTTAGTGAAGATTAAGCCTAAACCACATCAAAACAAGGCCAAATAGCATCAGAGCAAGGTTGGAGCTGCTGCTATACATAGGAATTCGACCCAAACAGAGGGTATTTCAGATTTGGTGTTTCATTTGTGGCCAAGGTGAGTGATTTGCATAGTTTTTGCACTAATTACGGTAATTAAGGGTAATTAGTGAAGATTAGCGAATTATACACTAATAAATTCTGGAAAAATGTTTAGAAATTCTTAAATAATGTTTTATGCTTCTGTTAGAAATTTGGTTCGATTTGATTAAGTTTTGTTAACCCTATGATTAGTTTTACTTAAACATGCTTAAGGGAAAATAAGGGGTTTTTGCCACTTTTGATCCGTTTTGATTCATTTGAATTGTTGTTTGGTGTTTGTGGTTGCTCTTACATGTTGATATGACTCTATGGTATGTTTTATGATTGATTAGAATAGTTAGATTAGTCGAAAACGCCGTCGAATGGCGTAGAAAACTCGCTGGAAAGTTGCAGAAATGTGCAGGTTTCGAACCGGATCGGATCGGAGTAGGGGTCGGATCGGATTTGTGAACTGACCAAGGGAATTCGAACTGGATTGGAACTTGTCACTGGAGGAGGATTGGCGAGAAGGAAGGCCGTTTACTTAGAGTTGGAGTTGGGCAGAGGATCGGATCGGAGCCATGGAGCAGGATCGGATCGGAGTAGACTAGAGAGCGGATCGGATCGGAGTAAGCTAGAGAGCGGATCAGATCGGAGTAAGCTAGAGGGCGGATCAGATCGGAGTAAGCTAGGGAGCGGAGCGGATCAGAGCAAGCAAGCGAGTGGGAGCGGATCGGGAAAATGGAGAAGGACATGATCGGATCCAGGAACTTAGAAGGGAGTAACCACCGAACCAAGCAGAGAATAGGCACTACACTTCCGAACCGAACCGAGTGGAGAGCCCGAACCGAAGGAGCACCGAACCGAATGGAAAGATGACTACCGAACCGAACCGACGAAGGTGATGACTACCGAACCGAACCGAATTCTAGGACTGTTAATGCGCGACAACTCTTCTGAAGACCCACTCCAATTCGACCAAACCCGAGATGCAAAGGAAGTCCAAATGAGAAGTTAGAGCTCAAGATTCAGATGGGAATCAACGAGTTCGCTTCATGGTTGGGCTTTGTTGCGGGGCCGCGTGCCAAGGGGTTATTGACGTTTATAGCTTTGGACCACTATGGTAGGAGGTATGAAGGCGGATTCAGGGCCATTATGGCATCGGTAGAACCAAGGGCTACGACCAATGAAGTGGGTCATTGAAATGTTTGGTCATGACTCCATGTGTTTAGCTTGGTCACAGCAGGGTTTCTACGAGTCGGGATTCGTCGTTACCTCAAGTCGTCTAGTGTCCCAAAGTGGTAGATATCGTATGCTTTACGCACTGAGTGAGAGATGTGAGGATGGTTGCTATGGATGATCTGTTTGCTATCATTGTGACATGTACACCCCACCCCCGTATTCTTACACTATTTATTATGGCACCTTAGAGTATTGTACGGTATGTGGTACTAACTCTTTGGTTGCAGGTCCAGGTTCAGGTATGGTTTAGTATACCGTTATCGTTCTGTTTAGATGCTTATCGCTCATACCAGGCTTTATGTCTGACCCAGAGTTTTATGTCTCCTCTTATTACTCTGGGTGCTCACACGAGCATACTAGAGACAGGTTAGCTGGTGATGCACGGGTAGATGATCCGGAGACGAGCAGGAGGCTTCCACGTAATATATACATAATATTCTCCCTGTGTTGTTGAAGATCACTGCTTGGGCATTGGTGGTGCATCTTCTACTTTAGCTTTCTTTTGTTTAGAGACAGTAAATCTGGAAAATTGTAATAAGCTGTATTTGAATTTCCGCTGCTCTGATGATTGATGTTGATTTTAGTTATCAGCTTATGCACTGTCTCACCTGTTTTATGTGAAGTATGTTATTATTATATTTTATTCCATGCGCTGTGAGATATTCTACAGGTTCCTTGATTAGTTCATTCCCTTCTTTCCTTTCTTTGGCGACCGTTCCGTGCTAGTCGGAACATGTGTACAGCGCACTTCCGGAGGAAATGCAGGCTGGTGCGGAGCGGGCCGTCACATTTGGTATCAGAGCTCTAGGTTGCGTAGTTAACCTAGGGAAGTTATCAGGGAGAGATAATATACGTATACGAGAGAGCGTATTTGTGATTACTTTGGTTTTTAAAAGCTATATATATACTACTACTAGTATAAGGATGAAGTCGTACTGCACTAGCACCACTATGGAGTCGTTAATCGTTTCCTTTTTCAGATTGACGACGAGCCGATATACTAGAGGGGCTGGTAGGGGAGCCAATAATGGGAATGCTGCTGACATGAGGACGATGTTTACTGACCTCATGAGAGAGATGCTTAGAGATGTACAGAGGGCAGCTTCCAATGGTGGAAATGGTGGTGGTCCAATAGTGCAGGCGCCAAGAGTCGACTTCGCCAAGCTGAATAAGGATTATACTAGTCTTGGTGGGAAGTCGTTCCATGGAACGGAGTCGGCTACGGATGTTCAGGATTGGTTGGATAGTTGCGAACGTATCTTCGAGGATTTGGGTATCAAGGATGCGATGAATAGAAAGCTAGCGTCCCGTCAGTTGCAAGGGCGGGCAATGAATTGGTGGAATGCTATAAAGGCAGCTACTCCCGAAGATCAGATTACTTGGGAGCAGTTTAAGGCTCGCTTTAGCGAGAAGTTCATTCCAGCTGCTCAGAAGTCAGTGCTGTTTAAGAAGTTCTTTGAGCTCAAGCAGAATGGCAGAGCTGTCTCGGAGTATATTGCTGAATTTGACACTTTGTCAAAATATGGGTTATCTCTTATTGATACTGCCGAGAAAAAGAATGAGAAATTCATAACTGGTTTGGATCAGTACTTGGGGGAAAAACTTATTAAACACATCGATGAGACGTTTGAATCGATTGTGGGGAAAGCATTAAGATCAGAAAGTCTCTACCCTAAGCTGAAGACTGAGGTTGCATCCGCAGATGAGCCAAAGCCACAAGCAAGTGGTGGAGGCAAGGGTGGTTCCCAGAATAAGAGAAAGCAGAATCAGACTAAGGATGGCCAGAAGAAAAAGAATAAGCAAGATGTGGAGTGCTTCAGCTGTGGTAAGAAGGGCCATTATGCTAGTAATTGTCGGGCCAAGCCAGCGGATAGGAAGTGCTTCAACTGTGGCCAAATGGGACATCACAAGGACAAGTGTCCGCAGCCCCCTAAAGAAAAGCAAATAGTGAAAGCCTACGCCCTTAATGCTATTCCTTCTTCGTCGAATGCCCCAACAGCGGCGGAGAAGGGAAAAAATGTCGTCATTCAAGGTATGCTTTCTGTTTATGATGTTCCTGTTAGAGTTTTGTTTGATACCGGAGCTTCCAGTTCTTTCATATCTAGTGACCTGGTAGATAGGTTGGGATTGGAGCCCGAGATTGTCGATAGACCTCTAGTAGTGACGAACCCGATTGGTGGTTCGACTAGCCTTAGCATGATTTGTCGTAATGTGGTCTTATCGAGTCATGGATGCATGTTTGTTTGTGATTGCTTTGTTTTGGGCTTTACTGGGTTTAGCATTATTTTGGGGGTAGATTGGCTCCAAAGATACAGGGTGGTGGTAGACTGTGAGGGCTTTTTAGTGACAGCTAGAGCGGATGATGGGCGGAGGATAGTGTTTGGTGGTCTACCCAGTTAGGGGGTATTGGCTAGTTTTCTAAACTCCCTCGACATTCCGCATAGTGAGTTGTCAGGTTTGCCCGTGGTTGGCCAGTATCCGGATGTTTTCGAAGAAGTGACCGGACTTCCGCCACACCGAGAGATTGAGTTTCGTATTGATTTGGTAAAGGATGCCAGGCCTATAGTGATGCCACTTCGTCGTATGGCACCAAGGGAGCAGCGAGAGCTCGAGGTGCAAGTCAGCGATCTTTTGAGGAAGGGATTTATCAGAAGGAGTGTTTCTGAATGGGGAGCACCAGTTGTATTTGCTACCAAGGAGGATGGTTCCCTTCGGTTGTGTGTAGACTACCGCGAGTTGAATAAAGTGACGAGGAAGAACAAGTATCCTCTACCGCGGATAGATGATTTGTTCGATCAGTTGAGTGGCGCGAGAGTATTTTCTCAGTTGGATCTCGCGACAGGTTTTCATCAGCTTAGAGTGGAAGCTGAGAGTATAGCTAAAACGGCATTTCGAACGCCGTCCGGATTTTATGAGTGGTTGGTCATGCCATTCGGGCTGACCAATGCCCCAGCATATTTTGTGGATCTTATGAATAGGGTATTCAGAGATCAGTTGAATAAGTTTGTCCTTGTGTTCGTTGATGATATTTTGGTCTATTCGAGGACAGAGGAAGAACACAAGGAACATTTAAGAGTAGCGATGGAGGTGTTGAGAAAACACCAATTGAAAGCAAAGTTTTCTAAGTGTCACTTCTGGAAGAGGGAAGTGAGGTTCTTGGGCCATGTTGTATCAGAGAATGGTATTACCGTGGACCCGGCGAAGGTGGCTACGGTACAAGATTGGCCTACGCCCAAGAACGCAACAGATGTAAGAAGTTTCTTGGGATTAACTGGATATTATCGTAAGTTTATCCAAGGTTTCTCCAAGATAGCAGCACCATTGACCCAGTTGACCAAGAAGAATCAAGCTTTTGTCTGGGATGAAAGGTGCGAGAATGCATTCAAAAGTCTAAAGGACAAGTTGACAAGCGCACCAGTGTTAGTCATTCCTAAGGGGGATGAAGAGATGACGGTATACACGGATGCCTGTGGTACCGGGCTGGGTGATGTATTGATGCAAGGCGGTAGGGTTGTAGCTTACGCAAGTCGGCAATTGAAACCGCACGAGAGAAGATACCCTACCCATGATTTAGAATTGGCAGCGATCGTGTTCGCGTTAAAGATGTGGAGACACTATCTCTTGGGAGAAAGATTTGAGCTGTTTACAGATCATAAGTCGTTAAAGTATCTCTTCTCTCAGAAAGATCCGAATCTCCGTCAGCAGAGATGGTTAGAGTTCTTAGCTTCCTATGATTTTGACATCGCATACACACCGGGAAAGGGCAATGCAGTGGCTGATGCATTGAGTAGAAGACATGCCAGTTTAGGGGCTATGTTCCTTGAATGGAAGCAACTGGAGTATATCGCGGGGTTTGATTTCAGACCAAAGTGCGAATTGGATCCAGAAATGTTAGCAAGTTTGACGATCAGACCCACTTTAATTGAGCGGATCGGCTCTAGTCAGAGGGACGATCCTAACCTATTGGAAATCATCTCCAAGTTAGAGATGTGTGTCGATGAGGAGATGAACAAGTATGGGCTTGATCGAGATGGATGGCTTAGAAAGAATGGAAATCTTGTTGTACCCAATGTCAATGGATTGAGAGATGAAGTGCTTAGAGAATGTCATCACTCAAAACTGACTATACACCCCGGTGGTAATAAGGTGTATCGAGACATGAAGCAAACCTACTACTGGGAAGGGATGAAAAGAGACATTGGGAAGTTTATATCCAAGTGCATGAATTGCCAGCTAGTTAAAGCCGAGCAAAAGAAGCCTAGTGGGTTGTTACAGCCCTTAGAAATTCCCGAATGGAAATGGGAGCAAGTCTCGATGGATTTTATTGATGGTTTACCAAGGACTAGATCGGGACACGATAGCATTTGGGTAGTTGTGGATCGACTGACTAAAAGTGCAAGGTTTATACCAGTCAAATCGACCAGAACGGCAGCTAAGTTAGCAGAATTGTATATGAAGTGGGTAGTGAGATTTCATGGAGTACCTAAAGGCATTGTGAGCGACCAAGACCCGTTGTTCACTAGTGGGTTTTGGAAGAGCTTACAAGAGGCTCTAGGGTCAGAGTTACATCTCAGTACCGCGTATCATCCTCAGACCGACGGTCAGACGGAGAGGGTGAATCGTATTTTGGAAGATCTCTTGAGAGCATGTATATTGGATTTTGGTGGATCATGGGATGACCATTTGCATCTAGTAGAGTTTGCATATAATAATAGCTACCAATCCAGTATCGGTATGGCTCCGTTTGAAGCTTTGTACGGAAGACCGTGTAACTCACCATCATGTTGGATAGAGACTGGCGAGAAGTTTATGCTTGGACCAGATGTGGTGAGGGAAACTTCAGATAAGATCAAGATCATTCAACAACGAATGAAGGCAGCCCAAGATAGGCAGAAGAGTTATGCTGATAAGAGAAGAAGAGACTTAAAATTCTCCGTTGGTGACTTGGTGTTTGTCAAGATTTCTCCGTTGAAGAGCATAATACGATTTGGCAGGAGAGGCAAGTTGGCACCAAGATTCGTTGGCCCATTCCCTGTTCTTGAACTAGTCGGGAATTTGGCATATAGAATTGACTTACCAGAGAAGATGGCGGGAGTTCACAACGTATTTCATGTTTCCCAACTAAGGAAGTTCGTTCACGACTCAGATATGACTATTTCACCTGATCAGTTAGAGGACTTCGAAGTAGAACCCGAGGCGGTTGGGAACCGCAAGCCGGCCCGTATTGTCGCGCACGACATGAAGCAACTTCGAAGGAAGGCGGTGAAGCTAGTCAAGGTACAGTGGAGCGAGGACAAGAATGATTGTACTTGGGAGACAGAGGAGGACATTAGGAAGACACACCCAGAACTCTTTGCCTGGTAAGATTTTGACTTCGATTTAGTTTTCCGCATGCTAGGATAGGCTTGTTTGCTTGTTTTGCATGTTTGATTGTTGTATGTGGTTGTTAGGCATGCGGGATCCTTTGTGTGTTTAGGGTTAAGGAATTTCGGGGACGAAATTTCTTAAGGGGGGGAGAGTGTAACGACCCGTATTCTACGCATCATAGGATCGTAGGATATTTATTTCTTTCACATACGAAGTCGTATGGTCATGTAACTTTGGGGGACGACTATTGGGGTCATTTCCCATGTTCATGATTTTTCCCGATTTTTAAATGACCATTTTACCCCTAGTAGGTACTGTTTTGGCCATAACTTCTGACTGGAAAGGAATTTTGACCTGAAACCACTTCCATTAGCTCCGGACGATGGTTTCTCTTTCCGTAGAGTGGTCACATTAGCCAAACGGACTCACCGTTTGGGAGATATGGCTGAAACAAGTTTCAGATGGTGAAAAACAGCTTAATTGGGCTTAACCGGGTGATTAGCAGCTAGGTCCAGAGGGAAATTTCGGGTTTAGAGGTATAGGAGGACTGATTAGGGTTAGGAAATCACTTTCATTTCAGTTTTGAGCCGCCACAAACCTTCTTGAGACCTTAGTAATGGCTTCCATCCTCTAAAACCTCTCCAAAACACATTTTAGTGAAGATTAAGCCTAAACCACATCAAAACAAGGCCAAATAGCATCAGAGCAAGGTTGGAGCTGCTGCTATACATAGGAATTCGACCCAAACAGAGGGTATTTCAGATTTGGTGTTTCATTTGTGGCCAAGGTGAGTGATTTGCATAGTTTTTGCACTAATTACGGTAATTAAGGGTAATTAGTGAAGATTAGCGAATTATACACTAATAAATTCTGGAAAAATGTTTAGAAATTCTTAAATAATGTTTTATGCTTCTGTTAGAAATTTGGTTCGATTTGATTAAGTTTTGTTAACCCTATGATTAGTTTTACTTAAACATGCTTAAGGGAAAATAAGGGGTTTTTGCCACTTTTGATCCGTTTTGATTCATTTGAATTGTTGTTTGGTGTTTGTGGTTGCTCTTACATGTTGATATGAATCTATGGTATGTTTTATGATTGATTAGAATAGTTAGATTAGTCGAAAACGTCGTCGAATGGCGTAGAAAACTCGCTGGAAAGTTGCAGAAATGTGCAGGTTTCGAACCGGATCGGATCGGAGTAGGGGTCGGATCGGATTTGTGAACTGACCAAGGGAATTCGAACTGGATTGGAACTTGTCACTGAAGGAGGATTGGCGAGAAGGAAGGCCGTTTACTTAGAGTTGGAGTTGGGCAGAGGATCGGATCGGAGCCATGGAGCAGGATCGGATCGGAGTAGACTAGAGAGCGGATTGGATCGGAGTAAGCTAGAGATCGGATCGGAGTAAGCTAGAGGGCGGATCGGATCGGAGTAAGCTAGGGAGCGGAGCGGATCGGAGCAAACAAGCGAGTGGGAGCGGATCGGGCAAATGGAGAAGGACAGGATCGGATCCAGGAACTTAGAAGGGAGTAACCACCGAACCAAGCACAGAATAGGCACTACACTTCCGAACCGAACCGAGTGGAGAGCCCGAACCGAAGGAGCACCGAACCGAATGGAAAGATGACTACCAAACCGAACCGACGAAGGTGATGACAACCGAACCGAACCGAATTCTAGGACTGTTAATGCGCGACAACTCTTCTGAAGACCCACTCCAATTCGACCAAACCCGAGATGCAAAGGAAGTCCAAATGAGAAGTTAGAGCTCAAGATTCAGATGGGAATCAACGAGTTCGCTTCATGGTTGGGCTTTGTTGCGGGACGCGTGCCAAGGGGTTATCGACGTCTATAGCTTTGGACCACTATGGTAGGAGGTATGAAGGCGGATTCAGGGCCATTATGGCATCGGTAGAACCAAGGGCTACGACCAATTAAGTGGGTCATTGAAATGTTTGGTCATGACTCCATGTGTTTAGCTTGGTCACAGTAGGGTTTCTACGAGTCGGGATTCGTCGTTACCTCAAGTCGTCTAGTGTCCCAAAGTGGTAGATATCGTATGCTTTACGCACTGAGTGAGAGATGTGAGGGTGGTTGCTATGGATGATCTGTTTGCTATCCATGTGACATGTACACCCCACCCCCGTATTCTTACACTATTTATAATGGCACCTTAGAGTATTGTACGGTATGTGGTACTAACTCTTTGGTTGCAGGTCCAGGTTCAGGTATGGTTTAGTATACCTGTTATCGTTCTGTTTAGATGCTTATCGCTCATACCAGGCTTTATGTCTGACCCAGAGTTTTATGTCTCCTCTTATTACTCTGGGTGCTCACACGAGCAGACTAGAGACAGGTTAGCTGGTGATGCACGGGTAGATGATCTGGAGACAAGCAGGAGGCTTCCACGTAATATATACATAATATTCTCCCTGTGTTGTTGAAGATCACTGCTTGGGCATTGGTGGTGCATCTTCTACTTTAGCTTTCTTTTGTTTAGAGACAGTAAATTTGGAAAATTGTAATAAGCTGTATTTGAATTTCCGCTGCTCTGATGATTGATGTTGATTTTAGTTATCAGCTTATGCACTGTCTCACCTGTTTTATGTCAAGTATGTTATTATTATATTTTATTCCATGCGCTGTGAGATATTCTACAGGTTCCTTGATTAGTTCATTCCCTTCTTTCCTTTCTTTGGCGACCGTTCCGTGCTAGTCGGAACATGTGTACAGCGCACTTCCGGAGGAAATGCATGCTGGTGCGGAGCGGGCCGTCACACCCTCCCTGAGGTCCTCTCCCGTTTCTGGTTCACACCGGGGTGTGAGGCTCGTGAATTAACGCTACACAAAGCTACGCTGTATTAATGTCGTGCTTTGATCATCAACCACAAGACTCTGCTTTTCAACAGAAGCCTTGATCATTTGCATCTCAGCATGCCACACAGGCAATTCATGCTATGCAACCGATGTATATCAATCACACAGAATGAAACCCAATGTCAGACACATATCCATTTACAAATCCGTTCTGGGTCTGAACGAAACCGGAGGAACCTTATTCCTCGCATATCCATCGATCTCTAAGTACGTCTGGACGATCACCAACTGATTCCCTCCTCTTGGGTGTACAGCCTAATCAAGATCATCAGTAATTATCCAAACGATGTGAAGACCTCCTGTCTTCGACCACCGTCTTCATCGTCGACTAATCGTCGATTAAGTTATTCAGAATAGGATAAACCCGGCCTTTCCGAATAACTCGCGTATATAACAAACAAGTGTTATAAAAGCATAACATATGCCTTATTCCAATCCAGAATATTCCTTTATTCAAATATTCTTTTACTTTGGGAAAGGTTCCCATTAATTTTATCAAAGATAAATTCTTTAAATTTATTCTTTAATCTTCCTTTGAATATCAATTCAAACCAAATTATGGTTTATCCAAACTAGTCGGGATTAACGAACCTTACCGAAGTAATCATTTGTTTTAATTTCCCAACCCCAACCTATTTATCCCATGAAGTAAAACTGGTAATACTTCATATCTAACACCACGGTGATACCGCTAAATTCAATTACCATTTCACGTTCAAATCTATTTAAAGATTTAACTATTGCCTGGAGCAAAACTGGTGATGCTCCATTCTCGATCATTTCAATCTATTTAAAGATTCATTAAAACCCCACTTGGTTTTAATCTTCCCAAAAATCAATATTAATGATTGTTTAACTTGGGAAATCATATCCTGTCTTTAACTGGGTTAAAGAACCAATGTCAATTAAACACGGTTCACGATAAACCCCAAAATCACATTCCATTCCATCCGCCCTTAACCGTAAATTAGCAAGTGAACAATTCCCTAAGTATTAACCCCGAAGGCCGAAACCAACATCAGATCAATACCCAGAAAACCATTCAACTTAACTAATCTCCAGTTAGTTTCTGATTTTCTTAACTCCGTTGGGTCTAAGAACAGTATTATTAAAGATACCATTCACGACAACCCAAAATCACATTCCATTGACAATGGAATCTTCATGGAAAATAAATCGATATATATAATCGATATTAACTTCCATATCCAACCGATACTATAAATGGAATAACGGTAGAGCCTCTTAAATTCCATATATAATAACAATCTTCCTCGACAGAAGTCCACTTCGATCATTACCAAATCGAATTCCATTTAATTCCAATTTAATATGTTAGATTGGAAAACTTTACTTTGGAAAACCTCCTTTAAATCTTAACAAAATATTTATAAATTCCAAATCCTATTTCACTGTAAATCGGGTTAAAGAACGAATGTCGCTAAAACACAGTTCACGGTAAGCCCAATTCACATTCCATTAATAATCGGGTTAAAGAACAAGTGTTATTTAAAACACCGTTCGCGATAAACCTAAAAATCAATTCTAATTCAATTCCAATTAAATATTAATTAATTGGTATACTTCATTAGATCTAAATAAAAAGATTTAATCTTTTTCTCAACTGGGTTTAAGAACAGTGTTAATGAAGACACCATTCACGACAAACCCAAATCCCATTTGATATTAAATACAAGGCTCTGAATAGAAAACATATCGGCTTATATTCAATATCAAATACTACAACCAACAAATATCGTATTGGAAATAACGATATAGATATATCTTTCAAATTTCCATTACAATATCTGTATAATCACGAAATTCAATATCGAAATATTCCGAAGATAATTTCGATTCAAATCCATTTCCAATTTATATATTGGAAATTCTGGTTATTTTTAAAACCATTTCAAATCTAATTTTTTTTTTAAAAAATAATAATTGAATTATAATTCTAGTTCAAAACAAGTTCATTTCGATAAATATCTATTTTTATCTTTTCAAATATGGAATTTTCCATCCCAATTCTTTCCAAATCGTTTCTTATGATTTTACACTAATTATTGATATTTTTAATAATTTTATCAAGGCCCGTACAGTCGATTTCCATAAACGGCCATCGAGCTACACTTACAAAGACCTTTTCCAAATTTGATTTGGACATAATTCCAAATCCAACCGTTAGATTTCTAATTTCTTGTATTCGTTAGAAAGCTCTTTTCGATACGAACCCAACGGTTCCGGTTTTAGGAGAATCCGACGGTTGGATCTCCCGTAATATCCATTCGAAGTCAATGGTCGAAATTCGCGAACTGCCGCAGCGCGGCGCGTTCTATTCAGGCCATTATATATATATAATATATATTATATATATTTCGTTGATTTCCATTTAAAACTTATTTTATAAATCATTTTAAATTCGTTTTCAAAACGATTTCAACTTCATACTCAATTTCCAATCAAAATTGAATATTCCATATCATCGATATATAAATGATAATATTTTCAACACATTAGATTTTGAAATCAATTCCTTTTCGATATTCATTATAAAAATGAATAAAATCGATATAAATATCGTTCACGTCAAAATGGTGTTAATCTAATCAACACGGCTATATATATTTGAATATATTCGTGTCCATCCCAAATCGGACATCAAAATCAAATTTTGATTCTTTTCTGAATATTATTTGAAAATATTCGTTATTTTAAAATAATCATTATTTTAAAATATTCATTCTTTCTGAACTGGAATCAGACACCATCAATTACCATATAATTTGATTATATGGATTTCACATAACAATTGTGTATAACAACAATGAAAACAGCAATCCATCATCCAGAGTGCATTCTACACTGCATAAGCATCAAATATAAATATTTAACGCTTATAACATCCTGTCAATCAATCGATCGACATACAAATAATTATTGAGATTAGTGTATGTCCAATTTCATCCCAACACCCGTATGGGGTTTTCAAACAACAAACACAGATTTTATTTGTGTAGTTGGGCGATGTGTAAAATTTATCGTCCCAATCAATATCAGTCAAATGTGTGTACATAAACAAATCATCCGATTTGTCTATAAATATTTATTTTATTTCATATACTCATTAAAAATTATATTTTTAACTATAAAATATTTTATTCCATTCCACATCATGCAATCAATATTCATAACACAAACAGCAAACAAGTCGTCCATGGTTTGTTGACGACGGGTGTCGGGTGCTGCTAAGCACCGTCTGCATCCTAGTATATATTTCAACTATTAAATTAAAATAAAAGTGAGAAGTTCTCACCTTTGGGTTCCACTCCGCCATTTCATTTCTGAATTTCTGAATGGCATGGATTTGCCCGAAATTCAACGCAATCCTTTACACGCTGTTCATAGTAAAATTCACATTTTTATTATCACTACATGTACATAAAAATCATATTTTTATTTCCACTTCATATATATAAAAATCGCTACTTCATATATATAAAAATCGAATTTTTATATCGATGTTCATATAATAAAAATCATAATTTTCTCTCGCCATTCTCTAGATAAAAATCACATTTTCATGATGCTACATGTATACAAAGATTATATTTTTATCTTCATAAAAATATTTCAAACGTATGATAAAAATTATATTTTTATTTCTCTAACTTCATAATAAAGATCGTATTTTTACTTCACTAAAGATCATATTTTTATTTTCATCTCTTCATGATAAAAATCTTATTTTTATATACAAAGAAAATCCTTTCTTTATCTAACTAAAAATCTCTTCTTTTCATTACTAAAAATCAAATCTTTTTGGTAATAAAAATCACATTTTTATTTCTAATCTACATTATATAAAAATCTCATTTTTCTAAACTAAAAATCGCAGCTTTTCTTTATAAAAGATCATAACTTTGCTATACTAAAAATCCCATCTTTATAACTCTTTTCATATATATATATATATATAAAATTAGATCTTTTCTAAACACGCTATATATATATAAGAATAAAACTGATTTAACTTATGTTATCATATAAAAATAAAACTGAATTTTATCATCCATGTTTTATAAATTTAAAATTACCCTTGTTCGATCGCAGGGATTGTCGAAGCTCGTTGTTGGCGTTGCTAAGAGGTGGGGGATGAGCATTGGTCTGGCGGTGGCAGGCTCAGGGGGTGGCGCCGGAGTTGGAGGGTGCGGTGGTGGCTAGGGTTCGGGTGTGGTTCGATTTGGGGGTGGGATTTGGGGGTTCGAACGGTGAGGAGAGGGAGAAGAGGAGGGTGCGGTGGTCTTCACCGATGGCAGCGCCGGAGTTTGGGGCTGGACGGTGGCATCGCGGCGGACGGAGGGGCTGGAGGACGCGGTTGCGATCGCTTTCTTCTTTTTTTTTTTATAAAATGAGCGTTGATCGATGAATGGGGAGGGAGGGAGCTAGGGAGAATATATATATATATATATATATATATATATATATATATAATTCAATTTTTCTAGTAAGTGGACTTTTCAACCGAACCCTGATTCAAACCCAACGATTGTCGTCTATAGCTAATTACCTCCATTCCGAACACAATGGGATATGTATCGTAAGCCAATTCGAATGTTTCGATCAGTTTTCATCAAAATTAAAATATAAATCAGTAGAACGGTAAATATTGACTTTAACGTACATTTTAATTTACCCGGGCCACATACTAACTCTAAAAATTCCCGAAAAATATTTTCTAGCTTCGTATTGACGATATGGTCCTAACAAAACTAATTTCTTCAAATTTAGAGACCGTTTGAAAAATGGCCATTTTCTGGTCGATCCGAATTGACTGAAACTGTCAAAACACGTTTTACTTCGCCACGCTCACATATTGATTCAGAAAATTACGATTTTTGGAATCTAGCAATAATTCAAAATCCTGGATCCAAAAAAAGTGGTTTCTTAGAAAACGGAGGTCGTTTGCAAAATTTCCATTTTTAAGGGCCAAAATTCCATAGCGATTTTCTGAATTTTCATCTGGGCATAACTTTTTATTCCCGCTATGAAATTTCAATTTTTCGGATTTGTTGGAAAGATATTTTCAAATAGATTCGAATATTTTTGGTTTCACCAAAATCCTATTTATTTTGAATCCTGTACATCCATTTGAAGTTTGAAATCGAATTTTCGGACTACTGCGCCATTTTCAATTCCTTTTATAACTAAAAATAAATAATTATATTCTAACGACGATTTATATAAATATATATGTTCTAATTCTATTCAAAATAAATTTCTTGTCGTTATTATTTAAAATAAATCATTTTAAATATTCAAAATTCATCAAAATTGCCAAAATAAAAATTTTAAATAGGTTCGGATATTCCGAGTTGTTACAATCTCTCCCGCTTAAAACTTTTCGTCCCCGAAAAGGAATGAAGCTAAAAGTTGTTTAACTAATCAACTCAACTTTCATTATTTTCGTTATGGCTTAAGTTCTTCAACTTTTCAGTTTCTAAGAACTTTTCAAATTTTTCAAAAATTTGGTTAACACCCTAAATTTTCGAAAAATTTCGCCATAACCTCCCCTGCACGGGAGCACCGAGAAAATCCTGAAATTGCCATACAGGCCTCTCCAATCCAAAAAGAAAAAGAAACAACCAAGCAGCTAGCCAATCGGCTCATAAAATCATCAAAAACCCCAAGAAATACAATAAACATGTACCTATTTGTCGGGCAAACAATTTTATTCCTCTGCTCTAGCGTCTTTGCAATGACCTGTTCACACACATATATATGTACATGCATGCATTTTCAAACAATTTTTAATACAGTTCAATATTTGGTACCATTTGGCCTAAATTTGCCTTTTATATACATATTAGTTTCAACAATCTCATTAGTTAAACTAATAATCAAACAACACAGCCATCAATCAATTAGTTGATTAACGTTTCAAATTCATAATTTTTATATATAAAAATCCATTTTTGATGCCAAGTCACAACAATATATTCAACTATATTTCGGTTCTCACACCAGTCTAATGGAAATATATAAAAATCCCACTTTCGGCGCTCGAACACAAGCTACTGATGCTATATAGTCATCAATAGTTTCATCCCCGGGCGACTAGAGTGTGATTCTATATCTATCCAGTATATTAAAACTTCGAATACTCCAGTATATTAAAACTTCGAATACTCGTGGATCAGACGTATATGCAAAATCTTTATATATTGGGTTGTTCAAATTCAATACAAATAAATATTCAAATACGTTAAATAAGGTTTAAATTTTCAAAACCATATTTGTTTTCATTTTAAAGTTATACTCTTCACACTCGTTCTAGGATACTACTGATCCTATCTCTAACCAGTCATTCCTATTGGATATTACTAATCCAATCTCTGATGAATTCTTTCGTTTGGTTCTAATGTGTCTTGTTCTCCGAGCTTTGTAAACCAAAGCTCTGATACCAACTGAAACGACCTGAACTTCCCAATGAAGGAAAGCACAGATTGAGTTGAGGACAAGATGAATCAGAACACAACCAGAAGAACATCTCATTGCTTATTACAACAATTTTCATCCGAATACAAGAATATACAGAGTATGAACAAATAATATACATTTGATAAACATCAGAGATTTAAATACATTACAACAGCGGAAAAATAATACAAAACACAACTGAAAGAGATAAATGGATACAGAGCTTTCCGAATATCATTCTAGCTGTAAACCAGGATCCTGTGAATATAAATCTGCAAAACCAAAACTACTAGTTGCCCATGAGGAAATAGGGGCACCCAGAGTTTAGGTTAAAACAATAAACTCTAGGTCAGTCATGTGACTGGTGTGAGAACTAAAACAGTTATTAATCTTTATTTTAAAGTTGGGTAAATCAAGGGACCACGCCGTATAACACGAAACAGGTTTCCTCCCAAGAATACCAGTGCATAAAAACAACAACGATAAGCTAAATAAAGAACAATGAAGCTATTATAAGACTCATTCCCATCACACAATGCAACACAAGCCGTAGGATAGAGTTTTTACCTTATAATAGCCAAAAATGCTTGGTACGTGAAATTTCATCTTTTATTATTACTATAAGTGTATAGTGTCAAAAACAATTTCAATCATAGACGGCATAAGTGCCCCATACCACTATGTCGCCATATATAGGTTTACAATCAAAACCGAAAAATGTCATATTGGAAGTTGGATTTCAATTTGTGAACCAAGGCAAGGGATCGTCCTTACCGCTTCGAGACTGTCTAGCCCGAGCCTCAGGAACAGCCGCAACTTCCCCATGGATCGTCAGGGCCGGTCCACCCGATGTGGATTAAAATGCCTGAACAATGCGTTTCCCCACCCTATGGGGTGTAAACTGGTCATATCCGACCAGGCCATCGGCTCCAAAGAGACTAAACTAACCGAGGCGCCTCGCAATCCATCATCCACATAAGTAAAATGCCCGGGCGTGTAAAACCCAAAACACCACTCCTAGCTAGAAGGAAACACGTGCCCTCCCTGAGGTCCTCTCCCATTTCTGGTTCACACCGGGGTGTGAGGCTCGCGAATTAACGCTACACAGAGCTATGATGTATTAAAGCCGTACTTTGATCATCAACCACATGACTCTGCTTTTCAACAGAAGCCTTGATCATTTGCATCTCAGCATGCCACACAGGAAATTCACGCTATGCAACCGATGTATATCAATCACACAGAATGAAATCCGATGTCAGACACACATCCATTTACAAGTCCGTTCTGGGTCTGAATGAAACCGGAGGAACCTTATTCCTCGCATATCCATCGATCTCCAAGTATGTCTGGATGATCACCAACTGATTCCCTCCTCTTGGGTGTACTGCATAATCAAGATCATCAGTAATTATCCAAATGATGTGAAGACCTCCAGTCTTCGACCACCGTCTTCATCGTCGACTTATCGTTGATGAAGTTATTCAGAATGGGATAAACCCGGTCTTTCCGAATAACTTGCGTATATAATATACAAGTGTTATAAAAGCACAACATACGCCTTATTCCAATCCAGAATATTCCTTTATTCAAATATTCTTTTACTTTGGGAAAGGTTCCCATTAATTTTATCAAAGATAAATTCTTTAAATTTATTCTTTAATCTTCCTTTGAATATCAATTCAAACCAAATTATGGTTTATCCAAACTAGTCGGGATTAACGAATCTTACCGAAGTAATCATTTATTTTAATTTCCCAACCCCAACCTATTCATCCCATGAAGTAAAACTGGTAAAACTTCATATCTAACACCACGGTGTTATCGGTAAATTCAATTACCATTTCACGTTCAAATCTAGTTAAAGATTTTACTATCGCCTGGAGCAAAACTGGTGATACTCCGTTCTCGATCATTTCAATCTATTTAAAGATTCATTAAAACCCCACTTGGTTTTAATCTTCCCAAAAATCAATATTAATGATTGTTTAACTTGGGAAATCATATCTTGTCTTTAACTGGGTTAAAGAACCAATGTCATTTAAACACGGTTCACGATAAACCCCAAAATCACATTCCATTCCATCAGCCCTTAACCGAAAATTTGCAAGTGAACAATTCCCTAAGTATTTACCCCAAAGGCCGAAACCAACATCAGATCAATACCCAGAAAACCATTCAACTTAACTAATCTCCAGTTAGTTTCTGATTTTCTTAACTCCGTTGGGTCTAAGAACAATATTATTAAAGATACCATTCACGACAACCCAAAATCACATTCCATTGACAATGTAATCTTCATGGAAAACAAATCGATATATATAATCGATATAAACTTCCATATCCAACGATACTATAAATGGAATAACGACAGAGCCTCTTAAATTCCATATATAATAACAATCTTCCTCGACAGAAGTCCACTTCGATCATTACCAAATCGAATTCCATTTAATTCCAATTTAATATGTTAAATTGGAAAACTTTACTTTGGAAAATCTCGTTTAAATCTTAACAAAAGATTTATAAATTCCAAATCCCATTTCACTGTAAATCGGGTTAAAGAACGAATGTCGCTAAAACACAGTTCACAATAATCCCAATTCACATTCCATTAAAAATCGGGTTAAAGAACAAGTGTTATTTAAAACACCGTTCACGATTAACCCAAAAATCAATTCTAATTCAATTCCAATTAAATATTAATTAATTGGTATACTTCGTTAAATCTAAATAAAAAGATTTAATCTTTTTCTCAACTGGGTTTAAAAACAGTGTTAATGAAGACACCATTCACGACAAACCCAAATCCCATTTGATATTAAATACAAGGCTCTGAATAGAAAATATATCGGCTTATATTCAATATCAAATATTACAACCAACAAATATCGTATTGGAAATAACGATATAAATATAGCTTTCAAATATCCATAACAATATCTGTATAATCACGAAATTGAATATCGAAATATTCCGAAGATAATTTCGATTCAAATCCATTTCCAATTTATATATTGGAAATTCTGGTTATTTTTAAAACCATTTCAAGTCCAATTTATTTATTTTTAAAAATAATTGAATTATAATTCTAGTTCAAAACTAGTTCATTTCGATAAAAATCTATTTTTATCTTTTCAAATATGGAATTTTCCATCCCAATTCTTTCCAAATCATTTTTTATGATTTTACACTAATTATTGATATTTTTAATAATTTTATCAAGGTCCGTACAGTCGATTTCCATAAACGGCCATCGAACTGCACTTACAGCGACCTTTTCCAAATTTGATTTGGACATAATTCCAAATTCAACCGTTAGATTTCTAATTTCTTGTATTCGTTAGAAAGCTCTTTTCGATACGAACCCAACGGTTTTTTAGGAGATTCCGACGGTCGGATCTCCCGTAATATCCATTCGAAGTCAATGGTCGAAATTCGCGAACTACCGCAGCCAGGCGCGTTCTATTCAGGCCATTATATATATAATATATATAATATATATATTTCATCGATTTCCATTTAAAACATATTTTATGAATCGTTTTAAATTCGTTTTCAAAACGATTTCAATGTCATATTCAATTTCCAATCAAAATTGAATATTCCATATCATCGATATATAAATGATAATATTTTCAACACATTAGATTTTGAAATCAATTCCTTTTCGATATTCATTATAAAAATGAATAAAATCAATATAAATATCGTTCACGTCAAAATGGCGTTAATCTAATCAACACGGCTATATATATTTGAATATATTCATGTCCATCCCAAATCGGACATCAAAATCAAATTTTGATTCTTTTCTGAATATTATTTGAAAATATTCAGTATTTTGAAATAATTGTTATTTTAAAATATTCATTCTTTCTGAACTAGAATCAGACACCGTCAATTACCATATAATTTGATTATATGGATTTCACACAACAATTGTGTATAACAACAATGAAAACAGCAATCCATCATCCAGAGTGCATTCTACACTGCATAAGCATCAAATATAAATATTTAACGCTTATAACAGCCTGTCAGTCAATCGATCGACATACAACTAATTATTGAGATTAGTGTATGTCCAATTTCATCCCAACACCCGTATGGGATTTTCAAACAACAAACACAGATTTTATTTATGTAGTTGGGCGATGTGTAAAATTTATCATCCCAATCAATATCAGTCAAATGTGTGTACATAAACAAATCGTCCGATTTGTTTATAAATATTTTTTTAATTTTATTTCATATACTCGTTAAAAATTATATTTTTAACTATAAAATATTTTATTCCATTCCACATCACACAATCAATATTCACAACACAAATAACAAACAAACAAGTCGTCCATGGTCTGTGGACGACGGGTGTCGGGTGCTGCTAAGCACCGTCTGCATCCTAGTATATATTTCAACTAGTAAATTAAAATAAAAGTGAGAAGTTCTCACTTTTGGGTTCCACTCCGCCATTTCATTTCTGAATGGCATGGATTTGCCCGAAATTCAACGCAATCCTTTACACGCTGTTCATAGTAAAAATCACATTTTTATTATCACTACATGTACATAAAAATCATATTTTTATTTCCACTTCACATATATAAAAATCGCTACTTCATATATATAAAAATTGAGTTTTTATATCAATGTTCATATAATAAAATCATAATTTTCTCTCGCCATTCTCTAGATAAAAATCACATTTTTATGACGCTACATGTATACAAACATTATATTTTTATCTTCATAAAAATATTTCAAACGTATGATAAAAATTATATTTTTATTTCTCTAACTTCATAATAAAGATCGTATTTTTATGTCACTAAAGATCATATTTTTATTATTATCTCTTCATGATAAAAATCATATTTTTATATACATAGAAAATCCTTTCTTTATCTAACTAAAAATCTCTTCTTTTCATTACTAAAAATCAAATCCTTTTGGTAATAAAAATCACATTTTTATTTCTAATCTACACTATATAAAAATCTCATTTTTCTAAACTGAAAATCGTAACTTTTCTTTATAAAAGATCATAACTTTGCTATACTAAAAATCCCATCTTTATAACTCTTTTCATATATATATAAAAAATCAGATCTTTTCTAAACACGCTATATATATAAGAATAAAAATGATTTAACTTATGTTATCATATAAAAATAAAACTGAATTTTATCATCTATGTTTTATAAATTTAAAATTACCCTTCTTCCATCACAAGGATTGTCGAAGCTCGCTGTTGGCGTTGCTAGGAGGTGGGGAATGAGCATTGGTCTGGCGGTGGCGGGCTCAGGGGGTGGCGCCGGAGTTGGATGGTGCGGTGGCGGCTAGGGGTTCGGGTGCGGTTCGATTTGGGGGTGGGATTTGGGGGTTCGAACGGTGAGGAGAGGGTGAAGAGGAGGGTGCGGTGGTCTTCACCAATGGCAGCACCGGAGTTTGGGGCTAGGCGGTGGCATCGCGGCGGACGGAGGGGCTCGAGGACGCGGTTGCGATCGCTTTCTTCTTCTTTTTCTTTTTTTATAAAATGAGTGTTGACCGATGAATGGGGAGGGAGGGAGCTAGGGAGAATATATATAATTAATTAATTTAATTTTTCCAATAAGTGGACTTTTTCAACCGAACCCCGATTCAAACCCAACGACTGTCGTCCATAGCTAATTACCCCCATTCCGAACACAATGGGATATGTATTGTAGGCCAATTCGAATGTTTCGATCAGTTTTCAACAAAATTAAAATATAAATCAATAGAACGGTCAATATTGATTTTAACGTACATTTTAATTTACCGGGGCCACATACCGACTCTAAAAATTCCTGAAAAATATTTTCTAGCTTTGTATTGACGATACGGTCCTAAAAAAAACTAATTTCGTCAAATTTGGAGCCCGTTTGAAAAATGGCCATTTTCTGGTCGATCCGAATTGACTGAAACTATCAAAACACGTTTTACTTCACCACGCTCACATATTGATTCAGAAAATTACGATTTTTGGAATCTAGCTATAATTCGACATCCCGGATCCAACAAAAGTGGTTTCGTCAAAAACGGAGGTCGTTTGAAAAATTTCCATTTTTAAGGGACAAAATTCCATAGTGACTATTCTGAATTTTCATACGGGCATAACTTTTTATTCCTGCTATGAAATTTCAATTTTTTGGATTCGTTGGAAAGATATTTTCAAATAGATTCGAATATTTTTAGTTTTGCTAAAATCTGGTTTATTTTGAATCCTGTACTTCCATTTGAAGTTTGAAATCGAATTTTCGAACTACCGCGCCATTTTCAATTCCTTTTATAATTAAAAATAAATAATTATATTCTAACGACGATTTATATAAATATATACGTTCTAATTATATTCAAAAAAAAATTCTCGTCGTTATTATTTAAAATAAATCATTTTAAATATTCAAAATTTATCAAAATTGCTAAAATAAAAATTTTAAATTGGTTCAGATTTTCCGGGTTTTTACAACATCTATGATCGGGTTTTGATATGGACGATGTGGCTGAGCAGGTTGATGCATATCTTGATCTAGATAAGCATGGGCCGCTGGGAGAGTAGGTCCCTGATCCTGGACGTCGTGAGTCGGGTTCTGTTGAGGAGGGGGTCGGTTGCTCAGACCCGGCTCGTCATTGATAATCAGTCGGGAGCGGTCTCGATAATGTGTCCCCTCGCTATAAGTGACTATAGTTCGGTCACCATTTCCATTTCCATTTTCGTTGGCGTGTTCGTTACCGTTGGTTGGGGCGTTGGAGTGGATGACGACATTGTTAATGAGGCTAAACCTTATTCTTTGATGTGGGCCCCTCGACTCGGAAGTTTCCGAGATAGTGCGTCGAGGTCGGGCATTGTTCTGAGTGAGCTGCAGTCGAGCGACAATGTGTTGACTTTCTTGAAGTTGGCGCATAGGTCGATACTATTTCTCAATGCCCGATTAAGCTCAAGTGTCGTACCCTTATATTTTTCATTAAGCACGCGGATCTGCACTTGTGTTGCGGGAGCTCCGAGTCCATATAAGAAAGGGTTTCAGTTGTGGCTGGGATATCTGTCGACTGAGGTTGTTGGGAAGTTCCAGCTTCGGCTGCGGCAGAAGAGCCAATCATTGTATTCTTTGATCTCTTACTATCGTACGCAACACCAAAAAAGCCCATTTTTCACACTTATAACTGTGAGGAAACGATATACTCACAGTTATAACCGTTGTCCCAGCAGGCGTTGGTGATTTTTATCACAGATATTATTACGGTTATAACGGTGACAAACACTAACAGATAATCTAACGGTTAAGCGTGACTATATTTTCTATTCTCATCGTTATAAGTGTGATAATGTTTATCTTACTAATGGTTATAAGCGTGGCTATATTTTCTTTCCTCACAGTTATAAGTGTGATAATTTTTATCTTACTAACGTTAATAAGCATTACTATATTTTCTATCCCCACGGTTATAAGTGTGATAATATATATTTATCTTACTAACGGTAATAAGCGTTAATTAAGTGAATGTACTCACGATTTACCATCGTTATAACTGTTATAATCTGTGATTATAGCCATTGCATACTTTATACCATTGGCAATACTTTCCATACCGATCTATAATACACATCATTATATATTTCATATCATACAAGAATGCAAATATATATTTAGTAATAACACCAATAACATACATAGTAGTATATATTTTATAGCAATAGATATATATCCCAAGCTAGTTGCAAATAGTCAATAATACGCGAATAACAAACATACATGTATCTCGTACAAAGTACTCCAAGATATATACCATCATTGCCATACATAATGATTTCTAAAACAAGCTTCAACATATATCTTCTAAATTCAGTACATCATTACCAATTTATAACTCATTTAAATCAGTACATGCTGCATTATATATAAAAAGAGTGAACCTGCAAAACTATGCTGCAGGAAATAGAAGGAACTGTAGCGACTTAAGTACAGGCAACCAATGATCTATGATTCCATTGTGTACCAACATTCCATAGGTTTTTGCTTTCATTTTTTGAAGTGTGTGATAAAGTCATGGTTGCTTCCCCCACTTGGACATATTATTGGACCCAGGATCTTGGCTCTTATGTACTTACAGTTCATGTCCCTATAACTTGTAAGTGTTGATAAGATGATAGAACTAAGTTCTAGGAGTAGGAAACTCTTTTTTGTAAGTTCTAGGTGTGCAGGTGACAAAACAAAGTTTATTGAATTGAAATAAAACATTTCAACTTAAATTTGGCTGGCAATTTGTATGTTGAACTGCCAGATTGGATAAAACTTAAATTTTCATAAATGCGTCATATGCTATAAATTTTCCCTAACATCAATTATATATGTAAGACAAAATCATGCATATAATTTAAATAATTTTCATTGAAATAAGAATTAAATGAAGAATCTGCAAAAATTATGAAAAGTGATAACGTAATCTAACTAGATAACTGATCAACGAAAAATGATACCATGAATTTATTTCCTTATTCAGCCGTGGTAGGGAGAGTGACACACTATTAAATATCATAGGTAAGGCTGTGATTTACAAGAAAGAACAAAAATGATATGTTCTATGTTATGTTTCTTCTTTCGCTCACTTGAGGGAAAATTAATCAATTAAATAATTTTTTTGGAAGAATGATAATAATTTCATTTAAAAAGATACATAGAAGCAGAAATTAAGACAATGTTCTAATATATAAATTAAAGGACAAATTTTCGAAATAGCCTTGTTTTTAAAACTAATAGCGAATTTAGGCTAGTTTTGAAACTATTTGTAGAAATAGGCTTGTTTTGTCCACCTCAATGCTGAGGTGGACAGTTGTTTAAAAAAAAAATACACGTGGGCGCACTTGCGAAGTGCGCCCCTTATAAAAATATAAGGGACAAATTTTCAAAATAGGTTTGTTTTTAAAACTAACAGCAGATTTAGGCTAGTTTTGAAACTTTTTGCAGAAATAAGTTTGTTTTTGGACAACTATTGCAAAAAACAAGCCTATTTCTGCAAATAGTTTCAAAACTAGCCTAAATCTGCTATTAGTTTTAAAAACAAGCTTATTTTGAAAATTTGTCCTAAATTAAAAGTAAAAACATTGACAGGAAATGACGTTATGTCCATATTTGAGAAGAATAATATAAAAAGCAACTCAATAGTAGAACAACTAAATCTAAAAAAAGAAATCAAAACGTTATGACATTTTGAATTTATCACATATGGGAAATATTTAAGTCAGTTCATAAGGACTAAACTAAGCAGCTATGCATGATGCTTTGTAAACATCAAGTGCCAAATTTTTGAAAAAATAATCAAGTAAAAATATGGATATGCAAAAAGTATTCTTGCATACCTAAAAGATATACGCAATTACTTTTTAAATATGAAGATTCCGCCAATAAATTTTAGTTCAAAAGCCTCTTTAAAGTCGACTTTCTTGGATACTATCCGGCTGAAGCAAAGAATCACCATAAGCAACATTAAGTAGAAGAAGCAACAACTGAATATTAAAGAAAATAATTATAACTATTAGTTTACACCCATAATCTAAAAGAGGATGGAATCAACATAAATAATTAATTTGCCATAATAAATTCATTATATGGTAATGTATTATTTTAAGCCAAATATAATATGGTAAGAACTATCATAGTGATTGTATATTAAGAAATATAGTTGTCTCCAAATGAGTGAAATAAGCATGACATAGCATCAATGTGACATAAAATAAACAAACTGATCGAAAAGGATGATTAATGCACATTGAACCGAATCCTATATATGATAGCAAATAAATAGTAATCAGGGAAAAATGATAGTCTAACAATGATTTATGAAATATCTTGCCTCCTCGGTTGTCATTCTAACATTACCGAGTAATTAATTAGTTAATATATTATTGTCCATGCTAATATAAATTGATTGAAAAGGATAAGTAGTTCACATCAAATTGAATTCTAAATACACAAATTAGAAAAATATGATTTCCAACCATGAATCATGAAATATATTTCCACTTTGGCCCCGTTTTATATGGTAACAACATCCTATTAGTGTACTACTATTGTGCAAACAATTCAGTTCTTTCAAATTTTATGCATATCTACTTTCGACTGTGAAAAACATGCACAACACAATTCTTTATTTTTCCATTAGGAACCCATACTACACAAACGGATTAAAATTATCATTTTTCTATAATTAGCATTCTATATTTACATTTAATTTCTTCTATATTAAAACAAGTAGCGTCATTATATTGAGAAATTGTTCGAGTTATTTAATAGTAACCATTTATCATAAAATTTCATCTCCTCATAAGTTTATTTCCTCTTTTCAATAATATTAACATAACATAACACTGAAATAATAATTATTCGTGTTTAGACTATAAGATTACAATATAGCTGTTGTATGAACATTACTATTTTCGGTTGCATAATTATTTCATAAAGTAATGCATATGCCACATTAGTAAATTGCAGTCTATTTTTTTTTCCTTTTTAAAGACCTACGTATAATTATTTGGTTACACGATAAAAGCTATGAAAATATTGATTTGAACATATCCAACCAAAGTTATACATCTTGTAAAATTAGCTGTAAAGGTGAAATGAATAAAGTTTTATCTAAAAAAGCATAATATAATTTCCAGGTTCTTCATATCGCAATTTAGTTTACAATATAATGAATCAAATAAAGAATAATCAATTGTTCACAAAACCAATTGGTTGATGTGAACTATATATTTATCCAGGATCTTAGTTGAATATTTCCCGGTGTGGGACTTATATTTTCAACACTCCCCCTTCATGTGTGGCGTATTTGAGCCATCTACGTGATCATCATAGTTATTTTTTTTGGATGGAGTGGTATCAGAGCCCAGGATTTGAACTAATTCAACTAGTACATATGCGCTTAACCGCCATATGTAACAGTACAGATAGGTCTTTTGTTAGTAGTTGTTGTAGTGGAAAATAGTTGAATAGTCGAATAGTTGAAATAGTGGAAGTAAAGTTTGATAATGCAACAACTTTATTACTTGTAGTTGTAGTACAACTTGTAATACTTGTTGTAGTACATAGATATAATGTGCCTCTTCTCATATTTATAGGCAACTTATTCAATTTTTTATTAATAGAGTTTTCTAGATACAACATTCTAGATTTATCGAGTAACATATATAATAACAATACATAAGGCAACTTATTAATATCTTTAGAATTCTCTAGAAATTTGTTGCATCTTCAACATTATTTAGAATTCTCTAGAAATTTTAGCACCTTCAACACTCCTCCTTGATGCAAATTTCGGAAACTCCAATCATTATTCGAAGTTGCTCAAATTTTACTCTTGGCAATGCCTTTGTGAAAATGTCTGCAACTTGCTCTTCTATCCTGCTGTACTTGTATTCTTTCGTATTTCTATCCAATCTTTATATTTTGCATGTTTCGGTAAAAATAGAGATATTATCAGGATTTTCTTTTTTGTTTTCTTCTTTTGTGGGGACATCAACTTACTATGCAGCGCACACCTATGCACTATACATTTTCTAGCTATACCTGGTGCATATGAGAACCGGGTAGAGCTATGCATCGGAGATCTTACTATGTCTTCCCAATTTCTGTTTTCTTTTTTCCAAGCATCCATCGTTTTCCATGATGTTGTATTATTGTGCTTTGCACCAATTAAGAGACTTATTTCCTCCGTTACAGTTTTAGGATAGTCCTGTCCAGTTTTGAAATCAATTTTTTCTTTGATCTCTACTGTTGTCTCATGAACATAACCTGCAATATTCTTCATTGCAGTCACTTGCATTTCTTCAGCAGTTACTTTTCCTTTAGTGGGTGTTTCTTCTTCTTCGTTGTTTTGCACTGCTCTTTTTTCAACATGATCCGTAGCTTTTGCAAGTATACTTTCTTCTTCATCGAATTTTGTCTCCTCTTCTACTCCCAACTTTTCAGCTTCAATATCAGTCTCCAGTTCACTATTCCTCTTGTTTTCTTCTACTATTGTTGTGTCATTCCTTCTATATATTTCTTTCAATAAATTCCATGAATCTTTTGCGGTATATTCTCCAGTAATATGATTTCATGCTACTTCATCGACGTTCTCACTCAACACAACATGAGCTTGAAGATTTTTCCATCTCAAACTTGTAAATGATTTTTTTCCTCCTCCGTCATATTTCTAATATCTTTTGGCCATTCGTAGCCACTTTCAACGATCTTCCATAACCCTTTAGAGATCAATTCTTCTTTCTTTTTGTTACTCCATTCTTCAAAGTTTTCTTTTGTGAGAACAAACGACGATGAAAAAAGTAGTAATGCCATAGCTTATAATGGTTGGAATTTTTTTCGCCCAATATGCGAATGAACGAAGCTCTGATACCACTTGTTAGTAGTTGTTGTAGTGGAAAATAGTTGAGTAGTTGAATAGTTGAAATAGTGGAAGTAAAGTTTAATAATGCAACAACTTTATTGCTTGTAGTTGTAGTACAAGTTGTAGTACTTGTTGTAGTACTTGTTGTAGTACATAGATATAATGTACCTCTTCTCATATTTATAGGCAACTTATTCAATTTTTTATTAATAGAATTTTCTAGATACAACATTCTAGATTTATCGAGTAACATATTTAATAACAATACATAAGGTAACTTATTAATATCTTTAGAATTCTCTAGAAATTTGTTGCATCTTCAACATTCTTTAGAATTCTCTAGAAATTTGTAGCACCTTCAACATCTTTAGCCCGATTGTAGAAAGGGAAGGAATAAATCCAGCACCTGTATAAATGGTCCAAATCATTCGATGACGTACAGATAGTAATACATATTTTTTATGAGTTAGTTAACCTTTTTTGGTCTGTTGACATTGTTGTTTGGACTACCTGGTTCTTACATTTACGAGAAATAGGTCTCAATAGAATATAGATTTTGTATAAAATTATTTTGCAATCATCATACTGACCTGGCTGTTAAAACTTGAAAAGTTAAAACTCAGAAAAGGATGAAATGATTAAAATATGTGAACAAACTAATATAATTGTCTTATACCATAATGGAGTTTACCAACGGTTACTGTAGCATGCAAAGCCAAGGAAGCAATGGTGATAAATAATACCTATTGCTATAGGGGTTCAAGCATAACGGTGACGTAAATTACTTATTATTGCTGTAGTGGTTTAGTCAATAAACAAAACTGAATATCATATGTGCATGTTTTAAATGAAGGGTATTAATAAGATGTTTCCAATAAGCTTGTTTCATGTTGTGACTTAGAAAAGAAGGGCTTTAAACATTACCTTTCTCTATGGTGTAAACATTGATTCAGTTGAGTATATATTTGAGACATCGGTAAATCAGTTCACACGAACAGTAAACCGACGTTTATATATTAGGTTCAAATTTAATTACACCAAAAGCCAGATACTAACACAACCAAATTTCAGTACTTTTTACATCTTCATATGCAAGCATGTGCATGCGTAATAAACGCTACATTTTGAGGTTCAGACCAAAAATTTAACATGACAGCAAAAGTAAGCCTGTTTATAATAAAGGAAACAGATGTAATATAATAAGCCAAGCTTATGGAGATTGGTTCTTGAAAACATTATATTAAATATAAGAAGTCCCTATCAAATGCAACAATGACAGAGCTTTGAAGCGAAGTTTAAAATACATTTGTCTAATCTACTCTAATAATAACACGGCGAGAAAAATACTGTTCACTGTGTGGATATGCGCAGACCCAGAGTTATGATATGAAGTGGACCAGAAAGCTGTTGGCAGATGGTGCTTCTCTATTAGAGTAGGTAAGGTGCTTCGAATAGCCAATGTTTATGCATTACTATGCATTACACTCAAAAGAATGTGATGCAGCAGGATAGTCAAAGTAGATAACAAGTTAGTAGTAGATAGATGAAGATTAATGCGTTATCGCCATGAACTGGAAGAGAGATGGACCTGAATGACGTGTATAAGGGAAACCTGATACGAAAACAATGATATTAAAATTTCATCTAATGCAGAGTGTTGGAGAAATGATGCAGTTATAGTGTGTTGTAATTTGAGTTGGGATGAGCTAAGTGATATACAACTGCATGGTGCAAGAATAAAGAAGCTAGCCTTAGCAGAGGAGGTGAAATACTTTGACATGTTGATGAAGATATAGTGTATATATGCTAAATATAATCGGTGATATAACACAATTATTGGTTGAAATGGTTATCTGTTTACTAAATTGGCGGCAATTTACGAAAAAGTTGATGAATACAAATGATTGCACCAAATTTGTATATTTTTAATTTAATGCTAATGGTTGATTTAGCTTGATGGAAACCCACTCATGAGCATTTCTATTATCTAATACACAAACACACAGAGACATGTGTATTGGTTCTTCTTTCTAATGCATATATTTCTGCCTTATCGCTTTTATAACATAGTTAAACACTCAAAAAGGACTCACTTATCCTAATATGCATTCTCCCTTTAATCGCGCAAATTGATGTCTATTCTAACATATGATTTATCCATGCCTTGGATTTCTACGAACTTAACATATATTGTTCAGTGTACTAGAATCAAAATTCAAGTCAATGTTAGAATTCTACAAAACCGACACTTAATTGTAAACTACTGATTGTTAAACAGATCTCATTTCATTGTTATTTTACATAATTATTTATCCTTTTGAAGCAATTCAATAATATTATTTTCTTTATACCCTTGCCTTTTAACAGGTATATAGTTTACAATCTATTTTATGAAATTTCTACCAAAGCTCGAGGTTGTTTAATGTGCTACGAGCACGAAGGCATGCACTCACCTACATACAATACTTCATAAAATTATACCCTGTAAAGGAAAATTGAAAAAAAATCATTTAACTAATATTGAGGAAAATATAAATAATATTATTTCTGTAAGAGGACCCCTACCTCAGTAGACACAAAATTAAAGAGGGAGAATTAAATTCTTACTAAAGATAACATTTACCTGATAATGAATTTGATTAATGTACAGGTAATCAGATTTTATATTAACGTTTATCTGATAATCAACGAAAGGACCTCCGTTGATAACCAGTTTATCTAATACTAAATTATACAATCCCTCCTTAGCAACGTTTACTTAATAACCAGTAATAAACAAGAAACGTTACACAAACTATATTTACACCGAAAATTGGACTAACCATAAACGCATGTTCCTTTTTAAAGCAATTAAGCGAGGATGTTGCAACTGTTGAAGATGTTATACTTTTGCAGATGACTTAAGGTAAAAATAGATAAGGAAAAAGGAAGGAGCAAATAAAATTTAAAGCAATGTTTTCTATTGCACTATGAAGATATTTTGTTCTCTTGTGGTTTATTAAATGGTCAAAGGTTAAAAAAATACATATTGGGAATTGCAGCACTAATTCAAAATGTTAATTTGTTAACATAGTAAATATATTCAGTTATTCAATAAATTAAATAGTAAAACTTAAGTTAAAGCCCGATGTTTTCAAATTTAAAATGCAGATAGATGACCACTGTTGATTACAAGCAGGATATTATCTATTAAAAGTGCAATTAATTCATTGAAAAGAAGATAATTTAGCTACATAAATTTTAATATTAAACCACAGTTTTTTTTGCAAACTTTTAAATTTATTTGCAATTACAAGATAGCAATATAAAACTGCCCTGTAAACGTAACATGAAAAAATTTATTTATTAAGTACTGCAAATAAACAAATCAAACAAATATCGTTACATATCCAAAAAACCATCGGTGCTTAATTTTGATTCAAATTATAGCAATACACTTCTATCTAAATGAGAAAAACAAAATAAAAACATTTTTCCAGATGTTGAAAAATCTTCATAAATTATGATACCAATTAAAAAAAAACTAAATACTAAAAACAAGGATAAAAATTCCAATTATAAATTAAATGTTGTTGGCCTTGCCGCTTCATGACCATGTTCGGCAGAATTCTATTGAAGATCAGTTTATTATCGGAAACCTACCGGTTATCAATGTCTGTACTTGTAAAAATGAATGAGAGGCAAAAAAAATTTAGGAGAAGACCTCAAAGCTACTCAGAAATACCAAAGCATGATTATTTCCATATGTGTTAGCACATTTCTTAAACAAATTAAAGGAGTTAGCATCATCCCTATTAAATTATATTCGCAAAAGCAACAAGAAAAAATTGATTCTAAGAACATAATAAACAAATTTAAAAATCCGTGACTGTTGCAATGAAGTGAGAAATGCAAACCTTAATGCAACAGAAAAAATGCAGCAAACAACAAAATGGATAACAACCTAGAAATCTAAAAAGCAGATTATTACACATACACCCCACATTATATGGAAAACTGCATACAGACAACATACAAAAAAGCAATAGGAATGTTAACAAGACCAAACGCACATCAGGCCTACAGTCGGTAAAAGAAGTAGATAAAATAAAAATCAACCGTTTAAAGAGGGAAGGGAAAATACTCACGTGCTCAGGTGGGAAGATAGAGCATAATGACTAGCTGAAACTGACCTTTGAAGGAAGAGGGCGAACGGGAGAGCCTACGCATGATAGCAACAAAAAAGCTAGGAAAGAAAGGACCTGGTGATAGAATACTATTCGATTTTATAGCTAAGATAGAATACCGAATCCATCTACAAATTACGATTCGAAAAAAATAAAACATACCTGGTGAAGGTGGTGCTGGAATGCGACAGAGGTGGAGGGGGTTAACGAAAGCAGATTGGATTTTTGAGGCGGAAGTTGAAAAGCGGAAACCCTAGATAGATTTTTAGATTTGCAAAATGAAAAATGTTGGAGCCTGAAAGAAGGGAGAGGCAAAGAACAAAAATAAAATGACTGCTCTGTCCATTGCGTATTGAAATATTTAAAAAAATGCGAAATGTCATCAAAGAAATAATCGTAATAATAGATTACAACAATAATAACAGTGATAATTTTATCATGGTAATAACCATGATAATTTCAAACGAAAAAGTGTGACAAAATGACCAATTTGGTGTTGTGGTAAGCAGACTTGGCGGTAGGTTAGCGAAGGAACCTGAAGCACGTCGGAGTCGAGACGGTAACGTGCGATAAAGAAACAAATCCAAGTTTTCTCAGTGAAAGCACCAAAATGTTGATGGCAAAAAATGTCGTAAACACCCAAGATTCCAATTACTTAGAAATTATAGTTTCGATCGTAAAAGTAAGTGTTGAAAGCAGTAAATAACACGAGAGACTTATAGTGGTTCGGCCGCGCGAGAGACCTACGTCCACTTTGGAAGAGTCGTTGGGATATTATTAATAACAAAGAGTTACAAGGTGGAGAACATCTCATGACATCTCTTTACATACATTTCTAAGTAATATGATGTCATAATTATCATGTATTAAAATATTAGGAAAAAGATAATTTGCTCTTCTTCTTCCTCAAAGTGGAGATGCCACTAAAGAGGCCACTTGGAGCTCTCAAGAGATGTCAAGTCACCAAATTCCAACTCTTTTGAACTGTGAGGTCAAGGGATATTTATAGTGGAGATGTTAGGTGGGAGTATGTAGGAGTAGGTAGAAGTAGGGGACCACAAGCCAATTTTCGTATCCTATGATGTAGCCTCTTCAAGAATTCAGACCCACTCCCACTATGCTCAGGAAATTCGTACCCCACTGTAGGGGTACGAAATTCATATCCCAAGGGGTACGAAATTTGCACCCCAGGGGTGTACGAGTTTTTGTTGAAGTCGCGAGTATTGGGCACGGGAAGAGCGGGGTGCAACAACGTGGATGTGGCCTAGTTTTGAGGGATACGAAGATCCTGGAAAGTGTTGGTTCAACCTTGAATTTGAGTTGATCCGATGGTTCTGGGTAACACACTTATTGGCAGAAATCGATTGAACTAGACGGTACCCACTGCCAGGACTGTGGGGCCCGGACCCGCTTACGGCTTGCCTTCGGCTCGGAGCACAGCTCGACTATGGATAAATATTGATGGATGTCACATCCAAGGGATGCGACATTCTGTTAGTGGGCTGACTCGAGTCTTCTAGTACTGGACCCCCTGATGATGTTGTCAACACCTCTGAGCTGTGATATCACTTAATGTGTCGAGTTGAGTGTGTCTTGCTTACTTTTGGGAACCAGACCAAAAGGTCGGTTAACAAATAATGAGCACATAAGCTTCACATAATCATCAATCATCACATAATCATACCCTGCACATAATCAGCACATAATCGTACATGAAAAGAACAATGCATAACTCTTAATAATGCATAACATGTATAGACATCATTACTATTACATAAATCAGAATACAAATAACATAAGTAAATTCACAGCTAAGAACAGTCATCATCATTATTACATATCTCATAATAATACATAACATAAGTAAATTCATATCTAAGAGTAGTCATCATCTTTTAATTATCACATAGCTCAGTAACTTTAACATAAACAAATTCATTACTAAGAGTAGTCATCATCTATAATCAGTCTTCATCATCTTCTGATTCATATTCAGTCTCATACTCTATGTCGTTTTCTACAGTACCTACAAATGCATCTATTAAAACATTCGCTTCATCGTTCAAAGACCCTACATCAATGTCATCTGCCATTATTATTTCAGTATTTGGCTCAAGATATGCTTGATACGCTGCTTTGTCTGGAATATTATTTCCATTAAATGTAAATCTTGGCTTTGTTTTAAAAACGGCCCATCAGTCTAGCTTATCTTTTTTTAAGGACGGGTACGACGCTTAATAGACTTGTAATGCTTGCTTAGCTAATACGAACTTGTAATGCTTGCTTAGCTAATACGAAATGATCATACTTAGAGTAATGCGACGTATGCCTTATTTCAATTAGCTTATAATCTTGGTTCACGTTAATTCCAAAACCAGTTGCATTTGAATAAAAAAAACTTTCTCTGCAGGCTGTACATAATACGTCAACTCTAAAAATTGTGTTAAGACACCGTAAGAATCTTTTATATGCTCCTTTGGATCATCACTATCTTGGACAAATACATCGCTGCTATATATTAATTTTTTAGCACCGTAATCGTTGGTGTTGAATATAAATCCATTGACAAAGTAAATTAGAAAAGTTTTGACATTTCTTTTTGGTCTCATAGCAAGATGTCGTAATCCTTCGTCAACAACACAGTTTTTGGGATCATGGACATAGTTTGAAAACCATTCAGCAGATTCTTTACTGAGATCGCAAGATGGATGTTGTGATTCGTATATGCTGCAAATATGTGTTATATTCCTTTTTGTTAATATATATGTATATATATATTATTGAACTGTACATGAATCCAGTATTACCTAACAATGGTGCAATTCCACACAATTTAAAGGAAAATATGTGTGTGCCACATGGTAGTCTCTATCACTTAACTATATTTCGACACATTTTCCAGCACGTCTTCCGTATTGTCTACAAATAGATAACATTGTTTGAGAAGACTCATGTTCAACAACTTCTTCATTACAGGAAACCGTTACAAAAGATAAGTTCACATCTTCACTGAAGTAATGGGAGAAAAAAATGAAGCTTCTTCTTCAAGGTACGATTTGCAAATCGAAACTTCTACTCGTGCTTTTTGTCTAATTTTTCTTCTTCAAATGATTCAAGTAACTATAATAAAATTAATTAAATTTATGTATTGGTATAAAATCTAAATTGTAAACTATCAAGAATATTAAGGATATTCAAATTACCTCTCAAATAGATACATACATCTATATTGCAGAAGACCTCGAAGTAGTGCTTCGGGTGGAAGATGAATAGGTAAATGCTCTATTACGTTAAAAAAACTAGTGATTTTTTTTTTGAGTTTGCAGATCAGTACAGGGATTTCTACTACAAGTTTACGTAGACGATCTACCTTTAACGTCGTTGAACAAAGTAGTTTATAAAACATACTTAATTCTGTTATAACACTCCATATTATTGTGGGTAATAGTTCTTTGAAAACCACAGGTAAAATATATTCCATCATAATATGGCAATCCTGGCTTTTCATCCCACTCAATTTATTTTTCGTAAGTCTACACATCTATGAAGGTTAGAAGAAATCCCATTAGGATATCTTAATCCTTTTACTCACTTTAGTACGAGTTTTATTTTCTTGTTGTCCAGCTCATAGCATGCTTTGGTTTTTTTATTATCGTCGCACAAGTGAAATTCGGGTCACTTACAAAAGTGTAATATCTCACGTCTCGAATTCACATCATCCTTGGCTTTCCCTTGACATTAAAAACTGTATTAAAAACATTATCAAAAGCATTTTTTTCATTGTGCATGACATCAATATTATGTCGAACTAGGAAATTTTCCCAGTACGGTAACTCCCAAAATATACTTTGCTAGCACCAATTATGAATGTCCGATTTACCTGGAATTTCAACCTATTTTCCAGTTTCATGTATCTTTAGATGGTCTTTTACGATTTCATATATCTCTTCACTTGTCCAAACTTTAGATGGTAGCATATTCTCTACTCTGTTAGCTTTAAAATTCTTTTTATCCATTCTAAATTTATGATTAATATGTAGAAAGCACCGATGATGGTCAAACCAAGAATTTTTTTCCATACTATAATGAAAATGCTCGTGTATCATCCATACAATGAGGACAAACTAGACGTTTAGATGTGCTTCAACCGAAAAGCATGCCATACACGAGAAAATCACTAATAGTTCATAATAAAGAAGCAAACAAATGAAAATTCTTGTTTCTCGACATGTCGTATGTTTCAACTCCTTTATGCCATAGCGTTTTCAACTCTTCAATCAATGGTTGTAGATAAACATCAATTCCTTGTGTCGTATCATCGGGATCGGGGATGACAATCGTTAGAAACATATATGGAGTTTTCATACACATTGGAGGTAAGTTATAAGGAGTAACAATAATAGGCCATGATGAATATTTACTACCAAATTGAGAAAATGGCGAAAATATGTTCTCACATAAATCGGGTCTAACAGTATGGCTCTCTACAGCAAATTTAGGTTAAGTCCTATCGAAGTGTTTTCATGCTTTACCATCAGATGGATGTATAAAATTTCCTTCTTCTGGTGTTCTCATGCTGTGCCATCGCATATGACATGCTGTAGCAGAAGATGCATATAGTCGTCGAAGTCTGGGAGTTATGGGTAGATAATGCACTCTCTTATATGGAAATCTTTTCCTTTCTTTTTTCTTGGTTTATATCTTGTTCATTGCATATTTTGCATTTTCTAAGGGGAGCGTCTTCTTTCCAACACAACATGCAACCTTTTACACATGTATCTATCTCCTGATATGAAAGTCGAAAAGAAGACATAATTTTATTTACTTTATAGTGACTATCGCACATTAAATTATTGGGCGACATGTGTTATTTTGCAGCATGTACAACTGTTGTAAATTCAGCTTTTGTAAGATTAAATTTTGATTTCATAATGATGTAATCGGCGGTTATAGATAATTCGGTTCCACTTATACACCCATCCCACAATGGCCTCTTAGCAGAATCCAATAAATCAAGAAAAAATTAACTTCCCTCGTTGGTTCTTCAACATTTTCATTCTCATCATCGCCTTGATCAATGGTAGAAAACGTTGATCGTGTTGCATCCTACACCATATTTTATATCAGATTCGTTATTGTATTATTGTCCTCAACCACTACAGGATTGGATATAGTTGAACATGTTCTTCATTACGATCCCGTAAGTAATAATTCGACACAAAACAAAATTTATACGGATGTACTTTTGCTACATTTGGCTTCCAATGCTTTAGATGTTTGTTGTAACGTCACGTATTTTTAACGATCGAATAATTAATTAATTTAATTGTTTAAATAATCGTTTGGTAATTTTAAATGACTTGAATTAAAATTAAATTGAATATTTAATTAATATTATTAATAGAATAATATATTTAATTCCGTAATAATCGAAAATAGTAGAATTGGCAATATTGTGTGAACTGGATAGTATAAGAGATCTGGTTAAGTTTCGATTCGAATTTTTATAACGAATTTATTTATAATAACGAATTTGAACGTATTAATTATATTATAATTATAATTGAGCTCGTAATGGCGCAGTAGTTCGTAATATTTAGTTTTGAACTTCAATTGAATATACATAATCTGTTTTAAGTCGAATTTCTGTGAAACAAGAAACACTCGAATCTGTTGAACGATATTTTTCTAACGAAAGAGAAAAATTGAGATTTCGTCTTATAGATTTTCAGTTATGTCCAAATCAAATTTTAAAGTAGTCGCTATGGAATTCGTTTATAAATTATAACGATTTATTTATATTATAAATTGATTTTTTTTATATAAATGGAATATCGATTTGACTTAGATTTGAGAATATCGAGTTATAAATCCAAGTGTATTTATTTTATAACCGCAAGGTATTTTATGAGGTTATACAATAATATTATTTTATTAATATTAAATTAAATTTGTTTTGAATATATTAATATTTAATTGGTTTATTTAGAGCCTTAAAAATAACCATTTTTGCAAACAATCTCCGTTTTCGATGAAATTAATTTTGTTGGATCCGAAATATTAAATTATTGTTAAATTTCAATTTCCGTGATTTTTGGAATTAGTATGTGGCCGTGCGGAATTTCAATGTGAAATACAGTCAATAATTTGACTTTAAAAATACACTGGAAGAGCAAACGGACTCGGAATTCGACGAAACAAGTTTCGTTGGGTCCGTAATGTTGAACTGTAGCTGTATGTCCATTTTCGTAGAATTGGGTATCATATGTGATCATAGGGATTTTTAAAAGACGAATACAAATAGCGATGAGAATATAAATTAATATAAAAATATACGAAGCTTATGAGAGAAGCCAACATATCCTATAAATACCCTAACTTATCCTTAACCTTAGAAATTTTCATTTCTACAGTCAAACATCTTTTTCCGCCGCTAGTTTCTTTACTCCAAACATGGAAATGGATCTTCAAAAATATCTAGAAAATCAATTAAAATCTTTAAATCAAAATATAGGTATATATGGATTCATATGGTATTTCTCTACAATCAAATACCATTTTTAGTTGCTGCGATGCATCTTTTCTGATGCATGGATTATACAGTAATATTTAGAGTTCGAATAATTCATGAATTGAAGTGGTGTTGCGCGATTTGAAGATCGTAACTGAGTTTGTGGGAAGGAGTAGCACTTGCGTGCAAATTCTGGATTGATTCGAAGTGAAAGGGTATCGATCGATGATGTACTATACACGTGAGATCCCTGAAGTCGCAACGAGTAGATGAAGACCGAGATGGGTGAAACCGGTATGGAGAGGAAGAATTTTTAAAGAGAAATATGATGGTTAGATTTGGTTTTGAAATCGTTAAGTAGAATGGGAGATTTGTGGATGGAAAAAAACTTGCGTGAATAGCCATTGGTATAAGGAGGATACATGATTTTCTGGAGAGGGAGAAGGAGATCAGTGGACGCGGGCTTGAGGATGTTGGGCCAGAATTTTAAATTGATAAAGCCCAAATGGAAATATATTTAAGTTTTATTTAATCTAAATAATGTATTAACTTGTATTTATAATATCTTGGCCATACGATATCATAATTCAGCGAAACAAGATTAGTTGGGATCGTATGGACGAGGGCTACACCGTGGAACTGATTCGGAGTGAATTGGAGCTCGTTACAATTTATAGCGAAATAAATTGCCTGATCTGAATCAACGATAGTTTATCGTTATTTAACGATAAACGTCCAAAGTGAGTAGAACTCACTAACTCTATCTAGTTTATATTTTTATAACGTATTTTTAGAATTGATAAATGATGGTTGATTGTTGTGTGTTGATTGTCTGGATTAACTACTAATTAATTGATTGAGATTATTGATCAAGTTATATATATATCGTTAATTAAATATTGATTCTGTTTATCAGAATATTGTATATAGATATAAAATAGATGTTATTTATGTCTTTTAACATCTTTGAATGCAGGGAAACAGGTTGGAGGGATCCAATTGGATTTCTCAACATTTATGTAACTGTTTTTCATATATTATGATATATGATTTGATATGTAATATGTTATTGATTATATGTGTTCGGATGATACTGGTGTTGTATTCTAAATACCATAAGAAATACTAGAATATAAAAAAGGAATTTTTGAAATGGATATTAAATTTAAAATCATATAAAATTAGTATATTTTATAAAAGGAATTATTTGGAAAATTAATATAAAAATAAAAAAGAAATGGCGAGATATAAAAGAACTACGAGATATGGATTTAAAGTAGATTTTAAATAGAATCTGTTTTAACAGATAGTTTAAGAAGATAAATTTATAAATAATGTTTTATAAATTAAATAAAATATTTATCATTTGATACATGAAATATATAAGTCTAAATTTATATAGAGAAGTAAAAATCGGTTTCAACACCGATATATGAAATAAAATGTGAACGTAGCAGTTATAAAGGAAATTCAATGAGATTATAAATGTTGAAAATAAAATAAGATTTTTACGAATAATTCTACAAATAAAAGTATAAATAGAATTTGGGTTTGAGATATTGTTTTTAAATTGCTAAATCAAATTATTTAGTTTGTATAAAAGGAATTTTATTCACATTCGATGTGATAAATGGATTAAAATAAATATTTTGTAGATAAGAATATTTATAAAGGAAATTGGGATTTGAAATAGGAATTTAAATGGAATTATTGAAATTAGAAACTAACTGGAAATTAGTTGAGTTGAATGACTTTCTGAGTATCGATCTAATGTTGGTTTCGGCCTTCTGGGTTATACTTAGGAAGTTGTTCTCTTACTAATTTGTAGTTAGAAACTGATAGAAGTGGGAGGATAGTGATGCGTGAATAGGGAATGGAAATGTTTTCCAATGTTAATAACGTTTATTTTCTAAATTTAGAAAATAATAATTTATGAATATATGGAAACGGGAATTGGGAAAATGAATAAATTAACGATAAATTAATTAAAAGGGAAAAATGTTGATTGACGATTGATCGATAAAATTTCTATTTGGAAATAAGATCGTTGTGTGCATGAATGTTTTCCTTGATAGTTAAATAACCGACTATAAAAGATTTGACCATTTTTCCGTCATCAATACGGAGAGACCGGGATCAGATTTATTATCTGAAAACCACTCCGTATGGGCATTAGCGTTGTGAATCAAATATGATGGAGAAAATTGAAGACGAAGTTTATGCAAGTGCTGTTCTGGCAAATCCTAAGTAGAAATTGCCTAAGATAGGTTTACAAAATAGTGTCTTCGGCTTGTCCGGTCCCAGGACAAATTGTCTAAAAGAATGTTTGATGGAGTATATTTAATAGATCGCGTAAGTTGATCTCATCAAATATATTTACATTTGGTGGCGAGGAAATTCGTTTCTCTTAGTTGTATTCCCGTGGTATATTTGGAGAAATCAATTTGTGATTTGGCGGGTATGATGATGTGACATTCAAAGTAAATAAAGGTGTAATCTGTACGTTATGACCTCTAGCCTCACAACCAGGAAATGGAATAAAATCGGGTAGGTCGCATGGCTAAGTGGGTAGCTGCCAATTAGGGTGTATTGTCACCTGATCTAGAGAAAATCCTTTTGCTTCTACAAATCTATTTCGATGTTGTCCCTTTCGGGAAATGGTTGCTGATCCCAACTGTTGATGATAATACATTCGGTACACTCAAGCGAAATGAGTGACCGGCAATGTTTATCTTGAGTTACAAGATGTTCTTGTTGAACCTAGTGTATTCCTCTCTAGAGTTACACTGTCGGAAGGTGGTCCCATGCCTTGCTAGTTGGAATCCATTACCCAATAAGAGCCTGCGGTTTTTGATTATATATTATATATGTGGAACGTGAGATGAAAGTGTTCCACTAGATTGTTGATTATTTGATTTAGACACTATTATAATATCAGAAGAGATTTGATATAAAGAATATTTTAGCTCATTGTAAGGTAAAAACCATCTGTATTTATGTGTGGATCGATCTTACGATTATCCTTTTTTCAAAAGGATTTTTAAAGTTAAACCAAGTGGTTGGAGTTTACTCACACCAGTCCCATGACTGATCCAAAGTTTATTTTGTTTTGTTTTCCCTAAACTCTTAGGTTCCCAATTTTGTACGGGCATTCAAGTAGTCAGGATCTTACAGATACTTGGAGAGCTGGTGTAGGAGGCTTCAGGATTACATAACTATTGTTTATTTCCACTGTGTTGTAAGTGTTGTACCTCGATAATGATGTTGTATACAAATACTGATTTTATTTCAAAGTTATGTTATATAATATGTGTAATGACCCGCATTTTTAACTATTAAATAATTAATTTATTTAATTATTAAATATCGATTTAGCAATATCGAGAAGCAGAATTAAATAATATTGAATATTTAATTTATATTTATAATGGATAACAAATTATAAATATCGAAATAGTCTGAAATAGTAGAATTCACAATAGTGTGTCGATTGAATAGTATACGAGATTTGGTTGAGTTTCGATTCGAAATATAATAACGAGTATATTGAATCGACGACGCTATAACGTATAGTATATAATATAATTATAATCGAGCGTGTAACGACGCGACAGTTCGCTATTTGGCGATTTGAACTTCAACCGAATGTACAGGGTCTGTTTTAAATCGGATTTCTGTGAAACAAGAAACGTATGGAGCTGGTGAAGTATATTTTTCTAGTGGAAGAAAAAATCGGGATTTCATTGTGTAGATTTTGATTTATGTCCAAATCAAATTTTAGAAAAGTCACTATGGAATTCCTTTATAATTTACAACGATATATATAAGGAATTTCAATATAAAATTGAATATCGATTCAACCGGGATTTGAATATCGAGTTGTAAATCCCAGGGGAGCTTTATGATATTCTACTGTGAATATATACGATAATATAAATTTATTTATGTTTAATTTAATTTTATTTAAATATATCTATATATTTAAATGGGTTATTTAGGGCTTTAAAAATAGCCACTTTTGCAAACGAAGTCGGAATTCGACGAAACTAATTTTGTTGGATCCGCGATATTAAATTATTGATAGATTTCAATTTCCGTGATTTTTGAAGTCAGTATGTGGCCGTACGAGATTTTAATGTGAAAACAGTCAGTATTTTGACAGTTAAAAATACGCTGTGTGAGCAAACGAAGTCGGAATTCGACGAAACCAGTTTCGTTGGGACCGTAATGTCGAAATGTAGCTGCATGCCAATTTTCATGATTTTTGGGTATCGTATGTGATCTTACGAATCTTTAGAAGCCAAGTACAAGCAACGATTGATTATAATTTAATATTTTAATCGAATAAAAAATATATATAATCACCTATATATATTCCTAAATTTTCTAAACCTAATTACAAACTCAAAACTTGCGCCGTCAGGAAAACAAGATCCTAGGCTAAAACGTAAGTTCAAAAATCAATAACAAATGGAATAAAAATCCATAAATCAAAATACACTTGTTTTTGAGCTCCTGCGATGATGTTCTTTGGTTCAAGTTTTTGAGCTCCTGCGATGACAGTAGACCTAGGGTTCGAGTTCGTGAGTTATTGAAGCTTTGGTTCAAGTTTTGTGTGTTGTTTTTGGCGTTAGGAAGTAATTCCGCACCTTATGTGCATTTTTGGGAGGATTCCACACATTTTTATGTCGATGGTTTTCCGCAGCGAGCTGATATCCTCGTCGGGGTTCACGGTTGCGAGTTGGTCAAAGGGGGGTGGAGGTGGTGGAGTTCACGACGAGGAGGATAGCGGTACCATTGGTTTGGGATATTGTGGTGCTTTTGGGGATAACAAGGGGATGGAATCGGCGTTAATGGTGAAGAGAAGAGCATCGGGATGTTTACAGGGGTTCGGGAAGACGGGTATAAAGATGGCGGGTTGGTATTTTGGGAAATGGGCCGGGGAAAAAGGGTAAGCCCAAGATGGAAAATAAAATTTTGTTATATTAAATTCTAAAATTTGTATACTAACTTAGAAACTGTATAACTTGTACATACATTATCAGTTTTACGAACGGTTTGATCCGACAGGATCGTATGGGCGGACACTACATGATGGAACTGACTAGGAGTCAATTTGAGCTCATTACAATTTATTGCAAAATAAATTGTCTGTCTGAATCAAGCGATGGTTATCGTTATTAACGATGATCATCCAATGTGAGTAAAACTCACCAACTCTGAACAGCTATATTTTTATAATGTATTTTTAGAACCATTAATCATCTGTTGATTGCTGTGTGTTAACTGTTTGGTTGAATTTCTTATGTGTTGGTTGAAATTATAGAACAATATTTATATAAATTGTTAATCAAATATTGATTCTGTTTATCAGAATATTTCATATTGAAATGAAATCGATGTTAATGATATTGTTTAACATCTGTGATGCAGGGAAACAGGTTGGAGGAATCCAACTGGATTCCTCAACATTTATTTTACTGTTTTCATATCTTGTAATATATGATGTGATATAAAATCTGTGGATAATGATGTGTGTTTAAATGGTATCGATCATTGTGGTTTGGTATATTAAATACCGTAAGAAATACTGGCACGTAAAAAGGGGATTTTCAAAGTGAATATTGAAAATAAATTATTTATAAAAGCAAAGGTGTAACACCCCACGCCCGCTATGGTCACTCACTAAGGGAATGCCATAGCAACTGTGGAGTATTTTAGTGAATATAGAACAGAAAAATTACAACAAGACAGATATAATTAGTACTTGAAATTTTAAAATATCATCTCACAACAGCGGAAATAAACATGTCTGGTTACATCATAAAACCCCGATAAAAGTCAAGTACAATATCCATCAAAATAAAGAAGTACATAATCCCACTCTCTCATACAATAGCCATAACAAAAGAAAAGATAACTGGATAACTGGAGCTTTACATCTACCCAAGCTCCTAAAGACTGGAACAGCAATCCGATCAAGCTCTACTACCGCTAGGATCCACCGTAGGACCTGAGGGTTGGGAAAAAGATAAAAACAACGGGGTCAGACATAAGTCTGAGTGAGTCCTATAACTTTAACAATACAATCATTAAAGTAACCAGAGAAGACATAAACTTGACCTACGGTAATATCTGGGGATGAATGGCTACACTAAGCAGCTTGGTAGACTTAGGATAAACTAAGATAACCGCCAGGACGCATCTACCCACCCAAGGATAATTACTAACTGCACCACACCAGTCATTCCTACTTAAAGGTTGATCCCTTCCAAGGACTTAGAAAATTTCCCCAGTAGTTTCGTGTACTCCTAGCCCACTACATAGGTGTCGTCTGCCCCTATCTCCACTAGGTGTACTCAATAATTCTTACCCAGTAGTTTCGTGTACCCCTACATAGGTGCCGTCTGCCCCTATCTTCATTAGGTGTACCCACTACTCCCCAAGCGATCGGCTCCCTACCGTAGATACCCGTGCTGGTCCCACAGTGGGGTGTATCACTCCCCTAAAGTGGCTACCCAATACTATCAACGGTGCACGGCATTATATCTACACGATGCAACAACGGCTTATCTACCAGCCCGGGCCCACACACGCATATGAAACCCGTTGGACTTGCGTTGCCACCGCTAACCCGTTTTGGCCTCTTATAATCAAGCCCAATATGCGTGTCCCGTCACTCGACATGGGTCGAGCCCACAAAGATACGTTTGGGATATTGGTTGAAATGGGCCCCCAACAAGCTACCCACCTAAGCTTGTCACATATCTAGTGTATCCCACTTAACCCTTTAATCATGTTTAGTTACATGTTTCTCTTAGTTAAGTATTCTAATCGTATTTTCTATTGCCACCCAAGGCAACCCACTAGATTCCACATGCCACCCAAGGCAACCATTAAATTTCCACATGCCACCCAAGGCACCCACTTAACCCCTCATGTCCCACTACATGCTACTATGGTTAAGTGTTTCTTAATTAATTAAGACCGTGATCTCCCATAAAGACCTCCCACATTAGACTGGCTGTTATGACCGCCTGGTTAAGCCGGTAGAATCCGGGCAGTCTTACGTCATAACAGAGTCTAACCTCGTGTCTTTACCTTAATCACGTATTTAATTTATGGCTAAGACCTCTCACATTGGGCTGACATTTGTAGCAACTGGTTAAGCCGGTCGGGTCCGGGCAGTTTTACACTACAAATGAGTCCAACCTCGTGTCTTAGTCGATTAATTACACCTAATTAATCACCCCCATATTAATTATCCCTAATTAATATCAAGTTTTCCATAACATGGGTAGACCTAACTCAATAGGTAAATTCCCATGGGGTAGACCTAACTCAATAGGTAAATTCCCACTTATGGTAATTTATTTTTATGGTATGCTTAATCATACCCAATCATTCATTTATTAACATATTTACCAACCCCATCGTTCCCCACGTAAATCGTTCTCATTTCATGACATAATAAAAGGGGAAGATCCATCACAAATATCATGGGTTTAGCATATAACTTTGTCATGGGTTAAGAGGATGTCAACTTGCATATATGAGCACATATTAACCCAACTACATTTTACCCAAACTTGCATATTATCATACACATGATTTGCATAACATGTTGCATATGAGCTTGCATATTATCATACACATATCTTGCATAACATGTTGAACTTGCATATAGGCATTCTCATAACTTTCATAACATGTTAAACATGCATTTAAGCATACACATAACTTGCATAAGCATTCACATACTTGCATAAGCATTCACATACTTGCATAAACATGCATAACTTGCATATCATGTCATTTAAGCATATACATATCTTGCATAAGCATTCATATACTCGCATAAGCATGCATAACTTGCATATCACATAAATCTTGCATTTAAACATATACATGACTTGCATAAGTATCCATATACTTGCATAAGCATGCATAACTTGCATATCACATTAAACTTGCATTTAAACATATACTTAACTTGCATAACTCACTTTGTTAAACATGCATAATTCCACTCATTCAATATGCATAAATCCACTTGTTAAGCATGCATAAACCAACTTGTTAAACATGCATAAACCAACTTGTTAAACATGCATAAATTAACTTATTAAGCATGCATAAACCAACTTATCAAGTATGCATAAACATAGAACAACATAGAGTAACATATCATTATAAATGATTCAAACTCACTAATCCGCATTTAAGACCATAAGTCTCATTACACCCAATCTACTTACTTTAACAATTGATGTTAAAGTGATAGAAACTCACCAAACCCAAAATTAACCAACTTATGAAGAGGAATTAGTTGCTAATTATGAAGATGGTGATGATTAGAGAATGATTTGAGAGGGATTAGCTTGCAACTTCCTTCTTAGATTAATGGAGACTCCTTCTAGGATTTAATTTGGCGGCATGAGGCCTTCATTTCTATTTTTAGTATGGATTAAGGTAGGTTTAGGGTGTATTTATAGATTAAGAGAGTGTTTTAGGCCCTTAGATTAACCCTAGATTAATTTAGGTCCGTTAGATTTAGGAAATCTCTAGAACCAAGCCCAGCCCTTAGCCAGAAAACCAGATCTGGTGCACCCAAACTTCTGGCTCGAGACGCCGTGTCGACAGGCAAGTCGACACCCCTGTCGACAGGCCTGTCGACAGCCCTGTCGACATGGTCAGGGCGGGAGTCTTCCCGCCTGGCCCCGCTGGTTCTAATTTAAAATCTGAATTTAAGTTTCCAAATCTGTTTTTAGCTCTAATTTTTCTGCAAACTTCTTTGGGCCATAACCGGGCCATACGGACTCCGATTCTCGAAAACTCGGACTCTATTTCGCGTATTTTTCCGAGACGAACGCAATAACGCAGCCCGTTACCCCCAATTCCCACATCTGAGATTATTTATCCTGTAATTAGTGAATTTTAGTATTAACTAAAATTCGGGGTGTTACATTCTCCCCTCCTTAAAGGATTTCGTCCCCGAAATCTCTAAGCTAAGGAGAATGCATATCCTACCATCCAAACAACCATCTACTCAAATCATCAACCACGGGCATCCATTGTCCTTAAACAGTTTCTAATGATGTATGAGCATATGCAAACAGTGTGTGTATATGTTCCCTATCTAATGTATGAACATATGCAAACCATGATAGTGCCATGCATCCATTATGTATGCGAGAAAACCCTATCGACACATACAATATCTACATGAGTGCACAATCATTCACCAAAATGCATCATCCATGTGATAACACAACCATTATACATCCATAAATATATTTTCCTACACACAATTTTATGCAATATGCAATATGAAGTGACTGAGCCGATCTAGTGCCTAGAGTGTGTGTATATGCATCCACGAGCAACCACTAGCAAACACTTGCATCCACTTGCATCCATCAACCATAACATGTCTCAAACACATGTTTCAACCATAGGTTTACCCTATCTAAAGGTCAAAGGTACTAACGAGAGGACATACCAAAGATAAGATAAGTACTAGACAAGCGATAAAGGAGAAAGTAAAGACATACCCTCAAAAAGAAATGGGTATAATGAACGCATCTTCGCTTCTGTCTCCCAAGTTGCGTTGCTCTCATCTTCTCCCCATTGCACTTTGACTAGCTGAACCTCTCTGTTTCTCAACTTCCTAGTCTCTGACCCAAGGATGTGAGTAGGAGCTCGTCGAATAGTCGCATCACGCTCTACCTCTACATCTCTAAGCAAGCTCGGCTCTACCACCTCTGCCGTCTCATGTAAGCACTTCCTCAGATGTGATACATGGAATACATCATGAACACCACTGAGTCTGTCGGGCAACTCCACCCTATATGCCATCCGTCCAATCCTTTCCTTGATAGGAAACGTCCCAACAAACCTCGGTGCTAACTTCCCAACGGATCCGAAGCGAACAACATTTCTCAATGGAGATACCTTAACGAAAACCATATCCCCAACCTCAAACTCAAGATCCGTCCTTCTCTTGTCCGCATAAGATTTTTGCCTATCCTGCGCTGCTTTCATCCTTCTTCGAATCAAGTCAATCTTCTCAGAAGTCTCCCTAACCATATCGGGCCCAAGCAAGATCTTATCCGTAGATTCCCACCAACATGTAGGTGATCGACAAGGCCTTCCATAGAGAGCTTCGAAAGGAGCCATACCAATACTGGACTGAAAGCTGTTATTATATGCGAACTCCACCAATGGAAGATGCTCTTCCCATGTACCTCCAAAATCTAAGATACAAAGCCTCAAAAGGTCTTCTAGAACACGATTCACCCTCTCAGTCTGGCCGTCCGTCTGAGGATGATATGCAGTGCTCAGACACAATTGAGTCCCCACTGCTTCTTGCAAACTTCTCCAGAACTCGCTAGTGAAGATAGGATCTCGATCACTTACTATGCTAGAGGGTACCCCATGTAATCGAACTATCTCTCGAAGATATACTGAAGCTAGCCATGGAGCAGTCCTCTTGCTCTTCACAGGTATGAAATGGGCGCTCTTAGTAAGTCTATCTACCACCACCCAAATTCCTGTATTACCCTTCGTCGACCTGGGTAACCCGTCAATAAAATCCATCGAGACGCTATCCCACTTCCATTGCGGAACCTCCAATGGGTGAAGCAACCCACCTGGTTTCCTTTGCTCCGCCTTCACTTGCTGGCACACCAAACATCGAGCGACATGCTCGGCCACATCTTTCTTCATACCGGCCCAGAAGAAAACCCTCTTCATGTCTTGGTACATCTTATCCCCACCGGGATGAATGGTCATCCTAGAACGGTGTGCGTCATCAAGAATAGCCTTCCTCAAACCCTCGTCTTGCGGTACACAAAGTCTACCGTCTCTACGCAAGCACCCCTTATCATCTAGGGTGTACCTACTCAAATGGCTGGACGACTCCCCCCTTATGAGCTTCTCTACTAACTCAACCAACTGTGGGTCGCCCCTCTGTGCTTCTACAATCCGCCCCAAAAGAGTAGGTCTAACTTCCAAAGAAGTTAGCAAACCGGGTACATAGTCAACAGAAGGTCTGAAATCAAACATCGAGATAAATTCCAAGCTTCGTCGTTCCACGAACAATGGACTCAAGGACAACCTCTTCCTGCTCAAGGCGTCCGCCACCACGTTACCCTTGCCAGGGGTATACGCTATCTCGAAATCATAGGATGCTAAGAACTCCATCCACCTTTGCTGTCTTAAGTTTAAATCCTTCTGAGAGAATAAGTACTTCAATGATTTATGGTCAGTGAACAACTCGAATCTCTCACCAAGAAGATAATGGCGCCAAATCTTAAGCGCAAAAACAATAGCGGCCAACTCTAAATCATGGGTAGGGTAATTCTTCTCATGTGCCCTCAACTGCCTTCCACCATAGGCTATTACCCTTCCCTCTTGCATTAAGACTGCGCCAAGTCCTGTCCCACATGCATCAGTATAGACAACAAATGGCTTGCTCCCATCTGGCAACACTAAAACTGGAGCCGTGGTTAAAGCTCTCTTCAACCGTCGGAATGCATCATCACAATCTACGTCCCATGTGAAAACAAGATTCTTCTTTGTTAAGCGGGTTAATGGGGCTGATATCTTCGCGAAGTCTTTGATGAACTTCCTATAATAACCCGCCAACCCCAAGAAACTTCTTACTTCGGTAGCATTCTTCGGAACCTTCCAATCCTGAATTGATACTACCTTCGCGGGATCCACAGCTATCCCTTCTTTGGAGACCACGTGCCCCAAGAACCGTACTTCCTTCCTCCAGAAGTGACATTTAGAGAATTTAGCCTTAAGGCTATGTGCTCGAAGAGTCTTCAACACTTCCCCAAGATGTAGGGCATGCTCTTCTTCACTTTTAGAAAATACTAAGATATCATCCACAAAGACCACCACAAATTTATTAAGGAACTCCCTGAACACCCTACTCATCAAATCAACAAAGTATGCAGGGGTGTTCGTCAACCCAAATGGCATCACCAGCCACTCATAGAAACCATCCGGAGTTCTAAAGGCAGTCTTGTCTATGCTATCCTCAGCCACCCTCAACTGATGAAACCCCGTGGCTAAGTCCAACTGAGAAAATACTGAAGCGCCAACCAACTGATCGAAAAGATCATCAATCCTCGGCAATGGGTGTCTATTCTTCTTTGTGAGCTTGTTGAGTTCTCTATAGTCTACACAAAGTCTGAGGGACCCATCCGCCTTCGTAGCAAATACTACTGGAGCACCCCACTCCGATATGCTCCGTCTTATGAACCCCTTCTCAAGCAACTCCCCTACTTGCTTATGGAGTTCCCTCCTCTCACGAGGAGCCATGTGGCGCACTGGTAAAGATACCGGTTTAGCATTATCCACTAGATATATTCGGAAGTCAATCTCCCGCTTCGGAGGTAAGCCCTTCACCTCCTCAAACACATCCGGATATTCCCGAACCACTCTAACAGATTGCAAACTCTCGACCGAAGCGTCAAGCGATTCAAGATAACTTAGCATAACAGAGTCCCTGGGATTACAAGAAATCTCGAGAGTGTTACCCAAGCGGGTCATGAGCCTAACAACTCTCCTTTCGCAATCAAGAACGGCACCATTACTGGATAACCAGTCCATGCCCAAAATCAACCCATAGCCCGTGAAGCCCAATACAAAAGCATCACATCTAAACTCAATGCTAAGTATAGAAATCTTCAAACCCAAACATATCATGGACAAATAAGTGGAGCCCCCAATTGGGTTTGAAACAACCAAGGGATCATCTACCAGACTGGTGTCTAAGTGCAGTGACTCAACTAATGATGATGAGATAAACGAATGCGATGCGCCTGAATCAAACAATGTACGGACAGGATGGTCAAATAGAAAAACCAGACTTTCAATGGAAATAGTTCTACCTCTCTCCTGAATCGGTGGAACCGCGAGAGCCTGTACTTGCCCCCTAGCCTGACTCGGTGCCATAAGAGCTTGCACCTGTCCTCCTGAGGTAGATCCCGTCCTTTGCCCTTTCTTAGGGCAATCCTTCACTAAATGTCCTGCTTCGCCACAGTGGAAGCAGCCAGTCTTCTTCTTTTTGCGACAATCCTTGCTTAGGTGGCCAGGTGTCCCACAATTGAAACACTTCTTCTTCTTGCCCTTGCCACCGTTGCCTTTCCCACCTTTGCTTTGTTGTTGTTGCTGAGGTCTCTTTTGATCTCCCTTCTTCTCGGGTGCCTTATTAGCATTAGGACCCTTCTCTTCCTCATACATGAGTGCCATGTCAACTAGCTTCTCAAAGGTGGCCCCCATAGGGATATGAGTCATAGCCAACCCATGCATCGGTTCATTCAAGCCTTTCACGAACCTCAAAGCCTTCTTCTCCGGTGTATTCACCATGTCTAGGCCAAACCTTGCCAATTGATTAAACTTGTTAACATATTCCTTCACCGAGAGATTTCCTTGCTTTAGAGTCAAGAATCTTTCCATATACAAGTTTTCCTCCGCCCTTGAGAGAAACTTTGCCACAAATCTTTGCCTAAAATCCGCCCAAGAGTCAACGGGGCGTTCTCCATTAGTGACCTCCCACCAGAATGAGGCCTCTCCCTTCATTAACCAAGCAGCCAACTTGACTTTCTTCCCTTCTTCCATCTCAAAAATATCTATCAACTCTTCCACCTCCTTAAGCCAATCTCTAGCCTCCACAAAAGTTTCAGATCCTTGAAAAGGTTTCCCTCCCATAGCTTTAAATTCCTTGCAAGTCTTAGCAAAAGTATCCGTGCGAGGAGGAGGGGGAGGAGGAAGATCGGGTGCTACGGTTGGTGGAGGAACATTTGCTGGACCCGTAGTGGTGGCCCTAGCCTCCATCAATCTCCTATACCATACTGGTACCGTCACACCCTCCGGAAGATTAAGATTCTCGGCCATGCTGAAACGAAAAAGGAAAGATTCAAAACGGAGAATTCGAAGGATATAGATATGGCTATTGGGGATTATGCTTTTCTTTCAAAAAAACTTTTCTCTTAAAAGACATATTTTTGAAAATATCTTTTCCAAAAATGTTTTAGAAAAATAGTTTTCTAAAAATTTTATCTGTTCCGGTAACCTTTGCTCTGATACCACGTGTAACACCCCACGCCCGCTATGGTCACTCACTAAGGGAATGCCATAGCATCGGTGGAGTATTTTAGTGAATATAGAACAGAAAAATTACAACAAGACAGATATAATTAGTACTTGAAATTTTAAAATATCATCTCACAACAGCGGAAATAAACATGTCTGGTTACATCATAAAACCCCGATAAAAGTCAAGTACAATATCCATCAAAATAAAGAAGTACATAATCCCACTCTCTCATACAATAGCCATAACAAAAGAAAAGATAACTGGATAACTGGAGCTTTACATCTACCCAAGCTCCTAAAGACTGGAACAGCAATCCGATCAAGCTCTACTACCGCTAGGATCCACCGTAGGACCCGAGGGTTGGGAAAAAGATAAAAACAACGGGGTCAGACATAAGTCTGAGTGAGTCCTATAACTTTAACAATACAATCATTAAAGTAACCAGAGAAGACATAAACTTGACCTACGGTAATATCTGGGGATGAATGGCTACACTAAGCAGCTTGGTAGACTTAGGATAAACTAAGATAACCGTCAGGACGCATCTACCCACCCAAGGATAATTACTAACTGCACCACACCAGTCATTCCTACTTAAAGGTTGATCCCTTCCAAGGACTTAGAAAATTTCCCCAGTAGTTTCGTGTACTCCTAGCCCACTACATAGGTGCCGTCTGCCCCTATCTCCACTAGGTGTACTCAGTAATTCTTACCCAGTAGTTTCGTGTACCCCTACATAGGTGCCGTCTGCCCCTATCTTCATTAGGTGTACCCACTACTCCCCAAGCGATCAGCTCCCTACCGTAGATACCCGTGCTGGTCCCACAGTGGGGTGTATCACTCCCCTAAAGTGGCTACCCAATACTATCAACGGTGCACGGCTTTATATCTACACGATGCAACAACGGCTTATCTACCAGCCCGGGCCCACACACGCATATGAAACCCGTTGGACTTGCGTTGCCACCGCTAACCCGTTTTGGCCTCTTATAATCAAGCCCAATATGCGTGTCCCGTCACTCGACATGGGTCGAGCCCACAAAGATACGTTTGGGATATTGGTTGAAATGGGCCCCCAACAAGCTACCCACCTAAGCTTGTCACATATCTAGTGTATCCCACTTAACCCTTTAATCATGTTTAATTACATGTTTCTCTTGGTTAAGTATTCTAATCGTATTTTCTATTGCCACCCAAGGCAATCCACTAGATTCCACATGCCACCCAAGGCAACCATTAAATTTCCACATGCCACCCAAGGCACCCACTTAACCCCTCATGTCCCACTACATGCTACTATGGTTAAGTGTTTCTTAATTAATTAAGACCGTGATCTCCCATAAAGACCTCCCACATTAGACTGGCTGTTATGACCGCCTGGTTAAGCCGGTAGAATCCGGGCAGTCTTACGTCATAACAGAGTCTAACCTCGTGTCTTTACCTTAATCACGTATTTAATTTATGGCTAAGACCTCTCACATTGGGCTGACATTTGTAGCAACTGGTTAAGCCGGTCGGGTCCGGGCAGTTTTACACTACAAATGAGTCCAACCTCGTGTCTTAGTCGATTAATTACACCTAATTAATCACCCCCATATTAATTATCCCTAATTAATATCAAGTTTTCCATAACATGGGTAGACCTAACTCAATAGGTAAATTCCCATGGGGTAGACCTAACTCAATAGGTAAATTCCCACTTATGGTAATTTATTTTTATGGTATGCTTAATCATACCCAATCATTCATTTATTAACATATTTACCAACCCCATCGTTCCCCACGTAAATCGTTCTCATTTCATGACATAATAAAAGGGGAAGATCCATCACAAATATCATGGGTTTAGCATATAACTTTGTCATGGGTTAAGAGGATGTCAACTTGCATATATGAGCACATATTAACCCAACTACATTTTACCCAAACTTGCATATTATCATACACATGATTTACATAACATGTTGCATATGAGCTTGCATATTATCATACACATATATTGCATAACATGTTGAACTTGCATATAGGCATTCTCATAACTTGCATAACATGTTAAACATGCATTTAAGCATACACATAACTTGCATAAGCATTCACATACTTGCATAAGCATTCACATACTTGCATAAACATGCATAACTTGCATATCATGTCATTTAAGCATATACATATCTTGCATAAGCATTCATATACTCGCATAAGCATGCATAACTTGCATATCACATAAATCTTGCATTTAAACATATACATGACTTGCATAAGTATCCATATACTTGCATAAGCATGCATAACTTGCATATCACATTAAACTTGCATTTAAACATATACTTAACTTGCATAACTCACTTTGTTAAACATGCATAATTCCACTCATTCAATATGCATAAATCCACTTGTTAAGCATGCATAAACCAACTTGTTAAACATGCATAAACCAACTTGTTAAACATGCATAAATTAACTTATTAAGCATGCATAAACCAACTTATTAAGTATGCATAAACATAGAACAACATAGAGTAACATATCATTATAAATGATTCAAACTCACTAATCCGCATTTAAGACCATAAGTCTCATTACACCCAATTTACTTACTTTAACAATTGATGTTAAAGTGATAGAAACTCACCAAACCCAAAATTAACCAACTTATGAAGAGGAATTAGTTGCTAATTATGAAGATGGTGATGATTAGAGAATGATTTGAGAGGGATTAGCTTGCAACTTCCTTCTTAGATTAATGGAGACTCCTTCTAGGATTTAATTTGGCGGCATGAGGCCTTCATTTCTATTTTTAGTATGGATTAAGGTAGGTTTAGGGTGTATTTATAGATTAAGAGAGTGTTTTAGGCCCTTAGATTAACCCTAGATTAATTTAGGTCCGTTAGATTTAGGAAATCTCTAGAACCAAGCCCAGCCCTTAGCCAGAAAACCAGATCTGGTGCACCCAAACTTCTGGCTCGAGACGCCGTGTCGACAGGCAAGTCGACACCCCTGTCGACAGCCCTGTCGACATGGTCAGGGCGGGAGTCTTCCCACCTGGCCCCGCTGGTTCTAATTTAAAATCTGAATTTAAGTTTCCAAATCTGTTTTTAGCTCTAATTTTTCTGCAAACTTCTTTGGGCCATAACCGGGCCATACGGACTCCGATTCTCGAAAACTCGGACTCTATTTCGCGTATTTTTCCGAGACGAACGCAATAACGCAGCCCGTTACCCCCAATTCCCACATCTGAGATTATTTATCCTGTAATTAGTGAATTTTAGTATTAACTAAAATTCGGGGTGTTACAAAAGGATTTTATAAAAGAGAAATTATTTATAAAATCAAAGAAGATTTTATAAAAGGAAATATTTATAAATGGAATATTTATAAATAGGAAATAGAGTTAAAGGAAATAATTTGGGAATAAGATATTATATAAGAGATATTTATTTAGTAAATAAACATGATATAGAATAAAGGAATATTTATTTAGAAAATAAATAGAATAAAGGATTTATTTATTTAGAAAATAAATAGAATAACGGAATATTTATTGGGAAAATAAATAGAGGGGTTAACCGAATCGAGTAAATCGGAAGGAGTTAATCGAACATAGTTAATCAAAATAGAGTTAAGCAAAAATTAGAAACTGACTAGAGATTAATAAGTTGAATGGTTTTCTAAGAATCGATCTGATGTTGGTTTCGGCCTTCGGGGTTTATACTTAGGAAGTTGTTCTCTTATTAGTTTATAGTTAGAGTCTGATAGATGTGGAAGAATAGTGATATGTAATTAAGCCATGGAAATGTTTCCTAGTGTTAATAACGTATATTTTCTAAACATAGAAAATGAGGATATATATATTTATATATATATATATATGTTTGACGATTGGATCGATAATTCCATTTGGAAATAAGATCATTGTGTGTACACAGACATGTTTTCATTTGATAGTTAAATCACCGACTATCAAGGTTTTGACCCTTTTAAAGTTGTTAATATGGAGAGACCGGTTGGATTCTTATCCAAAGAACCACTCCGTATTGGCATAAGCGTTGCGAATCATATATGCCAAAGAAATTTGAAGACGGAGTAAAGTGCAAGGGCTGTTGTATAAGTCCTAGGTAGAGATTGCCTAGGATGGATGTACTGAATAGTGCCTTCGGTTTCGTTCCGTCCCAGTACGAACGTATATGGACGAGTGTCTGACAGAGTATTTCCAATGATCGAATATGTTGGTCTGTATAAATATATATGGTGGCAACGGATTTATTCCCTTAGTATAATATCCAGAATATTTATGCAGATCAATTAGTGATTAACGGATCTAATAATGTGGCATTCAAAGCGATCGTGTTATCAATAAATGGAAAGAAATCGTAGCCTCTGGCCTCAATAACAGGGAAATGACAAAAATCGGGCTGGCAGCATGGCTATGTAGGTCGCACCTATTAGGGTGTATAATCACCTGATCTAGAGTTTCATTCACTTCTAAAAATCTATTGTCGATGCCGCCCCATTCGGGAAACGGTTGCTGATCCCAACCGTTGGTGATATACATTTGATACACTCAAGCGAAATGAGTGGTCGGTCATGTGTGGCCGGGTTGCAAGATGTTCTTGTTGAACCCAGTGTATTCCTCTCTAGAGGTACACTAGCGAAAGGTGGTTCCATACCTTGTCATAGTTGGAAATCCATTACCCAATATGTGCTTGCGGTTTTGATTGTATACTATATATGCAGAACGTGAGATGAAAGCGTTTCTGCTAGATGATTATTATATTGTGTTTGATAGACATTAATATAATATCAAAAGGTTTTTGATATAAAGATATTTTGGGTTCTCATAAGGGAAAACCCCGTTCCATTATACGATGTGGTCTTATGAGATATCGTTTACTTGTTCAAACTGATTTAAACTGTTTTACTCATACCAGTCCCATGACTGACCCGGAGTTTATTTTGTTTTGTTTTCCCTAAACTCTTGGGTGCCCAATTTTGTACGGGCAGTCAAGTAGTCAGGAATTTACAGATATACTTGGAGAGCTTGGAGCAGGAGGCTTCAGGATTATATAGCTATAGTTATTTCTGCTGTGTTGTAAGTGTTGTACTCTGATAATGTTATTGTATACATATACTGATTTTATTTCAAGGATATGTTATCTATTATATGTTGTTCATTCCGCTGTGCGATTCGTGTTACTCTGACGTTGTGTTCTTGTTCTTCTTCTATTCTATGTTTCTATCTTATCTATTTCCACCCTCTAATTTGTTTCATTAACTACCGGTATTTTACGATGTTTGGTTAGTCATCATTGAGTTTATGGCGAAAACCAAAGTCGACAAAAACCGGGTCGTTACAATATGTTTATTCGTTCCACTGTGAGATTCGTGTTTACTCTGATGTTGTTGTTGTGTTCTTCTTCCTCTTCTATTCTAATTTTCTATTTTATCTATTTCTCACCCTCTAACTTCTTTCTATTAATGATCTGGAATGTTCGATGCCTGAATGATTGACATGGGTTTTATGTTGATTTTCTGGGTCGAAAATCTTGGTTCGTTATAGTGGTGATAGAGCTGAAGGTTAAGTGATTACCTTGGCTCTGTGGCGTGACTCAGTAGAGATGGGGTTAGTAATGCCCTAGCTTGAGTTGAATGTATATATACAAGAGAACGTATTTGTAGATTTTATAAAAATTGTTTTATATTGTGGAGATTTATTGGTAGAGTTGTTTATGAGTTCTAGTCGATCAGTTTGATCCACTGTATCGGTAGGAGTTTCTAAACACTTGAATACGATGAGCCGACGCAACATGTTTTGAACGAAATAATTTTTTCCAAATTATATTTTGATATAAAGGATGTATATCGGATGTGTTGGTTGTTATATTAATCGAATAAGATTAAAATTTAGATGGTTATGCATTTATTACCAAATAAAATTCATATAAGTATTATGAAATGTATTAAAGCTGGTTTTAACCTAGAATTGGAATTAAAAACTTTGAACACTTGGAAAAGTGTTGGTAAATGGATTTGGATTAAATATATGAGAATTTTAAAATCCTGGCAGATTTTAAATTGTTTTACAAGCATTGTGAATGGTATTTTGAAATTTATTTCAAAATGGAGGTGTTTAAGAGTATGAGTTTTGAAAAGTGATACAGTATTAAACTCACTTCGGTCGTTGGAAAATAATTCCGATGATGATCCGGACATCATCGGTGTTCATTTTCGAGTTTCTAAGTGATGGATTACTACCAAAGATTTTTTTTTAATTGTTTTGTGGAAAAACTAGTCGTTTTGAATATTGAAAAAGGGATATTTGATTTGAGAAAAGCAAAGTTTTTTAAAATTCTCAGGGAAAGATTGTTTGAATTAGAAACAAATTTAAATAGATATTTGTGAAAGCAAATAAAATTGAAACCAGTTAAGTGGAAACTGAATTGAAATAGAAAATATCGAGTAAAATTGGATTGTGAGATAGGAATTTGGAATTATGTTGAATTGATAAGTTAAGAATTGGAATCAAGAATGAAACTCGAGTTTGAAGTGAGATTTGGTTTGGATATAAGCGAATAGCTGTGTTGAGGATAAAAACTGATTGGAGTTTGATTGGGATGACATCGGTATATGCTGAATTGATAGCAGATGGAAAGGATATAATGATATACCCGACAAAAGGGTACAAGTTTATATTTTATATTCGGTATGAGGTTTTTATGAGCTGAATTGGCAAGCTGCTTGGCTATTTGATTTTCTTTTGGATTGAAAGAGGCCTAGAGAGGCGAGTTGTAGTTGTACCGATTGAGCCGTACAAAAGAGACGTTGGCGAATTTTTTTCGAAAATTTTAAGTGTTCAAAAATTTTAGAAAATTTTCGTTAGTCGAAATTACTTAATATTTTGATTGAAAAAGATTGGTTCAGTTGAAACTGTAGTTAACAAGTAAACCAATAGATTTTTTATCTAGTTAGTAGGGTTGGTAGCATTTTTCAAGCTTAGTAATTTCGGGGACGAAATTCTTTTAAAGGGGGAAGAATGTAACGTCCCGTATTTTTAACGGTCAATTAATTTATTTATTTGTTTAAATAATGGTTTTGTAATTTTAAATGACTTGAATTAAATTAAATTGAATATTTTATTAATATAATTAATAGTATAATATATTTAATTCTGTAATAATCGAAAATAGTAGAATTGGCAATATTGTGTGAATGGGATAGTATAAGAGATTTGGTTAAGTTTAGATTCGAATTTTTATAGCGAATTTATTTATAATAACGAATTTGAATGTATTAATTATATTATAATTATAATCGAGCTCGTAGTGGCATGGTAGTTCATAATATTTAGTTTTGAACTTCAATTGAATATACATAATCCGTTTTAAGTCGGATTTCTGTGAAACAAGAAACGCTCGAATCTGTGGAAGGATATTTTTCTAACAAAAGAGAAAAATCGAGTTTTTGTCTTGTAGATTTTAAGTTATGTCCAAATCAAATTTCATAATAGTCGCTATGGAATTCGTTTATAAATTATAACGACTTATATTATAAATGGATTTTTTTTATAAATGGAATATCGATTTAACTTGGATTTGAGAATACCGAGTTATTAATCCAAGTGTGTTTATTTTATAACTGTATGGTATTTTATGAGAATATATACGATAATATTAATTTATTAATATTAAATTAAATATGTTTTAAATATATTAATATTTAATTGGTTTATTTAGAGCCTTAAAAAAATAATCATTTTTGCAAACGACCTCCGTTTTCGATGAAATTAATTTTGTTGGATCCGGAATATTAAATTATTGTTAAATTTCAATTTTTGTGATTTTTGGAGTTAGTATGTGGCAGTGCGGAATTTTAATATGAAATACAATCGATAATTTGACTTTAAAAATACGCTGGATGAGCAAACAGACTCGGAATTCAACGAAACAAGTTTCGTTGGGTCCGTAATGTCGAACTGTAGTTATATGTTCATTTTCGTCGAATTTCGGTATCATATGTGATCATAGGATTTTTTAAAAGACGAATACAAATAGCGATGAGAATATAAATTAATATAAAAATATACGAAGCTTCTGAGAGAAGCCAACCTATCCTATGAATACCCTAACTTATCCTTAACCCTAGAAATTTTCCTTTCTACAGTCAAACGTCTTTTTACTCCGCTAGTTTCTTTACTCCAAACATGGAAATCGATGTTCAAAAATTTCTAGAAAATCTAATAAAAATCTCTAATATAGGTATATATGGATTCGTATGGTACTTCTCTATAATCAAGTACCATTTTTCGTTGCTTCCATGCATCTTTTCTGATGCACGAATTGTACCGTAATAGCTACGGTTCGAGTAATTCATGAATTGAAGTAGTGCTATGCGATTTGAAGATCGTAACTGAGTTTATGGGGAGTAGTAGCACTTGCGTGCAAATTCTGGATTGATTAGAAGTGAAAGGGTGTCGATCGATGATGTACAGTATGCGTGAAATCCCTGAAGTTGCAACGAGCAGATGAAGACCAAGATGGATGAAACTGGTATGGAGAGGAAGGATTTTTGAAGAGAAATATGATGGTGAGATTTTTTTTTGAAAAGGTTAAGTAGAATGGGAGATTTGTGGATGGAAAAAAACTTGTGTGAATTGCCGTTTGTATAAGCAGGTTACGGGATTTCCTGGAATGGGAGAAGGAGATCAGTGGACGCAGACTTGAGGGTGTTGGGCCGGAATATTAAATTGGTAAAGCCCAAATAGTATTTAATCTAAATAATGTATTAACTTTTATTTATAATATCTTGGACATACGACATCAGAATTCAGCGAAACAAGATCCGTTGGGATCGTATGGATGAGGGCTACACCGTGGAACTGATTCAGAGTGAATTGGAGCTCGTTACAATTTATAGCGAAATAAATTTACTGATCTGAATCAACGACAGTTTATCGTTATTTAACGATAAACGTCCAAAGTGAGTAGAACTTACTAACTCTGTCTAGTTTATATTTTTATAACATATTTTTAGAATTGATAAATAATGGTTGATTGTTGTGTGTTGATTGTCTGGATGAACTGCTAATTAAATGATTGAGATTATTGATCAAGTTATATATATATATATATCGTTAATTAAATATTGATTATGTTTATCATAATATCGTATATAGATATGAAATAGATGTTATTTATGTCGTTTAACATCTGTGAATGCAGGGAAACAGGTTGGAGGGATCCAACTGGATTCCTCAACATTTATGTAATTGTTTTTCATATATTGTGATATATGATTCGATATATAATTTGTTATTGATTATATGTGTTTGGATGATACTAGTGTTGTATTTTAAATAACATAAGAAATATTAGAATATAAAAAAGGAATTTTTGAAATGGATATTAAATTTAAAATTATATAAAATCAGTAGACTTTATAAAAGGAATTATTTGGAAAATTAATATAAAAATAAAAAGAAAGAAATGGCGAGATATAAAAGAACTATGAGATATGGATTTAAAGTATATTTTAAATAGAATTTATTTTAACAGATAGATTAAGAAGATTAATTTATAAATAATGTTTTATAAATTAAATAAAATATTTATCATTTGTTAAATGGTGTATATAAGTCTGAATTTATATAGAGAAGTAAAAATCATTTTCAACACCGTTATTTGAAATTAAATGTGAACGTAGCAGTTATAAAGGAATTTTCAATGAGATTATAAGTGTTGAAAATAAAATAAGATTTTTACGAATAATTCTATAATAAAAGTATAAATAGAATTTGGGTTTGAGATATTGTTTTTAAATTGCGAAATCAAACTGTTTGGTTTGTATAAAAGGAATGTTATTCACATTCGATGTGAAAAATGGATTAAAATAAATATTTTGCAAATAATAATATTTATAAAGGAATTTGGGGTTTGAAATAGGAATTTAAATGGAATTACTGAAATTAGAAACTGACTGGAAATTAGTTGAGTTGGATGGCTTTCTAAGTATCGATCTGTTGTTGGTTTCAGCCTTCCGGGTTTATACTTAGGAAGTTGTTGTCTTACTAATTTACAGTTAGAGACTGATAGATGTGGGAGGATAGTGATGCTTGAATAAGGGATGGAAATGTTTTCCAATATTAATAATTTTTATTTTCTAAATTTAGAAAATAAGAATTTTTGTACATATGGAAATGGGAAAATGAATAAATTAATGACAAATTAATTGAAAGGGAAAAATGTTGATTGATGGTTGATTGATAAAATTTCTATTTGGAAATAAGATCGTTGTGTGTATAAATGTTTTCCTTTTGATAGTTAAATAATCGACGATCGAAGATTTGACCATTTTTCCGTCGTCAATACGGAGAGACCGAAATCAGATTTATTATCTAAAAACCACTCTGTATGGGCATTAGTGTTGCGAATCAAATATGATGGAGAAAATTGAAGACGGAGTTTATGCAAGGGCTGTTCTGAAAAATCCTAGGTAGAAATTGCCTAAGATGGGTTTACAGAATAGTGCCTTCGGCTTGTCCAGTCCCAGGACAACTTGTATGGAAGAATGTCTGATGGAGTATATCTAATAGATCGCGTAAGTTGATCTCTTCAAACGTATTTACGTTTGGTGGCGGGGTAATTCGTTTCTCTTAGCTGTATACTCGTGGTATTTTTGGAGAAATCAATTTGTGATTTGGCGGGTATGATGATGTGACATTCAAAGTAAATAAAGGTGTAATCTGTACGTTATGACCTCTAGCCTCACAACCGGGAAATGGTATAAAATCGGGTAGGTCGCATGGCTAAGTGGGTAGCTGTCGGTTAGGGTGTATTGTTACCTGATCTAGAGAAAATCCTTTTTCTTCTATAAATCTACTTTGATGTTGTCCCTTCGGGAAACGGTTGCTGATCCCAACCATTGATGATAATACATTCGGTACACTCAAGCGAAATGAGTGACCGCTCATGTTTAGCCTGGGTTACAAGACGTTCTTGTTGAACCCGGTGTATTCCTCTCTAGAGATACACTATCGAAAGGTGGTCTCATACCTTGCCCGTTGGAATCCATTACCCAACAAGAGCCTGCGGTTTTTAATTATATATTATATATGTGGAGCGTGAGATGAAAAAATTCCACTAGATTGTTGATTATTTGATTTAGACACTATTATAATATCAGAAGAGATTTGATATAAAGAATATTTTGGTTTGTCATAAGGTAAAAACCATCCATTTTATGTGTGGATCGGTTTTACGATTATCCTTTCTTCAAAAGGATTTTTAAAGTTAAACCAAGTGGTTGGAGTTTACTTACACTAGTCCCTTGACTGATCCAGAGTTTATTTTATTTTGTTTTCCCTAAACTCTTGGGTGCCCAATTTTGAACGGGCAGTCAAGTAGTCAGGATTTTACAGATACTTGGAGGGCTAGAGTAGGAGGCTTCAGGAATATATAGCTATTGTTTATTTCCGTTGTGTTGTAAGTGTTGTTCCCCGATGATGATATTATATACAGATACTGTTTTTTTTCAAAGTTATGTTACATAATATATTTATTCGTTCCGCTGTGAGATTCGTGTTTACCCTGATGTTGTTGTTATGTTCTTCTTCCTTTTCTATTCTAATTTTCTATCTTATCTATTTCTTACGCTCTAACTTCTTTCTATTAATGATCTGGAATGTTCGATGCCTGAATAATTAACATGGGTTTTATGTTGATTTTCTGGGTCGAAAATCCCGGTTCGTTACATTTGCACTTACTACGCTGGCAATGAATGTCTACGTTGTTTTGATTATTAGATTTAGGAAATCTAATAAAATCATTGACATCATTACAAAAATGTTCCTTTGTTGATCCTTTCATACCAGTCCAAGATTCATACATCCAACCACGATCGAGAAAATAATCGAACATTTTCCCGATTTGCAAAAAAGTTAGAAAATTCGATAAAATGCTTTATATTAATTGAAGCCTTGTAAAATTTCATTTATAACTACTTCGATTTTTTTTGTTTATTAGTTTGTTGCTTTTTACTTTGACGACCAGTCATCCTACTTCCCATTACAAATATAATAACGTAATCACATTTTTAAATCATTTCAGGTTAAATGATTCAACAAAATTTTCGTAGCACTTCCCTTGGTCCCTGTATCATACACAAATGCTTGTACAAAGGGAACAAAAAGGAAGTACCATCAAAATTTTGTTAATCGTTTAAACTGAACTAATTTATAAAATATGCTTACATTATTGTATTTGTAACATGTCAAATACTGTCCCAACAAATATTGTATCAGATGAATATAGATTTCTGTTATGTGTAAATCGAATATCCATATAATGTTCATATACAATACTTGTCAGACCAAAGATCTCTAAGGGGTTCACATAAGTAAAACACATTTTATAATTTCTATTTTATCGCTACATTATATTTTTTAATACGTTCAATAAATATTTGTTAACTATAGTTTCAATTTTAAAATGTACTATAACTTCCATGTAACTATAATATATTCCTCTAGAATATTTATTATTGTTATGCTCATTTCAAAATTTTATAATTCATTCAACTATTTATACATTTTACTTAATATATTCGAAATATTAACACGTAATTTAAAATTTAGCCAAATATGCCAAGTTTTAAATTACAATTTTTTTGTAAAAAAAATCAAAAGCTAGCACTTTTAATAAATTAAATTATAATTATTTTAACTTATGCTAATACATACAACTAACACACGCTAGCAATTTTATTATAGTACACATATTTTTGCCTAAACGACGACATACATTGTTTACAGTTTAACAAGTATTCGCACAAACTTATCAATAAACATGTTAATAAATAGTACACGCTAATTTTCAAATCGCACAACCAATCAATAATTCTACATCAACTAACACAAAATTATCATGACAACACTATGCGATAATCATCGTTTTCAACCTCCTAATAAACTACATTCACTCCCAATCAACCTACAACATAATCATCATCATATGTATCCCACATGACAACCAATTTCAAACCCATAAACAACCAATTTTCAAACCCATAAACTTGCAACAAAACCCTAGAATTAACCCTAATTAAACATAAAATAGGGTTACAAGACATACCAACACGAAATTAGATGCTTGCAGGCGTGTTTGGATGCTTGGAGTACTGCAGCGATGGAGGGGCGACCGATCGGGGTTTTGGATATTGATTTAGGAATAAATTGAATGAGAAAGAAGAAGCAACGACTGTTGTTTGTATCAGCAGACCATGCGACAACTTGCAATGGCTGCTTTTTTAGCCATTGCTAGCCGTTGCAATGCCTTATCGCAATAAGAAGTGCATCTTGTTGTGAGAAGTGAAATTGGTAACAGATTTTCAGAGAATAGGATATTCCAACATAGGAAATACTTTGTAGATGATAAAGTCGTACATTATAGTTCTTAATCAACAATCATATAGGCTAGAAAGAAATAAATCATAGCTAATTTCATAGATATTCATCCTGATATAAGTATATTAGTTGGCATAGACTATTGTACCAAAAATAATTCTTGACTTTACAAAGAAATTTGGTGTTAACAGCGTTGATCTTTAGTGTAGTCAAAACTACAACGATTAAAAGCAAAATGACTTGTTACTGTGAAAATATTTAAAAGAACATTAGTTTTAAATGCTAGTATGGAAGCACATATTTACTTTTCTAGTAGGGGTGAGAAATATTCGATTCAAACTAAATTAACCGACCAAACTGGTTCATTTCGGTCGGTTCGGTTTTAAAACTAAGTCGGTTTGAAATTTTCTATTTTGGTTATCGGTTTAACCGAACTAACCGAACTTTTAATTTATTATCTAAATTTACATTGTTGTAGTAACTTAAATAATTAGTTTGTTTATATAGTACAAAAGCATTTGTTGCTAATAGATCAGATCTTATCATAAACATAAAAAAATACTATATAAAATTTCTCCGAACATGAATTTATATTTTACTTTGAGTGAATCCATCATTTGAGTAATAATACTTCCTTCAAGTTCGTTAAATCGGTTACCGACCGAATTAACCGAAATTAATTCGGTTCGGTTCGGTTTGGAAAATTTTCAGTTCCAGTTCAATTTGAATTTTTTTACCTTCAAACCAACTGAACTGACCGGAGGTTCATCCCTATTTTCTAGTAGTATTTCAATTGCAACTTTAACTCTCTAAAGCTATATTTCATCATAACAATAGCTGCGAACTGTTTGGCTCCAACATGACTTTTGTTCTCATTTTTAAACATAATTGATTGGCGAATGACAATTCTCATAGGCATAATTTATATGCATGTCTGTGCTATAATAATCCCGAGTCTGTTTATGTAATGCACTCGTGACAGATAAGATATAGAACCAAAATATGTGTCCCTGCATCACACATTCTCTTATGATGACGACACCTACAGTCTATTTTCTTTTTCAAATAAAGTGTGGTTCTAAATCAAATTAATTTTCTCAAGCTTGCCTGGGTCGAAAGAAAAAAAATGAAGTGGATTTAAGTTATTGTTAAAGAAAACCCGAATTAAGAAAGAAAATGATTAATGCTTTATTTATAGAAGGACTTTGATTTTGATTTGAGGAGTGCGACAAAGATTTTGATTTGGGGAGCATGGCTTTGGTTGGCGGAGCATTGCTTCGAATTATAGAAGCAAGAGCACCATTTGGATTCTGATTTGTTGAAGACAGTGTATTCTAGGGTACAGAAGAAAGTTAGCTTTACATAGGTTTTTAAATGGCCGAGGCTTTATATTTTAGTTGTACCAGTTATTAATATACTTGATTTTTTTTATTCTAAATGAAACACTGTGGACTTTATTGATTTGAAAGTGGTGTTATTTTAGAGATCAAACTGTCTTTGTTCATGTTATATACAAATTTGTGGTTTTTTATGATCTATTCATATAAAAAGTGTTTCAAAAGGTGACGAAACCCGGAATCGGAATTGAGCAGAATCTCCAAAAAGTAACTAATGTTTTGAAAATTTTACTGGCCATTACGGTACTTACAATTGGAATTTTGAATAAAAATAAACCAGAAATGTGTATGTGCATATGTATGTGTGTATTCATCAACCTCAACTTCTTGAAAACAAGATTTTTTTAAATTTGCAATTTCTTGTAAATATCATTTTAATTTTTATAATTTTAAATTTTTTTGATGATTCTTTTGTTACAAAAATACATGTGACTCGAAATAATTTTTTGAAATACTTAATTCATGATTATGACAATATTAACTGTTACCGTGTTTTTCCGAGAACCCCAACACAATTAGATTTTAGTAGAGATATGAAGTTAAAAGAACTAGTCATTTCCGCCAAACAAATTTTTTTTTTGTCCACCAAAAGATCAAAATGAAAAAAAAAATCTAAAAATCGAGAACCAATTAGTTATAGCTACTACTAACCAACATAAAAGTAGAGATATATTTACTAATATATTTCCTAATAAATCATCCATGAATATATATATATATATATATATATATATATTTGTTAATATATATTTATCTAGTAATCGAAGATATTTTAGAGAAATATATGCATAAATAACTATCCGTAAATCAAAAGCGTTTTCCTACTCTTCTGTAATGAACTCATCAACATTGACGCTTGTGATTCATCACTAATATAGTAATTTATGACAGTCGATTGATTCATAGTTGCTTAAAAAACATTAAAATGCTCTTAAATTGACCCGCATTTCTTAAGCTTAAATTCATCAAACTTCCCATGAAAAGAGCCTTGTTGGTTGTAGGTTTTTTTTCATAGATTTCTTCCAAATCCTTTTATATTTCATAAGCATGTGATTCATTAGCAGCAATATGAAACACTAAGTTCTTCAAAAAAAACACCGAATAGCCGCCACATCGATTCTGTCCAATGTCTCTCATTTTGTTTCAGGTAAATTGTTAGGTTTCTCTCATTTGTTCTCTAATGTTGGTAAAGATTGTTGAAATATAGAAAATGTTGCATCTTCATCTTCCCTAACCTCCAATTTATTTCATTAAGATTCTTCACACTTATTTCCTTTATCACCAAACTCTTCAAAAAAAATGTAGTAGGCTTTGATACCAGCTGTTAGCTCATTTTTCCGAGGATATCTATATAATTCTGAAAGGCAAAGCGAAACTTTTATTTACATAAACACAAATTACATGAGTTCAAAATAACAAATCAACAAAAGTGCATTTACAAATCCAAAATTTTTAGCATTGATCTATGAATTTGAGTATACAGTTGATCAGTGTTCAAGCTACCATTTCCAAAGATGCGATTATTACGCTCCTTCCATACCGCAGAAATGAATTTCTTGAGAAGTTTGAGTAGAACACAAGTTTTCTTAGTTTTCCATCGTGTTGCCTTAAAGATGTTGAACCATTCTATATCGCTTGATGTCGAGGGTCTATGAAAGCCACCTATAGCCAACAGCCTCCACCAAATTAAATGCACATAAGAACATTCGAAGAACAGATGTGTATTGGTTTCGGGCGAATTATTACATAGAACACAGGTGTCATTTTCAAGTATACCAAAGGAGAACAGCTTATTTCTGGTATTGAGCGCATTTGCCATTACCTTCCAAAGGAGCAAATTGTCTTTCGCCGAGCTTCCACAGTTCCATATTCGCGAGTGCCATGGAAAATAAGGTTTGGGTGGAGAAAGCAGCTTGTAAACAGTTCTGATCGAATGTTCCTTACCCATCCAAAGCAATGAATTGTCTGAAGGAAATCTATAATGATCAGTAATATGATTCCAAAGCGCTCTCAAAGACGAAGAGCTACTATATGGAAGATGAATAGTGCCATCATGAAAGTAGTCACCCACAGTTGCCGAATAGGGAATACCAGAGGTGAAAATGATATTTTCCTCCACTAAATCACTCAAAAATAAACCTGAACATGCCCAAGGACTATGCCAGAAAGATAAATTAGCAATGTTCCGATAATTACATTGTACAAGATGCCTAAAGGTTTCTCTTAGCTTTAGAATGGATCTCCAGCTCCAATTGCAAGATTGAGGTATCGACAATGACCAAAAATTCTTCCTTCCAATAAGATTGACATGAACCCACTTAGCCCAAAGACCTTTGTTTACTGCAAATAGTTTGTCATAGTACGAAGACATAGCCGCACGATTCCATTGATAAATATTGACGATGCCAAGCCCACCATATTTTTGTCATCATATAACTTGTGAAAAGAAAATGGTATTATTTTTTTAGAGAAAGGATCCCCATGCCATAGGAAATTATTCATCGCACTTGTGATCATATCAATTAACTTGGTTGGAAGAATGTAGTGCCTCATCCAGTAATTGGTCATAGCAGTGACAATAGATTGGATAATAGTTAATCTTCCTGCTTGCGATAAACTACAATTCGGCCATTGTTGAAGTTTAGATATGATCTTTTCATAGAGAGGAAGGCAATGTTGTTTGGTTATTCTGGAGCAAATGAGAGGCATTCCAAGGTATGATGCATTGTGGGGCAATTCAGCAAGTCCAGAACTATCAATAATGAACATTTTTTCAGGTGTAGGTAAACCAGCAATTAAAATATGCGATTTTCCCATATTGATTTGCAGCCCAGTGATTCTGAAAAAACTATCAAGAGTATCAAAGATGCAATTAATATTCTGAATGGTAGGCTTTGTAAAAATGATTAAATCATCCGCAAATAGGAGATGGGTAATAAGTGGATTTTTGCATTTAGGATGAGTTTGCAGCCTTCCATTATTAACTTGCTCCAAAAACATAGAATTCAACAACTCCATAGTGATAATAAAAAGATATGGTGAAATTGGATCTCCCTGTCTCACTCCTCTAGTGCCTTTGAAAAAACCATGTAATCTCCCATTTCTTGAGATAGAATAATAAGGCGACGATATACATGTGTAAATCCACGCAATGAAAGGAAGAGGGAAATTCATACGAGACAATATAGCTAAAATGGAGTGCCATGATAATGAATCAAAAGCTTTCCTAATATCCAATTTGAGCATGCAACGTGGAGAAATATTATTCCTATTATAACCATATAACAACTCCTGAGTAATCAGAATGTTGTCACTGATACTCCTACCCTTGACATAAGCCGATTGATTTTCAGAGATAATGTATGGAATCACACGTTGCAGTCGATTTGCCAAAATCTTAGAGACAATCTTGTATAAAATGTTACAACATGAAATAGGCCTGTAGTCTGAAACTGAGATTGGATTATCAGTCTTTGGGATTAAGGCAATTGCAGTAGCGGATAAACTTTTTGGCAACTGATTATGAAAGAAGAAGAACTTGATTGCCTTGATAATATCGACACCAATTATAGACCAACACTGTTGAATGAAAAAGGCGTTGAAACCATCAGGCCCACCACAGCTGTCAGCATCAAGGCTAAAGACTGCATCCTTGATTTCTTCACTTGTTATTTCACGAATTATGTTGTTTGACTGGTCTGAAGAAAGGAAAGGCAAAGTAACATTACACAGTGATTGCACATTGATATTACGCAGATTTGGAGGAGCAAGAATAGACGAGAAATAGTCCACAAACGCTTTATTGATACCGTCCTCTGATGAATGAATAACACCAAATTGGTCCTTGACCATATGAATAGTATTACTGAATTTCCCAATCTTAATCGAGTGATGAAAAAGTTTGGTGTTTCTGTCATAATCTTTCTCTCTTTTTAAAAAAGAACATTGTCGTGATGCTTGAAGTTCATAATTGAGTGCATCCTGTAATCTTTTTTGCAGTGTATACTCTTCACGTAGCAATTGAGAATTAAGAGGACTGTGACATAATTGTTCCTGCACATTTGCCAATGCGAGTCTTATATTGGATGACTGTTTCGAGCCAGATCCAAACGTGAATGCTGACCAAGCTTTGAGTGATAGTTTGAGTAACTTAAACTTGCATAAAACTTTTTCCAAAGGGGTACCAGGAAAATGCTGAGACCAAGCCTGCAAAAGAACAGTAGAAAAATCGACATGTTTAGTCCAGAAATTAAAAAATTTGAAAGAAGAATTACCACTGCTAATAGGATGATCCAATCCCCAATGGAAAAGCAAAGGACAATGATCGGAAAGAGAGGGGTTGAGAGCTTGATAAAATGAATGAGGCCAAAGTTGAATGAATTGAAAGTTGGCGAATATATGATCTAGCTTGCAGCGAGTGTGATAACCAGACTGACTCTTTTTGAACCATGTGAAATCGAAGCCGTAATAAGTAATCGGTGTAAGGCAAGACTGAATTAAAGCATGATTGAGTGGTGCTATGTCTTTGACAGAAAGGGAAACTCCACCTAATTTATGGCAGGATGAAAACATGCAGTTAAAATCACCGCCTATCAACCAAGGATTAGAAGAGACATTCAAGGATGGAAGGTAGTCTAGAAAAACTTGACGAAGAGAAGAAGAATTCTGAGCATAAATAGAAGTAAGGAAGAATGAAGATTTCGATGGTAAATGAATGCATTGGAAGTGCAAGAATTGATCCGAAGAACTGATTTTGGTTAAATGAAAAAAGGAGGGATTCCAAAGAGTTAGAAGATGACCATAAGGAGCATCAGCAATGTTATGATCAAAATGCCATTTTGGACAAATAAAAGAAGCGACTTTAGCCGTAAGATTGATGTCCAATTTTGTTTCAGAAAGACACATAACTTGAACCTTGTTTTCACGAATAAAAGTTTTGACTTCACTTTGCTTAGAGGCTAAATGTAAACCTCGAATATTCCAGAACGCAATATGAGGATTCATCATTGGGTAATAGGATTAATGGGGTGTTTCCTGGTATGGCACTTGGAAGGGTTTTTAAGGTTTGACAGTGGCAAGGTTTCATCAATAGAAAAATCTTTTCCTTCATTCAAGTCTGTCGTATCATTTGCATTCTGAGTTTTTTCCTTTTTTCCTCTCTTACCCTTTTTACTGCTATGGGACATGATATGTTCAGCTGGAGAAGATTGGGTTGACATCATTGGAGGCGGTAGAGAAATGTGAGGTGGCAAGGCTAAGTGAGAGTACGGAGATGAAGCAGAGGAGTTAAGCTTGCGACTGAGCTTAGAATTGGGATCGACATTGAAAGTTAAGGAAGGATCTGGTGGCGATCTGGATGATTGAGGAGATGATGAAGTAATTGCAAGGTCAAGGCCACGTGAAGAGGACGTGTTGAACGAATTAGGATCCAAGGCTAAATTGTCCAGAACAGCGAATTTGTTGTGAAGTTGTAAGTCATCATGTCCAATGTCATTGTCTACAACGATTTGTTTTCCTTTTTTCGAGAGAGCAGCGGCTGCCTTGCTTGGGGATTTAGCTGCTTTAATAGCTGAATTATCCACTTCAGTGTTTAACAATTGTAAATAATCACATTGCTCATGAACTCTACCATTCAAGTCAATGATCATCACTGTATTCCCTCTGTCCTACAATTCCGCACTTTTATCAATCTGGTTATTTGCGCACGTACCAATCTGTTCCACTTGTTTATTATCCAGTGATGTTTTTTCCTCTTGCTGCATTTCCGAATTCACTTTTCTGACCCAAACTTGTTTCTTTTTGTTAATAGCTTCCTTCCAAGCATTATTGTTGAATGATTTGTCATTAGTCCTCCGATAATACTTGCCATATTTCAATTCATTTTGTGCAGCATGGTAATCATCTTCCAAGTCTTCCTTGCATTCGTTGTGCTCACAGTCTAAAGTGGAGTGACCAAATATTTTGCATATAGTACATATTGAGGGTCTCCAGTCATAAGCTACCTTAACTGAAGGGCAGTTCACACCCAGTTCCTCGATTTCAATGGTGTCTGGCAGTTCAAAATCTGGGCTTATTTCTACTAGAGCTTTAGCGTATTTAAATCGCTGCATTTTTTCCGTGCTTTCATCAAAACAGATCAAACGACCAATATGGCACACGAGCCAATTTATTCCATAAAGTGTCCACAAAATAAGGGGTATCCGATGTAAATGGATCCAGATGGGTACCTTTCTAATCTGCGACTGAGAACTGCCATTCGAAGGATCCCATTTAGTGATTATAAACATTCGACCTCGAATGAAGATTGGATCAACATGTAAGATCTTTGCTTTGTCCTGTTCATTTGAGAATTTGAAGAAGAAATTAAATCCATCTGATTTGCTGTCTACTTCGCCATTAAGCCTCCAGTATTTACGTAGGAAATTCACGACCGTGGAGTATGATAGCGTACCATCTAGGAAAAAACTAACTACGTACTCACTCCAGAACTTCATACCCTCTTGCTTGACTAAATCAGAGATTTTTCTCTTAGAGGCATCTCTTGGGACTTCAAACTGAATGGGTGTGAATTTGCCAGCGTTACGAGGTAATGATTTGAATAGCGACGCAAAATCAGATTTGATAGTTGAGGGGTTTTGTTTGCTAGATTCAGTGGGGATTACTCTTGATGCCGATGTAATGCTTGTAGAAACGTTCATGTGAGAGTTTACATTAGGTGCGGAATTGCCATGATTATTCGGCAAGGAAGGATCCTGAGATGGGATAGAGTTAAAACCGACAGCAGATCCATGCTTCAAAAGATTAAGATTGGGATCGGAAGCTGAAGAATGGCTAGAGGCCTTTTGCGAGTTAAGGATTGGATTTGTGGATGGGATTAGATCTGGATCTGAAGAATTAGCAGATTGAGGCTGATTGTCAAAGGAGGAATTGGATCGAATCGGATTGACAGATGGGGGAATCACTGATGGAAGGGGATCGGGCGGACGAGAAGGGAGAGGTGGGAAGGCCAATTCGAAGTTGAAAGAAGAAGCGGATGGGGATGAGGAGGACGCCATTAGCAATGGTCATTAACAACTTGGCTGTGACGCTGGCAAATATCTTCAAGAAAAATATATTAAAATAAAATAAAAAACCCTTTAAAATAACCAAAATTTTAGAAGAAACATAAAATAAAAAACTAATTTTTTCCCTCTAAACAAAATTTTATTAATCTACCACATAATTTCAAGAAAAATATATTAAAATAACCAACCTCAATGCCCTAAACCCTTTAAAAAATGATACTCATAACATATATGTTATATCTACTACTAACCAATAAAAAAAATAGAGACATATTTGGTAATATACCCCTTAGTAAATCTCCCATAAGTAAGTATATTTGATCATATATTTATTTATTTAATGAAAATATTTTAGAAAAATATATGCATAATATATATATATATACACACACACATATCTTCATAAATCGAAAACCAAACATTGGGTCGCATATCCTTAACCTTAACTTTATTAATTTATTAGCAATTGAGTATATCGTTTTGAGAAATTAGATGTATTTTTCTAACATTTATGACTTATTGTTAAAAACCTAGTATTACTAGCTTGTAGATCATTAATGGTATTATGAAGTATGAGATGAAAATTAACTGGTAGTTTTAGAAATAGTAGATCATAAATCAAACACAACGGGATTATCAATTACTCTAACCAATACTATATAGATCATAAATAAACACTCAACCCTATGGATCTGGAACAAAATTACAAATTTGATTAAAGTATTCGGAATGATTTCCAGAACTGAGGTGTAACAATAAGCACAACAACTCAAGAATAATTGTAGGCAAAAGATGATAATAACTTAAAGGCCTACAAATCCATACCTAACCAATATTCATAATAATTTAGATTTGACAAAATACAAAAATCTGAGACTTTTAGGCATATAATTTCAACTCAACACAAACAAATTATATAGATTTATCATAAATGATGTATATAATTTATCGCACACCTGAAAGCTATCCAAATCCAAATTTGACACAGCTTTTAGGCCTAGAATTCTCAAATCTTGCAAATCTATAGTTTATTTCAAAAAGAGAATTAACAAACAAAGATTTAGATTTGTAGATCTGGAAAAGAAATGGGAAAAGAAGAAGGAAATTCAATAATCTAGATTATCAACTCGTAGAACCATCACTCTTTCATAGTTTTGAATCTAATCTCTTCAATCTGGCAAATCTGACTTGTATTTGTTTATAATTTTTGATTTGAAAGAATTTGGAGGAATAGAAATGGCAGAACTTCGTTGTTGCTTTCAAAAAATACGAATAAGAGAATGAGAGTCTAGCCCTCTATTTATAGGCAAAGAAATGACCTTGGACCGTTATATTTAATTTAATAAAGATCTGTACATATATATATATATATATATATATATATATATAATATATACAAAAACCTAGCTACTGCTTGCTCAATTCGACCAAGCGGTCAACCGTTCTGGTCGACCAGGTAGCAGGCGGGAGTAAATATTTTTATTACTATTGTAAAGACCCGCATTCTACGCATCGAAGGATCGTAGAATATTTATTTCTTTCACATACGAATTCGTATGGTCATGTAACTTTGGGAGACGACTAGTGGAGTCATTTCCCATGTTCATGATTTTTGCCCATTTTTAAATGACTGTTTTGCCCCTAGTTGATCTTGTTTCGGCCATAACTTTTGACTGGAAAGAAATTTTGACCTGAAACCACTTCCATTAGATTCCTTTGATGGTTTATCTTTCCGTAGAGTGGTCATAATAGCCAAACGGACTTACCGTTTGGGAGATATGGCTGAATTAAGGTTTAGAGGGTTAAAAACAGCTAATTGGGCTTAACCGGGTGATTAGCAGCTAGGCCCAATTGGGAATTTCGGGATTAGAGGTATTTAAGGGCTGCTAGGGTTAGAATTTCGGGTTTTCACTCAATTTCCAGCCGCCACAAACCCTCTCTTCAACCTAACAATGGCCTCCGACATCTAAAAACACCTCTAATCACTTCTTAATCAAGTTTTGGCTTAAACTACATCAAATTAAGGAGGAATAGCACCGAAGCAAGGTAAGAGCTGCTGTGTTGCATTGGGAACAGCGCCAAATAGAGAATCATTTCAAATTTGGTATTTTATTTGTGGCCAAGATGAGTGATTAGCATTGTTTTTACACTAATTACAGTTAATTAGGGTAATTAGTGTTAATTAGCGAATTTATGCATTAATAAATTATGGAAAAATATTCATAAATTCCGAAATATTGTTTTAGGCCTCTGTTAAAATTTTTGGACAATTTGGTTAAGTTTTGTTAATCCTACCATTAGTTATGCCTAAACATGCTTAAGGGGAAAATATGGGTTTTTGGGTATGTTTGATCCATTTTACATGCTAGGATTGTTGTTTTGCTGTTTATGGATGATTATACATGTTGCTATGACAGTATGGTATGCTTTGTGGTTGTCTAGAAGTGTTAGATTGGTCGAAAACGCCGTCGAATGGCATAAACGGTCGCTGGAAGAAGTTGCAGGAAATGTAAACAGGGACCGGATCGGATCCCCTTTATCCGAACCGAACCACTCTCCACGGTCCGATCCGCTTGTTGTGATGGAACCCGACCCGAACCGCCTGGAGCTCGTGAACTGATAGTTGAGGAGTTCTCCGACCCGATCCGCCTCTCTTGGGTATGTGCCACCACGACCCGACCCGAGTGGTCACTCCCAAATCGATCCGCCAGAGGTTCCTCGATCCGACCCAGTGCAGAGAGGAGGGCTTGAGCTTCTAAGTACCGATGATGATAAATAAATGAACATCCATAGCATCCATCATCACATTCTTTCACTCAATGCGTAAAACATATGGCATCCAGTACTCCGGTCACCCAAACAATCAAGACACCGGTGGGCCCCACCACATGAACTCCACCGGACTATCACTATGCCCCACTGCATGTGCTGTAGCTGATAACCCTACCTAGTCCACGCTGCATTGACTCTGGGGTCCAGGCCAATCAGTCCACACTGCATTAGCTCTGATCCGTCCTTGTGCCACTCTCTCTAAGGTACCAAAGTCATGAGTACCAATAATCCCTATGAACACATTTTTCATAGAGAAATCCATCATTAGGCTGTCCATAAGACTCCCATCCGAAGTCGTCTCAATATTGAGACTATTCCTGTGACGGCCCGCCCTGAACCAACTGGCATTTCCCTTAAAACGTGTTATGCCAATGCCGACTAGCATGGGACGGTCGTCAAAGGAAAAGGATTTTAATCTATGAATCACCAAAGAACCTGTAGTATATCTCACAGTGCATGGAATAAAATATAATAATAACATAGCTTGACATAAAACAGGCGAGACAGTGCATAAGTTGAAAACTAAACCATCATAGCAGCAGAATCTAAAATACAGCTTATGAACCAAACCATTATTACAACTTAAAAATACTATATCTTAAACAAAATAGAAAAGGTATACTACTAATGCCCAAAGCGGTGACCAACAACAACACATGGAGAATATATGTAAATAGTACATGGAAGCCTCCTGCTCGTCTCTGGATAGGTACTCGTGAATAACCATCTAACATGTTTCTAGTCTTCTCGTTTAGGAGCACCCAGAGTAATAAGAAGAGACATAAAACTCTAGGTCAGACAAAAGTCTGGTATGAGCGATAGCAGCAAAACAGAACAATAACAGGTATAAATAATCATACTTGGACCTACAACCAAAGAGTTAGCACAACAAGATGTACAATACTCTAAGGTAACACTAACATAAAGTGTAAAGTGGAAGTGTGCATGTCATGGTGATAGCAAACATCAAACATAGCAATCAACCTCACATCTCTCACTCAGTACGTAAAGTATACAACATCCACCGCTTTGATCACCAAATCCTTTGCTACGACCACTTTGCCCTAGGGGTCTTAATGGCCCCATTGCGCTGGTCCATAGCCGCTAATCCTTTGCTATGATCACCTTGCCATTGGGAGTCCTAATGGCTCTATTGCACTGATCCATAGCCACGCTATGATCACTTGCCCTTGGAAGTCTTAATGATCCCATTACGTTGATCCATAACCACTCATCCATCTCTCAATGGTGAACTAAAGTTATGGATATCGATAACCCCTTTACACACGTCCCACAACAAAGCCCAACTCACGAAATTAACTCGTTGGTTCCCATCTGAATCTTGAGTTCTAACTTTCTATTTGGACTACCTTTGCATCTTAGGTTTTTGTCATCATCCCGGTTCGTGACCTTCAAAACGACTCATGGTATCTTCTTGGTTTGGCTCGTGACCCTCGAAGTGCGGCTCATGGTCCTTGATGTGGCTCGGGCTTGTGATGCTCCAGTTCGGTTTGTGGTTCGTGGCTCCAACTCCGGTTCGTGGGGATCAGCTCGTGGTCCAACCTCCAGGCGGTTGGCTCGTGGTCTCCATCTCGACTCGTGGTGATGCACGGAGCACGAACGGGTGGCTCGTGGAGCTGTAGCACGAGCGGTTCATGGGTCCTGCTTGTGGTGCCTCCTTAGAGCACCGTGACACCCCACGTCCTGTAATGTCACTCACTAAGGGAATGCATTAAGTTTCGTGAAGCGTTATAGGTAAACAGAAACAAAAATATTATAAGACAAATATTAAAGCAACATCAGAATTTAAATTTTTATTTCAAACATAAATTATAACATTATGGTCCAAAATATCGCCAAGTGTGAAACTACATAAAAGCCATTACAAAAATATAAAACTATCAGAGTACATAAAAAGCATAATTCCCCAAAAAGAGACAAAGCCATAATAGCAAGGATAGGAGATTGAGCCATACATATAAGCAACTCCAACACAATATAAGCAGAATCACGGTCAAGCCTGAGTGTTCCTGCCTTGAGAACCTAGGGGGGGACCGAAGAAAGATGAGGAAACAAAAAGAGTCAGACATAAAGTCTGACGAGTCCAGTTGCTTTTAGCAAGTAAATAAATAAAAGTAGCATGACAGGCATATAAAGTGGATAAGAGAGATAACTACATAAAAGGCAGGTATGACTAGGTAAACAAGATAGGGTGTATACGCTTCCTTAATGATTACTCTGCACTACTACTAGTATATCCAGAATGAGATGATACCTTCCACTATAAAGTGGTAGATTTAGGCATACGTCCAAATGTACCCTAACTACTACACTAATCGATCGACTCTCTAATCCGCGTAGATACTCTGTGCCGGCCCTACCGTAGGATGTATCACGTCCTAAAGTGGCAACCCTTTGCTAATATGCACAAGCCCATATCTACAGGTGTCACGGTCGTCCTATCCCCCTCTGCTCGGCTCATGCATGCACCTGGCCCGGTCGGTTTGCGCCACCCACACCGTCTTCCACATTTGGTTCTCTTACAATCAATCTGCAAGCGTGCCCCTTCTCCGACCTAGTTCGGAGTACTTTGTTTGATACCTACTCCGGGTTACTGACTGAAACGGGTCCCACACAATATGATACAAGCTCTCCCCTTTGTCTTGTATCCCCCACTAGGTTTTCCACATGTTATATTTACCCTAAAAGGTATCTTTACTTATATAACCCCAATCTTTCTACTACTTATGCTTACCTATAGGTGTCTTTAATACATAACCCCTAATTGGTTAAGTTTTGTGGGACTATATTTAAATATTACCCACCCAACCCAGATATACTTAACTTAACCCTTCCATTGTTCAACCAAGTTTACTTAACCCCTATTGATATTTATGTTCACACAATCCCTATGGATTCAACTAAGTTAAGTATTCCAATTCGTTACCATGTCCATTTATGGTTGTAATGGGCTAGACATCCCACATTAGGCCTACAACTTGTGGATGCTGGATATGTCGGTCGGGTCCGGGCAGACTTGTTTCACAAGTTGGGCCTAACCTCGTGTCTTGGCCCTTCTCGTACTTGTGCACTTAGACTCCTCACATTAGATTCAAGATTTGCGGTTGCTGGATATGTCGGTCGGGTCCAGGCAGACTTCAACAACAAATGCAATCTAACCTCGTGTCATAAGTGCAGTTACAATTCCTAATTACTGTAATCCTATGCTATTTAATTAATAATTATACCTATGTCTTTATAGGTGTTCATGCCCATTTACCCAATTATATTTATAATGGATTATATGCCCAAATTTATGTTCATAAACATTATTCAAATTATGTCAATTTCAATGTTTTCCCCCGTTCCCTAACTAACGCATTAGCATATATTTAGCGGCATGCCTAGGCTAGAAAGTAGCCTGACCATAAACAATAAAAAGGGAAAGGTGATGGGAAGATGACCATAGTGATTATTTTAACAAAAGTGACATAAACATGTAATTGGCATAGTGATAAGGTGGACATATAAAAATAGATCTAGTGAGCATGTGATAATAAAACTAGATCTAACATACTAAGGATGTCATAATAGGCATGAATAAATAAGGATTCATATGTCCAATTAATAATTGATCTAAATTAATCACCACATGATAGGTATAAGATGAAGTAGATGGAGAATTAGATCTAACCAAGGTTTTAATTGTCCAAATAATGACAAATCCAAATTAGTCACGAACATAGATAAAGGTTAAGATCCACAAATGTGACATGATAAATTAACCACAAGCGAATTAGATCTATAAAAGTAGATCTAGCATGATAAAATTTAAGATCCACAAATGTGACATGATAAATTAACCGCAAGCGAATTAGATCTATAAAGATAGATCTAGCATGATAAAGTTTAAGATCCAAAAATGTGTCATGATAAATTAACCATAAGTGAATTAGATCTATAAGAGTAGATCTAGCATGATAAAGTTTAAGATCCACAAATGTGACATGATAAATTAACCGCAAGCGAGTTAGATCTATAAAGATAGATCTAGCATGATAAAGTTTAAGATCCACAAATGTGACATGATAAATTAGCCACAAGTGAATTAGATCTATAAAAGTAGATCTAGCATGATAAAGTTTAAGATCCACAAATGTCATAGATTCACAATTTATAACAGATTCAAATCACAGTCATATCACGTTTACTTTTAATCATTTAAATCTAAAAGTAACTAACTCATAGTGTTCGGATTTTAGAAGATAGAAAAGAAATTGTTGGTGTTGAATCTCAGATATATACTTGAAACACTTTAATATTTAAACTTGATTTGTAGAAGAAGAAAGGATTAGATTCAGTTCAAGCACTGACAGCATTTGGCCTTAATTGTTTTTAGTATGAGAAAACAAGAGAAATGAGGGTATATTTATAGTTGCCAGCCTCTAGAATTCGACTCCCACCTCCGCCCTGGGGGAATCGGGCCATGGGTCGACACCCACTTGGGTCCGGATGCCCAAAACTACTATAGGCGCACTTTGCAGGTGCGCCAGTGTAAAAATGCCTTGGCGCACTTTTCAATTGCGCCATTTGTTCCTGCTCATCGTCAAACTTCTATCGTCCATAACTTCTTCATACGTTATCCGTTTTACATAAACTAGGTGTCTGACCAGAATTTCGAGACGGACACAATGACATAGTCTGTTTCCCTTAATTATGAATATTAAATTAATTATTCTTTAATTTATCCTCTTTAGTGTAGTTATAATACGTGGTGTTACATTCTCCCCTAATTCAAAGGATTTCGTCCCCGAAATCTCCAAGTTAAGAAGAATGTATCCTACCATCCATCTACTCATCCACCAATCACAGGCATGCATTGTCCTTAAAATTTTCTAATGCTTATATGAACATATGCAGAGGTGTGTGTACATTTCCCAACACTAATGTAAAAGATCAGGCGGTCCACTGATTCAGTTGACCTCCTTAATGCAATGTATGTTAGTGTCATGAATCCAACATGTATGCAAATAATCCTATTATAACATGTAAGTTCTATATGTGTGCACAACCATCCGTCCAAATGCAACATCCATATAATGATACATCCATTTTCATCCATTAAAAGAAAGAAAAATGCACATACATCCATATTCAGTATGAGAGTGATTGAGTCGATCTAGTGCCTAATGTGTGTATATATGCATCCACGAGCAACCACTAGCATCCATTTCCATCCACTTGCATTCATCAAACATAACATGTCTCAAACACATGTTTACAATCATGGGATTTCCTACCTAAAGGTCGAAGATTCGATCGATAAGATACACTCAGATGATAGAAGCAAGTGCGAATAAAAGCTTTGGAAAAAGAAGTTAAGAACATAGTCCCAAAATGGAAAGGGTATGTAGCGTGATCTTTGTCTTCAGTCTCCCAAGTCGCATCCTCGTTGTCTTCTCCCCATTGCACTTTTATTAACCTAACCTCTCTGTTGCGTAGTTTCTCAACCTCTGATCCAAGTATAGGGGTAGGAACTCGTCTAATTTTCTCCTCCCGTTCTACCTCTACTTCCTCACGCATGTTCGGCTCAACTACTTCTGCTATATCGTGTTGACACTTCGATAAATAAGAAATGATGAAAAACATTATGACAATCCACATATATGCGAAGCGAGCTGTACGCCTTAGTTGCGAATACCACCAGAGCACCCCATTCAGAAATACTTCGCCGACTAAATCCTTTCTCAAGTAGCTCCCCTACTTGTTTACTGTGCTCCCTCCTTTATCTTGGATACATATGGAGCACAAGCAATGCTACTGGCTTTGCATTGTCCACCAAATATATGTGGAAATCGATCTCGCGCCTTGGGGGTAAACCCCGAACCTCATCAAAGACATCAGGATACTCACGGACTACCACTACAGATCGTAGATCATCAATAGATGCATCAAGAGATTATATGAAACTAAGCATGACAGACCCTTTTGGGTCACAAGAAATCTTGAGGGTCCTCCTATGGCAAGTCAAAAGTCTAATGACCCTCCCCTCACAATCGAGAATGGCATCGTACGTGGTTTGCCAATACATCCCTAGAATCAACCCATAACCCATGAACCCAAGCACATACGCATCGCATTCGAATTCGACGCATAACCCTAATATTCTCAAACCCCGACAAATCATAGATAAATGAGCCGAATCACCAATGGGGTTTGAGACAACAATAGGATCCACTACCATACTAGTATTTAAGTGTAGAGATTCAACTACATAACTAGATATAAATGAGTGTGAAGCGCCAGAAAGAAGAAAAAAAGAGTCCTAATAGGGTGACTGGAAAGATAAATCAAACCTTCCACAGAAACTTTCCTACCTCTATCTGGAGCACTGGCCACGAGAGCATTCGCTTTCTCTCCAGAGGTTCCTGCCCTTTGACCTTGTCCTTGCTTCCTTGGGCACTCCCTAGAATAGTGTCCAACCTCTCCACAAACGAAGCAAGCATTCTTCCTTTTCCTGCAGTCCTTGGCCAATTGACCCTCTCTCCCACAACTATGACACTTCCTCTTATCCTTAGCATTGTCATTCTTTCCGCCTTCCTTTTGTTATTATTGTAGCTCTCCTTTCTTGGGCCATACCTTCTTATTTTGAGTTGTCTCCTCGGCCTTTACTTCCTTCTTTCCTCCTTTGTCTTCCTCATGCATCAAGGCCATGTCGACAAGCCTTTCAAAAGTTGCTCCCAGAGGAATATGAGACATAGATAACCCATGAAGGGGTTCATTTATTCCATTAACAAACTGCAAGGCCTTCTTATGCGGAGTGTCTACTAGTTCCAAACCGAATCTAGTTAGCTGGTTAAATCTGTTCACATATTCTTTAACAGTCATGTCTCCTTGTTTGAGCGCCAAGAACCTCTCCATTTGCATGCTTTTCTCAACTTGAGAAAGAAACTTCATTTCAAACCTCTGTTTAAAGTCATCCCAAGTTTCCACCGGACGCCCCGCTTGGGTTACTTCCCGCCAGAACGAAGCTTCATCCTTCAGTAGCCAGGCAGCCAAATGAATCTTCCTTCGATCTTCCATTTCAAAGATTACAAACAAGTCCTTGGGCTCCTTGAGCCAATTCCTTGCCTCTACGAATGTCTCGGTTCCATGGAACGGCTTTCCTCCCATAGCACGGAAATCTTTGCGGATCTTGGAAAAGTTGTCTGCACACGGAAGAGGAGGAGGAACAACGGGTGCAGCCGGGGGAGGAACGTTTCCTTGGCCTTCGGCAGGCGCTGTGGCCTCCAGATACCTATGGAACCAGCCTGGTATCATAACACCCTCTGGGATATTAGGTTCCCTATACATTCTAAAAAGAAAAGAAAAGAGATTTAGACAAAGGAACGAAGGATATTACATCTGGCTTTGGGGAATATGTTTTTCAAAACAGATTTTTCTTTTTGAAAAATGCTTTCATTTAAAACCTTTTTGAAAATAATTTTCAAAAACTTTTATCCAATTTGGTAACCTTCAGCTCTGAGACCAAGTGTGACACCCCACGTCTGTTAATGTCACTCACTAAGGGAATGCATTAAGTTTCGTGAAGCGTTATAGGTAAGCAGAAACAGAAATATTACAAGACAAATATAAAAGCAACAACGGAATTTAAATTTTTATTTCAAACATAAATCATAACATCGTGGTCAGAAATATCACAAGTCTAAAACTACATAAAAGCCAATACAAAATATAAAACTTTTTGTCTTGTTCCATCAGAGTACATAAAAAGCATAATTCCCCAAAAATAGACAAAGACTTAGTAGCAAGGAAAAGGGCTTGATCCATACATATAAGCAGCTCCAGCACAATGTAAGTAGAATCATGGTCAAGCCTGAGTGTTCCCGCCCTGAGAACCTGGGGGGAGGGGGGAAACGGAAGAAAGAAGAGGAAACAAAAAGGGTCAAACATAAAGTCTGGCGAGTCCAGTTACTTTTAGCAAGTAAATAAATAAAAGTAACATGACAGACATATAAAGTGGATAAGAGAGATAACTACATAAAAGGCAGGTATGACGAGGTAAACATGATAGGGTGTATAAGCTTCCTTAATGATTATTCTGCACTACTACTAGTATATCCAGAATGAGAAGATCCCTTCCACTATAAGGTGGTAGACTTAGGCATACGTCCAAATGTATCCTAACTACTACCCTAATCGATCGTCTCCCTAATCCGCGTAGATACTCTGTGCCTGCCCCACCGTAGGATGTATCACGTCCTAAAGTGGCAACCCTTCGCTGATATGCACAGCCCCATATCTACAGGTGTCACGGTGGTCTTATCCCCTCTTCCCGGCTCATGCATGCACATGGCCCGGTCGATTTGCGCCGTCCACACCGTCCTCCACGTTTGGATCGCTTAAAATCAGTTAGTAAGTGTGCCCCTTCTCCGACCTAGTTCAGAGTACATTGTTTGATACTCTGGGTTACTGACTGAAACGGGTCCCACACAATATGATACAAGCTCTCCCCTTTGTTTTGTATCCCCCACTAAGTTTTCCACATGTTATATTTACCCTAAAAGGTGTCTTTAATTATATAACCCCAATCTTTCTACCGGTTATGCTTACCTATAGGTGTCTTTAATACATAACACCTAATTGGTTAAGTTTTGTGGGACTATATTTAAATATTACCCACCTAACCCAGATATACTTAACTTAACCCTTCCATTGTTCAACCAAGTTTACTTAACCCCTATTGATGTTTATGTTCACACAATCCTTATGGATTCAACTAGGTTAAGTATTCCAATTCGTTACCATGTCCATTTATAGTTATAATGGGCTAGACCTCCCACATTAGGCCTACAACTTGTGGACGCTGGATATGTCGGTCGGGTCCAGGAAGACTTCTTCCACAAGTTGGGCCTAACCTCGTGTCTTAGCCCGTCTCATATTTGTGCATTTAGAGCCCTCACATTAGATTCAAGATTTGTGGTTGCTGGATATGCCGGTCGGGTCCGGGCAGATTTCCACCACAAATGCAATCTAACCTCGTGTCAGAAGTGCAGTTACAGTTTCTAATTACTGTAATCCTAGGCATTTTAGTTATTAATTATACCTATGTCTTTATAGGTGTTCATGCCCATTTACCCAATTATATTCATAATGGATTATATGCCCAAATTTATGTTCATAAACATTATTCAGATTATGCCAATTTCAATGTTTTCCCTCATTCCCTAACTAACACATTCGCATATATTTAGTGGCATGCCTAGGCTAGAAAGTAGCATGACCATAAACAATAAAAAGGGAAAGGTGATGGGAAGATGACCATAGTGAATATTTTAACAAAAGTGACATAAACATGTAATTGGCATAGTGATAAGGTGGACATATAAAAATAGATCTTGTGAGCATGTGATAATAAAACTAGATCTAACATACTAAGGATGTCATAATAGGCATGACTAAATAAAGATTCATATGTCCAATTAATAATAGATCTAAATTAATCAAAACATGATAGGTACAAGATGAAGTAGATGGAGAATTAGATCTAACCAAGGTTTTAACTGTCCAAATAATGACAGACCCAAATTAGCCACGAAAATAGATAAAGGTTAAGATCCACAAATGTGACATGGTAAATTAACCACAAGTGAATTAGATCTATAAAAGTAGATCTAACATGATAAAGTTTAAGATCCACAAATGTGACATGATAAATTAACCGCAAGCGAATTAGATCTATAAAGATAGATCTAGCATGATAAAGTTTAAGATCCACAAATGTGACATGATAAATTAACCACAAGTGAATTAGATCTATAAAAGTAGATCTAGCATGATAAAGTTTAAGATCCATAAATGTGACATGGTAAATTAACCGCAAGCGAATTAGATCTATAAATATAGATCTAGCATGATAAAGTTTAAGATCCACAAATGTGACATGATAAATTAGCTACAAGTGAATTAGATCTATAAAAATAGATCTAGCATGATAAAGTTTAAGATCCACAAATGTCATAGATTCACAATTTATAACAGATCCAAATCACAGTCATATCACGTTTGCTTTTAATCATTTGAATCTAAAAGTAACTTACTCACAATGTTCGAATTTTAGAAGATAGAAAAGAAATTGTTGGTGTTGAATCTTAGATCTATACTTGAAAGACTTGAATCTTTAAATTTGATTTGTAGAAGAAGAAAGGATTAGATTCAGTTCAGGCACTGACAGCATTTGGCCTCCATTGTTTTTAGTATGAGAAAACAAGAGAAATGAGGGTATATTTATAGCCGCCAACCTCCAAAATTCGACTGCCACCTCAGCCCTAGGGGGAATCGGGCCATGGGTCGACACCTACTTGGGTCTGGATGCCCAAAACTACTATGGGCGCACTTTGCAGGTGTGCCAGGGTAAAAATGCCTTGGCGCACTTGTCAAGTGCGCCATTTGTTCCTGCTCTCATCGTTAAACTTCTATCGTCCGTAACTTCTTCATATGTTATCCGTTTTATGCAAACCAGGTGTCTATCTTGACCAGAATTTCGAGGCGGACGCAATGACGTAACCCGTTTCCCTTAATTCTGAATATTAAATAAATTATTCTTTAATTTATCCTCTTTAGTGTAGTTATAATATGGGGTATTACAAGCACCGGGTCGGGTCGCGGAGGTGCTTCACGAAGGGGATCCTGTACTATTTCCTACAACTTTCCAATAAGCTATTTACGCCATACGATGGCATTTTCGACCATTCTAACTTTTCTATGCACTATCAAATCATACCAAACAATAGCAATAACACATAGGATCATGCATAAACACCAAAACAATAATCTAACATGTTAATATGGATCAACATACCCAAAACCCATGATTTTCCCCTAATCCCCTTAATCATGTTTTAACTATATAATTAGATAACTTAATCCAAATTAACCCAAATTTTCACCAAAGGCATAAAATAATATTTAAGAATTTCTACATATTTTTCCAGATTTTTATGATGCATAATTTCGCTAATTATCACTAATCACCCCTAATTAGCGGTAATTAGCGAATAAAAGCGCAAATCACCCACCTTAGCCACAAACAAATCTCAGAACTAAAACTTTAACTGATTTGGCACGGATCACAATGTATTCCAGCAGCTCTATCTCGATTTCTACGCTAATCCACCTTAATTTGATGTGGATTTGGCTAATATGTGATTAGAAAGTGATTTGGGAGTTGGAAGCCATTACTAGGTTTGCAGAAATGAAAGTGGCGGCTAAGAAAATGAAATGATATGGTTTCCTAACTCATTTCATCCTCCCCATAACCCTAACCCCGAAATGGGTTATGGGCCCATCCACTAATTACCCTATTAAGTCCGCTTAAGTAGTTTTTCACCTTCCAAACCTTATTTCAGCCATATCTCCCAAACGGTAAGTCCGTTTGATTAATGTGACCACTCTACGGAAAGTTAAACCATCATTCGAAACCAATGGAAGTGGTTTCAGGTCAAAACTCCTTACCAATCAAAAGTTCTAGGCAAAACAAGATTCGCCAGAAGAAAAACGACTATTTAAAATTCAGCAAAAATCGTGAACATGGGAAAGGACCCCAATAGTCGTCTCCCAAAGTTACACGACCATACGACTTCGTATGTGAATGAAATAAATATTTTACGATCCTTCGATACGTAGAATGTGGGTCGTTACACTCTCCCCTCTTAAGAAATTTCGCCCCCGAAATTCCTTAACCAAAACATACAATGGTGCTCTACATGCCTATCAGCCATTTACAAACAATCAAACATACATAACAACGCAACAAGCCTATCCTAGCATGCGGTTTACTAACAAGGGAGTAACTATATCACGATTAAAATCTTACCAGGCAAAGAATTCTGGATACGACTTCCTTATGTTCTCCTCTGCTTCCCAAGTACAGTTATTTTCATTATCGCCCCACTGGACCTTGACTAGTTCCACCGTCTTCCTTCGAAGTTGCTTCGTATCAGGTTAGACAATACGAATCGGTCTATGACTTTCAACTACCTTGGGTTCTACATCGATATCATCCATCTGATCAGGTGAGATAGTCATATCAGAATCGTTCGCGAACTTCCTTAACTAAGAAACATGAAATACGTCGTGCACTCCCGCCATCTTGTCAGGTAATCCAACTTTTTACGCTAAATTCCCAACTTGTTCGAGAACTGGAAATGGACCAACAAACCTTGGTGCCAATTTACCTCTCCTACCAAATCGAACCACACTCTTTAGTGGGGAAATCTTGACAAATACCAAGTCGCCAACGAAGAATTTCGAATCTCTTCGCCTTTTATCAACATAACTCTTCTGCCTATCTTGGGCAGCCTTCATTCGTTGTTGAATAACCTTGATCTTATCCGAAGTTTTTCTTATTACATCTAGCCCAAGCACAAATTTCTCATCGGTTTCTAACCAACATGATGGTGAGTTGCACTGTCTTTCGTACAAAGCTTCAAATGGAGCCATACCAGTACTAGATTGATAACTATTATTATATGCGAATTTAACAAGATGTAAATGGTCATCCCATGATCCTCCAAAATCCAATATGCAAGCTCTCAAGAGATCCTCTAATACACGATTCACCCTCTCTGTTTGACCGTCGGTTTGAGGATGGTAAGCGGTACTGGGATGTAATTCTGACCCTAAAGCCTCTTGTAAGCTCTTCCAAAACCCACTAGTAAATAATGGATCTCGGTCACTCACAATACCTCTAGGTACTCTGTTTACACCAAAATTGGTCTAAACACCCAAGGTACTAAAGCTTCACTTCACCAATACGGTAAGAAATAAATGGAACCGTGTTTGATCAACAATTGGAAATTAAAATGCGAGAAAAGGTAAAGTAGAGACGAGATTTAGAGTGGTTCAGCCGTTAATTAGGCCTACATCCACTATGAAGGTGATTTCCAATCTTATAATGAGGATTACAAAATACATCAATTCTCTCTTTTCGTACATCTCTATATTCACTCAATATACCCTCCTTTATATTTTTCAATCTTGGAATTATACAAGAGAATGGTAGAATTTGAGGGGAAGAAGGATGGATGAATGATTGAGAAGGAGGATGTCATCGTTTCCCTTGATCACAAGATTGTTCTTGACGCCATGGCTGAATCAGTAGTTGAGGATAAAATTTAGCAGCACTTCGTGGTTTCAAAGATTGGATCCCCTTTATGTTGGCAGCCATGGTGTATTTATAGATGAGCTCCCTTCGAAAAATGATTTGAAATCCGTGTATGCAGGCTACGGATCGCTCATTCTATTAATTACATCCATGCCATCGGCTAGTTGTAGCCAACTGTCCAGAGCTGTATTTGGTTGTCATGCGCGAGCGACTCAATGGAGTGAGCGTCTTGGGTAGTTGTGCGAGTGACATTGATTGATGTTCTTCGGTTGTATCTGTTTCTGGCATTCGATGAGTAGAAATCTGATTTTCTTGATGGCGAGATGAAGGAACGACTGTTCATAGTTCCTTAATGTGGTTGTGTTTGATTTGAGCGAGCGACGATCCTCATTAGTCCAGAGGCGACCGACCTTCTTAGTTCAAGGGCGCTCGTCCTTCTGCTGCCTTTATATGGCGCTGTTTGCCCCTGCGGCTATGCTGTGAGGTCGCTTCTGCCTATGTTGAATGGACGTCTTGCTTTGTTTCGATGTTTGAGTAGCTTTCCCCCAATATGAACGACCGACCTTTGCTTCTGCGCCTGAATCACGATTCGCGTCTAATTTTGGTTGGAGACATGGTCACATAAGATGTTACGAGCACTCGTTTTGTAGTTCCATCCCAGGTTTGGTCTTTTGACAGATAAACATTTGCCCCTCGAAGTTCGTAGTTTTTTTTAAAACATTAATAACTACGAGCTTCGAAGTAATGAGATGCAATACCGCTGGATGGATTAAGTTCAACGTTCTGCAAAATAGGCGCCCTCACAGATAACTTATGTTTTCAAAATTTGAATATTTCGACAATTGTTCGTTTACGGACACTTGGCGGGACATTTTTCGGGTATGCGAAACCGGATCACTAGATTTTAATTGAGCTTTCATATCGTTAAAAAGGGGCCTTCTAGTCTTCTTAAAATATTGTCTCTTTATTTTCCCGCTTTTATATTTCTCCAATAAACCCACTTTAATGGCAATCTCACTGTACAAGACCTCGCTGTTGCTTCTTGAAACTTCGATTTCTTTGTTTGATTGATCGTTTGGCCTGACCCTTTTTTGGTCGAAGGTCTACTTCAGCTGTGTTTCCGACTATAATGCTCCTTTCTTTGAATTTAAGTTTGCTCATAAGTGAATTTTCTTCCCCTTACTTCTGACTTTGGGTTAATTCTCTCGTTTTTTTAAAGGAGGGTTCCCAACTGATAACATCGAGTTGCTTGAACACATATGGTTGTGATGTTTGAAAAGTGTTGATTTGGCTTGGTATGTACTTGGATTTCACGCAGAACCTTCTGGCGATCCCGATTTGTACGATAGACTTTTAGCCCTTTCTATGCTGGCAAGTTACTTGCTGAAATACCTATAAAGCGACATTTCCTAATCCATCATACCTTTACCAGATGTTTGATGGGATACTTATATCATAGCGATACTTCTGCTCCCCCCTCTCACTATTCTCCTGGTATGTGCAATTAATAGTAGCAACCGAACAAATCAGAGCCCATGTTTCTTATACCTTTGAATTTTCAATCCTTCTTTCATGTCATTATACTGCTGGTAAGCCCTTATTGTCGGGTATGACTGGCGGTTCATTTGGAAGGTGTATCTGTCCATAGTCGCCCCCTTTTAATTACTAGCAACTCAAGATTTTTTTTTTAGCATGCTTATCCGTGCTCACATGTAACTAACTGCGCATTTGTCTTAATCCTAGTTGACTCATCATGTCTGGGGAACGAGAGGGCCTGAATCGGGTAATTGAGGTTGCCCCGGCTACTGGTTCCAATTTGATTGTTAACAAGATCCATCCTCAACCTCGCTTTTTTGATAGGGTGGCGGCCGGTAGCTGTAAATCGACACTTTCTTTTGATCAATATTTGCAAATGTGAAATCGCTTCGGGTTTTCGAAAGACGAAGCCAGATTTCCCAAAAAGGGAGAATTGGCCGATCATCCACCCTCTGGGTATGTGTCGATTAATTATCATATGCTATCTAGTGGGGCGATTCCTCTTTTTAATCCTTACCTAGAGTCCATTTTGCGGCACTTGGCCATCGCCCCATATCGGTTGCATCCTCGTGGGTATCAAATTTTGCTTGGGCTATACATACTCTTCATGAAAGTTCGGCAGCAGGAACCCACGTTTACGGATATTTGTTCTTTGTATACTTTTAAGAGAAGGGAGGTAGATGGTCCTTATTTCCTTTTTATGGAAGATATGCATGATAGGATTATTACTGGTCTGACGGATGGCGCTAAAGGATTCCCGGATCAATATTTCTTCGTCCGATGTCCTGGTAGATTCTATGGTCGATGTGCAGAAGGAGGTAATTGCCCCTTTGCTCTTTAGAATTCTTGCTCCTTCTCTTTTCCTCATTTGGTTTTCTTTCTGATTCTTGTAGTGATTCCTTCAATTGTGGGTCTTACTTTAGATCAAGCCCTCCTCAATTCTTCAATTTATATTGAAAAAAAAGAAAGGAGCAGAGAGGTGTTGCTTTCAGAGGAGAACCTCCGCAAGTACTAGCTGATTCATCCTACAGATCTCTTAAAAGGACCTTAGTTCACTCTCAACGCCCCGATGGTGAGTCTTTTGCCATAAAGAAACGTCCAATCCCTGATGTAAATTGTCGACCTTCATCTTTGATTACCGATAGGAGTGACAGAAGAGTCGATGAGAACATGGTCGATTTGAGGGTCGATGTGATTTCTGGAATGACCTCCGAAAGTTCTGCTCTCCCTGTTACTCAGGCGGAAGGTTCCTCAGGGACTTTTGGAGACCTGGGGGGTTTGGACTCTGCCAAATATTTGAATCAGGGCGACGTTGTGATGTCTGACCCCATTGTATCTGACATGGGAAGAATCTGAGGGCCTGCTCAGCGTCTTGAGAAAGCTTCTGCCTTCATAACTTCCCCTAGAACCGGTTTTGATATCATCTTACTTGTGGCACAATTTCCCATAAATCTAATAATCTTTGAACGCTTGCTGAACTCATGTTTTATTGTTCAGGTGTAAATGCGAACTATTCGTTATCTGATAGCTTTTCTCAACAAGCCAATCTTACTGATCCACGAAGCCTCTTACAGTCTCGCCTTTCCTGTTATTTGAGGCACCCCCAACTGTCTTCAAGTTCTCAGGTCCAACATACCTCTGAACTTCCAATGGTCCATTCGTCAAGGCGTGGGGGACTTGATCAGGCTAGGGTGCTCGCAGTAGTTGAATCTTCTGCAAGATCTATTGTTCCGACCCCTGCTTAGGTTCAAATAATACGGGATCGTCCACCTTATAGGATTCCTCCTGGAAACCCAACGCTTAAGGATCGCTTTAGCGGTTGGGACTCAAGGGGAATGCATTTTGACATGGATTTACATCCCAATGATAGACGAGAAGCTGTGAAAAGTTTGGATGCCATAGAAAGTAGCATGACCAATCAGCTTAGTACTGTTATGAATCAATTTGAGACACAAATGAATCTGGCCATGAAGGATGTTGATAGGCTACTGGAACATTGGTTCAAATTTGGTTATGAATTCCAGAAATTGAACGCTCGGCACCTTGACTATATTGAAACCTTAGAAAACGACAAAGTTGGCTTGATCCACTTGATTAGATCCCAGGAATTTGAGATTTCTTCTTTAAAGAATGGAAGCATTAAAGTGAATAGCTTAGAGGCCAGAAATGTCGAGCTTAGGAAGGAGCTGGAGGGTGTGCGAGCGCGGCTTTTAGAAGCTCAGTCTGCTCAAGAACTTGCTGAGCGCCATTTGGCCTTAGAAAAGCAGGTTTCAATTTCTCTAAAATAGGAAAACATGGCTCTCGAAGCCAGAATTTCTTTTCAGAACGAACCCCTTAGAGCCTCTAAAGAGAATAAAATCAGGTTGCGTAGAGATCTTGATGAAGCCTGAATCGAGACTGACAATACTTTGTTTCAATCCTATGTTTGCAGTGTCATGAGTCGTGGAAGTCTAAGTTATTTGAACAAGGATTTTCCATGAACTCTGGCTCTCGTTTGGGAACATGTACTTTCATATTCCAGTGATGTCGATGATGAGTACATTCAAGGACGACTTTTAGAAAAAGAAGACCGCAAGGCTCTGGTTGAAGGTAAGAGAATATTGGCGAACGAGCGAGCTCAGTCATTTAGGAGGGAATGTTCAGATGCTACCGTTTCTTGTGCCCCACCTGATTCCATCAGAATTGATATTTTGAGCTCTCCTATTCCCCCCCGCAGATTGCTCTGCCTTAGATGTTGCAAGAACTCAACCCATCATCGAGTATCCAGCTCAAGAAAATGTTGTTACATAGTTTGCGAGTCGTGGCAATACTTCTTTTGACGCGAACGATCACAGGGCTGATGTTGTATACCTAGAAACTCCAGGTAAATTGATATTTACCAATCTGCCATGGTTTTGGGTTTCCTTATTTCTTCACCTGGGATTGCTGAGTTTAGCACTTGCTATTCATCTGCATCAGGTGTGCTTTCACTACCTCCTTCATCTGTTTGTGGCACTACTGCTCGACCTCCCGCCGTTGATTCTATCCTAATATCTACCAGCACTAACCCCCTCATCACACCTTCATCAGACGACCCAACTTTACCAGATGTGTCCGATCCGGAGGATGAAGACGAGTTTTGGAATACCAAGGTTGTGTCCACCCTGAAACACAAAAGGAAGTTAGCTGATTAATAGTCCAAGATCATAAGCTTTTTTTTTCCTTCGATGGTTCTTTTGTATAGATAGATCAACAAATGCCTGAACAACTGGTTCATCCTCCTTTGTATAAGAAATAGCATTTGTGACCTTTATGGTCAGATTCCAGCCTATTCTCTTTTACCTGCTACGTACTTAGACCGGTTGTTTGTGCGAGTGCCGGCCCTCGCTTAATATTTTATGTTTGTGCACTTACGTTTGTATCGTTTAGATGTTATCATAGCTTTATTACTTTATTCTTATGAGTGGTCACACTTTTAGTTTGTTGTTCGCGCGAATCTTATCGTTCGAATAGTTCTCGCAATGAAGTTACTAGCCTGTGGTATGCTTTGAGTGGGCATTGATGATTTTTTACACAATGGTGACGTCCCCATACCAAAGCTCTTTTTAATTTCATAGATTCTATTAATCTGAATCATGATTTCATTTGATTAATTCATGATTTTTTTTTAAAACAGCCCGTGGTTATTATGTGTGTTTTCTTTTGGGTGCCCCCATGGGAGGTATTGGGTTCCAATTCTGACCCAAGTTCGGCCTCGTCAGTCCTTATTTTTCTAGAACTGACAGACCTTGTTGGATACCCCCTTACGACTAGGATTTCTGATACCCCCTTTCGGTTAGGATTTTTGATACCCCCTTTTGACTAGGATTTCTGATTTGCGCTGGTCCTTCCAGCATGTTTTGTCGGTCCTTCCAGCATGTTTTGTCGGTCCTTCCGACACTAGGACTGATGTTTCCAGCCTAGGTATTTTTCCTATTTACTGTAAGTTTAGGCATATTCATTCTTTCAAGTTTTACTGTAACCTATATTTTACATGTCATAGTTAATATCCTATTATGCCCATATCTAATTATCGTCTCGCATGTTCTCCCTAACATGTAATTAACTTCAATTTAAAATAACATGTAATCATCGAATCATGTAGTTATTCCATTCTAACAAATTAACACGTAATTATCCCAATTCTTACAGTTAAGGTTTCAAGTACATAATATGCCATAGATTAACATGTAAACAGAACATGTATGTATACAACAGTAATCATTTCCGCATATTTTAACAAGTTTATACATTTCCACATGTTAACATTTCAACATATTAATGTTTCATCATATTAACATTCCAACATATTAACATATTAACCGTTCTAGCAGATTTACATTTTAACAGATTAACCATTCTAGTATATTTACATTGCATAATAACGGGGAATGTCAAACGACAAATATACCAATATCAAAAAGGTATATTTTAAATCTTCTCACCTAATTGCTTTCCATCTCATGAATCTTGGCCATATCTAGCATTCCATGGTTCTCCTAACTGAATTTAGAACCTAAACAACCATGGATCCACAATTCGCAACTAAAAGAAACAGTGAAGAAAGAGGAGAAAATTAAATTGACCAGATCCAAGAATTTACCTTACTTCGAATAGAATTCTGAACATCTTCTCTATTAATATACATCCTTTTCCTCCAGATCTTGAATCAGAATTTTCCTAAACTAATTATTCTATTTCTGAAGAGATTTGAGGGGGAAGAAGAATGGCAGAGCTTAGGCAGCTTCTCAGAAAATGTGAGATTTAGGCTAGGCTCTGCTAGCCTATTTATAGGTATTCAAGATCTTATCGTACACGCAGCGTTGAGTCAGCAACGAACATGGTTAAGAAAACAGTCCAGATTCGTTGATGAATCTAGTCAGATCTGGGGTGGGGTCGACCCCCCTATGTATGTGTCGACCCTAGGGTCGGCCCCCTTATGTTGGTGTCGACCCCAGGGTCGCCGCCGAGTCCCGCTAGCTTTTTCTGGGGAGATGTTTACCATTTTGACGTTTTTGATTTTAAACATTTGATTAATATCCCATTATACTCTCTTTGATTTATTTACTTATTATCTTCTTATTAGTATACAAAAATTCAAATGACCATTTTATACGTATATATATACGCACAACTTTTATTTTGTTTTCAAAATTCAAACGGTGTTATGTCGTTATTTAATTCTTACCATATTTTTGTGCGTTTATACATATTTTCTCTTTAGAACATGTGTTATTTTAGTCGTTCCCTTAAAACAAAAATATAGTGCTAGCAGGGATCGAACCTTGCACCTCCACTTGAAAGCCATATGTTCTAACCAATTGGACTACTTAGGCTTTTGCTAACAAGGCTTAGAACAATGGTGGTCATTATTCTTTTCTTATTCCTCCTTTTCACATTTGTTACAATATTTCATTTAAGCCATTGCATGTACCCTTATCAATTTGCATGCATCCTTTTCTTTTCTTATTATTGCATAATATTTACGTTAATCTTTTCTTCTTTTTCAATACATGTATTTATTACATGCAATCATATATTATCATTATTTTATTCTTATTTTATATATGCCTATGCATGTATATACGCATATGAATTATTAAATATTTAATTATCATAAAATGTGGGGTGTTACAATAGTTCACACGCTGCCTTACCTATAGGACAATATCTCTTTTCACGACTTCCCATAAAAAACTTCACTTCATATCTTAATACGTTTTGGAGCCTTTAGGGTGATTCATGAAATTATATCAATGATACTCTCTTACCACTTCCTTCCTTAGATCTGGGACACACAATCTTTTCTCCTTTCTTAACCATCCAGTATGGTTAAGACTAAAATCCTTTAAATCATTAATCCTTGCTCAATCAAATCATCAATCCCTACTCCGATTCGAAGTCTTCTGATCCATTCCGCTAATATAGGAACTCCTTCCTTCTTAGAAGCAATCCTTTCGATAAAAACTAGTCAAATATTTAAACATAACATCATAGTTATGCCTCTACTCGAATCTCTCCCCTAAGAGGTAAAGTCTTCAAATCTTCCAGGCAAAGACAATATCAGCTAACACTATATCATGGGTTAGGTATCTAACTCACGAAGTCTGAGTTATCCAGAATCATATGAGATAACCCGTCCTTTCTGCATAAGAATGGCTTATAACCCAATTCCACAAGCACCATTGTATACTACCAAGTCCTGATAACCATCTGGTACTACCACAATAGGAGCATTAGTGTAAAGAACCACCTTTCTTAGCACCAAATACAATATTTAATACATCTTCAGTATTTATGTGCCGATTAGTTAGCCATTTGAAAGACATGTCATTAAGAGAAATAAGAAACAGAATCTCATAGAACATGTCGAATAATGTATAATAAAAAACAAGTCTTCGCAAATTGAAGAACTTTTATTACATAAACCAATATCAAAGTACACTATTAACCTGTCATAACCCTGAGGTAGTTATAAAACCATCATTCAGATGCTGACTAAAACACGACACAACAATGAAAAATAAAATAAAATACGGAAGTACATCTTAGGTCTCTAGCTCCACTCTTAAGCTCCAAACACCTAATTTGACTTGACAAAATGCTCGGCCTGATTTGAGCATTATCGCGAACTAACGCCCAGGTAAGTCCGGAAAACCAGTATGGTAAAATTCAATTAAGATCAAACTTTATTCTCTATATTTAATATTATTTCTAAAATAAAGTATCTCGTAAGACCACACCACACATAAACATGGACGGGTTTTAACTTAAAATAAATATTTTGTTTATTATAGAAAACCCAATGACATTGTTATAATGTCTATATACAAATACTTATCAATCTAGCCGAAATTGTTACATTTCACAAATTCCAACATATTAGATATACAACTATAACCGTAAAAGGAACGTATTCGAGTTTGGAATCCATACAATGACTGGATATTGGGGGTACCACCAAAAATGATACTCCTTAGAAGATGTACTTGAGGACCACAGGAACTTTTTGCTCCCCGTTAACACATGACCGACCTACCCATTCTTGGATAGTGCCGAATATTCCACCATCGCAGTTGAGATCAGCAACTGCACTAAAGCATAGATAAAAGGATCAATAATGAATCTAAGATGGGTGGCAGTAGCACAAAAATGAGAGCGGCCCATATAGCCCTGCTATTTTTACTTCTATTTTGGTTATTACTAGTTGATGAGGACTGAGGCTACGTTCTTTACCTTTCCTCTACAGATTTCACATTGAACGTTCATTGTCATTGAGTGACAAAGTATTAATAACATTCATCCACACATGTCATTCAAGAACAAAACAAACCGAAGTTGTTACCTCTATGACATCTATAGGATTAGTAGCAAGTAACCCTTGCACTCTAACTCTATTTGGATCTCTTCATCTTTAATAAATATCACATTTGTCTCTCAACCAGATCAAAGTGGTTTTCGAATGACATATCCGATCCTGGTCTATTCCAAACGATTATCGATAATTTCCAATGAACTAAACCCTTGTTTTTTTAGAAAATAAACAGACGAGGATATAAGAGCGCAGTCAACTTCCTAATCATTAGTGGATGGATCTCCTTATCACTTGTCTTAGAAGAACGAAATGAAATTTATATGCATAGCGAATCATTAATGGGAATGACTGCATCGTATAACACATGTGTTTCACTTAGATATTTTCAAAGTAAGATTTTTGATCTATATTTGGCAGTCGGTTATTTAATTATCAAATAACATACATGAAACAACCCATTTATCTCTCATAGTAATCCTCTCGCAGAGTGTAACAACCCGAATAACGACAGATCAATTTTTTTGTTTCAAAAATCCCAATTTATCGAAGCTCAATTTGGCTTATCTGGTATCCTGCAGAAAAGATAGAGATAATAAATATATCAGAGCTCGATAAAATATCTCATAGCGAAATGGATAAAATGTAATAATCAAATATAGCCTTAGTGAAATAATAACACTGTCTAACAAGTGTCCAAAGGCCACCAAATATCTGCCATAAACCTAACCTGAGAGAATGTTATGAGAGGGGGTCAAAACACAAAGTTCTGGTGAATAAACAAATTATACATTCTAAAATAACCCTACGTATATTGTTCAGTTATGTTTTTCTAATTATTAGGTTATTTGGGTTAACAACACTCAAGGCTCTGCACTCACGTCGTACCCCATCTACTCCCCCGTAGATTAACCTAATATGGTATAAATATAGTTATACTCAACATCTCAAGGTACTTCAAATAGTACCCTCCTCGTGCAGTCTCCATTGTCACGCCATAGAAGCGTATGCAACTTTCATCCTATGCTGAAAGGCATTGGGAAATCTAAATCATTACGCCACGTAATCGCACAGAACCACCATCACTATGCCACATAAGCGTACGGATTGTCGTATCTGAACTCCTCGGTCGAATCACGTCTAAACACGGAGTATTGCCCTACTATCTACAATACACCACCTAGTGCATGTACCTAGACCCTCACACAAGCGTATTGTCCACTATAACCTGAGTCTCGTAATAGGGTTGCATCCAATGCACGGAACTCGGTGGGGAGCTTTGAATATATGTAAAGGATCGCCTCATTAAGCCTACAATAAGGATATTCAAGTATGGTCTGTCTTTCCACGGTGGCTATGGCCCTACTCTGGCCCCTCCCTCAACTAATGAAAGATTACATCAAGAGCTAAGTGACGTGCCTCTATCAACTATTCTAACATCTAGTTTGGTGTATCCCGCAACCAACGCCTCGATAGTGAAATATTAAAGGTCTATAGGTTTAGCTCTAGTCTTTCTACATCGCATTGACTGCCGATGATACGTATCCTACGAGTACTATCCATAATTTGCTCCTGACCAACCTCATCGGAGGCAAACCACCGAATCACCCAATGTCATCCGCTATAGCCTTCTGACTGCCAGACTACAGTTGCAGTCAAGGTATACTCGTTGGGTGGTACCGTATAGACTAAACCCCAATGACTACGACCTGAGCACGTACCGTGCATAGGACCACCACAGAGTACCCTATCATGTCCCGCATAAGCCACGTGCTTCCCTCCAGTCCCATAGAATAATCAGATGGATGTGCTCCACTCTTGTCTCCATACACCACGATGATTTACTCCGTTGGGTTCTTCACCTTCACACGTACGGATTGGTCCAAGTGCATCACACCAACATGTTATTAGAACCTATGTCAAATCTTTTAACCAGGCTCTTGCTTTATCTCATCACATTGCTAATTAACTTGATTATCCACATATTCACATTTTATGCAAGTTACTTGGTTCATTAGCTCACAATTGGCTGCTTACTTTCTTTATTCAGCCCTACGCCGCCAGAGCGGACTTCCACTTATTATTTATTACAATTATTAGACTTAATACTTTAAATTATAAGTCTACCAACAATAAGCCTACTTTTTTCTTTCTTATTTAATCATAACCTAGTCTTACAATGTTATCACAACTTGTTGTTGTTTACTTATTAACTTAGTTCTCTTAACTAAGGTTTATTAGTAAGTTCCCTTTTCTAAATTATAACCTATGTTATAATTTTGCTTTTCCCTAAGACAAGTCTACCTATCATATTTCATTCCCATTCATATAATTAATTGTATTCCTCGTTCATTACAATTCTTCTTAGGTTCCCTAATATTAACTAACTTTTACTGTTGTAACCTTTCTTTAATTATTGTCCTGTACATTCTTATTATTTCAGGAAAATACTTCGCACACTTCATTATATTGGTTAACAGAGGATATAAAAATATATTTCCATATTGTGTATCAAAATTAGGTCTGTAGTTGCAAGTTATTTCTTTTATTTTCTTTGTGAACACTTGATTTGAGATAGTGTGCGATATGGCAAAAGAACCCCTATTTCACACTAATCCCATATTCCCTTCTTTTCTAGCAACTGCGTTCTTAATAATTTTATTGTTATGGAAATATATCCATTCTTCCCAAATCCAACTAACTCAGTTCACTACTAATTTTCTCCTTTATGTTTTCTAAGTTAAATGTTAATTCTTGTTTTCTACTACTGTTTTCAACTACTGAAAATTTTCTCTGCAAAATTAGGGGTATTAGTTCTATTTCCATTTTTTTCCAATTTCACTGTAATTCTGTTTATAGCATATCCAATTTGTCATAAAATAACAATCTTAAGAACGTATTCAGGTTTATTGTAAATTCCACAATTCCAGTATTACAATAATTCTTAATTCAAATAGAAGATTAATGGGATAAATTTTGTACAATAGCAATATTCATAGAAACAGATTATATTACAATTACCACAAATTCCAATTATTTATCATGTTAAGAATTACAGAGAATGTAAACGATAAATATACCATTACCAAAAGGTATAATTTTAAATCCACTCACTTGACTACTTTCCAATCCTTGAATCTGATTTAGATCTACTATTAGTGGTCTTTCAAATTGAATCTAATATTAAGATTACCACGAATTTACGAATTTGATGCTTAAAGAAGAAGGAAAGAAACCTAAATAACAGATTCACAGGATTTACCTCACGTTGACAAGACACTTGAACACCTATGTTGTAAATTTACATTCTTTGTTTTCAAATCTTAGATTAGAACTTCTAAAAGCTAATATTCTAATTTCCGAAAGATTTGGAGAGGGAAGAAAATGGCAGAGCTTGGCATTGTCTCAGAAAAATATGAGTTGGTGGCTAGGCTCTGCTAGTCTATTTATAAATGTATAGGAAATTCTGGCCTATGGGATATAATAATATAAAATCCGAACCGTACAAGCCATGAAACACACATCACAAAATTCCAGATCTGGCCCTTGGTGGGTCAACCCATGTGTCGACCCACCTTCATGGTGTGTCAACCCCATGGTCGACCCATGGGTTAACCCATGTAAGGCCTGGGTCGACCCACGATCTGCGTCTTTAACATTGATTCTGCTGTCTTTAATACTTTCTTAATGTTATTGATAAGGTTTCTTTTTGTTGCTGAATATGACTATGTAAATTATTTTCTTCTGTTTATAACATATATCTAATTTCAAATTTCCAACTTATGCGCATATATATGCATATAACCCTTCAATTTTTTGTCTGTTAATAGCTGCTCAATTATTGTCATTATAACGCTATCAATTAATTTTTTACTTCCTTTTAATATATATATATATGTGTGTGTGTGTGTATGTGTGTATATATATATATATATATATATTCCAAATGCAGCTATCTTATTGTCTATTTTTCATTCATTATTCATTTATTACTTTCTTAAACTATGCTTTCATTTCAGCATTTGAATTTATGTGTATATATCTACTTACAATACAATTATTTTCAAAATTCAAACGGCGTTATACGGTCATTTATTTCTTATCCATTTTTATTGTTTGTAGGTTAGTTTTGGATTTCCTATTCATATATATATATATACACACACTCACCTATATGTATGATTTTCCTTATGTGTACATTTATATTTTTTTTTCTCTAAGATCATGCATTTCTATAGCCGTCCCTTTAAAATTAAAAATATGACGCTGACGGGACTCAAACTTGCACCACTCACAAAGGAGAGACATGACGCTACCAACTCACCCACTTAGCCTTTTGTTCACAAGACTAAAAACATTGGTATTTATTATTTTTATTAGTGTTCTTCTATATCTTATTTTTACGTTTGTTCTAATACTTCATTATAGATATCGTTTATATTTTAAATCCGTTTTTGCAAACTACAGGATTAAATTGATCAGAAAATCGCCAAAGACGCAATGATGTTAATCCCATAACCAAATTCTGAAAACTTTTCAAAAATTTATTATTTAATTAAAAATGTGGGATGTCACATTCTCCCATCGTTAGGAAATTTCGTCCCCGAAATTTGATAAGGGTAAAATTAAGTAATTCCTCATATAATTTACAACCATCACGTGTACATCCAATTTTGCAACCATTTGTGCACTTGTGCAAAGTGTAATACAACATAATAATATATAAATGCAATGAATGCTTAAGCGGTGTCTCCTATATGAATGCAAATTTTTCTTGAAAACTTTTTGAAAACATGATGCATGCATCCTAAATATTCTAGCAATTTCTATATAAATGCAATATTTAGAAAATCAAAATACTTTTTTATCCAATTTTTCCTACACTCTTACAAAGCAAGAGCATAGTTCATCCAATTTTTGCGTCCAAACCCTACCAAACAACTTTAACGTTGCGAATTATAGAAAAATCCAATTTTTTGGATTCGATTTCTTATGTTACAAAAAGGCGGAAAATAGAAAAATTCACATCTTTCGCTTTTCTTTTATGTACCTTTTCTACCTGTACTTGGATTTTATGCAACCATTATATAAAGATGGCATATCTCCCTATCCAAGCACAGTTTACATAAAGAAATTTTTCTTTGTTATAAATTTTCTTTTCCAACTTACTTTGGAAAAATCCATTTTTTTCAATTTCTCGAAATTTTCCACTTTTCTCAATTGTCATATCTGTTGCTTTATTGGATTTGTTGTTTTCTTTTAGTTATGTCATCACTTTTTTCCTTAGCTTATTTAACTTATTCCACTGATCTAAGCTTAATTTTAAATAAACTTTCTAATTCTTTCAAAATTAAAATAGAATAACAAGAACACTACACAGTTATTACCAAGCGCTAAGAATTGTAGGACCATGTCCCCCGCTGACAAGAAAATTCCAAGCAAAGAGATCTAAACTACTCGCTTACCCACTTCCATCTACTTGTCAAAACTAGTCCTTGCCTATAGTGCTTACGCGCTCTATGGGAATTTACTATTGTTCCAAAATAACCTTCGCTATCTACTATATAGCCTCAAAAATATTCTCCATCTTTCCTAGTGTTACTACCAAAATTACATCCAGAACAGACTGGCGGTGAAGGGATAATAGATCGCCACAAGCAGAAAGGAGTCTTCCGTCAACAAATGCCCGACACAAGAAAAAGCCGATAACATAAGGAAATATTTCGGGAGCTGTGCAACCGACACCATCATTAAAGAAAAGATCTCAAAACCTATACAAAGAAAGGGTACCGATAGGATAATTCCGAAATGAAAGAAAGACAACAGAAGGACTCCCGAAACTAGCAGCCAATAAGGAGAAAGACCAACAACCCAATAAATCGGGACCCAGAAGGAAGAAAAAGCTATCAGTATTAAGTTTCTAATACCGATACATCAAGAAGAAAAAGCATCAAAAGTACAAGGGAATCATCCGGGAGCCAATTACCAAGACCTCCATTAGTTGGTTCCCGAGAGGTTACCCTAATAAGTAACTATCAATTCCACGGAAGCCACCTACCGGAAAGGCAAGGATACACTTCGGGAGAATGCCGAAAGGCAAGCCGGAACCCCAAGGAGAGAAGCTATCCACACTAATATGCTTAGTGTCAATACCGGCAGGGGTGGCGGACCTGACAGCCTTTCACTTGAATCACAAAGATGAGGTCCACAAAGTGTTAGTAGCAAGACCAAAGCCTACATACGGAGGCCCACATCCGGGAGCCAAAGTCTTCCAAAAATCTTTCGCACCAACAAACTCGGAACCAACACAAAATGGGTGGACAAGTAATCAAAAAGGAGTTCCACAGATCGAAGCTCTCCTCCCGTAAGCGTGAGCCGACATCTCAAAAAATCGTACGAAAAGCCTTCAGAACCTAAAGAAAAGGCGGCCAAGAGCCAAAACTTCCGGAACTGAAGGGAAAAGCGGCTGACAGAGGCTTCTGCTGGCCCAATAGCAAACGGGGCCCTAATTTGTCTATAAATATGACCCTTGGGGTCTCATTTTCGGGACGACTTTCTCATTCTCATTCTTGAACTCTTTTCTTTGGAGTAAACCCTAATTCGTAAATCAATTTGCGAATTTCAGTTGTAATCACTTGTGTATTCTAAATCAAAGATCAATAAAGAGTGAATCCATACTTAGTACATTTCCTTGTGAGTTTCCCATGTAATTTTTTAGTTATTTCCAGTGAAACATGTTGTGTGCTTTCTACATGATTACGAGTTCTTACCCAAGTTCGAACCCTTCCACAAAGTCAGTGCGGAACCCCTTCCTACAAGCCATTTAGCCCTTATCGAGGGTTGTGCTTAGGAAACCCTTATCCCAAGATAACTTTTGGTTCTTGAGTCGCTTAAGTGTGATGCTCACCCCATTGAAGGAAGGGTAACTTCTTTCGGGCTCAAAACCTTGATATCTGGGAAACAGCGAGCTAACTCAAACTCGTGATAGCTAAACAAACTGTAACGACCTAGGGATTTTCGACCCTGAAAATCAACACAACACACCATGTTGACTATTCAAGCATCGGAAATACCAGACCATTAATAGAAAGAAGTTAGAGGGTGAGAAATAGAAAGAAAGAAAGATAGAATAGAAGAAGAAGATCACAACAGAAAAGAATCAGAGTAAATACGAATCTCACAGCGGAACGGATAAAATATGTTATATAACATAACTTTGAAATATAAAACTGTATTTATACTTACACATATTATCACAACAGAAATAAACTCTCTCTATACATCTAACTCTTAAGCCTCCTGCTCCGAGCTCCTCCAAGTATATCTGAAAAACCCCGACTACTTGACTGCCCATACAAATTTGGGCACCCAAGAGTTTAGGGTAAAACAAAACAAAATAAACTCTGGGTCAGTCATGTGACTTGTGTGAGTAAACTCCAAACACTTGTTTTAACTTTTCCAAATCCTTTTCAAAAGCAATGATAATCGTAAGACCGATCCACACATAAAAACAGATGGTTTTTACCTTACGATAACCCAAAACACTTTCAAAATCATTACTATTTTGATATTATAATAGTGCCTAATACAAGTAAATAACAATCTAGCAGAACGTTTTCATCTCACGCTCTACATATATAATATACAATCAAAAACCGCGGGCTCTTATTGGAGAATGGATTTCTCACTTTGACAAGGTATGGAACCACCTTCCGATCAGTGTACCCAAGAAGCGATACACTGGATTTTAACCAGAACGTCCTGCAACTCAGCCACACATGACCGACCATTCATTTCGCTTGAATGTTCCGAATATATTGTCACCGTACGGTTGGTATACCAACATAACCGTTCCTGGGAGATACATAATTTAAAAGAAGTAACAAATATGAATATTCTCTAGATGTTGACAATATACCCTAATAGGGTGAGACCCACTTAGCCATGCTGCTAGCCCTATTTTTGTCATTTCCCAGTTGATGAGGCTTGAGTTCATAACGTATCTCTATACAGATCATGTCTTTCTTTATTTTGAATGCCACATTATCATACCCGCCAAATCACAAATTGATTTCTCCAAAAATACGGCGGGTACAAAGATAAGAGAAACGAATTCCTCCGCCACCAAACGTAAATACATTTGAATAGATCAACTTACGCGATCTATTAGATATACTCTGTCAGGCATTCTTCCATACACGTTGTCCTGAGACTGGACAAACCAAATGCACTATTCTGTAAATCCATCTTAGGCAATTTCTACCTAGGATCGCCAGAACAACCCTAACATAAACTCTGTCTTTAATTATCTTCATCATATTTGATTTGCAACGCTAATGCGCATACAGAGTGGTTTTCAGATAATAAATCTAATCCTGATCTCTTCGTATTGACAACGGAAAAATAGTCATAAACTTTGATAGTCGGTTATTTAACTATCAAAGGAAAGCATACATAAAAACAACGATCGTATTTCCAAATGGAAATCTTACCGATCAATCATCAATCAACGCTGACCTCTTTTAACACATTTATCAATAATCATTTTGTTTCCCAATTTCACTTACATATCTTTACCCAAATATTTATCCAACTCGCTTAACCTCTCCCGATTTCTTGGAAAACATTCCCATATATTCACAACTCCTTATTTCCCCATATTTCGGAAATATACGTTATTAACTTTGGAAAACATTTCTATATCTTATTCACGCATCACTATTCATTAGTCCCTAACCATAAACCAGTAAGAGAACAACTCCTTAAAGATCAACCCCGAAGGCCGAAGCCAACATCAAATCGACACTCAGAAAGCCGTTCAACTTAACTAGTCTCTAGTCAGTTTCTAATTTTCTTAACTCCATTCCTTAATTTCTTATTTACAGAACTGTTTACGCAACTCTACTGTTCAGTTTACGAATCCACTTCTTTACGGAAATATTTGATTATAACAATAACGTTATAATCTCTGCTTTTGAAATATTAAATTTAAAAATATAACCTTTATTTAAATAAATAATCAATTTATTTAATTAATTAGATAAATAACTAAATCTTGATTATAACTGGAAAGAAAATGGTACTTTCCTGAATTCGATAGAATCAAATTCCAACGTATAACTCTCTTCTGAATAATCTCCGTTCAATTATCGATCTGATCATTGAAATAGTATAACTTCTTGTTAATTTTATGTCAAGTATATACTAAATCTTTATTACATAATCGATTATAAATCATTGATTTCAAATCAAATATTATACTACCTTTTCGAATTCTAAATTTATAAAATATATATTTTCTAACAATAAGTTATCTTTAAAATATTCGACAAAGTCGAATTCTAATTGTAAATCATTATGGGCTTATTTTAATTATATTTACATTTTGAACATGATATAAATTCCATCATTCACCTTTTGAAACGATTCCCAATTCCCCTTTTTCTTTCATTATTGAATTTATATTTCCCCTTTTATTTAATACAATTATTTCATTCCATTTATAAACATCGTTTATAAACCAAATTACTTGTTTAAACGAGTTATTATATTCTAGTTAAATCAATATTCAATTTCTATTATTTAAAAATAATAAATAATAGATTTCCCCCTTTTTAAACTCGAATTCTTTTCCATATTTTTTTAGGTATTTTAATACCAATCATTTGACGTCAATGTTGTTCAATCACCCCCAAACACACAATAATCAACCACAGATTATTCATCACATCATATAATGCAATATATGAAAAACAACAATATAATTGTTGAGGAATCCAGTTAGATTCCTCCAACCTGTTTCCCTGCATCCACAGATGTTAATTAACAAAAATAATATTTATTGCATATCAATATGGAATATTAGAATCAATATTTAAGCAATGTTTTTTATATATAACGGTATCTATAATTTCAACCAATTAATTAGCGAATCATCCAAATAACCATCACACACAGCATTCAATCAATATTAAATAACGTTTATAAAATTATAAAACTGGACAGAGTTAGTGAGTTTATTCACCTTATTCGTTAATCGTTGATGTACGATTAACGTCAGTCGGTTCGACAGACATTTTATTTTGCTTAAAATTGTAACGATCATCAAATAGCTTCAGACTAGTCCCATTGTGTAGTTCATCATCCTACGATCCCAACGAGTCCAAATTTTCGCAATTTTGATAACGCTTGTATAAGTTATTCCATTAATATGTTAATTAAACTTAAATACATTTTTATTTTAACTTGGGCTTAACTTCAACATTTCTGGCCCACTACCCTTTTGTGCTCAATCCACATGAATAGTTACGGTGATCCTTCTTTCGCCAAACATCCTGCTTCAATGAAACTCATTATCCACTCAAAGACCTCCTCTACTACATTACTTAAAAACTTAATTTACATAATAAGTGGGCCTTACCCATTATGACCAGTCCATGTACCAGCTTCCACCGTTCTTCCTTCCTCCAAAATACAACTCCGCTCTCCAGTAGAAATATATCTCCATGGCCGAACTATCGCCTTGCCTCCCAGCATCGAACCCGGGTTGCCTTGCAGGCAATATTAACGTACAACCTTTCAACTGCATACTCCACAGTGTTCTTCTCTCAGAGTTGAAATGGATGCTCCCTATAATCGAACTCAGCTCCTCCTTTACACTCGCGTAGAACAGAAAAGTCACTGCTATGTTAAAACTTGTGTCACCTCTCCGTTTATTGTCCTCCATCAACTTGCAGTGCACACTTGAAATGGGTTGTATTCCTCCTTCTCCCATCAAAGATGTCGCTGCCCCTCTAATTATAACCGCAGCTTCCTCATTTTCAGAAGCCAAACGGTTTTCCTCTCCCCACATCTTTCCTACCCACTTCTATATTTATCATGTACGCTCCAGGATCCCCCACGTAAAACTGGCCACCACGAAACCTTGTTACTACTTCACTGTTTCACCGTCCAGGCGTCCATCAACTCCCCCATGGCACGAAAACCGCCTACATCCTACTCCAGCTCACCTTTGCATTTCTATTCACATCGTCACTTCCTCAAACAACTCAATGCACTCAGGTTGTTTGCGTCTCCCCTCACGTTTCTACAGTTTTTCGCTTCCTGTTTCCCACTGCGGTACCTTCTTGTCCTACCCGACAAGCTCCAATTAAAAGAAACCCACATAGTACGTCCCTTTTTTAGCAAGCACCCCTCCCCTTCTCATTTAGCGTCAACATCACAAGGTCGGCCTCCTTCAGGAAATCACGACGATGTGCAGTGCCTCCCGGAACATGCGAGACTTTTCTCTTCGAAAATAGTGCGATAACCCCAAGCCCCTGTATTACGAAAGCAAGGATAATCATTGGAATATAACATATTTATAACAACAGCATATCTCAGATAACAGCATAACACATAAATCATAGCAGCGGAAAATGGAAATGTCATCAATATCACAACATCAGAACATCAGAGTGGCACAGTTACAGGATACAAGTTAGCATATAGAAAGTCTCAGCGAATAGAAATAAGTCTAAAACACCATCAAGTACAACATGGATAAATGATGTCTAAATGTTTCAAATAGAAATAAAAGATAGAAATGATCTTCGTCTTTTATCCATAAGCATACTCCAATCCAGCACATGTCCAAAATAACCTGAACCTGTCACTTGGCTGCCCGTGTGAAAAAGAGGGCACCCGAGTTTGCAAAGTGAAACAAACTACGAGTTAGTCATGGGACTGGTATGAGAAATCTTTCCTAACTTATCTAACAATATGGCTAATCACAGGACCACGCCGCTAACGCGGAACGGGTTTACTCCTTTGGATTGCTAGTGCATAAATTAAATAAATTTTTATTCAAAACAATGCAATGCTTTTTAGAAAAATGAAATCAATATAAGACTCAAGTCCCATCACACAATGCAACGCAAACCGGAGGATAGAGTTTTACCTTATAATGATCAAACATGCTTGATACATACAAAATAATATTTAATATTATTATTAGTGTCTAACCAGTTTTAAAATACTTTCAAAGTAAATATATCAATCCTAGATGGCATAGTAGCCCATCCTACTATGTCGCTATATATAGGTTTACAATCAAAACCGTAATGTCGTATTGGAAATTGGGTTTCCATCATGATTCAAGGCTTGGGATGATTTCCTTACCGATTTGAGACACTCTAGCAAATGTCTCAGGATTCGGACGCTGGCGAACCCTTAATCCTGTAGGGCTGGTCCACAAATACTTTAGTGGATCGGCAATTCTTGAACACACGCTTCTCGGTCCTATTGGACCTATCAATTGGCCACTGTCGACCAATATATCCGAGGCCTCGTAATCCATAATCCACATAAGTAAAAATGTCTGGGCTCCATACCATGACACCATTTCTAGCTAGAAAGAAACGTGTGCACTCCCTGCGTTCCCTTATCCCGTTTTTGACTCATACCGAGGTGTGAGGCTCGCGAAGTAACGCTATACACAAAGTTATGCCTAAATGGGTTGTGCTTTGATCATCAACTACAAGGCTCTGCTCTTCAACAAAAGCCTTGATCATTTGCATCTTGGCATGCCACACTGATAATCCATGCCATGCAATCAGTAACTATCAATATATAACCTCTGAGCTCGTGCATCTCGGAGAAGGGTGTTAAGCAAGAGAATAAATTCTCCGCCACCAAACAGATATATATTAAATAGAAATCAATTTACATGGAATGAAATCCATTGTCGGACACACATCCATTTACAAGTCCGTTCTGGGTCTGAACGAAACCGGAGACACCTTATTCCTCGTCCCGTATGTCCAATATGGAAGAGAGGTGCTCGCTTATCCGGACAATCAACAAATATGTCTGGACAACCACCACTTTAACCCTTTATTGGGAGCTACCCAATGTTGGGCATCAGTAGTCGTCCATTCGATGTGAAGATCGTCGGTCTTCAATCACCATCTTCAATATCTTCGATTTAAATCATCATATAATTATTTGAAATGAGATTGAACTCAGTCTTTTCAAATAATTCTCACATATACATAATTTAAATTATTTCATATTGTTAATATTATTTTATAATGATTTATCGCTATTTTTATTTATATAAAAATAGCCCAATTTAATTTAATGACGCTTCGGGTCAATAGGCAGCCCTGGCGCTGTTTTTATCCAAATTTGATTTACACATTTCTCGAAATTTAACCGTTGGATTTTTAACAAAAATTATATCGTTGGAAAGATCTTCCCAAAGCGGACCTAACGGTTCCAGTTTTGGGAAAATCCGACGGTCGGATCTTTCGGTATAATCGTTTAAAGTTGCGATTCCGAAACGTGAACTACCGCGCGTGATTCGTTTAATTTTAATTTATATTTATACATATAAAATTATATATAAATATAAATCATTCAACGATTCCACTAACGTGTTTAACATGCCAAATAAAAGAATGTTTTATTTGCATAACATCTCTACATGTTTATAATGTCAAATAAAAATGTATTTTATTTTTCTTCATGTCTAATGTCAAATAAAAATGTAATTTATTTACATTACATTTTCTACATTTCTAATGTCAAATAAAATGAAATTTATTTACATGACATTTTCTACATTTCTAATGTCAAATAAAATGTAATTTATTTATATGACAATGTTACTAATGAAAAATAAAAAGATAACTTTTATTTTCATTATTTGTATGCAACTTTTATTTTTAACTTTAACAAATAAAAAGAAATATTTTTATTTGTATATAATTTCAATGTATAACATGACACATAAAAATGTTTATTTCAATTTTCCTACAAATCTAATGTAGAACTTAACATATAAAAATGTCTCTTTAATTTGTATACAATTTCTAATGTATAACTTAACAGTATAAATGTATCTTTACTTTGTATACAAATTCTAATATATAAATTGACAAGAAAAATGTCTCTTTAAATTTGCATACACATCTAATGTATAACTTAACATATAAAAATGTCTCTTTACTTTGTATACAAATTCTAATATATAACTTGACAGTAAAAATGTCTCTTTAAATTTGCATACAAACCTAATTCTAACAATAATTGATACTTTTGTTTTGTCGACCATTCTATTTCAACAACACAAGTAAAAATGATATTTCTATTTTGTTGACAACTTCATTTCAACAAAATGATTAAAATGATTCTCCTATTTTTGTTGACAATTCTATTTCAACGAAATGCATAAAAATGATTCTTTCATTTTTGTTGACAATTCTATTTCAACAAAATGAAAAAAAATGATTCTTTCATTTTTTGTTGACAACTCTATTTCAACAAAATGAATAAAAATGATTCTTTCATTTTTGTTGACAATTCTGTTTCAACAAAATGAATAAAAACGATTCTTTCATTTTTGTTGACAATTCTATTTCAACAAAATGAATAAAAATGATTCTTTCATTTTTGTTGACAATTCTATTTCAACAAAATGAATAAAAATGATTCTTTCATTTTTGTTTTCATTTTTGTTGACAATTCTATTTCAACAAAATGAGTAAAAATGATACTTTCATTTTTGTTGACAATTCTATTTCAACAAAATGAATAAAAATGTTTCTTGCATTTTAGTTGACAATTCTATTTCAACAAAATGAATAAAAATGATTCTTGCATTTTTGTTGACAATTCTATTTCAACAAAATGAATAAAAAAGATTCTTTCATTTTTGTTGACTATTCTATTTCAACAAAATGAATAAAAATGATTCTTTCATTTTTGTTGACAATTCGATTTCAACAAAATGATTAAAAGTGATTCTTTCATTTTTGTTGACAGTTCTATTTCAACAAAATGAATAAAGATGATAACTTCATTTTATTTACAATATCATTTCAACAAAAAGAATAAAAGTGATAACTTCGTATTGTTAACAATTCTATTTTAACAAAATGAATAAAAGTGATAACTTCATATTGTTAACAATTCTATTTTAACAAAATGAATAAAAATGATAACTTTATTTTGTTAACCGTTCTCCAATTCAAAATTGATATTTTTGTTTTATCACAAATCTATTTAACAAAAAAGTTATTTTTGTTTTGACTATTTAATTTCAACAAAAATGATATTTTTTGTTTTGAATATTTTATTTCAACATAAATTGATATTTTTGTTTTGACAATTTTATTTCAACAAAAATGTTCATTTTGTTTTAACTATTTTATTTGACAATGAAAAAAAATGTTAATTTTGTTTCAACTATTTTATTTTGACGAAAATGTTAATTTTGTCTCAACTATTTTATTTTGACGAAAATTTTAATTTTGTCTCAACTATTTTATTTTGACAAAAATGTAAATTTTGTCTCAACTATTTTATTTTGACAAAAATGTAAATTTTGTCTCAACTATTTTATGTTGACAAAAATGTAAATTTTGTCTCAACTATTTTATTTCAACAAAAATGTAAATTTTTGTTTCAACTATTTTATTTCAACACAATAATCATCAAATCAACAGATCTACATGACAACATCAATCATCATCCCAGATCAAATCACTTATAACAACAAATAGAATTTAACAACTGATTAAAAAAAATCACAATCGTAATTAATTACTTTTAATTATAAAAAAAATAGAATTCCCATAGTGGTTTTTAATTCTGTATAATTCAGAATTGAATTTTCCCCAAAATCTGATTTGCTCCAAATTCGTTCTAGTCTATCTAGAAATGTAGATCTCGAATTTACGATCCAACGCTTCTGAAATTGTTCAATTCAGTATTCGTATGAATAAGATATGAATTTATTCGTGTAAATAACATTTTGAATTAATTAATTGAATAATTGAATAATTGAATAATTAAATTAGAAAATACCCTCTTCTTCTTCCTTCAGAAACACGGCTGCGACTTTCAACATTTGTTCAATTCTAGGTTTAAGTTTTTCGTCCAAACCCTTGAGCTTCGTCAAAATCTGACCACACCATGTCGAAGAGGGGCAGGTGGCGCACCAGGGGGGGCCCGAAAAATAAATCTAGCTATGTTTTGATGATACGGTCCTAACAAAATTAATTTCGTCGAATTTGGAGACTGCTTGAATTATGACCTTTTTAATGGTCGATTAAATTCAACAGAAATTATCGAACACAGTTTAATTTACCACGCTCACATATTAATTCCAAAAATTATGGAAAATTAAACTTAGCAATAATTTGACATTCCGAATCCGAAAAAAATGGTTTCATCGAAAACGAAGGTCGTTTATAAAATGACTACTTTTAATAGCTTGAATATTATTTAAAAATGGAATTTTTAAATTCTAGCCCATTTTCTAACAAAATTCCTTAAAATAATTTTTTTAAATTGATTCTAATTTTCCAGGTTATTACAATCTCCCCTACTTAAAAACTTTTTGTCCCCAAAAAGGAGATAATAGTAAAGTAGGAAACAAAACGGAAAATGCAAAATATTGTAAATGTACCTCAACACAAGAACTACTCGGAGATATCCACTCTGCACTTGGGATAAGCATGTTTGATACTATCCTCGATCTCCCATGTACAGTCTCTAGGATCCCCGCTCCACTGCACTTTGACTAAGTGGATCCTCTTGTTCCTCAGACTCCTGGTTTCTTTACCAACAATTTTCACTGGCTCCCATCTTACTACTAAGCTCGGGGTAATCTCCAAATCTTGTTGTGCTGCTTCCTCCACAATCAAGTCTGGATCATGTACATGCTTCCGGAGTTGAGACACATGGAATACATCATGCACCCCTGGCAACCAGTCAGGCAACTGAACCCTATAAGCGAGAGTTCCAATTCTTTCGAGAATAGGAAATGGACCAATGAATCTCGGTGCCAACTTCCCAGTCTTCCCGAAACGATCTACACCTCTCAGTGGGGAAACCCTCAAGTACACATAATCACCAACAAAGAATTCTAAATCCGTTCTTCGTGAGTCTGTATAGCTCTTCTGTCGGCTCTGAGCAATCAGTAGTCGCTTCTTAATGAAATTGACTTTATCCGCTGCTTCACGAATCGTATCGGGACCCAATACTAACTGATTGCCTGGTTCCACCCAACATGCGGGATATTTGCATGGCCTACCATATAATGCTTCAAATGGCGACATCTGCAAGCTTGCTTGGTAACTGTTATTATAAGAGAACTCAACCAAATACAAGTGATCTTTCCATGACCCGCCAAAATCAAGAATGCATGCTCGCAACAAGTCTTCTAATATGCGGTTCACCCTCTTAGTCTGGCCATCTGTCTGAGGATGATAAGCGGTGCTCAGATTCAACTTTGTCCCCAGCTCCTCTTGGAATACTTCCTAGAATATACTAGCAAATATCGGATCACGATCACTAACAATGCTACTGGGAACTCCATGTAGTCTGACATTCTCTCTGAAATAAAGTTGCGCCAGACTTCGAGCTGTTCTATTAGATCTGACATGAATAAAATGGGCAGTCTTCGTGAAACGATCTACAATCACCCATATACTATCATTCCCTTTTCTGGTTCGGGGAAAGCCATCAATGAAATCCATAGAAATTTGGTCCCACTTCCAACTTGGAACCTCTAGAGGTTGCAACAATCCTGCGAGCTTCTATTGATCGCTTTTGACTTGTTGACAAGTGGAACATCTGCCAACATATATGGTAATGTCTCTCTTCATCGCCTTTCACCAGAATGTGCGCTTAAGATCGTGATACATCTTGCTTACTCTTGGATGGATGTTAAGTTTAGATTTGTGACATTCATTCATAACTTCTCTTTTGAGCTCAGGATTATCTGGCATACATATTCTCCCTTGCAGTCTAAGAGTCCCCTTGCTGTCAATTTGGAAGCTTGAAGCTTCATCCTTTCGAACTCGCTTGCTAATCATCTGAATAAACTTATCGTCTTTCTGAAGAGCAGAGATCTTATCAAATAATGAAGGCGTAATGATGAGATTAGCGACGATAAGATTGGTGACGACTGCATTCTACGTGCTGAGCGCATCGGCTACAACATTGGTTTTCCCTGGAGTATACAAGATGTCCACATCATATGCCGCAAGAAATTCCAACCAACGTTGCTTCCTCAAATTAAAGTCCCTTTGGGTGAATAAATATTTCAAGGATTTATGATCTGTATATAATTCGAACTTCTCACCCAAAAGATAGTGCCTCCATTTCTTTAAAGCAAATACGATGGCCAACAACTTAAGATCATGAGTGGGGTATCTCTTCTCATGCGGCTTCAACTGACGGCTAGCATAAGCAACTACTTTGCCTCTTTGCATTAACACTGCACCAATACCTTCAATAGAAGCATCAGTATAGACTATCAAATCTTGGTTGCCATCAATAATGATCAACATAGGAGCAGTGGTCAACCTCAATTTCAGCTCTTGGAAAGCTGCCTCACATTCAGGTGTCCAATTAAACTTTGTATGCTTCTTGGTAAGCTTCGTCAATGGACAAGATAGCTTCGAAAAATATTTAACAAATTTCCGATAATAGCCAGCCAATCCTAGAAAACTTCTGACTTCTGTAGGAGTGCTAGGCTGCTTCCAATCTCGTATGACTGAGATCTTGCCTGGGTCTACTGAAATTCATTTCTTCGATGCAACATGACCGAGGAACTTCACTTCTTCTTGCCAGAATATTCAATTAGAGAATTTGGCTTTCAACACATTCCTTCTTAGGATTTCCAAAACTTCTTTCAGATGCTTTTCATGCTCAGCAGTGGATTTAGAGAAGATTAAGATGTCGTCGATGAAAACCAGCACGAATTTATTCAAGACATCACGGAATACTCTGTTCATCAGATCGACAAAGTAAGAAGGAGCGTTACATAAGCCGAACGACATTACTAGCCACTCATAGAATAAGTTTGGCCCTCTGAAAGCTGTCAAAAGAACACATTCTGCGGCAATGCGCAATTGATGGAAACCTGTAGCTAGGTCCATTCTAGAGAATACTTGCGCTCCATTCAAGTGGTTTAATAGATCATCAATACGCGGCAATGGATATTTGTTTTTCAGCATTTGCTTATTGAGGTTATGGTAATCCACACATAGTCTGAGAATACCGTCCGACTTTGGGACAAACACCACTGCTGCACCCCAATTTGAGAAGCTAGGCCTGATCAGACCTTTCCACAAGAGCTGGTTAGTTTTATTGCTCAGTTCTTCTTTCTCTTTCAGCGTCATCCTCCGAATAGCGTGAACCACTGGCCTTGCATTCAGAACTAAGTCAATCCTGAAGTTAATTTCTCTTCAAGGAGGTAAGCTATCAACTTCTTCAAACACATCTGCATAATCTTTAACTACAAGAATATTCTCAATAGAAGTAGGAGTGACTTCTAGAGAAGACCATAATTATTTCCTATCAGTTGCTGAGCCATGGCATGGTATAGCAATAATATCTCTGAATTTGGTTTTAATTTTGACTATTCTTTCAGCGCATAATACCTCAACCTCATATTTCGTTACCCAATCCAGTCCAAGTATGATATTATATCCGGAAAAATTCATAACGATTAAGTCAAAAGGGAATTGGAAATAGGAATAAGAAACATGCACTCTACAATATAGACCGAGAACAAGAGAGCCTCCTATCAGATTATGGACACTAATAGATTCTTTAAGGTTTCTTGGTTTCAGTTTTAACTTTTTAATTATGTCACTAGAAATGAAACTTCGTGATGCACCAGTGTCAAAAAATACTATAACAGGAATATTCATAACATTAAGGGTACCTCCCAAAACATCTGGTTTACCTGCTCCTTCGGAAGAAGCTGGTGCAGCCGCTTGATCGTATACATGAGCCATCTCGGATTTCTTCAGCAGTGGAGAATTCTTGATAAGATGCCCTAGCTTGTGGAAATTAAAGCATTCCATGGTACCGTTAGAATTCTGGCTGGGCCCTGACTCATTCCTCCTTGGCCTTTTTGGAGCTCTGCATTCGTAATCAAAGTGTCCCATCTTTTGGCAGTTAAAGCACCTAACTTTGGCTTTTTTACTTCCTTGAGGCTTAGCGGTTGAAGAGTTGCTCGCCCCCGGCTTCTTGTCAGACTGATTCCTCTTGTTGTTAGTTTGATTCTTCTCCCGATCTTGCTAAGAATTCTTGTCATTTTATCGGCAAGCCATCTCAACCACCTCGTTAAATGGAAGCTTAATATGTGTTGTCACTCCGTTAAGATACTTCCTTGAAAGGCCATTTATGAATCTCTTATTTTTCTGAAATGGGTCTTGAATTAATTCAGGAGCATATCGTGAAAGCTCCTCAAATTTCCGCACATACTCAGAAATAATCCTATCTCCTTGTTGCAGGTTAGCAAACTGATCATGAAGACGCTTGACTTCTTGCCGAGGAATGAATTTCTCGTTAAAAAGATCCTTGAATTTTGTCCAAGACATGTCGGCATTAGTACCTCCAATCGTAACAGTCTCCCACCAATTCTGAGCCTCATCGTTCAGTAGTCACGATACCATGAATCGCTTACGGTGGTCTTCAAGTTCCAAACCCCCAAATATCTTCTCACATGTCTTGAGCCATGCCTGAGCCTCCATTACTGTCTCATGGCCCGTGAACGGCATGCCACCCAAGTTCCTGAATTTCTTAGCTACTTTTTCCAGGTCAAAAGGCTGTGGGGGTGGAGGTGGTGGTGGTGCTACTGCCTTGGGATTGGGCTGATCCTGAGCAATGGGGGTTTCACCCCTTCCCGATCCTCTGGCTCCGCCTCTTCCTCTGGCCCTAGCTCTGGTACTCATTTTTTTCAGTTAGTTCTGTACCATTAAGGAAAGAGTCAGACCAACAGAAATGATAATTTTTAAAGGAAAGGTAAAACTAAAGGACATATGAAAAGATGATGATGATGATGTAATGACTGATTATGATGTGTTATTCTGCTGTGCTCATTCTAGGACATTACTAATCCTGTGTCTAATGAGCTACTAGCCTTAGAATACTATTCATTCTATCTAGACGAATTGTTTTAAGTATGTTATACTCCGAAGCTAAGGTTAACCATTAGCTCTGATACCAACTGTGATAACCCCAAACTCCCGTAGTACGAAAGCATGGATAATCATTGGAATATAACATATTTATAACAACAGCAGATCTCAGATAACAGCATAACACATAAATCATAGCAGCAGAAAATGGAAATGTCATCAACGTCACAACATCAGAATGGAACAGTTACACACTACAAGAAAACATACATATGGTTAAATTTATTGGTTGCGTTTCATATGTAAATGTAACCAATGCGCTTTTTAATTTGTATTTAGGTGTTTTAGTTACATTTATTTAACAATTTACTAAAATACTAGTCATGTTTAAGTGTTCCCTCTCGTTACATTTCGCTTCCCTCCTTTATTTCCAATTTTTCTGCCTTAACCTAAATTACCGTCTTCCCCCAAATTAATGTCTTTCTCGTCTTCCCTCTTCTCCTTCAATCCACATACCCGCATTCGGTCTTCTTCTTCTACCAATAATTCTCCTCGTTCCCTCCTCCTCCTTCGCCTTTTGGTAAAGCGGGTAAAGCTTCCGCTTTGGGCCGCGTCAAAATATAGGGCATCACTCACCAATAGCTTAACAACATCGCATGAGTAAAACAAATGGCGATTAGATGCATAATCCCCAAAACCACAGATTCTAAACAACGACAACTGTACAACGACGGCAATTCTCTGACGCGGAAACTCCACAGGGTGGCGACTATACAAAAGTAGGGTCCCAACTATATGTGGCAACTGAAATCAGATCACAGCACTTGATTACTTAGGTCGGTATTAAATGAAATAGTTTGAGGTATAATTTTGATCAACATTAAATTCAAATGCAAGATCATATCAAATGGATTTAATTTCTCTTTACAATTTGGTTTCGTTTATTTGAATTCACATCTTATTGATATGATTCTCCTAGTATTTTAGAATGTTCCAGAATCTCCAAGGTATCACTTTGGCTTCAATAAAATGGTAGTACGCATGAATTGTCTGACTTAATAGATTTATATTTTAAATTACTTGTCAGTTTGGTTCTTATGGATGTTGCAATGTTAAATGGATTTCGACATTTCAGTACTTATCAGAATTAATCAATTCTAATAAATTTCAAAAGGTTAAATCATGTTGCAGCAACACACAGGATGGATTCAGTTTCTTATCTCTTCATTGTATAATCTTATTGTTGTGTAATGTCTAAGACATCAGTGTAATGTGTTTGTAACATATGTGCTTTATATGTACTCGGTGCATGTTTCTATGAAATAAAATTTCTGACTATTTATTATTTATCTCATGTGAAGAAATATATCAACAAGCCATTACATCTTTAGGTATTATGTATTTTTCATTGTAATGTTGGATTTGTAGAGTAATTTTCCGGAAGACTGACATAATATAAGTTTATTATATGTCAAGAGATGATCTGATTTTGTTTGGGCATCCATAGATCAGTGAAAATTCAATAAAATTAAATCCTTTTATTCTTCACCAAAATCAAATTGTCAGACTTGATTTAGGAAGCTACAACATGATTCATTTTCGAAGCTTTATTGGTTCAGTGAAGTCACGTTTTTAGCTGCTCTTCCTTTAGCTTATGTTGTTTTCAATTTGTTAAACTAACTGTTATAACATCATGTCCGATGAGTTACACCTCTGTTAACAGATACATCCTTTTTCTATTGCAGTTTTAAATATTTTAAAAATAATTAAATTGTAACTTATGTTTTAAGAACACAGTCAATCCACAATCGGGTGGTTAATAATGTAACATCCATGAAAAGAATTGACACAACTGGTGTAAATTTTGTATGAATGGTCAGTGAGTGGAAAGGCAAAGGTTGGTAGATGTTTGAATGGTGTAGATTGTTGTTGGTTGTGACTAGTAGGGAGAGAGAATTGAAATGGTTGGATTTATAGGAACTGGTTGCAAAGGGAAAATGGTTGGTTATTCAGTTTGTATTGTGGGTTTTTAGATGAGGTTCAAGGTGACTATGGTAATGGAATTAATGGAGTTTGGGAATTGAGAATAGGAAGATTTAGTTGAAGCGATGGTGGTTTTGGAAGCTAATATATGGTTTGAATTGTTTTTGTAATGACCCGGATATTTGACGGTGTAATAGTTAACTTATTTAATAATTTAAATAACGAATATATTATTTAATCGTCGATGTTAGAACGTGGAATAATAATATAATTATAATCGAGCTCGAAATGGCACTGCAGTTCGTAAATTGGCGATTCGAACTTAAACTGAATGTGCATGATTCATTTTAAATCGGATTTCTGTGAAACAAGAAACGTGTGGAGCTCGTGGAGTATATCTTTCTAGTGGAAGAGAAAAATCAGGATTTCGTCGTGTAGATTTTTAGATATGTCCAAATCAATTTTTAAAATAGTCGCTATAGAATCGTTTATCGACCGTAACGGATTATTCGATATAACTAGAGATCGGTTTTGAATTTAGACAAGGTTCTTTTAGAAAGTAGTGATAATTTAATTTTTAGAATTTTATGGTAATTTTTAATTAATTAAATAAGCAACTTTTTATTTGGAGTATTTGGCACCCTGTATCGACATTTCGGGGTTTCACAATATGAGCCCATCTACCGGTATTATTACATTTTTAGGACCAGAGCACGTCACTCATTTCAATGGTATTTTTGTTTTTGTCCATAACAGTCCCTACGTGAACAGAATATTTCATAGTACGGTACACTATGTTTTTAATTTTAAAACAAACTAAACTGAATGGTTAACTGGTCAAACGAACTCGGAATTCAACGAAACAAGTTTCATACGAAACCTTAGGAAGAGGTCTAGTGAAACGTCAAGGCCTCATATTTTTAGGATTTTTTCTGGAATTGTTAGGAATTATTGCTCGGTGTTTTTCATCGATATTTTCTAAGGGATTTTTACAAACGGTGTCGGAACTCGACGAAACCTGTCCCATTGGATCCGGAATATTTTTCTATGCTAGGAATAGCTTAGTTTGTCAAAAACAAAAATCGTATGGATTGGTTTTGAGGGGTATTTCATCGTTAAGAATAATATAATTAAATGTTATAAAATGGCTCAAATTCCTTTCTCTGATGAAAACATTAGCCACGTTCATCACTTCTCTGCCGCACCTTCTCCTCTTCAATTCGTGGCCTTCCAATTCCCAATCCGTTCCTCTATAAATATAAGACCAATCCTCTTCTAAACCTAATAAAAAATCCACGGCTTCATCTTCGAGCCGCCAACATTTTATCTCTTCTTCAGTAAAAGGTCGGATCTCAAATAAATCAATGAAATCCAAATAAAATCGAATAAAATGCGAAATCGAGTTCTGGGTGTTTGTATTGGGTAGTTCTTCGAATCCGTATACGTTTTCTGGCATTCAAAATCACTTGGGTTCGCTGTCTGGTATGGGCGGAGACCTAGGGCTCGACGAAAGGAGCAACTAAGAAGGGGATTCGATGGAGTGAACCAAACAAGGGGTAGTGGGTATGGACTGGTGGTCTGGGGCGTTTGTTGTGGCCATCGAGGGGAGATGTTTGGAGTTTAGAAGAAGGTCACGACAGCCATGAAGTTGCGATGGGATCATTTCTGGTGGTAGGCAAATTTTAATAGAAGGGGAGCACAGTTCGGCCAGTACTTGCGGGTTGTGCTGACTGTTTGTGAAGCGAGAGCAGTGTGATGACGTGGTGTTGGTTGTTTAACTGGTCGACGGTTTGAGGTGCTAAGTTGACAGTGATTTAGGGATCTGCGGTGGGTTGTTTTCAGTCCCGTTGAGGCTTCGTTCAAGGTGAAGATGGGGAGAAAACGAAGTGTTGAAGCTACAGGAATGGGTGTGCTAAAAAGATGAGAAAGTGTATTAGCAGTAAACTTTTACACGGTGGACATGGGGTTTTTAGTGGAGTACGGGTGAAATACTTGAGGAATTATCATTGGAGATGAAGGAAGAAGGGATCTGGGTTTGGAAAGGGTGCGGGTCCGGTTCCTTTTATGGGCCGACATTTGATGGTGAGGCCCGAATTGGTTAAAGAATAAACCGAGTTTTAATTTAAAGTTGTATATAAATGTTTACAGACTTTGAAATTATATAACTCGATCATACTGTATCAGAATTCAGAATGGTCAATCACGTTAGGATCGTATGGACGGACACTACACCATGGAGCTGACTGGGAGTGAATCCGAGCTCGTTACAATTTATGGCGAAATAAATTGTCCGTCGCAAATCAAATAACGCAAACCGTTATTTAACGGTTAACGCGCAAAGTGAGTAAAACTCACTAACTCTCCTCAATTTATATTTTAATATAAATTGTACTTTATTTTGTTGACTGCTGTATATTGATTGTTAAACTGGACTGTTAAATAGATTTGATTGAAAACGTAGATATAGTCATATATTATATCGTTAATCAAATATTGATTCTGTCCAGTAGAATATTTCATATTGAAATGAAATATGATATATATTATACTGTGTAACATCTGTGGATGCAGGGAGACAGGTTGGAGGAATTCGACTGGATTCCTCAACAATTATTTTACTGTTTTCATATATTGTGATATATGTTGTGATTTATAATCTGTTATTGATTATGGATGTTAGAACGATATTGATCATCGTTGTTTGATATTTTACATATCATAAGAAACCCTGAGTTGTAAAAATAAAAGGAATATTTCAATGTATTTTGAAATAAAGGAGTTTTATAAAATCAACCGATTTTATAAAAGGAAACAATTTGAAAATAGAGTATTTATAAAACGAACACGGTTTTATAAAAGGAAATTATTTATAAAACAAATAGAGTTTTATAAAAGGGATATTTATTTAGAAAATAAATAGAAATAAGGAATATTTATTTAGGAGATAAATAAACCGTTGAATAAATAGGGAATATTTGTAACGGTAAATAGAAGTTGTAAATAGGAAATATTTGTAACGGTAAATAGAAGTTGTAAATAGGAAATATTTGTAACGGTAAATAGAAGTCGTAAATAGGGAATATTTGTAACGGTAAATAGAAGTTGTAAATAGGAAATATTTGTAACGGTAAATAGAAGTTGTAAATAGGAAATAGTTGTAACGGGAAACGTAGTTTATTAAAAGGGGTTAATCGAATATAGAAATTAAGAAGTGAAGTTAAACAAAAATTAGAAACTGACTAGAGATTAGTAAGTTGAATAGTTTTCTGAGTGTTGATCTGATGTTGGTTTCGGCCTTCGGGGTTTATACTTAGAGAATTGTTCTCTTACTAGTTTACAGTTAGGGACTAATAGTTGTGGAATGATAGTGATGCATAAATGAGGATTGGAAATGTTTTCCAATGTTGAAAATGTATATTTTCTAGTTTTAGAAAATAAGGAAATATGAATATATATACATATATATATATATATATATGATTGATGATTGGATCGATAATTCCATTTGGAATTAAGATCGTTGTTTGTACACCGACATATTTTCATTTGATAGTTAAATCACAGACTATCGAAGTTTTGACCATTTTACGTTGTTAATATGGAGAGACCGGTTGGATTATTATCCGAAGAACCACTCCGTATCGACATAAGCGTTGTGATCAAATACGATGAAGATAATTGAAGACGGAGTAAAGCGCAAGGGCTGTCCTGTTTACAGAATAGTGCCTTCGGTTTCGTTCAATCCCAGAACGAACGTAAATAGACGAATGTCTGACAGAATAGTTCCAATGATCGAAAGAGTTGGACTGTACAAATATATATGGTGGCCAACGGATTTATTCCCTTCGCATAATATCCAGAATCTATTTGTGCAGATCCAACTAATGATTAACGGATCTGATAATGTGGCATTCAAAGTGATCGTGTTATCAATGAATGGAAAGTAAGCGTAGCTTCTAGCCTCACATCTGGTAAATGACAAAAATCGGGCAGGCAGCATGGCTAAGTCGGTCGCACCGAAGTAGGGTGTATAATCACCTATCTAGAGAATATTCATTTGCTTCTTTTAATCTATCAATGCTGTCCCATATATACGGGAAACGGTTGCTGATCCCAACCGTTGGTGATGTACATTCGATACACTCAAGCGAAATGAGTGGTCGGTCATGTGTGGCTGAGTTGCAAGATGTTCTTGTTGAACTCCAGTGTATCATTCCTAGAGTACGCTGATCGGAAGGTGATTCCATACCTTGTCATAGTTGGAAACCCAATCATCCAATACGCACCTGCGGTTTTGATTGTATACTATATATGTAGAACGTGAGATGCAAGCGTTTCTACTAGACTGATATCTATTTGTATTTAGACATTATCATAATATCAGAATGATATTGCTTTTCAAATATGTTTGGATTCTCATAAGGGAAAAACCCGTTCCGTATTCACGGCGTGGTGTTATGAGATATCATATACCTGTTTAAATGATTTGAGTTTACTCACACCAGTCCCATGACTGACCCGGAGTTTATTTGTTTTGTCTTCCCTAAACTCTTGGGTGCCTAAATTTGTACGGGCAGTCAAGTAGTCGGGATTTACAGATATACTGGAAGAGCTTGGAGCAGGAGGCTTCAGGATCATATAGCTATAGTTATTTCCGCTGTGTTGTAAGTGTTGTACTCTGCAATATTATTGTATACATATACTGTTGTATTTCAAAAGTATGTTATATTTTATTCGTTCCGCTGTGAGATTCGTGTTACTCTGATGATGATGTTCTTCTTCTTCTTCTATTCTACTAGTTCTATCTTATCTATCCTCACCCTCTATCTTCTTTCTAATAATTTCTTGAATTTCCAGTGCAATTTGGGGTTGGACTTGTGTTATTTAGTCAGCTCAAATTGGTCCGGATTTTCGGGTCATTACAGTTGGTATCAGAGCTTAAGGTTAAGTTATTACCTTGGCTCTGTGGCGTGACTCAGTAGAGATGGGGTTAGTAATACCCTAGACTGGGATTGAGTGTATATATATATGAGCGCGTATTTGTTATTTGATATAAAAATTTGTTTTATATTATGGAGATTTATTGGTCGAGTAGTTTATGAATTTTGGTCGATACAGTAATGCAAACTGTATTGATAGGAGTTACTAAACACTTGGATACGATGAACCGACATGGTATGTTTTGAAAAGAGGGTAAATGAAATAATTTTACCCAAGTATATATATTGGAGATATTAAAGTGTTGGTTGTTATTGTAATTGAATCTGGATTAAGTATACGTGAATTTTAAAATCCTGGGAGGTTTTAAATTTGTTTTGATAAGGATATCTGGGATTGATTTCAAAATGGGAAGTGTTTAAAAGTTGTTTTGAAAGTAATATAGTATTGAACTCACTTTGATCGCTGGGAAATAATTCCGAGGATGGATCGATACATCATCGGTGTAATTTTCGAGTTGCTAAGTGACGGATTACTACCAAAGATTTTGTTTTGAAATTGTTTTGCAAAAACAAGTTATTCAGGAATTCCAAGGATTTTGAATTGTTATTATGATTTCAAGTGATTTGAATAAACCCAGGAATTTAAATTCGGAAATTAAATCAACTTACGGGTTAAATAGATGAACTGGTAAAAATGATTTATAAATTGGAATTTAACTTGAAATAAGTGAATATGAAATTGAGTTGGTAAGTTGGGAGATTGAAATTTGAGATTAGAGTTTGAATGGAATTTTACTTGAGTACAAGCCAATAATTGTGTTGAGAACAAAGACAGACTGGAGTTTGATTTGGACTGCATGATATATGCAAAGTGATAGCAGATGGTAGGGATATAGTGATATGCCCAGCAAAAAGGTACAAGTTTATTTATATATGAGTTTGGATTTTATGAGCCGAATTGGCAAGCCGCTTGGCTGTTTGATTTTCTTTTGGGTTGAAAAGGCCTAGAGAGGCGAGTGGGAGTTTTACCGATAGGGCTGTACAAAGGAGGTTATGGCGAAATTTTCCGAAAAATTTAAAGTGTTAGAAAATTTTCAGAATTTTTGAAAATTTAGGTTAGTCGGAAGGAATTAATATTTTAGTCAATATAAATTGGTTCAGTTGAAATCAAAAATAAGGGGTAAACGAATCTTAGGAATTCCAATAGACAGGGTCGTCCTCTACCTTAGCAATTTCGAGGACGAAATTATTTTAAGTGGGGAAGAATGTAATGACCCGGATATTTGACGGTGTAATAGTTAACTTATTTAATAATTTAAATAACGAATATATTATTTAATCGTCGATGTTAGAACGTGGAATAATAATATAATTATAATCGAGCTCGAAATGGCACTGCAGTTCGTAAATTGGCGATTCGAACTTAAACTGAATGTGCATGATTCATTTTAAATCGGATTTCTGTGAAACAAGAAACGTGTGGAGCTCGTGGAGTATATCTTTCTAGTGGAAGAGAAAAATCAGGATTTCGTCGTGTAGATTTTTAGATATGTCCAAATCAATTTTTAAAATAGTCGCTATAGAATCGTTTATCGACCGTAACGGATTATTCGATATAACTAGAGATCGGTTTTGAATTTAGACAAGGTTCTTTTAGAAAGTAGTGATAATTTAATTTTTAGAATTTTATGGTAATTTTTAATTAATTAAATAAGCAACTTTTTATTTGGAGTATTTGGCACCCTGTATCGACATTTCGGGGTTTCACAATATGAGCCCATCTACCGGTATTATTACATTTTTAGGACCAGAGCACGTCACTCATTTCAATGGTATTTTTGTTTCTGTCCATAACAGTCCCTACGTGAACAGAATATTTCATAGTACGGTACACTATGTTTTTAATTTTAAAACAAACTAAACTGAATGGTTAACTGGTCAAACGAACTCGGAATTCAACGAAACAAGTTTCATACGAAACCTTAGGAAGAGGTCTAGTGAAACGTCAAGGCCTCATATTTTTAGGATTTTTTCTGGAATTGTTAGGAATTATTGCTCGGTGTTTTTCATCGATATTTTCTAAGGGATTTTTACAAACGGTGTCGGAACTCGACGAAACCTGTCCCATTGGATCCGGAATATTTTTCTATGCTAGGAATAGCTTAGTTTGTCAAAAACAAAAATCGTATGGATTGGTTTTGAGGGGTATTTCATCGTTAAGAATAATATAATTAAATGTTATAAAATGGCTCAAATTCCTTTCTCTGATGAAAACATTAGCCACGTTCATCACTTCTCTGCCGCACCTTCTCCTCTTCAATTCGTGGCCTTCCAATTCCCAATCCGTTCCTCTATAAATATAAGACCAATCCTCTTCTAAACCTAATAAAAAATCCACGGCTTCATCTTCGAGCCGCCAACATTTTATCTCTTCTTCAGTAAAAGGTCGGATCTCAAATAAATCAATGAAATCCAAATAAAATCGAATAAAATGCGAAATCGAGTTCTGGGTGTTTGTATTGGGTAGTTCTTCGAATCCGTATACGTTTTCTGGCATTCAAAATCACTTGGGTTCGCTGTCTGGTATGGGCGGAGACCTAGGGCTCGACGAAAGGAGCAACTAAGAAGGGGATTCGATGGAGTGAACCAAACAAGGGGTAGTGGGTATGGACTGGTGGTCTGGGGCGTTTGTTGTGGCCATCGAGGGGAGATGTTTGGAGTTTAGAAGAAGGTCACGACAGCCATGAAGTTGCGATGGGATCATTTCTGGTGGTAGGAAAATTTTAATAGAAGGGGAGCACAGTTCGGCCAGTACTTGCGGGTTGTGCTGACTGTTTGTGAAGCGAGAGCAGTGTGATGACGTGGTGTTGGTTGTTTAACTGGTCGACGGTTTGAGGTGCTAAGTTGACAGTGATTTAGGGATCTGCGGTGGGTTGTTTTCAGTCCCGTTGAGGCTTCGTTCAAGGTGAAGATGGGGAGAAAACGAAGTGTTGAAGCTACAGGAATGGGTGAGCTAAAAAGATGAGAAAGTGTATTAGCAGTAAACTTTTACACGGTGGACATGGGGTTTTTAGTGGAGTACGGGTGAAATACTTGAGGAATTATCATTGGAGATGAAGGAAGAAGGGATCTGGGTTTGGAAAGGGTGCGGGTCCGGTTCCTTTTATGGGCCGACATTTGATGGTGAGGCCCGAATTGGTTAAAGAATAAACCGAGTTTTAATTTAAAGTTGTATATAAATGTTTACAGACTTTGAAATTATATAACTCGATCATACTGTATCAGAATTCAGAATGGTCAATCACGTTAGGATCGTATGGACGGACACTACACCATGGAGCTGACTGGGAGTGAATCCGAGCTCGTTACAATTTATGGCGAAATAAATTGTCCGTCACAAATCAAATAACGCAAACCGTTATTTAACGGTTAACGCGCAAAGTGAGTAAAACTCACTAACTCTCCTCAATTTATATTTTAATATAAATTGTACTTTATTTTGTTGACTGCTGTATATTGATTGTTAAACTGGACTGTTAAATAGATTTGATTGAAAACGTAGATATAGTCATATATTATATCGTTAATCAAATATTGATTCTGTCCAGTAGAATATTTCATATTGAAATGAAATATGATATATATTATACTGTGTAACATCTGTGGATGCAGGGAGACAGGTTGGAGGAATTCGACTGGATTCCTCAACAATTATTTTACTGTTTTCATATATTGTGATATATGTTGTGATTTATAATCTGTTATTGATTATGGATGTTAGAACGATATTGATCATCGTTGTTTGATATTTTACATATCATAAGAAACCCTGAGTTGTAAAAATAAAAGGAATATTTCAATGTATTTTGAAATAAAGGAGTTTTATAAAATCAACCGATTTTATAAAAGGAAACAATTTGAAAATAGAGTATTTATAAAACGAACACGGTTTTATAAAAGGAAATTATTTATAAAACAAATAGAGTTTTATAAAAGGGATATTTATTTAGAAAATAAATAGAAATAAGGAATATTTATTTAGGAGATAAATAAACCGTTGAATAAATAGGGAATATTTGTAACGGTAAATAGAAGTTGTAAATAGGAAATATTTGTAACGGTAAATAGAAGTTGTAAATAGGAAATATTTGTAACGGTAAATAGAAGTCGTAAATAGGGAATATTTGTAACGGTAAATAGAAGTTGTAAATAGGAAATATTTGTAACGGTAAATAGAAGTTGTAAATAGGAAATAGTTGTAACGGGAAACGTAGTTTATTAAAAGGGGTTAATCGAATATAGAAATTAAGAAGTGAAGTTAAACAAAAATTAGAAACTGACTAGAGATTAGTAAGTTGAATAGTTTTCTGAGTGTTGATCTGATGTTGGTTTCGGCCTTCGGGGTTTATACTTAGAGAATTGTTCTCTTACTAGTTTACAGTTAGGGACTAATAGTTGTGGAATGATAGTGATGCATAAATGAGGATTGGAAATGTTTTCCAATGTTGAAAATGTATATTTTCTAGTTTTAGAAAATAAGGAAATATGAATATATATACATATATATATATATATATGATTGATGATTGGATCGATAATTCCATTTGGAATTAAGATCGTTGTTTGTACACCGACATATTTTCATTTGATAGTTAAATCACAGACTATCGAAGTTTTGACCATTTTACGTTGTTAATATGGAGAGACCGGTTGGATTATTATCCGAAGAACCACTCCGTATCGACATAAGCGTTGTGATCAAATACGATGAAGATAATTGAAGACGGAGTAAAGCGCAAGGGCTGTCCTGTTTACAGAATAGTGCCTTCGGTTTCGTTCAATCCCAGAACGAACGTAAATAGACGAATGTCTGACAGAATAGTTCCAATGATCGAAAGAGTTGGACTGTACAAATATATATGGTGGCCAACGGATTTATTCCCTTCGCATAATATCCAGAATCTATTTGTGCAGATCCAACTAATGATTAACGGATCTGATAATGTGGCATTCAAAGTGATCGTGTTATCAATGAATGGAAAGTAAGCGTAGCTTCTAGCCTCACATCTGGTAAATGACAAAAATCGGGCAGGCAGCATGGCTAAGTCGGTCGCACCGAAGTAGGGTGTATAATCACCTATCTAGAGAATATTCATTTGCTTCTTTTAATCTATCAATGCTGTCCCATATATACGGGAAACGGTTGCTGATCCCAACCGTTGGTGATGTACATTCGATACACTCAAGCGAAATGAGTGGTCGGTCATGTGTGGCTGAGTTGCAAGATGTTCTTGTTGAACTCCAGTGTATCGTTCCTAGAGTACGCTGATCGGAAGGTGATTCCATACCTTGTCATAGTTGGAAACCCAATCATCCAATACGCACCTGCGGTTTTGATTGTATACTATATATGTAGAACGTGAGATGCAAGCGTTTCTACTAGACTGATATCTATTTGTATTTAGACATTATCATAATATCAGAATGATATTGCTTTTCAAATATGTTTGGATTCTCATAAGGGAAAAACCCGTTCCGTATTCACGGCGTGGTGTTATGAGATATCATATACCTGTTTAAATGATTTGAGTTTACTCACACCAGTCCCATGACTGACCCGGAGTTTATTTGTTTTGTCTTCCCTAAACTCTTGGGTGCCTAAATTTGTACGGGCAGTCAAGTAGTCGGGATTTACAGATATACTGGAAGAGCTTGGAGCAGGAGGCTTCAGGATCATATAGCTATAGTTATTTCCGCTATGTTGTAAGTGTTGTACTCTGCAATATTATTGTATACATATACTGTTGTATTTCAAAAGTATGTTATATTTTATTCGTTCCGCTGTGAGATTCGTGTTACTCTGATGATGATGTTCTTCTTCTTCTTCTATTCTACTAGTTCTATCTTATCTATCCTCACCCTCTATCTTCTTTCTAATAATTTCTTGAATTTCCAGTGCAATTTGGGGTTGGACTTGTGTTATTTAGTCAGCTCAAATTGGTCCGGATTTTCGGGTCATTACAGTTTTAGTTAAATTGGTTTAAAAACTTAATTATAAAGCCAATCTATGGTTCAAATTGTTTGATTTCATGAATCATGTGTTCACCAAATCAAATATAAACCGACCATCGGTGGACGAGAAAACCTGGAGTAACCATAGCTCTAGTTACCTCTTCTTGTAGCAATACTTATCCCTATATTCGATCAAGAGTATGATTTATAAAATGCACATATGACTTTTTAATTATGCGTATTTGAGATCTTTTCTTCTGTGTAGAAGACGTAGTGCTCACAATGTAAGATCAAATGTTCAGTTTTTGCCAGTAACGACGAACTTGGTGTTTTTTATAATTAATTAATGTACACTAAACGAAACTTGTGATATTTCTCTCTTCATATCTTGCATGTTCCCATTTTCAGCTTCATTCATCCCAACCATTAATATTTTTAATTATCAATGCATTAATTTAATAGGATGATGGAATCCACAACTAAATTAGATGTGCAGGACTGAGAATGAATTGATATAAAACTGACGATTGTGAACAGAGTATTTACTTCGTTGTTTAGTGCTTATTATGTTGATTTTCACTAAGATTCTTTTTTATGTATCTGATAACTAGATTGTTCGACTGTAAATAAAATATGCCATGTATATTTCAGAGTGTATTTGCTTCATAATGTTGTAGCATATTTGTATCATCTACCACAAATCAAACGTATATAGCTGATAATAGGTTCTGTTTTTAAAACACGAGTCCATGACAACTGGACTAGAATAAGGCCCAGCAGTGATGTTAATATGCGAGGAGATAATCGGGAAATTAGTACGTGGACATATTACCTAATGTCATCTTACATTTTACTTTTCCCCGTCTAAACTATTTCTTTTTACATCAGTTTGTAAATTAGTACTTGGACAAATATTCAATGTTTGAGCATCCTTTGAATGTTATCTGCAACATTACTCAACATCTATCTGCGTTTGTAATACTGCAAATCATTTAGAACTTGATTTTTTTTCTTATGTGCCGGAAAATTATCCTTCTAAATTTGATAAGCCTTGTGAAATAATTTAAAGCTTGGTATGATTTTTTTTTTTTTTTGCATACCGTTTCTATGGAGGTACGATATTTGACTTTTCTCCTTCCAATTTAAGCTTTTGGTCATTTCCCTCATTTTATAAGTCTATTATTATATGTTTTTTCTAGCCTATATGTAGGCAAGGTGAGCAGTGTCAAGATTACGTGCTGAGCCTACCTATGGCTTTCTCAGGCAGATACTAAAATAATTAAATAATTTCTTTTGCATGCATGTTTATGGTTAATTTAATTGATACGGATTAGCATGATGCGACAATTATCTGGATGGTGTAAATAAGGAAAATGAAGATAGTGGGCTAAGTGGCGAACTTAGTATTATATCCTATTTTTTATGCACGTTGAACCACAACTGATTAGTCTTTCTCTTGTTAATGCATTTGAAATAACTTTGAAATGTCTGAAATCATATGTTTCCAAACCCTGCTGCTTCCTTTTTGTATTTTTTCTTGACCCGTGGTTAATATGGTTTGGCATTTTTATTCCCTACGTTATACACCATCTAAGTGGAAAAGGTTAAAAGTTAAACTGTCTTGCCCCATAAATTGAATCCAAAGCTAGGTCTGTTGATTCTTCCTTATAAGGGGCAAGAACAATAATTATTTGCGTTAAATTAGAATATTATATCCTCGTAGTCAATATAGTTAGGGATTAGATCCTAATTGAGAGTTGATGGACTCAGTCAATACTGAGTTAAAACTATGTTAGTTAACCCATTTCAATAGTGTTTTTTAACTTAGTTTCATAGAGGGTGTTAACTCAGTTTAAACTGAATTTGTACCCAGTATTAGAACTGAGCTTGAACCCAGTTTTAGGACTAATGTTGAGCCAAGTTTTAGAATTGAGTTTGAACCCAGTTAAAATCAGTTTGAACATAGTTAAAACTGAGTTAAAATTAAAACATTGTTTTTTGACTTAGTTTTAGCTGAGTTCGATTCATTTTTAAAGTCAATTTGATCCTAGCTTTTAACGTGAAAATTGGTTCAGAACTAAAAAAGGCACCCATTCACTGCTGATTTATCTGGATAAATAGGTTATACAATTCAAAATGGCATAAAAAAGATTTCAATTATCTTACAAGGTTAGATGCATACTTGGGTATAACTTCTGCTAGTGTTTTTGTCGTTAACATGCAAGAAACAACAACAAATTCATTAGGCAAGAAATAGTGGATTAGTTTGTTGAAATAATAACAAATTTTAGAATTTAGCTTGAACCCAGTTTTAGAACATATGTTGAGCCAAGTTTTTGAATTTAGTGGTTAGATGCATACTCTGGGTATAGTTTAGTGGATTAGTTTGTTGAAATAACAACAAATTCATTAGGCAAGAAACAATGGTTTATTAGTATTTTTTTAAGAAGTTATCTTCTATTATTCTATATAAGCTTATAATATAAGTATAAAAAACCAATTCATAACTTTGAAAAATAACAGTGGTGAGTGTGGACATAGATGATGTTCAAGCCGTAGCATTCATGTTTAATATATAGAAGAACTTCATGGATGAAAGAAATTGGTTCGGACGCATATAAGTTATAACTGTGTCATATACGTAGTACCATTAAATGTTTATTACTCCTGATTTTCCAAATATGTTCAACCAGTTGCAACATGCCATGTGTCAGATCCTAGTGATAGCCATGTTGGTGTTCATTCTCAGAAGCAGCAACTACAGCAGGCTCCTAGGGAGGCCCAAAGATGTTGGCCACCGAAGCTTCATCGCAGGTTTGTGGCTGCTCTTCAGGTACTTGGTGGTGCTCGAGGTATACATCGCATTTTTTTGTAGTTATTATGAATAATCAAATTCATAATCAAAATTATTTAGTATTTGTAATTATTAAACCATATAAATTTTGATCCTTCAAATGATGTATTGCTTTTTCCATATTTTAATTTTTGGTTTGGAAAATGTGAAGCATCCAGTTTCAGTGATTTGCGAATGTAACATTGATCTTAATCATTAGAAATTTAGCTCTGCCAAGCTCGGAAATATTAATGGATTTTACCAAATCTGATTTATTTCCTTATTTCGAAAACATTGATGACCTTCAGCATATTGCTTTCATTTTAATAGACTAGATATTATAATTCTTCTTTTCCTTCTACACTGCAGGATCATTAAAAAAAAGTATGTGAATACTCTGTAGAAAGGCTTACCAACTATCTTATTAAAGTTTAGCACATTCAATATTGCATATGAGGTAGCATATGGTGAAACTTCTATACGCTTATTTGCATACAAAGAACGACTGCTTATGTATATCATTTTAAAAAAGATATACCTCAATACCTCGTGCATATTTGCATTTAATATAATCCAATACATTCTGTAAAACCCATGAGTTTTAACCAACTTGGTGCATAACTACATATTTATAACTGTTGCCACTATTAGTACTACCAATATGGAGCAACCCATAAATAAACTGTCTGTCACTCTACCTCCCAGTGTTGTGACCATAATCAATATACACAAGTAGAAAATAGATGTTTTTACGCCATTGTTGGCCATAGACCTTCGGGGTTAGATTTTGAATCGTTATTATATCTGAATGTAATTTAAAATTATCTTCCGTAGATCAAACTGATTTGATTTATAAAGCTGGAATAAATATACTAGAAAGTAATCTATCATGCAACTGGCTTTTGCATGTAATTAAATGCAGAGTTTGATGTTCCTTGATACTTGAAAATGATTTACTTGGTGCTCTTGCTTTAATTTCGTTTTTTTACACTAAATGATTTTTGTTTGCGTTGCTAGATAACAACTTACAGCTGCTATACACTGAAAGTGTTGACATAGACGAAATTGGAGACCAAATTCAAATGGCTACAAATGCATTCATCTCTAAAATATGCAAATACCTCTTGTAAGTGAAATGAGGGTACTGTACTCCAATATGTATTTGAAGGTTTTTGAAATATGAATCGATTCTGATGTTATAGCCTATATGCATGCGCATACACAATCGAGGGTGAACCTATATGCATGCTAGATGGACCAGGTGACCCCTGAAGTTTACCACATTTGTTATAAGACAAAGATTAGTTCTTAAAAAATCAACCTTGCTCAAATTTATTTGTTCTTTTATGTAGGTACATTTCTACATAGAAAAATCATATTGTTTTATTCGTGAAGAAAGAGTTTAATTGTTTCTTAAAAGCATAGTTAGATATTGGTTTTGATGAATGAAAGATTTAATGATGTAAACAGTATTCCATTGTAGAATTGATATTTTGTATTGATGTAATGAATTGTAATATACGTTATTCTCAGCGGTACACACACGAATTATGTTGTAGAATTGATATTTTCCTACAGCCGCAAAAATACATGTTGCGGTATCTCGAATGCCCTGTCATTTCATGAAAATTTTAATGCCACTGTCAGTTCATGAAAATTTCAACATGTTACTTTTCTCTTTTTCAGTTTAAACAATTCCAAAAATTTATGAAAGCTATGCTCAAACGAAATACGTAACTTACTTGAAAAAATATGAATAACTTTTATTTAGATATTGTTTGTGGACTGCTTCTAAGAGTTCCATGATCTAACAATATTATACTCGATTTTTGAAATGACAACATGGTAATCCCTCCCAATATAAAATTAGTTATGTTGTCGAGAAAAACAACAATTTAGAGAAATCCTAGTTATTTTTTGATTGTTAATTACATTTTATTAGGAATTTATTTATGATTCATGGCATACGTTAGGTAGGTCTATATGGGGTAATAACACAAATTGTATGGAATAATGTAGGAAGTTTATCCACTATAAATAGAAAGGTGTAGATAGTTTTTCTAGAATAAAATGGAACTTGGATAACTACCTTTTTTATTTTTTTTATTTATGTTGTGGGTGTATTCTAAATTTGGAAATGGGAAGATCACCTCACATTATAGGCAGCTGGAGATCACATATAATCCAGTTTGATATTATAATATTTGACCATTTGTACACCGGAAACATCAAGATGATTAAGCTGTATTTACTCATATACAGTATGATGCTAAGATTTACCTACTTATATAATTTAGGCATAGTACACTCACTGAAATTATGTTGCACAAATTATTCTTTTGGGACCACTGTATAATTTAATGGAGGCATGTTTGTTTTGTCTTCAACGTTTAGATTTTGGTTACCCATGAATTCAAGATAACCCAGCAGGTTCTTAATGATAACTTACCATATTTTTCTCTTTAACGTTCTGCAATTTGAAAATGTATGGACTACTATTCTGAACCTATTATTTTGGGAAGGTGTACATTTTTTTTTAAAACGCATGGTCTGCAACTTGTTAGTAAACGTGATGTCTGTGAACTGGCACATATTATATTTTTAGACTTTACAGGATTGAAATCCAGTCACAGACTTCTGAGTATGATGATTATTTGTTAAAATATTTGCTTGACAAGGAGTCAAATTCCAATTCCTAAATAATTCATTTGTTGAAAAAGAAATGTACTACAGTTAGCATCATGTCATTTATACATTTTAATTATAAGAAACCCCATTGTATTCAGCAAGCATAAGAACTTTTTCTCATTGAGAGTTGTCTAAATTTTGAAAAAGTTTACCTCTTCATAGTTGATGCCAGCTATGTTCTGAGTTTCAAGCCTTTTTGTAGTAAACTCTATTGTACTCTTTTTTTGTATTAAATAACCTTTGTTTAAATCTTCGTCTTGACCACATTTTGCTTATCAAAATTCTTATTCTTGATAATCAATCTTGTCTACAGGTAATTAGATTTCTTGGAGTGAAGATCATCATCAATTCCGGACTTACATGTAAACTTGTTATGGTACTTGATATTTGTTAGTTTATTATGTAAACTTGTTGATCGACTATTATCAAAATGGATATGGAGAATATTTATGTGATTACTGTGTTCTCAGTTATTTGAGTGTGATGATTATACGATTTATTGATTGTTGATGTAAATTAGTTTTTTTATGTGATTGGTTCTGATTTTAATATGACTATTATATAATTGATTGTTGAAAATAAATACACTAGCCATTAATAGTATATAGTAGCATTAAAATATGCAACAAAACAACAATACATTTCAGTAGTGTTTAATAAACGCTACAGAAACAAATGTTAAATACCATTTGAATTTTTAGTTGCTAAAAATAAACGCGATGAAAAGTTTTTAGTTGCACAAAATAAACGCTACAAAAAAGAAAAAAATGACCAATGTCCAAACCTTTGGTAGAGGCTGAAAAACGCAACTGCATAGAAGATTTGGTAGCGTTTATCAAAACGCAACAAAAAGAAATAGACTTTTAGTTGCGGGACCTGTAGTAGCATTCATTAAAACGCTACCAATACCAATTGGTAGCGTTTTTCAAATGTTGCTAAAGGTATTTTCTGGTGTAGTGACAGGATACAACTTAGCATATAGAAAGTCTCAACGAATAGTAATAAGTCTAAAACACCATCAAGTACAATAGGGACAAATGATGTCTAAATGTTCCAAATAGAAATAAAAGATAGAAATGATCTTCGTCCTCTGTCCATAAGCATACTCCAATCCAGCACATGTCCAAAATAACCTGAACCTGTCACTTGGCTGCCCGTGTGAAAAAGAGGGCACCCGAGTTTGCATAGTGAAACAAACTACGAGTCAGTCATGGGACTGGTATGAGAAATCTTTCGGAACTTATCTAACAATATGGCTAATCACATGACCACGCCGCAAACGCGGAATAAGTTTACTCCATTGGATTGCCAGTGCATAAATTAAATAAATTTTTATTCAAAACAACGCAATGCTTTTTAGAAAAATGAAATCATTATAAGATTCAAGTCCCATCACACAATGCAACGCAAACCGGAGGATAAAGTTTTACCTAATAATGATCAAATATGCTTGATATGTACAAAATAATATTTAATATTATTATTAGTGTCTAATCTGTTTTAAATACTTTCAAAGTAAATGTATCAATCCTAGACGGCATAGTAGCCCATCCTACTATGTCGCCATATATAGGTTTACAATCAAAACTGTAATGTCGTATTGGAAATTGGGTTTCCATCATGAGTCAAGGCTAAGGATGATATCCTTACCGATTTGAGACACTCTAGCAAATGTCTCAGGATTCGGACGCTGGCGAACCCTTGGATCCTACAAGGCTGGTCCACAAATACTTTAGTGGATTGACAATTCCTGAACACACGCTTCCCGGTCCTATTTGACCTATCAATTGGCCACTATCGACCAATATATCTGAGGCCTCATAATCCATCATCCACATAAGTAAAAATGTCTGGGCTCCATATCCTGACACAACTTCTAGCTAGAAAGAAACGTGTGCACTCCCTGCGTTCCCTTATCTCGTTTTTGACTCATACCGGGGTGTGAGGTTCGCGAAGTAATGCTATACACAAAGCTCTGCCTAAATGGGCTGTGCTTTGATCATCAACCACAAGGCTCAGCTTTTCAACAAAAGCCTTGATCATTTGCATCTTGGCATGCCACACTGACAATCCGCGCCATACGATCAATAATTATCAATATATAACCTCTAAGCTCGTGCGTCTCAGAGAAGGGTGTTAAGAAAGAGAATAAATTCTCCGTCACCAAACAGATATACATTAAACAGAAATCAATTTACATGGAATGAAATCCAATGTCAGACACACACATCCATTTACAAGTCCGTTCTACGTCTGAACGAAACCGGAGACACCTTATTCCTCGTCCCATATGTCCAATACGGAAGAGAGGTGCTCGCTTATCCGGAAAATCAACAAGTACGTTCGGACAACTACCACTTTAACCCTTTACTGGGAGCTACCCAATGTCGGGCATCAGTAATCGTCCATTCGATGTAAAGATCGTCGGTCTTCAATCACCGTCTTCAATATCTTCGATTTAAATCGTCGTATAATTATTTGAAATGAGATTGAACTCGGCCTTTTCAAATAATTCTCGCATATATATAATTTAAATCATTTCATATTGTTAATATTATTTTATAACGATTTATCGCTATTTTTATTTATATAAAAATAGCCCAATTTAACTTAACGACGCTTCGAGTCAATAGGCGGCCTTAGCGCTGTTTTTACCCAAATTTAATTTACACATTTCTCGAAATCTAACCGTTGGATTTTAACAAAATTTATATCGTTGGATCTTTCGACGGTCGGATCTTTCGGTATAATCGTTTAAAGTTACAATTCTGAAACATGAACTACCGCGCGCGATTCGTTTAATTTTAATTTTAATTTATATATAAAAAATTATATATAAATATAAATCATTCGATGATTCCACTAACGTGTTTACACGCCAAATAAAAGAATGTTTCATTTGCATAACATCTCTACATGTTTATAATGTCAAATAAAAACGTATTTTATTTGCATTCATTTCTTCATGTCTAATGTCAAATAAAAATGTAATTTATTTACATTACATTTTCTACATTCTAATGTCAAATAAAATGTAATTTATTTACATGACATTTTCTACATTTCTAATGTCAAATAAAATGTAATTTATTTACATGACAATGTTGCTAATGACAAATAAAAAGATAGCTTCTATTTTCATTATTTGTATGCACTTTTTATTTTTAACTTTAACAAATAAAAAGAAATATTTTTATTTGTATATAATTTCAATGTATAACATGACACATAAAAATATTTATTTTAATTTGCCTACAAATCTAACGTATAACTTAACATGTAAAAATGTCTCTTTAATTTGTATACAATTTCTAATGTATAACTTAACTAGTAAAAATGTATCTTTACTTTGTATACAAATTCTAATATATAACTTGACAGTTAAATGTCTCTTTAAATTTGCATACAAATCTAATGTATAACTTAACATATAAAAATGTCTCTTTACTTTATATAAAAATTCTAATATATAACTTGACAGTAAAAATATATCTTTAAATTTGCATACAAATCTAATTCTAACAATAATTGATATTTTTATTTTGTCGACCACTCTATTTCAACAACACAAATAAAAATGATATTTGTATTTTGTTGACAATTTCATTTCAACAAAATGATTAAAAGTGATTCTCTCATTTTTGTTGATAATTCTATTTCAACAAAATGCATAAAATGATTCTTTCATTTTTGTTGATAATTCTATTTCAACAAAATGAATAAAAATGATTCTTTCATTTTTTGTTGATAATTCTATTTCAACCAAATGAATAAAAATGATTCTTTCATTTTTCTTGACAATTCTATTTCAACAAAATGAATAAAAATGATTCTTTCATTTTTGTTGACAATTCTATTTCAACAAAATGAATAAAAATGATTCTTTCATTTTTGTTGACAATTCTATTTCAATAAAATGAATAAAAATGATTCTTTCATTTTGTTGACAATTCTATTTCAACAAAATGAATAAAAATGATTCTTTCATTTTTGTTGACAATTCTATTTCAACAGAATGAATAAAAATGATTCTTTCATTTTTGTTGACGATTCTATTTCAACAAATTGAATAAAAATGATTCTTTCATTTTTGTTGACGATTATATTTCAACAAAATGAATAAAAATGATTCTTTCATTTTTGTTGACAATTTTATTTCAACAAAATGATTAAAAGTGATTCTTTCTTTTTTGTTGACAATTCTATTTCAACAAAATGAATAAAGATGATAACTTCATTTTATTTACAATTCCATTTCAACAAAATGGATAAAAGTGATAACTTCATATTGTTAAAAATTCTATTTTAACAAAATGAATAAAAGTGTTAACTTCATATTGTTAACAATTCTATTTTAACAAAATGAATAAAAGTGATAACTTCATATTGTTAACAATTCTAATTTAACAAAATGAATAAAAGTGATAACTTCATATTGTTAACAATTCTATTTTAACAAAATGAACAAAAATGATTACTTCATTTTGTTAACCATTCTCTAATTCAACAAAATTGATATTTTTGTTTTATCACGAATCTATTTAACAAAAATGTTAATTTTTTTTTACTATTTAATTTCAATAAAAATAATATTTTTTGTTTTGAATATTTTATTTCAACAAAAAATGATATTTCTGTTTTGACAATTTTATTTCAACAAAAATGTTCATTTTGTTTCAACTATTTTATTTTGTTAAAAATATCAATTTTGTTTCAATATTTTATTTTGATGAAAATGTCAATTTTGTCTCAACAATTTTATTTTGACAAAAATGTTAATTTTGTCTCAACTATTTTTTTTTGACAAAAATGTAAATTTTGTCTCAACTATTTTATTTCGACAAAAATGTAAATTTTGTCTCAACTAGTTTATTTTGACAAAAATGTAAAAAATTCCTCAACTATTTTATTTCAAAAAAAATGTAAATTTTTGTTTCAACTATTTCATTTCAACACAATAATCATCAAATCAACAGATCTACATAACAACATCAATTATCAATCTCAGATCAAATCACGTATAACAACAAATAGAATTTAACAACGGATCGGAAAAAAAATCACAATCATAATTAATTAATTTTAATTATAAAAAAATAGAATTCTCACAGTGATTTATAATTCTGTATAATTCAGAATTGAATTTTCCCCAAAATCTGATTTGCTCCAAATTCGTTCTAGTCTGTCCAGTAATGTAGATCTCGAATTTACGATCCCAACGGTTCTGGAATTGTTCAATTCTTTTTTCGTATGAATAAGATATGAATTTATTTGTGTAAATAACATTTTGAATTAATTAATTGAATAATTAAATTAGAAAATACCCTCTTCTTCTTCCTTCAGAAACACGGCCGCGAGTTTCAACTTTTGTTCAATTCTAGGTTTAGGTTTTTCGTCCAAACCCTTGAGCTTCGTCAAAATCTGACCATACCACGTCGAAGAGGGGCAGGAGGCCCACCGGGGGGGCCCACGCGGTGGCGTGCGATCGGGATATGGGGGTGCGGCAGCGACTTTAACGGTGGCACTTCGGGTGCAAAATTCGAACCCAATACACCACTGTTCTTGATCAACCCCATATGAAATTGAAGCTTATGAAGTTCTCTACAATAAAGTCAAAAGGAGGAGGGAGTTTTATAGTATGGATCAAGAGAAATTAATGGTGGAAGAGAGGAGTTGTTCTGGCCATTGATAGAAAGGGGCGACAGCTATAGTTTTGAAATTAGGGTTTAGTTTTAGGTTATTTATAATAAAATAATATTAAATTTCGTAATCTCTTAGTTAAAGCCCGTTACCCCTTAATAGCTCCAAATTCAACCAACGAGAGTTGTCCGTAACCAAATACCCCCGTTCCGGACACAATGGGCAAGGTCGCGTCAGCCCATTCTATCATTTTCAGCTTGTTTTCTTCAAATTAAAATATAACTCATTTAATTTGATTGTACATTTAAATTTACCAGGGCCACATACGGACTCCAAAAATTCCCGAAAAATAAATCTAGCTATGTTTTGACGATACGGTCCTAAAAAAATTAATTTCGTCGAATTTGGAGACCGTTTGAAAAATGGCTTTTTTAACTGTCGATTAAATTCAACAGAAATTATCGAACACAGTTTAATTTACCACGCTCACATATTAATTCCAAAAATTATGGAAAATTAAACTTAGCAATAATTTGACATTCCGGATCCGACAAAAACTGTTTCGTCGAAAACGGAAGTCATTTATAAAATGACTATTTTTAATAGCTTGAATATTATTTAAAAATGGAATTTTTAAATTCTGGCACATTTTCTAACAAAATTCCTTAAAATAATTTTTTTAACTTGGTTCTGATTTTCTGGGTTGTTACAAATAGCTTACGTTTATATTATACAGGTTGAGGAGAACAAATGAATACATTTCTTTTTATTTCAATTGCCATGAGAAAAAGGGAAAAACTGTTCGAAATTCTTGAAACAAGAAGAAACGAAGTTGAGTGTACTGGTAGCGTATGTATAGAATTATATAACTTAACAACTAAGGAACAAGATTTAGGGTAGTTGTAATATTACAGTGTAGGTCTGCAGGGAGAGGTGACAATTCATGCTTCACGTTGGATTTCTTTGTTGCTAAGTAACAAATATATACGTGTATTTTATTGGAAAATCACTGGAATGCTTCAATACTGTTTTTGTTTCCATGTTTTCAAAATGAATTGTATTGCGTATAATCAACTAGTAAAATATGTTTACTTTCCTTTCAGACTAAATGTTAAGTTTTAGTACATACAACCGACTCCCCCGTTTTATATGCTATGTTTTAAGTTATAAAATGTTAGGTACCCGTTATATAAAATTTTGTTCGCATACAAACTGCTATGGACAAAAATAAAAATATGATTGTGTCTAGCAATGTGCCATGATTCCAAAAGTATTATAATATAGACAAGATAACTTATTTTGTGGAATCCCAAAATGCTGATGTAGGGTGTAAAATATTCCAAATAAAAGTGGCTTATTTTCCAAATTAAAAATTATAGTAAAATTATAAAAATTAAATAATAACTACATCTCAAATATCTTATCCAAATTCGAAACCAATATTTAATTATAATTAAATATATCGTTATGGCTTATAAAGGTTTCGTAGCGACTATATGAAAATTTGATTTGGACATAACTTACAATATATAACACGAAATCTCCATTTTTCACTTCCATTAGAAAAATACCACTTAACAGATTCAAATGTTTCTTATTTCACAGAAATCCGACTTATAACGAATCATGTATACTCAGTTGAAGTTCAAATCGAAATATTATGAACTGCCACGACGCTTCGAGCTCAATTTATATTATATTTTAATTAATAAGTTCAACTATCATTAAAAAATATATTCGTATTCTAATTCAATAATAAACGGAATTAAATATATTATATTATCTAATTTACGTAGTATTGCAAATTCAACCATTTCTGACTATTTCAGAAATTTATTATCTCATTACTTATATTTAAATTAAATATTAAAAATATTGAATTAAAATCATTTAAATTATCAAACCACTATATTAAAATAATTAAATAAATTAATTATTAAATCGTTAAATTCCCGGGATGTTACACAAACCTATTTCTCCTTTAGGTTCACTTCCGTTGACCTACCTCCGGTGTTGACAAAAAATGTCGTTAACATTTTGGCGTTAGAAGGAGGGCCTGAACCTCCGACCCTGTGGTTAACCTTCCTTTGTATCTAACTGTGTTTTTCCGTCTGAGGTTGGATTGGCTTTAAAGAAGCAAGACCATGGGCAAGAGGTCCCGACAAGAGTCTTATGTATCTCAAATGGATATGTCAGGCACTACTGACCCAAGAGTGACAGAGAACAAAGGTTAAGAATGGAAGCTTTATGAGTAATTAAGTGGAAAAGGGAAGTAGAGCAATATGATTCTAATTATTGGAGTGGTAGCCCTTCCCACCTGAAACAAACCCTAACCTTTCCTTTAAATGACTCTACATCAAAGGATTATAACATCTTCTCTCATATAAGGAAGGCTCTCCACAAACAAATCAAAGGAATGGCGTTCGAGGAAGAAATAATAGACGAGTTTAACCACTTCGCTTCCAAATGGTATAAAAGTGTAGATCTCCAATCCCAACCTAACTTGGAAAGAGAAAACAAGTGTATGAATGGAGCAATAAGGTTCGGTGACAAAAAAGCTAAGCCTCCACAACAAGAAAGGAAGTTTACACCAAGGCTAACTAAAGGATACTACTTTACCACTTCAATGGAAAATATCTATTTCCTAACTAAACACGAGCTCAATTATTGGCCATCTACAAAAAAGAAGTCCAAATGCGAAAGGAAATTAGGAGGGCCTTATTGTCACTATCACATGATGAATGGACATGAGACTAATTACTGCAGAATTCTTGAAGGAATGATCATTAAGTTCTTCAATCATGACCAACTACGGGAATTTGTAAGAGGATCAAACTAAGTAAATAAAGATCTTAGGATAAGGATTGTCTGCATGACTTAGGGTATAGAAACCCTCCCATGAACCGAGATAACCAAAGATGGGTTAACCTGCAAAGGGATAAAAATCCTTGTCACCGCCGAGGTGGCCAGGTCAAGGCACCTCCCGGAGGAGGGTGGCATGTAATCATTTCTCTACGCCCAAACCAGAAAGGGCTAGGATAAAGCATCAAAAGCTAAGCCTCCGACCCAGACCGGAAATGGTCATAACGGAGCATCTAATTAGCATTCCCTGCTTTTGCGCGTAGAAGAGTACGCCCTGCCTATGCTATGAACGAAGCACGTCCCACCTCTGCTCACAGAAGAGCATGTCTAACTTCTGCTTACATTCCGCGTTACCCGCAGAAGGGAGCGCAAACCCCTATCATCGCCTACAATGGACAGGATAGGGCACCCCTTAGAGGGGGGTGGAGTGTAAGCCTCTATCACCACCTACAATGGCCAGGGCAGAGAATCAAAAATTAAGCCTTAATTCCGCGTCTACGATGGCCCAGTTTAAGCATCTAAGACCTTATCATCGCCCACAATGGTCAGTGTGACATCCCACGTCCGATAATGTCACTCACTAAGGGAATGCATTAAGTTACGTGAAGCGTTATAGGTAATCAGACACAGAATAATTACAAGACAGATATAAATAAGATAACAGCGGAAATTTAAATTTTTATTTCAATCATAAATCATAATACCGTGGTCAACAATTTCATAAGTCACAAAAACCATTACAAGAAAATAACTTTTGTCTTGCACCATCGGAGTACATAAGTAAATAAAAAGCATAATTCCCCAAATTAAAAGAGTTAAGCCATAGTAGAGACAAGAACTTGAGCCATACTTTAGAAATAGCTCCTAGCAAGATGATATCTGAATCCTGACTAAGCCTGGGTGTTTCCTCCCTGAGAACCTAGGGGGGAAACGGAAGAAAGAAGGAGAAACAAAAAGGGTCAGACATAAAGTCTGGCGAGTCTAGTTACTTTTAGCCAGTAGATAAACAAAAGTAACATGATAGGCATACAAAGTGGATAAGAGAGAAATCACTACATAAATGGCAGGTGTGACGAGGTAAGCAAGATAAGGTGTACATGCCTCACTAATGATTACTTTGCACTGTTACTAGTATATCCAGAAAGAGATGATCCCTTCAACTATAAGGTGGTAGACTTAGGTATACGTCCAAATGTATCCTAATTACCCTGATCGATCGGCTCCCTAACCCTCGTAGATATCTTCCGTTGCCCCACAGTAGGAGGTATCACTTCATAAAGTGGCAACCCCTCGTCGTAATAATGTACACAACAATATCTACAGGTGTCACGGTCGTCTTATCCCCCTCTGCCCGGCTCATGCACGCACATAGCCCGGTCATTTTGCGCCGCACACACCGTCCTCCACGTTTGGATCTCTTACAATCAGTCAGTAAGCGTGCCTCTTCTCCTCCTAGAACAGAGTACTTTGTTTGATACCTACTCCGGGTTACTGGATGAAATGGGTCCCACACAATATGATACAAGCTCTCCCCTTTGTCTTGTATCCCTCACTAGGTTTTCACTGACTATGTATACCACTAGGTGTCTTTAATTACATAGCCTTATTTATTTCTACCGGTTATACTTACCTACATGTGTCTTTAATACAAAACCCCTAATCTTCCAATTGGTATGCTTACTTATAGGTGTCTTTAATTACATAACCCTATCACTTCTACAAGTTATGTTTACCCTAAGAGGTGTCTTTAATTACATAACTTTATTATTTCCACTGATTATGTACACCACTATGTGTCTTTAATTACATAATCTTAACGTGTTAAGTTTGTGGGCCTATTACCCATCCCCTCTTCAGATTTAATTAATGCACCCCTCAACCATGTTTACTTAACCCCCAATTTAAATTTAAGTTCATACAATCCCTATGGATTAACTTAGGTTAAGTAGTCCAATTCTTTACCATGTCCATTTATGGTTTCATAATGGGCCAGACCTCCCATATTGGGCCTACAACATGTGGATGCTGGATATGTCAGTCGGGTCCGGGAAGACTTATTCCACAGTTGGGCCTAACCTCGTTTCATAGCCCGATTCATATTTATGTACTTAGACCTCCCACATTAGGTTCACCATTAGTGGCTGCTGGATATGTCGGTCGGGTCCGGGCAGACTTCCACCACTAATGCAACCTAACCTCGTGTCATAAGTACAATTACAATTCCTAATTGTAATTACTAGATATTCCTTTTTTAATTAATTAATCAATTAATTAATCCTTTCCTTTTATAGGTGTCATTACCTATTTTACCCAATAATTTGAATTACATGTTCATATTCAAATTATGCCATTTTTAATTAATATACCAATTAATTAATCCTTTCCTTTTATAGGTATCAATACCTATTTTGCCCAATAATTTGAATTACAAGTCCATAAATGTTCATATTCAAATTATGCCATTTTTATCCCTTTTTCCCCCGTTCCTTAACTAGCGCCCTCACAAAATTGGCAACATGCCTAGGCTAGACAATAGCCTAGCCATAAACGATAATAGGGAAAATAATGGGAATATAATTAAAATGATCATCTTGGCATAAACATAAACTTTTATGATAATAAGGTGAACATACATACTAGCATGGACATGAAATTGTCATCATAACAAGGTGGACATAAAACTGATGAACTATGATGTCACAATATCTAAATTAGCAATTTAGATGTCCAATCGGTTTAAATCTAACATGATAACATAGGGTGACAATTTAGATCACATAAAATAGATCTAACATGCTAACATAAGGTGACAATTTAGATCACATAAAGTAGATCTAACATGAATCATAAGGTGACAATTTTAGATCACATAGGATAGATCTAACATGAATCATAAGGTGACAATTTTAGATCACATAGGATAGATCTAACATGAACCATAAGGTGACAATTTTAGACCACATAGGATAGATCTAACATGAATCATAAGGTGACAATTTTTAGATTACATAAGATAGATCTAACATGAATCATAAGGTGACAATTTTAGATCACATAGGATAGATCTAACATGAATCATAAGGTGACAATTTTAGATCACATAGAATAGATCTAACATGATAATTTTAGAAAACATATAATAGATCTGCATACATCCGCATCATAGCATATCATAAAAGTTAAAACCCAAGATCCATAATGATAACATACTAAAACAATTTGAATTAGATCCAAAGAAATAGATCTATCATGACATAGCAGAAGACCTAACAAATCCTACTTGGGGAGATTTGATTGATTATAACATAGATTCAAAGTCTACAACGTATCCAAATCACAGTCTTTCATAATTCACTATTATTTATCTAAACCTAAAAGCAATTAGAACTCACTGTGATTGGATTGCTAAGATGATAGAAAAGGTGCTAAGTCTATGTTTGAATCTCAGAATTTGATATGCTTTAGAAGAAGATGAGAGATCCTAGTTCAGTTCAGAATCCAGCAGATTCCGGCCACCATTGTTTCTTTTTGAAGAAAACAAAGGTATGAGATATATTTATAGCTGTTGGGTTACAGAATTCGGATGCCACCTCAGCCCTAATGGAATTGGGTCAGGTCACGGGTCGTCACTCACTCGAAAAAGGCCCAAACACCCAGAAACTGTTCTGGGCGCACTTTACAGGTATGCCAGTGCAAAATTGCCTTGGCGCACTTGGCAAGTGCGCCAGTTATATCTGGTTCTGATTTTCAACTTTCTGTCGTTCGTAACTTCTTCATATGTTATCTGTTTTACGCAAACTAGGTGTCTATGCTGACCAGAATTTCGAGACGGACATAATGACGTAATCAGTTTCCCTTATTTCTTAATATTGAACTATTTATTCTTTAATTTATCTTCTTTAATGTCGTCAAAAATTCGGGGTGTTACATTTTCCCTTACTCAAAGGATTTCGTCCCCTAAATCCCCAAGTTGAGAAGAATGCATATCCTAACATCCATCATCCATTTACTCATCCATCAATCACTGGCATCCATTGTCCTTAAGGATTTCTAATGCTTTCATGAATATATGCAAAAGTGTGTGTATATGTCCCAACACTAATGCGAAGATCAGGCGGTCTACTGATTTAGTTGACTTCCTTAATGAGGTGTATGTTAGTGCCATCAATCCAATATGTATGCAAATAATCCTATTATAATATATAAGTTCTACATGTGTGCACACTCATTCGTCCAAATGCAACATCCATATGCTAGTTCATCCTTTTCCGTCCATAAAAGAAAAGAAAAATGCACACACATCCATATCAAGTATGAGAGTGATTGAGCCGATCTTAGTGCCTAATGTGTGTGTATATGCGTCCACGTGCAACCACTAACAAACACTTGCATCCACTTGCATCCATCAATCATAACATGTCTCAAACACATGTTTACATCCATAGGATCCCTTTCTAAAGGTCGAAAATACCATGGATAAGACATACTCAAATGATAGAAACAAGTACTAATAAAGCTTTGGAAAAAGGAGTTAAGAACATACCCTCGAAGAGAAAAGGGTACGAAGCACGAATATTGTCTTTGGTCTCCCAAGTTGCATCCTCTGGGTTATCTCCCCATTGAACCTTTAGCAACTTGATCTCTTTATTGCGTAGCTTCTTAACTTCTGATCCCAGAATATGGGAAAGAACTCGCCTGACTGTCGCCTCCCGTTCCACTTCTACCTCTTCCAATATACTCGGCTCAACAACTTCCGCGGTGTCATGCAAGCACTTCCGCAAATGAGAAACATGGAAAACATCATGAACACTAGATAGATTTTCAGGAAGCTTTACTCTATAGGCCATTTGGCCAATCCTCTCGGTTATGGGAAATGGTCCCACAAACCTAGGTGCCAACTTCCCTACCGATCCGAAGCGAACCACATTCCTCAGAGGTGACACTTTGATAAAAACCAAGTCTCCTACTTCAAATTCGAGGTTAGTCCTTCTCTTGTCTGCATAGGATTTCTGTCTATCTTGAGGTCTTCATCCACCGTCGAATAAGGTCAATCTATTCGAACGTTTCTCTAACCATATATGGTCCAAGTAATAATCTTTCTGTAGATTCCCACCAACAAGTTGGTGATCTGCAGGGTCGTCCGTACAATGTTTCGAAGGGTGCCATGCCGATGCTGGCCTGATAGCTGTTGTTATAGGCAAACTCTACTAAAGGAAGTTGCTCTTCCCAAGTCCATCCGAAGTCTAGGATACACAGCCTTAAAGGATCTTCTAGGATTCTGTTCACCCTCTCTGTTTGCCCATCGGTCTGAGGATGATAAGCGGTGCTCAAACGCAACTGTGTACCTAATGCTTCTTGCAAGCTTCTCCAAAATTCGCTGGTAAAGATGGGGTCGCAGTCGCTCACGATGCTGGAAGGAACTCCATGAAGACGAACTATCTCTCGGACATAAATTGCTGCTAACCATGATGTCGTCCTCTTACTTTTAACTGGAATAAAGTGAGCGCTCTTAGTGAGTCTATCTACCACAACCCAGATACTGGTGTTTCCTTTCTTCGATCTAGGAAACCATCTATGAAATCCATAGAGACACTCTCCCATTTCCACTGAGGAACCTCCAACGGATGAAGCAAACCACCGGGCTTCTTTTGTTCAGCTTTGACTTGCAGGCAAACTAAACATTGGGAAACAAATTCGGCCACATCTTTCTTTATCTCAGCCCAAAAGAAAACCCTCTTCATGTCCCTGTACATCTTATCACCACCTGGATGAATGGTCATCTTAGAATGGTGGGCTTCTTCTAGGACTGCCTTTATCAAGCTTCCAGTTTGAGGAACACAAAGCCTTCCATCTCGTCGTAACCACCCTTTTTCATCTATGGCATATCTGCTGAGGTGATTATAAGTCTCCCCTCTTCTGAGCTTATCCATGGAATCTATGGGTCACCTTGTTGCGAAGCTCCTATCTGGTCCATAAGAGTTTGTCGTATCTCCAAGGATGCAAACAAATCAAGCAAAATCTCGATGGAGGGTCTAAAATCAAAAGCTGATATGAACTCCAAGTTCTTTCTTTCCACAAATAGAGGACTCAGGGCCACCCTCTGCCTACTTAGTGCGTCTGCCTCCACATTACTCTTGCCAGGAGAATACGAAATCTCAAAATCATAAGAAGCTAGAAACTCCATCCACCGTTGTTGTCTTAAATTGAGATCCTTCTGCGAGAACAGATACTTGAGAGATTTATGATCGGTGTATAACTCGAACTTCTCTCCAAGTAACTAATGACGCCACGTCTTTAATACAAACACTATGGCATCTAGCTCTAGATCATGGGTGGGGTAGTTCTTTTCATGAACTCTCAGCTGTCTACACCCATAACACACTACTTTCCCTTCTTGCATTAGAACCGCACCAAGCCCTGTACCGCATGCATCTGTGTAAACGGTAAACACTTTATTCCCGTCGGGTAAGGTCAAGACTAGGGTTGTTGTCAGAGCCCTCTTCAGTCTTTGGAAAGCAATGTCACAGTCTATATCCCATGAGAATGCCAAGTTCTTCTTCGTCAGCGTGGTGAGTGAGGCTAATACCTTTGCAAAGTCCTTAATGAACTTCCTATAGTAACCTGCTAAACCAAGAAAGCTTCTCACCTCAGTTGCATTTTTAGGAACCTGCCAATCTTGCATTGTAACCACCTTCACGGGATCTACGGCTGTCCCTTCTTTGGAGACCATATGCCCTAAGATTCTCACCTCTTTTCTCCAAAAATGGAATTTGGAGAATTTTGCTTTAAGTCGATGGTCACAGAGAGTTTTCAAAACTTCTCTCAAATGCTGGGCATGCTTTTCTTCGCTCTTGGAGAAGATCAAGATATCATCAACAAAGACTATGACAAATTTGTTTAGGAACTCCTGAAACACCTTACTCATCAAATCAACAAAACAGGCGGGTGCATGCATCAGCCCAAAAGGCATAACTAGCCATTAAAAGAAACCATCTGGAGTACTAAAAGAAGTATTATCCATGCTGTTCTTAGCCACCCTCAACTGATGGAACCCCGTGGCCAAGTCTAACTGGGAAAATACCAAGGCACCAACAAGCTGATCAAATAAATCATCAATCCTCGGAAGCGGGTGCCTATTCTTCTTAGTGAGTTTATTCAGCTCCCTATAATCAACACACAAACGAAGCGAATCATCCGCTTAGTTGTGAATACTACTGGAGCACCCCATTCAGATATGCTTCGTCTGATAAACCCTTTCTCAAGTAGCTCCCCTACTTGCTTACTCAGCTCCCTCCTTTCCCTTGGAGCCATGTGGCGCACTGGTAGTGCAACTGGCTTTGCATTGTCCAATAGATATATGCGAAATTCGATCTCGTGCCGTGGAGGTAAACCCCGAACCTCATCAAAAACATCGGAAAAATCACTACTGGAACATATTGTAGATCGTCGATAGATGCATTAAGAGACTCTAGGAAACTAAGCATAACCGACCCTTGTGGGTCACACGAAATCTCGAGGGTTCTCCCATGACAAGTCAGAAGCCTAACAACCCTCTTCTCACAATCCAGAATGGCACCATAAGTGGTAAGCCAATCCATTCCTAGAATCAACCCATAGCCCATAAACCTAAGCACATACGCGTCGCATTCAAACTCGATGCCTAACACATATATTTTCAAACCCTGACAAATCATCGATAAATGAGCCGAACCACCAATGGAGTTTGAAACAACTACGGGATCCACTAACATACTAGTAATTAAGTGCAAAGATTCAACTGCATAACTTGATATAAATAAATGTGAGGCACCAGAATCAAAAAGTGTTCTAATAGGATGGTTTGAAAGAGAAATTAAACCTTTCACAGAAATTTTTCTACCTCTATCAGGAGCACTGGTCACGAGAGCATGCGCCTGCCTCCAGAATTTCCTGCCCTTTGACCTTGTCCCTGTGATCCCCATTTCTTCGGGCACTCTTTAGCAAAGTGTCCGGCCTCTCCATAGTGGAAGCAAGAATTCTACCTTCTCTTACGGTCTTTAACCAGATGACCTTCCTTCCCACAATGGTGACATTTTCTCTTATCCTTGCCTTTATCATTTTTCCCTCCTTTCTTTTACTGTTGTTGTTGTTGCCCCTTCTTGGGCCATACCTTCCTATTTTGCGATGTCTCTCAACCTTTACCTCCTTCTTCTCTCCTTTGTCCTCCTCGTGCATCAGGGTCATATCGACAAGTTTTTCAAAAGTGGACCCCATTGGAATATGGGACATGGCTAACCCATGAAGGGGTTCATTCAGCCCTTTAGCAAACCACAAAGCCTTATTATGCGGCGTATCCACTAACTCTAACCCGAACCTTGCTAGTTGGTTGAATTTGTTCACATATTCTTTCACCGTCAAGTTTCCTTGTTTGAGTGCTAAGAATATCTCCATCTTCATGCTGCTTTCAGCTTGGGAAAGAAATTTCATTTCGAACCTCTATCTAAAATCTTCCCAAGTTTCCACAGGATGTCCAGCTTGGGTGACTTCCCACCAAAATGAGGCTTCGTCCTTCAATAGCCAAGTAGCTAACTGAATCTTTCGTCGGTCCTCCACTTCAAAGATTACGAATAAGTCCTCGGTCTCCTTAAGCCAATTCCGAGCTTCCACGAATGTCTCGTTCCCATGGAATGGCTTCCCTCCCATAGCACGGAAGTCCTTGCAGATCTTGGCGAAATTATCTGCTTTTGGAGGGGAAGGAGGAATGACTGGTGCAGTTGGGGGAGGAACGCATCTTTGGCCTTCGGCCGGTGCCGTAGCCTCCAAATACCTATGGAACCAAGGTATTATGACACCCTCTGAGATATTAGGGATGTTTTGTTCCCTAGACATGCTGAAAAAGGGAAAAGGAAGAAATTTAGATAAAGGACCGAAGGAAACTACATATGGTTTTTTGGGGAATGTTTTTCAAAACAGACTTTTCTTTTTGAAAATGATTTCTTTTAAAACCTTTTTGAAAATAATTTTCAAAAACCTTTAACTTATCTGGTAACCTTCGGCTCTGATACCGAGTGTGACAACCCACGTCCGTTAATGTCATTCACTAAGGGAATGCATTAAGTTCCGTGAAGCGTTATAGGTAATCAGACACATAATAATTACAAGACAAATATAAATAAGATAGCAGCGGAAATTTAAATTTTTCTTTCAATCATAAATCATCATACCTTGGTCCACAATTTTATAAGTCACAAAAACCATTACAAGAAAATAACTTCTGTCTTGCACCATCAGAGTAAATAAGTAAATAAAAAGCATAATTCCCCAAATTTAAAGAGTTAAGCCATAGTAGAGACAAGAACTTGGGCCATACTTCAGAAATAACTCCTAGCAAGATGATATCTGAATCCTGACTAAGCCTGGGTGTTTCCTTCCTGAGAACCTAGGGGGGAAACGGAAGAAAGAAGGATAAACAAAAAGGGTCAGACATAAAGTATGGTGAGTCTAGTTACTTTTAGCCAGTAGATAAACAAAAGTAACATGATAGGCATATAAAGCGGATAAGAGAGAGATCACTACATAAATGGCAGGTGTGACAAGGTAAGCAAAATAAGGTGTACATGCCTCACTAATGATTACTTTGCACTATTACTAGTATATCCAGAAAGAGACGATCCCTACAACTATAAGGTGGTAGACTTAGGTATACGTCCAAATGTATCCTAACTACCTTGATCGATCGACACCCTAACCCTCGTAGATACCTTGTGCTGGCCCCATAGTAGGAGGTATCACTTCCTAAAGTGGCAACCCCTCGTCGTAATAATGTGCACAACCATATCTACAGGTGTCACGGTCATCTTATCCCCCTCTGCCCGGCTCATGCACGCACATGGCCTGGTCGGTTTGCGCCACCCCACACCGTCCTTCACGTTTGGATCTCTTACAATCAGTCAATAAGTGTGCCCCTTCTTCGCCTAGTACGGAGTACTTTGTTTGATACCTACTTCGGGTTGCTGACTGAAATGGGTCCCACACAATATGATACAAGCTATCCCCTTTGTTTTGTATCCCCCACTAGGCTTTCACTGACTATGTATACCACTAGGTGTCTTTAATTACATATCCTTATTTATTTCTACCAGTTATGCTTATCTATAAGTGTCTTTAATACATAACCCCTAATCTTCCAATCGGTTATGCTTACCTATAGGTGTCTTTAACTATATAACCCTATCACTTCTACAAGTTATGTTTACCCTAAGAGGTTTCTTTAATTACATAGTTTTATTATTTCCACCGATTATGTATACCACTAGGTGTCTTTAATTACATAATCTTAATGAGTTAAGTTTGTTGGCCTATTACCCATCCCCTTTTCAGATTTACTTAACCCACCTCTCAACCATGTTTACTTAACCCCCAACTTAAATTTATGTTAATAAAACCCCTATGGATTAACTTAGGTTAAGTAGTCCAATTGTAATGACCCAGAAAATCTGAACCAATTTAAATTTTTTAAATTGGCTAAAATAATGGATTTTAAATATTTAAAATAAATATTTTAAATAATGGCGATGAAAACTGAGTTTGAATCGACAATTGAAAACGAATATAATTAATTATAATTATAAACAAGGCCTAAAATGGCGTGGCAGTTTCAAAAATTGAATTCAAACTTTGTCGGACTGTACCGGGTGCAAATCAATCCGGATGTTAGTGAAACCAAAAACATTAGGATCTAATTGATGATATCTTTCTAACGAATCCGACCAATCGAAATTTCATAGCGGGAATCAAAAGATATGTCCAGTTGAAAATTCTGAATAGTCGCTATGGAATTCAGGCCCTTAAAAATGGACATTTTGCAAACGAACTCGGATTTCGACGAAACCACTTTTGTTGGGTCCGTGATGTAAAGTTATTGCTAGATTCCAAATTTCATAATTTTTCGAATCAATATGTGAGCGTGGCAAAGGAAAACGCGTTTGACCAGTTTCAGTTGATTTTAATCGACTGGAAATTGGCCATTTTTCAAACGGTCTCAGAATTTGACGAAACTAGTTTTGTTAGGACCGTATCGTCAATACGAAGCTAGAAAATATTTTCTGGAATTTTTAGAGTTAGTATGTGCCCCCGGTAATTTAAAATGTACGTTTAAAATTCAATATAGTGATTTAAATGTAAATTCAACGGAAACTGATTGTAACGATCAAATCAGCTTGCGATACATATCCCATTGTGTTCGAAATGGGGGTAATACGCTATAGACGACAGGCGGTGGGTTTCGTTTCGAGGTCGAAAATAAAAGTGGCTTTATAGAATTAATTTAATCAATAAAATAATATATATTTTTTTCTTTTTAAAACCCTCACCCCCCTTTTTTTTCTCTCCTTATTTTTCGCTCAGATAAAAAAAAAAGAAAAACAAATCGACGCCCGCCTTCGCCGTTGACCATCCCTCCACCACACCCCTCCGATCGTCTCCCTCCTCCTCTCCTTCTCCCCCGTTCACCTCTCCTCCCTGTCAGACCCGAGATCGCAAGCCCAGAATCGCACCGCCGCATCTACAGCCATCACCCCACACCGCCTCCACCGCCGACGAACTGAAGGCCGCCCCACCTCCAGCACCTCCAGCGCCGACTCTGACGACTCCCCCCCTTTCTTCGCTGATCGATGTAAGTTGTTTTATTTTTATTTTATTTTTATTTGTAATTCTGAAAAACTGATTTTTAAAGGAAATAAAAACTGATTTTTAAAGGAAATAAAAACTGATTTTTAAAGGAAATAAAAACTGATTTTTAAAGGAAATAAAAACTGATTTTTTTAAAGGAAATAAAAACTAATTTTTAAAGGAAATAAAAACTGATTTTTAAAGGAAATAAAAACTGATTTTTTAAAGGAAATAAAAACTGATTTTTAAAGGAAATAAAAACTGATTTTTAAAGGAAATAAAAACTGATTTTATTTTAAGATTTAAAATAGGAAAGAGGTTTAAACTTAAAAAGAAAAAAAGGTTTAAACTTTAAAAGGAAAAGGTTTAAACTTTGAAATAGAAAAAGGTTTAATCTTTTAAAAGAAAAAGATTTGAACTTGGAAAAATAAAGATCATATTTTTAAAAAAGAGAAAAAGACGGAATTTTTATTAGGTAGAAGGAGTAAGATATGATTTTTGTATTTTTAAAGTAATAAAAATATAATTTTTACATCATAGGAATATCAAAAATATAATCTTTATTTTTGAAAAGGCGGAATATATATTTTTGAAATGCAGTTTTTTATATATTGAATAACATAGTAAAAATTCGATTTTTACATATGTAGAGAATACGGGCAACAAAGCGACAAAAAGAGAGATTGGCGAAGATTTTATGCAAAGAAGAGTCGTGGGATTGAATTAGCTATTCGGTGAGATTTCTGATTTAAAAATTATAAATGTGTGAGAATTTCTCGCTCTTCAATTTCTTTTTCTATATATATATGGGTTGAAGTAAAAGTGAATTGCTATATATAAATAAATATATATATATATATACACGCCCCTCGTCCACAAACCATGGACGATATTTATTGGTTGAAATTGTTGTGAAAATTGATTGATAACGAATGATTGTTTGGGATTGTTTGTGGTTGATATTGATTGGTTGTGGTTGAAAAATACCCATTGGTGGCTGAGAAATATTTGGTTGAAACCACATAGGATTAGTTTGTGGAAATGAAATAAATATATACATGCCGCTTGCGTGCGAACTAGATGCATGATCCCCATTGTCAAAAACCGCGAGGTTTTAAGGTAGAGCGAGGAGCCGTACTAGGGACGGTCCCGGTTTTAACTACCCTGCTGTTATGCTGCCGAAATTTTGAATAATATTCGTGTGTTTGAATTATTTTCATATGCTTAAACTATACTTATTCATTAAATAGAAAACATTCATGTGTTGAATTGATATTCATTCGTTGATTAGAAATTCATGTGTTGGATGGTATTCATATTTTGAAATAAATTGTTTGATAATAAAAATCACATTTTTATCTATATATAAAAACTATAGAAAACATTCATGTGTTGAATTGATATTCATTCGTTGATTAGAAATTCATGTGTTGAATGGTATTCATATTTTGAAATAAATTGTTTGATAATAAAAATCACATTTTTATCTATATATAAAAACTATAGAAAACATTCATGTGTTGAATTGATATTCATTCGTTGATTAGAAATTCATGTGTTGAATGGTATTCCTATTTTGAAATAAATTGTTTGATAATAAAAATCACCTTTTATCGACTATATGAACTATGTAAAATAATCTCGTTTTAAAAGAAATTGTTTTATGATAAAAATCCCATTTTTATCACCAACTTGAACTATATAGAAAAATAGTGTTTTGAAATGAATTGTTTTACAATAAAAATCACATTTTTATTGTATGCATAAATCGTTGAAATGTGAAGTGTTAAAAATAGCCACTTGTTCAAAATAAACATATATGAGTTGAAATATTCATTAATTAGCTAATGAAATGATTTGCACCTATTTATGTAACATTAGAATGAATGGTGATTTTAAACCAAACAGAAATCAAATATGAAGTTGAATAGAAAATGATAAATGATAAGAACTGTATATATATGTACATGCATATTCATTGAACAGGTTATAGCAAAGGGGCTAGAGAAGAGGAATAAAATTTTGTGCCCGACAAATAGGTACACATTTACTGTTTTGTTTGGGTGATGATTTTATGAGCCTATTGGCTAACCGCTTGGCTTTTTCTTTTTCTTTTTGAGATTAGAAGGACCGGGAAAGCTATTTGCGATTTCCCGATGCTCCCGGTGCATGGGAGGTTATGGCAAAATTTTCCAAAATTTTAAGGTGTTAGAAAAATATTTGAAGTGAAAACGATATGGAAATCATTGAATGAACTATATTTATATAAATATATAAATATAAATAAAATTAAAACGAAACGAAGCCGTGCAGTTCGTATTTTGAAACCATGATTTCAAACAACTAGTACGGGAAATCCGACCATTGGATTTTCCCGAAACCTCAACTGTCGGGTTCGCCTTGGAATAATCTTTCCAACGGCACCAACCTTGTAAAAATCCAACGGTTGGATTGTCTGGAATGTTTAATTCAAATCTGAAGAAAAACAGCGCCAGAAGCGATTATATTTATATATATATATATAAATATAATTATATATTTAATCGAATAACGACGCTGCAGTTCGTATTTTGAAATCGAAATTTCAAACGATTGTACCGGGAGATCCGACCGTCGGATTTTCCCGAAACTGGAACCGTTGGATTCGTTTTGAAAAGACCTTTCTAAAGATGTAAATTTTGCGAAGATCCAACAGTTAGATTTTCAGATATGTGTAAATCAAATCTGAAGAAAAACAGCGCCACGGCCGCTTTATGGCCCGAAGCGTCGTTTTGAATAAATTGGCTATTTTAAAATAAATAAAAATAGCGATAAATAGTTATAAAATACCATAAACAATATGGAGTGGAAATAAACTGAATTTGCTCGATTTATGTTGTATTTGATGGTTGAATGTGTTTGGTGTGAAAATACATTAAAGAACAAAATTGGTGTTGTCGAATAATTTAACCATTGAAATAAATCGAATTGAAATTCTAAATATACGTGAATTATTTGAAAAGGCCGAGTTAATTCTCATTTCAAATAATTGACCGGCGATTGAAAGTCGAAGATAAAGACGATGGTCGAAGACCGGAGATCTTCACCTCGTTTGGATGGTAACCGAGGTCCTGATTGGGAGGCATCCCGAAATATGGATAATGAGTGGTGATCGTTCAGACGTACGTGTTGATCGAAGGGTTTGCGAGGTATTTAGTGCCTCCGGTTTCGTTCAGACCCAGAACGGACTTGTAAATGGACTGTGTGTCCGACATTGGAATTTGTTCTGTGTGATTGATAGCCATCAGTTGCACGGTGTGAATTGCCTGTGTGGCATGCTAAGATGCAGTGATCAGGGCTTCTGTTGAAAAGCAAAGTCTTGTGGTGATGATCAAAGCACCGCCTGTGTGGCGTAGCTTTGTGTATAACGTAAATTCGCGAGCCTCACACCCCGGTACGAACCAGAAACGGGAGGAAGGACCTCAGGGAGGACATGCGTTTCTTTCTAGCTAGGGTGGTGTCAGTGACCTACCAGCCCTGACATTTATATACTTTTCACCTATGTGGTTGTTGCTGTTGCGAGGTGCCTCGGTTTGATCGGACGATCCGGGTCCGATGGAGTCATTCGTTGGCTCGTTTACGCCCCAAAGGGCGGGGAAACGTATTGTTCAGGAATTTTAATCCACATCGGTGGACCGGCCCTGTCGCTCCTAGGGTCACTCGAGATCTGATCCTGTGGCTCGGGCTAGAGAGTCACGAATTCGGTAAGGACTATCTTTTGCCTTGGTTCATGACGGAAATCCAATTTCCAGATACGACACCGTGCGGTTTTGATTGTATACCTATATATGGCGACATAGTGGTATGGGGCATTAATGCCGTCTATGATTGATAGTTATGATTTGAAATAGTTTTCAAAACATATAAACACTAGCAATAATATCAAATGCCTTTGTTTTATTCGTATCAAGCATATTTGGCCGTTATAAGGTAAAAACTCTATCCTCCGGTTTGCGTTGCATTGTGTGATGGGAACTGAGTCTTATAACGGCTTCATCTTCATAAAAACCATAGCGATGTTTAAAAGAATGATTTATTTTAAAGCACTGGCAATCCAATGGAGTAAACCCGTTCCACGAAAGTGGCGTGGTCCTGTGATTTGCCATATTATATATGTGTTGAGTAGATTTCTCATACCAGTCCCATGACTGACTCGTAGTTTGTTTCACTCTCAAACTCGGGTGCCCCTTTTTCTACACGGGCAGCCTTGTATTCAGGTTTAGATGGTTCTTTCTGGACAGCTGGAGCTGAAGATGGATTCTATCGTTTATTTCTTTTTATGCTGTTCAACTCCTATTGTACATATTTTGTTTATTTCCGCTGTAGACATTTATGTATAACTGAACTGTATTTGTACTAAGTAAGATCCTGTATACTGTGTAACTCTGATGATTACTTTTATCCAGTATATTCTATTGTTCATTATCTGGTGTATTTATTTAATTCTGTTCTGCTATTATATGTTTCTGTGTTATATTCCAAAGATAACCCTTGTTTCCGTAAGAACGGGATTTCGGGTCGTCTCAACGTGGTATCAGAGCTTTGGTTAAGCTTAGTTCTGGAATATAACATTTGAACGGACTCGTCAGAAATAGAACCAGTAGTGTTCTAGGACGGGTAACTCTATACAGATAGGATCAGAAATATCCTAGTATGAGTAGCAGAATGAAATTACACCTTGATAGACACATTTACATTTGAAGTATGTGTTTCTATATTTTAAATTACCTTTTCTGTGACCTGACACTTGATCTGCTATTTGCAGAAGAACTAGAAAATGAGTGCCAGAAACAGAAGAAGTAATACTAACCCGGATATTGAAGCTCTATTCATGAAGTATAGAAATCTGGGTGGAAAGTCGTTCTCGGGCGAAGAATCTATTATGAGAACACAAGCTTGGGTTCGTTCAGCTGAGAAAATCTTCGAAGCATTAAAGCTGAGGGATGACCAGAAAAGATTACTGGCCTCCTGGGCACTCGAAGACGAAGCTTTGTTCTGGTGGGATTCGGTTATAGAGAATAACCCAGAAGGTGATATCACCTGGGATAGATTCAAAGTGATTTTCCTAGAAAAATTTACTCCTCCCGAAGCAACCGAGAGATTATGTGACGAATTTTATTATCTAATACAAGGTGACATGACCATTCCCGAATATCATAAGAAATTCAACGAGCTTTCTCACTTTGCTCCTCATCTAATTCAAAATCCGAAGAGGAAAAATATGAGATTTATTCACAGGCTTCAAAGGAAATACCAGAATAAAGTATTGGGGCATGTGAAGCTTCCTTTTTCAGAAATGATTTATATGGCTTATCAATATGAAGATCTAGATAAGAAAGGTATGCTACAGTACGAGGAGGAAGTCAGCTCTAGTAATAGAATTGAGTCTGAAACTGATCGTCCTAAGGCCAGTACAATGTCTGAAGTCGGTAAGGAGCCCGAAGTAAATCGAAAAAGGGCCAGATCCGAAAAGGAACCAGTAACGACAGCTGTATGCAGTAACTGCAATCGGCAAGGGCACTTTTCAGTAAGTTGCAAATCTCTCAGGAAGCGAGTAAAGGATGGATCTAAATCCGGTAAGAAGTTCCAGGAGAATAGAAAGTGCAGTCAATGCCATCAGTCCGGTCATCTTTCAAAGGCCTGCCCGCTATTCAGAAAACCTAAAGCAGTACATGTAAATGATGTGGTAGAAGTACCTGCACCCCCGTCTGCTCAGGAAAGGTCTGATGTTTTAGAAGGCACGCTCAATGTCAAAAACATTCCAGTTAAAGTACTATTTGACACAGGCGCATCACGAAGCTTTATTGCAAAGAGTGCAGTCAAGAAACTGGATTTGAATTTGAAGAAGCTCAAAAAGCCAATGACTGTCCGGAATCCGGTTGGGGGTTCCATCAATCTCAGTTGGGTTTGTGCAGTACCTGTCTCTTTTTCTTGCTATAAATTCCCTTATATCTCTATCGTCATGAATTTTAACGAATTCGATCTTATTCTGGGATTGGATTGGCTAACTATATATGAAGCAGAGGTTAGATGCGCCGAGAGAGTTGTTAAGGCAAAAGCACAATTGGGAAACTATATAACCATACCATGTGAAGGCCCAACATCAAATAGAAAGAACTTCTGGGCAGCTTTGGATGTTTCTCCAGCCCAAATTGAAAATGTCCCTGAAGTCATAGAGAATATTCCTGACCTCATCAAAGACATTCTTGTCGTCAAGAACTATGCGGATGTGTTCGAAGAAGTTGTTCGCTTACCTCCGTAGAGAGAAATAGATTTCAAGATTGCTTTGATTCCTAATGCAAGGCCGGTAGTTCACGCTATTAGAAGAATGTCCTTGAAAGAGAAAGAGGAATTAGACAATCAAACACGACAGCTAGTATGGAAAGGTCTGATCAGGCCTAGTTTCTCGGATTGGGGTGCAGCAGTGGTGTTCGTCCCAAAATCTGACGGTACACTACGTCTATGTGTGGATTATCGTGATCTGAACAAGCAGACAATAAAGAACAAATATCCATTGCCGCGGATTGATGATTTGTTGGACCGATTAAATGGAGCACAAGTATTCTCAAGAATGGACCTAGCTACAGGATTCCATCAACTTCGAATTGCCGAAGAGTGTGTTCCAATGACAGCGTTCAGAGTCCCCGACTTATTCTACGAGTGGTTAGTAATGCCGTTCGGCTTATGTAACGCTCCAGCTTATTTCGTCGATCTGATGAACAGAGTATTCAGAGGAGTATTGAATAAATTTGTTCTGGTTTTCATTGACGATATTCTAATCTTCTCTAAATCAAAGGCCGAGCATGAAAAGCATCTGGAACAGGTTCTAGAAATCCTCAGAAGGAATGTATTAAAAGCCAAGTTTTCCAAATGTATCTTCTGGCAATATGAAGTGAAATTTCTGGGCCACGTTGTATCGAAAGAAGGAATTGCTGTGGACCTAAGCAAAATCACAGCCATTCAGAATTGGAAACAGCCCAGTACCCCCACTGAAGTCCGCAGTTTTCTCGGATTAGCTAGCCATTATCGGAAGTTCGTTAAAGACTTTTCGAAGATATCTGGTCACTTAACGAAGCTTACAAAGAAGCATTCTAAGTTCAAATGGACTCCAGAAAATGAGGAGGCTTTCGAAGAGCTGAAGTTGAGATTAACGACAACTCCAGTGTTAACCATCATCGATGGCAACCAAGATTTAAAAGTCTGGACTGATGCTTCTAGAGAAGGCCTTGGTGCAGTGTTGATGCAAAGGGGCCAAGTGATTGCTTATGCTAGCCGTCAACTGAAACCGCACGAGAAAAACTATGTAACTCATGATCTTGAGTTATTGGCTATCATATTCTCTTTGAAAATCTGGAGACACTATCTTCTGGGCGAGAGATTTGAACTGTTTACAGATCATCAGTCATTAAAGTATATGTTCACTCAGAAGGACTTAAATTTGAGGCAACAGTGTTGGCTGGAGTTTCTTGCAGCATATGACTTTGAAATTATATATACTCCCGGGAAAGCCAATGTCGTGGCCGATGCGTTGAGCCGAAAGAATGTAATGATCGCCAGCTTTATTATCACGACTTCCTTGATGGACAAAATATCTATTCTTCAGAAGGAGGATAACTTTATTAAGGATATGATTAAAAGGATTCAGAAAGGCGAACCCTCGTGTTTTCAAATAGATAACGACGAGACCTTGAAGTTAAAAGGAAGGATTTGTGTTCCTAACGTTCCTGAGCTAAAAAGGGAAGTGTTAGACGAGTGTCACAAGTCCAAGCTGAGTATCCATCCTGGCGTGGCCAAAATGTATAACGATCTCAAAAGAACATTCTGGTGGAAGGCTATGAAGAGAGACGTTTCAATATACGTTAGCCGATGCCCTACTTGCCAGCTAGTTAAAAGCGACCAACAGAAACTAGCTGGATTATTACAACCACTAGAAGTTCCTGGTTGGAAATGGGAACATATTTCTATGGATTTCATCGATGGTCTGCCCAGAACCAGGAAAGGAAATGACAGTATTTGGGTGATCGTAGATCGCTTCACGAAGACCGCCCATTTTATACCTGTCAGATCAAACAGAACCGCTCAGAGCCTGGCGCAGATATACTTCAGGGAAATAGTTAGACTGCATGGAGTGCCGCTCAGTATAGTAAGTGATAGAGATACAATATTCACTAGCAAATTCTGGGAAGCATTTCAAGTCGAGCTGGGAACGAAGTTGAACTTGAGCACCGCTTATCATCCTCAGACAGACGGTCAGACTGAGAGGGTGAATCGCATTTTAGAAGATCTATTGCGGGCTTGTGTTCTAGATTTCGGTGGATCATGGGAAGACCATCTGCAGTTGGCTGAATTCTCTTATAACAACAGCTACCAGGCGAGTCTGACAATGTCGCCATTCGAAGCATTGTACGGTAGACCGTGCCGATCTCCTGCTTGTTGGGTCGAGCCTGGAAATAGACTTGTGTTGGGTCCTGATATGATCCGAGAAGCTGCCGACAAAGTCGATTTTATTAAGAAGCGATTACTCGCCGCTCAAAGCCGACAAAAGAGCTATGCCGATAGAAGAAGAAGAGATATATCCTTTGAAGTTGGCGACTATGTATATTTGAAAGTATCGCCGATGAGAGGAGTTATCCGGTTCGGTAAAACTGGAAAGTTAGCACCCAAATTCATTGGTCCGTTTCCTATTCTGAAACGGATTGGGACTCTCGCTTATAGGGTCAAACTGCCTGACTGGTTGCCTGGTGTGCATGATGTATTTCATATATCTCAGCTTCGAAAGCACGTTCATGATCCAGACTTGATCGTGGAAGAAGCAGCTCAGCGGGATATTGAAATTACTCCAGAATTAGCTGTGAGGCGAGAGCCGCAAAAGATTATCGGCAAAGAAACCAAAGAGCTGAGGAACAAGAAGGTTCGCTTAGTCAAAGTGCAATGGAGTGGAGATCCGCGAGATTGTACTTGGGAAACTGAGGAGAGCATTCAGAGAGCTTATCCTAGATGCCGAGTAGATATCTCTGATTGACTCTGGTGCAAGGTACATTTACCCTACTTTGCATTACCATTCAATTCTCTACTCTATTGTTATTTTCTTTTCATAGATGTGCACTTTTAATTCTATAGTCTGAATGATTTTGAAAAGAGTATAGAGATTAATTAGTATACTTTTGAAGGTTAAAAACAATTGGATTGGTTGTTGTGTTGTGTGATTGTAGATTTATCAAACCACTTTCGACTTTGTTCCTTTTTGGGGACGAAAAGTTTTAAGTGGGGGAGATTGTAACGACCCAGAAAATCTGAACCAATTTAAAATTTTTAAATTGACTAAAATAATGGATTTTAAATATTTAAAATAAATATTTTAAATAATGGCGATGAAAACTGAGTTTGAATCGACAATTGAAAACGAATATAATTAATTATAATTATAAACAAGGCCTAAAATGGCGTGGCAGTTTCAAAAATTGAATTCAAACTTTGTCGGACTGTACCGGGTGCAAAACAATCCGGATGTTAGTGAAACCAAAAACATTAGGATCTAATTGATGATATCTTTCTAACGAATCCGACCAATCAAAATTTCATAGCGGGAATCAAAAGATATGTCCAGTTGAAAATTCTGAATAGTCGCTATGGAATTCAGGCCCTTAAAAATGGACATTTTGCAAACGAACTCGGATTTCGACAAAACCACTTTTGTTGGGTCCGTGATGTAAAGATATTGCTAGATTCCAAATTTCATAATTTTTCGAATCAATATGTGAGCGTGGCAAAGGAAAACGCGTTTGACCAGTTTCAGTTGATTTTAATCGACTGGAAATTGGCCATTTTTCAAACGGTCTCAGAATTTGACGAAACTAGTTTTGTTAGGACCGTATCATCAATACGAAGCTAGAAAATATTTTCTGGAATTTTTAGAGTTAGTATGTGCCCCCGGTAATTTAAAATGTACGTTTAAAATTCAATATAGTGATTTAAATGTAAATTCAACGGAAACTGATTGTAACGATCAAATCAGCTTGCGATACATATCCCATTGTGTTCGGAATGGGGGTAATACGCTATAGACGACAGGCGGTGGGTTTCGTTTCGAGGTCGAAAATAAAAGTGGCTTTTTAGAATTAATTTAATCAATAAAATAATATATATATTTTTCTTTTTAAAACCCTCACCCCCCTTTTTTTCTCTCCTTATTTTTCGCTCAGATAAAAAAAAAAGAAAAAAAAATCGACGCCCGCCTTCGCCGTTGACCATCCCTCCACCACGCCCCTCCGATCGTCTCCCTCCTCCTCTCCTTCTCCCCCGTTCACCTCTCCTCCCTGTCAGACCCGAGATCGCAACCCCAGAATCGCGCCGCCGCATCTACAGCCATCACCCCACACCGCCGACGAGCTGAAGGCCGCCCCACCTCCAGCACCTCCAGCGCCGACTCTGACGACTCCCCCCCTTTCTTCGCTGATCGATGTAAGTTGTTTTATTTTTATTTTATTTTTATTTGTAATTCTGAAAAACTGATTTTTAAAGGAAATAAAAACTGATTTTTAAAGGAAATAAAAACTGATTTTTAAAGGAAATAAAAACTGATTTTTAAAGGAAATAAAAACTGATTTTTAAAGGAAATAAAAACTGATTTTTTTAAAGGAAATAAAAACTGATTTTTAAAGGAAATAAAAACTGATTTTATTTTAAGATTTAAAATAGGAAAGAGGTTTAAACTTAAAAAGAAAAAAAGGTTTAAACTTTAAAAGGAAAAGGTTTAAACTTTGAAATAGAAAAAGGTTTAATCTTTTAAAAGAAAAAGATTTGAACTTGGAAAAATAAAGATCATATTTTTAAAAAAGAGAAAAAGACGGAATTTTTATTAGGTAGAAGGAGTAAGATATGATTTTTGTATTTTTAAAGTAATAAAAATATAATTTTTACATCATAGGAATATCAAAAATATAATCTTTATTTTTGAAAAGGCGGAATATATATTTTTGAAATGCAGTTTTTTATATATTGAATAACATAGTAAAAATTCGATTTTTACATATGTAGAGAATACGAGCAACAAAGCGACAAAAAGAGAGATTGGCGAAGATTTTATGCAAAGAAGAGTCGTGGGATTGAATTAGCTATTCGGTGAGATTTCTGATTTAAAAATTATAAATGTGTGAGAATTTCTCGCTCTTCAATTTCTTTTTCTATATATATATATGGGTTGAAGTAAAAGTGAATTGCTATATATATATATATATATATATATATATATATATATATATATATATACGCCCCTCGTCCACAAACCATGGACGATATTTATTGGTTGAAATTGTTGTGAAAATTGATTGATAACGAATGATTGTTTGGGATTGTTTGTGGTTGATATTGATTGGTTGTGGTTGAAAAATACCCATTGGTGGCTGAGAAATATTTGGTTGAAACCACATAGGATTAGTTTGTGGAAATGAAATAAATATATACATGTCGCCTGCGTGCGAACTAGATGCATGATCCCCATTGTCAAAAACCGCGAGGTTTTAAGGTAGAGCGAGGAGCCGTACTAGGGACGGTCCCGATTTTAACTACCCTGCCGTTATGCTGCCGAAATTTTGAATAATATTCGTGTGTTTGAATTATTTTCATATGCTTAAACTATACTTATTCATTGAATAGAAAACATTCATGTGTTGAATTGATATTCATTCGTTGATTAGAAATTCATGTGTTGGATGGTATTCATATTTTGAAATAAATTGTTTGATAATAAAAATCACATTTTTATCTATATATAAAAACTATAGAAAACATTCATGTGTTGAATTGATATTCATTCGTTGATTAGAAATTCATGTGTTGAATGGTATTCCTATTTTGAAATAAATTGTTTGATAATAAAAATCACCTTTTATCGACTATATGAACTGTGTAAAATAATCTCGTTTTAAAAGAAATTGTTTTATGATAAAAATCCCATTTTTATCACCAACTTGAACTATATAGAAAAATAGTGTTTTGAAATGAATTGTTTTACAATAAAAATCACATTTTTATTGTATGCATAAATCGTTGAAATGTGAAGTGTTAAAAATAGCCACTTGTTCAAAATAAACATATATGAGTTGAAATATTCATTAATTAGCTAATGAAATGATTTGCACCTATTTATGTAACATTAGAATGAATGGTGTTTTTAAACCAAACAGAAATCAAATATGAAGTTGAATAGAAAATGATAAATGATAAGAACTGTATATATATGTACATGCATATTCATTGAACAGGTTATAGCAAAGGGGCTAGAGAAGAGGAATAAAATTTTGTGCCCGACAAATAGGTACACATTTACTGTTTTATTTGGGTGATGATTTTATGAGCCTATTGGCTAGCCGCTTGGCTTTTTCTTTTTCTTTTTGAGATTACAAGGACCAGGAAAGCTATTTGCGATTTCCCGATGCTCCCGGTGCAGGGGAGGTTATGGCAAAATTTTCCAAAATTTTAAGGTGTTAGAAAAATATTTGAAGTGAAAACGATATGGAAATCATTGAATGAACTATATTTATATAAATATATAAATATAAATAAAATTAAAACGAAACGAAGCCGTGCAGTTCGTATTTGGAAACCATGATTTCAAACAACTAGTACGGGAAATCCGACCATTGGATTTTCCCGAAACCTCAACCGTCGGGTTCGCCTTGGAATAATCTTTCCAACGGCACCAACCTTGTAAAAATCCAACGGTTGGATTGTCTGGAATGTTTAATTCAAATCTGAAGAAAAACAGCGCCAGAAGCGATTATATATATATATATATATATAAATATATATTTAATCGAATAACGACGCTGCAGTTCGTATTTTGAAATCGAAATTTCAAACGATTGTACCGGGAGATCCGACCGTCGGATTTTCCCGAAACTGGAACCGTTGGATTCGTTTTGAAAAGACCTTTCTAAAGATGTAAATTTTGCGAAGATCCAACGGTTAGATTTTCAGATATGTGTAAATCAAATCTGAAGAAAAACAGCGCCACGGCCGCTTTATGGCCCGAAGCGTCGTTTTGAATAAATTGGCTATTTTAAAATAAATAAAAATAGCGATAAATAGTTATAAAATACCATAAACAATATGGAGTGGAAATAAACTGAATTTGCTCGATTTATGTTGTATTTGATGGTTGAATGTGTTTGGTGTGAAAATACATTAAAGAACAAAATTGGTGTTGTCGAATAATTTAACCATTGAAATAAATCGAATTGAAATTCTAAATATACGTGAATTATTTGAAAAGGCCGAGTTAATTCTCATTTCAAATAATTGACCGACGATTGAAAGTCGAAGATAAAGACGATGGTCGAAGACCGGAGATCTTCACCTCGTTTGGATGGTAACCGAGGTCCTGATTGGGAGGCATCCCGAAATATGGATAATGGGTGGTGATCGTTCAGACGTACGTGTTGATCGAAGGGTTTGCGAGGTATTTAGTGCCTCCGGTTTCGTTCAGACCCAGAACGGACTTGTAAATGGACTGTGTGTCCGACATTGGAATTTGTTCTGTGTGATTGATAGCCATCAGTTGCACGGTGTGAATTGCCTGTGTGGCATGCTAAGATGCAGTGATCAGGGCTTCTATTGAAAAGCAAAGTCTTGTGGTGATGATCAAAGCACCGCCTGTGTGGCGTAGCTTTGTGTATAACGTAAATTCGCGAGCCTCACACCCCGGTACGAACCAGAAACGGGAGGAAGGACCTCTGGGAGGACATGCGTTTCTTTCTAGCTAGGGTGGTGTCAGTGACCTACCAGCCCTGACATTTATATACTTTTCACCTATGTGGTTGTTGCTGTTGCGAGGCGCCTCGGTTTGATCGGACGATCCGGGTCCGATGGAGTCATTCGTTGGCTCGTTTACGCCCCCAAAGGGCGGGGAAACGTATTGTTCAGGAATTTTAATCCACATCGGTGGACCGGCCCTGTCGCTCCTAGGGTCACTCGAGCTCTGATCCTGTGGCTCGGGCTAGAGAGTCACGAATTCGGTAAGGACTATCTTTTGCCTTGGTTCATGACGGAAATCCAATTTCCAGATACGACACCGTGCGGTTTTGATTGTATACCTATATATGGCGACATAGTGGTATGGGGCATTAATGCCGTCTATGATTGATAGTTATGATTTGAAATAGTTTTCAAAACATATAAACACTAGCAATAATATCAAATGCCTTTGTTTTATTCGTATCAAGCATATTTGGCCGTTATAAGGTAAAAACTCTATCCTCCGGTTTGCGTTGCATTGTGTGATGGGAACTAAGTCTTATAACGGCTTCATCTTTATAAAAAGCATAGCGATGTTTAAAAGAATGATTTGTTTTAAAGCACTGGCAATCCAATGGAGTAAACCCGTTCCACGAAAGTGGCGTGGTCCTGTGATTTGCCATATTATATATGTGTTGAGTAGATTTCTCATACCAGTCCCATGACTGACTCGTAGTTTGTTTCACTCTCAAACTCGGGTGCCCCTTTTTCTACACGGGCAGCCTTGTATTTAGGTTTAGCTGGTTCTTTCTGGATAGCTGGAGTTGAAGATGGATTCTATCGTTTATTTCCTTTTATGCTGTTCAGCTCCTATTGTACATATTTTGTTTATTTCCGCTGTAGACATTTATGTATAGCTGAACTGTATTTGTACTAAGTAAGATCCTGTATACTGTGTAACTCTGATGATTACTTTTATCCAGTATATTCTATTGTTCATTATCTGGTGTATTTATTTAATTCTGTTCTGCTATTATATGTTTCTGTGTTATATTCCAAAGATAACCCTTGTTTCCGTGAGAACGGGATTTCGGGTCGTCTCACCAATTCTTTACCATGTCCATTTATGGTTTCATAATGGGCCTGGCCTCCCACATTAAGCTAACAACATGTGGATGCTGGATATGCCGGTCGGGTCCGGGCAGACTTTTTCCATAGTTGGGCATAACCTCGTGTCATAGCCCGATTCGTATTTACGTACTTAGAACTCCCACATTAGGTTCACCATTAGTGGCTGCTGGATATGTCGGCCGGGTCCGGGCAGACTTCCACCATTAATGCAACCTAACCTCGTGTCATAAGTACAATTACAATTCCTGATTGTAATTACTAGACGTTCCATTTTTAATTTACTAATCCTTCCCTTTTATACGTGTCATTACCTATTTTACCCAATAATTTGAATTACATGTCCATTAATGGTCATATTCAAGTTATGCCATTTTTAATTAATTTACCAATCAATTAATCCTTTCCTTTTATAGGTGTCAATACCTATTTTTCCCAATAATTTGAATTACATGTCCATAAATGTTCATATTCAGATTATGCCATTTATATCCCTTTTTCCCCCGTTCCTTAACTAGCGCCCTCACAAAATTGACAACATGCCTAGGCTAGACAATAGCCTAGTCATAAATGATAATAAGGAAAATAATGGGAATATAACTAAAACGATCATCTTGGAATAAACATAAACTTGTATGATAATAAGGTGAACATACATACTAGCATGGACATGAAATTGTCATCATAACAAGGTGGACATAAAACTGATGAACTATGATGTCACAATATCTAAATTAGCAATTTAGATGTCCAATCGATTTAAATCTAACACGATAACATAGGGTGACAATTTAGATCACATAAAATAGATCTAACATGTTAACATAAGGTGACAATTTAGATCACATTAAATAGATCTAATATGTTAACATAAGGTGACAATTTAGATCACATAAAATAGATCTAACATGAATCATAAGGTGACAATTTTAGATCACATAGGATAGATCTAACATGAATCATATGGTGACAATTTTAGATCACATAGGATAGATCTAACATGAATCATAAGGTGACAATTTTTAGATCACATAGGATAGATCTAACATGAATATAGATCTAACATGAATCATAAGGTGACAATTTAAGATCACATAGGATAGATCTAACATGAATCATAAGCTGACAATTTTAGATCACATATAATAGATCTAACATGATAATTTTAGATCACATAGAATAGATCTACATACATCCGCATCATAGCATATCATAAAAGTTACAACCCAAGATCCATAATGATAACATAGTAGGACAATTTGAATTGGATCCAAAGAAATAAATCTATCATGGCATAGCATAAGATCTAACAATAACATAGATTCAAAATCTACAACGTATCCAAATCACAGTCTTTCATAATTCACTATTATTTATCTAAACCTAAAAGCAACTAGAACTCACTGTGATTGGATTGCTAAGATGATAGAAAAGGTGCTGAGTCTATATTTGAATCTCAGAATTTGATATGATTTAGAAGAAGATGTGAGATCCTAGTTCAGTTCCGAATCCAGCAGATTCCGGCCACCATTGTTTCTTTTTGAAGAAAACAAAGGATATGAGATATATTTATAGCTGCTGAGTTACAGAATTCGCATGCCACCTCAGCCCTAATGGAATTGGGTCAGGTCACGGGTCGTCACTCACTCGAAAAAGGCCCGAATACCCAGAAACTATTCTGGGCGCACTTTACAGGTGTGCCAGTGCAAAATTGCCTTGGTGCACTTGGCAAGTGCGCCAGTCATATTTGGTTCTGATTTCAACTTTCTATCGTCCGTAACTTCTTCATATGTTATCCGTTTTACGCAAACTAGGTGTCTATCCTGACCAGAATTTCGAGATGGACGTAATGATGTAATCAGTTTCCCTTAATTCCTAATATTAAACTATTTATTCTTTAATTTATCTTCTTTAATGTCGTTAAAAATTCGGGGTGTTACAATCAGGATAAGGCGCCTTTTGGAGGTAGGTCGGGTAAGTCGTTGGGCCCTGCTTGTGGATAAGCTAGCCAAGCGCATCGGACGCACAGGCCCGGAGAGTGGCCAACAAAGCACGCACATCCTCTGCTTTGACCACCAAAAGCCCAGAGAGTGGCTCAAGAAGTACAACCTCTACTTCATAAATCAAACCTAAAGGGGGTAACAAAACATTAATACCAAAAGTGGAATTCTGGTCTTCAATCTTTAAATGCCCGAATAAGGGCTGGTTCGGGGCTTCTATTAATACCAGAAGTGGAATTCTGGTCTTCGATCTACTAAATACCTGAATCTGGGTTAGTTCGGGACTTCCATTAAATACCCGAATCTGGGTTAGTTCGGGACTTCCATTAAATACCCAAATTTGTGTTAATTCAAGTCTTAATCAATGCTGGAAAGGGATTTCTAGCCCTATCTTAAACAACCGATTTTGGGTCGGTTCGGAAGCTTAGCTGTGATCGAAAAATGGTATTTGATTTTCTTAATAATCTGAAATCTAGTTGGGAACCATATTTCCATTACTATCGGAAGCAGATTCCTAGTCTTGCACCTTAATCCGGGAGGTGAATAGAAATCCTATCACTATTAGGAGGTGATTTGTGGAAACCTATCCTTAATACCCTAATCCGGGTCATGAAGCTCTAATTCTTAAGGAAAGGATATACAGTCAACCTAATAGCTGAAGCCCTATTACCTGGGTGGTCCCCGAGTAAGGATAGGAACCTAATGTATTGCTCAGGGAGGATTGCTTAACCCACGCATTCATCAAATTCATTATTTACTATGTCAAATACATATGCAATGCATATCGTCACACAACACTAGAATACATAATCGGGCGGAAGCTCAAACATATGTCTTAAATTCCCTTCAATAAAGCCTCAAGATAAGATTTTCTTTTTTTCGGAGAGGGGAATCTCCTGGAAACATTTATCACTCTAGAAAACTTTTACTAGCGCATAGAGTATACATAAACTCATCAATTATTTCATACCATCAATATCATGATGTCATAAATTTCAATAAGAGCAAGTGATACTCCATGAACGTCTTTAAAGTCAATCTTTAATAAAGCACATGCACAAGAGAATGTTACCATCATAGGCGAAGGTCACATGCTAAGTAACACCTGCATATGTCGTAACTCCGTTCATAAGCACTATCATTACAGACCATTACATATGAAATATAGTACACCAAGTACCCCACATTCTGCATAATTATTTACAAAAGGATTTTAAAATAAGCGCATCTCCAGAAAGAAGGGAATCCTTATTCTGATATTGAAACTTATGTAAGCATGGTTTAGTTCTCAAATGCACCATTACAAGAACTTAGTGTGGATTTCGGAATGAAAGATGGCCTCCCTCACTTTATCCAAGGTGTTGGCTGGGAGGTCAAGTAAGGAATCAAATGAACTCACAAATCCATCAGGTGTATAAAACGGAGGACACTTGCGATAACCCCACTCCCCAGGAGGAAGGCTTTCGTAACCCTAATTCAGCTTCAGTCGGTACGTAAGAGTTTCTCTTAAAAGCTTATCCTTTTCACCAACTAGAAAGTTAAGGCGGATCCAAGGATATTGAGTATAAACCTTCTCATGGTCCCTCAAGAAGCAATACCATGCCAATGAAGAAGACTTAATAAGAAGAGACTTCTCATGGTTCTGTTTTCAACTTAATGTGGTCCCTTAAGAGATCCCTAGAAAGAAAACTTGAAGTAGAAGACAAATTCTGAAGGAAATATCACAGAAATAGAAAAAAGAACAATTCGTTACATCATAAGCTAGATAAGCGTATTCATTACGGATAACCCTCTTGCTCATACAAGATAGATCATTTAAAAGTCTCGGGTATAAATTGATACTTATTAAACTTAAGTTCATTCAAAGGTAATTATCTAGGGATAAAGGTAACTCAGGAAGGTTCCAGCATTCACCCGGGTGAAGGTCCACTTCACGCTCATTTAGGCACCTTCTGTGCAGACGTCTAAGCAAGCCCCCACAATAATCACCTAAAGAGGAAAAATCCACTGTTTCATATTTACTGTAAATTTGATACAAAAAGTCTACTAATATGTCCCTGTCTTTGATTAGCATCCAAAACAAATTCATGAGCTCGGTATTTTCTTTTAGAAGCCTCTCGCATGATACTCGAGCAGTTCTTAACCTAGGGGCAACTTTCTTTTCTTAAAAAAAAGTAGTTTCGCAACACCCCTGTCAAGGAGATGGTGTCCATTGGACAAGATGTTATATTCTTTTATTTGTTTGTTAAGCTCCTTAGTAAGACGAATCACTTCTGACTGGGCCTTTTTAAGGGCGGAATCTGTAACACCCCGCATTTTTAATATAATTAGAAATGTTTATATGCATGGAAATATAAATAATGGTGATGTGCAATTTAAATTAGTGCAAGAGATGGAAAAATTAATACGTTAACGATATATGTAACAGAAGAGGTAATAAAATAAAGATACTTAATTTAAATATCAAAAATTAAGTAAAACGGACATCACCATTGCGTTTGTCTCGGAATTCTGCTTGGGATAAAGTCCAAGTTTGCGTAAAATAGATAACGTATGAAGAAGTGATGAGCTTTAGAAGTTTGTATACATATAAGGCTCATAAATATATACAAAATATCTTCATAATTCAAAAATATTCAAAAAAAGTCAAAAGCGGGTGAGCGGTAAAAATCCCGCTTGAAGGGTGTCGACCCCCCTAAGGGTTGTCGACATAGGTGTCGACCCCCTATAAGGGTGTCGACATAGGTGTCGAGCCCCTATAGGTAGGAAGACACAGGTGTCGACCCCCTGTATATAGGGGTAGACCCCTCCCAGATCCAAGCGAAATACATCGTTTCGTATGTAAGCACGTTTTCTAATCAGGTTCGTCGGCTTAGAAGCTATATAATGGACCCTAACCCTGTTGTTTTCTTGACCTAAACTAATGGTGATGCCATGACGCTGCTCCAACCTAAAATAATTTAGATTCTTCTTCTTCCCCAAGCAATTCTTAGATCTAATCTCTTCTCTTCCTCTCCAAATCTGTTCTTAAAATAAAAAGATATATCTAGGATTCCTCTACTCCAAAATAAGAGAAAAGAATTCAGATGCCTGGATCTATGCTGCGCAAAAAGGGAGAAAACCATGGATCAGATCTAGAATTGGAAAGCATACAAGTGAGTGGATTTAAAATACATTTTTTGTATAATAATGGATCTATTATTCGCCATTCCCCATTCCCCATTTACACACGTAATAAACCTATTGAAAGATGTAATCTGATAAAGATCACATATGCCTAATATTGTTGTCATATGCTTAATTATGATCAGTCATTTTGTGCCTACGTTGGGTTTCCTCCTTTTATTCTTCCCTTTTTATTTTTATATAGCTAGGCTGTCTTCGAGCCTATGCCTATTGTGGATTTATGCGATTGAACGCTATTGAGAATAAAAGGGAAAAGGTTGATTTGGGTATTATATGTGATTGGGAGGTTTGGGGACATAACTTATAATGGGGTTTTGGAAATAACTTTGATTGGAATCATAAATATAACTATGGGTATATGAATCAAATTGTAATTATGAATGTAAATTGGGATTATAAGTTGAATTGGGATTATGGGCATAACTATACTTGGAATTATGAATAAAACTATGGTGGGATTTATGTATATAAATCAAACTGAGAATATAAGACTGTAATTTGGGGCAAAAACTGATGGTTGGAATTTGGGGTATTATTGCAATAAAACATAAACAATTGGAAAAGTTTTGGAAAATATATAATAAAAATGAAAGTTGGCATAAATTGTGGAAATTGTTTTGAGCATAATTGGGCGTAACTTGTATACGTAGGATTATAGGTATAAATTGAATTAGAATTATAAGCATAAATTTGAATTGGAATTTATGGGTAACTGGAAATCATAATAATCCAAGACATGAAAATGGGCATGAATTAAGAAAAAGATATTGAACGCCTAAGACACGAGGTTAGATTTGGTTTGCGATAGAAGTCTACCCGGAACCGCCTGGCATATTCAGCAACCGCAAACGATAATCTAATGTGAGAGGTCTTAGGTGGAAATTGGACCTGTAATGGTGTCAAGACTCGAGGTTAGATTCGGATGCGGTAGAAGTCTGCCCGGAACCGCCCGGCATATCCACCAACCGCAAACGGTAATCTAATGTGAGAGGTCTTGTGCGTTTACGGACATCATAAATAATAATGAACACTTAACCAAGACGACACATGTAAGGTTGATATGGATATAATAAAGGGGTTAAGTGGGTAACATGGGTAGCATGGATAATTTGATAATTTAGAATATTTAACCCAATTAAATCTGTAGTGGTGTTACGAACTAGTTAAATTGAGTAGGGGTTAAGTAAACGTGTTAAAGAAGTGGGGAGGGTTAAGTTAATCTTAATTAATGCCAAAATGGGGAATGATATAAATAACCTATTATGAATGAACTTAAGAAAAGGAAACGATAATAGGTAGGCTTGTCTTAGGTACAAGTGGGAATTATAACTTATGGAATAAGGTAGGTTATAATGAACGATGGAGAAAACAGAATAACTTATGGAATAAGGTAAGTTATAAGGAACGGTAAGGGAAGATGAAATAACTTATGTAACAAGGAAAGTTGTACTTAATTGAAGATTAAGTAATCTGTGAAGGAAAGAATAAATCTACAAATGAAGGTAACAGAAGTTATATGAATGACATAACAGAAGATTGGTTGAGTTGAGTAATTTTCTGAGTGTCAATCTAATGTTGATTTCGGTCTTCTGGGTTGATACTTAGGGAGTTATTCTCTTAACCAATGTATATGTGAATTAAGATGTACTTAATTATAAATTAAGTAAAACATGTTATTATAACCATAAGAGGGATAATTATTAGATTATGAGAATAACATGTCGTAGTCTTATTAATGAACTTAAATGGATTAAGTTATAAATGGAATTAATAAGCAAGGATAACTTGGTAAACTTGAAAAGGAAGTAAATGTTAATAACCAAGTTAAATGAGAAAACTGACGAGGTGGCGCAAGTGCGTAATTAATGATTATGCGTAGGGTCTAATGATAGATAAAACTAAGGCGCTTGAAGCAGTCCGTACGTTATAGGATAAATAGCCTAACGAGGTAGATCATCACGGTGTTATAAGGCATGAGGGGAGCGCACTTTCATTATTCTGGCGACTCCAACGGACTGGAAGGGGAGGCAGGAGGCTTCCTGAGACTTTAAAGGTGCTCTTGGTAGTCCTTTGTGGTGGTTTAACTTTGGGCTAGGATTACAGAGGTTGGGTCTGCGCGGAACTACCAGGTGGGTGGACCTTGACTACACAAGAAGGGGCAGTCAGAATGCTGTATGCGGTGGCATTAAGGGTGGTTCGGCGGTTGCCTCAGGTGGAGGTGGAGGGTCAAGACCAAATGATAGCAAGATCGTCGGACGCTTGTCACCAGCCGCTTAAGGAATGCAAAAAGACAAGAGCTAACCCCTAGAGATCGTTAACCTTTGCTATCAAGGGACGGGTGCGGGGAGACCCCACATGGATGTTTAGATTGTTTGCTTGTTAGGGTTGGTCGCTTAGCTTGTGTGGTATTTACTAGTTGAGGGAGGGGCTGAGGTAGGGCCATAGCCACCATAGAAAAACCAGACTCGAGGGATATCTGTACATTGGACACTCTTATAGGCGGGCCCGTACAGATATAGAAAATCTCCTGACCGAGTTTTGTGTTTCTGGTGTAGCCCTGCCACGGAACTCGGGTGCACAAGTAGAGGTTATGTGCAGTAGAAACATCGAGTACGATTGATGGTACGTACATGGGAAAGTCTAGATACAACCATGTCAACTCTGGGTGGTGTATCGTAGACTAGAGGGCATTATTCGATTATGGAACAAAACTCGTTCGAGTAGTTCGAGGATAGCAGTCGGTACGCTTACGTAGTACAACGATAGTGGTTCTATGCGGATGTAGCGTTATACGTTACTATGGCATAGGATGAGGGACTGCGCATATTACTGTGGCGATACAGAGGAGACCGTGCGAGTGGGGTACCGCGGGGTGTACCTCAGTTTGGGGGTAGCTACATATATATTATATTAGGTTAATCTACTAGGGGGTAGTTGGGTGCGACGTGTGTATGAAATCCTTGAGTGCTAATAACACAGATAACCTAATAAATAAGAAAATGTAATTGAATGTTATATGTAGGATTATTCAAGAGGTGTAGTTTAAATTCATTCACACAGAACTTATGTTCTGACCCCCTCCTCATAATATTCGCAGGTTAGGTTCATGACAGAGACTGTATATCTTTGGATATTGGTTTAGCAGTATTGTTATTAAGGTAAAGCTATGTTTTAATTATATTTTGTTCCTTCCGCTGTGAGATGTTTTCCGAACTCTGACATGTTTTATGTCGCTGTCTTTTCCACAGGATGCCAGAGCAAAACAACACGTTCGACGGATTGGGTTTTTGAAAGAAAAAAAGGTTCGGTACGTCGGAACATGGGTTGTTACATTTGGTATCAGAGCTTCAGTTTAGGATCCCTATATAGATAATGAGTGAACGTATTTGTATTTTCTAAAATATAAATATATTATGTATGAACCTAGATCCATATGGAAGCCCACTAGATAGAAAGAGTAAAATGTGGAAAGAAATGGGATATTTATTTGGTACACGAAAGGATTGAACATAGAAATTTTGAGACCCTTAGGTGGTTTGGTTGGAAAGTGTACAATATGTTTGGTATTACAGAAAGGTGTATCCCATATGATAGAAACTGAAATGTTAATAATTCAGATTAGTGGGTTTAGAAGTGAAACCTTATAAGTTAGAAAAAGGTTAAAAAGTGGAAAATGGATTAGGGATACATATATATATAATCGAGAGAATTGAATTCATGAGAGTGTCTTGGAAAGCCTAGGTAAGTTGGAAGCCCACTATGAGTCTAAACCATTTGTTAAACTTTTAGGAACTTGAAATTGCAAAGGTTCTGGCGAAAGAGTTTATGGTGTTTTTAAGGTTTAATCTTAAAAGTATTTTTGATGTTTTAAAAGAGTGTATATTGGGTCTTAAAGTAAATTGGGGTATATTTTGTAAAACAATGATTTCTTGTTCTTTCTTGAAAATGTGCATATTATAGAGCATGTATAGCTCGCTAGTTTTCATATTATAGTATATGAAAAGGTTGAAAAGAAAAGATAGCATTTTGTAAAGAAAGTTTTGAAAATCTCTATTCTTTAGACAATAAATTTTGTTTATTGTTTTAAAAAGAAAATTTTGTTGGGTGGACAAAATAAGGTGTAGAGAGTAAGAATAGAGTAGATTTTACACCTTGTAGAAAGCAGCCAAAATTAACATTATAGGTAGAAACAATGTAACCCGATAGTTGTCCTTATCTACTCCAGTTTTGTGATTTGAAAAAAAAATGTTTTGCATTTTTGTTGTGACATGTTTTTATGGTTTGGCAAAAGTAAGTTTTGGAAAAGAAAATAAACTTTTACCATTTTTTATTTTTGGAAGAAAAATTTAATAAAAAGAGAGGCCAAACCATGTTTTGAAAAAAAATGGAGCAGATAAGGATTAGTACCTGGGAAAGGCGGCATAGGTTAGAGGTTAGGAAGTAAATAGCAAGGACTATCTTGGAATAATAAAAACAAATTCTTGTAGAATGCATAAGCATTGTGAAGCCTAGGATTATTGCTTGAAAAAAAAGTGTAGGCTAGTAATACACAACAAGGACTAGTAGTGACTACTAGATAGTGGAAGGGCAAGTAAGCGTTGAGAGTTTGTGGTTGGACTTTTCTTTAGTGAAATGGTCATATGATTCTTGGCCCTTGATAGTAGTTGTGTAGGATGTCGAAAGGTGGAAAGGCTTAATGAAAAAAAATAAGCTAAGAAAGAGAATAGCCTAACTAAGAAGAAAACAACAAATTCAGTAAAGCAACAAACGTGGCGGGAAAATAAAATGAAAAATTTAAGAAAAGATGAATAAAAATGAAAATTTTCCAAGATAAGTTGAAAAAGAAGAGAAAATTTTCTTATGTGGTTGTACTTGGATAGGAAAATAGGAAATCTTTATAGAACAGTTACATAAAAATCCAAGTACAATTAGAAAATTTACATAAAAGAAAAACAGAATTAGTGAATTTTTTCGTTTTATACCTTTTTGTAACATAAGAAATCAAATTTAGAAAATTAGATTTTTCTAAATTTTGGATTTAATTATGGTTGGTAGGATGTTGGATGCAACAATTGGATGAACTATGCTCTTATTCTGCAAGAGTGTAGGGAAATTTGGGTGAAAAATGTTTTGATTTTTCAAAAATATTGCATTCATATAGAACTACAAGTATATTTATGATGTGAGCATCATGTTTTGAAAGATTTTTTAAAAGTTTACATACATATAGGTGGTGCCAATTAGGCATACATGTATTAATATGATGTATTTCACTTTGCACCTGCGCATGTTTACAAAAATTGGATGCACATGTGATGGTTTGATGCGAGGGATTATATATATTTTACCTCTATCGAATTTCGGGGACGAAATTATTTAAGGGTGGGAGAATGTAACACCCCGCATTTTTAATATAATTAGAAATGTTTATATGCATGGAAATATAAATAATGGTGATGTGCAATTTAAATTAGTGGAAGAGACAGAAAAATTAATACGTTAATGATATATGTAAAAGAAGAGGTAATAAAATAAAGATACTTAATTTAAATATCAGAAACTAAGTAAAACGGACATCACCATTGCGTTCGTCTCAGAGTTCTGCTTGGGATAGAGTCCAAGTTTGCGTCAAACGGATAACATATGAAGAAGTTACGAGCTTTAGAAGTTTGTATACATATAAGGCTCCTATATATACACACACAAGATATCTCCAGAATTCAAAAATATTCAAAAACAGTCAAAAGCCGGTGAGCGGGAAAAATCCTGCTCGAAGGGGTCGACCCTCCTAAGGGGTGTCGACCCATATAGAGGTGTCGACATAGGTGTCGACCCCCCTATAGGGGGGAAGACACAGGTGTCGACCCCCCTGTATAGGGGTAGACCCCCTCCTAGATCCAAGCGAAATACATCGTTTTGTATGTAGGCACGTTTTCTGACCAGGTTTGTTGGCTTAGAAGCTATATAATGGACCTAACCCTATTGTTTTCTTGACCTAAACTAATGGCGACGCCATGACGCTGTTCCAACCTAAAATAATTTAGATTCTTCTTCTTCCCCAAGCAATTCTTAGATCTAATCTCTTCCTCTCCAAATTTGTTCTTAAAATAAAAAGATAGATCTAGGATTCCTCTACTCCAAAATAAGAGCAAAAACTCATATGCCTGGATCTATGCTGCGCAAAATGGGAGAAAACCATGGATCAGATCTAGAATTGGAAAGCATACAAGTGAGTGGATTTAAAATACATTTTTTGTATAATAATGGATCTATCATTCGCCTTTCTCTATTTACACACGTAATAAACCTATTGGAAGATCTAATCTAATAAGGTTCACCTATGCCTAAAATTGTTGTCATATGCTTAATTATGATCAGTCATTTTATGCCTACGTTGGGTTCCTCCTTTTATTCTTCCCTTTTTATTTTTATATAGCTAGGCTATCTTCGAGCCTATGCCTATTGTGGATTTATGCGATTGAACGATATTGAGAATAAAAGGGAAAAGGTTGATTTGGGTATTATATGTGATTGGGAGGTTTGGGGACATGACTTGTAATGGGGTTTGGAAATAGCTTTGATTGGAATCATAAATATAACTATGGGCATATGAATCAAATTGTAATTATGAATGTAAATTGGGATTATAAGTTGAATTGGGATTATGGGCATAACTATACTTGGAATTATGAATAAAACTATGGTGCGATTTTATATAAATCAAACTGAGAATATAAGACTGTAATTTGGGGGCAAAAACTGATAATTGGAATTTGGGGCATTATTGCATTAGAATATGAACAATTGGAAAAGTTTGGGAAAATATGTAATAAAATGAAAGTTGGCATAAATTGTGGAAATTGATTTAGGCATAGTTGGGCGTAACTTGTATACGTAGGATTATAGGTATAAATTGGATTAGAATTATAAGCATAAATTTGAATTTGAATTTATGGCTAACTGGAAATCATAATAATCCAAGACTTAAAACTGGGCATGAATTAAGAAAAAGAAATTGAACGCCTAAGACACGACGTTAGATTTGGTTTGCGATAGAAGTCTGCCCGGAACCGCCTGGCATATCCAGCAACCGCAAATGGTAATCTAATGTGAGAGGTCTTAGGTGGAAATTGGACCCGTAACGGTGTCAAGATACGAGTTTAGATTCGGATGCGGTAGAAGTCTGCCCGGAACCGCCCGGCATATCCAGCAACTGCAAACGGAAATCTAATGTGAGAGGTCTTGCGCGTTAACGAACATCATAAATAATAATGAACACTTAACCAAGACGACACATGTAAGGTTGATATGGATAAAATAAAGGGGTTAAGTGGGTAACATGGATAGCATGGATAATTTGATAAATTAGAATACTTAGCCCAATTAAATCTGTAGTGGTGTTACAAACCAGTTGAATTGAGTAGGGGTTAAGTAAACGTGTTAAAGAAGTGGGGAGGGTAAGTTAATCTTAATTAATGCCAGAATAGGGAATGATAATAATAACCTATTATGAATGAACTTAATAAAAGGAAACGATAATAGGTAGGCTTGTCCTAGGGACAAGTGGGAATTATAACTTATGGAATAAGGTAGGTTGTAATGAACGATGGAGAAAACAGAATAACTTATGGAATAAGGTAAGTTATAAGGAATGGTAAGGGAAGATGAAATAACTTATGTAACAAGGAAAGTTGTACTTAATTGAAGATTAAGTAATCTGTAAAGGCAGAATAAATCTACAAATGAAGATAACATAAGTAATATGAATGACATAATAGAAGATTGGTTGAGCTGAGTAATTCTCTGAGTGTCAATCTGATGTTGATTTCGGTCTTCGGGGTTGATACTTAGGGAGTTATTCTCTTAACCAATGTATATTGAATTAAGATGTACTTAATTATAAATTAAGTAAAATATGTTATTATAACCATAAGAGGGATAATTATTAGATTATGATAATAACATGTCGTAGGTTTATTAATGAACTTAAAGGATTAAGTATAAATGGAATTAATAAGCAAGGATAACTTGGTAAACATGAAAAGGAAGTAAATGTGAATAACCAAGTTAAATGAGAAAACTGACGAGGTGGCGCAAGTGCGTAATTAATGATTAGACGTAGAGTCTAATGACAGATAAAACTAAGGCGCTTGAAGCGGTCCGTACGTTATAGGATGAATAGCCTAACGAGGTAGATCATCACGGTGTCATAAGGCACAAGGGTAGCGCACGTTCATTGTTCTGGCGGCTCCAACGGACTGGAAGGGGAGACAGGCGGCTTCCTGAGACATTAAAGGTGCTCTTGGTAGTCCTCTGTGGTGGTTTAGCTTCGGGCTAGGATTACAGAGGTTGGGTCTGCGCGAAACTATCAGGTGGGTGGGCCTTGACTGCACAAGAAGGGGGCAGTCAGAATGCTGTACGCGGTGGCATTAAGGGTGGTTCGGCGGTTGCCTCAGGCGGAGGTGGAGGGTCAAGACCAAACGATAGCAAGATCATCGGACGCCTGTCACCAACAGCCTAAGGAATGCAAAAAGACAAGAGCTAACCCCTAGAGATCATTAACCTTTTCTATCAAGGGACGGGTGCGGGGAGACCCCACACGGATGTTTAGATTGTTTGATTGTTAGGGGTGGTCACTTAGCTCGTGTGGTCTTTACTAGTTGTGGGAGGGACTGAGGTGGGGACATAGCCACCATAGAAAAACCAGACCCAAGGGATATCTATACATTGGACACTCTTAAAGGCGGGCCCGTACAGATATAGAAAAGCTCCCGACCGAGTTCCGTGTTTCTGGTGTAGCCCTGCCACGGAACTCGGGTGCACAAGTAAAGGTTATGTGCAGTAGAAACATCGAGTACGATTGATGATACGTACGTGGGAAAGTCTAGATACAACCATGTCTGCTTTGGGTGGTGTATCGTAGACTAGAGGGCATTATTCGGTGATGGAACCAAACTCGATCGAATTGTTCGAGGATAGCAGTCAGTACGCTTACGTAGCACAGCGATAGTGGTTCTATGCAGATGTAGCGTTGTACATTACTATGGCATAGGATGAGGGACTGCGCATGTTACTGTGGCGATACGGAGGAGAGCATGCGAGTGGGGTACCATGGGGTGTACCTCAGTCTGGGGGTAGCTACATATACATTATATTAGGTTAATCTACTAGGGGGTAGATAGGTGCGACGTGTGTGTGAAAGCCTTGAGTGCTGATAACACAAATAACCTAATAAACGCGAAAATGTAATTGAACGATATATGTAGGATTATTCAAGAGGTGTAGTATAAATTCATTCACACAGAACTTATGTTCTGACCCCCTCCTCATCACATTCACAGGTTAGGGTTCATGACAGAGACTGTATATCTTTGCATACTAGTTTAGCAGTATTGTTATTAAGATTAAGCTATGTTTTAATTATATTTTGTTCCTTCCGCTATGAGATGTTTTCCGAACTCTAACATGTTTTATGTCTTTGTCTTTTCTGCAGGATACCAGAGCAAAACAACACGGGTTTCGATGGATTGGGTTTTTGAAAGAAAAAAAAATCGGTCCATCGGAACGCGGGTTGTTACAGAATCCCTAGAACCTCATTTCCTCCTCTTCGCCTAAGTGATAAATGGGGAGAGATCAATTGTTGAGGAAAAGTAAAAGAAGAATGCATTATAGAAACTATTGTACCTCGGGAGCAGGAGCAGAAACTCAAGAGGTGCCAATCAAAGAAATGCCCTCGAATCCCGAATCTTTCCCCACCTTCCGCACTCCAGAAGAGTGGGGGATTCAACCGAAACAGGATCACCTTCGGGGATTTCAACGTCCTCGCTACATGCCTCATCTCGACCATCGGGGAACGAGAAGGAACAACGAATGCCAGCAGGGCCGCCACTATACTCTCCTCCATCCCCAGTAAAATCCACAAACGGGGGATTATCACCTCTAACATCAGCAGTCTTTGGTACCTCAATATGAGCTCCCCCATCACCAGCATACAGTTCCTCAAAGGATATATCTTCAATAAACAAAAGTTCGGTTGTATTAATCTCCTCTCTCATGGGACTTTCTTCTTTTCTCCTCACACAGGATATCTTGGACATGAATCTTTCTACTAAGGACGGATTGAGAGAAGAAAAGTTTAATTCCAAACATTTATCCATATTATTTGCATAAAGAAGAAGGAAGCCATCTTCAAAAGAATTGACCATATTTTCGTCCAAGGTGGTTTGGAGAAAATAGAAAATCCTCCGTATAGTATCGTTCGTCACTCTGGCATAATTGGACAATAAGGTATCCTTCTTGCCAAGCTCGGCCTTGAGAGAGTCATTCCCTTTTTCTAGAAGAGAATGTTGCCTTTGTAAAGAATAACAATGAAAATCAAGCGATGAAATATTTTCTTCGGTTTTTTCCAAAGCTTCATTCAAACCCTGACTTCTTCAGCCATAGCTAAGCGGGATTCCTTTTCCACGATATTTGAGTCCTTTGCTTCCGCTAAAATCGACTACGACTTACTCCACTCCACAACCAAACCCTCTTTAGCAAGGATAAGAGCATCATTTTTCCTTCTTAAAGACATGTTTTCTTCTTTAAATCGCCATAACTCCAAAGAAGGCTCAGGGGAGTTATCTTGTGTCAAAAACGAACGCTTAATAACCTATAAAGAGCACAATTCGCATGCATGAGACAATTAAAAGAAGGACAGGTGAGCATGGTAGGTAAAGATTCATAACAACAGGAGCTGTTCTACCAGAGCTTGACAATCGCCAGGGAAGTCAGGTGAAAGATCAACGTTGGAAAGGGTAGAAGAGGAAATATCTGCCTAATCAATTCATTAAAGTTATCATCAGTAGTAGGATTGATAGAAGCGAGAGGGGAAATGTCCTCGGAAGAAGAAGAAAATCCCATTGCATGATGCATTTCATTAGAAACCTTGGAAGACCCGACAAGATGAGTGTTCGAACAAAGGGCCTTCTTTGTAGAAGTAACCTCTGGGGAATCAAAAACCGCATCAGATCGAAGGGACGGACCTGCCGAATTCTTTGACTTCTTCAAAAAAGGGTCTTCTAAGATCTTTTCCATAAGCTTCCTTTTTACATTCTCCCTAGACTTTAATAATGCATCCTTAAGAGAAGAAACTCCAGCCTTGGAACCAAGGAAAAGGAGCCCGTCTTACTGGACTCGGTACGTACGACTCCTAACATGCAACGAAAGAATATTAAGTGAAATCTCAATTAAGACTCCATGTTAAAAATACCACATAAAGGGTGTACCGGGATTATCAAGAAATATAGGAGCGTTGGGAGAGAGAAGCATTTCTTCCTAGTGATAAAGAAAAAGTCCCTTTACTAAACAAGACCAAGGGTGGTTGCCCAATAATATATTGACCGGCCGACAATAGGGAGTGCCTCCTAAGGGTAGAAGAAGTAAGCTGCTGGAAACGCTGGGAGGGCGCGAACAAAGAAAAATTGGGTTTCCCAGTCTTTAAATCTCGCTATCCCCTCATATAACAATTTCTTTGTGGGGTTTGCACAGAAGATCTAAGGGTTCGTGTCACTAGTTTGGAAGGGCGAACCAAGTAATCTAGCATAGAAAGGCTTAAAGAACAATTACTCGATTCCAAGGATAACAATTCTATGCCTAGCAAGTAGGTATAGGTATTGGGAGAAAGTTGGATGGGAGCAATTCCCAAATCTTGTAGATACCAATGGAGGAAGCCGGGAAAGGGGATGAAACCCCCATGCCAAACATGGACCGCAGAATAGGCAAAATAGCCCTTCGGAGGGGATGAGATGGTATCCGTTCCACGAGGAGGAATGAGTTCAACACCGAAAATCAAAAAATCCTGAAGAATAGAATTAACTTGTTCTTGAGATGAAATCAAGGAATGCTTCTCGACAACACCAACCTTCCTAGAAGAGGAAGGGTCACTCGGCAAAGGACAGTTCCTATCAGGTTTAAAGGCAATATGCTTCTTTCCCATAATGCCAGGTATATCCCAAGATAACTGTTAGTTCTTGAGTCGCTTAAGCGTGATGCTCACCCCACTAAAGGAAGAGTAACTAATCTTTCGGGCTCAAAACCTTGATATCTAGGAAACGACGAACTAACTCAAACTCGTGATAGCTAAACAAACATATTTTCCCCTTAGGTCCACTTCCGTAGACCTATCTCTGGTGTTGACGAAAAATATCGTTAACACCTAGTACTAATCTTTACCTACTCCAAGATTTAAAAACTGGTTTGACTTTGTCACTTTTTTCAAAAATTAAAAGCTTATAAACTTTATTTTTCTTTATTAAAACTAATTTTTTCCAAACCATAAAAATGACATCTCATAATAAAACATTTTTTTTTCAAATCATAAAACTGGAGTAGACAAGGACAACTATTTCTCAATTAATTTCACAACGACTAATTTTTACTACGCTAGTTCAATTATTTACAACTAGGTGCAAACATCTACTCTACTCTAAATTTTTAACAACTTATTTTGTCCACCCACCATAGTTTATGTCAAAATAATTGTCAAAGATTATTATCAAAAGAATAGAGATTACCAAAAAAATTCTTACCAGAAATTTTAGTTTTTGACAAAATGCAATATTTTCTATGATTTATTATTTAATTCTTTCATACTTTATAGCTTCAAAACTAGCAAGCTATACATGCTCTATAATGTACACATTTTTCTAAAAGAATTCATTTTAGACAAAAATTTCATAAGAAATCACCCTTTCCAAAATATACCCCATTTTATTTTTATTTTTCTCCAAAACAAAATATGTACTTTTCAAATATGTTTCTAACATATTTTTCTCAAACATCAAAAATACCTCTTTTTTGTTTCAAAAATTGTTTCTACACAATTTAGCTAGTACATATTTTAAATTGTAAACTTTTAAGGTCAAAACTTGAAAAATACCGTAAAATATCACCCGGAAGCATTTAAAATTTCAAGTTCTTAAAAGTTAACAATGGGGCTAGACCCAAAGTGGGTTTCTCAATTATTTAGACTTTCCAAAATATTCCCCAAAAGTTATTTCTCTCAAATATATATATATATATATATATTCCTAATCCATTTTCCTTTTTACTGTTTCCTAATTTATAAGGCTCAACTGCCAAATCCACTAATTCGAAATACTAACATTTCAAATACTAACATTTAGGATCCATCTTTTTTCGCATTGTGCAATTTTCACCCAAACCACATATGGATCTATTATTCTTAAATTTCCATAAACGTTTCATTAGTGTACATAACTGATATCCCATGTCTTTCTACATGTCGCTCTTTCTATTTAGTTGGTTCTCTTATGAATTTAGGTATATATATACAATATTTATGTATTATTTTGAAAATACAATTATGTTTACACACTATCTATACAGGGGTCCTAAACCTAAGCTCTGATATCAGATGTAACAACCCGAATTTGGACATACCGATTTTTTTTCAAAAATCCCAATCTATTGAAGCTCGAGTTGGTTTGTCGAGTATCCTGTATAAAAGACAGACATAATAAATATATTAGAGCTTGATAAAGCATCTCACAACAGAATGGATAAAAAATAATTATCAAATATAGCCTTATCGAAATAATAACGCTATCTAACAAGTGTCCAAAGGCTACCAAATCTCTGCCATAAACGTAACGTGCGAGTATGTTATTAGGAGGGGGTCAGAATACAAAGTTCTGGTGAATGGACAAATTATACATTCTGAAACAACCCTACATATACTATTCATTTATGTTTTCTTAATTATTAGGTTATTTCGGTTAACATTACTCAAGGCTCTACACTCACGTCGTACCCATCTACTCCCCAGTAGATTAACCTAATATGGTATAAATGTAGCTATACCCAACATCTTAAGGTACTTCCCATAATACACTCCTCGTACGATCTCTGCCGTCATGCCACGAAAGCGTATGCAACTTTCATTCCATGCCGAACGATGTACGGAATCTAAATCATTGTGCCACGTAATTGCACAGAACCACCATCGCTATGCCATGTAAGTGTATGGATCGTTGTATCCAAGCTCCTTGGTCGAATCACATCTCAACACGGAACCTGGTCGGGAGCTTTCAATATTTGTAAAGGACCGCCTCATTAGGCCTACAATACAAATATTCAAGTATAGTCTGTCTTTTCACAGTGGCTATGGCCCCATCCTGGCCCCTCCCTCAACTAATGAAAGAATACATCAAGAGCTAAGTGAAGTGCCCTATCAACTAATCTAACATCCAATTTGGTGTGTCCCGCAACCAACGTCTCGATAGTGAAAGATTGAAGGTCTATAGGTTTAGCTCTAGTCTTTCCGCATCGCACTGACTGCCGACGAAAGGTATCTGACGATTACTATCCTTAATTTCGTCCTGACCAACCTCTACCAAGGCAAACCGCTGAATCACCCAACATCATCCGCCACAGCCTTCTAGCTGCCAGACTACAGTTGCAGTCAAGGTATACTCACTGGGTGGTACCGTATAGATCGACCCCCTACGAGTACGACTTGAGCACGAACCGCAAAGAGGACCACCACGGAGTACCCTATCACGTCCCGTAGAAGCCAAATGCTCCCTTCCAGTCTTGTAGAATAATCAGATGGGAGTGCTCCTCTCTTGTCTCCAGACACCACAATGATCAACCCCATTGGGTTCTTCACCATTAAACGTACGGACTGGTCCAAGCACATCACACTAACATGTTATTAGAACCTATGTCAAATCTTTTAATTAGGCGCTCGCTTTATCCCATCACGTTGCTAATTAACTTGATTATCCATATATTCACTTTTTATTCAAGTTACTAGGTTCATTAGCTCACAACTGGATGCATACTTTCTTTATTCAACCCTATGCCGAAGGAGCGGACTTCCACTTACTATTTATTTCAATTATTAGACGTAATACTTTTAATTATAAGTCTACCAACAATAAGTCTACTTTGTTCTTTCTTATTTAATCATAACCTTATCTTACATTGTTATCACAACTTGTTGTTGTTGTTTACTTACTAAGTTAGTTCTCTTAACTAAGGTTTATTTATAGGTTACCTTTTCTAAATTATAACCTATGTTACAAATTCTCTTGTCCCTAAGACAAGTCAACCTATTGTATTTTATTCCCATTCATATAATTAATTATAATAGGTTATATTCACCGTTCATCACAATTTTTCTTAGGTTCCTTAATATGAACCTACTTTTACTGCTGTAACTTTTCTTTAATTACCCTCTTGTAGATTCTTATTATTTCAAGAAAATACTTCGCACACTTCATTACATTGGTTAACAGAAAAATATTAAGATATATTTCCACATTGTGTATCAAAATTAGGCTCGTAGTCACAAGTTATTTCTTTTATTTTCTTCGCGGACTTATGATTTGAATTAGTGTGCAATACAGAAAAAGAACACCTATTTCACACTAATCCCCTTTTCCTTTCTTTTCTGGCAATTACATTCTTAGTAATTTTGCTGCTATGGAAATATATCCATATTCCCAATTCCAACTAACTCAGTCCACTACTAATTTTCTCCTTTTTATTTTCTAGGTTAAATGTTAATTCTTGTTTCCTATTACCTTTTCAACTATAGATTTTCTCTACAAAATTAGGCATATGAATTATATTTCCATTTTTTCTCAGTTTAACGGTAATTCTATTTACAACATATCCAATTTGTCATAAAATAACTATCTTAAGAACATATTCAGGTTTATTGTAAATTCCACAATTCCAGTATTACAATAATTCTTAATCCAAACAGAAGATTAATGGGATAGTTTGTAAAATAGTAATATTCTTAACAACAAATTACATCGTAATTACCACAAATTCCAATTATTTATCATGTTAAGAATTACAGGGAATATAAACGATAACTATACCGTTACCAAAAGGTATAATTTTAAATCCACTCGCTTGATGCTTTCCAATCTTTGAATATGATTCAGATCCGCTATTCTGTGTCTTTCTAATTGAATATATATTAAGATAACCATGGATCTACAAATCTGATGCTAAAAGAAGAAGGAAAGAGAGAATCCAAAATAATTCAGATTCACGGGATTACCTCGCGTTGACAAGAAACCTGAGCACCTATGTTGTAGATTTACATTCCTTGCTTCAAATCTTGAATCAGAATATCTAAAAGCTAACAATCTAATTTTCGAAAGATTTGGAGAGGAAAGAAAATGAAACAACCTTGGCATCGTCTCATAAAAATATGAGCTGGTGGGTAGGCTATACTAGTCTATTTATAGGTGGGTGTATAGGAAATTTTGGTCTATCGGATTTAATAATATAAAATCCGAACCATATAAGCCAAGAAACACACATCAAAAAATCCAGATCTGACCCATGGTGGGTCGACCCATGTGTCAACTCCATGGTCGACCCAAGGCTTGGGTCGACCCATGACTTGGGTCTTTAACATTGATTCCGCCATCTTTAATACTTGTTTAATGTTGTTGATAACATTTCTTTTTGTTGCCAAATATAGCTTTGTAAATTATTTTCTTCCATTTATAATACATACCTATTTTCAAATTTCAAACTTATGCACATATATATGCGTATAACCCTTCAAATCGTTGTTCGTCAATAGTTGCTCAATTATTGTCATTATAACGCTATCAATTCATTGTTTTCTTCCTTTTAATATATATATATAAATTTCAAGCAGCTATCTTCCTGTCTATTTTTCGTCCATTATTCATTTATTACTTTCTACACTTAAACTACGCTTTAATTTCAATATCTAAATTTATGCGTCAATATCTAAGCACAATATCATTTCTTTTCGAAATTCAAACGACGTTTTGCCATCATTTATTTCTTACCCATTTTTATTGTTTGCAGGTTACTTTTGGATTTCCTATTCATATTTATATATATACACACACACATTACACACACATATACATGTGTGTGTGTGTGTGTATTTATACTCACCTATATGTATATTTTTTTCTTATGTGTAAATTTATGTATATTTTTCTCTAAGATCATGCATTTCTATAGTCGTCCCTTTAAAATTAAAAAAATGACGTTGACGGTATTCGAACTTGAACCACTTACAAGGGAGAGACATGCCTCTACCAACTCACTTACTTAGCCTTTTGTTCATAAGACTAAAAACATTGGTATTTATTATTCTTACTAGTGTTCTATTGTATCTTCTTTTCACGTTTGTTATAATGCTTCATTTAAAAGATATCTTTTTCATTTTAAATCCATGTTATGCAAACAGTAGGTCTAAATTTATCAGAAAATCGCCACCGATGATATGACGCTAATCCTGTGACCAAATTCTGAAAACGTTTCAAAAAATTATTTTGTTATTTAATTAAAATTGCGGAGTGTTACACAGAGTAATCACTAAGCCTAATTTTATTAATCTCTTATTAGTTAAGTTTCTTATCTTTTATTAAATTTCATTTCTGAATATCTCTTTAAACTATTTACATGCTTATCCCTCAACAAATGCATATTCATAAAACATTTAAAAGGATTTTTTATGTTAAAAACTATCCACAATTAAACAACTTTGTTATAATTAGGGATTGAATATCCTAAACCATATATTCTTTATACGTCTCTTGTTAATCCTTTTTAATTGATCTCTTTTATTTATGTAAAACTGCTACTTAAATTCCAAATTTATTAAATTAACTTCTTTATAATATCCAAATTTATTTATAAAACTCTTTAATAAATTTCAAACTATTTATAACTCTTCATAAGTATCCAAAACCATTTATAAATTTCTATTATGAATATCTAAACATTTAAAAATTCCTTTTATAACTATATAAAATTATTTGGAAACTTTATTTAACCATCTAAATCATTTTATAGCTCCTTTTATAAAATAAGAAATGATTCAAAGCACTTTTAAATAAATAAGTTATTGGTTAATATAATCTTCTTCTAGATTATCTTAAACCCAAGTAATAAATTGATGGCTTTTTACAATCATTAAAGACATTAAGTTGCTTTGAAACATATTTAGTGAAAATCATACTTAAATATCCTTTAGATATCATATTTAAAGACAATAATAACTTGCACTCTTTCAAAAGAATAAGTGTAACAATCCACCATTTTAAACAATGAAGTTTTGTTCAAAATGAAAGATAGTTATTGGAATAGCAATGGAATCAATCACAGAACACAAGCACGGAAATAAAATACAACTCAGAATCTCACAAAGGAAATAAATAGTACATGAGTGATTCGTATATTTACAATTTTCGTTTTGAAACAAAACAATTAGGAATAACATAAGTTAACAACTACATAACTAAAATGAAATGATGATATAACTAGAATAAAATAGCGCCTCCACCGTGTCTTTGTTTCCAAAACAACCATCTATAACTGTAATACACGGGGATGACTCGAGCATTATGCAAAAACAAAATCCTCGAATCAGAACTAACATTCTCATGTAAATTAATAAAACAAAGTGCATAGTAAATTAAGAGATGTTATGGGTTTTTCTATCTCCTAAGGATCTGTTAAACTATTTACATATAATAGTATATGTTATAATAGATAATGCCTATCAGTAAAATAAATATCAAAATAGTGTTAAGGCTTTACATTGATCCACCTTAACACATTTAATTTGCAAATAAATTTGTGGTGGGCTCGTATAAGGATAAATATGAAAAGGCACATGAGGCAATGCCCAAGGTAGGATTCTACCAGCTCACTCTTTCTGGCTGGTCGTAACCCATCTATGGTCGACCGTGTCCAACACCCCTAATCGCATAGGTGCATCAATCGAATCACAAGTGATTAACACGAATAGGTGTGTCTGCTTGAGGTAGATAACCTTATTGGCTAGACGTAGGCTCCTGTTTTAGTCAATTTAATTATAGCACAAGGTTATCCATTATTGTTCTCTTCCTTCATTTTAGTAAACGTTCGCTAAATAAACCACTTCATTCTGGAATATCCTCCATGTACATAGTTGTTAAAGCGGTTCTAGTATTGGCAGGGAGTATGCCAATATCCAGCCTCAGTCTCTTTAATAATCAATCGTCATTTTACACTCCGTGGTCAGTTACCTTTAGATAAAACATTGTATTTCAAATCAGAAATCAATTAACCCTAACTTTGAATCATATATATGTAAATATCTTTACTAAACTATTTTATTTTAACCTTAACTATTTTGTCTCTATACAAACTATTTGAACTGAAAGTTTATTTTTGATCCAAGTTATTGAGCCCAACACCCTGAACTAACCACTTTGCTAAAAGATCTCTGTGTTAACTTTTCGACAGAGGTTTTACAAGCTATGCTATCAAAGTTGTTTGAAGCATGATAGGGGTTCTCGCATTGTGAATTGTGGTGAAGCTTTGTCTCTTAACCTTACATATCCCAAACAGGTGGGTCGGGCAGTCAAAGGACTGACTTAGGATTTAAGAGGTTAAACATAAAACTAATTGTTGAGGTTCCCATTTGTGGCCACCACCAGTTATGGTGGCTGTCACATATGGTAATAGAGCATGTACCCATTTAGAATTGTGTGTGCGATGCTGCAAATGTCAATCGGTGGGTACTGATGTGGATTACATGCACAATGCCCGGGTGGTGAGTGATTATGAGCCGACGAGGATGTTGTGCTCTTTAAGGGGGATAGTTTGTAACACCCTTTTCGAAAAGTCAATACAAAGATCTTTTAGCATAGTAGTTACTGCGTGGTTTTACTTTTCGGGAGATTAGGGGTTCAAATCTCGCGGTGTTCATAATAAGTTATTGATTTCAAAATCAAAACGTGGTCTGCAAACTATAATGGTTTTTATCTAATTGGGTTTAACTTAACCAAGTTATAGTAATAACAAGCAAGGAATTATTCTGCTAAACACATGTCAAAGTTAACAATATAGCAGAATGATTTTTAGTTTCTTCTTTAAATGTCCAACATAATTAACAACAATTTATAATAGAATGGGAACATATTTTACTAATAGATGTTACACATATCAATCACTTCATAATATATCAACCACAACTAACATATAATATGTCCACAGCAATTTAGTAACACGAGTGTGATTTGTTTTGTTAAACAGATGTCCAAATAAAACTTAGTGTACTAGCAGAATGTGGTTTGATTCTACTAACATGTGTCCATGTAGTTCAATCAAATTAGACTACTAGCTGATGTTGTATTGGTTTTACTAAACAATGTCACTTAATCCCTAATCTACGAGGTTACTAAAAGATATCTAACAATGAGTTCCACTGGATAAAAGTACGCTTTCAAAATATTCATGGAAAATAAAAAATCCAACCTTATAAACCTTTACTTAGTAATTTAATAACATTAAAACCATTATTAAATAATAAACAGACTATAAATAATAAATAAATTTATTAAATAAATAATTTAGTCCAAACTCAATATTTAAATAGTTAATTAAATAATCAATAACCATTAAGTAAATAGTTAAATATCTATTTAACCTTTAAAATAATAATTAAATAGTAATTTAACATTTAAAATAATAATTAAATATCCTTTTTAAATAATTATTGTTCCTCAGTTAAATAATTAAGTAAACATTTAGACTTAAACCACTTCTGTTAATACTTAATTTGATTAATCTAATTAAACTTTTAAACCTTTATCAAATAAATAATTAAATAAAATAAATCTAATCACCTAACTAATCATAATTAATACTTAACCGAAGTCATTTAAAAATTATTAACTTTCATTAGTCATAAAATTAAAATTAACAGTCATGCCAAAAAAATTATAATTAACTTACTTAAATTAAAATTTACATACAAATTGGTAATTAAATACTACTTACTATATTTAAATAATTAAATAATCATTAAATCAATAACTAATTAATTAATTTTAAGAATGTATGCGAGGTTTTAAATCTCTGAATTCAATACGAGAATCACAGTTGTGTACAATTCCAGCTATAATTTTTTGTTGCCTTCTGCTCAGGAACACGGTACTAGCACTTACTCCAGATAATGTTGAAGGTGCGCAGTAAGCTTGATTGCAGTAAATTTGAGCAAGGTATTTATTGTTTGTTTCTTAGACTAATTCACTTGACCAGAGATTATAAAGGGATCTAATTATAAATTTTATCATGTGATTTCAGTCCGATTATTAAAGTTTCTCGCGCCTTCCTCTATATTTATTAGATATAATTATGTTTTTTCATAAACATGCTGAGGAGACGGAAATTTAGCTGCATTTGAAGGATTTATTTCTTAGTTCTAGGATAGAAGATGGTATGCTTTTATATTTGACCTTATACTCTCCCATTTATTTTCCATATTCAGCCAGAAAAGGATTCTCAGTCCTTTTCACTTATTTATCAGAATGGCCAGTGATTACTTGACCTGGTATTATTTCAGAGCTCCGTGTAGAATGGACAAATATATCTAATATGCTTGAAAATATACTATATTTATGATCTTCAAGGTATAACATGAATCATACCTTATTCCTTTCAGTTGCGTGGTACGAAGTCTTAAAAAAATAGCTGCTTGCATGTGCATTTTTGCAGCATAATGCAGTTTTAATTTGTATTTTTCTATAATGGTTTCACTTTTTATTTGCCTTTCATTCATGTTTCAGTCACATTCTTCCAGGAATGATAAGGATTATGAATTTAATTTTCAGTCAAAACTTCAGTTTACAAAGTATTGGTATTTATAATGGTTGATGCATGTTTTCTCACTACAACAAAAACACCATATAACAACTTTAATTTTACAATGGTGGTAATAGCACCGTTGTAATAAATGTTTTTTACAACTTTTTTTCAAAAAAGTTGTAATAAACTTATTTTTAACAACTGTGTTATTTTGACAGTTGTAATAAAAGCCTATCACAACTTTTATTTTTTGACTGTTGTAATATATGACTATATTTTAATATAATTAACAACTAATAATTAATATTAATACATTTATATTGGTTATTTATAATTAATAACTAATAATTAATATTTAATAATCAATTGGGAAGTATGTTTTCAATAAATAATGATCGATAATAATTTTCAATACTAGTAATTCAATAATTCACAACTTTTATGTTTTCAATAATTTTCAATAAATAATGATTGATAATAATTTTCAATACTAATAATGATTGATAATTAATATTTAATAATTCACAACTTTTATGTTTTCAATAATTTTCAATAAATAATGATTGATAATAATTTTCAATACTAATAATGATTGATAATTAATTTTAATAATGGTTAATAATAATTTAATTAATTAATAATTTACAAATAACTCACTATTAAATACTAGTAATTAATGATTGATAATAATTTTCAATAATAATTAATCAAATACTTATTAATTTGTTCAACTAAAAAAGCTTCATCTGTCTGGAGTTCACATGTATTTGCGTGTGAGGTTCAAGTATGTTTTTTTTAAGAGGTACCAGTTAGTTTATAATCTAAGATGTATAATCGTTTGTTAAATTATTAAGTAATAAACGTAGGGTAGCTTACAATAAAAACGTAATTTCATTTCCCGCTTACTATACACGAAAATTTCATTTCCCTCCACTCTCGTTTCCTTTTAATTTTCAGTTCCCTCTTATTACTTCTATCCAAACCCTAATTTCCTTCTCGTTTCTTCTGCCGCCGCCCACTTTCAAACCCCAATTTCCTTTTCTCCTGTAACATCCTCTTCTTTCTCGCGGTTGCTCCTCCCCTCTCGTGTGAGTCCCCATCCGCTATCCTACCTCTTTTGCAACAACACCCTTGATTTTGCTCCATTTTGCTTCGTTGTCGCTAGTTGAAAATCTGTACCCTCCTCCTTTCTAGCTCATTTATCCCAGGTTCACCTCTAAAGCAAGCCGCCCCTACTCCAAGTGCTTATCCCTGAATTTGCAGGAAACCCCAATTCGCAGGAAATCGCGTGACTGGGTCATTTGGGGGAAGATCTGAACTCGTCCTCTCTAGATACTTGAAAGAAATGTTATTGATCGTTTCCTGTGGTGGTGCTGCCTGCATTTAATGCCGCGCTTCTCTCTTATAGATGGTATGTTCTTCGCTGTTGGCTAGGTTATTTTATAGTACAGTTGTTTTTGACTTTTAGTCATTTCAGATGCATTGTTTTGGCATGTTTTTGCGTATCAAGTGTATTGAATCACCCTGTGTGGCATTACGAATGCCTAATGCAGCTTGTTTTCATATTTGTAGCATTAACAAAAAGGTAATTTGTTGTAGTTTGATGGTTTTAGCAGATGAATGGTGTACGATTTATGGATGATTTTTGTAGATGGATGGTGGAGGGGGATTATGTTTTCCAGTTTGTGGGATTATGGATGATTTGTTAACTTCCAAGTAATTTTAATCATCTGTTATTCTTTCACAGGAATGCAACAAGATTTTGAGAATATATATTAATGTTGCTAATATGAGGTCACCTGCAATCAACTTTTATCTGTGATGAATTAGAGGCTTTTGATGCATCCCTGCTAATATGTATAGTGGCCTTCAGAAGATTCGTTAACTCCAGTTTATAAGCTGTAGATATACATTTAGAAAACCAGTTTTGCTTGCAAGTCAAAAACTATGGAACGGTGTTTAGTGCAGGCATGGGTTGTAGTTGATGATATAAGGTATTGAAATGTAGTTGATGGTTGATGAAAATTCAGATAAAAGTTGTCGATTAAAAGTGTAGAAAGAAAGGATTGAAAGTGTAGATTGATAATGAAAATTGTTGATTTTGTTTTGAATTGTCTTTATTTATTTATTTTTTAATCAGTATGCATATGGTCTTTGCTACTATTTTTTTTTTGCACATATGGCTAATTAGTGAACTTGGCGTCATGTTTCTATTGTAAAGAAGTGAATGCTAAAACTAAATTGCTAGACTTTAAAAAAATCTGTAAACAAGTGAATTATAACAATAGTGGAACATTACAGTTGTAATAAAGTCTATTACAACGGTGGAAAACAGTTGTAAAATACATATAGCACAACGGTATCGCAACGGTGCATAAAAGTTGTAAAAAGTTTTAGTCTATTACAAGTTCTTAATACACAACGGTGGTGCCACCGTTGTAAAAAGCATTTTACAACGGTGTTCTACCATTGTAATAGAGTGAATTTGTTGTAGTGTCTTTTCGATTAGCTAGGAATTCCCATCAAAATGATCGCAGCTGGAGCAGAGCATATGACTGCTATAACTGAAAATCAATGTAGGTTAGTATGAAATTTGATCCCGAAAATCATGTGATAATAACTTAAAACAGTGGCAATAGTGGCTTTTGATCCTAAAAGAACATTTTTTTTCTAATTCCCACATGTAGTTCAGGTATTATTTCTGATGTGTTATTAAAATTTTGTGAAATTTTAATAGTGGAAATCAGGAAGTGTTGGCACTGGATTTGTGAAAGAAGTGACGACTTATACTGTTATGGATTATCTGACCATAACACCCATGTCGACTATATTAGCATTACCATGTTGAATAAGTTCAAAGTCAAGGACATTAGCTCACTTGTAGAAAGGCTTATTGATTTGGAGCTTAAACAGGTTCTTCTCTTGTTCAATTCTATGTGGTAATCAGTATTTATGTAATGTGATGTTGAACTGATTAAAATTTGAAAGTTCATCAAGGGGTAAATCTGTTGAAGGCTTCATTGTTGTCTAGGACTGTTCTTACCTATGTCTTTCTTGGTAACAAGTATGATTGAGTAAACAAATCAATGATAAATCAAGCATGTAAGGTTTGGGCATGGTTCTCTTGTGCTTGTTTAAATGTTTTGTAATATGGGCAATAGTGCATGTTAAATTAGCTTGAAGCTGAACAAATCCTCTCTTCTGTTTGTTGCACTTCTCTTTATACTTTTGGTCATTGTTTAGCTTAAAATACATGATTAGGAGCTAATACACCCGATTCCTGTGTCGAACTACCAATTTGGCTTGATATCATTCAACGATATAGGTAAATTAGAATTTATATTTGCAAAGTTCCCATTTTTCGATTAAATTGGGTGCAGGTATTTTTTTCATTTGTATTTGCAAACTCAGCTTGGTTCTCTGAGATGTTATGATAGGGCATCAAACAACTCTATTTTCTGTTGGATAGTCTCTAGCTGCAACGAAGCAATGGTAAATTGAGTTTTCATTGAAATAATTGTATGTATCGTTTTCTGCAAAATCTTGATCTACAATTAGAATTTTATAAATGTTGATAGACTCATCAGTTTTTAAGGAACGACAACAGCAGACACAATTTATAAATGCTGACTTTGTAAACGCAACCCTTGAATCTTTAATTTTGAAAGTACTACTGACCTTAAATCTTTAAATTTGAAAGTACTACTGACCTTAAATCTTTAAATTTGAATGTGGAATAGGTACCTTATTTACGTTGCATCCATTGTGAATTTAAGCTAAAATTGGCTTTGTCAAGTATATGAGATTTGCAATTCATGTGTATGGCAACACATATATGATATTTGTATAGGAAGGTTTAGTGGCAGAGCTAGCAAGTATTAAGGGCGTAGGCACCACACACATATGTTGCACCCTTGCAATTTTTGGTTTTTTTTTTTAGGCTATTCAATAAATATCGCATATACAAATATTTGTCTGATCACTATGATTTGGTATACTAAATGGATCCATAAATTTTAACAATCACAATTTATTTTGTCTACTGCACTAGCATAACATGCAAGGGGAAAAGTAGAACGGAGGTCAAGTTGATGTTCTTCAAAAAAAATTGTTTACAATACTTTTTACCCCCTGCTATTTTTACATTTGGATACTACTGTTGAAACCTGATGGCCTAAAAGAGATCTGTCCCTGGTGAAGCATTATATTTCAAATGATAATATGTAACTTTTCATCTTTAACCGCTTGGTGTAATGAAAACTATATAAAATCAAATTGATATATGGATTCTACCATAAAATATAAGATAGTAATTTCAGCTAGTAATCAAATTGATATATGAGATCCAATAATTCCCAGTTAGAATTCATATTTTTGTCAGTTTAAGATCATTCAAGTTATTTTATTTGTATATACGTCCATTCATACGGCCTTGTTTTCATGAATCAGGCTATTTTATCAATACATTCCAAAGGGAAAGGAATATCCTGTATTATGCACGAAGATAAAACAAAAGAGACATTTTGCTGAGTCAGTTTTTGATTATTTAAACGGCTTTGCAAAGGAGCAAATATAGCTGAACTAGAATGAAATAGCTGAAGACCTAGGCAACATGAATTCAATCATGGTGTTTGATTCGAGAAACACTCTTTACCTTGGTCATATAATCTAATTATTTATCGAGTTAATTTGACTCTTGACTCTGTGTATTGTAGTCTGTAGCAAAATAATTTTTAATTCCTTTTTCTTGCATGATTCATATGCAGGGACATATTCATGTTGGCATATGCCGGATTTCTCCTAACCACAAACACATTGCATATAAACTGGATAAAAATGGTCGTGAGATGTTTATCCTTCAGATAAAGGATCTCCAAACTGGAGATGTCATATCTAAATCAGAATTTGAAGGAGATGTAAGCTTGGCCTGGACCATTGATAGCGATTGTCTGATGTACTCTGTTTGTGATAAAAATCTGAGGTCAGACAGGTTATTTTTTATTTTATTTTATTTTTTAGTCTCTCTCATTGTGCTTTACTTGAGATTGCTTTTAGTGCGGAGTTCATAAACATTAACCTATATTGACACTGATATTTGTCTTGAAAATCCTAATACAGGTGGGGGTATGGCTCTGCACATCCTTATTTGTAGTGATTTTGATTCAGAATTTTTTGAGCTTTGACAAAAAAAAGACTAAACTAGAGAGTTCAATGAACTTAAAAGAAATAACTTAATTGAAATTTCTGTATTTAAAAAGACTACATATATCAGCTTTTTTTTGACTTGTCAAAGCAAATAGGTTCTGCATTGAAAGGCGATAGGAAGGACTTTGAATTTGTGGAAAAGAGCCTTTCAGAAGAAGGCTATGATGTTGTCTATGACATTAATGGTGAAATTTCGTCCCATATGAATTTTTTATGTTTTTTCTAAAATGTGCTTTATGTTATGATGTTTATTGAAAAATCATAAATATAATATTGGCATATAGGGTGCGAAGCTGTTGAAGTGGAGCCCATATTGGATGCATTGAAAAATTTAGAACAGTAAGTGAATTATTTTAGCAATTATTCTTATGTATAAATTACTTGATTGAGATGACATTGGTTAACATCACTGCAGATTCATATACTGCTCCTCAGTTGGAATCTACCTTAAAACAAACCTACCACCTCACTATGAGGTGAAAATTCTACATGAATTTTGGCACCTGGCAATTCTATAACTCATCTAGCTAATTTTCAGAATTATACTTCATAACTGAATAAATATGATGACTTGTTTGGTAATTTAATTATACTGCTTTAAACAACATATCACTTTTGGCACTAAGAGTAAAAATGGTTTGGTTTCTTTAAACAGTTTGGGAGGTAGATCAAATACGTGGTTTGTTTTAAAAAGTGGATTAAATACATAAAAAAATTCACTAACATGCCATATGAATTATATGCAGTATTCATGTGCGGTAATTGTGGCAAGATTTGGCAAAAGCATTCATTAAGGTTCTAGGCAATCCAAAAGCAAGAAAACAAGTTTACAACATCTCTGGATCCAAATATGTTACTTTTGATGGATTAGCCATGGTTGTGCCAAGGTGAATAGTTGCTAAAATATCATATGTAGAAACTACATGTATTCAGTAAAATGAAAACGTATCTCAGCTGTTTTTATAGGCAAGTGGATATCCTGAACCAGAGCTTGTTAACTATAATGCCAGGGATTTTGATTTCGGAAAAAAGAAAGCTTTTCCATTCAGAGATCAGGTAATTTATTTCTTTTATGGCATTGTGACATTTAAATCGTATTATGGGTACACTAAAAAAACGTCATTTGGGAGCATTATAACTTAAAAGAAATAACTTAATTGAATTTTATGGATATTTATCGCAATCAAATGCATGATACTTGCAACCATCTTTCAAAATAAAGTACAAACGGTTTTAAACTTGAAAAAATGAGTTACCTATGCAGTACCAACGTTATAATTTACACAAAGCAGCAATTAATTCCTTAAATTTTGAGTTGAGTATCAATTTATTCACATGCTTTATAGATTATTACAGTTGTTTACAAACTGATTGGAGAAGAATTAATGGATCCAAATGAGCATAAAGTGCAACTGCTTCTCAGGTAAGTCATCACTTGACTTATTATGAGGCACTTACTAATCAGTAATTCAAATTTATAGGTGTTTTTCTTTGTATGCGTAGGTGTAGTAATGATTTTAAAGACCAATTAAATCTGCAGGAACCAATTTTTGTGCAGCAAAATGGTGGTCACACCATCTGATCTAGTTGGAGGTTTCATTTTTAGTCAAAGTACTATTTGCACTAGTCTTTTGACTTATTTTTAAGTTGTGACATTTGATGTTAACTATGTATGTCTACGTGTGATTTTCTAATATTGTTATGGTGGCGAAGCTACTGTGGAAGTTGACATTGTGATACTATGGAATTTGTAGAATATGACATGAAAATGCATTTTTATTGTTGTTTGATTATATTATCGTGTTGACTCTGAAATATAAATCTTGATTATGTGGAAGGATGTTGCAATCCAACTATGTTTTTCTCTAGAAATATCAATTTACAGCAGTTATAACTCTTGCTTAATAACTGTTGTATTGTCAATTTGAAACGTATAGGAAATGTTGCTAATTGTCAACTTGAAACACTACTTAAGTGTTGTAGGTTGTCAATCTGAAATACTCAGTGAGTGTTTCTAATTTTCAACCTAAAACACTTATTGAGTGTAGCAGTTTAACAAAATGAAGCGCCCTGCAAGTGTTGTTGATTTTCAACTTGAAACACTTAATAAGTGTTGCAATTTATTTATTTGAAATACTTAATAAGTGTTTCAAAAATCTGCAACATACTATTCTGCAACACATAAAAAGCGTTTCTAAAATTTTTAGCAACACTTAATTGCCGTTTCTAATTGATCATTTTGGTGTAGTGGTATATTGCATCACTTTCTTTTATTGGCAGTATGTTGTATAACTTTGTTACTGCTGTGCATAAAAATAAAAGCATATAATTATTGTACACACAATTTAAGGAAAAAAAGTTACCACTGCTATTATTGACAATGATTTGCTCTGACTGTGTTGTTCACAGTAAGGAGAAGAAATTGGTCTAATATTTACGCATTGAGTTTCGTTGTTGTTGAAGATGCATGTAGCTTCTTTTAAAGCAACTTGTTTTCTCTTCGACCTTGTGTTCATTTTTATCCTGGATGAATGTACACAATTATTCAATTATTGAAATAAACCAAAACACAAAGCAGAAAAAAAGATATATGAATTTATATTTTTCAGAAAACTAACAACATTATGTACCCAATTAGTCAAATAATCAGTTCAAAATATTCGAAGGAGCAATCAATCAAACAAATTACATTACATAATCGATGACAATCGTTTTTATAGCCACTTTTTAGGGAAAGAGAAAACCGTTTATCTTTTCCAAAAAATAAAATTATTAGTAACTTGTAATATCTCAATAATATTTCATAATAAAAGAGTTTGCATGGCTGTATTTTGAAACAGTAACTAGTATTATCGTCGTTCGATTCAAGTTATATCATCAACAAATACTGACTAGTAATTATCGTAGATCGATTCATAATAAAAGAGTTTGCATGAGTAAACATTGATTAGCAATTATCATCGATCGATTAAAGCAATATCATCAACAAACGACAAAAAATTAAGTAATAATAGACAACATTTAGAGGAAAATAATACTTACTAATCATTCACTAAAAATGAAAACTTACTTTTATAGTAGATGCTTGATCTACGAAAATGGCGACGATCGATTTCTTCAAAATGTTGTATTGGTAAAGGTTGAAAGTACTGATTCGACCGATTTCGAATGAAACGAAAAATAGAAGAAACTACGCGACAAATGAAGAATGTCTTGGAAAGTTATTATCGGCGTCCCATGTCCTAAAAATTAATTGTATAAGGTAAATAAGCCATTGTAGTAAAATTGCCCTTAGAAATAATTTTCAATAATTAATAGTAACAATAATTTTAAAATCATATTTCAAAATGATTTAATTATGATTATATTAGCTACTAATTTTAAATATTGCGTGTGTTAATATATTTATATGCACATATAAATACAAATATATGTAAATAATAGTTTTATTATATTATAAAATGCTTTTAGGTTTAAAATAACTTTTTTGGCCAAACAGAAATATTTTACTTATATATATCTGTATATTAATTTAATTATTGTTTTACAATAAAACACATTAAGCAATTATTTTATATAATTTCAAACATATAATATTTCGGGGAAATAGATAAATTTTGTAACATATGTATACCTATTTCATATAACTAATACATATTTCATTTAAATTTTATAGATTTGGATTTGAAATTCAGATTTCTTTACTATGTCAAAACTGGATACTTAAGGATATTAATTTTTCAACCAAAATATATTCATACTTTTACAAAGTTTATTTTACTTAATGTAATAAAAAAATTGAATATTATTTACCTGTATGTATATATTTTGAATGATCAATGCATACATAAACGATGAATGTATAAATTATAAATGCAAATCCCTACATCGACATATGTAGATATTAACCATTTACACTTTACTATATTTTGCGAATGCTCGACACGACAAATGGGTATGCTATAATAATACACTAAAAACCATACGATTATCAATTAATCAAATTAATTAATTAATTAATTACATGCAGGGTAAAGCGTATGATGCAGATATGTCTGATAAATCAAATTCATTTATTATTAAAAATATTAATTAATAAGAATTCACCAATTAATCAACCTCCTATCGGTAGAAAGTGGAATAAAGAGCTTAATGCAGAGATGTTGGGTTTCCATTGAAGCACAGTGTGTCAAAGTTTCCAACCAAGAGCCCAAAAGAAAAGAAAAGAAAAAAGTTTAGTTGATGACAGTGTCCTGTTGTATCAATTTTTATCGAATATATGGGATGCTAATCTGGGCCACGTTCAATACTTGAGCCTGTCGGAGTAATAACCACAATAAAGAGGGTTGCCCTATTGGTAACCGCTGCAGCGGGGAATAGGCTGTCGTCTTTTCATTTAAAACAGGTAAAAATAGATTATCCCCAATTATATCTCAACTATTTTTCTCAGACTTATTTACCAATTTAATTTTTAGGGTCCGCTTCAGGCTAGGAGAAGAAACAAAGCAGCTATTCACAAAATCGAAGAAATAAGGAGGTTGATTGAAGCGGAAGGTCAAAATCAATTGCCGATCCAAATAACTCGCTGCGCGCGCGAGAAAGAGAGGGAGGGAGCAGTTATTGAGAAGTTTAATTCGAAATTTAGAGTTTCATATAGCATGGTTGTATGAAGTAGTTATCGAATTGAATAGATTATTGTGCTGTTGTTGTTCGATTTGTTTCTTTTCCCTTTTTTTCTCCTTTATTTCGAAAGATACAGTGTGTAATTAACGACTCTGAGTTCATTTTCCTTGCTATTGTTTGCAAGGTGAAAATTTTGTTATCCGTTTATTGTTCTATATAAGCAGGGCGTAAAATTTTACTAAAATATTAAAATAAAAAAGATATATATAAAAAAAGGATAAAAATAAAAAATGGCAAGCCCTGGATTAGCCAAAAAGATTAATGGAAGAATTGGTGTTTCTGAACCAATTTCACTGGGTGGGCCTACTGAGGCTGATCTGGTGAAAACCAAGGACCTTGAAAAGGTTAATTCTCTGAAACTATTTGTCTTTGTTGTTTTAGGCATTAATATGTTTTTAGTTTGAAACTGAGAGTAACTTTGATATGTGTTGAATAGTTTCTTGCTGATACTGGCTTGTATGAAAGCCAAGAGGAAGCTGTATCAAGAGAAGAGGTCTTAGGAAGACTTGACCAGGTAAACCTTGGAGATTTTTAGTACATGAGTTTAACCTTTATGGTTAACCAATGGATCTGCGGGGTTGCCTTAAATTCAGATACGTGCTACATGATCATGTATACACATTGGATCCTTTATATTATGTATATACTATATACTAAAAAGACTCGATGGTCCGATAAAGGTTTACGTAAATGGATTTGGGCTAAACTAGCAAACGATTATGCAGAATGAATTTTAAGCGCATAGTGGCGATCTGTTATGTTGATCCAGTGTTTTTTCATTGTGATTGATGTAGATAGTAAAGACTTGGGTGAAGAAGATTAGCAAACTTAAGGGATTAAATGATCAGTTTGTACAAGAAGCCAATGCAAAGATATTCACTTTTGGCTCCTATCGACTAGGGGTATGAAGTTTCCTCCACTATTTTGTATATCTTATTAGATACATGAAGACGAAGAATACATCTTATTTATTTTATTTTATGTATTGTTAAAATGTGAACTGCCATAACTGAAGAATATTTGGAATTATTTATGCGAAATGTTGTCATTATCTATCTTTTGTATCGTTGAGCTATAATTCTAATGCAGGTTATATAGTTTTGTTAAATTTTGTAGATTTACGCTTGTGTTCTTGTCGTAGAAAGTGAACAGTAACTTCGTAACTATTCTTAATGATCCTTTGCTCAACGCTTTGTCCTGTTTTGTGGTCATCCAAATGCATGTCATTTCCTTGGCGAGGTTGGTTATGAATGCTTTGGAAAGAAATATAATGACATTGTATATAACTGCACAAATAGTACAGGCATTAAAATTTAGCAGAATGATGCATATTATTAGGTATTTGTTCATTGTTGTCTTGGAGTTTCTGTTTCTGTATTATTAGGTATTAAAATTTAGCAGAATGATGATGAACTTATCATGTTATGTGATTTTCTCGCCATCGATATACCCTTTTTTTAAGTCTTTGCTAGTTATCAAATTGGAATGCTTTTTAAGTTGTGAGGAATTGATAGCGATGTGCTTGATTATTCCTTCTCTTAGATAATAATTTTAACGGATAAAATCACATTGTACTATACAATTTAAACATGGCAAGTTGTGTAGTAGCGGGCTTAAAGAGCACTGTTTGTGTTAACAGATTTAAGTTACTTTGTACGTACCTTTGCCGGCTATGGTATCACATAGCATGGTGGTGTGCATGCATGTCTATCTTCTGTGCACCCTAAAATTCAAAACAAAATAATCTAGTTACACGCTTTTAACGTTTCATGGTGTGCTCTTAACTTTTTATTTTTTTGACTTAGGTACACGGTCCCGGTGCAGATATAGATACCTTGTGTGTTGGGCCTAGACATGCAACTAGAGAAGTATGTAAACAACAACAGAATTCCAAAACAACATTTAATGTTTTTTTTCTAGTACCATATCCAAGTAGGATAAATTTGTTTTATCGATTACAGGAGGACTTCTTTGTCGAACTTCTTAATATGCTGGCCGAGATGCCTGAAGTAACTGAGTTGCATCCTGTTCCTGATGCTCATGTGCCTGTAATGAAATTTAAATTTAATGGGATATCCATAGATCTTCTCTATGCAAAACTTGCTCTGTGGGTGATTCCTGAAGTAAGCATGATTCAGATTTCTTAATATGTCATCACTGATGTAATCCTGCATCATATATGTGTACATCATGTCATGTAATTTAGTATTAAATGGGTGTTGGTTTTTCGATGGAACAAATTTTATGTCTAGCATTTTTGACTTTTTGATATAACGGTGTCTGTAAAGTTAACATATCTGATTTCACTTGAATCATTTTGAGGATGGGTGGTTAATTTACTAGATTTATATAGATGATACTGTTTTTAAGATCACCTATCTGAAAAGTGAGCTCTTCTGTGTTGGTTTGATTACTGCTGAGTTTTTTTTAAAATTTGCTCTTTGATGTTTAACGGGTCACACCATGGTACAACAATTGTATGCGGCGCAACTTGTTGGCAAGCTTGATCATCTATGTTTATGTGAATACTACTCAGTGATCAACTATACTGGTTTTGATTGGATAATATAAGCTTTGATGGAATATCTTTGTTGATTAGTTTATCACACGTCTTTGGACCAGTTATTTGAATGTCTTTTACAGTAGTAGTCCAACATTCACGAATCACTTGATGATACATTTTCACTCTTTTCCCTATGTACTCCTTGTGTTGTGATTTTTAGTAATATTGGTATTTACCTTCATTGCTGCTTAAGCATCATCATCAATATTAAAAGTAATTCCATCTCATCATTTTTTGGGGTGATATTAATCCCTTATTATGATGTAGCAGGACTTGGATATTTCACAGGAGTCGATACTGCAGAATGTTGATGAACAAACTGTTCGTAGTTTAAATGGTTGCAGAGTTACTGATCAAGTTCTACGATTGGTGCCAAATATTCAGGTTTTTTCTCCCTTGCAACTTATATTTTCTAATTTATATATGGTCATATCATAATATATTTTATTTGTAAAAAGTTTATGCATGATGCCCTTGCTGTACAAAATAATCATTAGTGGTTAAACACAGGTTGACTAATATTTAATTATTTATGTTTTTATTTTATACAGAATTTTCGTACTGCATTAAGGTGCATGAGGCTTTGGGCCAAGCGGCGTGGTGTCTACTCAAATGTATGATTGCTATTTCTACAAAGTCCACTCACATTTTTAAGAACAGTTGATGAATTTTGCATGATATTTTTAGGTATCCGGGTTCCTTGGTGGAATTAACTGGGCGTTGCTTGTAGCTCGAATTTGCCAACTATACCCAAATGCATCTCCGAATATGTTGGTTTCGCGCTTTTTCAGGGTTTACACTCAGTGGCGCTGGCCAAACCCAGTGATGTTATGTGAGATTGAGGAGGGCACTCTTGGTCTACCTGTATGGGACCCAAGAAGAAATTTTAAAGATCGAACTCATCTGATGCCTATTATTACACCAGCTTATCCTTGTATGAATTCCAGCTACAATGTATCAGCAAGCACTTTACGTATTATGACTGAAGAGTTCCAACGGGGAAATGAAGTGTGTGCGGTATGCTTAATATTTGCTAAATCTTTACGTGCAGTTAGCATATTTACTTGTTATTACACCAGATTACTCTTGCATTTCCAGTATGTTTTATTAAAATTATCATCTCATTGCAGATGATGGATGTAAAAAAAGCTGATTGGAATGTTCTCTTCGAGCCATTTCCTTTTTTTGATGCATACAAACATTATTTGGAGATCGACGTTTGTGCAGGAAACGAAGATGACTTGAGAAATTGGAAAGGATGGGTGGAATCTCGACTAAGATTTCTCACACTGAAGGTACATTTTAGCATTATGTTAATCTGTTCTTCTTCTCATTGAAGACAAGATGATACATTGCGTTTTATATGAACCAGATTGAGAGAGACACATTCGGTATGCTTCAATGCCATCCATGTCCTCGTGATTTTTCAGACAGGACACGACAGTTTCATTCTTGTTACTTCATGGGTTTGCAAAGAAAACAAGGTGTACCTGCAAACGAAGGTGAACAGTTCGATATACGTGCAACAGTTGAAGAATTTAGGCACTCCGTGAATAACTATTCGTCTTGGAGGCCAGGAATGGAGATACAAGTTTCTCATATCAAACGTAGAAATGTTCCGCTTTTTGTTTTCCCAAATGGTGTTAGGCCTCATATGGCTTCAAAACCAAATACTACAACTTCAGCCAAATCTTCTAAACAAGTGGAAGCCTCGAAAAGGAATGGTTTGAAAGTTAGTTTGGCTATTGACTCAGCTAGACCTTCAAGCTCTTCCAGTTTATGCAGCAAAGATAATGCAACACTAAACACCAAACCAATAGTTGATCCTGATGATAATGTGACTTCCAGTGAAGTAGAAGAATCAAAGAAGAGAAAACATATAGAAGATGATGTTGCTAACAAGCCAACTGATGCGAAGCGAATCGCATCTCCTTCACAAAAACCATTAGAAATTAATAGCGAAGCTGAAGAAGTAGCTATTATGAATATAGCTAATTGTTTACCAACAAACCTTACTTTGCCTGAAGAGCTGAACAAGGCTGAAAATAATAATATTAAACCGATGGCCGAGGATGTTAAAACTGATGCTAGTAGCTGCCCCATCAATTCTGCTGCTGCAAACAATATTTTGGTGGAAAGTGGGAGTCCTACCCAAAACCCTACATTCAATAAACCCGTTGAAGAGCTTGAGGTGTGATTTAGTCTATGTATGTTTATTGGCATTCTATATATGTGTGTTGCACATGTTAGTTTATCATTTCTTCAGAGCGCCAAGGGTTTATTTTTATTTCTTTCCAAGTTCACAACAGACAATGATAAGTTAATTTGAGAATATGGATTTAATGAACGAGAATCCCGTCTACATGATTGTTGGGCTGTCAAAATATATGCAGTCCTTTCGTCTTTTGTTGGACTTTTGTACGCATGCTCTTTTGATTACAGAAGCCTTAGAAATCTACAATGTGGTCTTTGTTTCAAACTAAGCTTTTCAACTACAATTCAGTTGTACAATAAAAAACATTTGATCTATACGGAAAATTAAAATTAAAATTCCATTATTTAACTGGTTATCGAACATATGTCCGACTTATTATATTTTCATTTGTTTTTGGATTATAGTCAACAGAGCTATCTGCTCCAATTTTTGGCGGCCTTCCAATGGCTGCGCGACCATCCATTGCTCCAAGAAAACCTCTTATTAGGTATGTACTGATTACTGGTGACTATTTGGTTCAAATTAAGCATACTTGAATTACATTACATCAGCTAATGCAATTTGGAAATTTCTCTTGTTAGAACTTGCTACGGCAAGATTGTTAAATTCAGCATTTTTACATGTATTGTTTCTAATTTGGAAAATGTAGTATGTTGTAGCCGCTGTTAAATGCTGAACCACGTCATTTTTTTAGAAAAATCAATATTGCGTAGTAGCAGTATCACTTTGCTTGCCTGGCAATGTCATTACATAAATCAATCTAATACCATTCAGCTCCCATGATTTTGTTTTTGGCCTAATTTTATATGTTTTTACAGGTTAAGGTTATCATCTGTGGCGAAGGCTGCCGGAGGGAGTGCATAAATAAATTTCCATGTGAGAATAATCCATTAATTTTTACGTTCTCCCTAAACATATGCCAAAGAGGAGTTTTCTACCAACGAGCTATTGCAAATTGAGACAGATCATAAACTAATGCGTCAGTAGGGAGAAGGTTAATGGGTTTTTATTTGTAGAACCATGTACTTATTTGTAACATATTTTATGAAAGAAGTTGAATGCTGTACCAGTACTGTTACTTGTATTCATAAATGCAATTTGACAAATTGAAACATGAATGTATGGCTTTGGTTTGATTTAAGTATTTTGATCGGAACACTCGGTTTAGCTGTTATATCTTAGGAGAGATCTAATGCTCTTTCTTAAGTGTCCTGCTTTCCACCAACTTATTTTTTAGACAAGCAGAATTACTGTAACAAAATATGTTTGATTGGTTAAGGTTGATCCTTAACGTTCGAAATTGAGCCACCAAGGTGAAGAAATCATCTTAATTATTTTTGAGTGGAAGTACTTGTTAGTCATTATTTTAATGCCAATATGTTTTTGAAAAGGTTGTGTTTGGTTTATTTTGCATTTTCAATTTTGATTTCGAAAGATGCGAAGACTTAAAGAATAGCGGAGGGAACGAACTAAAGATGAAGGGAACAGAGGGATAATGGAGGGGACAGAGGTATGATGGGAATGAATTTGCTATCATTCTTCCGTTGATTCTTAAAATACGTAAAATAATAAAAAGTTGTTTTTTGGTTTGTGTGTTAACTTCGTTTTGTATATTGATCGTTTTCCATGATATGTGTGCGTCGTTCGTAATTTTGTATATACTAAAATCCAAAATAAAAAAATATAAACTGAACATACCCGAATGAGTTTAAGTGTATATGAGAGAACGTACTTATATATGAAAATAGTTTTGTAATGTGTTAATTTGTTCCGATGAGTATTTATGACGGTACTTGGGATGACAAGACATCGAAAGAAATTTCTAAACACTCGAATATGAGATGGTAATACTCGATTATCGTCGTTTATTGTTTGACTAGTCAATATTTCTATAGTATTGACTATTGAATGATTTTAAGAAAATGAAGTATTGTAAGTTAATTGATAATGAAATAAAATGAATTTAATTATGGAATTGATAATTTAAATTCTGGTGCTTAGGAATATTGATTTGCAAAATATTTGAAATCTATTAAATAATAGTAAAGCAGAAGAATTTCTTGCTCTCTCCTTAATTCACGGAGCTATCTCTCTTTTGCTTAATTCTCTCTTGATATTTATTATTTGAATATATTAATTATCAATTAAATTATAATTAGCTCTTAACAAGACGCTTTAAAAGCCAACAGAGTTCTGACTATGTCCTATAAAGGCTTTAAAATCGGTTGGGGAAAAAATACCCTGCCCTCCCAGTAAAGTAGCTTAAATATTAGGTTATCTAGGTCACGATTTATGCTTCTTTCTTTCGCACACTTCCTTCACACAATCCCTAAATTCAATGTCATCTACTTTCTAACCGCCTCTCCCCCTTCTCCCCCTTTTCATTTCTATAGAGCAAAGTCCTACCTGATTTGTCCCTGTCCTGCTCTGCCACCGTCGTCCACCCTTCCCACCAACATCGCCACCCAAAGATTCCGATTCAGGTAGAAACCTTCTTATGTTGTATGAAGCCCAAAACGAACAGTCGCGATTTCTACTTCTTTCTTTCGCATACTTCCTTCATATAATCCCTAAATTCAATGTCATCTATGGTTTTTTTTTTCTTTTTTTCCTTCTCTAATGGCCTCTCTCCCTTCTTCTTTTCATCCCTAGAGAGCAAAGTCCCCCTTGATTTGTCCCTGTCCTGCTTTGCCACCGTCGTCCATCCCTCCCACCAACATCGCCATCCAAAGAGTCTGATTCAGGTACGAAGAGGTTTTTTTCGATGCTTTCCTATGTTTGCTACTGTTGTTTCAGTATATTCTATACAATATAAGGTATGCTCATATCATGGATACATGTCTTCTATTCTGTTTTTTGTGAAGAGCTTTGATTCAATTAAAAAATTGAATCTTATTTGTTTAAATAGCATTTGTCATTTTGAAATACCTAAGCATCTTGAAATCCCACGTACTGAACCCAACACAATCATGTAGACAATATTGGGCTATCATTCTCACATCAATAAAGCACTAATAAAAAGTTATAAAAAATTAGGTGCCATTGAATTCACTGTAAATGCTAGCAAGAGAAAATCTATAGTTAAAACATGTCAATTTTTTACTAATATATTATTTAATATGTTTTGCAGGGGTGTATGGTCATGGTTATGGTCCAAAGTTATGTAGACTGAACAAAATGATATGCTTCGTCACTTTTATCAAAGCTGTTTCGTATTGGCTACTTCTCACATTTTTATTCTATAAAGAGCTGGTTGACGTCTATGTATGATTTCAAGCTTTCATGTTAAGGTGACAATATTACCATTTTATGCAAAATAACGTATGTCTACTCGAACAAAAGTGCCCTTCAGTTTCATTTTATTTTTCACCATTTCTTGATGAAGTAATGGATTTTGATGACACTGTATTTTCTTTCATTTGTTGTAATCCGTTTTTGTTATGCCATTGATTTCCATACGATTAATTGTAACCCAAAATATAAATATTTGCATATGTTTGCGGGTTGCTATTTCCCCATAATCTGTTGTAATAATTTTTACAATATGGGTTCGTTTGGGATTTATAATGCATTCTAACTGTAACAATAACACATAAATTTAGACTCTTTTTTTTTGCTAAGAGGTTATTGGATACAGATTCATCTTTATTGTTTTCTACACGATTATCCCCATTGACTTACGCTGGGAAAGTAAATCCTAGCATTCCACCAAAAAAAAAAAAAAATCATTAACATCTATGAAAGTTCCCAGATATATTTTATATGCTTATAAGGATTTTTTTTTTTTTTTTTTTTTTTTTTTTTTTTTTTTTTTACTTAAAACGCTTTTTAGTTCATCTTGGCACCTTTGCATATTTTGGGTTATATTTTCTATCTTAACCTCTTTAGGTGCACAAAATTTTAGATTTTTCTTGGTTGTGTTTTAGTTTTAACTAAGGTATTTTTCTCTTCTGCTCCTTTACTGTACTCAGTCTACTTATTTTGGGATTTACACAAAAGCATAACATATTTATTATGTAAATATATAATATTTAGGAGAGGAGCTAAGTAAATTTTATTTATTTATTTATTCTTCTACTACTTTAACGGAAAGAGAAATAAAGTGAACATTCGATTGTGCACTTTTTGGGGAAGACATCATATTCCCTCTTTTTCCCTACTTTTGATCTAAGCTGCATAAACACTATAATTTAGTTAAAAAATGAACGTTATTTCCTTTTTTGCATATTTTATCTCAGTTAAAATCTATTACACTTAGAAAATGAACATTAATATCTTGATCTAGAATTAAAGACAAAGAGGGTATTGATTATTATGATATCAATGTATCGGTCACATAACATGGCAATCAAAGCCTCAAATTTAACTGATTTCACTGTGTCAGAATATTGATTAAAATACAAAATTATTGTTAGGCCATCAAAAAGTTTATCAATGGAATGATCAAAAGACGAGCATCCTTTGCTTGACTACACCATTTGGATTGGTAAAGATTTGATCGTGATAGAACCAGAATTATTATCAAGATAAAGTTAGATACATTTAATCCATTTACGAAGATCAGATATTTTATTTTATCGTCTGGATATTATTTATTCTAATAATCTAATTAATATAATAGATTACTTGGTCTGAAGTCATATTACAATTCCTGTACTTACCATATCTATTACAAAAATTACAATTTAGAACATAACAGGATTGGGAGTCATATTAATATAAAATTCAATTGCCAAAACATAAATATTTTACAAACTTAACTCTTTTAGTGATAATTAATTTTTCGTATGTATTTGTTCTTTTCTTCTCTCTAAATTAATTGTAAATTCGTTAGAATCCTCTGGATATTGGATGACAGGTTTGTAAAAAAGTTAAAAAATATTAAAACCAAATTTAATTTCGGCTCCTGTTGTGTAGTTCGGGTTAGAGAAATAAGAAGGATGAATGTATACCATAAACTATTTTTATCGTGGAATAAAGTTTGGTCCTCAATTTTAAGAAGACATAAGATCATAATTATAGACAAACAATAATATTAAAATACAGTCACTAATGCATGCCAAGTGCAAACCCATAACTGGCACTAATAACAAAAATAAACTTTCACTCACACCATGCCAAGTGCTATAAAGTCATAAGAACAATAAATGACACATTTTTACAAGTCAAAAATACTAAAATCAAATTTAACAGATGGCCAAACAAAATTATTCAATCAGTGATACTTTTTTATTTGATTTCTTAAGTGATTTCTGCATTATGCTACTATAAAGCCACTAACGTATGTCAAATATATCTTATTTCTTCAGGAAGCACACCATTGCGACAAGTTTGAAACACTTGGATAGACTGGGCGATCTACATGCGTTTTTGGCAGCAAGAAGTTTAGAAGCATTTGGATCTTGATTATTGGTATGTTACCTTACTACCTTAGAGATTGAAGTAATAAATCTTTAGCCTAGGCGATCTTTTTGTTGTGTGCTGGCAGGGTATCATTATAAATATTTGTGAAAAATCTCACATAGCCTTTCATCTCATTTTAGTAGTTAAATTTTTTAATATCTTACATTGGTGAATAATAAATACTATATTAGAGACCGTAGTAGTAAATACTTTTTTTTTTTTTTTTTACAAAAGCAACTCTACTATACACATAGTTAACATACAACTATTTAGGTGCTGATTTCATTGTATTAACTGCTGTTATCGAATGCAACTTCTCAAGACTTGGTGATAACATTGAAATAAATGCAAACACTTGATAAATAATTGTTTATATTTGTTTACTATAACGAGTATATGCATCATATATTTGTTTCATATATATGTAAGATGTTTTGAATGGCGACAGAAGGTTTGGATATTTTGACTGTTCCATGTTGTAGAACTGACAATTATAAGGTACGAAAACTTTAGTTTCAACTGTTTAAATTTGTCATCCTATATGTTTTTCGGATTCAACCATGGCTCTTTTAATTTTATGATATTTTCCTATAAGATATTTTTGTATTCTCACCTCAAGCATTTCCCTCTGTGTGGTTTGGAGATACCAAAGATGACTGTAACATCCCTACTTCTGCGATTTAGCTAGATCAATGAAATTGACATATTTATTTTATTAAGGTGTGAATACACTTTAGGCTTCTGCTCACATTTTCGTGCCTGATCTGCTTGCCATCTACTTGACATTATATTGTGTTGCTACATATCCATTTCTTTGTTAGTAGTAATACACTGATGCTATTATGCAGATGTGTCTTAATTTCAATTTGACATACGGACTTAAACGAACTTAAAAAGGAATGCTATTGAATTTCTTATTTGTTATTCAGTTTTAGAGAACTATCAAGAGATCGCTTGTGATTATGTTATCTTCCCATGATTTAAAGTCTGCTTATTTGGTTGCTGTTTACCTATTATTGTTTGGTTGTAATATGAAATGATATCCTTGAATCATATTTGAAGCTATATGGATATAAGCATTGCTGTCAAAAAACTTCAAATCCTACGATTTAAATCCTGTTTCATGTCGAATCTCTCCCTTTACGATTCAATTTATGTTTTAATTCAAAGCAGTTTAGCCCACTTTTATTAAATACATACTGGCGCGATCAATATACATATTTGAGTCTATAACACTAATTCTAAGTTTTCGTAAGCAAATAAAAATGGAACAAAATACTAAAAATTGAATTTTAGGTGTAGATGTATAAGTTTAAACATAAATGTCAATTTTAAAATGTATGTGAACCTCATCAGTGCTTTTATATGTTCTGTATTGACTATTATATTTGGCAGACTATCTATGTCTTTTTAAATACAGAAGGTGGTAGTCTGCAGGTTCCCTATAATTATTGATTAACATCTGTTGAATCTTAATTATCATCGTATCAAACAGAGGTTTTGTTGCTTTTTATTGACTTTGAGCTAGCAGCTCTTTTAATTTAAAGGAGAATATTCAAATGGGTTTTAATTAAAAGGAATTAGGAGGTAATTTTGAGGAATCATGATTGACTTTATGCTGCCATATTGCAACTATGTTACTAATGCGTTTACATGTGACAATTTATACAATGCATTTTTCTCTCTCCTTATTTATGTGGTCACACAAATTGATAAAATATATCTTCTCCATTTCTTTTGAACGTACTAATACTTATTACTGCGATTGGAACTGTGAATATAGCCCATTTTTTGTTACTTGACAAGTGTAATTAATTCCATACACTTTATATGCATATGTCATGCTAATTGTAAGATTCCAACAATTTTATAGGTGACCTGATATAAATATTCACTGTGCTTGAGCAAGTAAATGGACATAAATTTGACCTGATATAAATAGATACTCACATATCTTATTCAGTAATATACGTATACGTTGATGGTGTACTACTGAGGAATATAAATAGTATCCATGTATCTTATTTTGTTATAGCCTAAAGTATTTGCGGTCGAATCTATATGAATAAATATTTCACTTGACACTAATTATTTTCTACATATATGACTTCTAATTGTTTAAACTAAAAATTAAGATGAATGAATTTGTTTTTTTTTTCCTCCTTTTAACTTAAGTTGTTGAACCTTGGTCCTGATTTCAGATGTCTATTTTATTGATTTTCTTTTTATTCATATGGAAGCACATGAATATCTCAAATCTTAGGAGACATTACATAATATTGGTTACATTAGCTTTATTTCATGTACAATGCTAACTCCATATTTTATATTACAGCAGATATAAAAAAAAAGACAGAAGGCTTCATTGTTCTCCTCTCATTATGAACATTGCAAGCTATATTTTCAGTTATACTATTTGTTAGTCCATGGTTATCATAAAAATTAAATTATAAAATATATTTGACATGCTCGATAGGATGGATTTATAATAGACACCTACTGATATCAAAATTTGCTTCATTTTCTTAAACAAGAAAAACCAGTCAGCATTACTGTAAATAATATTTTAAATCAGTTGTTTCCATCTCCAACTTTATGAGGTCATGTTCTTGATGTTGTATAATAACTTTTGAAATGTCAATATGATTCTCTGATATGTGTAAAGATTGCAAAGATAAAACCAATGTATTTTTGCATGTTAGAAAGTGATTGAAAAAACTTTAGAAACGACCATTATGTGTATAAGTTAGTTCGATTTTCGCTTATTTTAACACTTTCTGTTTGCGATTTCATTTACATTTTCCGGGTTAATGCACTATTAAGGTTTTAAATAATTTATCATAATGGTCAATATCAAAATTCTTATTTTGTTATTATCTGAGTTATATTAATTAGCTTAAGCATTACTCTTATATATAATATAATAAGTCTAAAAAATTACCTCAAAGTAGCGGTTACAATAGTCATGATTACTCCTTCAGATTTTTCCATAACTATAAATCATAGAAGATAGCCCATTATACGCATGCACATACACAAAAAAAATTGTTGGTCACATAATCATATTTAGTTTTAATTTTAATACAGGTAATAAAAACAACTATTAGTTAACGATTTTATATTGGATAATAAGATTAATTATAGCCCAATGAAAATTGTCTCAATTTGTCAGTTGTTGAATTATTTCTTACTGAAGCGCTATAACAAAGGATGGTAATCTTATTCAACTGAACTCCAGGCGGGACTTATATATCAAAAACGGGGGAAGTGGTTGCATATTCTCCAAAGGCACAGAGTGCTAAGTGTATATGAAAAGTAAGTGTCGTCACCATTGATGTTGTTATTACGGCAAATGAGTTAGCTGATTCTTTAAGGACTAGGAGAAGCGATGTTGCGAAAGCACAAGGGAACATACTTGAAAAGGTACCATTAAATATAATGTTGTGTTTCAATACAAAAAGACATTACGGATAAAATATTATAATTATTTCTATTTGTGCACACCTAGGTAATGTATGTAACATTTCATCACATTAAGTGTGACAATCTTAGCATGATGGTCACATTTTGAGTTTTTATACACCATGCACTCCATGTATTACACATATAGTGTCTTCTTTAGTGGAATATTCTACTTGAGTTTTTTACAGATTTTTTTTTTTTTTTTTTTTTTTTTTTGGGTTCATGTCTAAAGCAATCTCAGTGCCAACAAATAGGTGTGTAATGCAATGAAATAAACTCATTTTATGCAATCTTATGATGCTTTACATTTAAAAGCTGGCTCTTATACAAAGATTGACGTAACAATGATGGGTTTGAATATTCATTTAGGTAGCAAATAAAAGTTTAAAACATAATTATGTGTGTGCTGTGTCTAAATCTGCAAATTGGTTGTAAATTCAAGAATCATATTGCAAATAGCTCCGGATTGGAATTTCTTGCATGAAATTATATGAAAGGATTGAATGCAGAGTTGTTAAGGGGTCTACTCTAACTAAGTGCTTTTTTCCTGACAATTTGTACAATCTAAAATATTTCAAACCTGACCATATCCTTTAATTTTCAAGAATGATTTGATTTACGTTACAAACTGATTTAGTACTCATATCAATACTTAATAGTTCAAAATTGAATAAGAACTATTCTTTTGAAATGTTAACATGCTATGAAAATTTATTTGATGAAGGCTGCTCAAGAATAGGGACATTTGATGGTAAAAACATGTAAAGTGATTAATAGGTAACTATATGTTAAATATTATGTTTTTCTACCAAGGTTTGAGAAATTTAATTTGTTATATTGCATAGTGAAATAACAGGCATTTGGCATGTACATTGGTTGTCCACCATCTTTGTATATCTTCTACTACTACTACTACTACTACTACTACTACTACTACTACTACTTGAGTTCAAGATGGTTTTGGATGAAACCCTCTGAAAACAAATTCTAATTATGCATTTCTTTTACCTGTTCTGTCTTCAATTTTTTTTTTTAACTTCCTTTAGTTTGGTGATTCTCTCTCTCTCTCTCTCTCTCTCTTTGCTTTTGGTCTCTCATACATGTGCCTTCATTCAATGAATCAATGTGACGTATGATTGCTCTGCGAAGCACATGGAGATGTATAGAAGTGAATTACTGTATTAATGTTCCGGTGCTTCAAAAAATACTTAAATGTTCAGTTTCTTTTGGCATCGATGTTAAGTATGGTCCATATGCAAGTCATTTTAAACATGAATATCAAAAATGAGAATACTTTCAAGGGCATCAAACCTGGCTTTAGAATAAGTAGTTATCATTGAATAACTATATAATATTTGAAAAATAAACCATATAAAGAGTATGGACAACCCACAGACAGTAATTTCCTATTACTAAATAATCAGTCAATGCAGTATTTACTTATATGAGATCTATTCGTAATATATGAAAAATGTTGAATCTACGAGGGTGAATAGCTGACCTTATTAGTATGCTGCAATGAGATTGTAGATTAGATATTTTTGACATATATACCATGCGATTGATAGGGTTTTATATGTGGTGGTTCCTTTGTCATGGCTGTCTGTGTGTTCATCCACATGTTTACCAGCAAAAATAATACGCTTCTCACTTACTAATTTGTTTACTTATGTGTTACAGATAAGCAGTGCTTTCCAGCCCACAACAAACTGCCATCAGCCAACTGTTATAGAAGAGGACGAAAAATTCAACAGCCGTACTTTTGCTTGCCATATTTACAATATTTCTTCTTGACATTACACAATGCTATCATACCATTATTACTGCTACACACTTTTTTAACAGGCACTTCCACCTGCAATGAAATTATGTTTCAAATACTTTTGTTGCCTTTTAAACAATTTTATTTACATCAACTTATGATTACCTTTATGTGGCTGAATTATACTGGAGATGTAATGTTCATGTTGCATGCTTATTGTCAACTTTGACTGTTGATGTTATGAATTGTTCGGATTAACATATGCAAAGACTATGGAAAATGGTAATCATCTAGCGTCTATCATATAAAGGTATACCATTCATTAATTCATCGAATAAACCTGTAAATGTGATGGTTTTAATTTTTACGTCACATTCATATTAAGTAGGGCTGTCAACGGATATTTTCGGATACGGATAGTGCTATATCCGTATCCGCATCCGAAACCATTTTCGGATATCGGATATCCGTATCCGCGGATACGGACGGATATCGGATAATTATCCGCTCCGCCAGTAGTTGATAAATCAATGAACATCAATGATCTTTTAAAGCTTAATATTAAGGTTTTTCAACCCAATTGATTACAAAAGTGCTAAAAATAAATAAATATGATGATAATATATAATTTTAAGCAATTAGCATGCTTTTATTAGACATTTAATTTTGCAAAGTAATAAATTAGTATATTTATTTATGTTAAAAAATACATAATTTAAGCTATAATTGTAAAAAAAAGCGGACGGATAATTTTCGGATGCGGATACGCCTATATCCGTATCCGCATCCGCGTTTCCGAATATCGGATATTTATCCGCTTTTCGGATACGGATGCGGACGGATTTCGGATTTTTCGAGTATCCATTGACAGCCCTAATATTAAGAAAAGAAGTTAAATAGACTATTTTCATTTCAATATAAAGATATACAATTCAGATATCATAAATATTTTACATGAATCTGATTTATTATTCATTTATCTTAATAGATTTATCTGCATTTTTGAATTTTGTTTTTAATTTTAAATATCAATAATTTAACATTTCTATAGTTAAATACAACATCGACTATGTCATAATCTAACATCTTTCATGTTTAGATCCACATATTTAAATTGCTTACGAAATCTCAAATATAAAATATTTTAATGACCTATATATCGATCATGTACGTATACACACATGTACTAATAAAAACGGTGAAAAATTTGCATTTGACCATATAGATATATAAATCACATGCATATATTTATGTACATAAACAATAATAACAAAGTTAATTTGTAAATTAACTATAATCATTTACGTATATAAACAATAAATGTATCAATCATAACATCTAAAAATTCTATTTTTAGCTTCAAATAACTCTCCATTAAAATCTCCAATTTTAACATTAAAATTTTAATATTTGTATTTTATAATATTATCGTGTGCAACGCACGGGCTAAAATCTCCAATTTTAACATTAAAATTTTAAAATTTGTATTTTATAATATTATCGTGTGCAACGCACGGGTTACACACTAGTAATATAAGTATAACAAGGAAGTAGTTTTGAATGGAATTTGTTTTCAATTGAATTTTTGGAAGTGTATACTCTCATCTTGTCTCTGCGAAATGAATTCGGTGATGAGTGTGCGCATCATCGACGTTTATTTTCGACAGTCTAAGTGGTAGAGACCACTTAGGAACTTTTATAACTTGTTTTGAGAAATTGAATTTCAATTAAATCTTTTAAATTATGGTTTGATAAAAAGTTTATTATATATCTTATTTCAGAAGTTGATTTGGAAATGACCCGAAGTTGAAGTCTTAAGTTCTATAATAATTATGATTTTAGAATTATTGAAATGAATCAAAACTTGAAATTCTAGAAACTCCTGAACTATGAAATAAGAAAATGAACCTAAGAGAAATAAATAAAAATTGAAACTCTTAGAAATGTGAAATAGTGAATATGAGCCAAAATTGAAATTGTTGAACTTGTATAATACTATATTCTTTTCTGTAGCATATATAACTTACCAAAGATCTCTAAAAAGTTAAAATGTTATGGAAATTAGCAATCGAAACTATATACAAGTATTGGAAAAAATAATGAAGAGTGAAACAAAAAAAAATGATGGTTTATAGATATGAATGAAACTTAAGTTTGACAATAAATGATATATACTTAGTTATGTTATGAAATTTAATTTAACTAAGTAAGGCAAATAAACCGAATCAATGAAATAAACTAATAAAGTGAATTGTTTGGTTATGAATTAGATGTATTAGTATTAATGGTTGCACGTTCGACGATTTAGGATAATCGATATTTCCATGTTGAATATAAATGTTTAACTGGTTTATGTGAAAATATAAAAGAATAAATTTATAACTTACAAACTTAACAAAGGTTGAACGAATTAATTAAATTATTTAAAATGAGCTCGTCGCGTAGTGGTAGTTCGTAATTTTCCGAACTAAAGTTTAAATGAATGTATGAGATCCAAAATAAGTTGGAATTCTTTGAAACAAGAATTTTCTGGATCTATTGGAATATGTTTTCTAACGAAAGAGAAAGATTTAGATTTCAACTTGTAGATTTTAAGATATGTGTAAATCAAATTTTCAGAAAAATCGCGGTTTGGTAGTTAGCGATTCAGAACTAAAATATTAATGAAATGGAAGTTTAGAATATAGAATTTGAGAAATAATGAGTTAAAACCAATTTTGAAATTATTGAACCAGTTGAGTTGAGTGAAATGAGCATGTTAGTGTTTATACACTTAGCTAATATTAGGGTATGTATAAATTTAAAATAACTGCTGAATGAATTTTAAACATAGATGAAATAGATTATGCTCATAAAAAGGTTATTAAACTAAAATATTGACATTCAGAAATGTGAATTGCATACAAATGAAATGAACCAAACAAAATTATATAAATAAGCTAAATTGCTAATAACGCTAATGAAAGAGTACATATATATCATGTTTATTTTATATATATTGTTTCCCCATTGTTTGGGATACCTCATCGCAGAGATGAGATGCATATTTGTGGTTATATATATATATATATATATATATATATATATATATGTTTTTGTGTGTGTGTGCGTCGTAGTTTTTCCGGACCTAAACGTACAAAGAAGACTTTGCCGAAATTTTTCGTAAATTTAAGACATAGAAAATTTTATGAAATTTGAGTTTTCAAATCTATATAAATTATTGTATAAGTTAATGTTTCTAAGTTAATAGAAATTTCATGGTTAAATATATTAATTAACAACTTCCTTACTATGCCCTTTTCGAGGACGAAAAGTTGAGTGAGGGAGAGTGTAACAACCCATATTTTTCTACTATTTAAATTTATTGAATTTAATATGATTTTATTTATAGTTGTGGTTAAATCTAAGATTTTACGATTTAATTAGGAAATTTTATGATGGAAACTTATTTAAATTGATTAAGTAATGAATTTCAATTGTTTATAATAATAATAACTTGTAATTATTGTAAATGAAATTATGATTGGTCTGTATTTATAAATATTGAAATTTGAATTTAATATTATAATATTTGAATGAAATTGATTTAATTTATTTAAAACTGAACTTGGTAAATAATCAAAATTGGAAATAATATGAATAAAATTTGATTTATAAATTTGATTCGAATTCTATTTTGATTTGAATAAAGTTAATAAACTTTGAAATAACATGTTTTCCAATATCAACGTCCAACTAACGTACTTTCCAAGTTAATGTCAAATAGCATGTTTTCCAATATAAGTGCCAAATTAACATGTTTACAAATTGATGTCAAACAACATATTTTCCAAATGAACATAAATGTCTAATTAACATCAAATGAACATGAATGTCTAATTAACATCAAAGGAATTTGAATGTCTAATTAACATGTTTTTCCCAAATTAACATGAATGAACGTAAATGTCTAATTGACATGTTTCCCAAATTAATCATGAAATGAACATAAGCATTTAATTACATGTTTTCCCAAATTAACATGAATGAACATAAATGTTCGATTGACATGTTTTCTCAAATTAACATATTCTTCCTAATTAATGTCAATTAGCATGAACGATAAATTGCCATATTCCTAAAATTAACATATCCTCTTTAATGTCAATTAACATTAATGACAAATTACCATATTCCTCAAATTATCATATCCTTTTTAATGTCAATTAACATGAATGACAAATTACCATATTCCTCAAATTAACATATTCTCTTTAATGTCAATTAACATGAACGACAAATTACCATATATACAAATTAAGGTCAATTAGATGTTTTCCTAAAATTGTATATTAACATGTTTACAATCAATAACATGTTTATCAAGTCAATGTTATGTTCACAAATCAACGTCAAATAACATGTTCCTTATTCAATGCCATATCGCATATAAATTAATGTCGAATACATGTTCTCAATCAATGTCATATTAACATATTTATATGCTTACAAATGACATGTCTGCTTAATACAAAATTAATTTTAACTTATTCGTGTTTACATATTTTTTTTTATAATAATCCCAATTTATAGTACAAATTATAATATGCCCAATTCCCTTTTTAACGTTATTTCTTACTTTTCCAATTATATGCAATTCAAACGTAAAGGCATAATAATACTGTAAATAAAACAAACAACGGAATAGGGATAAGGAAGAAAGATGTACATACAAACATATAATAACTGAAAATGAATAGGTAATTGACAATAATTAAAATAACATATAAGAATAAATTTATAAACATTGTTACTTCTTAGATCCAATATATATTTACTCTCAAAGTTCTTTTTATTTAGATTACTACAACAACTATTGTATCTATTTAACTTTAACTTAGAAGAAATCTGAAAATCACAGTAATACTCACAATAATTGTTGTAGATTCGGAAAATCCTCTAAAATAGTTACTGTTGTTGAAAAACTTGAATTATCTCTTTAATCTACGTTTTGGCAGCACCTCAGCATCTTCTTAATTTTATTCAGAAATAGCTTGGAGGAAGAAGAATGAAGAATGTTTATGTGTTGAAAAATAGTGAGGTTGCTAGCCTATTTACAGATTAGCTAGGATAAATCTAAATTATTAGATTTTAGGTTCATAAATCAAACTGTACACCTCAGGCTGAGTTAGCATATGAATACAGTGAATAAAACTGTCCATATTCGGATGCCGGAATTCTGCCTATATGCAGGTAGGTCGACCCACCTACTACTGGGTCAACACATGGGTCGACCCGCCTTAGACCTGAGTTAACCCTTGTGTCGACCCAGTTATGGGCTGGGTCGCCCAATGATCATTGCTTTCTGCTCTGTTTTATTTTATTATATATATATATATATATATTATATTTTAGTTCAATCTTCTTAAGTTCATAACTTCTTTGTACTTAATCTGATTTACGAAAATCAAGAGTCTATCTGAACTAAAATTTCATAACTGACGCAATGGTAAAGTCTGTTTTACCTAATTCTGAATATTTTATTAATTAATCTCCATTTTATTATCTTTTCAATATAATTACCATGTATTAAATTATGGGGTGTTACATTCTCCCCTCCTTAAAGGATTTCGCCCTTAAAATCTTCAAGTTAGGAAGAATGTTATTAACTAAAACCTACACTCATCTACTCCTCCATCAATCACAGGCATCCATTATCCTTAAAATTTGTAATGCTTGGTATGAACATATACAAAGGTGTTGTGTATATGTTCCTAAACTAATGTGAAAATCAGGTGGTCCACTGATTCAGTTGACCTCCTTAATGCAATATATGTCTGTTCCATGTGTCCAATATGTATGCAAAAGAATCCTAATAGTACATATAAGTTTTATATGCGTGCACAACCATTCACCAATATGCAACACCCATGTGATGATTCAACCATTTTTCATCCATTAAAAATTAAAATGCGCACACATCCATATGCAATATGAAAGTGGTTGAGCCGATCTAGTGCCTAATGTGTGTGTATACGCATCCACCGATATCCACTAGCAAACACTTTCATCCACTTGCAACCATCAAATATAACATGTCTCAAACACATGTTTCAACCATATCCTATCATCTAAGCCCAAATCCTAAGATCTACACTTCCCAAGAATATACTAGAGGGAAGTCCCTAATCAAAGGAAGAACTGACTGACAGAATATCAAAGTGGAGATACTTGTCAAAGAATATAGGTAAGAAACTTGAATCCCTTACTGAAGTTCTTTCATCTTACTCATCTTAGTTACTTCGGGGAAAAACTCTCAAGTGAACTAATCCAAAAGCTCATCATAATCTTACAAGTAAAGTTACACTTTTTCTCCTTTCCACATTTTTAGTCTTTACTTTACCGACCTTGTCATAATTATTATTCTCTATTCATATGCTGAAAGTTACTGGACTTGCCAGACTTTATGTCTGACCTTGCTTGTTTTCACCCCTTTTTCTTCCGTTTTCCCCCCTCCCCCAGGTTTTCCAAGGAGGGAATACTTTAGCTTGATTCGGATTTCTTCTGCTTGAAGTACTTAGAGTGCTTAAAGTATGGCTTAACTCCTTATGGCAGCTTCTGTGGGGATTATGATTTTACAGTTTTGTACTCTGATGATTTTCTGAACAAGACTGATATTTATGTACTTGAGTTTTTGGTAAAGATGTAACCAAACTGATTTCTGTTTTCCACTGTAATAAAGTTATAATTTCTCTAGTATCGTTTATCTGTATTGTAAATTTTTGTTCTGTCTGCTAAAACGCTCCACCAAAGTTAAGGCATTCCCTTTGTGAGTGACCTTAATGGAGGTGGGGTGTTACACTTGGTATCAGAGCTGAAGGTTACCAGATTTGATAAAAATTTTGAAAACTATTTTCAAAAGTAAAGCTTATTTTTGAAAAACATAATCCCCAAAAAGCCATATATCTATCTTTTCCGTTCTGCATTTTAAATCTTTTTCTTTCATTCCAGCATGTCTGGGAATCTTAACTTTCCAGAGGGCGTGCCAATACTTGGCTGGTTCAGGAGGTACTTAGAGGCTAGGGCCAACGATGCAGGCCCAGCAGATATTCCTACTCCAGCTGCAGCGATTCCTCCTCCTCCGCACCCTCCTCGTGCAATTGCTTTTTCAAAAATCTGTAAAGATTTTAGGGCCATGGGTGGAAAGGATTTCAAGGGAACTGAATCATTCGTAGAAGCAAGGAACTGGCTCAAAGAAACTGAGTATCTGTTCGTTATCTTCGAGGTGGACGATAGGCAGAAGGTACAATTGGCGGTGTGGTTGCTCAAGGACGAAGCTTCCTATTGGTGGGAAGTCACTAACACCGAGAGACCGGTTGAAACATGGATGGATTTCAGAACAAGGTTTGATACGAAATTCCTCTCGCAAGCTGAACGAAGTCTACAACTGGAAAAGTTCTTATATCTTAAGCAAGGAAGTATGACGGTCAAGGAATACGTCAACCAGTTCAACCAACTGGCTAGGTTCAGACTAGATTTAGTCAACACCCAGCATAAAAAGGCTCTCCGCTTTGTTAAAGGATTGAACGAGCTACTACATAGCCTAGCCATGACCCATGTACCCATGGGAGCGACTTACGAGAGATTGGTGGATATGGCACTACTGCACAAGGAAGACAACGACAAGAAAGAGGCAAAGAAGGAAGAACCACAGAACAAGAAAGCATGGCCCAAAAATGAAACACAAAAGAAGGGTGAAAAGTCTGAAGATAAGAAGGAGAAAAAGTGCTTTACTTGTGGAAGCTCGACTCATCTGAACAAGGATTGCAGAAAAAGAAAGGGCACTTGCTTCAACTGTGGTGAGATGGGACACTTCACTAGGGATTGTCCGAAGAAACGAGGGCAAGGAAAGAGGGCAGGACCAACTTCTGGAAGGCAGGCGAACACTCTCGAGGCTAGTGGATAGGATAGAAACAGGAAAACTTTCTGTAGGAGGTTTAATTTCTTTATCTGATTTTTGAGTTAAAACTCTTTTCTGATTCTGGCATTTCGATTCTGTAATCGATACTCTGCACTTGAATACTAGTATTGTTTCTGATTCCGCTGTAGACTCAGACCCATAAGGGTTATGACTCATCTAAGCATGGTAAGTTGGGTATCTGTGTTGAGCGTTAAGTTGACTATGACGCATACATTCTGGGTTTTTATCATGCTTAGTTTCCTAAGAATCATTTAGTAATCTGATCTGTACCGGTAATCTGTAAATATCTGAATATTTCTAATAAGGTTGAGATTTCCAGTTTTGACATTGTCTAAAGAGGGTAATCCTCTAGGTGTCAATCTGATGTTGATTTCGGTCTTCGGGGTTGATACTTAAGGGAATTTGTCTCTCAACCAAGGTCTAATGGAAACCAAGTTTTTGTTTATCTGCACTCGCTCTCATCACTCGACTGTATCCTATTGATCGAGTCTTCGACCTATAGATAGGAATCCTATGGATGTAAACATGTGTTTGAGACATGTTATGTTTGATGGTTGCAAGTGGATGCAAGTAGTTGCCAGTGGTTGCTCGTGGATGCATATACACACACTAGGCACTAGATCGGCTCGAAAACACTCTCATACTGCACATGGATGTGTGAGCATTTTCAATTTCTGTGGATGCGAAATGATTGACTCATCATATGGATGTTGCATATGAATGAATGGTTGTCACTCATATAAGAATAATATGTATCAAATAGGAAAATTGCATACATGTTGGACTCATGACACTGACATAGTTCGCATTAAGGAGGTCAACTGAATCAGTGGACCGCCTGATCTTTGCATTAGATAAGGAACATATACACACACTTTTGCATATGTTCATACAACATTAGAAGTTTTCTAAGGACAATGGATGCTTGTGGGTGATGGTTGAGTAGATGGATGACTGGATGGTAGGACACATTCTTCTTAACTTGAAGATTTCGGGGACGAAATCCATTAAGGAGGGGAGAATGTAACACCCCGTATTTTCTGTGAACGTATAAGTAACAAATCAGATAACAATTAATTTTTAAAATAAGAATCAAAGGAAACGGGTTGCGCCATTGCTTTTATCACGAAATTCTACTTGAAAACGAGTCCGAGTTTTCGAAAAACGGAGTCCGTATGACCAAGTTATGACCCTCCGAAGTTTCAGGAATTTAAATAAAATAAAACAGCTCGAAAATAAAGCCAGAAATTCGAAATTCAAACCCAGAGAAGGCTGGCGGGAAAATTCCCGCCCATATACCCAGATCGACTAGGGAGTCGACCTCCCCCCCCTAACTAGGTCGACTGGGGAGTCGACCCCCCCAACCAGGTGGACTGGGGAGTCGACCTCCCCATGACCAGGTCGACTGGGGAGTCGACCTGGGGGTCGGCCTGCTCCCGAAACCCAGTTTTTGAACCTGGTTCATTCTGATGTATCTGGTCTCGTTTTCTGTCTAGATTCATCCGCCTAATCCTATATAAACAGCCCCCTAGCCTCATTTTCTCTACACAATTTCATTCTGTCTATATTCTGCCTCTGTTCTAATTAAAAATAAAAATGGCATCGCTACTCTGCTGGAATCAAAACTTGGACTGATGTATCTTCTTCCAACCTGAATAGAATTAAAAGCTAAATCAAATCTCAAATCAAAGTTTTGAGCTACAACAACAATTAAAGATGAGTAATTCAACATTTCTGCATCAACAACAGTTTATTGCCCTTTCTTAAAACCACGAAAGGCAAGTACAGTTATTTTTCGATATAAACTTTAATTATGGTTGTGGCATGATTATAAATCTGAATCTGAGGTTATGCATATTCTTATCTGTCAGATCTGTTTTTCTGTGACTGTTCTGTACCTCTTTCTTCTTTCTGTTCTATAGCCAGGCTACTACGAGCCTGCGCCGAATCTCATAAGAGATTAATGCACAAACGCTAAATTTTGGGACAAAAAAATGAATAATGCATAATTGGACCTGAGACTATTGCCTATGACTATGATTCATGACTATGAGACTATTGCTTATGACTATAATTCACGCCTATGAGACTATTGCATATGACTATGATTCATGACTATGAGACTATTGCCTATGACATTGAATAAGAAACTATTGTAATTAGTCGCCCATGACTATTGTGGTTAGTTGCCTATAACTATTGTAGTTAGTTTCTTATGCCTCTTCCCTTAATGATGTTAGATCTCACATTTAGTATGTAACTTTGCTAGTTTATTCCCATTTACTTTTATCTATATCGAGCCAAGAGGGGCCATTATCATTGTATTTGGTTCATTATTGCATGCCTATTCTTTCTTGTGTTTATCCCCTATTCCTTTTACTAGGGCCATTTCATGAGTATTTAGAGAACTTGTGGAAACATATTATATGGGGATTGGGCGTAGCTTAATTAAGTTAATTTGGCATAGCAAATATGTTGGCATAATCTGAATTGGCTATAATAGAGAATGATTTACATGTGTATTAGTCCTGGACATAAATGGTAAACTAGAATATTAAATCTAGTTTTGACATGAACTGTAAATGGGAATATTAAGGCTAAAATTTGGGGCATATATTGTATTATGAATTAGGACCTTGATTTGGACATGTAAGTTTAGGCTAAATTTATAATTAGGCAAGATATGTCAATGAAACTTTAAGGAATGATTAAATCTGTTTTATTGCCTAATCCGCTAGTTCTGTTATATTTCCTAAACTGCTAATTAGATTGAATTGCCTAATCTGCTAATTATGTTAAAATTGCCATATCTGCTAGACCTGCTAAATCGCCTAATCTACAAGATTTGTTATCTGTTTAGTCTGTTGAATGGCGTAATCTGTTGGAACTGAAATGCTGAAATTTGAAGTATGTAAATCTGTAGGCTCGATTTAAAATTGAGCAAAACTTGTTAATAGAACCTCGAATAATCTGCTGTAACTTGTACAGAAGTTAATTTGTTAAATTAGCATGATTAGTCTGATATTAGCATAGTTTGTGAATGAATGCATTGGCTAAACATGAAACATGGCTAACTCGAGGTTAGAATGAGTTTGTGGCGTAATCCTGCCCGGAACCGCCCGGCACATCCAGTGGCCGCAAACAATAGGTTCTAATGTGAGAAGTTAGTCATAACGTGCTTGAAACCCGAGGTTAGACTCAGTTTGCGACAGAAACCTGCCCGGAACCAACCGGGCTAACCAGTGGCCGCAAACTGTCAGTCTAATGTGAGAGGTCTGCGCGTTAATTTTTAATTGATACAAATCTGAGATAAATATGATGTCTAAAACTTGTTGGGTAGGTAGGGTTAAACCAATTAGACTAATGAATTTAACAAACCCATTTCGTGAATCTGTAGGCCCAATTACAAAGTTAGACAAATCTGTTAAATCCGTATATCTGATCCGTTAGTCTGAAACTTGTCTGATCTGTGAACTAGTTGATCTGAACTTGTAAACAAGTTAATCTGTAATCTGTTAGTCTGGGGACACAAGGTTAGGAGGGAAATTACTTGTGTCATCTGTTGTTTGGGACCCATATTAGTCAGTAACCCTTTCTGGTATCAAACTTTGACCCAACAGTAGGTAGGGTCCGGGCACGCTTACTGAACTAATTATAAGCGGTTCATTCTGATAATGGCGAGGGGTGTTGATGGTGCATTCCAACCAGGTCATGTGCGTGCATGGATCCCAGTCTGCCTCTGAGGATGTAAGACGCCGTAACATCTGTAAATAGGTCTGTGCCAATTGGTTGTCACTTTAGGGAGTGATACACCCTACTGTGGGGCCGACACAGGGTATTTATGTATTAGGGAGCCGATCGCTTGGGGTAGGGTTTTAGGGTACACTTAGTTCTGTCTGTTTCTGTTGGGTGGTAACACCTGTTTGTTTCTGCGTGGTACCGTCTGTTCGGGTGGTAAAGGCCCATTTACTAGTGTACACCTAATTCTACATTCTGTTTCCGTAGGGATTAATCTGTTTCTATTTATGTACTTTCTGTTCGAGTGATAAAGGCCCATTATTAGCATTCTGTTTCTGTCTATTTCTGTTGGGGTGGTAAAGGCCTATTACTAGCATTCTCTTCTATGGAAATTATTCTGTTCCCGGTTCTGTTTCAGTTTAGACATTAGGGTGACACGTAATCCTGTTATACTAGTATTAATGCAGAGAAATGAAAAGTAATATTATTCCGTTTCTTCTGTTTAACCTAAGTACATTATTGCTCCTGTTACTGTTATCTCTTATCCAGCTTATTTTCATGTCATAATCATTATTATCTGTTCATATGCTGAAAGTCACTGGACTTGCCAGACTTTATGTATGACCTTGCTTGTTTTTGCCCTTTTTCTTCCGTTCCCCCCCCCCCCAGGTTTTCCAAGGAGGGAATACTTTAGCTTGTTCCGGATTTCTTCTGCTTGAAGTACTTAGAGTGCTTAAAGTATGGCTTGACTCCTTATGGCAGCTTCTGTGGGGATTATGATTTTACAGTTTTGTACTCTGATGATTTTCTGAACAAGATTGATATCTATGTACTTGAGTTTTTGGTAAAGATGTAACCAAACTAATTTCTGTTTTCCGCTATAATAAAGTTATAATTTCTCTAGTATTGTTTATCTGTCTTGTAAATTTCTGTTCTGTCTACTAAAACGCTCCACCAAAGTTAAGGCATTCCCTTTGTGAGTGACCTTAATGGAGGTGGGGTGTTACAGAAGATGGAAGAAAGGTCCAGTTAGCTTCCTGGTTAATGAAGGATGAGGCCTCGTTTTGGTGGGAGGTCACTAATGGAGAGCATCCAGTTGGTACATGGCTGGATTTCAGGCGTAGGTTTGAGGCAAAGTTTTTCTCACGGGCCGAAGAGTATCTATACATGGAAAGGTTTTTGGCATTGAGGCAGGGAAATCTATCAGTGAAGGAGTACGTCAACAAGTTCAATCAGTTGGCGAGATTTGGCTTGGACTTGGTGAATACACCTGAAAGGAAGGCCCTGAGATTTGTTAAGGGTTTGAACGAGCCGCTACATGGGTTAGCTATGAGCCACATCCCTATGAGGGCCACATTGGAGAGACTAGTTGACATGGCGCTTATGCATGAAGAGGAGAAAGGCGCCAATGCTAATTAGGCACCTGAGAAGAAAGGGGATCAAAAGAAGCCACAACGGCAACAACAGATCAAGAAGGGTGGTAAAGACAACAATGGCAAGGGAAAGAAAAAATGCTTTAACTGTGGGACACCAGGCCATCTGAGCAAAGACTGTTGGAAGAAGAAGACTGGTTGTTTCCACTGTGGCGAGGCAGGACATCTGATTAGGGACTGCCCAAAGAAAGGGCAGGGCCTACCTCTTGAGGGCAGATTCAGGCTCTCATGGCACCAGGGCAGGCAAGGGGCAGGTCCAGGCTCTCGTGGCCCCACCGCTGCAAGAACGAGGTAGAAGGATTTCCGTTGAATGTTTAGTTTATCTTTTTGATCATCCTGTTCGCACACTCTTTGATTCTGGTGCATCGCACTCTTTTATATCTACTACTTTAGTTGAGTCACTACACCTAAACACCAGTATAGTAGAGGATCCCTTAGTTGTTTCAAATCCAATTGGGGGCTCAGCCTATTTGTCGACGATTTGTTTGGATTTGAAAATTTCTATACTTAGCATTGGGTTTAGATGTGATGCTTATGTTTTGGGCTTCACGGGCTATGGCTTAATTTTGGGCATGGATTGGTTATCCAGTAATGGAGCCGTCCTAGATTGTGAAAAGAGAGAGGTTAAGCTTATGACTCGCTTGGGCAACACTCTCGAAATCTCTTGTAATCCCATGAATTCTGTTATGCTAAGTTATCTAGAATCGCTTGACGCGTCTGTTGAGAGGTACGTGAATACTCGGATGTCTTTGAGGAAGTAGAGGGCTTGCCTCCGAAGCGGGAGATAGACTTCCGCATATACCTAGTTGATAACGCAAAACCCGTTTCTTTACCCGTTAGACACATGGCTCCAAGGGAGAGAAAGGAGCTTTGCAACCAAGTTAAGGAGCTGCTAGAAAAAGTGTTTATAAGGCGGAGTATATCTGAATGGGATGTTCCAGTGGTGTTCGCAACCAAAGCGGACGGTTCACTTCGCCTATGCGTTGATTATAGAGAGCTAAACAAGCTTACCAAGAAGAATAGGCACCACTGCCAAGAATAGACGATTTGTTCGATCAGCTTGTAGGTGCAACAGATTTTTTCCAATTAGATCTGGCTACCGGATTTCATCAGCTAAGGGTGGCTGAAGATAACATTGATAAGACCGCATTCAGAACCCCGGACGGTTTCTTCGAATGGCTCGTCATGCCGTTTGTCTAGACAAGCGCACCTGCTTATTTCGTCGATTTGACGAATAGAGTGTTCTGGGAATTTCCCAATAAATTTGTGGTGGTCTTCGAAGATGATATTCTGATTTTCTCAAAGAATGAGGAAGATCATGCTTTGCAATTAAGGGAAGTCATGGATACTCTCCGTGCACATCAGTTAAAAGCAAAATTCTCCAAGTGCCACTTCTGGAGGGAAGAAGTAAGATTTCTTGGGCATGTGGTGTCCAAAGAAGGGTTAGCTGTGGACCCCTCAAAAGTAGTTGCAGCCCAAGATTGGAAGGTTCCAAAGAATGCAACAGAAGTCCGAAGTTTTCTTGGACTAGCAGGCTTTTATCGCAGGTTCATTAAAGACTTTGCGAAAATCTCAGCTCCACTTACAAGGTTAATAAAGAAGAACCTGACTTTCACTTGGGATTTGGATTGCGAAGTCGCTTTCCAACGATTGAAGAGCGCTCTAACAACAGCCCCAGTTTTGACATTACCAGATGGGAGCAAGATGTTTACGGTATACACAGATGCATGCGGTACGGGACTAGGCGTTGTTTTAATGCAAGAGGGGAAGGTAGTAGCTTATGGTAGGAGGCAGTTAAAAGTGCATGAGAAAAACTACCCAACCCACGATCTAGAGTTAGCAGCCATCGTTTTTACGCTTAAGTCTTGGCGCCACTATCTCTTAGGTGAGAAATTTGAATTGTATACTGACCATAAATCGTTAAAGTACCTTTTTTCGCAGAAAGACCTCAATCTAAGGCAGTAAAGATGGATGGAGTTTCTCGCCTCATACGACTTTGAGATCTCCTATAGTTCTGGCAAGGGCAATGTAGTAGCAGACGCCTTAAGTAGAAAGAAGCCGACCTTAAGTCCTCTCTTTGTGGAAAGGCAAAGTTTGGAGTACATATCCAATTTTGATTTTAGACCCTCTGTTGATTATGTGACTGGCTTGATGGCAAAGCTAGAGGTGCGTCCTACTTTGTTGGACTCAATAGGAACCGCGCAACGTGAAGACCCTCAACTAGTTGATGTGATAGATAAGCTGATTAGGGGAGAGACTTCTAGTCACCTCAATAGATACTCCATCGATGATAAGGGTTGGTTGAGACGGGATGGAAGACTATGCGTCCCGCAAGCAAGAGATTTGGTGAAGATGGTTCTGGAAGAAGTATACCATTCCAAGATGACTATACACCCCGGTGGAGACAAGATGTATAAAGATATCAAAAGAGTTTTCTTTTGGAATGGCATGAAGAGGAATGTAGCTGAATTTGTTTCGAAATGCATGATATGCCAGCAAGTCAAGGCGGAGCAGAAGAAGCCTGGCGGTTTGCTTCATCCTCTAGAAGTTCCTCAATGGAAATGGGAAAGCATCTCGATGGACTTTGTTGATGGGTTGCCTAGCTCAAGAAGGGGAAATACCGGTATTTGGGTAATAGTGGACAAGCTCACGAAAAGCGCTCATTTTATACATGTCAAAAGTAGGAGGACTGCCTCGTCTTTAGCCTTCATTTATCTTAAGGAGATAGTTCGACTCCATGGGATACCCTCTAGCATAGTGAGTGATCGAGACCCTATCTTTACAAGCGAGTTCTGGAGGAGTTTGCAAGAGGCTGTAGGCACACAGCTATGTTTAAGCACAACCTATCACCCTCAAACCGATGGTCAGACGGAAAGGGTGAACAGAGTATTGGAAGATCTTTTGAGACTATGCATTCTTGACTTTGGAGGATCTTGGGAGGATCATCTCCTTTTGGTGGAATTCGCTTATAACAATAGCTACCAAGCCACTATAGGCATGGCACCCTTCGAAGCTTTATATGGAAGGCCATGTCGATCACCAACTTGTTGGTGGGAGTCCACAGATAAACTTATACTTGGGCCGGACATGATTAGAGAGACTTCAGAGAAAGTGGACTTGATACGAAGGAGAATGAAGACTGCCCAAGATAGATAGAAATCCTACGCAGACAAGAGAAGGACCGACCTTGAGTTTGAGGTTGGGGATAAGGTGTTCCTTAAAGTGTCTCCTTTGAGGAATGTCATCCGCTTTGAGTCCGTAGGAAAGTTGGCACCACGATTTGTAGGACCATTTCCTATCATCGAAAGGATTAGGACGATGGCCTACAGAGTAGAGCTGCCAGAAAAACTGGCTGGAGTTCATAATGTTTTTCATGTCTCTCAGCTACGAAAGTGCTTACATGAGTCGGCAGAAGTTGTGGACCCAAGCATACTAAAGGAAGTCAAAGTGGAGGGAGAAGCGACTGTGAGGAGAGTTCCAACTCGTATCTTGGGGATGGAAGTCAAAAAGCTACGCAACCGTGAAGTTAAGCTTGTCAAAGTTCAATGGAGTGACACGAGGAAGACGACCGAGGCCAAAATACGTGCTGCCTACCCTTTTCTTTTTGAGGGTACATCTTTGATCTCTTTTTTCCTTACGTTTATTCAAGCTTGTATCTACCTTTTTAGTGTATCTCCTCGGTCATATTCTTTATCCTTAGGTAGAGGCGAATGGATGTAAACATGTATTTGAAACTTGTTATGATTGATGGATGCTAGTGGATGCAAGTGTTTGCTAGTGGTTGCTCGTGGATGCATATACACACACATTAGGCACTAGATCGGCTCAATCACTTTCATACTGCATATAAATGTGTGCTTATTTAGATTAATGGATGTATAATGGTTGTGTTATCATATGGATGCTGCATTCGGATGAATGGTTGCACACGCATGTAGAAATAATATGTATCATTAGGGATCTTTTGCATACATAGTGGACGCATGGCACTATCATAATTTGCATTAAGGAGATCAACTGAATCAGTAGACCGCCTGATTTGGCATTAGATACGGACATGTACACACACTGTGCATATAAACATGAAAGCATTAGAAGTCTTTTAAGGACAATGGATGCATGTGTTTGATGGTTGAGTAGATGGACGATTGGATGATAGGATATGTATTCTTCGTAACTTCAAGATTTCGGGGTCGAAATCCTTTAAGGATGGGAGAATGTAACACCCTGTGTTTTCTGTTAACATAAACTAACGAATTAAGGAATAATTAATTTTAAATGTGAGAATCAAGGGAAACGGGTTACTCCATTTTGTTCGTCTCGGAATTCTGGTTGAGATAGAGTCCGAGTTTGCGTAAATGGGACTTCGTATGAAGAAGTTATGGTTGTCGAAAGTTTCCAGAAAATTCAAATTTAAATTCAAAAACGAATTCAGACTCAGAACTGGGCAGGGCGGGAAATTTCCCGCCCAAGGCCAGGTCGACCAGGGGGTCGACCTTAGTGCCGACCTACCCTATAGGTCGACATGGGGGTCGACCTAGGGGTCGACCTGGGGCTCGACCTACCCCCATCGGGAAGATTTGAATTAAACCCAATTATGAGCTGCTGCTGAGTCATTAGGGCTGAGTTGGCTTTTTGGATGGTTTAGGTTACTTCTAGGTTGATCGGATGGCCTAAAATTAATCCTAATCTCTATATAAACACATGTAGACTCAAACCCTAAAACCTAATAAAAATTAGAACCATGGCCGTCATGCTATCACCCTGCAACCTAGAGTAGCCGCCACCAACTAGGAGCAAAGAAAAGCTAATCAACTCAATTCAACTCAAGTCTATAACAATAACAACAACAACAAATTTGTCTACTTCAAAGGTGAGCTAAATCAATTTCAGAACATAGATCCCAGAACTCAAGACCTTCTTTGAGTTGTGAGTTCGATTTCTTTAATAAGATAATTAACAAGTTAATTGGGTTGAGTTATAATTTGGGTTATATGGCTATGTTTGTGAAACATTGGGAAAATGTGATATTTTGGTGAATATATGTTAGTTGTTCATAATGACAGTTTTGTTGTGGATTCCTTTGTATATGCCCAATCACCTATATTCAACTTGATTCATGTTTGACATCATTTTATATGCAAGTTTGGGTGTAGATTATATGCTAGTTTCTATGTGAATTGTACACAAGTTTACATGTGAACCAAGTAAAATGACTATATGCAAGTTTAGGTAGAAATTGGATTCACATATATGCAAGTTTACACCTTTAGGTTTAGATCTATGACGTACATAGTTTTTTGCAAGTTTGTGACTATGGCCTATGCAAGTTTTGGGTGAAAACTATATTCATATATGCAAGTTTTGGGTGAAAACTATATTCATATATGCAAGTTCACACCTTTAGGCCTATATTTAGATTCATGACAATACCAAGTTTATGCTAGATATGTTGTAATCCTTACTTGTAAGTTAGATCCAATATGTGTGTTATGCAAATTTGTAGTGTTTCTTCCCTTTTATGTGTTAGACTAATTGCTAGTCTAATATATATATATATATATATATACACACACACACACACACACACACACACACACACACCATGATAAGCGAACGAACAATGTGGGGACGATGGGGGTAATATTGAATATACACATATTGAGAATTGGCATGTAATGGCCTTAAAAGGCATACAATTAATTTGAGGCAATAATTGGTATAATTTGTATACCTGAAATACATGGACATAATTTAGGTGACAATTATGGCATAAGTATATTTGGAATTTATTGAAAAATTTGAATAGGGATATTAATCCACTTTGGGGTTAAATAAAGATGTGTAATAATAAACCGCCTAAAACACGAGGTTAGACTCTTTTGTGGTGTAAGACTGCCCGGACCCACCTGGCAAATCCAGCAGCCACAAATGGCAGTCTAATGTGAGAGGTCAAATGCATGAATTAAATGCGTAATAGTTATAAAGACACGAGGTTAAGCCCGTTTGCGGTATAAGACTGCCCGGACCCGCCCGGCAAATCCAGCAACCGCAAATGCCAGTCTAATGTGGGAGGTCTTTACAAGGTTACAGTTCTAATGAATTAAGTAACACTTAACCAGATAAACATGTGGTGGGACATGAGGGTTAAGTGGGTGCCTTGGGTGGCATGTGAAATACGATTAGATGAACTTAACCAAGATTGAAACATGTAAGAAGACATGAATAAGAATGGGGTTAAGTGGGGATAACCTTAGAGGGGACCAAGCATATGTGGAAAGCTTGTGTCATACATGGGGGCCCTTATCAGACCAGTAACCCATTAAGTATCTTTGTGGGCTCGACCCAAGTCGAGGACGGGACACGCATACTAGGTTTGATTGTAAGAGGTCAAAACGGGTTAGCGGTAGCAACGCAAGTCCAACGGGGTCATGTGCGTGTGTGGGCCCAGGGTGCTAGGTAAGACGTTGTTGCATCGTGTAGGTATAAGCCGTGCATCTTTGGTGGTATCGGGTTGCCACTTTGGGGAGTGATACACCCCACTGTGGGACCGACACAGGTATCTACGAGTTAGGGAGCCGATCGAATGAGGGTAGTGGGTACAACTAGTGGAGATATGGGCAGACGACACCTATGAAGGCAGCTAGGGGTACACGAAACTACCATTATCATTATTAAGTTCTGTAGGCGGAATCAACTTTTTGGGTGTTTGGTGTGGTGCAATGCAGTAATTATCTTATAGTGATTAGGTGCGCCTTTAAATGTTGTCTTTGTTCATCTTATTTCTTTTGTTTGCTCTGTCATGCCCATTGGTTCATAGTCATTTCCTTATTTTCTAGTTTATGTCTTATCCTAGCTACTTTAATGATTATATTGTTAAAGTTATTGCACTCGCCAGACTTTATGTCTGACCCCCTTTGTTTCCACCTCTTTTCTTCCTTCCCCCCCCCCCCTCCTAGGTGCTCAAGGTGGGACTAATACTAGTGGAGCATGATTTAGGCCGCTTTATCTCTTTCTTTTGGAAGTTGCTTGGATTGCCGAAGTAAAGTTCAACCTATCTTATTTATGGCTATTTTATGTTGGGGTTATGTCTTTTATTTTATGTACTCAGAACTTATTTGTCAAGATGGATAATAAGTGCATTTGGTTTTGTAGTAGGTTTTTGATGTGATGTAACCAAACTATTTCTCCGTTGCAATAAAACTGGTTTTTATTTTCCAAGTACCAATATATTTATCTGTCTTGTTTACTTTTCAGTTTTATACACAATAAACGCTCCACCAAAATTAAGGCATTCCCTTAGTGAGTGACCTTAATGGAGATGGGGTGTCACAATTTATAATTTTAAGAAAGTTTCTAATGTAATAACATTGAATTAAACATTAGAAGAACAAAAAATTGATGCAACCCTTGCACGCTCCATTATGTTATTTTAGTTAACAGCCGAGAAAACTTATCAGTAGTTATATTGAAGTAAGAAGTTAACATTTACCTCAAGCTAATCTTTATAACACATATATTACTTGTACTATGGTTACTACTAATGCTTATAATAGATTAAGCTAGATTAATTACTTCATTTGAAAAAAGCCTCATTTGTATATATTTATCACTTTGGAGCAATATAGCTTCACATTATAGCCAATGAAGACCCATTTACAATTTTGTTACAAACAACAAGTTTTATACGTAGGTTTCATAGATATAGTGATCAAATCAGTTATTAATCAAATGGAAAAGTTAAAAAACAACAAAATCATTGGTAGATATTATTATATGCTAGTCATTTGCAACTATAATAATTAGTTATGATTTCTATTTACGATGCCATAAAGGAAAAGTACAATTTTGTAAAACAAATAACATAGAAGAATTAAATTTTGGGGATTATTAAAGGGACTCCATTTTTGGTTGGGGGGGGACAATTTTAAGGGGACTCCACCTTAATTTTTATTTGTTTTTGGAAAATTAAAAAAATATGGACAAAAGTAACCCTGCCTCGTCACCTATAGAACGTTCATTAAACTCTATCGTTCTAAATTCATTACAGTTTGATCAAAACACACTGCGGAAGGTGGTTAAAAAAATGGAAAACCGAAACCTACTTTCTTGTGTCACCATTATATTATCATTTTCTATTTTTAATTTCGATATATCATTGAAATTTGTAACGTGCTAGATTTTTGGACGTTAATTACAAATATTTAAATCTGTTTTAAATATTGATTTGACAATATTAATGGATTTTATATCGAATTTATTCAATAAAATAGAATTTGAACGTTTAAATATATAATATAATTAAAATGAGCTCGAAATGACACGGTAGTTCGCAATATTGAGTTTCAAACTTCGATTGAATATACAGAATCCGATATAAGTCAGAATTCTATGAAACAAGAAACGTTCGAATCCATTTGATTATAATTTTCTCATAAAAGAGAAATATCAGAATTTCAGCCTATATATGGTAAGTTATGCCCAATTCAAATATCTAAATAGTCGTTATGGAATTCGTTAATAAACGATAACATTTATTTAATATAATATAACGGTTTTTATATAATTCGAAAATCGTTTTAACCTGATTTCCGAATATTGAGTTTTAAAATCTATATTTGTTGAATCTGAAGCTGCATAGGATTTCATTTGAGATATACGGTAATAATTTATTATTTACCATTTTTCTTAATTTAAATATATTTTATCGATATTATATAAGCCTTAGAAATGATTATTTTTCAAATGACATCCGTCTTCAATGAAACAAGTTTTATTGGAATGCATATAATTTATTATTATTAGATTTTCAGTTTGGAGCCAAAACGGAGTTGTTTTGTCGGCAGACGAAATTTAAATGTGAACTGATGAATAAAATCAGAAATTAAGATGGCATCTTATCCAAACGAAGTCCATTTTCAACGAAATTAGTATTATTGGGTTTGTACCATCATGACATAATAGTGCGATCATTTTTGTTGAGTTTGGAGTTAGTATAGGTCGGTGTGAATTTAACGTACCGTGCTAAATAACGGTAATTGCATAAAATTAATAAATAAAGAAGAATGTAGATGATGAGCTCGATATAGTACCAGGTAAATTTAGGTGACCAAGTGTATATACATATACATGCAAAATCATGGTTCAGACATATAAAACGAATCGTACCCACTTCTTTTAGCTATGCCAACCTTTTGTATACATGAACTAACGAACGTTATGTATTTAGTTAGTTATTAATAAATTGAAATAAACCTTCCCAAATTTTCCACTGTATTGTTTCTTGCCGCACACACTTTCCTTTTGCCTGTAAATTTAAATATGTCATGCCGACAAAGACATTTTTCGTGATTCACCCATCAGCAACGAATACGATTTTGTTCACATCCAAAAAAGAGGTGTAAACAAAACTTCCATCCCTGATTGGTGGAAATCAGAAGAACTCATATGGACCCCCCTAATTTCCACAAATCAGAAGTGGAAGTTTTGTTGACATCCTTTTTGGTGTCAACAAAATTGCACTCATCAGTATATGAAAAGAAAATTCATGGAGACAGCGTCATCGACATTTCCTTTCAGCAGCAACAGAAAAACAAAGACACGCGCAGACCTACCCTATGATGAAAATCATGTGAGCCAAGGCTTCGTCGCCTATAAATAGGAAGCTACACTTCACGTTACTTATAACCCCATCTTTTGCCTTATTCAGTTCTTCAAACACTGCTCGTTCTTCTCAAAAACAATCCCTTCATTTTCAACATCCCCTCCATAATAATAAAAATAAAAATAAGTATATATATTGTATACATATATTCTAGCCTCGGCACCCCTGAAACGTTATCACGCTACTGCAAAACATGACTGCGGTTGCACTGACCATCGGAAGTGATGTGGGCTGCAGGAATGAGGAAGATGTGATGGGCTGAGAGCGGGCTGTCAGGTCAGACGTAGGTGCCGAGATGGGAGCGAACATGGGATGGTGTAGGTATTGATGAACTGTGAGCGTGCATGGGTGGGTTTCATTTTTGTGCATGGGGATGAATGGAATGAAGCGTAAGGTCATGGAGGGGAGCACGTGAGGTCAGCGTAGCCAAAGTGCAAGCAGAAGTGGATAAATCGGGTTGGGTTAGTCTCCATTTTGCAGCGGCGAGTGAGAAAAAGAATAGCGATGGTGGGAGGCTTTCACGCATGGACAGAAATGTGAGGGGAGTGGAAGTATAGGCAAAGCTTAAAGTTGTGGCATGCGATGGATATGGAAGCAGTGGGGTTTGGTGTACACTGTAGCGGAGGCGGGCTTGTCTGGAGACTGAAGGTGGGAGGTAGCCGCAAGTAGTTGGTTGAATGCAGATGAAACTGTGAAAAAGGGTAAACATGGTAAACATCGTATACATATAAGGTGCCTTATATATTTTATGCCTAATTATATTTGGGTGGCCGATTATATTTATATTAACGAGGGACTTAAGATTTTATTAGGGGTTGATTAATTTAACTTTAAACCGTAATTTAAAATGGGTGTAATATTCTCATATGTTATCAGAATCGGATCAGTCAGTCACGTCGGAACCGTATCGGTGAGCACATCATTATGGAAATTGTTTGGACAAAGCTGGATGCAGTTGTAAAACGAACCGTTTTGACGATAAATGGAAAACCCAGGTGAGTTCAACTCACTCAGTTTATCCGTTTAAATTTTATATAAACTGTGTTTCTATTTTGTGTGCAATGGTTGTTAATGATTGATGCTTTGATGACTGTTTGCGTGGATGCTGAATTTATACTTTTTTTTTAATAATTAAATTAAACATTGTTTAATTTAATAGAATTAGATCGTTATTTTAACGAGTATATTCCAAATGAGTTAACTTACCTTGTTGGTTATGTTTATAATAATATAAACATATAATTGGATGTTGGAATATAGTATGTTGATTGATTGTTGACTATTATTAGCTAATTGTTTATTTTCGATTAATGTGATAATATATTGCAGTATTGAAATTGCGATAACCAATTATGATGCAAGGAAGGATAGTTTGGAGGAATCCAATGGGTTCCTCACTATTTTTGATAATGCTTATGATTATATATTGTTATTGAATGTGAAATGGACTAATATTTCATGGTTTGGTACTTTAGTAGACATTTGCCTCTTTAGTACCATCGAAAAAAATAAATATGTTTGAAAATCAATATTAAATTAATTCAGGATATTTTTAATATTCTGTTCATATACGATTATGAAATATGATTTTGTTTGGACACCGAAATTAATTACTTTTTATGATCATTAAATTATAAGTAAACAATGACCTGAACGAGATTTATTTAAAATGAATTATATTAGTTGATTTATAAAGATTAATTGGAAATGGTTAACAAATTAACCATGCCTTAAGTAGACTAAGTCAACTATTTTTAACTAGAATCAATTATCTATTGAATCGTTAATTATTAAAGTTGACTATTATTTTGATTTCCTTTAAAGGAGAATTTAATATTTTAATGATAGTAGATAATGAAGTAAACAAATTAAATTTCTAATTGGATTGGAATTTGATTACTTCTTAATAATCCAAACAAGGATCTAGGAATTTAAGTCTTTGAGTGGAAGTCTATGAAGTCGTAAGGCCTTATAAGAAATTAAATAAAATATTAAGGATTTAAAAAGGTAAAAATGGATTCTTAGTAAGAAAAATTCTGTTGGTCGAGTTTTATAAAATCCAAACTGGGCAATTATAAAGCCAAATTATAAATGATTGAATATTGTAAATAATTTTAACAGTACAAATGAGTTTAAGATGGGATTTGTAAGATTTGGAAAGTTGAAATGGAGTTGATCGGAGAATATTACGAAGTTCTGGATCTTTATCAAATAAGAGATTTTTCAAAAAGGAATTATACGCTGGAGTGACTTTGTCGAGTTATATAAAAGTAATATTTACTCTCTATTTCTACAAGAATTAATCATTTATTTAAGAATTTATTTACTTATTTATTTAGATTAACGAATAAAAGTATGTTCCCAAGATAGATATTTTTGAAAGTACGGATTATAATTATAATCAATGTTAATTCATAAAGAAGTAGATTCTTTTACTAAATCAAAGTTATATGAGAGTGAAAGTGTTGATATTCGAAGATGTGAACTCTGTCTATTTCGAAGTTGATAATGTTGTTCAGTTAAGGTCTGAGAGGTAATTATACCCGAACTTAATTGACTTCATTATTGGTTGAGGAATGGTCAGGTTCGATAGCGAAGGTTGGATACGTAAAGTAAGTTAATGAGCATTGATGGTATAAAGATTGTATGCAAATTGAAGGATAAAATAGAAATGGAAATGTTTTTTTTCAAATATTGAAAGATTAAAGATTTTATAAATTTAATTAACCGAGGGTTAATTCAAGAGGCCAAATGATGCTAAAGACTGAATTAGTGAATTTATTTTCTTTTATGGATGAATGATTGTTTTATTTGATAGTTACATAACTGACTATCAAAATCTGTCTAACGATTGTTGGATCGGAAAGACCGAGATCGATTTTATATTATAAAACCATTCCGACCAGCAAATACGAAAACGTTGAAGATGCTAATCAAGATGGAGCAATTGAATACCGTGGATCTTCATAAGCGGAAGGATTACTTGTCAAATATCTTATATGTTGCAACACAGAGGTATTCTGACGTGATTCCGTTGTGAGTAGGATTTTGCGGATTTGGAAGGACTACTCGCTATTGATCCTTTGGATGTGGTAGGAGGGTGCCTTCGGTTCATCTGCACCCGGATGACTTATATGGACGAATGTCTGATAGAGTATACCTAATAAATTACGGGTTGAATACCCCAAACGTATTTATGTTTGATAGCAGAGAAATTCGTTTCTCTTAGCTTTATGCCCGCATTATTTTTAGGGAAATCAATTTGTGATTTGGCGGGTTTGACAATGTGGCATTCAATGTTAATGGTGGTGTGCTATTCTAGAAGATAACATAGCCTCAAGCCTCATCAACCATGAAATGACAAAAATCGGGCAGGCAACATGGCTAGGTGGGTCGCACCCAAGCAGGGTGTATTATCACCAATCTAGAGAAATTCGTTATTTGTTCTTCTTTTCGATTATGTATCTCCGTGGATGAGCGGTGGGCCCTTAAAACCGTTAGGTGATAATACATTCGCTAAACTTAAGCTAAATGAGTGGGCGGTCATGTGTGGGCCGGGTTGCAAGACGTTTTTGTTGAACCCCAGTGTATCCCCTCTAGAGTACACTGATCGGAAGGTGGTTCAATACCTTGTCATAGTGGAAATCCAATATCCAATAAGCGCCTATGGTTTTTGATTTTATACTATATATGTAGAGCATGAGATGCAAGCGTTCTGCTACTTGGGTATCTACTTGATTTACATCACTATTATCATATCAGAATAGTATTGGTTTCAAAAATGGTTTGGTTATAGTATGGTAAAAATCGTCCATGTTTATGTGCAGGCTGGTCTTACTATTACCCTTTCTTTCAAAAGGTTTTCAAAGTTAAGCATTATGGATGTTATTTAAACTTAGTGAGTTTTTCTCACGCTGGTTCACTAGACAGATCCGTGGCATTTTGTAATGTCTCGGGTCAGCCCGAGGTATAGGTTTAGGTTATCGGATGCTGTGAAGTTCAGAGACAAGCTGGAGGAGTCCAGACGTATGATATAAAATATTATGCCACTGTGTGTTGTATATGTGGATAGGTTTTTATAACTGTTCGATTTGTTTTGACTATTATATTCTGATGATGTAAGTATATGGTTTTCAAGTTTCTATAAAGTTATTTCTATATTATATTTTCGTCTGCTACGATGTTAGATTCTGATTAGGTGTTGGTTCTTCTTCTTATTCTTCTATTCTAATATTTCTTCCCTATCTTGTCTTATTTTCTAAATTTTTTTCTATTAAAGATTCGTATTTTCATGCATTTGGGTTGGATGTGTGTAATATTAGTCAACTCAAAGTGTACGGATTTACGGGCCTTTACAATTGGTATCCGAGCTATTGGTTGAGTAGTAACCTTGGCTCTGTGGCGTAACTCAGTAGAGATAGAGTTAGTAACACCCTAGATTGAGTTTGAGTGCATATATGAGGGAGCGTATTAGTAGATTTTATATAAAAATGTTTTGCATTGTGTTGATTGATCAGTTCAAGTGTTGGGAAACCATATTGAACTAGAAACTGACACAATATTGTTTTATAAAAGAGTAGATGAAATAATTTATCCCAAATTATATTTTTATAGAAAAAGAAAATAATTTTCTTAAATTCTAGTAATATATGTTGTTTGGTTGTTTGGATTGGTTTGGTTGGAATTCAAACTAACTTAAGAAATGAAATGAAACTAAACTAAATTAATCTGGAAACTGAAAATCGAATGGATAATGGGGGTCAATTGGATGTTAATCGACTGATATTAATGTATGTTAAACCAAAGTAAACGCAGAGCAATAAGTATCGGTTACTTAATTCAAATGATTCATTGTTTATTATTTGGATACCAGATTGGTTGAATAAATTGGAAATAAATTCCAGTGTAATAAATTGGGAATTAAATCAGTTATTGGATAAAACGAAATTATTTAACCTTGGATTTTTACTTGTATTATCAATCGAGTTAAGTACAGATTTTAGAAGGCCATAGGAGTTGATCTGGTTACAGAGATTGGCTGTACAGGTTGGAAGATAAACAGCAGTTAGTTGATTTCTTTGAAATTGGAATTGAGTTGCTCGACAGATAGGTAAACCTTAATATTATAGGTTGATGATTGATTTTACCCCTGAGTTGAGCAACAATTTGGCTTTTTGGTTTTCTTTTGGAGAAGTTGAGGCCCGGGGTGGCAGTTGTATTTGTATCGATCAAGCCGTGCAGAGGAGGCGCTAGCGAAATTTTTCAAAAGTTTTATAACATAGAATATATTTGATGATAAATTCAAAAATCATTATTTTAAGCATAATTGGGTTTGGAGCATTCTTGTTACCATGTAATTTCGGGGACGAAATTCTTTTAAGGGGGGAAGAATGTAACGTCCCAGATTTTTGGATGTTAATTACGAATATTTAAATTTGTTTTAAATATTGATTTGGCAATATTAATGGATTTGGTATTGAATTTATTCAATAAAATGGACTTTGAACGTTTAAATATATAATATAATTAAAACGAGTTCGAAACGACACGACAATTCGCAATATTGAGTTTCGAACTTTAATTGAATATACAGAATCCGATATAAGTCGGAATTTTGTGAAATAAGAAATGGTTTAATCATTTGATTATAATTTTCTCATAAAAGAGAAAAATCAGAATTTCAGCCCATATATGGTAAGTTATGCCCAATTCAAATTTCTATATAGTCGCTATGGAATTCGTTAATAAACGATAACGTTTATTTAATATAATATAATGGTTCTTACATAATTTGAATATCGTTTTAACCCGAATTTCCGAATATTGAGTTTTAAAATCTATATTTGTTGAGTCTGAAGCTGTATAGGATTTCGTTTGAGATATACGATAATAATTTAGCATTTACTGAATTGTTTTGAATTTAATTATATTTTATCGATATTATATAAGCCTCAGAAATGATTATTTTTCAGACGACCTCCGTTTTCAATGAAACAAGTTTACTGGAATGCGTATAATTTATTATTACTAGATTTTCAGTTTGGAGCCAAAACGGAGTTGTTTTGTCGGCAGACGAAATCTAAATGTGAACCGGTAAAAAAATTTGGAAAGTAAGATGACATCTTATGCAAACGAAGTTCATTTTCAACGAAATTAGTTTTATTGGGTTTGTATCGTCATGACATAATAGTGCGATCATTTTAGTTGAGTTTGGATTTAGTATAGGTCGGTGCGAGTTTGACGTACCATGCTAAATAACGATAATTGCATAAAATTAATAAATAAAGAAGAACGTAGATGATGAGCTCGATATAGTATCAGGTAAATTTAGCTGACCAAGTGTATATACATATACATGCAAAATCATGGTTCAGACATATAAAACGAATCGTACCCACTTCTTTTAGTTGTGCCAACCTTTTGTATACATGAACTAACGAACGTTATGTATTTAGTTAGCTATTAATAAATTGAAATAAACCTTCCCAAATTGTCCACTGTATTGTTTCTTGTCGCACACACTTTCCTTTTGCTTGCAAATTTAAATACGCCATGTCGACCAAGACATTTTTCGAGATTCACCCATCAGCAAAAAGCAACTGCTGTCTATATGAAAAGAAAAATCATGGAGACAGCGTCATCGACATTTCCTTTCAGCAACAGCAGACAAACAAAGACACGCGCAGACCTACCCTATGATGAAAATCGTGTGAGCCAAGGCTTAGTCGCCTAAAAGTAAGAAGCTACACTTCACATTACTTATTACCCCATCTTCTGCCTCATTCAGTTCTTCAAACATTGCTCGTTCTTCTCAAAAACAACCCCTTCGTTTTCACCATGCCTTCCTTCCATAATAATAAAAATAGAAGTAAGTATATATATCATGTACATATATTCTAGTCTAGCCACCCCTGAAATGTTATCACGTTACTGCAAAGCACGACTGCTGTTGCACTGACCATCAGAAGTGATGTGGGCTGCGGGAACGAGGAAGATGTGATGGGCTGAGAGCGGGCTGTCAGTTCAGACGCAGGTGTTGAGATGGGAGCGAACGTAGGATGTTGTAGCTATTGATGAACTGTGAGCGTGCATGGGGGGTTTCATTTTTGTGCGTGGGGATGAATGGACTGAAGTGTAAGGTCATGGAGGGAAGCACATGAGGTCAGTGCAGCCGAAGTGAAAGCAGAAGTGGGTAAAGTTAGGTCAGTCTCATTTTGCAGCGGCGAGTGAGAAGAAGAATGGTGATGGTGGGAAGGCTTTCATGCATGGACGGAAATATGAGGGGAGAGGAAGCATAGGGAAAGCTTATAATTGTGGCATGCGATGGCTGTGGTAGCAGTGGGGTTTGGTGTACACTGTAGTGGAGGCGGGCTTGTCTAGAGATTGAAGGTGGGAGGTAGCCGCAAGTAGTTGGTTGAACGCAGATGAAACTGTGAAAAAGGATAAACGCGGTGCGGCTTTTGGAAGCAGGAAAGGGGGTCAGGACATTCAAACGTAAAGAGGAAATTGGGTAAATGTTTTGAATGAAGCCTTTTTAATGAAGTAAAAAGAGTTAGGCATGTTGGGCTGAACAGTAGCCTGTGCAGAAACATTTCAGAAATGCCTAATCGTGGCATCAATCTAGGAAGTGTATTTAGGTTACATATATTATTAGAGATATAAATAGTATTTAATAATACAATAAATGATAAATAAATTACATGGCCAGGGAAAAAGATCTACGATTAGACGAACCAAATTATAATATGCCTAATTTTACTTATAAGGTGCCTAATATATGTTATGCCTAATTATATTTGGGTGGCCGATTATATTTATATTAATGAGGGACTTAAGGTTTTATTAGGGGTTGTGTAACACCCCGCATTTTTAATGAAACTAAAAATGTGGAAATATGTATATATATTATGTACAAAGATATATTTAAGAGAAAAAATAAATATTGCAACAAAACATGAAAAAGAGGAATGAGAAAAGAATAATGTTTAGCATTGTTCTAAGGTTTTTAAACAGAAGACTTAGTGGCTCATTTGGTTAGAACACGTGACTTGTATACAAGAGGTTCTGAGTTCAATCCCCGCCAGCGCCATATTTTTGTTTTAGGGTAATGGCTAAAAAGTGGCTTAGTGTGAACGCAGTTCAATTAAAAAAAGGGTATAGTGTGAAAAAGGTTAATTGGAAAGATAGTTAAAAAGATAAATAAATAAATAAATAAATAACATGTGAGTATCAACTCCCCTGCTGCTGCGCATCATGTTGCACACATGGCGCATTTTTATTTTTTAATGACGATTTTTGAGTTTTAGGGCTGACGTGGTGTCTTCTGATTGGCTGGATGACGTGTCTTTGAGCTGTGTGGTTCTGATGATCTCATAGTTAATCTAAAGGCTCTAACTAAGCTAATACATCTATATAAGCACATCTATTCTAACTCTAATCTAAACTAAATTCATTCATAAGCCTCCATGTTGTTGCATCCAAAACTAAACTAGTTTCTCTTCTTCAACGAATCAAAGCATAGGAATTGTGAAAAAGGGGAACGATTCTAGAACAACAACAAACGCTTAATTCAGATCTATATTCTTTCTTCTTCTACCACTGTGAGTATAGTTACTCTCACAAGATAATTAATTAAAAATAATGGTGATAAGTGTGAATTGAAATGTATGACTATGCTTGTATCATATGCTATTAGATCTATTATGTGGAGATATATCGGTTCTGTTATCATATGTTATTGGATCTATTTTGTAGATTCATATGCGTAATTAAATCTACTTTATTCTATGCTATGCAAGTTCATGTTAATTAGATCCATTCTATTCTATGCAGATTTATGTTAATTAGACCTATGCAAGTTTATGTTAATTATATCTATGCAAGTTTATGTTAATTAGATCTATGCAAGTTTATGTTGATTAGATCTATTCTATTCTATGCAAGTTTATGTTAATTAGATCTATGCAAGTTTATGTTAATTAGATCTATGCAAGTTTATCTTGATTAGATCTATCTTATTCTATGCAAATTTATGTTAATTAGATCTATGCAAGTTTATGTTAATTAGATCTATGCAAGTGTATGTTGATTAGATCTATTCTATTCTATGCAAGTTTATGTTAATTAGATCTATGCAAGTTTATGTTAATTAGATCTATGCAAGTATATATTGATTAGATCTGTCCTATTCTATGCAAGTTTATGTTAATTAGATATATGCAAGTTTATGTTGATTAGATCTATGCAAGTTTATGCTGATTAGATCTATTTTATTCTATGCAAGTTTATGTTAATTAGATCTATCCTATTCTATGCAACCTTATGTTATTTAGATCTATGCAAGTTTATGTTAATTAGATCTATGCCAGTTTATGTTAATTAGATCTATGCAAGTTTATGTTAATTAGATCTATCCTATTATATGCAAGCTTATGTTATTTAGATCTATGCAAGTTTGTGTTAATTAGATCTATGCAAGTTTATGTTGATTAGATCTATCCTATTCTACGCAAGTTTATGTTGATTAGATCTATCATATTCTATGCAAGTTTATGTTAATTAGATCTATGCAAGTTTATGTTGATTAGATCTATCGTATTCTATGCAAGTTCGTATTCCATATGATTATTGGATCTATATTATATGTGGATGATGTCTCTTTCCCTCTTCTTTTCCTTTTACTTATGAGTTAGGCTAACGACGAGCCTAACATATTATGTGAATTATACGTATGAATGACGTAGGAACGTTGGGGAAAAGTTTGGGGAAAACATTGAATACTATGTAATTGACATAAATTGGTTTTTAATCATGTAATTAACATGTACATAAATTGGCATAATTTATGTATATGGAATTATGGACATAATTAGAATGAGAATTATGAACATAGCCTATAATGGGAATTATGGACAAATCGGAATATGGATATTAATTCAAATTGGGTTTTGAATAATGAATGAGATAATGAACGCCTAAGACACGAGGTTAGACTTGGTTTGCGGTATAAGCATGCTCGGACCCGCCCGGCACATCCAGCAACCGCAAACGGCAGTCTAATATGAGAGGTCAAAGGCATAAACTAGATACGTAATAAGGCAAAGACACGAGGTTAGATTCATATTGCGGTATAAGCCTACCCGGACCCGCCCGGCAAATCCAGCAACCGCAAAACGGAATCTAATGTGGGAGGTCTTGCAAGATAACGGTTATAATGAATTAAATGACACTTAACCAAGATAAGACATGTAGTGGGGCATGCGATTAAGTGGGTAACATGGGTGACATGTGAAATATAATTAGAAGCACTTAACCAAGTTGAAACATCTAACAAGACATGAATAAGAAGGGGTTAAGTGGGAAATCCTAGTGGGGACCAAGCATAGACGGGAAGCTTGTGTCAAGTGTGGGGACCCTTTTCAACCAGCAACCCATTTAGTATCTATGTGAGTTCGAACTAGGTCGAGGACGGGACACGCTTACTGGGATTGATTGTAAGAGGTCAAACGGGTTAGCGGTTGTAACGCAAGTCCAACAGAGTCATGTGCATGCATGGGTCTGGGCTGGTAGGTAAGACGTTGTTGCATTGTGTAGGTATAAGTCGTGCATCCTTTGTGATATCGGGTTGCCACTTTAGGGAGTGATACACCCTACTGTGGGACCAGCACGAGTATCTATTAGTTAGGGAGTCGGTCAATGGGAAGGGTAGTGGGTTCAACTAGTGGAGATAGGAGCAGGCGGCACCTATGACAGCAACTAGGGGTACACGAAACTACCATTATCATTATGATTAGTAAGAGGGATCAACTTTTTGTATAACTAGTATTGGTGTGGTGTAGGAATTATCTTATAGTGATTAGAAGCGCAATCAACGTTTATCTTGTCCATCTTGCTTACCTTGTCATACTTGTTTATGTTACAGTCATTTATTATATCTAGTTTATGTTCTTATCTTGTTACTTTAATGATTATATTCGTAAAGTCACGGGACTCGCCAGACTTTATGTCTGACCTCGTTTGTTTCGCCTCTTTTCTTTCCTTTTCCCCCTCCAGGTTATCAGGGTGGGACTAGTGGAGCTTGACTTGGATCTCTTTCTCTCTCTTTTGGAAGTGCTTGGAGTTGCTGAAAGTAAGTTCAGCTGTATCTTCTTTTTTATTATGGCTATTTGTAATAGGATTATGCTTTTGGTTTTCATGTAATAATTTGACTAAGATGGATATTTGAGTACTTGGTTTTACAAGTTGGTTTTGATGTTGTAACCAAACTATGTTCCGTTTTCGCTGCAATGAAGTTATTTTAAATTTTGAAGTACCATTTTTATATATCTTTCTTGTGATGTACTGTTCTATGCACTTATAATGCTCCATGAAAGTTGATGCATTCCCTTCGTGAGTGACATTAATGGATGTGGGGTGTTACACGTGATATCAAAGCTGAAGGTTACCAGAACAGATAAAAGATTTTGAAAACCATTTTCAAAATCATCTTTATGAAGAAGTATTTTCAAAAACATGTTTTAAAGAGAGCATTTTTCAAGAGAAATGTTTATTATGGAAAAACATAATCCCCAAAAGCCATATATCTTTCTTTCGATTCTTTGTTTCGAATCTCTTCCTCTTTCCCTTTTGAATCTCTTCCTCTGCGTATGGATGCTTTTTCTAAGATATGTAAGGATTTCCGTGCGATGAGCGAAAAACCACTTCATGGGACTGAAAATTTGTCGAGGCTAGAAGTTGGCTCAAGGAAGTGGAGGAGTTGTTGGTATCTTTGAGACAGACGATGGGAGGAATGTTCAGCTAGCTGCTTGGTTAATGAAGGATGAGGCTTTATTTTGGTGGGAGGTCACGAATGGAGAATGTGCAGGGGAGACATGAATAGGACATAGGATAAGAAAGTGGATACAAAGAAGGCACAACAACAACAAAAGAAAGGAGGAAAGGATAAAAAGGGCCAAGAGAAAAGGAAGTACCACAATTGTGAAATACCTGACCACTTAAAGAAAGACATTAGAAAGAAGAAAAAGACTGACTGTTACCATTGCGGTGAGGCAGGACATATGACTTAAGATTGCCTGAAGAGGCAAGGGCAAGGGCAAGGACAAAGGGCATGATCTTCTGGAGGGCAGGTTGTGTTCTCGTGATCAGTGTATCGGAAAGAGATAGGACGTTTTGGTTGAAGATTTGATTTCTTTTTCCTATGACTCTTTTCGACTCTTGTGCTTCGCATTCGTTTATATCTGCTTCATTAGTTAAAAAACTGCACCTAAAATACTAGTCTATTTACGGATCCCATTGTAGTCTCAAATCCAATTGGTGGTTCGACTCATTTATCTATGTTTTGTCAGCATTTGAGAGTGTCTATCTTAGGCGTTGGGTTTGAATGCAACGCCTACGTTGTTGGTTTCATGGGCTATGGCTTGATTCTAGGGATGGATTGGCTAGCCAGGTATGGTGCCATCCTAGATTGTGAAAAGAGGGTAGTTAGACTGTTGACTCGTTGGGGAAAGACCCTTGATATTTATTGTGACCCAAGAGGTTCGGTGATGCTTAGCTAACTAGAATCACTTGACGCATCCATCGATGATGTGAAATCTGTTCATGTAGTCCGTGAGTATGATGACGCCTTTGATGAGGTTCGGGGTTTACCCCCGAGGCACGAGATAAACTTCCGTATATACCTAGTAGATAATGCAAAGCCAGTTGCATTGCCAATGCGCCACATGGCTCCGGGAGAGAGGAGGGAACTCATTAAGTAAGTAGGGGAGCTACTTGAGAAAGGGTTCATAAGAAGAGGTATTTCGAAATGGAGTGCTCCAGTTGTTTTTGCTACAAAGGCGGACGGTTCACTTAGATTGTGTGTGGACTATAGGGAGCTAAATAAACTCAAAAAGAAAAATAGACACCTATTACCAAGGGTAGATGATTTGTTCGATCAGTTGGTTGGCGCTTCGGTTTTCTCGCAGTTGGACTTAGCTACAGGATTTCATCAGTTGAGGGTAGCTAAGGAGAGTATAGATAAGAATGCTTTTAGGACTCACGGCGGTTTCTTCGAATGGCTCGTCAGGCCTTTTTTGTTTGACGAATGCACCCGCATATTTTGTAGACTTGATGAGTAGGGTGTGTACTGAGTTTCTAAACAAGTTCGTAGTAGTCTTTGTGGATGACATTTTGATATTCTCTAGAAGCGAGGAAGAACATGCCCTACATCTTAGGGAAGTCTTAGAGACCCTTGAGCACATCTACTCAAGGCTAAGTTCTCCAAATGCCATTTTTGGGGGAAGGAAGTGAGGTTCTTAGGACACATGGTCTCTAAGGAGGGGATAACAGTGGATCCCGCGAAGGTAGTGGCAATCGAAGATTGGAAGGTTCCTAGAAACGCAACGGAAGTAAGAAGTTTTCTAGGGTTGGCGGGCTATTATAGGAAGTTAATTAAAGACTTTGCGTTTCACGAGACGAGAGCTTGAGAAAGATAATTCTTGAAGATGACACAGGGCCGGCAAAAGTCATATGCTGATAAGAGAACGGCCGATCTTGAGTTCATTGTTGGGGACATGGTTTTTATTATCATCGTTGAGGAATGCAGTTCGATTTGGATCTGTAGGGAAGTTGGCACCGAGGTTCGTAGGGCCATTCCCCATTACAGAGAGGATTGGTTAGATGGCGTACAGAGTGAAGTTGCCGTAGAAGCTTAATGGTGTTCATGACGTATTTCACGTGTCGCATTTGCGGAAGTGTTTACATGAGACCACGGAAGTAGTGGAGCCGAGCATGCTTAGAGAGGTGGAAGTAGAGCGAGATTCCATGCTTAGACGAGCTCCTACATGCATCCTTGGATCGGAGGTCAAGAAGTTACGCAACTGAGAGATCAAGTTGGTTAAAGTCCAATGGGGAGATGATCAAGGGAACGCGACTTGGGAGACAGAAGACAAGATGCGTGCATCGTACCCTTTCCTTTTTGAGGGTATGTTCTTAACTTCTCCTTTTTCTACCGCTTTGTTTATACTTGTTCTATCGTTTAGTATATCCTCTCGATTAAATATTCGATCTTTAGGTAGGAAAATCCAATAGTTGTAAACATGTGTTTGAGACATGTTATGTTTGGTAAATGCAAGTAGATGCAAGTGTTTGCTAGTGGTTGCTCGTGGATGCATTTACACACACATTAGGCACTAGATCGGCTCAATCACTTTCATATTGCATATGAATGAGTGTGCATTTTTAAATTAACGGATGTATATTGAATGCGTTATCATATGGATGTTGCATTTGAATGAACGGTTGTGCACTCATAAAGAGATGATATGTATCATTAGGATTCCTTTGCATCCATGTTGGACTCATGGCACTGACATAATTTGCATTGAGGAGGTCAACTGAATCAGTTGGCTGTCTGATCTTTGCATTAGATAAGGAACATACACACACACCTTTGCATATGTACATATATCATTAGAAATCTTTTAAGGACAATGGATGCTTGTGGATGATGGATGAGTAGATGGATGGTAGGATATATTCTTCTTACCTTGAAGATTTCGGTGACGAAATCCTTTGAGTAGGAGAGAATGCAACACCCCACATTTTTAATGAAATTAAAAATGTGGAAATATATATTATATACATAGATATATTTAAGAGAAAAATTAAACATTGCAACAAAATATGAAAAAGAGGAATGAGAAAAGAATAATGTTTAGCATTGTTCTAAGGTTTTTAAACAAAAGACTTAGTGGCTTATTTGGTTAGAACATGTGACTTGTATACAAGAGGTTCTGAGTTCAATCTCCGCCAGCGCCATATTTTTGTTCTAGGAGAATGGCTAAAAAATGGTTTAGTGTGAACGCAGTTCAATTAAAGAAAGAGGTTTAGTGTGAAAAGGTTAATTGGAAAGATAGTTAAAAAGAAACAAATAATATATATATATATATATATATATATATATATATATGACATGTGGGTGTCAACACCCCTGTTGCTGCGCATCATGTTGCACACAAGGTGCATTTTTATTTGTTAATGACGATTTTTGAGTTTTAGGGCTGACGTGGCCTTTTCTGATTGGCTGGATGACGTGTCTTTGAGTTGTGTGGTTCTGATGATCTCCTAGTTAATCTAAAGGCTCTAACTAAGCTAATACATCTATATAAGCACATCTAATCTAACCCAAATCTAAACTAAATTCATTCATAAACCTCCATGCTGCTGCATCCAAACTAAAGTAGTTTCTCTTCTTCAACGAATCAAAGCATATGAATTGTGGAAAAGGGGAACGATTCTAGAACAACAACAAATGCTTGATTCAGATCTATATTCTTTCTTCTTCAACCACTGTGAGTACCGTTACTTTCACAAGATAATTAATTAAAAATAATGGTGATAAGTGTGAATTAGACTATATGACGATGTCTGTACCATATGCTATTAGATATATTATATTGAGATATGCCAGTTCTGTTATCATATATTATTGGATCTATTTTGTAGATTCACATGCGTAATTAAATATACTCTATTCTATGCTATGCAAGTTCACGTTAATTAGATCCATTCTATTCTATGCAAGTTTATGTTAATTAGACCTACGCAAGTTTATGTTAATTAGATCTATGCAAGTTTATGTTGATTAGATCTATTCTATTCTATGCAAGTTTATGCTAATTAGACCTATGCAAGTTTATGTTAATTAGATCTATGCAAGTTTATGTTGATTAGATCTATCTTATTCTATGCAAGTTTATGTTAATTAGATCTATGCAAGTTTATGTTAATTAGATCTATGCAAGTTTATGTTAATTAGATTTGTTCTATTCTATGCAAGTTTATGTTAATTAGATCTATGCAAGTTTATGTTAATTAGATCTATGCAAGTATACATTGATTAGATATATCCTATTCTATGCAAGTTTATGTTAATTAGATCTATGCAAGTTTATGTTGATTAGATCTATGCAAGTTTATGTTGATTAGATCTATTCTATTCTATGCAAGTTTATGTTAATTAGATCTATGCAAGTTTATGTTAATTAGATCTGTGCAAGTTTATGTTAATTAGATCTATGCAAGTTTATGTTTATTAGATCTATCCTATTCTATGCAAGTTTATGTTAATTAGACCTATGCAAGTTAATGTTAATTAGATCTGTGCAAGTTTCTATTGATTAGATCTATTCTATTCTATGCAAGTTTATGTTAATTAGATCTATGCAACTTTATGTTAATTAGATCTATGCAAGTTTATGTTAATTAGATCTATGCAAGTTTATGTTAATTAGATCTATGCAAGTTTATGTTGATTAGATCTATTCTATTCTATGCAAGTTTATGTTAATTAGATCTGTGCAAGTTTATGTTAATTAGATCTATGCAAGTTTATGTTGATTAGATCTATCCTATTCTATGCAAGTTTATGTTAATTAGATCTATGCAAGTTTATGTTAATTAGATCTATGCAAGTTTATGTTAATTAGATCTATCCTATTCTATGCAAGTTTATGTTAATTAGATCTATGCAAGTTTATGTTAATTAGATCTATGCAAGTTTATGTTGATTAAATCTATCATATTCTATGCAAGTTTATGTTAGTTAGATCTATGCAAGTTTATGTTGATTAAATCTATCATATTCTATGCAAGTTCATATTTCATATGATTATTGGATCTATATTATGTGTGGATGATGTCTCTTTCCCTCTTCTTTTTCTTTTTTCTTATGAGTTAGGCTAACGACGAGCCTAACATATTATGTGAATTATACATACGAATGACGTAGGAACGTTGGAGAAAAGTTTGAGAAAAACATTGAATATTATGTAATTGGCATAAATTGGTTTGTAATCATGTAATTAACTTGGGGCATAAATTGGTATAATTTATGTACATGGAATTATGGACATAATTAGAATGAGAATTATGAACATAGCCTAAATTAGGAATTATGGACAAATTGGAATATGGATATTAATTCAAATTGGGTTTTGAATAATAGAATGAGATAATGAATGCCTAAGACACGAGGTTAGACTTGGTTTGCGTTATAAGCCTGCCTGGACCCACCCGGCACATCCAACAACCGCAAATGATAGTATAATGTGAGAGGTCAAAGGCACAAACTAAATTCGTAATAAAGCAAAGACACGAGGTTAGATTCGGATTGCGGTATAAGCCTACCCGGACCCTCCCGGCAAATCCAGTAACCGCAAAATGGAATCTAATGTGGGAGGTCTTGCAAGATTACAGTTATAATGAATTAAATAACAGTTAACCAAGATAAGACATGTAGTGGGACATGGGGTTAAGTGGGTGACATGGGTGACATGTGAAATATAATTAGAAACACTTAACCAAGTTGAAACATGTAAGAAGACATAAATAAGAAGGGGTTAATTGGGAAATCCTAGTGGGGACCAAGCATAGACGAGAAGCTTGTGTCAAGTGTGGGATCCATTTTCAACCAGTAACCCATTTAGTATCTATGTGAGCTCGAACTAGGTCGAGAACGGGACACACTTACTGGGATTGATTGCAAGAGGTCAACTGGGTCAGCGGTGACAACGCAAGTCCAACGGAGTCATGTGTGTGCATGGGTCCGGGCTGGTATGTAAGACGTTGTTGCATCGTGTAGGTATAAGTCGTGCATCCTTAGTGGTAGCGGGTTGCCACTTTAGAGAGTAATACACCCTACTGTGGGACCAGCACGAGTATCTATGAGTTAGGAAGCCGATCGAATGAGGAGGGTAGTGGGTACAACTAGTGGAGATAGGAGCAGGAGACACCTATGACAACAACTAGGGGTACACGAAAATACCATTATTATTATCATTATAATTAGTAAAAGGGATCAACTTTCTGTATAACTAGTATTGGTGCGGTGTAGGAATTATCTTATAGTGATTAGAAGCGCAATTAACGTTTATCTTGTCCACCTTGCTTACCTTGTCATACTTGTTTATGTTACAGTCATTTCTTATATCCAGTTTATGTTCTTATCATGTTACTTTAGAGCTCGTTTGTTTCGCCTCTTTTCTTTCCTTTCTCCCCCTCCAGGTTCTCAGGGTCGGACTAGTGGAGCTTGACTTGGATCTCTTTCTCTCTCTTTTGGAAGTGCTTGGAGTTGCTGAAAGTAATGTTCAGCTTTATCTTCTTTTTTATTATGGCTATTTGTAATGGGATTATGCTTTTGGTTTTCATGTAATAATTTGACCAAGATAGATATTTGTGTACTTGGTTTTACAAGTTGGTTTTGATGTTGTAACCAAACTATGTTCCGTTTTCGCTGCAATGAAGTTATTTTAAATTTTGAAGTACCATTTTTATATATCTGCCCTGTGATGCTCTGTTCTGTACGCTTATAATGCTCCATGAAAGTTGATGCATTCCCTTTGTGAGTGACATTAATGAACGTGGGGTGTTATAGGTTGATTAATTTAACTTTAAACCGTAATTTAAAATCTCATATGCTACCAGAATCGGATCAGTCAATCTCGTCGGAACCGTATGGCGTGCACATCATTATGGAATTCGTTTGGATAATGTTGGACGCAATTGTAAAATTAATCGTTTTGACGATAAATGGAAAACCCAGGTGAGTTCAACTCACTCAGCTTATCCCGTTTATATTTTATACAAATTGGGTTTTTATTTTGTGTGCAATGGTTGCTAATGATTGATGTTTTGATGACTGTTTGCATGGAAGCTGAATTTATATATTTTTATTTAATGATTAAATTAAACATTGTTTAATTTAATCGAATTAGATCGTTATTTTAACGATTATATTCCAAATGAGGTAACTTACATTGTTGGTTACGTTTATAATAATATAAACGTATAATTGGATGCTGGAATACAGTATGTTGATTGATTGTTGACTATTATTAGCTAACTGTTTATTTTTGATTAATGTGATAATATATTGTAGTATTGAAATTGAGATAACCGATTGTGATGCAAGGAAAGATAGGTTGGAGGAATCCAACGGGATTCCTCACTATTTTTGATAATGCTTATGATTATATATTGTTATTGAATGTGAAATGGGCTGATATTTCATGGTTCGGTACTTTAGTGGATATTTGCCTCTTTAGTACCTTCGACAAAAATAAATATGTTTGAAAATCGATACTAAATCAATTTAGGATAATTTTAATATTCTATTCATATACTATTTTCAAATATGATTTTGTTTGGACACCGAAATTAATTACTTTTTATGATCATTAAATTATAAGTAAACAATGACCTGAACGGGATTTATTTAAAATGAATTATATTAGTTGATTTATAAAGATTAATTGAAAATGGTTAACAAATTAACCTTGCCTTGAGTAGACTAAGTCAACTATTTTTAACTAGAATCAATTATCTATTTGAATCGTTAATTATTAAACTTGATTATTATTTTGATTTCCTTTAAAGGAGAATTTACTATTTTAATGATAGTAGATAATGAAGTAAACAAATTAAATTTCTAATAAGATTGGAATTTGATACTTCTTAATAATCAAAACGAGGATCTGGGAATTTAACTCTTAGAGTGGAAGTGCATGAAGTTGTAAGGCCTTATGAGAAATTAAATAAAATATTAAGGATTTAAAATGGTTAAAATGGATTCTTAGTAAGAAATTCTGTTGGTCGAGTTTGTGTGAAATCCAAACTAGGCAAATATAAAGCCAAATTATAAATGATTGAATATTGTAAATGATTTTAATAGTTCAAATGAGTTTAAGATTGGATTTGTAAGATTTGGAAAGTTGAAATGGAGTTGATCGGAGAATATTCCGAAGTTCAGGATCTTTATCAAATAAGAGATTTTTCGAAAAAGAATTATACATTGGAGTGACTTTGTCGAGTTATATGAAAGTAATATTTACTCTCTATTTTTATAAGAATTAATCATTTATTTAAGAATTTATTTATTTAAATTAACGAATAAAAGTATGTTCCCAAGATAAATATTTTTAAAAGTACGGATTATAATTATAATCAATGTTATTTTGCAAAGAAGTAGATTCTTTTACTGAATCCAAGTATTACGAGAGTGAATGTGTTGATATTCGAAGGTGTGAACTCTGTCTATTTCAAAGTTGATAATGTTGTTTAGTTAAGGTCTAAGAGGTAATTATACCCCAACTTGATTGACTTCATTGTTGGCTAAGGAATGGTCAGGTTCGATAGCGAAGGTTGGATACGTGAAGTAAGTTAATGAGCATTGATGGTATAAAGATTGTATTTAAATTGAAGGATAAAATAGAAATGGAAATGTTTTTTTTTCAAATATTGACAGATTAAAGATTTTAGAAATTTAATTAACTGAGGGTTAATTCAAGAGGCCAAATGATGCTAAAGAATGAATTAGTGAATTTATTTTCTTTTATGGATGAATGATTGTTTTATTTGATAGTTAAATAACTGACTATCAAAATCTGGCCAACGATTGTTGGATCGGAAAGATCAAGATCGAATTTATGTTCTAAAACCTTCCGACCAGCAAATACGAAAACGTTGAAGCTGCTAATCAAGATGGAGCAATTGAAGACCGTGGATCTTCATAAGCGGAAGGATTACTTGTCAAATATCCTCTCTGTTGCAACACAGAGGTATTCTGACGTGATTCGGTCGTGAGTAGGATTTTGCAGATTTGCAAGGACTACTTGCAACTGATCCTTTGGATGTGGTAGGAGGGTGCCTTCGGTTCATCCTGTTCCTGGATGACTTGTATGGACGAATGTCTAACAGAGTATACCTAATAGAGTACTGGTTGATTACCCCAAATATATTTATGTTTGGTAGCGGAGAAATTCGTTTCTCTTAGCTTTATGCCCGTATTATTTTTGGGGAAATCAATTTGTGATTTGGCGGGTTTGACAATGTGACATTCAAAGTTAATGTGGTGTACTATTCTAGAAGATAACATAGCCTCAAGCCTCATCAACCGGGAAATGACAAAAAATTGGGCAGGCAGCATGGCTAGGTGGGTCACACCCAAACAGGGTGTATTATCACCAATCTAGAGAAATTCCTTATTTGTTCTTCTTTTCGATTATGTATCTCCGCGGATGAACAATGGGCCCTTAAAACCGTTGGGTGATAATACATTCGCTACACTCAAGCTAAATGAGTGGGCGGTCATGTGTGAGCCGGGTTGCAAGACGTTCTTGTTGAACCCCAGTGTATCCCCTCTAGAGTACACTGATCGGAAGGTGGTTCCATACTTGTCATAGTGGAAATCCAATCTTCAATAATCGCCTACGGTTTTTGATTTTATACTATATATGTAAAGCGTGAGATGCAAGCATTCTGCTACTTGGCTATTTACTTGATTTACATCACTATTATAATATTAGAATTGTATTGATTTCAAAAATGGTTTGGTTATAGTAAGGTAAAAACCGTCCGTGTTTATGTATGGGCTGGTCTTACTATTACTCTTTTTTTCAAAAGATTTTCAAAGTTAAGCAATATGGATGTTATTTAAACTTAGTGAGTTTTTCTCACGCTGGTTCACCAGACTGATCCGTGGCATTTTGTAATGTCTCGGGTCAGCCCGAGGTATAGGTTCAGGTTATCGGATGTTGTGAAGTTCAGAGACAAGCTGGATGAGTCCTAACGTATGAGATAAAATATTATTCTGCTGTGTGTTGTATATGTGGACAGGTTGTTATAACTGTTTGGATTTGTTTTGACTGCTGTACTCTGATTATGTAAGTATGGTTTTCAAGTTTTAATAAAGTTATTTTTGTATTATATTTTCTTCCACTACGATTTGAGATTCTGATTAGGTGTTGGTTCTTCTTCTTATTCTTCTATTCTAATATTTCTTCCTTATCTTCTCTTATCCTATAATTTTCTTTCTATTAAGTATTTGTATTTTCGTGCATTTGGGTTGGACGTGTGTAATATTAGTCAACTCAAAGTGCACAGATTTATGGGCCTTTACAAAATTATTATTGCACATTAATAAGATATGGTTTAGGGTTTAAGTTCTATATTAAAGAAAACTAGGAGGGTAGTATTGAAATTTTTATTAATATGTTTAAGGGGGTGGGGGGTAATTTATTTTATCCTCCCATGACAATCGCAGAATTAATTGAAAATTTAACCTTCCCTTAACCAATATTGAAGTCCCTTTAACAATCCCTTAAATTTCTACTATGCTCAATGACATTAGCATGGACTGAACATAAATATAAGGTTACTTTTAGAATGCACGGATTATTCGCAAAGTTGGTCATAAGTGTCTCTTAAATCTTTTTATAATAAGTCCAAATACATGATAAAATATCAATAAGAAAAGATAATATGAAAAGTCCTAGTAACTTTGGTTCAATTCGGAATAACATTTATTATGAAGCACGAGTAATTCTGGAACTTTGAAAAAGCTTGACCTTTAAGTATATGTGAGTATGTACATATGTCCTTTATTATGGTTAGAATAGATTTTTTTTTTTTGAATTTGTTTAGAGGGAAACCGACCGGAGCCTTAAAAACCCCCTAGTGCACCTAGCTCGGTCTGTGGGTACCACATAAGTGGCTCATAGCGTATGCACATGGTAAACCCTTAGCATGCTATTCCGGGTTTCGAACTCGCTTCGTTGGAACCTCGACACGAGTCCTTATCCATAGGGTTAGAATAGAATTCTTTTTTAGCTTATTTGTTCAAAATGTAACATATGCCATTTATGGATAATCCAAAATTAACAGCATAATGAGTGACAATAAAATGTTACCTCTCGAACACCTTTGAATTAAAATATGTGTGAACCTTATACTCGACTACCTAAGTATTTTCTTCTTTTTCTAAGTTTCTATAGATCAAATGTTGGTGAATTTTCAAATAATTACATCCACTACATGCTTAATCTAGTCCATATAAATGCAGTGTTATTATGTATTATGTGGCGCTTGATATAAAGCAGACATATTATTCACGTTTCATAACAATACAGAAGTATATTATTAACTCCGTAAATCATATTCTAACCTCAATACAGCCTCCTTATCAAATGCATAGTTCAGTCTGAAACTACATCAGTTTGTGAGTAGTCTACCTTACTTATGATATGTAAATGACATGTTTGGATTGCACATGCTAATAACAAATGATACCTAAGTGCAGTGAATTTAAGGGTTTGTAGTAAATATTGTTAAGGTAGACGCATCTTGTTTAAGCCAAATCTTGGAGTGGTAAATCATATGGCAAGCACAATAGACTTACAAATATACATATTGAATAAGTAAACATAATATGCAACATAAATTGGATCTCAAAATTCTATAAATGAAAAAATATATTTGTAATAACCCAAACGTTAAATGTAGTTATTATATATCACAAATTGAAAACCCATGAAATGATGATTCACCCTAAAGTTTTGAGTATTGACTATGGAAAATAGAAGGTAAAACTGACTAAAACAGACTTACATAACAAATAACCAGCATCCTGAAATTACTAAAAAATATGTTCATAACTCAATTTTTATCTTCAATCAAAGAATCAACACCTTAATCTTGATTGACTGATATTCTCCACCCTTGAACCAACATTAATTATTTCAAGAATAAACAAATTAGTGCTTTTAAGAAAATAAATAAATTAACATACATATTTGTGAATGGTGCCTAATAGGAAAATTGTTTTTCAAAACAAATCTACGTCAGCAGATATAATACAATTGTAGCTGCACTAAAAAACTAACAAGTAGAAGTCAATTATACATGAATGTGTGCGCATAAAGTTAAGTATTTAGACAGAAAATCATAGCTGTAGGAAGAAGAAGTGTTTACAGTGGGAGAAGAACTGACAACTTTGAAGAAAACCTATAGACACTTCATTATGGATGTCACGTTAAGGGGAAAAAAACCCATGGAAAGAAATCATCGGAGGTAGGTAAATTGTAAGTAATTGAAACAAAAGGTGAAAAATTATAAATTCAATTTAATCAAAGGAATAAACAATTGCACAAAGAAGGAAATGAATTTTAAGACCAAGGAAAAATGGAAGAAAACCAAAGATTCAAAAAATATCTGAAAATCATTGATTGCTCCAAAAATACTGGATGATTTGTAGGAAAGCGTTGTAGATTTGTCTGGATTCAAAATATTTTCGAATTAATCAAGGATGGTGAAATTTTTCGAAATTGTTCATTGTCGAACCATTGATCATTATGAGAAATGCAAACGATGGAGAGAAACTACGACTTGGCAATAACAGATGGGAAGGAGATGTAAGGTGCAAAATTGGTAACTAAAGGAGGGCAACGCATGCGTGAGAAGCTAAATCGGAATAACCTAAATTTTTACAGTTAGGGAGAGAAATATGAGGAAGAGAGCGGTGGAAGAAATATTTATTGCGGGATTGCAGGACATTTCTGTTCTATATAAAATTGGATGGCTTCTCTGGCCTTCAAACCAAACTCACTAATTATTATAATATAATATAGTATAGATTCCATTGGATTTTCGATATGTAATTCAATTTTCTCCAATATTCATCAACTACTTCAAAAGGAATAGCACAACATCAATATAATATCAGCTTATGAGCACAAGGAAGACCATACATTACTCTATTTAAATGGTCACACACCGAATCATCAATTATAATTCCTTTCATGTTTGTCATTTCCTTGACAATTAATCCACTGCATAAAAGGAAGTCATGCCTTGAAGTTCATTAAATAAAGGAATTTGGTATGCTCTCTGAACCGTGCCTACACTTCTTTCAAATGTAGCTTTTATTTTGTTATGTTGTAAATATAACATATTTTCCATTTTAATTCAGACTACGACAAATGCAGCTTTTGATGTACCAAAATGTTTATTTAACTATGCTTGTGAAGATTCAACTCTAGTTGTTATTCTATTGCCATGATGTTTGATTTTATTTGTCCACGCACATGCAACATACTCTTTATATGACAAACATTGCTCTTCCAGATATTTAAAACTTTGTTAGGTAATCTGTCCAATCTTTCTTTAGACCTGTCACGAAGTCCTAAAATTCTTCTTCGGTTGATGCACGAATAACCTTGTTCCAACTTTGCAAAAACATTTCAAATAGTTCAGTGGTTTGAAACTTCGGTTTGCTATTAACAATTACATTATTCCTCATATGCCAAAGACACATCATTAATATCACTTTCGGAAAAACCATTCCGGTTTCATTTATCAATGCCCATTGCCTATCAATGACTATTATCTCGAGTAATTTATCATGTAGGTAAAAATGTGTTAGCCTCAAAAGAACCCACTTATAATTATCTTCTTTCACATTTACTTAAAAAACATGTGAAATGCTAAAAGTTCTACAGGTAGTTTCCATCCCAGCCATTTTAAGCAGTGGCATATTATAACGGTTTGTCTTGTGTGTGCAATCTAGAAGCAATATAGATGAGAAAAACTACACAATATGGATGATTCTGAATGTGACCACATTAAATCTATCAAATGATCAGTGACTGATTCAGACCTGTGAAAATAACATAACGCCTTTTGACTAGCAGATTCAAAAGCGGTGCATAGTTGACTTACATTCCATAGCTGAAAAGTTGCATTTTATATTTGGCATTGTAAATAGTTTTCAACGTCGATGTATTATTCAGATATGTTTTATTTATAATAGTCACATTTCTCTTGGTTGCACACCAACAATTGTCATATCTGCTAATATTTTTCTCTCATCATTGGTCAGCTGTGTCGCATAAAGGTGACGCTCCGATGAATTAGGAAGATGGTGATTGTGCGTACTATTATATACATGCACCTTGCAGTTGTCCTCATCTAGATATACACCTTCAAGCAAAAATGGACAATTGCACTTTTTTGTTGCACTTAGTCTATGTCACTTGACCATTAAGTCAATTTTTTTTCTTTGACATGTGACTGCGTACCATTCCTCCTCGTTTGCAACTCGATTCCAATCTTGGTTTCTCCCTTGGGCCTGGTTTTTCAATTTGATAAGTAGGGGTGTAAATCGTTCGGACCGGACAGAGGTGTATTCAGTTTCTATCCAAATAAAATCGGACCAAACACGGATCAAACGAATTTTTTTCGTACAAAATTTTGTTGTCCTAAATGAGATCGGTCGGACACAGAAATGTATTTTTTGGGCATGGACACGAATAGACTCTATCGGACATGACTATTTATATCAAAAATTATATTTTTTTACTAGATTTTCTTTCAACTGTATACTGAAATAAGTGGATTTCGGACCAATTCAGATGAATTGAAACGAACACGGACCAGACGTGATTTTTTTTTTATATAAATTTTGTTGTCTTAACCCGTGTCCTAAATGAAAACCGAACGAACTCAGACGTACATATTTCAGTCACGGACATCGGACGTTCGTACAAAATTTACAGCCCTATTGATAATAACAATGACCTTGTTTTTTTTCTTGAAATTTGCATCATCGCACCAACGCATTTCGAGAATCAAATATCTAAAGTTATTAAAATAACATAAATTATTACCAAATTTGGGTTTATACAAATTATAGATCATCTGTTATGTATAAAAGATTTACTTGATCGGTTTTAAAATGTTCTGTCACATCGAGATTAACTGCTTCAGATTAGCTTGCCTGATTGTCATTAGCATTTGATTCATTTACATATTCCTTTGGTTTGTTGTCAACTTTCTTTGCTTCCTCATTGCTTTCACAAAAATCCTAACAACCAGTAAATATATATATATATATATATATATATATATATATATATATATTGGTAATTTATCTAATATTATATATACATAGAGGTTAATCACATAATAAAAGTTTACTTACATTTGACCGTTAGATCATCATCAATTTCTATATAGCCCACAAAATCATTAAGAAAAACCTGTAAATTCAACATTATAGTTACTCCTCCACCTAAAGGTAAAAATTCAAATACTTATGTAACCAATACACACCTCATTTAAATCGTTGGAATTTTCTCTAGCTTTTCGTTGTTTGAATTCAACATATAGCGTCTCCTATCAATCACGAGGCAAAATCAATAACAAAACAATAATTATAATTTGTATAAATCACAAAAAAGGCAATAACATCGGAATCATATAAAATTAATTTAAATCAAATCACCTCTTCTTCGTTAGAGCATTGCCTATTCACTAAATCTTCTTCCATATATATGTTCTCACTCTTCATTGGTTAGCGATCCAAAAGCTTCTATTACTCTAATAACGTATTTTCAAAATACAAAAAATTTAGGCATTAGGGTTTAGAGAAATGAAGAACCAACCATTTATATCAAGTTTGCAGCAAAAAAAAAAATTGCGTTCGATTAGGAAAACGAACGAACAAATTAGGATTTATTTTTGAATAGATGGCGGAAGCAAAAAAATATGTTCCATCATTAGTGAATGAGCGGAGAGATAAATTAGATACCAGTAAGTATATCAATTAAATTGGTGTACTGCTAAAAGCATCGCGATTTGCGTTTTCTAACACCATGATGTGGTGGTCAAAAACACAAAATATGGTGCTTTTTAGTATCACACCACCATGTGAAGTTAAATACACTCAATTTTTTTGCTTTTGCCTAGTATGCTATGGTGTTAGGAAACACAAAGTAGGGTGCTTTTAGCGGTACACTTAAACTTAAACTTAAATCAACGGTTGATTAAGCTGGATGCTAGTAAGCAGTTGCTTTTGCCGGTGCTTTTAGCCGCACGCCATCCGGAATAGGGCTTTTAATTGCAAAAGGCATTGGACTTCTGCGGCAGTGTCCCTTTTGGCTCCTCTTCCGTTCTAGCTGTTTCCTTCTCACTGACAGCTACCGTTCCGTTTTCCAAATCATTGCTCACCAACGATTTGCCGCTACTTCTTTAACCCTCGGCGGTACCAGGCTACTTCTGTTGACCATTTGATGATCCATACAAATACCGAACTAAAGCAAAGGTAAGTAAATTATGAATCTTTTTTGTTATATTCAGTTTTCAGTTGTTGCCTAACTCTATTGCTTCAGTCTCTTTCTTTACCGTGTTTTTGCCTTTTATTGATTAAACATTTCGGGTTAGGATTTTGATTTCGATGGTTGTCTGAATCGGGGGATATGAATTTGATTAGAGTTTAAATTTAGTGTACGTGTTAATTTTGCAAATTATCAATATAACTGATGGGAAATTGAGATGCTTCGATCACCTTATAGAGTGTGATGGGATGCATGTTGCATGGTAGATTAAGATTTGAACATAACTTGATTAAGGAACATTACATTTTTTTGTAGTCTTCTTTGAAAATTGTGAGTATTATTCATCTTTTTGCAGTTCAATATCCATTTACTTAAAATTTTCAATTCAAAAGGTATGATTAAAAATTTAGACAAATTTCAATTAGTAAAAAAATGAATAAGTTTTCGGTGTTTCTATTCAGAATCACTTCTACAATTTTAAATCTCATGATCAGGTATATTTGGATAATCCAGCGAGGGCCTAGTTGATAACAAAAACATAAATTTCCATATTAATTAGTATTTCCCATTAACTGGCCTTTTTTTTTTTGGTGTGTCTTCAGCTACCCAAACCTAAGAGCTTCACTTGTCCCTGGGAGTAAATACTGCCATAACATTCTTAAATCTACATTATTAAAAAGGCTATCTAGCAACGTTTATTAGGCTATTATGATGGCTGTACAATAGCATTGTACAATTTGTATTCACCATGGTTCATAACTTCATTTTCCATTTCAGTTCTTTTCATTGGAAAACTTTAAAATTTTGGTTTGGTTTCATATATTCCGAAAATTCTACTTTAATTCCGTTTCGGCACTTTACTGAAAATACATTATTCAGTAAGTAATAATAATATTAATAAATATCTTATGCAATATTTGTACAAATTTATGTAGCAGATATATATAATTTACAAAGCCCACATTTGTAGGGATGTTATGGTAGTGATTACCGTTACCGTTTAGCAAATACAACCATACCGTTTTTATTGATAAGATGAAATAACTTATTGTTACTGTTACCAATTGACCGGTACATCGAAGACTAGTATATCGATAAACTGATAATCATTAGAGCATATCCAACGGATTCAGAGATGTAATATTACGTCTTTGAATTTTTGCCCTGAACGAACATTATTTTTGCCAATAGTTGGGCGTTGATTTAATCAGTGCCTAACGTAGGGCGCTGATTAAATTAACACTCTTGGGCTCTGATTTAATCAGAGCCTAGCGTAGGACTCTGATTAAATCAGGGATCAAAGTAGGACGCTGATTAAATCAACGCCTATACTTTGGGCTATGATCAAATCAGAGCCTAAGGGCATGACGCTAATTTTAATCAGCGCCTTTCAATAGGCGCTGATTAAATCAGCGTCTGGGCCAATTCAGAATACTGAATTGGCGTTTGAATTTTTTATTGAATATTCAAGGGAAAACTGTTTGTTGGGTTGCGCAACTTCTCCCCTTCAAAATTCAAGAGCTTAATTGGTAACCGTTGGAGTTGCTCTTGCACTGATATTGGTTATCTTAAAAATAAACCAACAATTTAACATATATTCAATACTGTAACGATGTTTTATTATGTCATTTAATAAAAGAGAACAATGAGAGGAAAAATTATACAGTATATGTTACGTCAGGGGAAAACTGTTTGTTGGGTCACGCAATTTCTCCCCCTTCAGAATTCAAAAGATGAATTGGCAACCATTGGAGTTGCTCTTACACTAATAATGGTAAATTACCGTTTATCTAAAAAATTAACAATATGACATATATTCATATTGTAACGATGTTTTATCATACATTTTATCATGTCATTTAATAAAAGATAACAATGAAAAAGGGAAAATTATACAGTATATGTAATGTCATTTGAACTGAATTACTTAATTAAATTTAATATTTTTTTTGTTTTTAATTACCTATAATGTAACATATTATATGAATATTCATGTTTTGTAAATTGACTGGTAAATTACCATTATCGCTGATTTTGAAAAAATATTAGCGATGTTTTACCATAGAAAACGGTAAGTTTACCATTACCATACCAATTGTACTGATAAATCAATGTTACTTGAAAATGATAACCAATTGTCTGGTAATGACAAATTTACCGTTACCATAACAAAATTACATAATACTGAGCCAAATTTATACATCCCATAATTTATACTTAATTATAATTCTACCAACAAATTTATACAGCCCATGAGTACTAGCCCAATAGGGTACCTTTACATTTATCCTACCTTTAAAATTAGCGGCCGCTATTTCGTTTCAGCGACATTGAACAAAACAAAAACCATGCTCGTCAAAATAAGGTCCAAAATCCACTTAGTTTTCGCCACCAACAAGCGCTGAATCACAATTCCTGCTACAACTTTTACATTTGAGCCGCTGCACCAAATTTCCAAGGTAAATTTTTTTTTCCTAGATCTCGAAACAGGATTTCTGTCATATTTCGATCCGGTCTAAACCGAAACTGAACTATTAGGATTTCGACGTGCCAGCCGGAAGTTTGAACTTTGGTTTTTATATATTATTTTTTAATGTACGACTATGGAACATCAAATCTAAGGTCTATAGGAACAACTAAAACTACAAGCCTTATCGGTTGGTTTCCAACTTTTTGGTCTTAACCATAAAAAAAAAAAAACTCGTGTGTTTTTCTTCAAGTTACAACTTTGCTTTTAGAGTGCATACGATAGGGTCATGTGAAAGGGCATTTGATTTGGGCATGAAAGAAGAATGTTCCACGAAAGGAGAATGTGTTTCTTTGTTATAAAAGAGGCATTGATAATTTTAATATTACTAATAATATTCATAATCCTTTTGTATTGTTTTAGATAAGACATACTTTGAGAATGTAACTACGTACGCAAATTTGATAATTCAACTGCAATAGTAGTATGGTACTGTCATGGTAAATGCATGTGCAGCTACAAAATACGGTTGCTAACGTAGCTCAGCAACAACTATTTTATCTTGTATAATATCTTGGACGTTTTCCATATAATTTGTTGCATTTCTTTGAACTGGTTCACGATCGTTAGTACTTTTGTGGATAGGCCGTCAATGGATATCCAAAATATTTGAAATCCGTCTGGATCTGTATTCGAAAAACATGTAAGTATCTGAAAAAGCGGATGCCGATGCGGACGAAGATACAAAGGCATCCACTTTCGGAAAGTATCCTTTGGTTTTGTTCAAGTTTGTAGTTCAAATTATGTGTATTAGTACAATGAAAGATGTCTATTTATTGTCTTATAAAGTGAGAAAATTATGTTATACGCACTAGTATATTAACTTCTCGAAACTATTAATTATCATCATATTAGTTTATTTATAATATACTAACAATCAAAGAGATCGAAAAATTATGAAACTTTCCATTTATATTTCTTGAATTATCGATCATTCGGAAATGATAATTATCCATATTCATTTTTATTCATGGAATTTGACATTCAAAAATTATTTCGGATACGGATATGACATTATTCCCATCCTAAAATATCCGTTGATAGAATTGTAGAAATCTTCCTGAGTTAGATCGAGATCATCGTCATATGTCGTAAATTCACAGTTTCCTTTGTTGTCTCTTTATATAAATCGTGAATAGTCATTGTAGCAGTTACAACTTACAACTTTAAATTGGACGTTATATTTGTACCTCAACATGTTATGTAAGATAGCAAAATTGTTCTTTTAAATTTCAAAGGTCATTTCGATTTTCATGCGTAATATCAAATAGTAATAGCAGAAAATTTCATTTTTCGTCTTTGCTTGGTTCTGCTTTTCATTTAAATCTGGAATACGGTGTCTAGCACTGAAATATGGAGAAAAGTAGTCATCCATTGGTGGATACTTTGAATCATTGCTTCGTTCTGCTTTTCATTAAAATCTGGAATATGGTGTCTAGCACTGATATAGAGAAAAGTAGTCATCCATTGGTGGATACTTTGAATCAATTAGATAATATTGTTTGCTAGTGTATGGAAGAAGTTCCAAATTTTTACCGTTTAAAACCAAATGAGAAGCTTTAGCATAACGTGCAAATTTTCCACCTTGCCTTTACAAAAGTAAATGTTAAATCAAATTTGGATACAACCGTAAATTTCTACGTAAATAAACCTTAAAGTCAAACTTATCATTGCATCTCATTAGCAAACACATGTTGAACAGTAGGTGTACCGTCGATAGCCTCATACAATAAAAAATGTGCAATATCAGTTTGATTCCAAGGGTATTAAATCGAGGTCTACTGGCTTAATAATATCCTTAAACATTAATAAACAGTTTTCAAAACTTCGTGAAAATAAACACACATAATTTTATCTTTGAAAATTTTCAGCAACTTGCGGAAGAGCCAAAATAATTATATGCGGAAAGATGACTATCCTTTCTCTTATGCAAACATAGGATGTTTTCTTCAAACCGTAACCTGTCGACTGCTCATGCAATGTCAAAAAACAAAGTCTTTTCATTCTAAAGTTTCAACGTTCTACCGCACAATATATTGTTAATCTAGTGAATTCCTTTGTACTTGGATGTGTGAGTATGGACGATCATATGGATGATCGGGGTCTTTTCTAGTGATCTATTTCTTCTAATAGCTTTTATAACAACCATATATTATGCTTTCAAAATCTGATTGACCTTTGTCAAATGGTTCGACCATAGAAATGATGATGAAAGAAGATGATATTAAATGAAGGTGAAGTGGAAAAAGAGAGAAGGGGTATAATGTGATTGTTTGGGCAATTAACGGTTGAAGTACGTAGCATCAGTGCGTTTGAGGTGTCAGACGTCAACTAGTAATTTTGGCATGTTCTTCCTGATGGACTGCTTTCTTGGACCCACATATGACAACCACGACGCCAACATGAACCAACCAAAAAAGATCTGCGAACAATATCATAGCCTTTTACTCAAAAGTAGAACCAACCATCCTAGACATACTTGACACTTTCCTTCTTTTCTCTTGTATTCTCTGGAATCTTCAGATGGATAATAGCATTTACGAAATGAATAAAACATCTTTTACTTTTTTGGATTGAAACGAATCCATGTGTCGATCTCTACGGATCCAAGCTTTCATATACATATCCTAATCCGACTCATTAACCAATTGTGTAGTGAACTTCAGTTTTAACTTCGATAATTGCTTCTTCTTCATTTTCTTTTTGAAATGACCATGAACGATTTAAGTAGGGCTAATATGATTTGTTCTTCACATTGTTGTCTGATATGCGGTAATAGTAATTTTGAGCTCATTTGGTATTGATTATGATCTCTGTTGTAAAAATCATTCTAGGCTTCTGTGTCTAGGTCCCGTGTAGGTGCTTGGCTGACCAAAATATTTGTCTAGTCCACCTAGGTAAGACTAGCTCTATTATCTAAGCATATAAACATGTTTATTAGTTCATTTTAGGCATGATGCCTCTTATAAGCATCAATATGTTTATTTCAAATGATTTTGTATTCATTATTCATTTCAAGTCCATCCAAATCCATAATATCTCATTGTAGATCTGTTAATACTAGACAAAGTACTTAAATTCAAACAAAATGCATGAGTTTATCAGAAATGCCTACTTTTGACCAATTTTCGATTAATCTCAGTCTAAGCGTTTAGTCTCTAGCTCATGCTTACCATCGGTCATCCGTCCGACGATTTTTACAACCTTGATTATGATTGATATATTCTCTTTATAAAAATAGTCCATTATGTTTAAGTTGTAGATGTTCATGTGGAGGATCACTTAAGGGTTATTTGTGTAACATAGTCAAGGTGGTTATTTGGAAGCCATGTTTTTTTTTTTTTTTTTTTTTTTTGGGTTTTGGTGGGGGTGGGGGGGGGCAATGGGTCATAAGCCAGTATCATCATATTACATGTCAATATATGTTCAGATCATGCTGTCCAAGTTCGAACATGTGACCTTTCACATCAAATTCGAAGCGTCTAACTACTGAGAATCAGTTATTAACTGTAGTTGTTGCTGTATAATTTTCCTAATTAAGTTGGTCGTTTGGTTAATACAACTAAATATGTCTGTGTGTAGCATAACTTAAGGGTTTAAACTGTATTTTTGTAGTGTTATTTTTCTTAGGAAAAATTCCTGTAGATTTTAATTGTTTATTAGCATAAAAGCAAGGTTCAAGAACTCGGTTTCGGTCGTTTGAAAGTTTGTTAGTTTCGGCGGGTTTCGTAAATTTCGTTGGTTTCGGTTTTGTTTCGGTTTCGGTCCAGATTTCGGTTTTCAGTATTTTGGTTATGAATTTGTCAACGATAAATAACATGAAAATATATTATATAAAGAAATAGAATGCAACATACACCATTCTAAATTTACTACATCCAATAACTATTTCTTGGAGCTATATATGGATTGTTTTCATAATCTTCTTCATCAATTTTTGTCGCATGATGCGATGGATAGTCATATTACTGCATCTGTCCATTATCCATGAACGTTGCCAACATGTTATCAAATGAGACTATAAATTGTGTTTATCTGGTTCGCCATAACGTACCTATAAATTGTGAAATTTTATCAGAAACATGCTTGCACAGGTGATTGATTGAATCAGACTATGCTATTATTTAATATGCCCAAAGCAGAAAGTGGTGATTTCCAGTATACTTAGCTAGGCATTAAAATAAAATAACAAGATGTGGACCGAATGTTGTATATGGATCATGGACTGATTGAAAAACCCACACGCATTAGGCAAAAGCCTCTTTTCAGTCCCTGCCGCAATATTAAAAAACCCACCCACACATTCATTTCCCCTATCCGCTTCACGTCTCGAAGTCAGAAAAAAAAAAAAAAAAAAAAAAAGCAACGCAACAGAAAACAAAAAAAAAAAGCCGTCGATTCCGAATCGAGTAATCGATTCGCTCAATCGATCAAATCTCGCGGAGAAAAGGAGAGAGGAAAGCTTACGATTCAATTTGCTAGAAAATTGCTGAAGTATCGATTTTATTTTCTGAAGTAGATTTCTGTAAGTATGAATTTGAAGCTGTTTGTTTTATAGCAATTCAAAATAACCTTGCATAAAAGCTTATTTATGTTCGATTTAACATTTATAACATTGATATGTGTGAAATTAAATGGTCTGAATTAGACTATGATTTGGTTCTATTGAGCTGGATTTAATAGATTAGAATCAGGTAACTATTTACAGTTTGATGTATTTGCAAAGTTTAGCATTTTTATAGTTTCCATAACAACAATAATTGTAAGAGTTTACAAATTTTATTCTGTTAATAAAATAATGAGTTGCTTATTTTAGCATTTTAATAGGAAAAGAAGAGTATTGAATTGCGTAATTAGTCAAAGATGGTTGTGTTAGCCTAACCCATCTTATTAATTCCTTACATTACAATTCTGTTATTTCCAAACTTATGTTCCCTTGGAATCTCCCCATACTGTTACTTTTTATACTGGGGTCATTAGCACAATGGCTTGAAATTATTCTTAACTTATACATATTCCTTTCCAAATTAAGTTTGTTTAAGTTCTTAGTTTTTGAATCTTAGGTTTTCTTTTATTGCATCTCTTATTGTTGGTTTCACATGTTTTTAAGCTTGGTTGTTTTTATTGTTGCTTTCAACCTATTTTAAACATCATTTGATAACTTCATTTTAAACCGTTTTCACATTAATCTTAAACAAACTGGACTTTTTGTTATTTGCCATAAGACAGCAGAATGGATTGCTGTTTAATTTGTCAACTTTGTAATATTTGCAACTCTTTTTTATTTTTTATTTTTATTTGGACATCTTTTCCTTTCTTGACATGAAATAAAACTTGTTCAACAAGGTAGAATAGATTGTCAGGATCCAAATTATACCTTCTAATTTCAGTATTTTCTATTCGTATATTTTTGTGAAGTTTTCCCCTGTTCAGTCTTTCTTTAGAATATATTAATTGGGTACACTTAAACCTACATGCTATGAATGTTTTTACTTTGTAATATACTTTTTTATTTGTTAGTTCAAACATATTTTTTTTTTTTTTTTTGGGTTTCCGCATCAATCTTAAATTACAAGTCATTTGTTAACTTCCATAAATATTTAAAACAGACAGATCCAGTTATGAAACTCTCAACTTCTGTACCTAAAAAGAAAAAAGCTATTGTGTGTGTACATATATTGTGTGTATGTATGGGAAAGTCTACTTAAGTCTTAAACACAAAAATTTGACACAAATTGGAGGACACAAATTCTCAATCATTGGATTGTCCCCTGATTTCAACCCCCACATAAAGACAAATTGATCCAACAGTTGAGATTTTATATCCCCTGTTTGTGTCAAATATTTGTGTTCAAATGGACGCTCCATATATATATATATATATATATATATACATACTCCATATATATACATGCATACATACATACATATGTATATATATATATATATATATATATATTTGGAGTGTGTGTGTGTGTGTATATATATATATAAGAGCGTCTATTTGAACACAAATATTTGACACAAACAGGGGATATATATATATATGAGTGTATGTTAGTTTACTCTATTTTATTTCCACTATTTTTATAAATTTATTTTTCCTTTAATTTTTTTTAGTTTGGCTTATTTCTTATGTATAAATAATGTATGCTACATATTTTTACCACAATCAATATTAAGTTAATATGGGACATCGCAAAATAATCACGTTATTATCTTAATTTTGTTGTTCATAAAAGTTAGATTTCACACACTGTTTATTTTAATTTTTTATTTTATTTTCAAAAAAGCAAGGAAAAATAGAGTAGGCGTCTTTCTAAAATAACTGCAAAGCTTCTTTTTATAGCATAACTTGAATATAGTTGGGGCACCACGTATCAAACCCATGTTTTGTAGCACATTAAAAGTTCCCCAACCACAGCCACATGCTTATACTTAAATAATGGATTAAGGGAGATCAGAGAATAAGTAGGGGTGTAAATCGGTCGGACCAGACGGAGGTGTGTTCAGTTTCTGTCCTAAAAACAATCGGACCGGACCAAATTTTTACTCGGACAAATTTCATTGTCCTAATTCGTGTCCTAAATAAAATCGGTCGGACGCGGACATATGTTTTTCGAACACGGACACGATCGGACTCGGTCGGACATGACTATTTATATCTCATTTTGTACATTTTACTTGATTTTCTCTTAACTATACGCCAAATTACAAGTAATTCGCACGAATTCGGACGAGTCCGAATCGGACATGATTTTTTCTCGTACAAATTTTGTTGTCCTAACTCGTGTCCTAAATGTAAATCGGACGGACTCGGACAGACGTATTTCAGTCACGGACACGAACGGACATCGGGCATTCGAACAAAATTTACAGCCCTAAGAATAAGTGGGTGGAGAGAGAAACAGAACTTGTGGTTAACATAAGGGGACGTCTAGGGGTACTGCACTGTTCGGATCAACAGAACGCTCCACACATGCACACACATAGAGAATAAGTGGGTGGAGAGAGAAACATAACTTGTGGTTGACACAAGGGGACGTCTAGGGGTACTGCACTATTCGGATCAACAGAACGCTCCACACATGCGCACACACATAGAGAATAAGTGGGTGGAGAGAGAAACATAAGTTGTGGTTGACATAAGGGGACGTCTAGATGTACATATATACAGATATATATGTATACATATATATGTATATATATATACATATACATATACACATATATATATAAGCATTTTGGGACACCCCTGTTTTGTAGCACCCCTTTAGCATACATACCCGTTCATGAGCTACATCAATCCAAATCCAACAAGAATTTGTAGATGTTCAATAAATATATATATATATATATATATATATATATATATATATATATATATAATCTATTCAAGTTTTGAGCTCGTTTCGACATTCGCAACATTTTCTAAATCTTAGCTCAATTATTTACAGTTTAGACATTTATTTGAACCGTTAAATTTAAACATCAAATATATTATTCTACGAACGTCGGAACAAGCTCAAATTTTTAGTAAATAATATATACGTGGTTTGAACATCTACCAACTTTTGTTGGATTTGGATTGGTGTAGCTCACGAGCGGGTAGGGGTGCTGCAAAACAGGGATGCCCCGGAATGCTCCTCGTATATGTGTGTGTGTATATATATATATATGTGTGTGTGTGTGTGTGTGTGGAGTGGCTAGTGAGACAAAATTTGACATAAATTGGAAGACAAAATCTGAGCCGTTGGATCGTTTTGTCTTTTTATGGGGGGGTGGAAATCAGAAGACAATCTAATGGTGGAGATTCATTGCGTCTATTTTTTGTGTTCACGTGGACTTTCCGATATATATATATATATATATATATATATATATATATATATATGTATGTATATGTATATATATGTATATGGGAATACTGTCTACATAATCAGTCGGTTACTACCCTAATTGTGCATACTCGGTTGTTACATAATTATTACTACCATAATTATTAATACCATTGACAATTTTGTTACTACTCCACGATAATCACAAACCTATCCCTTTCTCATAACTTAGTTTAGGTCTGATATGTGTTACTAGGATACACCACAATCAAACACGCTGTGAACGTGTATAAAGGATAACACGAATGAGAAAATTATAGGAGCTTGATAATGAAAAAGCCAACAATGTTGGTATAAAACATGAATAAAATGCCATGCAAAACTATGCAGGAATCAAATTGTATTGCATATGAAATAGAAAACATGTTCGCTAAGCAATTTATTTTGCATACTTTTTGTCGTATTTTATTTAAATTTTTTAGTTTGTACGAGTTAGTTGATTGATTTTCACTTCAAAATTTTGAATAGAAAAATGGGATTTAAAAATGTATGGTGGTTATAAAAACAACATACAACACAATGTAACAATACAGATTTCATTATTTTTGCTTCCACATTTATGTACTACATTTTAGAAACTAAATACGTTAAATCTGTGATACTTTTTTTTTTAAGAACACCGTGTGCCTAGCATGAGTTCAGACTAGTTTGTACTCGTGCATATTCTTTTAGGAGAATCTTGTACGTATCTCCCAACATTCACCATTAAAATATTGTTTTCCTCCACTCAACCTTTGAGCGACTTTTCTCTAACTAGTACGTTTAGAATTACCATTTATCCTTTCAACTTTGTTCAGGCAGTCTTGACCAATAATACCTGGAATATAAAGATCAATCAAGTAATAAAGGAGAACCAATGAATTCCACATCTAGACTCCTTGATGATGCATTAGGCCTCACAATCAACACCATCAATAAAGTGATTCTAATTGAAGATTGTGTGGAGACAAGCGGTGCCTTCGTTCTTCATCATCTAATGAAGCGATCTCTTTCTTCTGAAATCAACGGAACTGTCATTTTTGTCTCTTTCTCTCAATCGTTCTTTCACTATGACCGCATAATGAGAAAAATGGTAAAAAATCATTATTCTTAATCTTTTTTGCTTGGGATTTCACCGAATATCTTTGATTTCAATAGGGCTGTAATTTATTGTTACAAAGGAAGAACAGGATGCTGCAGTTTCTTGACATGATGCAGTTAGAATACCCAGACGGGCATAAAGGTGAAAAAACAAACTCAAGCCTTCACTTTTCTTATTGACTGTTCTTTAGCTTCAGTATGTCAAAATTGCCATTAACTTTGTGCGTTCAACGTTTGTTTTCCTCTAAAGATGGGCTTGTTGGTTTATTTGCTAAGATTCAAAGTGCTGTAGAAGAAATCTCAAGTCGCCAAGGAATTACTATCATGATTGATGATCTTTCTTTATTGGAGGTAGTTGCTCGAGGTTCAGCAGATGATGTATTGGATTTTCTACATCATTGTGTTACATTGACCTGTGATTTGGTAGAAAATTATTCTTGAAATTGCCTGGTTTAACATTTGTTTTGCTTTGCTTATAGTGATATTTCATTGAACTGTATTTCTAGAGTTGCTCGCTAGTTATTTTGACTCATGAAGATATTTATCCTATTGGAGAAGGGCCACGGCTACTCTCAAATTTGGAGTATCTAGCAGATATTGTGGTAAAGACAGATCCCCTTTCGACTGGATCAGCTGCTGATGTGCATGGGCAGGTATGATCAATTTATTCAATATTTTTCCTTTATGACATCCGCTCATTCATACAATTAACTGTTCCTTTTATGAATATATATATATATATATATATATATATATATATATATATATGTATGTATGTATGTATGTATATATATGGGAAATGTTGAACATAAGCGTAAGTTGTGAAATATTGAAGCTTTTATGTACTTGACCACAACACTGTATCAGTATATCCTCTACAGAACCTATTGAAATGGTTGTTAATTATTATGATTGCAAATTTAAGTGAAGGTTAACGTACTTGAATTGTATATCTGTATCACATAAATCATCAAGTTTCTGAGGCGCATCAGGATTTCCTTTCTCTAAATAGCTCCTTTTGATGAGAGAAATGTGCAAGCAGTTCAGTGAAACTATTTCGTAATGTCTGAGGGTGAATTGAAGGTGGAAATTATATTGATTAAAGATAAGGAAGGTTGGGAGAAAACTTTTCCGCTGGGTATATCCTTCCTTGAGAGGCTAAGATATAACCTGCAGGCAATCGAATTCAAAAATTTACGGTCTTAATTCCACTATAACTTGATTGCTTTTGAAAATCATGGTTGCCTACTTAACTTAATTTTGATATATTGCTAAATGGTCGAAGGACTCGAATCACATAAGTTTGGTCCATGAAGTCATTAAACAGAAAATTGATAGTTTATAAAACTTAATGTTAATGTAGTAATTAATAAGCATACCGGGTAGATATGACATCTTTATATTAATATTTACGAGTACTTTGGCACGTGCGATGCACGTGTGCATAATGGATTGATATTAAAATAATGTTGTTTGTTAGGTTTTTTATGTTACAAAATGACTTTTGACATGTACGTGTCACATTTTTTATGAAAATGTGAATGTCGCTAAATTATTATAGAAATTATCAGATAGGTAAAGAAAATGATCAACTATTACATAAATATCTAAAAAATATAACAAATATTACAATTAGCGCTTATAATAGTAGTTTGAAACATAGAAAATTTGCATCATCTCCCTTTTAAAAAAAATACTAAATCATCGTAGAAATATATTGGTCGTGTCAACCATAAAAAATATTGCAAACTTCCCATGGTAAGCATCAGTGTTTAATGTTGTAAATGGATTCTAAATTGGAAGTTATTGTAATTTTTGTTTGTTGCTTCAATGTTAAAACACTTCAATAGAGATGTATAAATTATTTATATCAATTGCTTACTCCAAAACACAAAATTGGATGAATCCATATAGAAAATATGTTATAGGTAAGCAAAAGATAACTCTAATTACTTGTACATTTGTAATTTTTTACCGTGTATTTTTAGTAGTGTTGGCACAAAGATACTGAAACAGTGAAAAAACCCACAAATGCATCATTATGCATGTGCTTTCGCCCAGAAAGAAGGGGCCAACTCTTACTTACTTTAAAACAAAAGCACTTTAATGAGTCAGTTCCCTCCAGCTATTTTTTGATCATATTAACGGATGCTACAATCTCAAAGCTTATAGACCCTGTATCACATTTATTATTTTTGTCTTCTTCCTATTTTTTTTCAAATCATATATCAAAGAAACTAAACAAAGCAAAAATAAAATATATTACGTGGAAAAAACTTATATCCTTAAATCCAAGTATACCACATCACTTTTGACTACGCTTTGTTTTCTTTTATTTCTCTCCTTTAAACGCTGCGCTAGTCTCACCAAATTGTACTGATTCACCAAACCTTTTCTTTACGTTTTTCTTATCAGCTGAAACTTTAACCCAATATTTGTACAGTTTTTGCTTTCCCTCCATCACTCATATTAGACCAATTCTGAAATATAGCTTTAGCATATTTGTTCATGAACGAAGTAGCCAACATACCAAGTGAACTATTAGTTGAAAGTTTCATTTGTTTATTATGCACACTTTGTCCACATTTAATTTCACTGCTGTCATATTTTTTTAAAAAACTTTGATTTACTTGAAACCATACGCAGGACAATTAAGCTCATGAGCAGCTTCATTTCTTAGCTCTATATCAAGATCCTCCAATTTGTTTACATGTTTAATTTCATCATATCTCTATGCGATTTGCATGCAACAACTCTTGCTGCTTTTGCAACTTCATCATCATAATATAAAGCATCTCTACTGAGCTCTTCATTTCAGCCGACTCTTTTTTCCATATTTCACAATCAACGGCCGTTTCTTCTCTTTCTTTTTCAAGCCTCTTTATATCATATTCAACACGCTTTAACCGCTCTGCTTTCATTTGTTTATAAGAATTAATATGAAGATTCAAGTTACAACAAATAGTAAGATACACTAATTAGACATTTATTATCACAAAATTGCTACTTTGCAACAAAGAAATTGCAAGTGAAACATGAGAAGATAAAGTAACAGATTCAATTAAATATTTGTTTATTCTCATCATTCCTCTTGAGAATAGAATTTTGAGTTAACCATGAATAAAAGATGATAACCAAATACTTATGGAAACTTATAAATTAAAAGAAAGAAATTGCTTTTTTTCTTTTTAAATAACTGTTGCTTTTGATGTAATCAAACACTAACTAAAATAATCAAGAGATGTATTAGTTTTGGATATGAAATCCATATATGGAAATAATTCATAATAAAGAAAATTTTGATGTTCCACTCCTAAAATTAACATGTGCACTCAAATCCATTCAAAACAATCAATATAAGAATTTTTAGTATAACAGTCCAATAAAAGCAAAATGACATTACTCAAAAATTCATTGTAATACATAAATGATCATTCAAAAACCTCATGGTAATAAATAAACAATTTTTCTCTTAAAAGGAGAGATAAATCCATGGATTAATCAATGTGAAAATAGATGAGTAAAAGAAAATACCTTGTATAGTATGCAAGGAAATCGATACGACGCAAAGATGCATTTCATTAATGTAACTTTTTTTTTTTGATGAAAAAGGTAGTGAATCAGCTGATTCACGCCTTCATATATATAACAGCAAAAGGCCATACATCATCCATATATTTACAATACATTTACAGAGCTATAGCATTAGCTCGCATGCAGGAAATAAAACGTGGTACAACAAAAGACTAGAGTAAATACATATTACATTTACTAAATACAAAAGGATCATCAAGAATAAAGCAGCCAACGTGGTAAGCATCCATTTCAGAACCTTCAATCATCAAGCGTTCCCACTTCTTCCTCGTGCCCTATCTTGGATGAGAGCAGCAATGGAATCAATGAACCTCCAAGTGCTAGAGCATGTCCATGAGAAAACAAATTTAAGAATGCTATGGATAATTTGATTAGGTGTTTTCATCTTAAATTTGAATTTCCTTGAGTTTCGTTTGTGCCATAAAATCCACACATAAGCAAAGTTAAGCAAAACAAACAGGTCACGTTTTGTTGTCTCAGCCAAAGAGGGTAAAGTGTGCTGCCAGAAACATAGTTGATCCTTGATAATGCCTCTCCATTCCAGATCTATGTCTCGGGATACCAAACATCTAGTCAAAACGTAAAAGGCAAAGTCACATTTCCAAAAATGATGTAGATAATTCTCCTCGTCCTCTTCGCAGAAAACACATCCTCCAGTCACGTTTAAGCCTTTACGTCAAAGAATGCAAACTGTATTCAGTCTATTATGCTTTACACTCCACATATTCGAAAAGCCTTGCCACTTTGTCCCAGCAAAATTAATCACTTTATATAAACTTCCAACTCAAAACATTTCCTTTTCTCCATTTAACCTCCAACTGAATTCATCTCTAGCGTCAGAGAGGCCAACATCTTCAAACAGTTCATATAGTTTACATAACTGAATTAAGTTTACATAACTGAATTAGCACACTTCCTATAACAAGTCTGCAAAAAGGTAGTTTCCATTTAAAGTTTGTTGCCTCTGGATCGTACATCTCCATAACAGTTGAAAGCTTATTGCATGTAATTTCAAACCAGTCATCAAACTTCGTCTTCAAAGGTATCACAAGTAGCCAGCAGTCACACCAAAATCTAATGCTATAACCATTTCTCACCTTAATATTAGTGCCAATCTTGATCCAGCTCAAATTGCTCATTACCCTTGCCAAAAGAATGAACAATGCGAGAAATCCTTGTGCCAATCAAATCTGCTATTGTAGCACGCGTTAATAATCCACTCCTTCCACAAAGCTTGTTTATCACTTATCATCGCCCACAACCATTTTCCAAGAAGAGATGAGTTCATGTTTTTCAAGTTAAGCACCCTCAGTCCGCCTTGATCCTTAAACATGCATACCTGGTTCCAAGAGATTAAACAACTAAGTTTCTTAACCTTCTTGTCACCAGTCCAAAAAAAGGTTTTTCTTATTGCATCGATTCTGTCAATCACCCATCCTGGTCACTTGTAAAACGACATCCGATATAAAGGTATTGAGGAGAGAACAAAATTGACAAGCACCAATCTCCCAGCCCTCGAAAGTAAAGCGTCCTTTCCATCTTGCCAGCCTTGAGTCAACTTTGTCAATCAACGGCTGCTAGTCTAGCTTCATTAATTTCTTTGGTCTGATGCACATACCCAGATAGTTGAGGGGAAACACTTCAGCTTTACAATTGAGCACTTCAGCACACTTCCTGTTCAAATCGGTACTACACTCGAGAGTGTACACACTGCTTTTATGGAAGTTAATTTTTAAACCTGACAGACTCTCAAAGGCATACAATAAATTCATTAATGTAACTTTTGATGTATGTTGACGTATTTTAACAGCAACAAACAATAATAACAAAAAAAACAGAATTATTAATATCACACCGAAGTTGCTAAAAGTTAGCATAGTTTTACTTTGTGAGCTCTCCTTTGAATAAAGCTCCAATGATATAATTTGTATGAATGATGAAAGATCTACAACCTGAATAAATGAACCGGCTGTCAGCTTTTCCATATCTTCTACTTTAAACACTTCACCATTTCAACTTCAAATCTGTAATAAGAAGAGGGAAAAAAAAAAGAACCAAATAAATAAGATGATAGAATACTAAAAAGAAAAACAATATAAGATCTGTACCTAGAGAGCCGCTAACCGAAGATTGGTTGGCTGCCAAGTTGATGCGGATCTGGAATCACGACCGGTGACATCAATTTGGTGGGATCTGGAGGCGCTTTGTTTCAAATCCGCCGTCTGCGTGCTTCGATGTTGGTAATTGGATCTGGCGTCAATCAAAGAATTGCGTAAACATGTGCATAATGGATTAGGAACGTTTTTGCATTATATTTAGCTAAACAGGCATCACCTGCTCAAGTATTTGCATTATATATATAGCTAAAGAAGCAATGTAAATTGGAATATGTATTTCTTTTCAGAACCTATCATAGCAATTGGAATTTGACTCTTACTATGTCACTGGCATATTCAGTAAGCTATTGCTATAAACAAACTTTTAATACGCACGGTATACGTATATATGTAAACCGATTGTGTACGGTTTGATTACTTCAAAGACACAACAGCTCAGGTTGATAATGGAGTTAGGAAATTTAACAGGAGTATAATATCAGCAATAATTTTAAAAAGAAAAAACTCCAAATACTCTATTTTCATCAGTATTAGTCTTTTTTTACGCTGAGAAGCTCAATCAGAACCCAAAGAAGTAGAAAGGAGAAATCCAGTAAGTGACAGTAAACAAAAATCAACTCCATAGAATAGGAGATTTATAACATGTGGAGCTGTCTGTAGATAACGAAAAGATATACACAAAATTGGTTCTCATCTCCTAAAGACTTAAGCTGGTTTTGGTATGTCTCGTTTATAAAAGATGCATATAACTATTAATTAATTTTGAACTTATATAAGGAAGAAAACAGAAGGCATGGCAAATACAAAATTTATGTTTCTAAATGAATGAAAGTTTGACAGAATAGCAAAATATGTTTGCACCTATGTCTTCATAGCTTGCCTCCTGCATCCGCTTGCATCAAACACCCTTGAAATCGCCACAAACCCCAAATCTACTTCCATATTCTACAGTTGAAAGGGATGACAACAAACATCGTCCCTAAATATCACATAATTATATAATTATTATACAATTTTCATAATAAGCTTCGGTTACACCAGCAACTCGAGTATGCTAATAACAATTTCTAAATAGGCATACATATAACATTTAATGGAATTCGTAAACCATGGTGATAGTGAGTATATCAGTGATGCGTAATCCAAACCTAACTGGAATTACAGAAGTAGAAAGTATCTGGTTTTGAATCTCCGAAAGGAACTGCAGCTGTGATGGAATGTCAATGTAAGATACATGAAGCATCAACAAAATGAGACTGTAAGCATGAAAGCAGTAAGCAAATAATGCAGTTTTAAGCGATTCGAAAAACGGTAACAAAAAATGACCATTTCACTTGTCAATCTTCGAATATTAAGGTAAAAATGTGAGATTGGGGATGCACAGCTGAGGCGGACTTAGGTGGTCGGGTATGGTGCGAGCAGTTGACTGGATGGTCGTACTGCAGCGTTCGCCTCTCTGCAACATGTATCGAATCTATCGTTGTAAAAAATAAATCCTGAAGCATTATTTACCAAAAACAGAAAGGTCGACAGAAGCATTTAAGAACATACAAACTACAAAAAACATAGACATTCTAAATTTAGTTTATCATCAGTTTAGAATTTACTTAAAACACCTTATAAGTGCAAAAAAAACAGATACTGGAAACAGAAAAAAAGGAATCTTCGTATGTTGAATTTACAACTGTCTAGGAGTTGACTTGATATATTTTATTCTAGAAATCACAAACTTACCTCTCTAGGTTTCATTCAAACCCAGAATTCATTGAAATTTTCATTACAGTTATTTTTAATGGAAAAATTACATAATAATCAAAGTGTTCATAAACTTCCTTTCAAAATTGAACCGTTGGGAATTAATTTTTTTGCAAACTATAATTTCAACATTGAAAATAAGCGGTAAACCCATCATCATTTTTTTCGAGTGTATAAAGATTTGGAAAAATGATCTAAAAGCGTAGAAAACACGTATATGGTACTGAAAATGGCAAGATAAAATTTTATGGGTTTGCCATCATCTGCTTCAGAGTTTAGACGTGTAGGTATCAATCGAATTTTATGCCTCACGCTCACAATATCTAATGCCATGTGTCATATAGAATAATTTGAAAGTCAAATCATTTTTCCAAAAATAAAATAAAAAAATAACACGCTAAATTTAACTTAACATGAAGCTAATGCCTTATCCAAACCAAAATTAGTGAATATTCTTATAAGAGCAACATTTCTTTGTTAGAACGAATATTTTAGTGAACACTATATATTCCACAAAACTGATCTCAATTCTCAACCTCAAATCTTAATCCTGAACAAAATTATTTCCAAGTACAAAACAAAATGGGATAAATAATTTCATCAACGATTAAGTTGATTTGGCACACAACATATTACATATTGATAAAATCATATTTCAAGGGAATGAGAAGTGTTACCAAAGGCTAAATCAGTTTACTTGATCATACTATGACTGGTCATATATTAATTTGCAACTACGTTTGTTGTGTCTCATGTTACACAGTACAGTAAAACGACATAAAAATGGAGGAACCATAGCCCAAATTCTAGAAACCACTGAATTAAGTCAACCCAAAGAAACGTATACATAATTAAATCAATCCAAAGAAACTCACCTGGGATTGAAGGATAATGGACGTCGTATGGAGGAGGATTGGCCATAACTGTTAACCTACACCGAATTAACAAACCCAGCAGTGTTGGTGGTTTCTTTGAACCCAGAAATGTCAAGCCAAAGCTTTCAAGTTAAAAACAAGGCATGCGATTGCAATGATAGAGATTTGATCTTGTTTGTTTGTTTTAAACGCAAAAGGAAGATTTTAGAGGAAGAGAGAAGAATGGAAGAAGAATTACAGAAAGTGAAGATTTATATTTGAAGTTTCCATATCCATTACATTTCAAGTTTCTATATAAATCAGGATATAATGCCAATATAAGATAAAATTTGCAGCTACTCCACTTAGGAATTGACCACTCACCACACTAAAGACAATTTATATAACCAGTCATTTCTTTAACACATGCTAATTGCTTCTGTTTATCTGTAGAACATGTATAAACTAATCTAGAAGTTTGTGAGTAATTCTTTTGCTTCTCTTTGGCCTTGTCATTATCTTTTATGGGTTATATACCAAATTGTAGTGCTTGTGCACGATAGTGTTGTGCAGCATGACTGTGTCATTTTATTTGGATGCTGCTACTTTGTGGTCTTTTATGGTTACTATGCAATGCTGTCCTCCTGCTATTTTTTTTTTAATTGCGGGAAGATGAGGATTCCCTCTTTCTTGGGACCTTCCTAGTGTAGTAAGATAACAATTGCTTAGATTGATTGACACATCAGAAGTTTAAATCAATCTTCAAAATTTTATATTGGTCGTCCACTAACAAAATAGGGATGTTAACATCAACGTCCAGCAGAGTGGGAGCAAATTTGCTCTCATCTGAATATGTTGTTTGCTTTAAATTTTGAACAACTGCCTAGTGTTTATGATGTAAACTACAGCAACTTCAGGTGCAGGATTTAAATTGCAACTCAGTTGAAGTTTTTGGTGAAACGCGTTTGTAAAAGTTTACTGACTTATGTGTTGTGTTTATATTACAGCTGACAATCATAAAGAAAGCGGTTATCGACAAACAACGATACTCGACAAGCAAAATAAGCAATTTTCACTTCAGAGTAAAGGAAAACGGGGTAGAATGTTTTTACCCTGGGCACAGAAATGGATGACTTCTGGGTCCAAATATCTTTTTCCGTCCTGAGTGATCTCAAGTTGGTTGTCATTAACCAAAATTTTGAAGTTGTGCTTATTAGCAGAAGCATTACATTGTAACCTTATCTTTTTCTTCTATGATGATAGAAAAGATACTCCTTTTTCCTTCTTAAATATGTTTATTTTTGGATTGAGTGGTCAAAAAATGGATGCGTTTAAATGTAAGATGGGTAATGGGAAGAAATTCTGCGAATTATATGTTTCCAACGATTGGAAGTGGCAAGTCAATCCAGGTTCAATCGGTTAAATCTTTTTGTTGAGCATATGTTAAATTGATGCTATAGGAGTGTTTCTTGCAGTAGATTATTAATTCCTTTTTCATGGTAGAGTACAGTTGTAATCTTTTACATAGTGAATTTATGTTTATAATTTACATATGCTATAACGACTTTGATGTATACTAATTCGGTAAACAAATCATGTAACCTAGTGCAGACTTTGATTCAGCTCCAGCAATACCAATATCTACTATCTAACCTACTCATCAACATCGTCGATGAGTACTTAAGATAATAGAAGGAAAAATAAAATGTTGGACCAGACAAAATTCTGATGTGAATAAAATATCAACAATTATATTAGTAAATATGCTATGAGACAGATTTAACTCTCATAGCTGATATATATTAGCGATTAAAAAGTCAGCACATAATAACTGTTAGACGCAGCTTCGGCCGAACGAACCTAACATTCCAAAGGTATGCAATCACAGATGACAATTGCAGAGATATAAGAAAATGGTAAAAGAACACAAATCTTTAGAACGGTTTACTAAACTTCCGCATACGTTCACTAAACTTAGACACAGGCCCGGTCCAAGTAAAATTAGGGCCCTGGGCAGTATACAGTAGCTGGATAACTGAAGATCCGCTACTTGCTGGATGAAAGGCGGATTAGCAAAACAAGTCCTCTCCAGGACTCGAACATGAGACCTCCCGCTTGCCAGATGGAAGCATTACCACCTTACCCATTCCCATTTTGTTGGAATCTGACGTTAACACAGTGTATTGTATTATAAATCTTGCTGAATTGGGCCCTTAGCCAGGACTGGGCCCTGGGCGGTCGCCCAGACAGCCCGGGCCCAGGGCCGGCCCTGCTTAGACATACGTCCACTTAGCATAATCTACTATTTATACTGTCTGACTACAAGTACAGTTAGCTGTTGTATATAGAGTTGTTATGGTAACGGTAAATTTGTCATTACCATATTATGTCAATCGACCGTTTACCATTTCTGAGTAAAATCGATATACTAGTTTAATAGGTGTGACAATGGTAAATTTACCATCTTTTTGTTTAACAAAAGAAAATTATATTGTCATAAAAGGAGCCTTCCAGCTCAAGGAAATACAGAATAAAGAGGAAGAACAAAAGCAAAGAAAATATGACATGTCGCTAAAAAAGGAAAGCGATACATTTTGCAACCTATAAACAAATCCTAGCGTAAGCATGACTCACACCTTATATCAATCGAATCTGGCGATAAGCGGAACACGTAACAGCCATCCGTCTTACGATGCCTAAAGATAGACGCAACCAACAAGTCAAAAGACCCAAGTTCAGAATCGATGATGCGGAGAAAAGCTCGGCCAAATTGTGCTTACGACGACGCTCCACAACATAGTTGCGAGTGTCAAGACCATATTTGAGGTCCATAGCCCGATGAAATTTACTGAGAATGTCCTCTTTGGAAAGAGTGTCACCGGAGCAGATGAGGGAGTAGTTTCTAGGAACGACATAGACCAAGGGAATGAGAGCCGAAATGTCGTCATCCGCGAGATCAAGAGAATCAAGCATACGAACGGACTTGGCAACAAGGTAGTCCACAGCAAGATCAGCTTGAGCGGTAGTAAGTGCAAGCGCTAGAGAGCCATCGGGGAGATCCTAATCAGACATAATAGCAAGTTTGTTACCATATAAAAATGTTATCGATGTATTAAAAAAATCTGTTTTAGGCCAGTGGACGACATCAACTCTTCTCCCTCCCTCCCCCAGCGAATCTCCCTATCGATCCCGATAGCTTTACCATGCCTATGTCGCTTCCGGCGTCTCCCATAGTGGAAGGGGAATGCGTGAGCTCTGGGATGGATGTCACGAACGCGACACCTATGCCTTCGCTACCTTCGGGTGGTCGTGCTAAGTGGATTTTACGGTAAAACATCGGTTACATTTTTTTGAAAGATCCAATGGTGATAATAGTATTACAAGTTATTTTATAATACATGTATATTAATATAGAATGCTTTAAAATAAAGCAAATTATTAAATTCAATTCATCAATTTGATGAAATAATGTTAAATGCATTTTACTTCTTTCTTTTTGTAATTTTTGCTGCGTAGCATTATAGATTGTATAATGAGGTAGCATTATAATTTGTATACTAGTCAAGTAGCTACCTCTTTTAGACAAGCAATAATTTATCATTATCATTGTAACGGTTGCCAGATTATTGGTATATCAGTCTTCGATATACTAGTGTATTGATAATGGTAATCAATTTAGGCTTACTAGTAATCACGAGCAACACACATAAGGGGAAAAATGGCGACCTCCAATTTCAATTTCAAAAACCTTTTGTCGTCATCTAGGTCTGCTTTTTCAATTTTAGCTTCTTCTATATCTAACTCGTTTAATAATTCCACCCCGATAGACGATAAGTTGCAGAAGGATTGTCGTGAGCCCACGTATAAGGTTGTTTTGCTTAAACACCCACATAAGCAATTCGAGTCAAATAATACTAAAAAAAGAATGTCGTTCATCCACCTCGAAGAACGAAGAGTTATGATGAAAAACTCAGAGATATCAAATCATTTAGAGGTTGTTTTCGTTGTGGGTTGCCAGATCATTAGGCGAAAGACTGTAAAAATGCAATTTTATGTTTCAAATGCAATAGATCTGGGCATAAGAATTTCACCGGTAAATCATTTCAGTTTTCTTCATCTCAAAAAATGGCGACCGATAAAAAAATCAATTATTTCCTCGGAAATTTTTCCTGCTGACCTCAAAATGGCTAAATCGATGGTTGTCATCTCGATCGCACATGGTGCATTCTCAATTGTTCAGATCGAGGAACTCTTGAAATAACGATTTGGGGCGGAGTTACCGGATTGGCAGTGGAATGTTAAACGTAGTTTTCATTGTCCGTTTTCCTTCGGCTTTTTTCAATTCTGAGAATTATTACCATACGATTTTTTCCTCGAGGGGGACATTAAATTTGAAGAGATGGAATTCGTAGTTTGGGAGTACGAGTGTTAAGAAGGTGAAGAGGTGGGTGGTACTTAAGAATATTTTTGTGGTGTGTCGGAGTGTGGAAGTTTTACGTGTTTCTTTGGCCGACATTGGCTATGTAACAAGGTTGCAGCCCAACGTTCTGAATGTTACAGATTATACGTGTTTAAGGGCAAAACTGTTTATTGATGAATTGTGTGAATTGCCTTTGTCTATCAGTGTATTTGTTGAAGGCTTCTACCATGATGTGCTGATCACAAAGTACGATGGGGACCCAAATGCGAGAATGAACATTTTGAATTTTAAGAGAACTAGAGGAGTGAATGGTAGTTTGAAGATTCTAAGCAGCAGAGGGGTTGATGTAGGTAAGCAAGGGGTGAATGTTTCTGGTGATGTTGCGGCTAAAGGTGTTGGGGTGGCTAATAACCCGATTATTGTCTCTTCAAATGGAGTTGATGGTGAAGGTGGTAACAAGGGCAATGTTAATGAAGTTGACCACGCTGTTATTGGTGATAATGTAGTAGAGGGTCTTGTAGGTCAGTTGGTGGTCGGGGTGAAGTGCAAGGTCAGGAGGTTTAAGGGATGGGCCTGAATGACTTTGACATCGATGAGCAGGGTATGGATGGCTGCTCTGAAGACTTAAATGAGATGGGAAATAGTTCTCTTACATTGGAAGATTCAGTTGAAAGTTCGAGGACGAATAGGCGCAAAGGTAAAAGAGCTCTCGAGCAAAGTAGAGTTGTCATGCTTCGTCGTAGTGCTAGGTGCATGGAGCACCCGTTTAAAGGTAATATTTTTATACCTGCCATTCTTAATTCTATGACAAGTGATCAGTTGCACGCGCTTGCTAGCAATTATGGTTTTTCTATTAATAATGATGATATCAGTAACTTCAAAAACAAGGAGTTATATAGGGTTAACAGTTCGTCACGATAGTTGTATCCTGGAATGTAAGAGGTCTAGGTACTGTTGATAAGTGCCTTAGAGTTAAAAACTACCTTAAAGCTTTAAAGCCTGATATTGTTATGCTATAAGAAACAAATTTGGAGAACCCTAATATGTATGTTTTTAGATGTTTGGGTGGGGGTTTGATTGATGATTGGAGTTTCATTCCCGCGGTGGGTAGTGCGGGTGGTATGTTTACGGGTTGGAATTGTGATAGTTGGTTTTTAAAACAAGAAATTAAGCAAAGCCATTGTCTTCATGTTGCTTTGGAGAATGACAATTCTAAAGTGGTTTACTTTTTTTCAAATGTTTATGGGCCTAATTATAAAAGAGATAGGAAGGTTTTATGGGTTAAAGGTGTTGAATTCCACAAACTTATGTATGGGCCGTGGGTTATTGGGGGGATTTTAATGTTACAAGGTTTAACTTTGAAAGAAATTGTAGAAGTGTGGATTATTCTGATGATATGGAGGATTTTAGTGATTTTGTGCGAGAATTTAACTTGATTGACCTGCCTTTAACAAATAGGAGGTATACATGGAGTAATGGTAGATGTTCCCAAACTTTGGTAAGGCTAGACGTTTTCTTATTAATTCTTTTTTCGAAGATTTGCATCCCCTTACTTTTCAAAAAAGTTTATCTTCTTTTATTTCTGATAACTGCCCAATTGTTCTGGATACGGGAGATGAACTAAGGAGGAAGGTTAAATTTAGTTTTGAGAAGATGTGGTGCTTAGAAGAAAAATTTGAAGATATGATCAAAAGAAAGTGGTTGGAATTTGGCAATTTCGGGGATGCTGCGAGTAATCTTTGCAGAAGTTGAAACTTCTTAGAATGTTTTTGAAGAAGTGGAATAAAGAATCTTTTGGAAATACTAGTGTGAAAAGGAAGAATCTTGAGAATGATATTTTGCAACTCAATGTTTGGGAAGAAGAAAGAACCTTAGCTGCAGATGAGGTGGAACTTTTGAGAATGAAGGAGAAGGATCTGTTGAAGGTGATTCACCAGGAAGATATCTTTTGGAAGAAAAGATCTAGAACTCAATGGTTGAAAGTAAGTGATAGCAATACGAGCTATTTTCATAAAGTGGCTAATGGCAGAAGGAGGCTTAATTTAATCAATAGTGTTTGGAAGGATGGAGTGGAGATTAGTAATCAACAAGAGCTAAATGACACCTTCATTGATTACTACAAAGAGATCTTTGGGAAGTGTAATGATCATCGTGTTTCAGTTGATTGGGCTGAGCTTTACCCTGATGCTACGGATCTAAGTGGTTTGGATGATGCTTTTACTGAGGAGGAAATTTGGGTTGCGCTGAAAGATATGCCAAGTGATAAGGCTCCGGGACCTGACGGTTTTCCTAATTTCTTTTTCAAAAAATATTGGAGTTGGTTAAAACATAATGCAGTGGGCCTGTTTAATGATTTTTATGATGGGGCTTTAAGGCTAGAAAACTTAGTTTTGCGAGTGTAGTGGTAGTACCGAAGAAGGAAGGGAATGTTGCTACGCCCGATTTTCGACCAATTAGCCTTCTAAACTGTTCTTTCAAACTTATCACCAAAGTTTTGGCGACTAAAATGGAGGATCTTATTGATAAATCGCAGTCAGCATCCATCGAAGGCAGATTTATTATGGACGAAGTTGTTCTTGTGCAGGAGGATATCTCGTATTGTTATAAGAATAGCGTGCCTCGTGCTATTTTGAAGCTGGATTTTGCCAAGGCTTTTGATAATGTTGACTTACATAACTTCATTACATTATCTATCGGTTATGTAGACCACTAGGTGTCTTTAATTACATAACCTTATTGGGTTAAGTTCGTGGGCCTATATATATATATATATATAAATATTACCCACTCTTCTAGTTTACTTAACCCACCCACTACCCATGCAATTTTACTTAACCCTAACTTAAGTTCATAACCATACAATCTTTAAATTAGGTTAAGTAGCCCAATTCAGTACCATGTCCAATTATGGTTATAATGGGCTAGACCTCCCACATTAAGCCTACAACGTGTGGATGCTGGATATGCCGGTCAGGTCCGGACAGTCTTATTCCACAGTTGGACCTAACCTCGTGTCTTAGCCCAATTCGTATTTACGTACTTAGACCTCCCACATTAGGTTCAACATTAGTGGCTGCTGGATATGCCGGTCAGGTCCGGGCATACTTCTGTCACTATTGCAACCTAACCTCGTGTCATAAGCATAATTACAATTCCTAATTGTAATTACTAAATATTCCACTTTTTATCCAAATCTACCTCTGTCATTATAGGTAATTATTTCTATGTTTCCTTATTTGAATTAAATGTCCAATATTACATAAATTATGCCAATTATAAACCTCTTTTTCCTCGTTTCTTAACTAACGTATTCACACGTATTTTGGCGGCATCTAGGCTATTAAGTAGCCTAGCCACAACAATGAAAAAGGGAATATGGCAAAGGATGATAGTTTTTCAACATGTCTTGGCATACACATAAACTTAACATGATAACAAGGTGAGTGAACATTTAATTTTCATCATATAAGGTGGACATAAAACTAATGAACTTGTGGCAACTACGATGTAAAAGCAATATAATGAGATCTAGTCCAACTATTTGGATCTAGCATCATTAGGGTGACACAACAACATGTTTAGATCTAAAAATGGCTTCATATGTCAAGTTTACAACATATTTAAACTAATCACAATATGACAGGTGAAAGGTGATTTACATAAAGAACTAGATCTAGCCAATGTTACAACTGTCCAATAGATGTACATTCACTATAATACAGTTACAAGTTCAGATCCACATAGACAACATAATAGAATAATCACAACTGTATTAGATCTAGGGAATTAGATCTATCATGACATAATATATGATTTAACACTTGCATAGAGTCATACTTTACAACATATCCAAGTCATAGTCTTTCACAATTCACTTTCATTTATCTAAACCTAAAAGTAATCTAGAAACTCACAGCGTTAGGTTTAGAGAATTTGAGAAAGAATGGATCTAGAATTTCTGAATTTGATTTGCAAAATATGTGGTTATAGAAAACGGTTCAGTTCACACTCCAGAAGCATATAGCCTCCATAACTTCCAATGAAGAAAATATGAGAAATAGCCACATATTTATAGCTGCAGAGCCCTCTGAAATCGACTACCACCTCAGCTCTAGGGGTGTCAACACCCCTGTGGGTGGATTGACCCCTAGCTCGACACCCTTTCAGGGGTCGAACCCTAGGTCGACACCCCTCTAGGGGGGTCAACCCCCTAGAGCGGGAATTTTGCCGTTCTGACGAATTTTTCAAATTCGAATGGTTCTGGATAGAATCTGACTCAGCTCTGACCCATCTCTGACTCATACATATGTATATAATTTTTCTACGCGTAGACAAACTTAAAACCCTCATAACTTCATCATACAGTGTCCATTTTACGCAAACCAAGTGTCTATCTTGACCAGAATTTTGAGATAGACGCAATGGTGTAATCCGTTTCCTCTAATTCTGAATATTAAATTAATTATTATTTAATTTATCCTCTTATAATGTCGTTACAAATTCGGGGTGTTACATTCTCCCCTACTCAAAGGATTTCGTCCCGAAATCTCTAAGTTGAGAAGAATTTATATCCTACCATCCATCATCCATCTACTCATCCACCAATCACTGGCATCCATTACGCTTAAAGACTTCTAATGTTTATATGAATATATGCGAAGATGTGTGTATATGTCCTAACACAAATGCGAAGATCGGGCGGTCTACTTATTCAGTTGACCTCCTTAATGCAATGTATGTTAGTTCCATGAATACAATATGTATGCAAATAAACTTATCATATCATATAAGTTCTATATGTGTGTACATTCATTCGTCCAAATGCAACATCCATATGCTAACTCATCCATTTCTATTCATAAAAGAAAAGAAAATGCATGCACATCCATATGTAGTATGAGAGTGACTGAGGCGATCTTAGTGCCTAATGTGTGTGTATATGCGTCCACAGGCAACCACTAGCAAACACTTGCATCCATCAAACACAACATGTTTCAAACACATGTTTACATCCATAGGATTCCTATCTAAAGGTCGAAAATACGATGGATAAGATATATTCTATTGACAGAAACAAGAACTGATAAAACTTAGGAAAAGGAGTTAAGAACATACTCTTGAAAATAAAAGGGTACGAAGCACAAATCTTGTCTTCGGTCTCCCAAGTCGCATCTTTTGGGTTATCTCCTCATTGAACCTTTAGCAACTTGATCTCCTTATTGCGCAGCTTCTTAACTCTGACCCAAGAATACGGGTAGGGACTCATCTGATTGTTGACTCCTGTTCCACTTCGACTTCTTCCAACATACTCGGCTCAACAACTTCCACGGTGTCATGCAAGCACTTCCATAGATGAGAGACGTGGAAAAGGTAATGAACGCCGGATAGATTTTCTAGGAGCTTTACTCGGTAGGCCAATTGGCCAATCCTCTCGGTTATGGGAAATGGTCCCACAAACCTAGGTGCCAACTTCCCCACTGATCCGAAGCGAACCACATTCCTTAAAGGCGATACTTTGATAAAAACCAGGTCTCCCACTTCGAATTCGATGTTAGTCCTTCTCTTGTCTGCATAGGACTACTGCCTATCTTGAGCTATCTTCATTTGTCGTCGAATAAGGTCAATCTTTTCAGACTTTTCCCTGACCATATCTGGTCCAAGTAATAATCTTTCTTTAGATTCCCACCAACAAATTGGCGATCTACAGGGTTGTCCATACAATGCTTCGAAGGGTGCCATGCTGATGCTGGCCTGATAGCTGTTATTATAAGCAAACACTACTAAAGGAAGATGCTCTTCCCAAGTCCCTCCGAAGTCTCGGATACGCAGCCTTAAAAGATCTTCAAGAATCCTGTTCACCCTCTCAGTTTGTCCCGGTCTGAGGATGATATGCTGTGCTCAAACACAATTATGTACCTAATGTTTCTTGTAAGATCCTCCAAAATTCGCTGGTAAAGATGGGGTCACGATCGCTCACAATGCTGGAACGTACTCCATGAAGACGAACTATCTCACGAACATAAATTGCTGCCAACCATGATGTCGTCCTCTTACTCTTAACTGGAATAAAGTGAGCGCTCTTACTGAGTCTATCCACTACCACCCAAATACTGCTGTTACATTTCTTCGATCTGGGCAGCCTATCTATGAAATCCATAGAGACGCTCTCCCATTTCCACTGCGGAACCTCCAACGGATGAAGTAATCCACCGGGCTTCTTTTTCTCAGCTTTAACTTGCTGGCAGACTAAACATTGAGAAACAAACTCGGCCACATCTTTCTTCATCCCAGCCCAAAAGAAAACACTCTCCATGTCTCTATACATCTTATCACCACCTGGATGAATAGTCATCTTAGAATGGCGGGCTTATTCTAGGACTACCTTTATCAAGCTTCCAGTTTGAGGAACACAAAGCCTTCCCTCTTGTCGCAACCACCCCTTTTCATCTATGGCATATCTGCTGAGGTGACAAGAAGTCTCCCCTCTTCTGAGCTTATACATGATGTCTAGAATCTGTGGGCCACCTTGTTGCGAAGCTCCTATCGGATCCATAAGGGTCGGTCATAACTCCAAGGATGCAAACAAATCAGGCAAAACCTCGGTGGAGGGTCTAAAATCAAAAGCTGATATGAACTCCAAGTTCTTTCTCTCCACAAACAGAGGACTCAGGGTCATCCTCTGCCTTCTTAGTGCGTCTGCCACTACATTACCCTTGACAGGGGTATAAGCAATCTCAAAATTATATGAAGCTAAGAACTCCATCCACCGCTGTTGCCTTAAGTTTAGATCCTTCTGTGAGAATATATACTTGAGAGATTTATGATCGGTGTATAACTCGAACTTTTCTCCAAGTAAGTAATGACGCCACATCTTTAACGCAAATACTATGGTAGCTAGATCTAGATCATGGGTGTGGTAATTCTTCTCATGAACCCTTAACTGTCTACCCCAATAACATGTTACTTCCCCTTCTTGCTTCAGAACCGCACCAAGACCTGTACCGCACACATCAATGTAAATAGTAAACACTTTACTTCCATCCGGCAAGGTCAAGACTGGGGCTGTTGTCAGAGCCCTCTTCAGTCGTTGGAAAGCAACGTCACAGTCTATGTCCCGCAAAAATGCCAAATTCTTCTTTGTCAACCTGGTGAGAGGGGCTGATATCTTCGTGAAGTCCTTAATGAACTTCCTATAATAACCTGCCAACCCAAGAAAGCTTCTCACCTCGGTTGCATTTTAAGGAATTTTCCAATCCTGCACTGCAACCACCTTGGCGGGATCTACAATTATCCCTTCTTTGGAGACTACATGCCCTAAAATTCTCACCTCTTTTCTCCAAAAATGGCATTTGGAGAACTTTGCCTTAAGCTGATGGTCATGGAGAGTTTTAAAAACTTCTCTCAAATGTTGGGAATGCTCTTCTTCATTCTTGGAGAATATCAAAATATCATCAACAAAGACTGCAACAAATTTGTTTAGGAACTCCCGAAACACCCTACTCATCAGATCAACAAAATAGGCGGGTGCATTTGTCAACCCAAAAGGCATAACTAGCCATTTAAAGAAGCCGTTCGTAGTTCTGAAAGCAGACTTATCTATGCTGTCCTCAGCCACCCTCAACTGATGGAACCCATTAGCCAAGGCCAACTGAGAAAATACCGAGGCACCAACGAGCTGATCAAATAAATCATCAATCCTCGGATGTAGGTGCCTATTCTTCTTGGTGAGCTTATTCAATTCTCTATAGTCAACACATAGACGAAGTGAACCATCCGCTTTAGTTGCGAATACTACTGGAGCACGCCATTCAGATATGCTTTGTCTGATAAACTCTTTCTCAAGTAGCTCTCCTACTTGCTTACTCAGCTCCCTCCTCTCCCTTGGAGCCATGTGGCGCACTGGTAATGCAACTGGCTTTGCATTGTCCATCAGATATATGCGGAAGTCAATCTCGCACCTTGGAGGTAAACGCCGTACCTCATCGAAAACATCGGAATAATCTCGAACCACTAGAATAGATTGCAAGTCATCTATGAATGCATCTAGAGACTCTCGGAAGCTAAGCATAACAGACTCTTGGAGGTCATAAGAGATTTCGAGGGTCTTCCCATGACAAGTCAGGAGTCTAACAACCCTCCTGTCACAATCTAGAATGGCCTCATACGTGGTAAGCCAATCCATTCCTAGAATTAACCCATAGCCCATAAACCCGTGCACATGCGCGTCGCATTCAAACTCGATGCCTAACACAGATATTTTCAAACCCCGACAAATCATCGATAAATGAGCCAAACCACCAATGGGGTTTGGAATGACTACGGGATCTACTACCATACTAGTAATTAAGTGCAGAGATTCAACCGTAGAACTAGATATAAACGAGTGTGAAGCACCAGAATCAAAAAGTGTTCTAACTGGATGGTTTGAAAGAGAAACTAAACTTTCTATGGAAATTTTTCTACCTCTTTCAGGAGCACTGATCGCGAGCATGCACTTTACCTCCAGAAGTCCCTGCTCTTTGACCTTGTCCCAGCGATCCTTGTTTCTTTGGGCACTCTTTAGAGAAGCGTCCGACCTCTCCGCAATTAAAGCAATTGGCCTTCCTTCTCTTACAACCTTTAATCAAGTGACCCTCTTTTCCACAATTATGACACTTTCTCTTAACCTTGCTTTTATCATCTTTCCTTTCTTCTGCTGTTGTTGCTACAATTGTTGTTGTTGCTGCCCCTTCTTGGGCCACACCTTCTTATTCTGCGATGCCCCCTCAACATTTATTTCCTTCTTTTCTCCCTTGTCCTCCTCATGCATTAGGGCCATATCAACAAGCTTTTCAAAGGTGGCTCCCATTGGAATATGGGGCATAGCTAAACCATGCACAGGCTCATTCAGTCCTTTAGCAAACCTCAAAGCCTTTTTGTGCGGTGTATCCACCAACTCTATCCCGAACCTTGCCAACTGGTTGAACTTGTTCACATACCCCTTTACCGTCAAATTTCCTTGTTTGAGTGTTAAGAACCTCTCCATCTGTATGCTTCTCTTAGCTTTGGAAAGAAATTTCATTTCGAACCTCTGTCTAAAATGTTCCCAAGTTTCCACCGGACGTCCAGCTTAGGTGATTACCCACCAAAATGATGCTTCGTCCTTTAACATCCAAGCAACTAACTGAATCTTTCTTCAGTCCTCCACTTCAAAGATTATGAATAAGTCCTCGGTCTCCTTAAGCCAATTCCGAGCTTCTACGAATGTCTCATTCCCATGGAATGGCTTTCCTCCCATTGCGCGGAAGTCTTTGCAGATCTTGGTAAACTTGTCAGCTCTTGGAGGTTGAGGAGGAGGAGGAATGACTGGTGCAGCTAGGGGAGGAACGTCTCATTGGCCTTCGGCCGGCGTCATGGCCTCCAAATACCCTACGGAAGCATCCAGGTATTGTGACGCCCTCTGGGATATTAGGGATGTTTTATTGCCCAGACATGCTGAAAAAAAGGGAAAAGGAAGAAATTTAGATAAAGGACCGAAGGATACTACATAAGGCTTTTTGGGGAATGTTTTCAAAAATAGACTTTTCTTTTGAAAATGCTTTTCTTTTCAAACCTTTTGAAAATAATTTCCAAAAACTTTTATCTAATCTGGTAACCTTCAGCTCTAATACCAAGTGTGACACCCCACGTCCGTTAATGTCACTCACTAAGGGAATGCATTAAGTTTTGTGAAGTGCTATAGGTAAACAGACACAGAATAATTACAAGATAGATATAAAAAAGGCAGCAACGTAAAATTTAAATTTTTATTTCAACCATAAAGCATAATACTATGGTCCAAATTTTCATAAGTCACAAAAACCATTACAACAAAATAACTTCTGTCTTGCATAATCAGAGTACATAAGAATGTGAAAAACATAATTTTCCCTAAATTAAAAGAGTTAAGCCATAGTAGAGACAAGAACTTGAGCCATACTTCAGAGGTAGCTCCTAGCAAGATGATATCTGAGTACTGATTAAGTTTGATTGTTTCCTCCCAGAGAACCTAGTGAGGGGGGGGGGGGGGACGGAAGAAAGAAGGAGAAACAATAGGTTCATACATAAAGTCTGGAGAGTCTAGTTACTTTTAGCCAGTAGATAAATAAAAGCAACATGATAGACATATAAAGTGGATAAGAGAGAGATTACTACATAAATGCCAGGTATGACAAGGTAAGCAAGATAAGGTGTATGTACCTCACTAATGATTACTCTGCACGATGTTAGTATAATTGAAATGAGATGATCCCTTCCACTATAAGTTGGTAGGCTTAGGTCATACGCCCAAGTATACCCTAACCACTACCCTAATCGATCGGCTCCCCACTCCGTAGATATCCTGTGTCGGCCCCACAGTAGGAGGTATCACTTCCTAAAGTGGCAACCCAAGATGTGCACAACCATATCTACTGGTGTCACGGTCGTCTTTGCCCCCTCTGCCCGGCCCATGCACGCACATGTCCCCGGTCGGTTTGCGCAGCCCACACCATCAATCTCGTTTGGATCTCTTACAATCAATCAGTAAGCATGCCTCTTCTCCGCCTAGTACGGAGTCCTTTACTTGATACCAACTCCGGGTTACTAACTTAAATGGGTCCCACAGAGTATGATACAAGCTCTCCCCTTGTCTTGTATCCCCACTAGGTTTTCCACTGACTATTTATACCCATAGGTGTCTTTAATTACATAGCCCTATACCAGTTATGCTTACCCTAGAGGTTGTCTTTAATTGCATAACTTCATTACATTATCTATCAGTTATGTATACCACTAGGTGTCTTTAATTACATAACCTTATTGGGTTAAGTTCGTGGGCCTATATATATAAATATTACCCACCCCTCTAGTTTACTTAACCCACCCACTACCCATCCAATTTTACTTAACCCTAACTTAAGTTCATAATCATACAATCTTTAAATTAGGTTAAGTAGTCCAATTCAATACTACGTCCAATTATGGTTATAATGGGCTAGACCTCCCACATTTGGCCTACAACGTGTGGATGCTGCATATGTCGGTCGGATCCAGGGAGTCTTATTCCATAGTTGGGCCTAACCTCTTATCTTAGCCCGATTCGTATTTACGTACTTAGACCTCTCATATTAGGTTCAGCATTAGTTGCCGCTGGATATGCCGGTCGGGTACGGGCAGACTTCTGCCACTAATGCAACCTAACCTCGTATCATAAGTACAATTACAACTCTTAATTGTAATTACTAAACATTCCACTTTTTATCCAAATCTACCTATGTAATTATAGCTAATTATTTCTACGTTTCCTTATTTGAATTAAATGTCCAATATTACATAAATTGTGCCAATTATAAACCCCTTTTCCCCCGTTTTTTAACTAACATATTCGCATGTATTTTGGCAGCATATAGGCTATAAAGTAGCCTAGCCATAACAATGAAAAGGGAATATGACAATGGATGATAGTTTTTCAACATGTCTTGGCATATACATAAAATTAACATGATAACAAGGTGAGTGGACATGTAATTTTCATCATAACGTGGTGGACAAAAACTAATGAACTTGTGGCAACCACGATGTAAAAGCAACATAATGAGATCTAGTCCAACTATTTAGATCTAGCGTAATTAGGGTGACATAGTAACATGTTTAGATCTAAAAATGGCTTCACATGTCAAGTTTACAACATATTTGAACTAATCACAATATGACAGGTGAAAGGTGATTTACATAAAGAACTAGATCTAGCCAACGTTACAACTGTCCAATAGATGTACATTCACTACAATACCGTTACAAGTTCAAATCCACATAGACAACATAATAGAATAATCTCAACTGTATTATATCTAGGGAATTAGATCTATCATGACATAGTATATGATTTAACACTTGCATAGAATCATACTTTAAAACATATACAAGTCATAGTCTTTCACAATTTACTTTCATTTATCTAAACCTAAAAGTAATCTAGAAACTCACAGTGTTAGGTTTAGAGAATTTGAGAATGAATGGATCTAGAATTTCTGAATTTGATTTGCAAAGTATGTTGCTGCAGAAAACGGTTTAGTTCGCACTCCAGCAGCATATGGCCTCCATGACTTCCAATGAAGAAAATATGAGGAATAGCCACATATTTATAACTGCAGAGCCCTCTGAAACCGACTACCACCTCAGCCCTAGGGGTATCGACACCCCTGTGGGTGGGTCGACCCCTAGGTCGACACCCCTCTAGGGGGTTGACTCCATAGAGCGGGAATTTTGCCGCTTTGATGAGTTTTTCAAATTCGAACGGTTTTGGATAGAATTCTGACTCATCTCTGACTCAAACGCGCGTATATAATTTTTCTACGCGTATACAAACTTAAAATCATCATAACTTCCTTATACGATGTCCGTTTTACGCAAACCAAGTATCTATCTTGACCAGAATTTTGAGACAGATGCAATGGTGCAGTCTGTTTCCTCTAATTCTGAATATTAAATTAATTATTATTTAATTTATCCTCTTTTAGTGTCAGTATAAATTCGGGGTGTTACAATATATTATTTCCAGTGTAATTTGATGTACATTATCTGGTGTGATTCTATATTTCTGTTCTGCTGTTAATTTTTTATGTGCTATATTCCATTGATTATCCTTACTTCCACGGCACGGGGGTTTGGGGTCATCACAGTTGGTATCAGAGCTTTGGTTAACCTTAGCTTCGGAATATAACATGTTAACGAACTCATCAGAAATAGAATCAGCAGTATTCTAGGATGAATAACTCATTATAGATAGGATCACTAATGTCCTAGAATGAGTACAGAAGAATAAAATACACCCCAATAGATGCATTTACATTAAATATATTTCTCTATGCTTTACAATATCTTTTCTGTTGGTCTGACTCTTTGTCTCTTATTTGCAGACATAGTAGAAAATGAGTGGCAGAAACAGGAGAAGTAATTCTTTGGTTCATCAATCTAATGGCCAATTGTGCTCCCATAACCAGAATCAGAGCTAGAAGTTCTAGTAAAGAAGTATCGAAATCTGGGTGGAGTACCATTCTTGGGCAAAGAGTCGGTTATTGAAACACAAGCATGGATGCGTTCTTCTGAGAGAATTTTTGAAGGCTTAAAGCTGAGAATGTTCAAAAAAGATTAATAGCATCTTGGGCACTCAAAGACGAAGCTTTAGTCTAGTGTGAAACTGTTACTAAGGAAAATCCAGAAGGTAATATTACTTGGGATAGATTTAAAGAAATGTTCATAGCAAAATTTATTCCTGCAGAAGCAACTGAGTAGTTATATGATAAGTTCTACCATATGAAACAAAGAGATATGACCATTCAGAGGTATCAAAATAAAGTCAATGAACTTTCCCGCTTTGGCCCAGAACTAATTCGAGATCCTATAAGGAAGAATCTGAGATTTATTAACGGACTTCAAAAGAAATACGAAGGTAGAGTAATTGCTCATGTGAATCTTCCTTTTTCTAAGATGATACAAATGGCTTGTCGCTATGAGAGACTTGATAAGCAAGGTGTTTTGGAAGATGAAGAGGAAGATGAAGGCAGTTCTAGCGACAAAAGGAAGTTTGAAACTGATAGCCCTGAGGCAAGTACAAAGTCTGAGGTCAGTAAGAAGCCAAAAGCTGATAAGAAAGGGGTTAAATCTAATAAAGAACCATTAACAACTGTTATATGCAATAACTGCAATAAGAAAGAAAATTTGTTGATAAATTGCAAATCTTTGAAGAAATGAAAGAATGATGGATCTAAATCCAATAAAAGGTTTCAAGAGAGCATAAAATGCCATAAGTGCCACCAGTCTGGTCATATTGCGAAAAATTGCCGGCTATTAAAGAAATCTAAAGTAACACATGTAAATGAAGTGGTAGAAACTCCAACACCCTTAGCTAGTCAGGAAGGGCCAGATGTTTTGGAAGGCACTCTTACGGTCAACAATATTCCAGTTACAGTATTGTTTGATACGGGCGCATCATGAAGTTTCATATCAAGTAACACAGTTAAAAAGTTAAAGTTAACCCTAAAGAATCTTAAAGAATAGATTAGTGCTCATAATCCGATAGGGGTTCTCTTGTTTTTAGTTTATATTGTAAAGTGCCCGTCTCCTACTCTTGCTATCGGTTTCCTTTCAATTTGATAGTTATGAATTTTTCTAAATTTGATATCATTCTAGGGCTGGATTGGTTGACCAAATTTGAAGCCGAAGTTAAATGTGCTGAAAGAGTTGTTAAAGTTAAAACAAAGCTTGGAAATATTGTTATACCCTGCGTAAGCTCAGATTCAGATGGAAAAGAATTTTGGGTTGCTCTTGAGGTCTCAAAAATTCTTGAATGGTGAACAACAAGAGCCTAGTAGGGCTAAAATATATGAATTGACTAAAAAAAACCACTGCTATTGAAGATATTCTCGTCGTTAAAAATTACGCGTATGTGTTCGAATAAGTTGATAGCTTACCGCCGCGGAGAGAAATTGACTTCATGATTGATTTAGTTCCAAATGCAAAGCCAGTTGTGCACGCTATTCAAAGAATGACATTGAAAAAGAAAGAGGAATTGAGTAATCAAACTAAACAGCTTTTATGGAAAGGTCTGATCAGGCCTAGCTTTTCAAATTGGGGTGCAGCAGTAGTGTTTGTCCCGAAGTCAGACGATACTCTCAGACTACGTGTTGATTACCGAGACCTCAACAAGCAGACGCTGAAGAATAAATGTCCATTACTGCGTATTGGTGATTTATTAGATCGCTTGAATGGAGCGCAAGTATTTTCTAGAATGGACCTAGCTACAGATTTCCATTAATTACGTATTGCTGAAGAATGTGTTCCTTTGACAGCTTTCAGAGATCCAAACATATTTTATGAGTGGTTAGTAACGCCGTTCGGCTTACATAACGCTCCTGCTTACTTTGTCGACTTAATGAATCGAGTATTCCACGATGTCTTGAATAAATTTATGCTAGTTTTCATTAACGACATTTTAATCTTCTCTATGTCAAATGTCGAGCATGAGAAGCATTTGGAAGAAGATTTGGAAATTCTGAGAAAGAATGTTTTAAAAGCTAAATTTTCTAAATGCATATTCTGGTAAGAAGTAAAGTTCCTTGGTCATATAGTATCGAAGGAAGGAATTTCAATGGATCCAAAAAAAATCACAGCCATTCGAGATTGGAAGCAGCCTAGCACGCCTACAGAAGTCAGAAGTTTTATAGGATTGGCTGGCTATTATCAAAAATTCGTTAAAGATTTTTCGAAGCTATCATGTCCATTAACGAAGCTTACCAAGAAGCATACAAGGTGTAACGACCTGGCTTTTTGACCGCTCCAAGTCAGTAATTAAACTAACTCGAACGATTCAAAACGACAAATTGTTATTGCTTATGAAGTTGAAATACAAATCATCACAGAATCATAGACACAGAACACATAATATCTCACGGCGGAAGTAATTTTTTTATACGATATTACAAAACCTTTAAATTTACATAATATCAGAGTACATAATAAATATGGAAACAACAGAAGGATGAATATAGAACCATACTACTATTTAGTAGTAAGAAGAGATGGGCATAACTGCATATGACATAGTAGACGGATGGCTGGATCTCCAACGAATCTTAAGCTCTAACAGACATATTTCCAAGCTGAAATACTCGATCTGACTCGGGCATTTTGCAAGGAATAAAACAAACAAAATAAACGAGTCAGGACTAACAATCTCATATAAGTGAATTAACTCAAATGAAGTGTCCACTGAAATGTACAATAACTTAAAGGATGTTCGGGATTTCCATCCTCTAAGGATCCGCGAAACTAATATCGATATATTAATATGCTATTATTGTAATGTTTACTCAGTAAAGTAAATGTAATGAAAATAGCGTAAGCGGGATTACCATATTACCCTTATGTCGTCTATAATACCATAGTCTATACAGTACCGTAAACCCACCGTAAATCGATGGCATCAGAGGACACTCCATAGGTGCGGTACAAATCAAAATCATAGGGGGCTCGATAAGGATAATATGACAAGACACACGAGGAATACCCACGATAGGATTCTACTGGATTGCGGCTCCCCTGCTGGTGGTAACGCATAATAGCCACTACCGCCCACCTCGAACAACACTCTCATAATAAAAAAAAGGGCCCCAGATTAGTTACATAGTAATAGAGATGGTATCAAAGAAGCGTGTTCGATCAGAGGTGCTACCTCACTTGACTCGGGTATGGCTCCTGTTTTAGTCATTTTAATTATGACCCGAAGGTCAAGGATAATCCATCAGCGTTCTCTTTCTTCAAATCGAGTAATCGCCTCCATACCATCCAACTTCTTTTCTGGAACTTCACCACTTAAACATTTGTTAAAGTGGTATCGGTATTGGCAGCGAGTATGACATCCACCGACTCCGGTCTCTTTAACAACCAAACGTTTACATTTTTCACACCATGGCCATTAGATTTGAAATCACATTTTCAAGTATCGCAAATTGATATATTTCAAATATTGCCCCCAAAATCAATTACTCAAGTCATTTATCATTAGTTCGATTAAGATTGAAAAACCAATATTTACCATTTCTTTGTCAACCACTGGATTTTAAATTTCAACTTTCATGAAATATTGTTATTGCTTGAAACCCTTTATTTCACCCTTTGGATTCAATAGACTGGATCGGACATAAATCTTATTTGAGTTCATAAAATCATTTAAGAATAGTTAAATTTGTTAAATATGGAAATAATGTATGCATGTATATGTGCTTATGTAAGTAGTTGTGAAGTAGTATGCAAATCTTTTATTTGCCAAAATGATCATAAGCCATTTTAAAATATGTTTAGAAATTTGACATTATATATAATATATACATTTCTATAAATAGTCTAAAATAGATATAAAATTTTATAAAAGAACATTCATGATGTCAAGAAAGTGAAAGGTTGCATTTTTGAAAAATAGTTTTCTATCCACATAATGTTAATCTAGTCAAATCCAAGCATCACAATTTCTTTACCATCTAGATCCATATATATATATATATATATATATACATATACATATATATATAATTCCTTTATTTGGTTTCATTTCAATACCTCCATTGTTAAACAATTCTCAAACCATTGTCTACCTTGCATTTTCATATCCTTTCCATATAATAAATTTCCAAACAACTTTCATGTTATTTGTGAATAAAATGGTGATTTGTTAAATTCAAAACTCATATCCACCATGAATTAAATAAGCCTATTTTTCTCATACTTGAATTCAACAAATTGACATTTTTGACAAAGTCTTTCTTACATCAAAATGGTGAGAAATCATTTGACAAATCGTACATTAAAATAAGTTTTGAAAATATTTATCAAGTCTTTGCAATCCCTTACATTAAATCATTCAACTAAATTTTTTCATATTATTAAATTCATTATATGAACATAAAGCAATAAAGAATTTATTTAAATAAATGAAACTTAAGCGTTAACTCGCAAAATCACTCTAAAACTTATTTTCATACTAGTGGATTCTTGTAAAATTTCAAGTAAATATTTGAACAAAATTTCTTTAACTTTTCTTTACGCTATATAAAAATTCCATAAAATAGTGGGAAAAAAAACATTTAACAAAACGTATATCAAAATAAGTTTCTAAACATTTAACAAGTCTTTGAAAACTCTTTTTATTGAATCCCAAATCTAGATTTCATGTTGTTAAAGTTATTATATAACACAAAGTGTACGTAAATTTTATTTCAAATAAAAATAAGTTTAAATGTTAACTGGTATGATTGCTTCTTTTAAAACTTATTTATATACAATTTGAATTTCTTATAAAAATTCAAGTACAATTTGAATAAAATTTCCATTGAACATTTCCGCTATATGGAAAAATTCCATTAAAATTTCTCTTTACAAAATCGATATAATAATTTAAAATAATTTCTTTTTATTGACCACGGTGTACGTATATAGTTTTCTACCCTATGGTCAAGTGATACGAATATTTATCATTTCAATCTGTTCTTTAAAATATTCGAATCCCGGGTATGTATCATTTCAACCCGCATCCTAAATCAATTCGAATACACAAGGGGTTCGGGTATGTATCATTTCAACCCGTAATGGTTTTCTAATCTAAAGGGGAACTTGCATGGTAAAATAAAATAAACATAGCATGTCATGCATACATCCATATTGTGTCATTTAATATAACCGTGTGTGTCGCACGTGCACAACCACAAAGCAAACAAATCTAGAGCATCCTAACATTGCATTCAACATCTCAAGTGTTTAATTCACTTAATAATCAGTTAGTCTGTGAGTGAGAAAAACTCACCGTTCGTGGCAAAGTGAGAAAACGCGATGTGAGTAAACCGACGCTAACGGCTACAAGGAGGAATTCGTTACCTAGAACAACTTCATGGTTTTTATTTAGAAATGCGGATTAACTTCATGACTAAATTTTATGTAAAGGATTTAGTCAAAATAATTGACCAAAACAAAGCTACTACAGCCAAGTTTGAACTAGTGACATCCTAGTTTTGAGCCGCATGCCAAACCACTCAACTATATACACCTTATGACTTAAAACAGTGAAGATGCGAACTCTATATATATAGATAGAGGACATGACATAATACACACCCTGTACCCGAGCATGCATGCGTACCATACCCTTTTAATAGTACATAACCAGACTGGTGTGAATTATAAAAATCAAAATTTTGATAGCTTCTTGCGGTCATAACCATAGGTAGGAAAAACTAATCCACGGTGTCTAATAGTATATTGTTGTAAGCATGATGAAGGGTGCTATGATGATTTACACAAGAAGCAAGTTGACAATGCAAAACATATATATTTAGTTATATATATGTGCATGCATACTGTTACAAGAAACAAGAAAAATGGACAAGGAACTCACAACAACTCTGTTTCAATTCGTTGGACAAGATGATGGAGCTCAGACGAAAGCTAACGGCTTACCAGTAACAACTGTGTCGACGGCGGAGCGGAGCTGAAATAAAATCAGTAGACTAAGGATTCATTTTCTCTCAACAGGCTATTCACACAAGTATATATGTATATATACTTCCAATTGTAAAGCAAAGAAGATGTAAACCATGAAAACTCACGCAACACAAAGTTTGAGATGTTGGATGATTGCAGCGCTTGGTCGAGATGCCGCTGGAGTTCGAACGAGGCGCTGGAACATTGGCGGCTCGGCTGGAGGAGCTCAGGCGCGAGCGGTGCTGCTGCTAAGTTCGTTTTCTTTTCTTTTTTTCTTTTTTCTTGGTTCTTTTTTGTTCTTTGCGGTTTCAGGAAGGACAGTGAAAATGCATGGTGCAAACTTTTGTTGGGGGACTATGAGCATGAGGATGAAATTTTTCTAGCGGTGGCTTTGTGGAAAGGAAGTGTGGTCTCTTTGGAAAAGTACAGGGTACTTAGAAATGGAATAAGTGGGTAGGAAGAAGGATGGTTTTGTGAAGGAAGACACACACCTATTTACTCCCAGGCGTTTCGAATTGTTTGATTTACTTTTGTGTTTTTTTTCCTAAAATGAAGAGAAAGGAATGACACCGTAAAGTTTGGGATGGGAGAAAATGAATAGGAGGAAGAACGTTGTTTGCGAGTAGAAGAACAAGTAGGAGGAAGAAAGTAATACTCTTTTTATTTCAACTGTTCAAATATTTTATTACAAACAACATTGGATTCTCTGGACATAATATATTTTCTAAATCCAGGTTTGTTGTTACCATATATTTTCTACTGACATAAAGAGATTCCAAATCTTGCACAGTCGTTTCAAAATTATTGTTATCGACAGGGAAAATTTCAAAATATTACTTTCAGATCTACTTTCTACAGACAGGGAGAGATTTATGTGTTGTTGCTACATTTTTAGGGAGAGGTGACATTTCAAATTAATGAGGCAACGTGAATGAATTATTTCAGAGAGAGAATGAATCCTTATTAATAGTAATGAGTGTCATAGTTGGCTGAAACTTTTCTACCGTTATGGCATGGTTTCAGTTCGCATTTACACCATTTATCTTCCTTGATTATCACTACTTAGGAAATTAAAAAATTATATTTCTTTTCTTCTTTTCCCCTTATTTATTTTTATTTAATAATTTATTTATTTAGATGGACATGAACGGACAACGCAGCACATATGGTAACGAACGTTAGACCGTTTTACGCACAGATTCTAATCTTTTAATGAAGCGCACCGCGCATGAACAACGCTTAAATTTATTTAGCGAAAAAAAATATATTCAATTTATCCATCGTAAAATTTTACAAATGAAATTTTGTTTTCAATATTTAAAATTATTAATTCGTTCTTCTTCCTTTTAAATTTGTTAATTCATTTTTCTTTTTTTTTTCGATATTAACTGTATTGCAGTTGGTACCGCCTTGACATAAGTTTCAACTTAGCGGTTTATTCCGAACAAAAATCAATCGCTATTTATGTTTTACTTTTATTCTGAAATCAATATTTTCCAATGATAACAATTCCTTTCTCAAGTAAATAAGATAACATTCAACGTTAGATTTCCAAATATGTACATAACTTATAATTGATTAGTAAAGTAAAAGTCTTTATTACCAAAACGTTCATGTAAAATATAATTTATAAAATAATCCATATATAGCATGTTCTAATTCCGTCCAAAATAAATAACAGTCCAATTTCCAAATTAGACTTAAAGTATAAGCATATTTTCTTTATAAACCAAATTACAAGATCAATATTAAAATTACAAAATGAATTAAAATGATAGTCACTCTTGTTTCAATAGCGTTCGTATTTTAAACAGTAAAGGCAATTTAACAATAAAGATTCAAATTGGTTAGAAATGTAGATCTCATTATGAAGTGTCTATAAATCCATGAAAATGGTTTATGTATATTGTTCAAAATAGACAAAGTTACAAATATAAATGTTTATTCTAAGTTAAATTTTAATTTAAAATATGTTGAAATTACTGGTTCATTACACAAGGTTTAATTGGACACCTGAATGTGAGGCAGCTTTCCAAGAGCTGAAATTAAGGTTGACTATTGCTCCTGTGTTGACTATTATAGATGACAATCAAGATTTGACAGTCTTTGCAGATGCTTCTCTTGAAGGTGTTGGTGCGGTATTAATGCAAAGAGGTAAAGCAGTTGCTTATGCTAGCCATCAGTTGAAGCAACATAAGAAGAGATATCCTACCCATGATCTTGAGTTGTTCGCCGTAGTGTTTGCTTTGAAAATTTGGAGGCACTATCTTTTGAGTGAGAAGTTCGAATTATATACAGATCATAAGTCATTGAAGTATCTATTCACCCAGAAGGACCTGAATTTGAGGCAACATTGGTTAGAATTTCTTACGGCATACGATCTAGATATTTTGTATACTCCAGGGAAAGCCAAAGTTGTAGCGGATTTGCTTAGCAGGAAGAATGCCATTATCGCTAATCTCATTATTACGCCTTCATTGATTGACAAAATCTCTGCTCGTCAAAAGGATGATGAATTTATTCAGAGAACTAGCAAAAGAGTTTGGGAAGGCGGACCCTCAAGTTTCCAGATTGATAACAAAGGAGTTCCGAGGTTATTAGGCCGAATTTGTGTTCCAAATATTCCTGAGCTCAGAAGAGAAGTGATGGTTGAATGTCACAAATTCGAGCTTAGTATTCATCCAGGGGTGAGTAAGATGTATCATGGTCTCAAGCGTACGTTCTGGTGGAGATTTATGAAAAGAGACGTTTCCATTTATGTTAGCAGGTGTTCTGCTTTCCAACAAGTCAAAAGCGATCAACAGAAACTTGTCGGCTTGTTACAACCATTAGAGGTTCCAAATTGGAAGTGGGATCAAATTTCCATGGATTTCATTGATGGCTTACCCCGAACCAGGAAAGGTAATGACAATATATGGGTGATTGTAGATCGTTTCACGAAGACCGCCAATTTTATTCCTGTCATATCTACTAGAACAGCTCAAAGTCTGGCGTAGATTTATTTCAAAGAAATTGTCAGACTACATGGAGTTCCCAGTTGCATTGCTAGTGATCGTGATCCGATATTTGCTAGTAAATTTTGGGAAGCATTCCAAGAGGAGCTGGGGACAAAGTTAAATCTGAGCACCTCATATCATCCTGTAACACCACGTAATTTTAAAATATTAAATTTAACAAATTTAAGGACACTTTATTTGTAGAAGAAGAATTAAGTGAAATGGGTTACGCCATTGCGTTCGTCTCGGAATTTTGCTTGAGATAGAGTCCGAGTTTGCGTAAATCGGGCTTCGAATGAGGGAGTTATGGAGCTTAGAAGATTTCAATTTTAAACAGAAATTAGATTAAAATAATAACTAATAATCTAAAACTAGTTCGAACAGTAGAATTGGGCTGAGTGGGAAATTTCCCACTCAGAGGTGTCGACCCCCCCCCCCCCCCCAAGGGGAGTCGACACAGGTGTCAACCCCCCTAAGCCCTAAAATCATAAAAATCATCACCTGAACACGTCAGCCCAACCTGGACGACAGGGGTCGACTCCTCTAATAAGCACACATAAACCGAAACCCTAATCTAAACTAAATTCATTCATAAGCCGCCATGCTGCTGCATCCTAAACTAAGCTAGTCTCTTCTCCAACAAATCAAAGCATAGGAATTGTGAAAGAGGAGGACGGTTCTAGAACAACAACAAACGCTTAATCTATTCTTTCTTCTACCACAGTGAGTTCTAGTCACTTTTAGGTTTAAATAGATAAATGTGAATTGTGGTAGACTATGAATTGTGTATATGCTGTAAATCATGAACTTATGCAAGCATACTATGTCATTTCCTCTAGATCTAATATATGGACATTCTACTATGTTTCCTATGTGAATCTTGAATTACAATTATATTGTGGTACATGTGAACTTGTTAATACAGATCTAACTTTCTAGATCTGATTGTGGTGATTCGATATGAAATTTATATGAACATTGATTTGTAACCATGTTAGGATGATAGTACATCCATTAATTTGACATTACTTGGATCTAGACTTTGGTGTTAATCACCTTTCACTTGTTATATTATGATACCTTGGTATATGTGGTAAACTTAACATGTGAATCTAAACTTGTTATTATGCCACCCTGTCTATGCTAGATTTAGGTAATTGGACACCTAATATTGAATCTAGATCTCATTAAGCTTGCCTAAACACAAGTTATTAATTTGATGTCCACTTTACTATGATAATTATCACATGTCCATTCACTTAGTTACTATGCTCGTTATGTTAATATTTATGCCAAAACATGTTGAACTGTCACCCTGATCATGTTCCCTTTTATTGTTATGACGATGCTATTTTATAGCCTCAATGCCGCCAAAATACGTGTGAATACGTTAGTTAGGAACGGGGACAAAGGGAATTTTTAATTGGCATAGTTTATATAATATTTATATGAAATAAGCATATAATTCAAATGGGGAAACATAGAATTAATTACCTATAATGACATAGGTAAATTTGGGTAAAGATGTATTAATTACCTATAATGACATAGGTAAATTTGGATAAAGATAGAATGTTTAGTAATTAAAATTAAGAATTTTAATTGTACTTATGACACGAGGTTAGGTTACATTAATAACGGAAGTCTGCCGAACCCGACCGACATATCCAACAGCCACTAATGTTGAACCTAATATAGGAGGTCTAAGTACGCAAATACGAATCGGGCTAAGACACGAGGTTAGGCCCATCTGTGGAATATGACTGCTCAGACCAGACCGACATATCCAGCATCCACACATCGTAGGCCTAATGTGGGAGGTCTAGCCCATTATAACCATAATTGGACATGGTAAAGAAATGGACTACTTAACCTAATTTAATATGAATATGGACTTATGTTAGGGTTAAGTAAAATTGGATGGGTAGTGGGGGGGGTTAAGTAAGTTAGAGGGGATGGGTTATATATATATATATATATATATATATATATGTGTGTGTGTGTGTGTGTGTATAGGCCCACATACTTAACCCAATTAATGTTATGCAATTAAAGACACCTAAGTGGTATACATAACGGATAGATGAAGTAATAAAGGTTATGTAATTAAAAGACACCCTTTAGGATAAACATAACTAGTACAGAGCTATGTAATTAAAGACACCGAAGGGTATACATAGTCAGTGGAAAACCTAGTGGGGATACAAGACAAAGGGGAGAGCTTGTATCATATTGTGTGGGACACATTTCAATCAGTAACTCGGAGGTGGTATCAAGTAAGGAACTCCGTACTAGGCGGAGAAGGGGCACGCTTACTGATTGAATGTAAGAGATCCAAACGAGACGAATGATGTGGGAGTTGCAAACCGACCGGGGACATGAGCGTGCATGGGCCGGGCAGAAGGGGCCAAGACGACTGTGACAACAGTGGATATGGTTGTGCACATTATAGGTTGCCACCTTAGGGAAGTGATACCCCCTACTGTGGGGCCAGCACAGGATATCTACAGAGTAGGGAGCCGATCGAATAGGGTAGTGGTTAGGGTATACTCGGATGTATGCCCTAAGTCTACCAACTTATAGTGGAAGGGATCATCTCATTTTAAATTATACTAGTAATAGTGCAGGGTAGTCATTAGTGAAGCATGTATATACCTTACCTTATCTGCCTTGTCACACCCGCCATTTGTGTAGTGATCTCTCTTATCCACTTTATGTCTGTCATGATTACCTTTATTTATTTACTAGCTAAATGTAACTAAACTCGCCAGACTTTATGTCTGACCCCTTTTGTTTTTCCTTCTCTCTTCCATTCCCCCTCCCCCCCCCAAGGTTCTCCGGGAGGAAACACCCAGGCTTAGCTAGGATTTGAATATCATCTTGCTAGGAGCTACTGTTGAAGTATGGCTCGAGTCTTTCTCTGCTATGGCTTACTCTTTTTATTGGGGAATAATGTTTTCTTTTAATTCCTTTGTACTCTGATTATGCAAGACAGAAATATTTTGTTGTAATGGTTTTATGACTTATGGTATTATAAACCAAGGGATTATGATTTATGTCTGAAATAAAATTTTTGAAATTTCTGCTGCTATCTTTATTTATATCTATCTTGTAATTATTTTGTGTTTGTTTACCTACAATGCTTCACAGAAGTTAATGCATTCCCTTAGTGAGTGGCATTAACGGACGTGGGGTGTTTCATTTGTTATCAGAGCTAAAGGTTACCGGATTAGATAAAAAAATTTAAAAATATTATTTAAGAAAGTATTTTCTGAAAGGAAAGTATGTTTTGAAAAAAATATTCCTTAAAAAGCCGTATGTAGTATCCTTCAGTCCCTTATCTAAATTTCATCCTTTTTCCTTTTTTAGCATGTCTGGGGAACAAAACATCCCTAATCACCCAGAGGGCGTCACTATACCCGGATGGTTCCATAAGTATTTGGAAGCCTCGGCAACAGCCGAAGAGCAAAGATACGTTCTTCCCACAACTGCATCAGTCATTCCTCCTCCTCCCCCTCCAAGAGCGGATAACTTCGCCATGATTTGCAAAGACTTCCTTGCTTTGGGAGGGAAGCCGTTCCATGGGAAAGAGACATTCGTAGAAGCCCGAAATTGGCTTAAGGAGATCGAGGACTTATTTATCATCTTTGAAATGGAGGACTGAAGAAAAATCCAATTAGCTGCTTGGCTGTTAAAGGACAAAGACTCATTTTGGTGAGAAGTCACCCAAGCTGGATGTCCGATGGAAACTTGGGAAGATTTTAGACACAGGATCGAAATTAAATTCCTTTCCCAAGCTGACAGAAGCATTCAGATGGAGAGGTACTTAGCTCTCAAACAAGGAAATTTGACGGTGAAGGAATATGTGAACAAGCTCAACCAGCTAGCAAGGTTCGGTCGAGAGTTGGTGGATACGCCACACAAAAAGGCTTTGTGGTTTGCCAAAGGGATGAATGAGCCTCTGCATGGGCTGGCAATGTCCCACATCCCGATGGGGGGCCACGTTTGAAAGGCTTATTGATATGGCCCTAATGCATGAGGAGGACAAGGGAGAAAAGAAGGAAGTGAAAGTTGAGGGGACATCGCAGAATAAGAAGGTATGGCCCAAGAAGGGGCAGCAACAGCCACAGCAACAACAACAACAGCAACAACAAAAGAAAGGGGGAAAAGATGTTAAAGGCAAGGATAAGAGAAAATGTCATAATTGTGGAAAGGAAGGCCACATGATCAAAGATTGCAAGAGAAGGAAGGCCAGTTGCTTTAATTGCGGAGTGGTCGGACACTTCTCTAAGGAGTGCCCGAAGAAACAGGGATCGCAGGGACAACGACAAAGAGCTGGGACTTCTGGAAGGCAGGTGCATGCTCTCACAATCAGTGCTCCTGAAAGAGGTAGAAAAATTTCCATAGAAAGCTTAGTTTCTATTTCAGACTTTCCAGTTAGAACATTTTTTGATTCTGGTGCTTCACACTCATTTATATCTAGTTCTGTGGTTGAATCTCTGCACTTAATTACTAGTATGGTAGTAGATCCCGTAGTTGTTTCAAACCCCATTGGTGGTTCGGCTCATTTATCGATGATTTGTAGGGGTTTAAAATTATCTGTGTTAGGCGTCGAATTTGAATGTGACGCTTATGTACTTAGTTTTATGGGCTATGGGTTGATTCTAGGAATGGACTGGCTTACTAAGTATGGGGCCATTCTGGATTGTGAAAGGAGAGTTGTTAGGCTCCTGACTTGTCATGGGAGGACCCTCGAAGTTTCTTGTGACACCTAAGGGTCGGTTATGCTTAGCTTCCTAGAGTCTTTAGATGCATCCATAGATGATTTGCAATCTGTTCTAGTGGTTCGGGATTTTTTTGATGTCTTTGATGAGGTGCGAGGTTTACCTCCTAGGCACGAGATTGACTTCCGCTTATATCTGGTAGACAATGCAAAGCCAGTTGCATTACCAATGCGCCACATGGCTCCAAGTGAAAGGAGGGAGCTGAGTAAGCAAGTAGGGGAGCTACTTGAAAAAAGGTTTATCAGACGTAGCATATCTGAGTGGGGTGCTCCGGTAGTATTCACAACTAAAGCGGATGGTTCGCTTTGTTTGTGTTTTGACCATAGAGAGTTAAATAAGCTCACCAAGAAGAATAGGCACCCGCTTCCGAGGATCGATGATTTATTTGACTAGCTTATTGGTGCCTCGGTATTTTCTCAATTGGACTTGGCTACGGGGTTCCATCAGTTGAGGGAGGCTGAGGACAGCATAGATAAAACGGCTTTCAGAACTCCAGACGGTTTCTTTGAATGGCTAGTTATGCCTTTTGGGTTGACAAATGCACCTGCCTATTTTGTTGACTTGACGAGTAGGGTGTTTCGGGAGTTCCTAAATAAATTCATCGTAGTCTTTGTTGATGATATTTTGGTCTTCTCCAAGAGTGAAGAAGAGCATGCCCAACATTTGGGAGAAGTTCAGAAAACTCTCCGTGACCATCAGCTAAAAGCAAAGTTCTCCAAATGTCATTTCTGAAGAAAGGAGGTGAGATTCTTGGGGCATGTAGTCTCTAAAGAAGGGATAGTTGTACATCCCGCGAGGGTGATTGCAGTGCAAGATTGGAAAATTCCTAAAAATGCAACCGAGATGAGGACCTTTCTAGGGTTGGCGGGTTATTATAGGAAGTTCATTAAGGACTTCGCAAAGATATCAGCCCCTCTCACCAGGCTGACAAAGAAGAATTTGACATTTTCATGGGACATAGACTGTGACGTTGCTTTCCAACGATTGAAGAGGGCTCTGACAACAGCCCCATCCTTAGCCTTACCTGATGGAAGTAAAATGTTTACTGTTTACACTGATGCGTGTGGTACAGGGCTTGGTGCGGTCCTAACGCAAGAAGGGAAAGTGATATGTTACGGGGATAGGCAGTTGAGAGTTCATGAGAAGAACTACCCCACACATGATCTAGAGCTGGCTGCCGTAGTATTCGCAGTTAAGACATGGCGTCACTATCTACTTGGAGAAAAGTTCGAGCTGTACACCGACCATAAATCTCTCAAGTACCTATTCTCACAAAAGGATCTCAAATTAAGGCAACAGCGGTGGATGGAGTTCTTAGCTTCATATGATTTTGAGATTGTTTATACTCCTGGCAAGGGTAATGTGGTGGCAGACGCACTAAGCAGGCAGAGGATGGCCCTCAGTCCTCTGTTTGTGGAAAGAAAGAACTTGGAGTTCATATCGGCTTTTGATTTTAGACCCTCCATTGAGGTTTTGCCTGATTTGTTTGCATCCTTGGAGACACGACCAACTCTTATGGACCAAATAGGAGCTGCACAACAATGTGACCTACAAATTTTAGACATTATGGGGAGGCTCAGAAGAGGGGAGACTTCTAGTCTCCTCAATAAATATGCTATAGATGAAAAGGGGTGGTTGCGACGAGATGGAAGGTTTTGTGTTCCTCAAACTGGAAGCTTAATAAAGGCAGTCCTAGAAGAAGCCCACCACTCTAAGATGGCTATTTATCCAGGTGGCGACAACTTGTATAGAGACATGAAAAGGGTTTTCTTTTGGGCTGGGATGAAGAATGACGTGGCCGAATTTGTTTCTCAATGTTTAGTTTGCCAGCAAGTCAAAGCTGAGCAAAAGAAGCCCGGAGGATTACTTCATCCGTTGGAAGTTCCGCAGTGGAAATGGAAGAGCATCTCTATGGATTTCATAGATGGGTTGCTCAGATCGAAGAAAGGCAATACCAGTGTTTGGGTGGTAGTAGATAGACTCACCAAGAGCACTCATTTTATTCCAGTCAAGGGCAAAAGGACGGCATCGTGGTTGGCAGCGATTTATGTTCGTGAAATAGTTCACCTCCATGGAGTACCTTCAAGCATAATAAGCGATCGTGACCCCATGTTTACCAGCGAGTTTTGGAGAAGTTTGCAAGAGGCATTAGGTACACAGTTGCGTTTAAGCACCGCTTATCATCCTCAGACCGATGGGCTGACGGAGAGGGTGAACAGGATTATTGAAGATCTTTTGAGACTGTGTATCCTTGACTTCGGAGGGACCAGGGAAGAGCATCTTCCTTTGGTGGAGTTTGTCTATAATAACAGCTATCAGGCCAGCATCGGCATGGCACCCTTCGAAGCATTGTACGGGAGCCTCTGTAGATCACCGACTTCTTGGTGGGAATCTACAGAAAGTTTATTACTTGGACTAGATATGGGTAGAGAAACGTCCGAAAAGATTGACCTTATTCGACGGCGGATGAAGACAGCTTAAGACAAACAAAAATCTTATGCAGACAAGAGAAGGACTGACATCGAATTCGAAGTGGGAGACTTGGTTTTTATCAAAGTATCACCTCTGAGGAATGTGGTCCGCTTCGGAGCAGTAGGGAAGTTGGCACCTAGGTTTGTGGGACCATTTCCTATAACCGAAAGGATTGGCCAAATGGCCTATAGAGTAAAGCTTCCTAAAAATCTATCTGGCATTCATGATGTTTTCCATGTTTCTCATATGCAAAAGTGCTCGCATGACACCATGGAAGTTGTTGAGCTGAGTATATTGGAAGAGGTAGAGGTGGAATGGGAGGCAACAATCAGGCGAGTTCCTTCCCGTATTCTGGGACTAGAGGTTAAGAAGCTACGCAATAAAGAGATCAAGTTGCTAAAGGTTCAATGGGGAGATAATCCAGAGGATGCGACTTGGGAAACCGAAGACAAGATTCGTGCTTCGTACCCTTTTCTCTTCAAGGGTATGTTCTTAACTCCTTTTCCAAAAAGCTTTATCACTACTTGTTTCCATCATTTGAGTATATCTTATCCATAGTATTTTCGATCTTTAGATAGGAGCCTTATGGATGAAAACATGTGTTTGAAACATGTTATGTTTGATGGATGCTAGTGGATGGAAGTGTTTGCTAGTGGTTGCCTGTGGACGCATATACACACACATTAGGCACTAGATCGGCTCAATCACCTTCATACTGCATATGGATATGTGTGCATTTTCTTTTACGGATAGAAATGGATGAGTTAGATATGGATGTTGCATTTGGACAAATGTGTGTGCACACATATAGAACTTATATGATGTAATAGGTTTATTTGCATACATGTTGGATTCATGGCACTAACATACGTTGCATAAAGGAGGTCAACTGAATCAGTAGACCGCCCGATCTTCGCATTAGTGTTGGGACATATACACACACCTTTGCATATATTCATAAAAGCATTAGAAATCTTTTAAGGACAATGGATGCTTGTGGATGATGGATGACGGATGGTAGGACGCATTCTTCTTAACTTGAAGATTTCGGGGACAAAATCCTTTAAGGAATGTAATTTTAAAATATTAAAATTAACAAATTTAAGGACACTTAATTTGTAGAAGAAGAATTAAGTGAAAGGGTTACGCCATTGCGTTCGTCTTGGAATTCTGGTTGAGTTAGATTCCGAGTTTGTGTAAATCGGGCTCCATATGAGGGAGTTATGGAGCTTCAAAGATTTCAAGTTTAAACAAAAATTAAATTAAATTAATAATTAATAATCTAAAACTAGTTCTAATTTCAAAACAGCAAAATTGAGCTGAGCGGGAAATTTCCCGCTCAGAGGTGTCGACCCCTCAAGGGGAGTCGACACAGGTGTCGACCCCTGTCGGCTAGGTTGGGCTGACGTGTTCGGGTGACGATTTTTCTGATTTTAGGGCTTATGTGGCTTTATTTGGTTGGCTGAGTGATGTGTCGTTGTGAATTGGATGGTTTAGATTGATCCTAGACTAATCTAAGAGCTCTAATTAATCCTACACATCTATATAAGCACACATAAACCAAAACCCTAATCTAAACTAAATTCATTCATGAGCCGCCATGCTGCTACATCCTAAACTAAGCTAGTCTCTTCTCCAACAAATCAAAGCATAGGAATTGTGAAAGAGGAGGACGGTTCTAGAACAGCAACAAACGCTTAATCTATTCTTTCTTCTACCACAATGAGTTCTAGTCACTTTTAGGTTTAAATAGATAAATGAGAATTGTGGTAGACTATGAATTGGGTATATGCTGTAAATCATGAACTTATGCAAGCATACTATGTCATTTCCCCTAGATCTAATATATGGACATTCTACTATGTTTCCTATGTCAATCTTGAATTACAATTATATTGTGGTACATGTGAACTTGTTAATACAGATCTAACTTTCTAGATCTGATTGTGGTGATTCGATATGAAATTTATATGAACATTGATTTGTAACCATGTTAGGATGATAGTACATCCATTAATTTGACATTACTTGGATCTAGACTTTGGTGTTAATCACCTTTCACTTGTTATATTATGATACCTTGGTATATGTGGTAAACTTAACATGTGAATCTAAACTTGTTATTATGCCACCCTGTCTATGCTAGATTTAGGTAATTGGACACCTAATATTGAATCTAGATCTCATTAAGCTTGCCTAAACACAAGTTATTAATTTGATGTCCACTTTACTATGATAATTATCACATGTCCATTCACTTAGTTACTATGCTCGTTATGTTAATATTTATGCCAAAACATGTTGAACTGTCACCCTGATCATGTTCCCTTTTATTGTTATGACGATGCTATTTTATAGCCTCAATGCCGCCAAAATACGTGTGAATACGTTAGTTAGGAACGGGGACAAAGGGAATTTTTAATTGGCATAGTTTATATAATATTTATATGAAATAAGCATATAATTCAAATGGGGAAACATAGAATTAATTACCTATAATGACATAGGTAAATTTGGGTAAAGATGTATTAATTACCTATAATGACATAGGTAAATTTGGATAAAGATAGAATGTTTAGTAATTAAAATTAAGAATTTTAATTGTACTTATGACACGAGGTTAGGTTACATTAATGGAGGAAGTCTGCCCGGACCCGATCGGCATATCCAGCACCCACTAATGTTGAACCTAATTTGGGAGGTCTAAGTACGCAAATACGAATCGGGCTAAGACACGAGGTTAGGCCGAACTGTGGAATAAGTTGCCCAGACCCGACCGGCATATCCTGCATCCACACGTTGTAGGCCTAATGTAGGAGGCCTAGCCCATTATAACCATAATTGGACATAGTAAAGAAATGGACTACTTAACCTAATTTAATATGAATATGGACATAAGTTAGGGTTAAGTAAAATTGGATGGGTAGTGGGAGGGTTAAGTAAGTTAGAGGGGATGGGTAATATATATATATATATATATATATATATGTATGTATGTATACATATATGGGCCCACATACTTAAATGTTATGTAATTAAAGACACCTAAGTGGTATACATAACGGGTAGATGAAGTAATAAAGGTTATGTAAATAAAAGACACCCTTTAGGGTTAACATAACTAGTATAGGGCTATGTAATTAAAGACACCGAAGGGTATACATAGTCAGTGGAAAACCTAGTGGGGATACAAGACAAAGGGGAGAGCTTGTATCATATTGTGTGGGACCCATTTCAATCAGTAATCTGGAGTTGGTATCAAGGAACTCCGTACTAGGCGAAGAAGGGGCACACTTACTGATTGATTATAAGATATCGAAACGAGACGGATGGTGTGGACGACGCAAACCGACCAGGGACATGTGCGTGCATGGGCCGGGCAGAAGGGGCTAAGATGACCGTGACACCAGTAGATATGGTTGTGCACATTATAGGTTGCCACCTTAGGGAAGTGTTAAACCCTAATGTGGGGCCAGCACAGGATATCTACGGAGTAGGGAGCCGATCGAATAGGGTAGTGGTTAGGGTATACTCGGACGTATGCCCTAAGTCTACTAACTTATAGTGGAAGGGATCATCTCATTTTAAATTATACTAGTAATAGTACAGAGTAGTCATTAGTGAAGCATGTATATATCTTACCTTATCTGCCTTGTCACACCTGCCATTTGTATAGTGATCTCTCTTATCCACTTTATGCCTGTCATGATTACCTTTATTTATTTACAGGCTAAATGTAACTAGACTTGCCAGACTTTATGTATGACCCCTTTTGTTTTTCCTTCTCTCTTCCGTTCCCCCCCAAAGGTTCTTAGGGAGGAAAAACCAAAGCTTAGCCAATATTTGGATATCATCTTGCTAGGAGCTACTGTTGAAGTATGACTTGAGTCTTTGTCTCTGCTATGGCTTACTCTTTTTATTGGGGAATAATGTTTTCTTTTAATTCCTATGTACTCTGATTATGCAAGACAGAAGTATTTTGTTGTAATGGTTTCATGACTTATGGTATTATAAACCATGGGATTATGATTTATGTCTGAAATAAATTTTTTGAAATTTCCGCTACTATCTTTATTTATATCTGTTTTGTAATTATTCTGTGTCTGTTTACCTACACTGCTTCACAGAACTTAATGCATTCCCTTAGTGAGTGACATTAACGGACGTGGGGTGTTTCACATCCTCAAACAGATGGCCAGACTGAGAGGGTAAATCGTATACTAGAAGACTTGTTGCAGGCATGTATTCTTGATTTTGGCGGATCGAGGTAAGATCACTTGCATGTTGTTGAGTTTTCATATAATAACAGTTACCAGGCAAGCTTACAAATGTCACCATTCGAAGCATTGTATGGTAGACCATGTAGATCCCCCGCATGTTGCGTAGAACCAGGCAATCGACTAGTATTTGGTCCCGACATGATTCGAGAAGCATTGGATAAAGTTGATTTCATTAAGAAGCGACTTCAGACAGCTCAGAGCCAATATAAGAGTTATGCAGATTCAAGAAGAAGGGATTTGGAATTTGTCGTTGGTGATTATGTATATATGAGAGTTTCCCCATTGAGAGGAATAGTCTGTTTCGAGAGGAATAGTCCATTTCGAGAAGACAGGGAAGTTGGCGTCTAGTTCATTGGTCCATTCCCTATACTCGAATGGATTGGAACTCACGCTTACAGGGTTAAGTTGCCTGACTGGTTGCCAGGGGTACATGATGTATTTCACGTGTCTCAGCTTCGGAAGCATGTACATGACCCATACTTGATTGTGGAGGAAGCAACACAACAATATTTGGAGATTACCTCAAGCTTAGCAGTGAGAAGAGAGCCGGTGAAAATTATTGGCAAAGAAACCAGAGTTCTAAGAAACAAGAAGATACATTTAGTCAAAGTGTAGTGGAGCGGAGATCCTAGAGATTGTACATTGGAGACAAAAGATAACATTAAGCAGGCTTATCTCAAGTGCAGAGTGGACATCTCTGATTAGCTCTGGTGCAAGGTACATTTACAATTTATTCCATTTCCGGTTTGTTTCCTATTTTACTATCATTTCCTTTTCGAGGTCGAAAAGTTTTTAAGTGAGGGAGATTGTAATAACCCGGAAAATTAGAACCAATTTAAAATTTTTATTTTTGCTATTTTAATGAATTTTGAATATTTAAAATGATTTATTTTAAATAATAACAATTTAAAATTTATTTAAATCGAAGTTAGAACGTATATATTAATTTTAATTATATAACGAGCCTGAAATGGCGCGGTAGCTTGAAAATTCAATTTCAAATTTCAAATGAATGTACAGAATTCAAAAAAAATCGGATTTCAGTAAAACCAGAGATATTTGAATCTGTTCAATTATATCTTTCTAACGAATGTGAAAAATCTAGATTTCATAATTGGAATTAAAAGTTATGTCCAGTTTAAAATTTGAAATAGTCGCTATGGAATTTAATATAATATACAACCCTTATAAATAGACATTTCGCAAATGACCTCCATTTTTTATGAAACCACTTTGGCTGGATCCGGAATATCAATTTATTGCTAGGTTTAAAATTCCATAATTTTTGGAATTAATATGTGAGCATGGTAAATTAAAACACATTTGGTAATTTCAGTTTGAATTGGATCGACCAGAAAATAACCATTTTTCAAACAGTCTCCAAATTCGACGAAATTAATTTTGTTAAGACCGTATCATCAAAACTTAGCTAGATTTATTTTTCGGGAATTTTTGGAATCATTATGTGGCCCCGATAAATTAAAATGTACGTTTAAATCTAATATTGAATGTTTTATATTTTAATTTGAAGAATAACTGACTGAAACAGTCAAACGGGCTTATGAAACTTATTCCACTGTGTCCGGAATGGGGGTATTAAGCTAGTGGCGATAGTATTTGGGTTGGATTTGGGGTTTGTATGGGTTAACGGGCTTTTTGAAATTAAAGAATTAAATATAAAAATCATGGGCCAGTAGGAATTCATCTTCCCATTTCTCGTTTGATAAAAAACCCGTAACCCCTTCAAACTGAATGGCGGCTACACTTCCCACCTTCCCCCCTCCATAAGTCTCCATCCGCTCAACGAAATCACTTGCTCCAGTTAAGGATTTTGTAGATCTCCCCCTCCTCTTCAAATGCATACCAACTACACCCCCTATCGTTCAGTAATCGTCAAGATCCGTCACTCCATAGTCTGGGCGTTCGAAGCACCGCCGCCAAGCCATGCCACCGTCGAACTAGTGGTGACCACCGGCGACTAGAAGCCTGCTCCAAGCCCTTCGATGTGGCATAACCTTATTCCGACCTCGAGCAACGGCTGAAAAGAAATCGACAAACCTAGTTTTGAACAACTCGGAAAGGTATACGACCTGAATTTTTTAAATAGGTTTGCAACACTTTTAAACCGTCGCTAATTCATATTTATTTATAAAAATCCTATCTTTTCCATACGATAACGAAATTAGATGAAATGGGAGACATTGGACTCGTGACATCGTACACGGCATTCTAAAAGAGACCAGAGAATTTTTAGAGCTTTCTACAATTTTATGAGGAATAAAAACTAAAGTGAGATTTTTGAATTTAGAATAATGAATAAAATTATGTTAGGTTGCAGACGGAGTTTAGTAGCTCCCGACACCTATGTCCACAGACCATGGACGGCTTGATTTCATTGTGGTGTGAAATTGATTGTGATTGTGGATGATTGATTGTGGTTGAAACAAAATTGGTTGTGTTTGTGGTAAATTCACAGTGGTGTGAAAATGAATTTTATTGTGGAAATTATAAAAATAAAACGCTTGTATCACCGTGAGGCCTAGGATAGCTGAAGAGCCGTACTAGGGACGGTGCCGGTTTTAATTACCCTGCCGTTATAATGCCGAAATTTTCTGAAATATTCATCTGATGTAAAATATGCATGTTTTGTAATTAATTGGTTAAATAATAAAAATTCACATTTTTATTGTATATAAGTAATATTGAAAAATGAACATTATTTTAATTAGAAAGGTTTAACAATAAAAATTCACATTTTTATTACATGGAAGAAATGATGGAAAAATGAACATTATTTAAATTAGAAAGGTTTAACAATAAAAATTTACATTTTTATTGCATAGAAGAAATAATGAAAAATGAACATTATTTAAATTAGAAAGGTTTAACAATAAAAATTCACATTTTTATTCCATAGAAGAAATGATGAAAAATGATCATTGTTCGAAATAGAAAAGTTCAACAATAAAAAAATTACATTTTTAATGTAAAGATGAATCATCAAAAAAAGATTCTAGTTTTAAAATATGTTGTAACCTTAAAAATTACATTTTTAATGTAAAGATGAATCATTAAAAAGATTCCAGTTTGATAATATGTTGTCACATTAAAAAATTACATTTTTGACGTAAAGATGAATCATTAAAAAAAAAAGATTCTGGTTTGATAATATGTTGTCACATTAAAAAATTACATTTTTAATGTAAAGATGAATCATTAAAAAACGATTCTAGTTTGTAATATGTTGTCACATTAAAAGTTACATTTTTAATGTAAAGATGAATCATTAATAAAAGATTCTGGTTTGATAATATGTTGTCACATTAAAAAAATTACATTTTTAATGTAAAGATGAATCATTAAAAAAAGATTCTAGTTTGAAAATATGTTGTAACCTCAAAAATTACATTTTTAGTGTAAAGATGAATCATTAAAAAGATTCACTGTTTGATAATATGTTGTCACATTAAAAAGTTACTTTTTTAATGTAAAGATGAATCATTAAAAAAGATTCATTGTTTGATAATATGTTGTCACATTAAAAAATTACATTTTTAATATAAAGATGAATCATTAAAAAAAAGATTCACTGTTTGATAATATGATGTCACATTAAAAAATTACGTTTTTAATACAAAGATGAATCATTAAAAAAGATTCACAGTTTGATACTATGCTGTCACATTAAAAAAATTACATTTTTAATGTAAAGATGTATCATTAAAAAAAAGATTCTAGTTTGAAAATATGTTGTCACATTAAAAATTATCTTTTTGATGTAAAGATGATTCATTTCAAAAGATTCTAGCTTGAAAATATGTTGTCACATTAAAAATTACATTTTTAATGTAAAGATGATTCATTAAAACGGATTCAAGTTTGAGAAAAATATGCTAACATAAAAAATTACATTTTTAATGTATGAATGAACCATTAAGAACATTCAGGTTTGATAAAAATGTTTTAACACTAAAAATTACATTTTAGTGTATGAATGAATCATTAAAGAGGAATCAAGTTCGATAAAATGTTTTAACATAGCAAAAAATAATAATTTAACAATAAAAACTACATTTTTATTGTATGTAGAATCACAAAAATATCATCTTTAACATGTGTAGGAAAAGTATAAAATTTCCATGCGTTGAAATATACTTTTGTTCATTAAAAATATAATTTTTTAACATGAAAATGAAGTGTACAAAATTATTTAAAAAATAAATAATTTGAGATCGTCGAACGAATTATATATATATTGAAATAAAACGAATTGCATGTGGTAGTTCGCGATTTGGAATCTTAAATTTAAACGATTATATCGAGAGATCCGACCGTCGGATTTTCCCAAAACTAGAACAATTGGGTTCTTTTTGGAAAGATCTTTCCAACGATATAAAATTTGCTAAGATCCAATGGTTAGATTTTGAGAAATGTGTAACTCAAATTTTAATAAAAAATAGCGCCAGGGCCGCGTAATGACCTGAAGCGTCATTTAATTAAAAAGGGCTATTTTTATATAAATAAAAATAGCGATAAATTGTTATAAAATATTATAAACAATATGGAATGAAAAGAATTAATTTGAATTATATATTCGTGAATTATTGGAAAAGGTCGAGCTAAATCTCATTTCATATAATTATACGACGATTAGAAGTCAAAGATATTGAAGACGGTGGTTGAAGACCGACGATCTTCACATCGAATGGACGACTACTGATGCCTTTGATTAGAGTTGCTACCTTGAAAGGGTTACAGTGGTAGTTTTCCGGACGTACTTGTTGATTGTCCGGATATGCAAGAGTCTCTCTTCCATATTAGACATATGGAACGAGGAATAAGGTGTCTTCGGTTTCGTTCTGACCCAGAACGGACTTGTAAAATGGATGTGTGTCTGACGTTGGATTATATACGGTGCTGACTGATTTCTATTAAATACATATCTGTTTGGTAGCGGAGAATTTATTCTCTTGCTTAACACCCTTCTCTGAGACGTACGAGCTCAGAGGTTATATGTAACAACCCGTATTTTCAATAATCTGTTATAACATAGATTGAGGCAGAATTAAATTATAAAAATCTGAATCAAGGGAAACGGGCTATGCCATTGTGTTCGTCTCGGAAAAATACGCGAAATAGAGTCCGAGTTTTCGAAAATCGGAGTCCGTATGACCCAGTTAAGGCCCACTGAAGTTTGCAGAAAATTTCTAAGTAAAAACAGATTTAAATTTGAAATTAAAAACATGGGCTAGGGCAAACTGGGCAGGCGGGAAAAATTCCCGCCCAGGACCCCATGTCGACAGGCCTGTCGACAGGGGTCTAGGCATGTCGACTGCCCTGTCGACAGCCCTGTCGACAGGGGGTAGCCAGGCAGAATAGCCTGGCGCACCACTTTGGTTTGGGCTTGGTTGTGTGGTCTGGTTCTAGAGAATTCTGAAATCTGACGGGCCAAAACTATCCTAGGGTTAATCCTAGGGCTAAAAACACTCTAATCTTCTATAAATAAGCCTCTAATCCTACCCTAAAACCCCATTAATCATTCTTGCAACCAAACTATGCCAAAATCCATCCTCTCATGGCCTCCACCCTCTTCATACAATTCCTAATTTAATTCCTAAGTGATTTTCCATGCATACAAGCATATTTAGGCTTGTATGATCCTCCTTAGCTTGCATTAAAGGCTTGTTTTTCAATTGGCATCATAAAGGAGGAGTCTTGATCAAGTTTGCTTGCATTTGGGGGTTTTAATTAGTTGCATAAGGGGTTTCTTGCAATTGTTATACTCATTTGAGTCCGGATAAGCATTGTAAGCCCTCTTACCTTCACTTTACAAACTCTAAAGTTAATATGTGGTGAAAGTTGAGATTTATGTGAGTTTAGTTGATTATGCATGCTTATGCGAACTCACTATACCATGTTTTGCATGTTTCATAAGTTATGCATGCATATGCGAGTTTACTATGCCATGTTCTACATGTTTAATGGATTATGCATGTTTATGCAAGTGTACTAAGCCGTGATTTGCAAGTTAATTGAGTTATGCATGTATACTAAGCCATGATTTGCAAGTTTAACAAGTTATGCATGTTTATGCAAGTTTGCTAAGCCATGATTTGTATGTTTATTGAGTTATGCATGTTTATGCAAGTTTAAAATGACAAGTTGTGCATGTTTTGACAAGTTGTGCATGTTTTGACAAGTTGTGCATGTTTATGCAAGTTTAAAATGACAAGTTGTGCATGTTTTGACAAGTTGTGCATGTTTTGACAAGTCGTGCATGTTTATGCAAGTTTAAAATGACAAGTTGTGCATGTTTTGACAAGTTGTGCATGTTTTGACAAGTTGTGCATGTTTATGCAAGTTTAAAATAACAAGTTGTGCATGTTCGACAAGTTATGCATGATTATGGTAATATGCAAGTTCACTATGCTAAGGTGTGCGAGTCTAACATGTTATGCATGATCGTTGTGCAAGTTTGTCATGTATGTTGTGCCAAGTTCCCTCTTCCTATCCTTTATGCGTTATTACGAATATGTAAGCGATAGAATGACGTTGGGGGGGGGGGGGGGTTTGGGTAAACTTAAAATACATGAAAATATAAGATTGGGAATTTACCTATTAAGTTAGGTCTACCCCTTGGGAATTTACCTATTAAGTTAGGTCTACCCAAGTAAGTATTGGCTTGTAATTATGCTTTGAAATGAAGTGGACATGACACTTAGAAAACATAAGTGTGGCCAACTCGAGGTTGGGTTGAGTTTGTAGCGTAATTCTACCCGGAACCGACTGGCTTAACTAGTGGCTACAAACAATAGGACCCAATGTGAGAAGTTGGTCATGGGGTGCCAAGACCCGAGGTTAGACCAAGTTGTGGTGTAAAGCTACCCGGACCCGCCCGGCCTAACTAGTAACCACAACAAGGTCTAATGTGAGAGGTTAAGGTGCATTAAGTTAATTAATGCCTCATGATTAGGGTTAAGTCAGGGTCCACTAATACTTAACCAATTTGGGGATTCAAGGGATGAAAATGGGGTTAAGTTACACTTAACCAATTTAATCAATTTGGGGATACAAGGGATTGGATGGAGTTAAGTGGTGAACCGTTGGTTGTACTTAACCAGTTCAATCCATGACTAGTGAGGGGTTAAATCACACTTAACCCTCTTGGGGAAACCCTAGCAACGTGGTCTGTTCTAACAGTAATCCCAGTTTGGTATCATTCACAACCCTAGAAGCTAGGCTAGGGCGGGGCACGATTACTGGAGGATGTAAGCGACCAAAGGGCGATGGCCGAGTGGTACAGCGGTGCGGGTCCGGCGGGCTACGGACGTGCACGTAGTCCGATGTTGGACAAACTCGAGGCACGGGTACCAGTAGATTAGAGCTGTGCATTATTGCTTAAGTGTCTGGGGTTAACACCCGAGGGCTTGATACACCCAAAGGGGGACCCAGCACAGTCTAACTACAACCATACGTGGGCCATATGGACACCAACACTTGACGTGTTAGGTTTATAGGGAGCCGATCGACTAGACCGTTGGGCTGGACCTTGTATTAAGGTCACCTCATGTTGTTGGGCCAAAGCTTGGGCCAAGGGATCAATACCTGTTATGTTGGTTTGCTAGTACACCGTGGTGCAAAAACTTAACTTTGTTTATGCGATGACACCTCTATCTATCTTGTGGTAAATTTATCATGCCAGTATGTTGTTATCTATGATCATCTCAGTTCCCATCATGATGTTAACTTTATTAGTTTATAGATTGATCGTAGCAGGGCTTACTCAGTCTTTTTGACTGACCTGTTTTGTTTCGCCTCTTTTCTTCCGTTTCCCCCCCCCCCCCCCAGGTTCTCAGGGAGGGAATACAGGAGCCTAGCTTGGATCTTAGCTGCTTTCTTGGATAGCTCATGTATGCTTTGGACTTGAGCTCGCTATGGTTTCTTCCACTTTGGGGATAGCTACTTTTATGTTTTCTTTTTCAGTATCAGATGATGTTATTTTATGTACTAGACTTGTTTACTTGGGAAATCGACATTATGATGTAGCAGACTTGTTTTTGAAATAGTTTAAAAGTCTTCCGCTGTTTTATTTACTTACTCTGTTTATTTACATATATGTATATATATATATATATATATATGTCATGTCCTATCATTATGCATGTTTACCAATAATGCCCCTCCAAAGCTAGTGCATTCCTTTGCGAGTGACCCTGGCAGAGGTGGGGTGTTACATTTGGTATCAGAGCATATGGTTTACGAGAAGGGATAAAAAGGTTTTAAAAACTTTTGAAAAACTATTTTCAAAACCAAGTATAAAGTATTTTCCAAAGAAAAGTCTAGTTGTTTTTAAAAGGCTATTCCCCAAAAGCCATTAGCACTATTCTTTGACTCCTCGCTTGAACTCTTTTCTTTTCGTTTCCAGCATGTCTGATAATCTCATCTTGCCCGAAGGAGTAACGATACCCGATTGGTTTCGTCGGTACTTGGAAGTCACGGCACCGGTCCCGGGTGTCCCTAATGTTGTCCCCCCAGTCGAGGCCGTTGTTCCTCCTCCTCCTCCCGTAGCTGATGTTCCTCTTCCCCCTCAGCCTCCACAGGCGGATTTTGCGGAAACTTGCAAGAACTTTAAGAGGATGGGTGGCAAGAATTTTAATGGAACAGAGACTTTTGTAGAAGCAGGGGATTGGTTGAAAGAGACCGAAGATCTTTTAGCCTCCTTTGATATAGGTGACCGCAGGAAAGTTTTATTAGCAGTATGGTTGCTAAAGGAAGAAGCTGCACGTTGGTGGGTAGTCACCACCGCTACTAGGCCAATTGAGACTTGGGATGACTTTAGAGGAAGGTTTGGACTGAGATTCTTATCACTGAAGCAAGGGGACATGACTATTAGGGAGTACATAGATAAGTTTAATCAACTGGCTCGTGTCGATTTAGACTTGGTTAATACAGCTCAGAAGAAGGCCCTACACTTTGCTCTAGGATTAAACGAGCCATTACATGGTTTGGCCATGTCTCATATACCCTTGGGGGCGACTTTCGAGAGTTTAGTGAATTTGGCCCTACTTCAAGAAGAAGGTAGCAATGACAAGAAAGAGGTCAAGACAAATGAGTCTCAAGGCAAGAGAGTAAATTCCGGGAAACGGGGCAAGAATAACCACAACCGCAAGAACAAGCCAAGAGGGAATAGGAAGTGCAACTTCTGTGGTAAAGTTGGACATATAGCCAAGGAATGTAGGAAGAAGGAAAAGAGAAAGCGGGGCGAATGCTTCATTTGTGGTGAGTTTGGACATTTCAGCAAGGATTGCCCGAGGAAACAAGGGCAAGGCCAGACTCAGTGTGCAGGACTATCTGGAGGGCGAGTTCATCCCCTCAGCACCAGCTTATGATAGAGGTAGTGTTTCTGTGGAAATCTTGTTTACATTTTCTGACTTTCCCTGATTCGAACTTTGTTTGGTTCTGGCACATCGCATAGTTTTATTTCATCTAATCCAGTTGAAAGTTTTGCACCTAAGTACTAGTGTAGTTGATGATCCCGTATGTGTTTCAAATCCAATTGGGGGTCCTGCCCGTTTTTCTGTGGTCTGAGTGGATTTGAAAATTTCTATCTTGAGTATAGAATTCTCGTGGGATGTATATATTCTCGGTTTCGGGGGATATGGGTTGGTTTTGGGCATGGAATGGTTGTCCGGTTTTGGAGCCATTCTGGGTTTTTGTATATAGGGGTGTGAGGCTCATGACTCGCCTCGGTAATACCCTAGAAATTTCTAGCAACCCTATGGGTCCCGTCATGATTGTTATCTTGAGTCCCTCAACTCGCCTATCGATAGTTTGCAATCTGTGAGGGTGGTCCGAGAACATCCTGATATCTTGGGGAAAATGAAGGGGTTACCCTTAGACGTGGGATAGATTTCCGCATTATCTGGTTGGTAATACCAAGCCAGTTTTATGGCCGGTTAGGCACATGACCTCACGAGGTGAGAGTTAAGAAAGCAAGTCAAGGAGTTGCTTGAGAAGAACTTCCTGAGACGAGGCATTTTCGAGTAGGGTGCTCCAGTAGTATTCGTTACTGATGTGGACAGTTTGCTTCGCTTATGTGTTGATTATCGTGAGGAGAATAGACAACCGCTATCAAGGGTTGATGATTTGTTTGATCAGCTGGTAGGAGCATCTGTTTTCTTTTGATCCAGCTACCAGATTCCATCAGCTTAGGATGGCTGAGGATGGAATTGACAAAGACTGCGTTTAGGACTCTAGATGGATTCTTAGAATGGCTAGTCATACTATTTGGTTTGACTAATGCACCCGCGTATTACGTAAACTTGATGGGTAGGGTGTTTAGGGAGTCCTTGAACAAGTTTGTCGTGGTCGTCGTAGACGATATTTTGATCTCCTTAAAAGAACGAGGAAGAACATGCTATACATCTCAAGGAGGAGATGGATACGCTTAGAGCCCCCAATGGAAGGTCAAGTCTCCAAATGTCACTTTGGAGGAAAGAAGTTGGATTTCTTGGGCACATAGTTCTTAAGTAAGGCTTAGCGGTGGATTCCGCTAAAGTGGCTGCGGTTTAAGACCGGAAAGCTCTGAGAAGGGCAATTGAAGTAAGAAGCTTCCTCCGTTTGGCTAGTTAGTTGGCATTCCCGGGGCTTAGACTTACTCTTCTGGATCAAGAAGGGGGTTTCACAGGAAGAAGACCCACAGTTAGTCAAGAACGTGGACCAGTTGATTCGAGGCGAGATGTTAAGTCACCTCGCTAGATATATTATAGACGACAAGGAAAGACTAAGGCGCGATGAGAGATTATGTGTTCCTCGAGTGAAAGACTTGGTAAAGAAGGTTCTTGAAGACGCGCATCACTCGAGGAGGTGGCCGAGTTGGTTTCAGGATACATGTTGTGCCACCAGGGTGAGGCCAAGTCATAGAAGCCCAGTGGGCCATTACCTCCATTAGAAGTTCCGCAAGGGAAGTGTGAAAACATCTCGATAGATAGACTACCTAGATCAAAGAAAGGGAATACGGGTAGGTGGGTCATAATAGGTAGACTCACGAAGAGTGCTCATTTCAGAGCGAGAGAACTGCATCATGGTTAACAGCGGTTTACCCTCAAGAGGTTGGCCAGTTTTAAATAGCTTACAGGAAGCCATGGGTAGGCAACTGAATCTAGGTATGGCCTATCACTCATAGGCGGATGGTTCATTTCGATTTAAGCATGAGTTATAGAAAAATCACGTTTATAAGGGCAATTGGCAACGTGGATTGGTATTTTCAAGAAAAGTTCTGTTGTATGGAATACTTTATAGTAAGTAGACGAGATCCAGGATTCACTGGTGAATTTTGGAGAGCTGGCATAAGATCATGAAGTTATAGTATGTTTAAGCCAGGTATACAGAAGGAAGAATAAGTGGAAAATGAAATAAGTTCCAACTCGAATTTGGGAGCCAAGGAATCATGAAGTGAAAGATAGTCAAAGCACAGTGGAGTTAAGCTCAAGGAAACGTGACTAAGAAGAGTGAAGACTAGATACGCGCATCATATCTCTTTTTAAAAGTGCATCCTTGATCCTTGTTTTCCTGTGGAGCTTGCTGGCAAGCTATCTTTTGTATATATCCTCTCGGTCCCATTCTCGATCTTATTTCTGTTGTAAACTCCATAAGGGGGTTAAGACTCATCGGTTAGTACTATATGTCAAAGTTTGAATGGATTTCTTGTAATCCAAAAAGGAGTTTATCTAGTTTATCTAGTTTATCGTGTCGATCTTGTCATGAGGACCTTAGGTAGAAACCCTTTGGATGAAACATGTGTTTGAAACATGTTATGCTTGATGATTGCAAGTGGTTGCAAGTGTTTGCAAGTGGTTGCTCGTGGATGCATTATACACGATTAGGCACTAGATCGGCTCGCACACTCCTCATATTGCATATGCATGAGTGTTTATGCTTATTCATGGATGGAAATTGTGTGTTATCACATGGATGTTGCATATGGATGAATGTTATGTGCACTCATATAGATACTATGAATTTAGGAATTTGCATACATATGGATTCATTTCACTGACATACATATGCATTAAGGAGGTTTACTGTATCAGTAACCGCCTGATTTTCACTGACATACATATGCATTAAGGAGGTTTACTGTATCAGTAACCGCCTGATCTTTGCATTAGATAAGTACATATACACACACTTTTGCATATGTTCATACCACATTTAGAATCTTTTAAGGACAATGATTGCTCGTGGATGATGCTTTGAGTAGATGGATGATTGGATGGTAGGATACGTTCTTCCTAACTTGAAGATTTCGGGGACGAAATCCTTTAAGGAGGGGAGAATGTAACAACCCGTATTTTCAATAATCTGTTATAACATAAATTGAGGCAGAATTAAATTATAAAAATCTGAATCAAGGGAAACGGGCTATGCCATTGCGTTCGTCTCGGAAAAATACGCGAAATAGAGTCCGAGTTTTCGAAAATCGGAGTCCGTATGACCCAGTTAAGGCCCACTGAAGTTTGCAGAAAATTTCTAAGTAAAAACAGATTTAAATTTGAAATTAAAAACATGGGCTAGGGCAAACTGGGCAGGCGGGAAAAATTCCCGCCCAGGACCCCATGTCGACAGGCCTGTCGACAGGGGTCTAGGCATGTCGACAGCCCTGTCGACAGGGGGTAGCCAGGCAGAATAGCCTGGCGCACCACTTTGGTTTGGGCTTGGTTGTGTGGTCTGGTTCTAGAGAATTCTGAAATCTGACGGGCCAAAACTATCCTAGTGTTAATCCTAGGGCTAAAAACACTCTAATCTTCTATAAATAAGCCTCTAATCCTACCCTAAAACCCCATTAATCATTCTTGCAACCAAACTATGCCAAAATCCATCCTCTCATGGCCTCCACCCTCTTCATACAATTCCTAATTTAATTCCTAAGTGATTTTCCATGCATACAAGCATATTTAGGCTTGTATGATCCTACTTAGCTTGCATTAAAGGCTTGTTTTTCAATTGTCATCATAAAGGAGGAGTCTTGATCAAGTTTGCTTGCATTTGGGGGTTTTAATTAGTTGCATAAGGGGTTTCTTGCAATTGTTATACTCATTTGAGTCCGCATAAGCATTGTAAGCCCTCTTACCTTCACTTTACAAACTCTAAAGTTAATATGTGGTGAAAGTTGAGATTTATGTGAGTTTAGTTGATTATGCATGCTTATGCGAACTCACTATACCATGTTTTGCATGTTTCATAAGTTATGCATGCATATGCGAGTTTACTATGCCATGTTCTACATGTTTAATGGATTATGCATGTTTATGCAAGTGTACTAAGCCGTGATTTGCAAGTTAATTGAGTTATGCATGTATACTAAGCCATGATTTGCAAGTTTAACAAGTTATGCATGTTTATGCAAGTTTGCTAAGCCATGATTTGTATGTTTATTGAGTTATGCATGTTTATGCAAGTTTAAAATGACAAGTTGTGCATGTTTTGACAAGTTGTGCATGTTGACAAGTTGTGCATGTTTTGACAAGTTGTGCATGTTTATGCAAGTTTAAAATGACAAGTTGTGCATGTTTTGACAAGTTGTGCATGTTTTGACAAGTCGTGCATGTTTATGCAAGTTTAAAATGACAAGTTGTGCATGTTTTGACAAGTTGTGCATGTTTATGCAAGTTTAAAATAACAAGTTGTGCATGTTCGACAAGTTATGCATGATTATGGTAATATGCAAGTTCATTATGCTAAGTTGTGCGAGTCTAACATGTTATGCATGATCGTTGTGCAAGTTTGTCATGTATGTTGTGCCAAGTTCCCTCTTCCTATCCTTTATGCGTTATTACGAATATGTAAGCGATAGAATGACGTTGGGGGGGGGGGTTTGGGTAAACTTAAAATACATGAAAATATAAGATTGGAAATTTACCTATTAAGTTAGGTCTACCCCTTGGGAATTTACCTATTAAGTTAGGTCTACCCAAGTAACTATTGGCTTGTAATTATGCTTTGAAATGAAGTGGACATGACACTTAGAAAACATAAGTGTGGCCAACTCGAGGTTGGGTTGAGTTTGTAGCGTAATTCTACCCGGAACCAACCGGCTTAACTAGTGGCTACAAACAATAGGACCCAATGTGAGAAGTTGGTCATGGGGTGCCAAGACCCGAGGTTAGACCAAGTTGTGGTGTAAAGCTACCCGGACCCGCCCGGCCTAACTAGTAACCACAACAAGGTCTAATGTGAGAGGTTAATGTGCATTAAGTTAATTAATGCCTCATGATTAGGGTTAAGTCAGGGTCCACTAATACTTAACCAATTTGGGGATTCAAGGGATGAAAATGGGGTTAAGTTACACTTAACCAATTTAATCAATTTGGGGATACAAGGGATTGGATGGAGTTAAGTGGTGAACCGTTGGTTGTACTTAACCAGTTCAATCCATGACTAGTGAGGGGTTAAATCACACTTAACCCTCTTGGGGAAACCCTAGCAACGTGGTCTGTTCTAACAGTAATCCCAATTTGGTATCATTCACAACCCTAGAAGCTAGGCTAGGGCGGGGCACGATTACTGGAGGATGTAAGCGACCAAAGGGCGATGGCCGAGTGGTACAGCGGTGCGGGTCCGGCGGGCTACGGACGTGCACGTAGTCCGATGTTGGACAAACTCGAGGCACGGGTACCAGTAGATTAGAGCTGTGCATTATTGCTTAAGTGTCTGGGGTTAACACCCGAGGGCTTGATACACCCAAAGGGGGACCCAGCACAGTCTAACTACAACCATACGTGGGCCATATGGACACCAACACTTGACGTGTTAGGTTTATAGGGAGCCGATCGACTAGACCGTTGGGCTGGACCTTGTATTAAGGTCACCTCATGTTGTTGGGCCAAAGCTTGGGCCAAGGGATCAATACCTGTTATGTTGGTTTGCTAGTACACCGTGGTGCAAAAACTTAACTTTGTTTATGCGATGACACCTCTATCTATCTTGTGGTAAATTTATCATGCCAGTATGTTGTTATCTATGATCATCTCAGTTCCCATCATGATGTTAACTTTATTAGTTTATAGACTGATCGTAGCAGGACTTACTCAGTCTTTTTGACTGACCTGTTTTGTTTCGCCTCTTTTCTTCCGTTCCCCCCCCCCCCTCCCCCAGGTTCTCAGGGAGGGAATACAGGAGCCTAGCTTGGATCTTAGCTGCTTTCTTGGATAGCTCATGTATGCTTTGGACTTGAGCTCGCTATGGTTTCTTCCACTTTGGGGATAGCTACTTTTATGTTTTCTTTTTCAGTATCAGATGATGTTATTTTATGTACTAGACTTGTTTACTTGGGAAATCGACATTATGATGTAGCAGACTTGTTTTTGAAATAGTTTAAAAGTCTTCCGCTGTTTTATTTACTTACTCTGTTTATTTACATATATATATATATATATATATATATGTCATGTCCTATCATTATGCATGTTTACCAATAATGCCCCTCCAAAGCTAGTGCATTCCTTTGCGAGTGACCCTGGCGGAGGTGGGGTGTTACATTATATATCGATAGATATCAGCCGCATGGCGTGAATTGTCAGTGTGTCATGCCAAGATGCAAATGATCAAGGCTTTTGTTGAAAAGTAGAGCCTTGTGGTTGATGATCAAAGCACAGCTTTAATTAGCATAGCTTTGTGTATAGCATTGATTCGCGAGCCTCACACCCCGGTATGAACCAGAAACGGGAGAGGACTACAGGGAGGACATGTATTTCTTTCTAGCTAGTAGTGGTGTCAAGGTATGGAGCCCAGACAATTTTTACTTATGTGGATGATGGAATGAGGCGCCTCGGATTTGAATCTCTAGTGGCTCTAGGTTTACGCCCCATAGGGCGGAGAAACGTATTGTTGAAGAATTACCAATCCACTAAAGTAAGGGTGGACTGGCCCAAAAGATCCAAGGGCTCACCTGAGTCTGAGTCCTGAGGCACGGGCTAGAGTGTCTCGAATTCGGTAAGGACGATCCCTTGCCTTGGTTCATGATGGAAATCCAACTTCCAATACGACATCGTGCGGTTTTGATTGTAAAACTAGTATGGCGACATAGCATATGGTAGCTATGTCATTTATGATTGATACATTATGATTGAAAATGTTTTTGAAACATATATACACTAGTAATAATATCAAATGACTTTGTTTTGACGTATCAAGCATATTTTGGTCATTATAAGGTAAAACTGTACCCTCCGGTTTGCGTTGCATTATGTAATGGGACTTGAGTCTTATAATAACTTCATTTTTCTAAAAAGCATTGTGTTGTTTAATGATTTACTTTATTTCATGCATTGGCAATCCAATGGAGTAAACTCATTCCCTGCTAGTGGCGTGGTCATGTGATTAACCTTATTATTAAATAAGTTAAGTAAGATTTCTCATACTAGTCCCATGACTGACTCGTAGTTTGTTTCACTTTGCAAACTCAGGTGCCCTTATTTTCCATACGGGCAGCCTTGTATTCAGGTTTTAGCAGACTCATTCTGAATAGCTATGGAGCTGAAGATGGATTCTATAATTTCTATTATGTTGTTCAGACTTCATTTAGTATATTATGTTTGATTCCGTTGCAGACATTTTATATTAAGCTGAAACTATATTCTGTACTAAGTATGATCCTATTATGTTGTGTAACTCTGATGATATATTATTTCCAGTGTAATTTTGTGTACATTATCTGGTGTGATTCTATATTTCTGTTCTGTTGTTAATTGTTTATGTGTTATATTCCAATGATTATCCTTAAATCCGTGGCATGGGGGTTTGGGGTCATTACGTTTTAAAGTTGGGAAATTCACCGGACCACGCAACTAACATAGAACGGGTTTCCTCCACGTGAATACCCATGCATAGAAATTCAAAATGACTTTGGAAAAATGAATCTATCATAAGCTCGTCCCACATCACACAATGCAAGCGCACACCAAATGGGCGAGTTTTGTCTTATGATAACCAAAAATGCTTTTGGTACATGAAATTCCTCTTTCAATACTATTATTATGCATAGTGTTGAAAAACATTTCACAAATAAATATGTTAATCTTAGCAAGCATAGTAACTATGCCCACATACATAGTTTAAACAAAGCGAAAGGCGTGCACGACACAGATTGAAGTAGTGGTTTGATAGTGGGGAATACATGTGTTTATATAGGCTTTAGGAAGGGTGCTCTAGTAATTTAATTAAGGGACACTTGGCTCTTTTCATGAAGCCCTTTCCATGCATTTAAACACATAAGAAGACACCTCACACTCATCCTTATCCTAAGGAAATTTTAAAATTAATTTATCTTAGCAACATCTTTGTGATACTTATAAATGTGTCAATTTATCAATATATATAAGTGTGACATTTCATCACTTCTAGGTTAGGGTTTTATATATCAAAATACTTGTTTTATTATCTATTTTATTTGTATATGTTTACCAAAATTTATATTAACCAAAATGATCTAAAATAAATACTTAATAATCCTTATAATGTTTTATAAAACCGTTATATATTATCCAAAAAAATCTTACTTATTAATATTCAAAAATAAAATAATTCTTGTATATTACCATGTATAAAATATTAAAAATAACTTGTCCTTTACCAAATTCATATTCTTATATCAAAATCAGATAATATCATTACTTATTAATATTGAATTATTCAGAAAATCCTATAAATTAAATATAATCTTTAAAATAAGTTTTCCAATCATATTTATAAAATAAACAAGATACTTATTCAAAATTAAAACCTGTATTTAAACCTTATTAAAATCCAATTTATATTCAGAAGATATAAATTATATAATAAAAATCCAAATTAAATTTAGTTAAAAATTCTGGAATATTACATTCGTCCCTCCTTAAAATTTTCGTCCTCAAAAAGGGAAACGGTAGATATGAATCCTATTACAACTTTGAATTCCATAGGCTCAAGGGGTGTAGGATGTCCATTATTCGCATCATTACTAAGTAGATCCATCTTTCGATTCTCCTAGTTAGATTCGAAGCTACTACTATTGTCACCCGCAAGAAACTAAGAAGGCTACGTCTAACACTTAGAGGTTTTTCTCCCTAAAAGTAAGGAAAAAATAGAAATCTTCTTTTATTAAATCAAAAATTATGGAACCCATTATTTATTTAATAATTTAAGTCAATTTATTTAACTAAGTGTTCATACCTCAAATTTCTTAATATTAAAAATTGATTTCAAAATTTTTGAACCAAATCCTCAAATAAATTTCTTTTCTCAAACATCCAATTATCTCGAAAAAATAACATCTTGGAAAAATTCAATATTTTGAAATTCTTTTGTACTTAATACAAATCCAGGTAAGAGATAAATCAAAATACTTATTTCAAATCCAAAATTATGTAATTAATCCATTTGTCTATGGTTTTGTCTAGGCAAGGAAAAAAGAAGTGTTTAGGAATAAGGTTGGACAGTTAAAAATTCAAGCACGATTATCAGGGAGATGATGATAATCAAAAGATGATGATGGGTCAAGGAAAAACAAAACACAAAGACAAGTGAAGATGTAGAATTATATTTTCGAAACTTTCATTCTATTTCAATTCAAATTATTTCCAATTTCATATTAATCCATTTACTTATCAAGTGTTCATACTTTGAATTTCTTACCCAAGGTATTCTTATATCCCATAAAATAATTAAGGGACTCAACTAGGTCATTCTCATTTACAACCCATAAATCATTCAAAATGGTTAATGAACTTTATTTAAGTTTTAATGAAAATCCAACATTTCCTTAATTTACAGACTTAAGTGATTTATCCATAACATCCAATAAATATTTACGAATCCAACACTTAAATTTTAGGTCTACCAATTTACTTTGTAACACCTTGGTTTCATGATAAAAGACGTTCTCTCAAACATAATATTCCTGGATCTCATCCTAGGTTATTCCTAACCCTATCTCTAATGAGGTATTATAACTCTGATAAGTCCTATCTTTTGTTCAAATATGTCGTACCCCATAGCTTTGTATAAACCAAGGCTTGGTTACCAACTATAATGACCCGCTTTTTTGCTTGGTTCTTGTCGGTAATTAAACCAACTTAAACCGTTCATGAAGACGAATGGTTATGGATACTAACATATTTGCACAAAAATAACAGAACTTTTAAATTCATTACAAAATATTACATCAGAGTTACAAGGAATATCAGGGCTAAAAAATAAGCTCAGTGGAAAAAAATGCTCATAGTGGAAGAAATAAAACCCGAAACATAACTCTAGCTCCAAACCTGAATCCATCTCTGAAGACTAAACATGCAAACTAAACTACTAGTTTCCTGTGCAAAAAATATGGGCATCCAAAGTTTAGGTGTGGGAACAATAAACTCCAAGTAAGTCATGGAACCGGTGTGGGAAAAATAAACTCCAGGTAAGTCATGGAACCGGTGTGAGAACTCAAAACAATTGTTTTAGGGTTTATTTTAAAGTTGAAAAATTCATCGGACCACGCTGCTGGAGCGGAACGGGTTTACTCCACATGAATACCCGTGCATAGAAATTCGCAATGGCTTTGGAAAAATAAAGATATCATAAGCTCGTCCCACATCACATAATGCAAGTGCACACCATATGGGAGAGTTTTGTCTTATGATAACCAAAAATGCTTTTGACACGTGAAAATCCTCTTTCCATACTATTATTAGTGCATAGTGTTGAAAACCATTTCACAAATAAATATATTAATCTTAGCAATCATAGTAACTATGCCCACATACACAGTTTACAAAAAAGCGAAAGGCTCGTAAGATACAGATTGAAGTTGTGGTTTGATGGTGGGGAATACATGTGTTTATATAGGCTTTAGGAAGGGTACTCTAGTAATTTAATTAAGGGACACTTCGCTCTTTTCATGAAGCCCATTCCATGAATTTAAACACATAAGAGGACACCTCACACACATCCTTATCCTAAGGAAATTTTAAAATTAATTTATCTTAGCAATAACTTTGTAATGCTTATAAATATGTCAATTTATCAATATTTATAAGTGCGACATTTCATCACTTCTAGGTTAAGGTTTTATATATCAAAATATTTACCAAAATTTATTTACATATGTTTACCAAAATTTATATTAACCAAAAATGTCTAAAATAAATACTTAATAATCCTTAAAAAAAATTATAACACCATTATATATTATCCAAAAAAAATACTTATTGATATTCAAAAATAAAATCATTCTTGTACATTATTAAGTATGAAATCTTAAAAAGGACTTATCCTTTACCAAATTCATATTCTTGTATCAAAATCAGATAATATTATTACTTATTAATATTGAAATATTCAGAAAATCATATAAATTAAATATAACCTTTATGATAAGTTTTTCTATACAAAATCATATTTATAAAATAAACAAGATACTTATTCAAAATTAAAACCTATATTTAAACCTTATTAAAATCCAATTTGTATTTAAAAAATCTAAATTATATAATAAAAATCCAAATTAAACTTAGTTAAAAATTCTAGAATATTACATATCATTAAAATCAAATGATAAACATTAATAACACACATCTCATTCCAATCCAGAATATTCTTTTATTCAAATATTCACTACTATAGGAATGGTTCCCATTAATTTTATCAAAGATTCATATCATTTAAACTTTTGTTTAAATCTTCCTTTGTATATCATTTGAAAAGATTTTAGAATATCTTTTCACATCTTAAACCAAATTAAGGTTTATAAAACTGATCGAGATTATCAAGTCTTATCGAAGTAATTATTAATTTTATTATTCCAATCCTGATCTATTCATCCTATGGAGCAAAACTGGTGGTACTCCATATTTAACACCCATAGCGTTATCAATTAATTTAATTACCATTTAACGTTTAAATCAAATTAAAGATTCATCTATCGCATGGAATAAAACTGGTGGTACTCCATCTCGAGCATTTCTTGAATTCGGTAAATTTAATTACCTCCTTTTACATTCAATCTAATTAAAGATTCGTTAAAACTCTAATTCAGTTTTAATCTTCATAAATCACTATTCAATGATTATCCAACATTTTAGGAAATAAATCCTGTCTTTCACTGGGTTAAAGAGCAAATGTCATTTAAAAACATTGTTCACAATAAACCCAAAATCCTCTTTCATCTAATTTCAATTTAATTTATTAAACTAGAAAATTTCATTAAATCTTAATTAAAAGATTTATTCCATCAATTCAATTTCAATTGGTTTTAAGAATAGTGTTATTAAAGACACCACTCACAACAAACCCAAAATCTCATTTGATATTAAATACAAGGCTTTGAATGGAAATCATATCCACATATATTCAATATCAAATTCTAAAACCAATAGATATTGCATTGGAATAACAATATATATATATCTTCCAAATTCCTCAATGATATTCGTATAATTACGAAATCCAATATCCGAAAATAATTTTCATTCAAATCCATTCCAGTTTCATACATTGGAAAACTCTGGTTATATAAAACCATTCACAATCCAATTTATTAGTTTAAAATCATTGGATTACTACCCTAGTTGTTAACTAGTTCATTCAGATAAAAATATCTTTTATCTTTTCAACACTTAGAATATTTAATCCAAAATCTTTTCAAATCATTTATTATGATTTTATATAATATTTTTATATTTTTTATAATTTTATTAAGGCCCTTACAGTCGGTTTCCAATATTGGCCACCAAACTGCATCCATAACGACCTTTTCCAAAACTTATTTGGACTTAAATTAAAATCTAACCGTTGGATTCAAAAATTCTCATTTTATTGGAAATTTCATTTTATTACAATTCTAATGATTCTAATATCAAGAGAATCCGACGGTCGATTCTCCCGCTACATCAATTCGAAGTTAAGGGTTGATGTTCGCCAACGGTCGCTGCGCGACGCTTTCTATTCAACCCGAACCGATTTATAAATTAAAAATAAATATAAACACTTCTAAATCACTTTTATAAATTATATAAAGTACATGTTATCTTCTTTGAAAACTCGTTTTAGTCGTTTATCTTCAAAATCACATATTTCACTATACAACCAATTTTAATATTATTTTAATGAATAAAATAATATTATTTTTCGAAAATCATTACTTTACGTCCAAATTTTCCTTACGGTCATTATAAAAATAAATGAAGAACTTTCAAAATAAAATTTCTTTTAAAATGTTTGCCAAGTGGCCTAACTTAACTTCACTTTGAAAAGTTATAATTCGTTTCGAATTAAAAACTTCGATGTGCCTTAAGTGCATTAGATTTACTTCAAAATAATTCGTTACAGTCACAAATATTCATCCGTATTTTTATATCTACATGTCCATCCAAAATCGGACATCTAAATCCAACTTCAATTTTCATTGATTTTACTTAAAAAGGCTTATAATAAGTTTTAAGGACAACACTTCTGAAAAATTAGTTTTAAGGACAATTCTGCATGAAAAAGATAAAAGCGGTTATATTTTTACGTTATACAAAAATAAAGACGACCACTTTTATCTTTTTCCTGCATAACTTAAAAACATAACCGCTTTTCTCTTTTTCGTGCAGAATTATCCTTAAAACTTATTATTAAGAAGTGTTATCCCTAAAACTTATTATCGTACAAAAAGAATCCTCTACCTAATTTCCAAATATTCATATTTATTTTGAATTGGATTGAAATCTCAACCAATATCCATATAAATTAATTATATGGATTTTGTTCATCATATGCATCCAACAATAGTTGTAAACAACTATCAAACATCCAATTAACATCCAATGTGCACTTACATCCATATAAGCTTAAAATAAAATATTTAACGTTCATACCGGTCTGTAAATATATCGATTAATATACAACTAAACATATGGGATTAGTGTACAATCAAATATCATCCCAATACCCGTGTGGGGTTTTCAATTAATAAATTATGTATTCATTCCAATATATCTTAACTTATTCAATTTAAGTTATTATTTAACCCAATTGATATCACTTAAATATGTGAACATAAACAAGTCATTCGACTTGTAAATGGATGTGTAATCCAATTTCAACTACCATAAATATTTTAACATTGTTTTAACATGTTAATTATTTCAAAATCACATTCAAATCATATAACAATCAATTATCCATTCATTCATTGGGTTTGCAATCAATTCGTGACGTGAGCTATCATATACCATATAACAATTTGTAATAATTAAACAAAATAAAATTCATTTTTCTTACATAAGCTACCATTAACGAACTAGCAATATTTTCACTTACTAATTTATTCAGTTTCACTTTTCTAATCATATCACAAATTCGTATTAACTTGATCACTTAACAACTAATTATTTAATAGTGTGTTTGTAATTAAACTACACAAAAAATATTTAAAGTGAGAAGCTCTTATAGGCAATCAGTATATTTTTAAATATGATTATAATAACATAACAAAGCAGTTGAGTGAGAGAGTTCTCACATTGATCGGTTTTGAAAATCGTTATTAAACGACTATTTTAGTTAAATTAAATAGAGCATTTAATTTCACCTAAAATTTTTAATTAGCTCCAAATTCCTCCTATTTAGCTTTATTGCGAAGCTCTCATTGATATGGTTCCAATGAATCTGAAATCGTCGAATTCTGTTTTCGTTTGCAAAAGTTACGGGATTTTAAACATTAATTACATAATATAATTAACTAATGATAATTAATTTAATTAATTAACTTAATTAAATCTTCCCCATCGTAAATCTTCGTTCCCGTTTCTCCTTCTAGGTGCTAATACCCGAACCCACGCATGCCCCCATCGCCCGAAAATCACAGGCACCACCAGCTACCCTGACGTCGATCCACACCCATCACCGCGAAGCTCTCTATTTTCTCCACCAACGCTTTGAGAGAAGGCAAACTCGCGCCTCCCTCTTGGCCATAAACCGCATGCGACAGTGATAGCTTTGAGCCACGTTTTCCCACAAATCACCACATGATAATTGATCACAACCATATAGGATTAAAGAACACACAAATCTCTACCATTTTCATGTTGAAACCCTAACCTAATTTTTTGTGATTCGGTCATGATTAAAGAATTTAAACTGGACATTTCTAGCCATTGTTTTGATGTGGCGACGCTGGAAAACAAATTAGGGTTAGGGCTTGTTATTAATATATATAGCCTTGTTATTTTATTATTTAATTCATATTTTACTTCACCATGAAGTTTAACGCTTCGAACTCCAAACGAATCCCAATGACTGACATCCCTAGCCAAATACCCCTATTCCGGACTCAATGTAATAGATTTTATAAGATGATTCATTTCAGTCAGTTTTTCTTAAAATTAAAATATAAATCAATATAACGTTCAATATTGAATTTCAACACATGTTTTAATTTACCACAACCGCATACTAACTCCAAAAATTAAGAAATTTGAAATCTAGCTATGTTTCGCAAATGTAGTTCTAATGAACCCGGTCTCGTCGAATCTGGAGACCGTTTGAAAAATGACCTTACAACTAGCTTTATTGAATTATAACTGAAATTCAACACATGTTTAAATTTATTATGATTACAACCTAATTTTAATTGACTTGAAATTTCACTGACAATAATTTGACGTTCCTGATCCGATAAAATTAATTTCATTGAAAATGGAGTCATTTGCATAATGACTATTTTTAAGGCCTATGTAATATTATTATAATATTATTAAATTCCATAATTATTCAAATTAATAATAAAATACTTATTATTATTGCATATATCCAAATGAAATATCATACAACTATAAAACAAACATAGTTAGATTTTATATTTCAATATTACAATTATCCAGTCAAACGGTATTCAGTTTACAATAAAATCTTTTTATCTAATTTAATAAATCGTTATAATTTATAAACGATTTTATAGCGACTATTTAAAATTTTAATTTGGACATAACTTACAATTTATATGATAAAATCTCCATTTTTCACTTTCATTAGAAAATTATAATTCATTAGATCCGAACGTTTCTTGTTTTTATTGAATTCCGACTTATTTTGAATTTTGTACATTCAATTGAAATTAAAAACTAAATTTTCAAATTTCCGCGAAGTTACGCGTTCATTTTATAATTATATTATAAATTTCACATTCAAACTTCCTTTTAAATAAATTCTAATCGTTTATTCTCAAAACAAAACATTTAAAATATTTAATTTCCGTTAAAATCAATTGAAAATAAATTTTAATTTGGTTCCAAAATTCAAGGTTGTTACATTACACGTCACTAACTATTAATTAATTATAATTAACCTAATCCACCTTTTTTCCTTAATCTCGTCGCTCATCCCTTCTTCTCCTTCCAATTACTCACGAACCCGCTCCTTCCATTCACAATTACTGCACCATTTCCCATTCATGTTACCTCGTTCTCATCATTAAAAATCAACTAAAAATACCAAACAACTCCTCTTCAAAATCTTATCTTCTCCATATGAAAATCATACAACTTGAGTTCCCCAAATAATATGCGACGTCAAGCCCATTCTTGGTTTGCACAGTAAACATGAAAATTTTATTATCACCATATTCCACCAAATTTTGCAACAAGCTTCTAAATTCTACCACAAACACTAATCTTATATCCATTTCCTGTATTAATGCTTCCATTCCCAAAAATATTCAACTCTACCACATGAATGAAATACGACAGAGAACTAATTATGCATTGAGCACAAAGAATGGCATAAAGATGTGAAGAGCGTGCCAAAAGAAATTCATCGAGCTTGGTTTTAGGATTTAAGGAATTTTATTCCATTTGTTTTGATTTTCTAAACATATCTTTGCTCATGTTTTGGAAGGATGGGTGACGGGTTGAAGTTTTGACCAGAGAAAATGAAGATAAGGGTTTAGGTAGGTTAAGAGGATATATGTAGGGAGAAATAATATATTTTTGTTTGATTTTATATTCATTTTTATTCAACTGTCATTTACATTTGTCATTTAAAAATTCATATGATCACATACGATATCTAATTTCATTGAAAATGGACATACAACTATAGTCTGACATTACAGACCCAATGAAACTTGTTTCATCGAAATTCGAGTCTGTTTGCACAAACATCGTTATTTTGAATTCAAATTATTGATCAATTCACATTTTAATTTCACACGGTCACAAAAGAACTCTGATTTGCACGCAATCTGAAATCTAGCAATTAGTCATTTCAGATTTAATAAAACTCATTTTGTCAAAAACGAAGGGCATTTGCAAATTGGCCATTTCTAAACTAAAACCAATAAAATATTAATGAATTCAATTTAATAATAATAAATTAATATTATCGTATATATCCAAAATAGAATATCATATAGCTCCAAAATAAACATACTTGGATTTATAACTCAATATTTCAAAATCCAAGTTAAATCAATATTCAGTTTATTTTAAAATCCGTTTGTTTTATTCAATAAATCGTTGTGATTTATAAATGATTCCATAATGACTTTCTGAAAATTTGATTTGGACATAACTCACAATTTACAATACAAAATCTCGAATTTCACTTTCATTAGTATAGTTTAATAGATTTGAACGTTTCTTGTTTCAAAGAATTCCGACTTATAATGAGTCCTGTATACTCAGTTGAAGTTCGAATCATAAAACTACGAACTACCGCAGTGTTACGAACTCGTTTTAAATTATGTTATAATTAGTACATTCAAACTTTGTTTTTAAATAAATCATTATTTTAACTCGAATCTAAACAGAATTAAATCTCTCAAATTATCCAATTCACATAATATTACAAATTCAACTTATTTCCGACTACTGCGGAATTAAATTTATTATTCCACTATTTAAATTAATTAAATATTCAAAACTATTGAAGTCGAGTTATTGAAATAGCCAAATCGATATTTAAATAATTAAATAAATTAATTATTCTACCACTAAAAGTCCGGGTCATTACATTCCTTCCCCCTAAAATGAAATTCATCCCCGAAATTGCTAGGTTAGGAAACATGCTACAACTCTTATGACTCCTCACAACCCACTTGGTGGAAACCCCACACTTCATATTTCCACCACTCAGTTCTTTACTGAACTTTTAATTCTCATACTCAAATTTCCATAATTCATCTAATTGATTTATCCACCATTTTTGGACAATCCATCATTACATTTTTATCTTTAACCCATATGCTTTCCTGCATATTTCCACATCTATTCAAATTGATTTCAAATCAATTTATCAACTTCATTATTTACTCTAAATTTTATTAACCAATTTTGGGTTTCTTATTTCAATAATTATCGACAGGTCAATTTCTGATTATCAAAATTTTCATAGAAAATTTATAACTCTTTAAATTTTTAGAAAATTTCGCCAGTGTCTCCTTTGCACGGCACAACCGGTACAACTACAACTCGCCTCTCTTGGCCTTTTCCATTCAAAAAAGAAAACCAAAACGCCAAGTAGCTTGCCAAATAGGCTCATAAAATCTCATACATAATTAAATATCTACCTTTTGTCGAGCATACCACTTATTTTTTTCTTCCACTTCCTTCCATACCTATTAACATATATTCATTCATTCCAATTGATTTCAAATCAATCCAACCTTTAGTTTTTAATTCACTAATCAATTTGCTGATTAGTTCACTTTCATTATATAATACAAACTTGATTTTTTTATTTTACAAAAAAACAAATCCACTTATTATGATTATAGTTTTATTCAAATAAATAGCAACATCCAATATATACTCAGCTTGCTTATGCGTAAGTCTAATTCATTTTAATAATCCAAATCTCAAACATTTCTCTTTTCCACCATATTCAATTTCATTTGGGATTATCTCTAATCCAATCCAATTTCATTTAATTTAGCTTAAGTTAAATTTTAATTCATTTGATTCACTTTTACCATTACTTCATAAGTTAAATTTAAACTTCAAATTCTTGGGTTTTTATTTCAAATCAGTTTGAAATCATATATATTTACACATAACTATAGCAAATTCAAAAAGTTTGAATTTTCAAAGCAACTTGTTTTCTTAAACAATCTTTCGAGTGATTCAGTAGACTCTAATAATTCGTTTTCAATCTAAAATCACAATTCATTTCTACCAAATGGAATCAAAAAGAATAGAAAAGTGTATGGTGCTATGAAAAGAACCGGGCTAATTGACGAGATCAATCAGCCTTTTCAATAGGTTGCGGGAATCAATATTAGGAGTACATGCTAAGGCAACAGCAATAGGGACCCGATCACCTATGGAATGATCACATTCATTAGTAATCTTAATGTGGTAGTAGTCCATCATTTAGAAACTCGAAAATGAATACCGATCCATCATCAGAACTATTTTCCAGCGACTGAAGTGATTTCAGTGCTTTATCACTTTCAAAATCCATTCAAAACAATTTTTATTCAGATCCCCTCAAAATACTTTTATCTTATCTTCAAAATACCTCAGAAAATATTTTCCAACCTTCTGAAATTTTAAATTCCATATTCTGGTTCGGATTTCAATTTTAGTTCATCTCATTTGTATATATTATCCATGTACAAATCATAATTGGTTATATATAACCAAATCAAATTCATTTGATTATAATAACAATCAACAGATTCATATACTATAATAATTTTAGAAGATTATTTCTTTTGATATCAAATATAATTTTAGGTAGAATTATTTCATTTACCCACCTTTAAAAAAACATTATGTCAATTTGCCTTGCTCAAGTGTCTAGAAATCCCTATCAACCACGCCAGTTAAACGTGTCGATTTGGAATTTATATTCCACTCAACAAATCAATTAACATAGTATAAAACCATTTTTATAACACTAATAAGTATGCTCTCTCGTGTGTGTGTGTGTATATATATATACACATACAGGTGCACACACACACGTATATATATATATATATATATATATATATATTCAAACTCAATCTACGGCATTGGTAGCCCTATCTCAATTGAGTTACTCCGCAGAGCCAAGGTTATCACTCAACCTTCAGCTTTGATACAAAATGTAGCGACCCGAATTTCGGTACCGTGTAAGTCAACTAAATACATACAAATCCAATTCAAAGCGCACAAGAATCCAGATGCCAAAGAAAGAAATTAGAGGGTGAGAAATAGAAAGAAATAAAGTTAGAATAGAAGAACACGAAGGACATAATTACAACAGAATCATAGCTGACACAATCTCACAGTGGAACGAATAAAATATATTATATAACATAACTTTTGAATTACATATACGTAACTTTACACACATACCATCAGCAGAGGATAACTCATACAACACAATGGAAATAAATAGTAACTATACAATGTTGAAGCCTCCTTTAATAAGCTCCTCGAAGTATATCTGTAAAATCACGACTACTTGACTGCCCGTACAATTTTGGGCACCCAAAAGTTTAGGGTAAAACAAAACAAAATAAACTCTGGGTCAGTCATGGGACTGGTGTGAGTAAACTCTAACCACTTGGTTTAACTTTTAAAATATTTTTAAAAGAAAGGATAATCGTAAGACCGATCCACACATAAACGCGATTGGTTTTTACCTTATGATAACACAAAATATTCTTTATATCAACATTATTCTCATATTATAATATTGTCTAATCAAATCAATAGCAATATAGAGAAACACGTGCATTTCACACTCCATGTACATAGTGTACAATCAAAAACAGTGGGCGCTTATTAGGGAATGGATTTCCAACTATGACAAGGTACAGAAGCACCTTCTGATAGTGTATCTCTAGATAGGAATACACTGGGTTCAACAAGAACAACTTACAACCCGTCCACACATGACCGACAACTCATTTTGCTTGAGTGTACCGAATGTATTATTACGAACGACTGTGATCAACAATCGTTACCGAAAGCATATTGCAGCGATATAATAAGAAGCAATTGAATTTTCTCTAGATCAGATGATAATATACCCTAATGGGTGCGACCCACATAGCCATGCTGCCTGCTTGATTTTTGTCATCTTTCCGATTGATGAGGCCTGAAGCTACGTCATACCTTTATAACACCATAGATTCATTCACTTTGAATGTCACATCATCAAATCCATAAAATCACTTATTGACGTCCCCGAAAATACATTGGGTGTTAAGCTAAGAGAAGTTTCCTTCCCCGCTACTAGCTATGGTACGTTTAATGAATTCAATGTGCGCGACCATCTAGAAATACTCTATTAGAAATCTGTCCATATACGTTGTCCTTGGACAGGAAAAACCGAAGGAACCATTCCATCAATCTATTATAGGCAACGTCTACCTAGAATTAATAGAATAACCCTTGCACTTTACTCCGTCTTCAATCATCTTCAACATAATTTGATTAACAGCGCTTATGTGTAACGACCCAGATTTTATTAAAGAGTATTTAATTAATTTAAATATTTAAAATGATTTATTCTAAGAATTAACAACATGAAATTGATTTAATATAAGGTTTGAACGTATAATTTATAATATAATTAAAAAACGAGCTCGCAACAATGTGGTAGTTCATAATATTACGTTTTGAACTTTAATTGAATGTATATGATCCAATATAAGTCAGAATTTGTTGAAACAAGAAATGTTCGAATCTATTGAATTATAGTTTTCTAGTGAAAGGAAAAAAAATCGAGTTGCATCCTATAGATCGTGAGTTATGTACAAATCAAATTTTCAAAAAGTCTCTATGGAATTGTTTATAAACATAATGATTTATTTATATAATAAAAAGGATTTTTATACAAATTGAATATTGATTTAGCCTAAAAATGGATGTATCAACTTATAAACCCAAGTATTTTTATTTTGGAGTTACATAGAATCCTGATTGGATATATATGATAATTATAATTTGTTTTACAAGGAATTTGATTATATTGGAATTAAATTATATTTTATCAGTTTAATTAAATAAAGAAAAATAGTCATTTTTCGATTGACCTCGAATTTCAATGAAAGCAATTTTATCGGATCCGTAATGATAAATTATTGTAGGATTTAAATTTTGGTCCAATTGGAGTTAGTATGTGGTCATGCAAGATATAAACGTTCAATGTAAATACCTATGTCAATAATTTCAGCTCGAATTGGTGCTATTTGAGCAAATAGACTCGTATTTCGACGAAACAAGTTTCATTAGGACCGTAATGTCAAATCATAATTGTATATCATTTTTTACCGTGACTGGAGTTCGTATGTGCCCATGCGAATTTTTAAACGACAAATGGAGATAGTGATACCTGATAAATAATAAAATATATGAAGCTTCACCTATAAGCTAACTAAATATCTTCTCTATAAAACACCCCATCCTAAGCCCCAAATCAGAATCCCTAACCCCCAAATCAACAGCCATTTTGCAAGAAAGCACCTTTCTCTAGTTTAATTTACATCTTTCAAATGATTGAGAATTGGAGGAAACTTCCAACTGGAAAGTTGTAGTGTATGTTGAGTACTACCCACAACAAAAATTTTTGTGGCCAACGAGCACGCTAGGTGTCCTGAAATCACCACGACAACGAGGATGGTACTTTCAGATTTTATTGGATTGCGTGCAAACGAGGAGGAGTTAGGTGATGGTGCCAACTAGGAAGTTGGAGAAGGGAGAGAGGATTACAAGTTTGTAGTAGGGGTTCGAACTGAAAGTGGCTGTGCTGGCGGCAAGATCGACATGATCAGAGGCGATCATGTTTATTTTGGAGCAGGGACGAAAATGAGGAGATTCTAGCTAGCAGAGGAGGATTTGGAGGAGGTCGTCAACATGAAAGTTGTGGATGATGGCGAGGAGGTGCTTGTGAAGTGGTGTGGTCTTAGGTTATGTGTAGCACCGTAATTTGGTGTTCGAATATCTTCCGTTCAAAGGCGATTTGCAGGGAATCGGCGGTGTGGGGCCCAATATTTCTGGTGGAGGGTCGCTTCGCGTAGGCAATGGCAGCGGCATGGTTCGTCTATGTTATGTGAACTCCAGTGGCGGCACCAAGCCTGGTGACGCGGTTAACAAATATTAATAGGGGAGGAGATGATAATTAAGGTTAATTATATCTTAATTTATTTTCTAATGACCGTAATTAAATTGTCTAAGTTCAAACAATTATATCTTGCTACGATAAAAAATAACTATGAGAACTTCTTAACTGTTTTTGAAAAGTTATTATAATCTTATCTGATTATATATTGATTGCTTGTGGTTGCTATGATTTCTTCATGTATGATGGATGTTTATTACTGTTATTTACTTACTGTTTATTCACATTTAAGCATTAAAAAATATAACACTTATCTTATGACTGTTGATTGATGGTTGATAATTGTTGTGGTTGTTATTATAATTGTTCTCACAATTCACACCAAGAATACGAAATTATTTGGGAATTGATTGAGTCGGGTTCCATTGGAATATTAAATGAAAATATATTCATTTAAGTAAAATATAACATAAAAATGGAAATTGGATTTTTATATCCAAAATGATTTGGAAATAAAGTTAAGATTATTTCGAACAACTATTGAAAATGTTGAAATGAATTTCAAAGAGTTTTGAATTAGGAATAACTTTTTCTAATTTAATATTGATTTTGAATAGTAAATTCGAGTTAGATATATAAACGACATTGATAACTCGAATCGATTATTCCAGTGATCTTATTTATTTTTATAATGGATTTTAAACAAGTTTGGATTTCAAAATATTATATTTTGAAAAATATTATTATAATATAGAATATTCAATTTTGATTTATAATTTAATTTGAAGTTGGAATCACTTTTAAATGATTTTATAAACATTTTATAAAAAATACTCCAACTGAATCAGGCGAGTTCATATTAAATTGGAATATGGTTTGAATAGAACGTGTCATGTAGCGATAGTTCGCGAATTTCGACCATGAACTTCAAACGAGGATAACTAATGTAATTTAAATCTTATTTCCTCGAAACGAGAAACGTTGGCTTTATATTAATGATAGCTTTCAAATGAAAGAAGAAATCTTGAATTTCAACGTACAAATTTCAAGTTATGTTTAAATCTATTTTTGAAAAGGTCGTTGTAAACGCAGTTCGATTACTGTAATTGGAAATCGATCGAAATTGCCATATAAAAAATTATTAAAAATATGAAAAAATTATGGTAAATCATAGTAAGTGGTTTTAAAGAGATTTGGACAATAAATATGAAGTTTTGAACTATATTTCAGTTTTCTGTGTTTTCAGCCTTACTTGCTAAATACGATAAAACGACGTTTTGTGAATCTGAGTTAAATAAACTTAAGATTCCAAAAAATTAGTTTATTGGATTTGAAATATGAGTTTTGAGAAGTCTTTTAATTAAGATTAATTGGAATGTGGATTTGGATAGAAATGACCGTCGCATATTTGGTATTGATTACCGTTGTGTAGACGTTTACTATTTGAGGATTTTGGAAGATGTTTATATCGTTATTCCACTTATAGTATTCGTTGATTACGAGAATTGGTGTTGAACATAAGTGGATGAAATTTCTGTTTAAATATTTTATTTGATATCAATTTTCTTAGGGTTTCTCGTGAATGGTGTCTTCAACAACATCGTTCTTTAACCCAGTTAAAGAAGAAGAGTATGGAATAAATCTTTTAATTAACATTAATGTAGTTTTCCAACTAATGAATTATTGGATGTGTAGGATCTAAATTAACCCTAGAAGGGGGGGGTGAATAGGGTTTATTGCAAATTAAGTAAATAAAATAAAATATCATAGAAAAATTGCAGAAAGAAAAAATCACACACAGAAAATACCCAGCTTCGGCAAAACTATGCCTACTGCTGCATTCAAGGTTTCTACTAGGAATTTTAAACAATCTATTCGCTTACAGACTCTTGTAAACTTGCGACCTTCGCTCCCGACTGTTTAAACCCTACGCTCAAGACCTTGACACAACTCGATCTGTTAAGTTGTGATTTTTCCAACTACAAACACTTGTAGTTATCGACTTTAAGGAATGAAATTTGAATTTTTAAACAATAAAAAATAAAACCCTAGGAGTTTAAAGTTTTAGGGTTATCCCCTTTTTAACATAAGAAGAAAAAGGGCGGCTCCCTTATTTCATTGCTCCACCGCTTTACTTTGTTTAGCCCAAGCTTTCTTTGTCTCTTTCTGGAAATAGAAATGGCGGCTTAAAGAAAACTAGGGTTTCTCTGAAGGCGCTAAATCGAGATCCCTGGTTGATGAAAATCAGTTCTCTGCTGCTCGATTCTTCTTGGCTTCAATCTCTGGCGGCTTGTATCTTCTTCGATCGAATTTATAGGCTCTGATTCGGATTCTAGCTTTTCTCGATTTCTGGTATGGTTTTTTTTTTTTTACTATGCGATTTTATGCTTTAGTTGTACTTGATCTTCGATAATTTGAAACCAGTGATGAATTGGTGTATTTATAGGATTAAAATCCTAGATGTCTCTGATTTCAATATACGACTTGGGTATGATATTTATACGAAAATATTGGGGCTTTTTGAAATCTTCGGTTTCTTATTTGATGGACTTGAAACCTTCAACCTTTATGCAATATTTGTGTGTGACTTGTGGACTTTGAAATGATCTTTACCTATTACAACCTTGAATCAATTTTTCTGGAGCTTCAATTATACTTTTTCAACACGCTTTTAAACTGAAATATCTTCGAAAAATCTGCTTTAAAAAAAATATGAACAAACATTCTCTTTGTTTTGCCAAAGACTATAGACTGATGCCATACACTTCGATTGTCGTGAATATTTGAGCAATGATAAGAACAGATACTATGCTTTATTTGCCATATTATTTTTGCACTTGAATTCCATGCTTGTGATTTGAACTGGTAAGAACAGTTGCTATTGTTGTTCCTTGGTTTACTTGATATATATGAACTGTTATGCTTGTATACATGAGCAATCTTGAGCACATGCACTGTTCTGGACACACTTGAAAGCTCCTTTTTTGTGACTACACTTGTAAAACTCCTTTTTGAAGCACACTGGCCTGTGTTTTGCTAATCAATATGTTGATTCACTTTGTAACATGCTGCACATGAACTTCCACTTGACTCCATGAATTTGAAGAACTGTTGTGTAGACTCCACGTTGTAATTCCATGTATATGCATGTCCATTTCTTGGATGTACACATTTGTGTATGCTGCTTTGACTTTGCATTGTCACTTTCACTTGGATCTGTTGTGCAATGTTGTATTCACACATGTCCACTAGAATTTGTATTTGATCACCATGCTGAACTATTCTGCCATGTTGACTTGAATCTTGAGTCAGAACTAAACCACTAGATTTCTGTGCCATTCATGTTTGTGGCTGAACACCCTGGTGCATCCTTTACTTTGTTGTATTGATGCTTGGTTATGTCCTTGTCCATTTTGAACTGTCCCTTGTCAAAAACTGTTCTGCCTCGACACATTTGTGAACCTGAGTTGTGTTGTTGCACCATCCATGATAGTAGCCATGTATATGGTACTGTATAGTACTATTTGAATAATCCGTACACTTGAATGTATTGTTGACCATTGTCTCACTGTATTTGACCTATGCTCGACCACATTGATTATTGTGTTGCACTGAGTCGAGATGGTCCATGTGGCTACTCCTCAGTTGCGACACTGGACTGGCGTGGCAGTGCACACGTGTATACACGTGTGTATATGCAGCCATCCAGACGAGTTTTTCTGTCCCTGCATATCAGACAAAGTCTATAAAAAATGATGAGAAACACACCGTAATTCTAAGGCAAATAAAATTTAAAAAATAAATTTTTATTTTTTTGTATTTAATTTTGTTTTTGTTGCAATCTACTGTGTGTTTTCTTCTGTATGTGACAGGTGAGAAGATGGTGACTAGACTGAAGGCTGTAAAGACTGAAGATAGAAGACAAAAGTCAGTGGAAAAATATCGGTGTCAATGTATAACAATGTCTGCAAATATAGTTGTATAGAGTGACAGATTTGTATGAATGAAATATAGTGTGTCAAATAGTGGAGTTGTAAAAGATGTACTTTTTGATATTGAAATAAAATATTTTTATCTAAAAATACCGTGTGATTGTTTAAATTTCTGCATAGTTATATTTTATAGAAATATTATATTCCTATCTGTTGTGTAGTATATCAGTGCATTTACAAACACATTCAATAATAAAATATATTTGGTTGTTATCATCAAACAAAAATCATATAATTGTGTATACAACACTGTTATATACAACAATCTCCCCCTTTTGATGATGACAAACAAATAAAAGATTTTGAATATGTGAATGTGTTTGAAACGTGAAGTATGTTACTCCCCCTATTTGTATGCTCCCCCTACAACTAAGCTTCCCTTATTGATGCATAGATTTGAAAATTTTGAAATGAATTAATCAATCCCAAATTTCAAAATATTCTATAAATGTTTACTCATCCATCAAAATCTTGACCATTCTCCCCCTTTTGTTATCATCAAAAGAATAGCTGAAATTAAAACAGTGATGAATATAAACTAGAAATATAAATTCAGATCAAGAGGATAATATATCGTAAATCTCATTGAATCAAACAAAAATCATAATATTCTTGGAATCAGAGACAGATTTCACTTTCATAATGAATGGATTTACTATGGATTTTATAGAATTAGGAGAGTTCAATAAAAATTGAATATTTGAATATAAATTTTAAAGATTTTAAATATGCTTAAAAATGTGTTAAGCACTTCCTAACCACGCATAGCCCAAAGGTCTTTTAAATGGGGTTAGTAGTAACTTAACTTTATCCTCTCTAATGAGTTCCATCCATGCACAGCCCAAAGGTCTTTTAAGTGAGAATGGAGGCACATAGAGATTAAGGTAATTCACTCATGCATGACCGCGAGGACTTTTAAATGGGAGTGAGTACCAAGGATAAATTATTATTATTATTTATTTATTTATTTATAAATTTCAAGAATAATTAGAACTCCCCAAATTAAATAAAACCATGATGAATGACAGAAGTATGGTAGATATAGAAGATGGTCGTAAAATAAGCTCTAATTCAAAAATATTATAAAATCTGTCCAATCATCATGAGATTTAAAAATATTTCCTCATGATAAAAAAAATATTATAGTCAATACTCGTCACAATTCCAAGATCTGACATAATTTCAACGAGTTCCAAAATAGTTCAAATGATCAATCATTTAACTTTTGAATAATCATTTAAGAATTTTTTTTTTAAAAAAAGGATAATGATCAATCAATTTCTATAATTCCCAAATCTAAGCGTAATCATGAAAATCTATCTTCGGGAAGAGGTTTTGTAAAAATATCAGCAAGTTGACAGTCAGTTGAAATAAACTCAATACAAATATATTTTCGTGAAATGTGGTTTCTAATAAAATGGTGTCTCACATCTATGTGTTTAGTGCGTAAATAGTGAACAGGATTATTAGACAAGTCTAAAGCACTTTTACTGTCACATTTTAGTGGTACTTTTTTATAATTTAGACCAAAGCCTGAAAGAGTTTGCATCATCCATAGTATTTGTGCACAACAACTTCCTAAAGCAATGTATTCATCCTCAGTTGTGGATAAAGCAACACAATTTTGTTTTCGACTGACCATGAGACTAGCGAATGTCCTAGCATAAAACAAGTCCCACTAGTGCTTTTTCTATCAACAAGGGATCCAGCATAATCAGCATCAGAATATCCAATTAATTCAAAATTATTGCATGCGGGGTACCATAAACCAAATTTGTGTGTGTGCAAGAGATATCTTAATATTCTTTTTGTGGCTTTTAAATGAGATTCTTTTGGATTAGATTGAAAGCGTGCACATAAACAAACAGCAAACATAATATCAGGCCTAGATGCAGTGAGATAAAGAAGTGAACCAATTATTCCACGATATTTTTTCTGATCAACTGCAATTCCTTTCTCGTCTTTGTCAAGCTTGGTTGAAGGACTCATCGGCGTTTTGAGTAGTTTTGCATTTTCTAGTCCAAATCTTTTCAGCAATTCAGCAATGTATTTTGTTTGTGATATGAAAATTCCCTTGATGCTTTGTTTGATTTGAAATCCAAGGAAGTATTTTAATTCACCTACTAAGCTCATTTCGAATTTATCCTGCATGACTTTTTCAAATTTCTCACACAAACAATCATTAGTAGCACCATATATAATATCATCAACATAAATTTGGACTATTAAGAAATCATCACCTTCATGTAATAGAAACAATGTAGTGTCAGCACTGCCCTTTTTAAAACCGTTTTCCAAAAGATATGCACTTAAACAATCGTACCAAGCTCTAGGAGCTTGTTTAAGACCATATAATGCTTTTTCAAGTTTAAATACATAATTTGGAAATTCATGATTTTCATAACCGGGGGGTTGTTCCACAAAAACTTCTTCTTTTAATTCTCCATTTAAAAACGCACTTTTTACGTCCATTTGTTTAAGTTTGAAACCTTTATAACATGCAAAACTGAGCAAAATTCTGATGGCTTCTAACCTAGCTACTAGTGCAAATGTCTCATCAAAATCAATGCCTTCAATTTGATTATATCCTTTTGCAACCAATCTAGCTTTGTTTCTAATTACATTTCCGGATTCATCAAGTTTATTTTTGAACACCCATTTAGTTCCTACTACTGGATAGTCATTTGGTCTAGGAACTAATTTCCAAACTTTATTTCGTTCAAATTGATTAAGTTCTTCTTGCATCGCTAAAATCCAACTTTCATCACTAAGTGCAAGTTCAACATTTTTAGGTTCTGTTTCAGAGATAAAACAGCTATGAATACAAAAAGCACAGATATTTTTATTAAATGATGAACAAGTTCGTATACCTGCCGTTGGATTTCCTATTACCAATTCTGGAGGATGGTTGGCTTTGAATTTCAACTTCTCAACTTCAAATGTTTGTTTTGTTGAATCATCACTCCCAGTCTTTTCTTTGCTATTTTCTTTTTCACCCTCATATGTAGTTCCCTCATCGTTTTTCTCTTTGTTAACTGTATCCAGATCTGATTCGTCAAATTTCACATTTATGGTTTCAACAATAGTTTTCGATCGTTTGTTGAAGATTCGGTAAGCCTTGCTTCTTGAAGAGTAACCCATGAAAATTCCCTCATCGGCCTTTGATTCAAACTTACCAAGATGATCACCTGTATTAAGAAGATAACAAGGGCATCCAAAAACTCTAAAATATGAAATGTTAGACTTTCTGTCAAACCACAATTCATAGGATGTTTTGTTAAGTATTGGTCTAATCATTACTCTGTTCATTACATGGCAGGATGTATTAACTGCCTCTGCCCAAAAAGTCAAAGGCAAATTATATTCACTTATCATAGATCTATCCAATTCTTGTAATGTACGATTTTTCCTTTCGACTACCCCATTTTGTTGGGGTGTTCGAGGAGCAGAAAATTCGTGTTTCAAACCATTTTCTTCACAAAAATTTTCAAAATCCAAAATTTCAAATTCACCACCGTGATCACTTCTTAAAGTTTTTATTGAAACATTTTTTCATTTTGAACGAGTTTTGCAAACTTTGAAAAGTAATCAAAAGTTTCGGATTTTTTGGCTAGAAAATAAACCCATGTAAATCTAGAATAATCATCAACCAACACATAACAATAACGTTTTCCATTCAAGCTAGCAATCTCATTTGGTCCAAATAAAATCATATGAATCAATTCAAGTACCCTATTAGTACTAACAATATTTTTGGGACGAAATGATGAACGACTGAATTTTCCCATAGCACATGATTTACACACTTTATTATTTTTATATTTCTGATGTGGTAGTCCTCTTACCAATTCTTTTGATTCAAGTTTTTCCAAGAGACTCATACTAGCGTGACCCAATCTCCTATGCCATAAGAAAACTTCTTCATCTGTAGCTACTAAACATCGTGAGAGAGTCAAATCATCAAATGAAATCGTATAAACATTTCCTTTTCTTTTTCCCGTGAACACAATATTGTTTGTGGATTTTTCAATAATTTTGCAAGATTCATTATCAAATATCACACTCATTCCTTTGTCACATAGCTGGCTTATGGAAATGAGATTATGATGCAGGTTTTCAACATATAAAACATCAGCTAAGGAGAAAGTACTATTACCTACTTTACCTTTACCAATAATTTTTGACTTTCTGTTATCGCCCATTATCACACTTCCTCCTTTATGTTTTTCAAGGCTAAGGAACTTTAATTTATCTCCTGTCATATGTTTGGAACAACCTGAATCCAAGTACCATTCTTGTTGTTCCTTAGCCCGCCAACATACCTACACACAAGAAGAAGAGAATGATCTAGAGAAACTCATAGGTCTAATAAAATTAGTAACTGAAAAATTTTGATTTTGAACAACAGATCCTTTTGGAATCCAAATTTGTTTGTTCTTATCAAATCCAAATCTATTACAATTACTTGTCGACCCTTTCGGAACCCAAATTTGTATGAAATTTTTATTATTGTTCCTATTTTGACATTTTTCATAGTTATGTCCAATTTTTTCACATTTTATACATTTAGGAAAAACACTTCCACCTTTTGCATTATTATTCATATTAATATGTGTTTTCCCAAATCCTAATCCTTTCTTATTATTAGCATATAATTGATTTCCAAGCAGCATCCTAAATGACTTTTCCCCTTTTGAAAACTTACTTAATGCTATTTCAAGATTTTTTGTTTTGGTTTTAAGTGCTGCATTTTCATTTACAAGAGAAGTGCATCTGTTGATGAAATTCTTTCTTTTTGTGTCATCACTTTCTTTTAAAGCCAAGTGTTCCTTTTTTAATTTCTCAAACTTTGCTTCAAATTCTATTTGCTCTTGTTTTAAAAACTTGCAGTTTTCACAATCAAGGTTTGTTACTTTTTAAGCTCAGTTTCTAACCTATTGTTTTCTTGAACTAATTTTAACCTATCACATTTTAATTTCTTAATTTTTAGCTCAAGGGAATCAACGGTTTTGGTAAGATCATGACACATTAGAATTAAGTCTTTATAAGAGTAATTTGGTACCTCAGTGGAATCCTCTTCACTACTTTCTGAATCTGACTGTGCCATAAGACACAAATTGGCTTCCTCTTTATTGTTGTCAGAGTCTTCTTCTTCTCCTTCTTCGTCATCCCATGTAGCTGCAAAAGCTTTCTTTTTCTTCTTCTTCTTTCTGTCTTTTTGAAGTAGTGGACAATTTGGTTTGATATGGCCTGGTTTATTGCAGTTGTAGCATATCACTTCATCGTCTGAGTTCTTGGATTTGTTAGATTTTGAATTCTTCTTTCGTGACTTGTATTTCTTGTTAGACTACTTTTTAAGAACCATTGCCAATTCTTCAATGGGATTCTCAGCTTCATCATTACTTTCAACAGTGATGTTTAAAGCGATTGTCTTTTTCTTTGATTCTGACTCATCACGTCCTTCTTTGGCTTTTAGCTCCATTTCATAAGCGATCAAGTTTCCAATCAATTCTTCTATTTTCAACTTATTTAGATCTTTTGATTCTTGAATGGAAGTTACTTTAGCTTCAAAATTCATTGGCATTACTCTCAGTATCTTGCGTATTAATTCTACTTCAGTGTAGACTTTACCAAGAGCCCTTGCATTATAAATCAGTGTAGAAAATCGACCATACATCTCTTTTATATCTTCGTCTTTCCGCATCGTGAAATTTTCATATTCGTTGCAGAGTAGTGTGAGACGAGATTCCTTGACTTGAGATGTTCCTTCAGGTGTAACTTCCAAAGTATGCCAAATTTCCTGCGCAGTTGAACAGTGAGATATACGGTTAAACTCAGTTTTATCAAGAGCACAAATTAAAGCGTTCATTGCTTTGGCATCAGTTGAGAATAATTTTTTATCATTAGCATCCCACTTATCTTTTGGCTTAGGAATTTCAATATCATTAATAATCGTAACGGGAGGTCTGTAGCCTGTCTCAACAATATCCCATACATCATAATCGACAGAACTTAAGTAAATTTTCATCCTAGCTTTCCAATAGGCATAATCGGTTCCATTAAACATTGGTGGCCTAGCTATGGACTGACCCTCAGAAAAAGCGTTGTTTGACAAATTCATGACTCTAGAGTTAAAAATACCTGCTCTGATACCACTTGTAGGATCTAAATTAACCCTAGAGGGGGGGTGAATAGGGTTTATTGCAAATTAAGTAAATAAAATAAAATATCACAGAAAAGTTGCAGGAAAAAAAATCACACACAGAAAATACCCAGCTTCGGCAAAACTATGCCTACTGCTGCATTCAAGGTTTCTACTAGGAATTTTAAACAATCTCTTCGCTTATAGACTCTTGTAAACTTGCGACCTTCGCTCCCGACTGTTTAAACCCTACGCTCAAGACCTTGACACAACTCGATCTGTTAAGTTGTGATTTTTCCAACTACAAACACTTGTAGTTATCGACTTTAAGGAATGAAATTTGAATTTTTAAACAAAAAAAATAAAACCCTAGGAGTTTAAAGTTTTAGGGTTATCCCCTTTTTAACATAAGAAGAAAAAGGGCGGCTCCCTTATTTCATTGCTCCACCGCTTTACTTTGTTTAGCCCAAGCTTTCTTTGTCTATTTCTGGAAATAGAAATGGCGGCTTAAAGAAAACTAGGGTTTCTCTGAAGGCGCTAAATCGAGATCCCTGGTTGATGAAAATCAGTTCTCTGCTGCTCGATTCTTCTTGGCTTCAATCTCTGGCGGCTTGTATCTTCTTCGATCGAATTTATAGGCTCTGATTCGGATTCTAGCTTTTCTCGATTTCTGGTATGGTTTTTTTTTTTACTATGCGATTTTATGCTTTAGTTGTACTTAATCTTCGATAATTTGAAACCAGTGATGAATTGGTGTATTTATAGGATTAAAATCCTAGATGTCTCTGATTTCAATATACGACTTGGGTATGATATTTATACGAAAATATTGGGGCTTTTTGAAATCTTCGGTTTCTTATTTGATGGACTTGAAACCTTCAACCTTTATGTAATATTTGTGTGTGACTTGTGGACTTTGAAATGGTCTTTACCTATTACAACCTTGAATCAATTTTTCTGGAGCTTCGATTATACTTTTTCAACACGCTTTTAAACTGAAATATCTTCGAAAAATTTGCTTTAAAAAAAATATGAACAAACATTCTCTTTGTTTTGCCAAAGACTATAGACTGATGCCATACACTTTGATTGTCGTGAATACTTGAGCAATGATAAGAACAGATACTATGCTTTATTTTCCATATTGTTTTTGCACTTGAATTCCATGCTTGTGATTTGAACTGGTAAGAACAGTTGCTATTGTTGTTCCTTGGTTTACTTGATATATCTGAACTGTTATGCTTGTATACATGAGCAATCTTGAGCACATGCACTGTTCTGGACACACTTGAAAGCTCCTTTTTTGTGACTACACTTGTAAAGCTCCTTTTTGAAGCACACTGGCCTGTGTTTTGCTATTCAATATGTTGATTCACTTTGTAACATGTTGCACATGAACTTCCACTTGACTCCATGAATTTGAAGAACTGTTGTGTAGACTCCACGTTGTAATTCCATGTATATGCATGTCCATTTCTTGGATGTACACATTTGTGTATGCTGCTTTGACTTTGCATTGTCACTTTCACTTGGATCTGTTGTGCAATGTTGTATTCACACATGTCCACTAGAATTTGTATTTGATCACCATGCTGAACTATTCTGCCATGTTGACTTGAATCTTGAGTCAGAACTAAACCACTAGATTTCTGTGCCATTCATGTTTGTGGCTGAACACCCTGGTGCATCCTTTACTTTGTTGTATTGATGCTTGGTTATGTCCTTGTCCATTTTGAACTGTCCCTTGTCAAAAACTGTTCTGCCTCGACACATTTGTGAACCTGAGTTGTGTTGTTGCACCATCCATGATAGTAGCCATGTATATGGTACTGTATAGTACTATTTGAATAATCCGTACACTTGAATGTATTGTTGACCATTGTCTCACTGTATTTGACCTATGCTCGACCACATTGATTATTGTGTTGCACTGAGTCGAGATGGTCCATGTGGCTACTCCTCAGTTGCGACACTGGACTGGCGTGGCAGTGCACACGTGTATACACGTGTGTATATGCAGCCATCCAGACGAGTTTTTCTGTCCCTGCATATCAGACAAAGTCTAGAAAAATGATGAGAAACACACCGTAATTCTAAGGCAAATAAAATTTAAAAAATAAATTTTTATTTGTTTGTATTTAATTTTGTTTTTGTTGCAGTCTACTGTGTGTTTTCTTCTGTATGTGACAGGTGAGAAGATGGTGACTGGACTGAAGGCTGTAAAGACTGAAGATAGAAGACAAAAGTCAGTGGAAAAATATCGGTGTCAATGTATAACAATGTCTGCAAATATAGTTGTATAGAGTGACAGATTTGTATGAATGAAATATAGTGTGTCAAATAGTGGAGTTGTAAAAGATGTACTTTTTGATATTGAAATAAAATATTTTTATCTAAAAATACCGTGTGATTGTTTAAATTTCTGCATAGTTATATTTTATAGAAATATTATATTCCTATCTGTTGTGTGGTATATCAGTGCATTTACAAACACATTCAACAATAAAATATATTTGGTTGTTATCATCAAACAAAAATCATATAATTGTGTATACAACACTGTTATATACAACAGGATGGAAATCAATTTGGTGATAATCGAGATGAGTCCCTATGGATGAAGACGTTTACTATTTAAGGAATTTAAAAGGCTTTATCGTTATTGCGCTTATAGTATTAGTCTGATACAGGAATTTATATCGATTATGAACTAATATGATTTTTGTAAAGATTCCATTTCTAATGGAAGTTTGATTTTGGGTTTACCATGAATGATGTTTTAATTAACATTTGTTTTTTAACCTAGTTAAAGGAAAGATGATTTCCCAAGTTAAGTTGAAGTGAAATCTTTATTTAAATTGAATATAAAGATTTAATGAAAGAGTTTCCCCAGCCAACGATAATGGGGACAAGTTTAATGTTCGCTTATAAGAAGATAAGTGTGTTTTTGCATAAAGATAAGATTGAATCTTAAATTAGATTTTAGTGATAAATTCCAAATGTAAAGAATGATTTAAGTAAAACAATATTCCGAAATGGAATGAAATTCATGATATTTTATATACCAACTATGGTTTGTAAAGATGTGCTAGTTATTTCAGAACGACCGAGTTCCAACCCATTATGAATAACTATACGACAAGTACTGAATATACTGAAGACGGTGGTTGAAGACTGGGGATCTTTATACCGTTTGTATTGATCGTTGATGTCTCGATTGGAGGATACACCTAAGACGAGGTTTTAAGTGGAAGTTATCTGGGCGTACCTGTTGATTGTCCAGATTTGCAAGGGCCTCTCTCCATTTGTTGGACAAGGCATATGGTGCCTTCGGTTTCGTTCACAACCCAAAACAAACTTATAAATAGATGTGTTTCTAACATTGTATTTTACGGCAAAACCAATTGGTTTCTATTGATATTATATTAGTTGGTGGTAGATGATTTATTCTCTTAGCTTAAAACCCTCCTCTGGGTAGGGGTGTAAACGGGTCAGACCAGACCAGACGGAGGTGTGTCCAAGCTCTGTCCTATAAAAATTCGGACGGACACAGACCAGACATCTTGTAGCCTCGGACTGAGTCGGACAACGGACTGTCCTATCCGATATAGCCTTGGATAACAGAAAAATATCAAATATTTTAGATCGGACCGAACACTAGTGTGTCCAAGCTCTGTCCTATAGGAGAATCGGACGGACACGGACCAGACACCTTATAGCTTCGGACCAAGCCGGACTACGGACTGTCCTGTCCGATATACAGCCCTATCTCTGGGACATATATGCTTAGAAGGTTATATATTAATAGACATCGATTATACGTTGTGAATTGAAAATGTGGAATGCTAAGTGCTGAGCCGATCAAAGCTTTTTGTTGAAAACCATAGCTTTGTGGATGATGATCAAAGCATGGATGATATAGCGTAGCTTTATGTTGAAACGTGACTAGAGCATCACAACCCATGAATGGTCGAAAATAGGATGATGGACAGCAGAGATAAGGACATATATTACCTTCTAGCTAAAAAGTGATGCTTTGGTATGGATCCCTGACAAGTTTACTTATGTGGTTGAGGGATTGAGGCACCTCTGAATGGTCAAATACGAACGGGGATGTTATATTCAGGTAAGATTCTAACCATCTCATTAATGATGGCCAGCTCTGCCGCTCCGAATGATCATTTATTGGTCCATGGACATCCCCTAGAGGTGTTCCAAATCGCGGTAAGGTAGATCCTTTACTTTGGTCATTGTTGGAATCCAACTTCTAATATGAGCTTTGCATTTTCAAATGTAACCTAATAGCTAACATAATGGGTTGGGACATTATGAGAGCTAAGATTTATATATTTACTTTTGAAAATGATTTCCACACTATGCACTAGTAATAATAAAAAGAGACTTTTGCGTATCAACCATGTTTGGTTATTATAAGGAAAAACTCTCTCCTCCGGTATGCGTTTGCATTATGTGATGGGACTTGAGTTTTATAATAGCTTCATTTTCAAAAAAGCATTGCAAGTATATTATGATTGATATTCATGTGGAGAAAACACGTTCCGTGTTATATGGCATGTGGTTCACCCAACTTTAAAATAAAGTAAATAACTGTTTTAGTTATCACACCAGTCCAATGACTGATTCAGAGTTCATTGTTCTTCCACCTGAACTCTGGGTGCCCATATTTTCCACACGGGAAGCTTAGTAGTTTTATTTTGCAGATATTTTATAGGGCATGTGCTGAATTGAAGCTAAAGCTGTGTCCAGAGCATTTTATTTCTTTTGTTGAGAGTTTATGTTTTCTGCTATGTACATGTTATACTCTGGTATAGTTATTCCGTTGTGCATGTATCTATTAATGTACTATGATGTAAAATTTATTGTAATGATAATGAAAAAGTTATTTTGTTCAGTTCTTATTAGTTGTAACCCCAAGCTATACATATTGTTGATCGATTTAAGTCGGTTTAACTATCTGTTTGAACCGGGGAAAAAGGCGGGTCGTCACATGTAGTATCAAAGCTTTGGTTTATACAAATCTTTGCGGTACGACTCGTTTGAATAGAAGGAAAGGGCTCATCAAACATGGGATTAGTAATATCTTAGAAGAGTAGCTCATTAGAGATAGGGTTAGTAATGCCCTAGAATGAGTTCAAAAAGTGTTACATATAGAAGAGAACAAATTCGTGTATATATAAAAATGAATTTGGTTTTGAAAGATTATATATGGATAACCAACCTGGTTATCTTATAATAAGAGTTTGAGTATTTTATTTGACGTTGAGGTTGGATTATCAAGTATAAGAAGATTTCGAATATACACGTAGCCGAGGTATATATGAAGTCTTAGATATACTTGGTAGATATAGAATCACATTCTAGTTGCATGGAGATGATTCTGGTGATTGTTGTAGCATTATCAACGTTTATTTTTGGGTTTCAAAAGTGGGATGACTATATAATTCCAGTTGCAACTTCTAAATATGCTTAAACCTATATAGATCAGCGTTTGAAAATGATTTGAATATCCAAGATAAAGCAAAGAATAGCCTTAAGCTATAATTTGGTTAAAACTTAAAGTTTGTAATTTGAGAAATGATTAAGATGGTTTGAACCATAAATTTAACTGGTATAAGTTAAATAGATTGAAAGTGTAAATGTGAATCAAACAAATTAATATTTAAAATAAGTGAAGTTAAATAAAATGGAGTTGGAATTAAATATACCAGAAATTGGAATGATAAAGCCCACATAAGAATGGTTTGGTATTTTGGTAAAGATTGGAAATTAGTTGGAATTGGACATACATACATATATATATATATATATATTAAACGGGTTATTGAATGAAAGCTAAAAAAGGAATAAAATTGAATGTCCGAGACAAATGTACATATTTATTGTATTGATTGTGTTTGATGATTTTATGAGCCGATTGGCAAGCCTCTTGGCTTTTGGATCTTCTTTTTGATTGATGGGGCCCAGAGAGGCAGTTGTAGTTGTACCGATCAAGCCATACAAAGGAGGTTATGGCGATTTTTTTAAAAAAATTCAAGGCGTTAGCCAAATTTCGAAAAATGGGAAATTTCTAAGAAACTAAAAAGTTGAAGAACTTTGTCACTCTATCTCCAGCCTGTCAATAAACTATGGCAAAAGCGCAGTCATCATGCTTGGGAACTCCAATGAACTTGGTCACTCTATCTCCAACTGCCTCAATTGCAAACTTGAAACTTTCCCGATAACCTACCTTGGTGTCCCACTTCGCCCCACCAAGCTCGTGAGATCTGACTGGTTCCCTCTCGTATCCAAAATTGAAAATAGATTGGCATCCTGGAAAGCCAACTCCCTATCATCAGCCGTTCGTCTCACCTTAGTTCGATCCGTCCTCTCCACAATACCCTTCTACTGGATGTCATTCCACAAGCTCCCATCTTGGGCCATAAAGAAAATTGATTCCATTCGAAGCACCTTTCTCTGGAATGGAGGAAAAATTAAACATCTAATAAATTGGCAAATAGTTTGCATGCCCCATGAACACGGAGGCCTGGGTATCCCCAACCTTGCTCTCTTTAATCAATCACTGCTTTCCAAATGGTTATGGCGCCTCCTTACTCCTGGTTCTTTCGTCTGGAAAGAATGGATCTTTTCTAGATACTATGCCTCAAACCCCAACCTTATCCTTCACTGTTCACCGCTTTCCAGACCATCTCCTTTTTGGTCTGGAGTTATTACCATAATCTCTTTTGGCACGACACCTGGTGTACTCACCGGCCCCTTTCAAAGCTTTACCCAAATCTCTTTTCCTTAGTCCACAGGCTTTTCTCCATTGTCTCGAATGTTTTGGGCTCCGGCCCATTAAGCCTTTACCCACTGGGTCTCTTCGATTTGAATACTCTATCCAATATTCAACACCTCTTAAATGCAGCCACATCAATTAACCTCTCCGACGAGCCGGATAAATACTTGCGGGCTTTAAACCGTAGCAAAGGCTTATCTGTTTCTTCTTGCTACAAGTTTCTATCTCACCCAGGACGTTCTTTCACCTTCTCTTGTCTCTGGAAGTGTCGGCTATCACCTCGTATGATCTTCCTCCAATGGTGTCTGGTGCACAACAGGATCAATACTAGGAGCAGACTCTATAAGCTAAACATCATTAACGTTCCCAGATGTACCCTATGCAATGCAAGTGATGAAACAATCGACCACCTTTTCTTTGAATGTGACTTTTCCTTCAGAATTTGGGCTGCGACTAGCTCTTTCCTCTTCGGTTACATACCCATAGTCTTGTCTTTCTTTGAATATTGGCAACATAACCCACCGGATCAATTGATGGACTCCTTCTTGTCGATCTTTTGTTGGGCTGTATCGATTGTGTGTAATGCACACACCTTTAATAAGCGAAAGATGCATTAGTATGGTATTTGGAGTTTCATCATTCATCAGTTTGAAACATATATAGGGACATCGAGACATGCTCGCTTCAGACATACTCTCCTGGCGCCCTCTTCTCCAGGCACTCAATGCAGCAGCTTGGCCGAACATGGATAAATGCTTACGATGCTTACCTGTTTTGGCTTCATAAGTCTTATGTTTTATGTTTTCTCTAGCTCAGTCTGTCTATTTTCGCATGCTTATGATCTTTTGGGTTGTACTACTTATGACTGCTCTATGTAATATATCTATGTAATCTGTATTTGGGACACGGTATGTCCTAACCTCTTTGCCACTGGTTGGGCCTGTCAACCAGAATATTATATATTATTATCTAGTTAACCGGCTAGGTAGCCCCGTGCTGCACATCCGTCTTCCTCAAAAAAGTTGAAGAACTTTAGTTAGTTAGAACAAAGGCTTTAGTTAAGTAAACAACCTTTAGTTCCACCTTTGATTTTGAGAATAAAAACTTTTTAAGTGGGGGAGATTGTAATGACCCAGATTTTATTAAGGAATATTTAATTAATTTAAACATTTAAAACGATTTATTATAAGAATTAACAACTTGAAAATTATTTAATTTAAGGTTTGAATGTATAATTTATAATATAATTAAAAACAAGCTCCGAGCAGCGCATCATAATATTACGTTTTGAACTTTAATTTAATGTGTAGGATACATTGTAAGTCAGAATTCATTGAAACAAGAAACGTTTGAATCTATAGAATTATAGTTTTCTATTGAAAATGAAAAATCGAGGTTGCATCGTATAGATGGTGAGTTATGTCCAAATCAAATTTTCAGAAAGTCGCCATGGAATCATTTATAAACCATAACGATTTATTTATATAATATAATGGAATGTTATATAAATTGAATATCAATTTAGCCTGAAAATGGAAGTATCGAGTTATAAACCCAGTATGTTTATTTTGGAGTTTTATAGAATCCTGTTTAGATATATATGATAAATTTAATTTGTTTTTCAAAGAATTTGATTATACTAAAATTAAATTATATTTTATCGATTTAATTGAATATGGAAAAATAGCCATTTTGCAAATGACTTCGGATTACGACGAAACCATTTTTAATGATAAATTATTGTAAGATTTCAAATTTTGGACCAATCGGAACTAGTATGTGGCCATGTGAGATGTATATGTTCAATGTAAATACGTATGTCAATAATTTGAGCTTGAACCGACGCTATTTGAGCAAACTGACTCGGAATTTGACAAAACAAGTTTTATTAGGACCGTAATGTCAAACCATTGTTGTATATAGATTTTTAATGCGATTGGAGTACGTTTGTTCCCATGCGAATTTTTAAATAACGAACGTAGATAGCGATAGCTAACAAAATAATAAAATACACGAAGCTTCGTCTATAAGATAACTAAATATCTTCTCGATAAAACACCCCACCCTAAGCCCCATATCAGAATCCCTAACCCCCAAATCGATAGCTATTTTGTAAAAAAAGCCCCTTCCTCTAGTTTAATTTATATCTTCCAAATGATTGAGAATTGGGGGAAACTTCCAACTGGAAAGTTGTAGTGTATGCCGAGTACTACCCATAGCAAAAATTTGGCGGCCAACTGGCAACCGAGGTGGCCGAAAATCGCCACAACAACAAGAATGGTTACTTTCGGATTTTCTTGGATTGCGTGAAAACGAGGAGGAGTTAGGTGATGGTGTCGAGTAGGAAGTTGGATTGGGGAGAGAGGGCTACAAGTTTGTAGTTGGGGGTTCATCCTGAAAGTAGCTATGGTGGCGGAAAGATCGGCATGATCGAAGGTTTTATTTATTTTGGAGCAGCAAACAAAAACGAGGAGATTACGATGATACTTGTGAAGTGGTGTTGTCCCTGGTTGTGAGTGGCGCCAAAATTTTGGTGTTCAAACATCTTCCAATCGAAAATGATTTGCAGGTCGTCGGCGACGAGGTAAGGCCCAATATTTTTGGTGAAGGGTCGCCTCATGTAGGTGATGGCAGCGGCATGGTTCTCCTGTGCTTCGATGAAATCCAGCGGCGGTAGCAAGCTCGGTGATGCGATGAACAAATATGAACAGGGGAGGAGATGATAATTAAGGTTAATTATATCTTAATTTATTTGTTAATGACCATAATTAAATTATCTAAGTTCAAACAATTATATTTTGCTCGTATGAAATCAGAACTGGACGAAACAGGATCCGTTGGGATCCTATGGACGTAGGCTACATGCACAAACTGATTTGGACGAGATTGGAGCAAACTGGAATTTTGATTGAATTAAACCCACATTTAATTAAACTCAAAAGCGATTGTTGTTATAACAATCAAAAATCACTGTGAGAACTTCTAAACTATTTTTGAAAAGTTATTATAATCCTATCTAATTATGTATTGATTGCTTGTGGTTGCTACGATTGCTTCGTGGATGATGGATGTTTATTACAGTTATTTGTTTACCGTTTATGTACATTTAAGCTTTAACAATTATAACGCTTATATGATGATTGTTGATTGATGGTTGATAACTGTTGTGGTTGTTATTATATTTGTTCACACAATTCACACCACGAATATGAAATTATTTGGGAATTGATTGAGTCGAGCTCCATTGGAATATTAAATGCAAATATATTCATTTAAGTGAAATGTAACATAAAAATGAAAATTGTATTTTTATATCCGAAACAATTTGAAAATAAAGTTAAGATGATTTCAAACAACTATTGAAAATGTTGAAATGAATTTGAAAGAGTTTTGAATTAGGACTAATATTGATTTTGAATAGTAAATTCAAAAGTGAATTCGAATTAGATATATAAACGATGTTTATAGCTCGAATCGATTGTTTCAATGATGTTATTTATTTTTATAATGGATTTTAGGAAAGTTTGAATTTCAAAGTATTATTACTTTAATATTATAATAATATAAGATATTCAATTTTGATTTATAATATAATTTGAAGTTGGAATCGCATTTAAATGATTTTATAAACGTTTTATAAATTATATTCTAACTGAATTTGATGAGTCTATATGAAATTATAATATCGTTTGAATAGGAAGTGTCGCGCAGCGACAATTCGTGAATTTCCACCATGAACTTCAAATGAGCACAACTAATGCAATTTAAATCAGATTTCCTCGAAACGAGAAACGTCGTATTTCTATTAATGATAGTTTTCAAATGAAAGAAGAAATCTTGAATTTCAACTTATAAATTTCAATTTATGTTTTAAATCAATTTTTGAAAAAGTCGTTGTAAACGTAGTTCGATGACCGTAACCGGAAATTAATCGAGATGGGTGTACAAAAATTATTAAAAATACGAAAATTTGTGGAGGTTTGGGAGAACTCGTTAATGGTGTTAAGCGATTTTTTATTTCATTCTTCTTCTGATTTCACTCGCTTCTTCCTATCATTCAGCTTCATTCTCTTCATCTCTCCTTTGAATCGCTTGTTTATGCTATGCGTGAGTTCTCCCAAATCATATTTTAATTTCAGATCTGACTGATTCCCTAATCATGATAATTTTCCTATTTGATCTACTGCCACTCCATCTACTTCTCACTTCCTGGCTTTGATCATCGGATCTGCTTCCATAGTGTGGTGTCCTTATTATTTCTGGTAGTTCCACTTTTCGCCTAGCAGTTCTTGTGTTGCGGTGTATTCTTTCCAGGTTTCTGTGCCAATTGAAGTTTCCAGGCAATTTCGACCTTCATTGCCTAGTGGTTATTGTCTTATTTGGTTTGGTTAGCCAGGAGGAGATGGATCTGTTGATGCACCTGTCTTGGGATGAGTTTAGGGATTCAACAGCAAATGATTTTTGTTCGTTGTGCTTTGGAAGTGGTATCTTCTCTGCTTCTTTGTGAAGTGTATCTCTAGCTTCAGATATGTTAACTTCTCAAATTGTTCGATTTATGCCAGACTTTTTGCTAGTATGCCTATCAGTTATTTACCAAGTATATATGATCCTTTGCTCTTGCTTGGTGAGTTATGGAATCTTGATTAGCTTATTGGATGTGAGTTAGGCTTTTTTGGGCTCTGTGTAATTTGTATTTGTCTATGGCAAGAGGTATTTAGGCATGTTGCTGCTTGAGTTTTGATGTCTGTAGCTTGTTGTGGTGATTAGTTTTGGAGTGTGCTTGTGAACTTATCATACCTTGATGGCTTTAGTCATCTCTATCATGTCATTTTTATTTTCATCGAGCAATCCGGTGCTGCTTGGAATTTTGGTTACCTTTGCATGATCTGATTGTGATGATCATTACGAGTGTGATGATGAATGTGTTGATTCGCATTGGTCATTCTTTTTTGGTCATGGTGCTCTTTTTGAATGAGATTTAATTGAAATATGCTTCATATGCAAGTTGATATATCTGCAAATTGACCCATCAGCTAGTTGATACAGATGCGAGTTGATTAATGCGTCTGCATTGCTGAAATTTAGGATGAATTTCTTTGATGTGTTCTGTTATCTGTTGTGGTTGAAACATTCATTTGCGAGATGTTGCATCAATGTAATGTTCAGTTTGGCAGCTATAAGAAACTTTGATTTGTTTGATATATGTTATCTGCTGGGGCGAAGTTTATTTTTGAGATTCCGCTTTTCAAAGCAATCTGGGATACATATGTTTGCGAGTTGATTTTACTAGTCAAGCTTGATTATGAGCTGCATCATGGACCCATCTTAAATGTATTTGCTTGGCTGGAGATAATGCTATACTTTTTCATGGTATTATGCTCTTGGAGTGTATATTGGAAAGTTGCAAAAACAATGGTTGATGAAAATTGTTCTTGGCTCTTGAAACTATTATGCATTATTGGCTGGAAACTTGTATTCATCAGTTGAAATGATTCATGCTACATGAAACTTGATACAGGTAATGGTTAGTAGATGCAAAGAGATGTTAACACGTCACTGCTCTTATTTTCATGATATTGGATGTTTAGAGGTGAACTGCTAGTTTTCTAAGCAATCGTTAGTAGATTCAATGGAATGGTTCTGTTTTGAATAAATTTTCTAAAGCTAGTATATGAAATCCAAAGCCAGTGGATGCTGTAGCTAGAGAATTCTATGGAGTTTATATGAAATATGAAGCCAGTCGTGCTAGTTACTTGGGTGTAGATGATAATAATGCGTAGTTTTGTTGGTAATTGTGTTACTAGTTATGGCCAGTTTATTTGTTGTGTATATATTAGTGAGTATGTACTTACAGTTATTTTCATGTTGATTAATAAAAATAAATCGTGCTTGCCTTTCAAAAAAAGAAAAATGGAAAATTATGATAAATCATAATAAGTGATTTTTAAGAGATTTGGAAATTGCCATCGAACCTTAACCATTCCTTAGTCAATAATGAAGTCAATCGAGTTGGGGTTTAATTACCTCTCCGACCTTAATTTAACATCATTCTTAACTTCTAATTTCAAAATAGACAAATTTCAAAACTTCGAATACCAATAAGGCATCGCTCACGCAACACTCGGATTCAATAGTGTTATAATCCATGCTCCGAGATATTAAGTCTTAAAATATAATTTTTATTCATTAATTTGAAGAAATAATAGTTAAATAAATAAATGAACAATTAATTTATCTTTATTAAAAATGGAAAGTAAATAGTGCTTTCCTGAATTCGACATCGTCGAATTTCAATGTATAACTCTCTTTCGAATAATTTCTATTCGATTAACGTTCTGAACTTCGGGATAAATTTACCGTTTCAAGTCAACTGAGTTCCCCTTATAACCATTCTCATTTTGCAAAACGTTTGCTTTAAAACATTACTCGCTTTAAAATGCGAGTATTATTTCTTTTATAGAAATCTGACTCGTTATATCAAATCAATTTGATTTCAATTGTAAACGCTATTACAGGTTCAAATCCTATCTATGGACTTCACATTCATATTCCACTTCATTTATAAATCTCATTTACACATCAACTTCATGTTAATTGTCTATCATATTTATAACTTAATTTCGGCTTCATATTCGATTATAAATTATCGGTTTCAAACCAAATATTAATTATCTTGTCAAGTTCCGAATTATTTAATATATAATTTCTGAAAATAAATTATTTTTATAACATTCGACATAGTCGGATTCCAATAATAAATCCTTATGGACTTATTTCAATTCCATTCACATTCCGAACATCGAAATATATTCATCAATTCTTTTTAAAATTATTTCCAATTTCCCTTTTTAAATTCACTTTTGAATTTACATTCCCAAATTATCCAGTGATAATTATTTCACTTCATTTATAAACATCGTTTATAAATTTTACTACTTGTTTTTATTAGAACAAGTTATTATTTTCTAGCCCATTCAAAATTCATCTATTTTGGAAAAATAAACCTTTCCTTTTAAAACTCAAATTCTTTTTCATTTCATTCGAATACATTTTTACGGTATTTAAATACGAATATTTAGGGCCAGTGCTATTCAACATCCAACATAACAAAATCTATCACAAAATATATTTTCTGAAAATGGGTATAATTTTATTTAGGCATATTTCAGCCCAAAACACGATGCTTGTCTCACAAACGATCGACAGCGCATCATATTTACATTCGTAGGAACATAAAGAGACACCATAACCATTACAATTAAAACAACTGAATCTTTCCCAAAATAGACATGGCGGGCGGCGGCTTCATCTTCAGCGGGGAATTCATGGCGGCCTTAGGTTTTGAGCTTCTTGCCGTGATTCCTGCCAATCCTCTCGATTCATTCCTCCAATACGAGATAATCGTACTGCCTCTGATGTAGTGAGTCTTCTCCCCCTTGTTCGTAGAATTAAGTTAGTTTCAGCTTCAATTAATTTGATAATCGCACTCACTGCTCTTCGTTTGTTTTGAAATACACGACTGTTCCTTTCCTTCCATATCCACCAACAAGTAGTAATCACGCAAATGTTGTATATTTTAATTTTAGCATCTACATTCACCCAATTCAAAGCCAGGTACGCAATAATTTCCTTAAAGTTTGTATCTTGGTTCGCAAAATTGTATCTTTGCTGAATGCTTTTAAGAATCTCACTAGAAAAATTGCATTGGAAGGATAGATGTTGATGAGTTTCAATGTTATTCTCGCATAAGGTACAGTTATTATCTATTACTTGCTACCCACTTTCACTTGTCAAATTCTCTGTCTATAAAAAGCGACATGTATTCTATGTCTTTTCTCATTTCAGAATTGCATGGTAGCCTGTCACAGTTCCATTTGCCTTCATGTATGATGAGATTAACAGTTTGATTAGGACAGCCAAAAGCTGAAAAAGTATTCCATCCCAAAGAGTCAATCAAATATTTTCTTTTAATCCATGGATCTCTCCATAAGTCGGTGTCATTACCATGGCAAATTCCCATTCACAATTCACTGCTAGCTTATTTCTGATTCTGGGAATTGCTTTCAGAGTTGCCGATGCATTATTGTCACTTTCCATAGTCCAGAAATTGTTTCTAATATATCTTTTCCTCATCCATCTGGCCCATAAGCCTTGACCATTTATGATTTCCATGCTTGTTTTAATGTGAATGCCTCCCTCATGTCTCTTATTCGTCTCAGTCCTACACCTCCTTCTTCTTTCGGTGACATAAATCATCATATTTAATTTTACGTAAACCACCCTTCCAAATGAAATCCGCACAAACTCTTTCAATTTTGTTGATTGATGCTTCATGAATTTGAAAAGTTTGCAGCCAGAAATTGATTTTTGCATGTATAATTATGTGCACTAATTCAATTCTATCTACAAATGATAATAATCTGGAATTCTATCCTTGCAGTCTCTCCCTTATCTTAGTAACAAGTCCGCACATTCTCTATCAATAATTTTATTTGAAGAAAGGGGAACACCTAGATATTTCATAGGCAATTCACCCTCCCTCACCCCCAAAGTATCAAGCACAACTCTCTTGTACACATAAAATTCATTGAAGTAGCACTTAGATTTCTGCTCATTCATCTTAAGACCAACATACTTCCCCAAGCATTCATAAAGTTTAGGGATCTTAGTTTCCGCTTTAATATTTGACTTGACACAAATTATCAGGTCATCCGCGTACAACAGATGGCTAATGGATGGTTGGATGTTATGTATTGGTTGAATCTTTGCATACTCCGCTAACTCCATCTGAAGTGTAAAATACTCCATAGCAATTTGCAAACAAGTAAGGGGAAAGAGGGTTCCCTTGTCGTATACCTCTGTTACTGGTGATGAAGCCTTTTGTTACTCATTAATTAGAATAGAGAAAGTTGGTGTTTGAATACATTCAGAAATCAGCCTAGTAATTTTCTCAGGAAAACCCATAGCCTTTAACATATGAACAATGAAATGCCGATTAATTTTATTATAAGCTTTTTGCAAATCAACTTTCAAGAAAAATTTATCAGCCCCTTTCTTGTTGAAATTTCTAATTAATTCATGTGCCAATAAGGAATTTTTTTGTTCTATCACAAAATATATCTCACATCATATATCACAATATATGATAACACACAGTAATAATTTTGAGGAATCCAGTTGGATCCCTCCAACTTGTTTTTCCTGCATCCACAGATTTAGACAACATAAATAATACTAATCCCACTTAGAGGTGGGATATCATGGTATAAAAGGTCATCCGCTATTATGCTGGAGTCATAGGGTCTCATCTGCTAAAACGTGCGGGAATATCCAACTACCAACCTTAAATATAACTAATATAATAGCAACAGTTGATAATAGTATACCAATTCATCCAAATAATCATCACACAACATTCTCATCAGTTATCAACTTAAAAATACATTTAAAAAATTATATAGGATAGAGTTAGTGAGTTTACTCATATTGGTTATTAATCGTTGAATAACGATTACTTGTCGATAATTCAATTGGGAGTTTTATTCTACCATAAATTGTAACTAGCTCCAAATCGCTCTAAACTAGTTTCATTGCATCACCTGCATTCATACGATCCCATATTTCATCAGATTCTGATAAAGTATGAAAAAGTTATCAATTTTACAAGTTTCATACAATTTACATGTCACTAACAATAATATAATTAAATTAATCCACCTTTTTTATTAATCACGCCGCTCATACCTTCTTCTTCTTCCATATATACTTACGAACCCGCTCCATCCTTTCACCATTACCGCTCCATTTCCCACTTACATCACCTTGTTCTCATCATTAAAAATCAACTAAAAATACCAAACAACTCCTCTTTAAAGTCTCATCTTCCCCATATCAAAATCATACAACTTGAGTTCCCCAAATAATATGCAACGTCAAGCCCATTCCTGGTTCGCACTGTAAACATGTGAATTTTATTGTCACCATATTCCACCAAATTTTGCAACAAGCTTCTAAATCCTACAAAAAACACAAATCTAATACCCATTTCTTGTATTAATTCTTCCGTTCCCCAAAATATTCTACCCTACCTCACAAACGAAATACGACAGCAAACTAATTTTGCGTCGAACATAGGAAATGACATACAGATGGGAAGAGCTTGCCAAGAGAAAATTAATGAGCTTGGTTTTAGGATTTTAGGAATTTTATTTCATTTGTTTATATTTTCTAAACATTTCTTTGCTTAAGTTTTGGAAAATGGGTGGCGGCTTGATGTTTTGACCAGAGAAAATGAAGATGAGGGTTTAGGTAGGTTAAGGAGATATATATATATATATAGGAGAAATAATATATATTTTATTTGATTTTATATTCAGTTTTATTCAATCATTGTTTAGGTTTGTCATTTAAAAATTCGTATGATCAAATACAATATCCAATTTCGATGAAAATGGGCATACAACTATAGTTTGACATTACAGACCCAGTGAAATTTGTTTCGTCGAAATCCAAGTCCATTTGCACAAACAACGCTATTTTAAATTCAAAGCATTCATCGATTCACATTTTAATTTCGCACGGTCAAAAAAAACTCCGATTGGTGTGAAATTTAAAATCTAGCAATAACTAGTCATTGTGGATTTAATAAAATTCGTTTCATCAAAAACGAAAGTCATTTGCAAAATGATTATTTTTAAGGCTTAAATAAAACCAATAAAATATTAATAAATTCAATTTAGTAATAGTACTGTAATATTATCGTATATATCCAAAATAGAATACCACATAGCTCCAAAATAAACATACTTGGGTTTATAGCTCGATATTTCAAAATCCAAATTAATTCGATATTCAGTTTATTTTAAAATCCATTTATTTTATTTCATAAATCGTTATGGTTTATAAACGATTCCATAGCGACTTTCTGGAAATTTGATTTGGACATAACTCATAATTTACTATATGAAATCTCAAATTTTCACTTTCACTAGAAAACTATAGTTCAATAGATTCAAATGTTTCTTGTGTTAAAGAATTCCGACTTATAACGAATCTTGTATACTCAGTTGAAATTCAAATCGTAAAACTACAAACTACCATGACGTTACGAGCTCATTTTAATTATATTATAATTAATACGTTCAAACTTCATTTTAAAATAAATTTGTTATTAGAACTTGAATCTAAACTCAATTAAATCTCTCGAATTATCCAATTCACGTAATTTAGCAAATTCAACTTATTTCCGACTACTACGGAATTAAATTTAATATTCCATTATTTATATTAATTAAATATTCAAAACTATTGAATTTGAGTTATCAAAATCACCGGATCATTATTTAAATAATTAAATAAATTTATTATTCGACCACTAAAAATCCGGGTTGTTATAACGACTCACCATTAAGAATATCATGTTTGTGCAAATAATATTTGATGAGTTATAAACAGTCGACTAAGTAATCATGTACAAGCTCTTTATTCAGTTCAAAATAAAATTCGCTACAATTCATTTTTCTAATGATTTAACTAATCCACTATCGATATGGACGGTCGATGGTGAGTATAGGTCCAAAATCATGCAAGTGCTTGTTTTAATTACAAGACGGGGGTACGAAGCATACAATTTCCAAAGCGCACTTTGATATAGTGAACGAAATGCTACAACAAGACCTCAATGTAAAGTATTAACAACAATGTTCATTTCGAAGCCCGCATTTCTTGCGAACAAAAAATACAAGCTTCGAGGGGAAACTGTCAACCCCATTATTAACGCGGTTTAGCAATTGATATATCAATCGTCGAGTGAAGCAATCGATCGTACACCATTGTGATCGGTCGGCTCAGTGCCACGCGGGTCGGTCGGCATCGGCACATCGGTCGGTTCATAAAGCTGCTGACTGGATCGGACAAACACTAACAATACTTGGATTGTTAACAACCCATCTACATATATGATTTGTTTGATCCGTTCCTAGAAAAGAACAATTTTATGATAAACTTGCACTGTGTGGAGCTAGTATGAAAACATGGTGATGTAAGATCATATATATGTGTGAAATCTTGTATATCATGGACCAACATTTTTAATCAATTTTATAAGATTATATGCAAGATAATAGCGCGTGACATGCTGCTAACAAGTAACAGGATTCCACCGATCGGTGTCAACAAGTGTCTACATCGACCAGTGGTTAAGAATAAACATGGACTGGTTGTAGAACATGCATGAATGACCACAAGTTGTATGGAATAAAAGAAGATAATGGATTAGTAGTAATTATATGGACATGTGGAACTGAGCACAAAACCATACATGCATGGGTTATTGATTCATGCTTAGACTGTGAGCAACATGAAGAAGCCTAAAGCATGTCATGTATGAAATCATGATACGAAGCCATAAAAGTTTGGACACAATGGAGCATGAACGTCATCGCGTTCATACAAAAGCAATAATCCATGTCAACTCAGCATGTACGTTATATTAAGTCCAAATATATCAACGTATCATCAGCACTTTCATATTATACACATGATGTGCCTGAGGCCATCGAATAAACATGAAGTCGTTCACCATATGAGACGTGCAGCAACACTTATACACAGATCGGTATCATGTGGGAACGGATGGATGTGATCGTATGCATAAGCTTAGGCTGATCGGTTCAAGATTATGTGCATTCAACGGACATTTACATAGCAGAAATAAACAAAATAAAAGGCGCGTGGCCTCATAAAGGTGGTAGCAAAGTAATGCATGGTCCAGTCATAAAAATGCTATTCTAAATACCTGCTGTTAACAAAATAAGAACGTTCTGGCATACGTGACAACATAATGGTTTCAAAAATGTTACATGTAAATTGGCAAAACTCCCCCAAGCGATCGGTCAACTCCTCCACCAAGCACCGGTCGGTCATTAATATAAGTTGGATAAAATATCTACATATAACTCGATGGCACAATGGTAAATATTATACCAACATAATAAAGAAACAAGAATAAGAGTGCAACACATGGAATAATATGAGCAAGCAGTCGGTAGTATATACATGAAACTGGACGGTATCATGGTATAGAGCAATGGCAACAATGTAAATATTGTTCCCATAAAACTTATTTGCGTGGCAGAATGGAATACACGTGGCAAAGCAATGCGTAAGGTGGTCGGTTTCAAATAATTGAAAATGCAGCATCACGTGAAGGCAGCGCAAAAATCCAAAATGGCAAAGATATAATATACATGATCGGTATTGAATTAGAGCAGAAGCGATTGGCATTATATTTGGACCGATCGGTGGTGAATATACATGGACCGACCGATCTATGTGTAAAATATGACTGATCGGTACCTCAAATGATAGCTGTTTACAACTGGCCAGTGGAATTCTCCATAAATAAGTTTTAGGCCGACCGGTGGCCTATATATTATGTTTTGGCTCCTCTCACTCCTATAAATAAGGGATGAACCCCTTATTAATGGGGACCGAATTTTATGACCCCGAAGGGTTGTCCAACTATTTCCTAAGCAATTCTAAGTGATTTCTACCTCTCCTAACTCCTCCGATCGAAGATCAAACATGGAATTCTCCATCAAATCATGGAAATCCACCTAAAAGCTTGGTGAATCAAAGATCTACTTCTCAAGTTGTTATACTTGGAGGATTTCTCTACTTCTTTTGGATTTTTGGATTAAATCAAGAGAAGAGTGTGTGAGGATGAAAATCTATGTAATGAGAGAATATTCTAGCTTTGTAAATTTGCATATGATAATGAAAGTTTCTCTCAAAGTGGACCTAGATCTTTCCTCAGATCGAACCACTATAAAAATAGTTGTCTTTTTTACTTGAAGTTACAACTGTGGCTCCTTATATTCTCTTACCATATTGGTGAAGTATTAGTTTTGTGCCTTTGGTATAATTTGGGTTTTAACACCATGTTTGATGATCCATAACCTTGTCGGGTTTTTTGTTAAGCATTAGCCATACTTTACGATCTGTAGTTCTTCATGCCAAGCGCGATCTGCAGTGGGAAATCCAAGCCTCATCATCCTCTTGTCAAATACTGTTGTACTTAATGATCTAAGTCTTTTCATGCCAAGCGCAATATGTAGTTGGCGATCCTAGCCTAGTGGGGATCTAAGTACTTTTACACTTGACGGTCCCAATTAGATCATTCCGGTTATGTAACAACTAGACCCTTGCCAAGTGTGGTGCCACTTGACAATTCTAGCCTCACCGGGCTCTTATCGATCACAGCGGTGGCCAATGATCCTAATTGAACGAATATGCATTCAAACCTGTCTAACCCTTTCCAGGCATTTACACTCCTAACGATCCTAATCAAGCCATCCCTCTTGAGAAATGACTCAACCCTTGCCGAACATGACGACATTTGACAATCCAAACTATCTTATTATCAGAATGATCCGCCCCTTGCCTAGAACGATGACATTTGATCCTGACCAAGTCTTCTATTTTGAACAACAACTCGACCCTTGCCAAAAACGATAGTGTTTGACAATCTCGATCGAACTATCACCTTGCTAGAATGTTCTAACGTTTTCCAAGAGAGACGACACTTATCGATCCATTAAGTTAGTTTAAAGTCAAAATTTAGTAACGGTTTCATAACCAAATAATTTTACTAAATTTTCAAAAGAAAAAGTTTATTACATCCAAAATCCATGATTTATAACCAAAGTAGAATTTGTCTAGGGATCACACGGGTTCCCAAAAAAGTAGAAAGAGACGGTTTATCGCCATCTAAGAGAATGCCTAGGGATCAAATCCCGATTCCATATATGGGTAAACCAATTAGTCCTTTGTTGTCCGAATTTGATGCCATCAGTTGATAACGATTCTAGCGTGGAGCTAGGTCCTCCATGGTTCTACGCAGTTGACGACTGCTCTTGTTCCATCAGTGTGACTCTGCCTAGGACATGCAAAGGTACTTTTTCTTTCCTAGCAGGTTCCTCTATTTCATCCTTTAGATGTCTGCATTCATTAGTGTCATGCCCATTAATATCATGGAACATGTAGTGTTCTCCGGATGTCCTTTCCTATTTTTAGGGTTCCCTCTTGCTCTTTCTTGTAAGAAAGACGATTCTGAGTCTTCTAGTATATTATTTCCAAAGATGCATTAAGATCAGTGTAAGAAGATAATATGGGTCATCTTCTAACCTTTTTTATCCGATCACCATCATTATTAGCCTTCCTTTCCCCTTTATCAGCTATTGAAATGAATGATCCTCCATCCTTATAAACATTAACTTCAAGACCCCCACGGTTTTCTCTCACATCTTCTTGTATTAGAGACCTGTCGAATTCATGGTATAATTTTTCAAGATTCCACGGGGGATCCCTTTCCAGAGATATTTTGAATTCATAGTTGTCCTAGATGCACAAAACTATAGCCGTCAAAACCATTGATGGATCTACTTGATCACCAAAACTACTGTAGCATTAAATCTTTCCAAGGATTTGCACAAAGTCCCACCAGTCCTCTGCTTGATAGCAGCCAAAGTCATTATATTTTTTGATTAGGTGATATGGACCCAAAATTGTTTGAGTAGATTTTCAACAAGGGAACAACTTCCTATAGAGCCACTTTCCACTTGCCTAAACCACAAGACAGCTATATCCGAAAGAAAGAGAGGGAATCACTTTGCCATAACTTCATAAGATGCCTCCGGTACTTCCGTGTGGCGTATGTATCACATTAGATGATCCTTCTTTCCATCGTAAGCCTTTAAAACTGATAACTTGAAATCTAGTGGATTCCTCGAATTTTGTATATTCATCGCGAAAACATTTCGATTAACTAAGTCCACTTCCTGTTGAGATAGTCCATCTTTCGAAGCCCATCGAATCATGTCCATTGTTTGATAATCATCATTTAAGAGCTGTTTCCAATGATGAAATCGCTAAATCCAAAACACGCTTTTTGAGTGCCTTGAGTACCCAAACCTGTACGCGCCTGATTCCTATTCCCATCCTCTACAACTAGATTTCCAGGAGCATCATTCACCAAGCCATAATTACTGAAGGGATTTCTTCCAGCTCAAATGGGTCGGTGCCGACTCGAGAGAGCTCGACACTGATCTGAAGAGATGATGAGGGAGCTGCCTCCGAGTCCAGCCTGAGTTCTCGTGTATTGCTGGGTCTAGCTCTAGGAGTGTGTTCTAACCTTTTGTTCTGTCATTCCATCCAATTTGGTAGAGGAAATTTTCCATTGTTTCCTCTTGCTTCTTGAGTTGGTCTTCCTGTCGTTTAAGGCAACTATGAAGTTGGTTGACCACCTCATCCATTTCCTCCTTCATGTGATATGCTGAGGGATTTCTAACTGAGGAAGCTTCTTGACTTTCTTCCATAGTTGCTCCTTAAGGTTGTTTATATATTTTCTTTCTTTTCACCATTGTTTCCTTAGTAGAAAGTTTCCTTAAGTTTAAGTAGTGCTCATAACCTGACGCATCCAAATGTTAGACACGATGTAGGTGGTCGAGCCTAGTACCCCAGATGCATGAAACCATAAAACAAATCACAAATAGCAGTCATGGAATAGTCACAAATATATTAGAATATGTTAAAAGAACACAAGTTTTTAAAGGAAAATTATGACCTACGTCCACTTAGCGTAATATGTTATTTATATTGCTTATTACAAGTACAAGTAGTTGTTGTATGAATGAAGAGAATAGAAGCTACTGTTGTCTTCAAGGCTTAACAGAGCTTCCAAATGTAAAAGAGAAGATCTAATTTTTAGTGCTTTCGATGGTTTGTTTGTAGAGAAAACAACAGTTTGGATCAGTTCGAAATCACACAGGAGGGCCTACCTATAGGGGATGATCCAGCCTATGAAGTGGGGCCTAGATCACTCCCTTATTGGGGATAATACTGATCCTTGGAGATTGCACGCAAACCACAGGGTGGGTCTCTGATTTTCTTCCCGACCTCTTGGATTTTTGAATTTTGAAATTTGTGCACTTAATCTTAAGTTATTGTAGAAATTCTGGTAAAGTACCAAATCCTGACATTCTATGACATAGATACGTATTGATCTGATACTTAGCCAAATTTCCAGATCTGTTCCTTTGTCTTACATACGTATTGATCTAATGCTTAGCCAAATTATGAGCTTTAACCAAATTTGTCTCAAAGTGATGTTCTGATAAATCCAGCTGTTCGTAGCTCTCAAAAGATGGGTTAACAATTAATAAGTAATATACGATACTCAAGTAAACAAATATCAAAGGTTACTAATCAGGATAGAAGAATCCAAATGGTCCACATAAACAACTCCATTCCTCATCCCCTCTCCAGAATTTTCTAGATAACGCACTACGCATAGAAATAAAATAAGAGCAGCCACGACATTCATCAAATAAATCCTATCTATCACCTTCTTAAGCTATGAACACATTGATAGCCCGTATGACCATCCTCGCTTATGTTAAGAGCTAACGAAAAACCTCAGTTTTAGCCAACCTCCATATATACACTGACATCATACCCTCATTGGCACTCGACCCCACTGTCCAGGGTGTATGTATGACCATCGCTTCCAGACCATATGGAGTCAATAAGAACACTCCAAGTTATCAATGATTCCTTGGCGCTCTCAAACACAAAAGTATCCACAATCTGTGTTACACTCAAACCAGTCCAATATCCTGTAACATCATTCTATTTGGAGCAGCCTTTCATGCTCCTTCGATTCCATTCCCTACCGAGTCTTGAATCGAACAGCACAGTTCACCTTGTAGAAGCAAACAAAAAAATTAAAGTCTACAATGCACCCTAAAGACTTCACCAATCCATCCTTTGATTACGTAAACTTTTTTCGCCTCTAGTAGAATCAAGCAATCGCTTGGAACAAGACAATAGTTTAATTTCGGTGAAATTCGAAATGGTGTCGTAGGCTTGTATTAAAAATACCAGTGAAATAATACATAAGAAATAATACATTCGAATACTGTTTCACGTTGCAAAACACTCCGCTTTGAATCTTAAAGCACTTTGCTTCAGGTTTCGAAACACTTACTTTGGGCGTTAAAACAATTTTCTTTGAAACACTTTATTTTGATATTTGAAACATTACCTTGCTTCAGGCCTCTAAACATTATGCTTTGAAACAGATTGCTTAAAGCTTAAGTGATTCTGCTTCGAGTTGAAAAGAATCATATTATTTTAACTGGCTCAAAACAAAACCTTTAAATAACAATTCCATCTTGCTTTGAACACAAAAATGTTTACCTTCGAAACACTACTTCGAACCATTCCCTTCGAAAAATGCTTCGAAGCACTCCCTTGCTTTGAAATACTACCTCCCTCTAAACCACTCCTTAAAATGTCTTGCTTTGTATTGATTCAAAACAACTCTGCTTCACTCTGACATTATTTCATCATAATTAGAAATTAATCCTAATTGATGCAAATCTCTAATAGATTTATAATTACCATATCCTAATCTACCGTGCCATAATTAACAGAATCAATAATATAAAATAAGATTTCTTTATTCGATTCAACTTAATCATGTCGTTACAAAAATATCCATATCCAATAAATTTGTTGTTCTTGGACAATACTAACTTATCAGACTCATACACCATCTTGAATGCTCCTTTGTTAAAAAGGTATCCAGAAACCAAATTATTGCATATATCAGGTACAAAAATACAATTACTAATGTAAGAAATTTTCATAGGTTAATGTAGTTCAATTGTGCCTTTTCCCAGAACTTTGCTTGCAACTTTGTTTGCGTTAGTAACTTTGTTGGTTTCTCCATTATTATCTTCGTCAGTCTTGAAAAAATTATGGTCTTTGCAAATATGAATGGCTGCTCTACTATCAAGCCAACAATCATTATCAAAGCCACTAACACAGTTCACCTCTTATACTACAGCCATAAATTTTTGTTCGACCACATTCACTTTTTGTTGTTTCTTTGCGGCAATCTCGGGCATAGTGGCTAGGTTTGTTACAATAGTAACAAGCACCTTTCTTTTTATTGTTCTTGGAATTATTTCTCTTCTTAAACTGTGTCTCATTCTTAGACTTCAACTTCCAGTAATTTCAAAATTATTTTCCTCTGAATGAGACTTAGTCTGTGGACTATTATCCTGTTCGCGTTTACGAGAATCCTCTTCAATACGAAGATGACGCTGTAAACCATCTAAATCATAATCCATTTCCACAAGTTTCAAATTTTTCTTATACTCATTCCAAAAATATGGGAGTCTCTGAATAATAACTCCAACAACAAAAGATTCATGGAGGCCTATACTTTAAGTTGACTCACCAACAATAATATTTCGCTTACTTGTCCAGCTATGGACTTGTTGGCAACCATTTTGAAATCCATAAAATTACAACATAGAAATTTTTTATTATTTGCCTCGGATATGCGATATTTTCTTTCTAATGTAGTCCAGAGCGCTTTTGTAGTTTCCAAGGCACTAAGAGCACTGTAGACTAGAGTAGACAATGCATTTAGAATGTGCCATCTACATAGAAAATCGGCCACTTTTGCGCTTTACATGTTTCGCCATTAGAGCGACATCATCCTTATCGGTTTTCTCTAGTATAACTTCCAATCCATCTTCCAAAATGTAGAATAATTTGATGGTGATCAAAAAGAACTTCATTGTCTCTTGCCAACGAGTGAATTTGTCTCCTTCAAACCGCTCTAATTGAGTTAAATGTTGATTCATATCTTATAGCGCACTTGAACCTTCCATGATGGAAGATTAGTGTCTAAAAATTTATTGGGGATTTTGCGGTTCGAGACGAAAATGAGAATGATATTCTGCACTTCAAACTTCAAGAACCTATGAAATAGATTCTTTTAGACAATAATTCAACCTACCAGGTACAAACGGGTTATCGAACTATCAACTTTCAGGATTCAATGAAACTTCTTCTTTTCTCAATCTCTATCAAATACTCTTTGATTGGAAGTGTTATGCAAGAGTTCGAGGGCTATTGTAATCATTTGGGAATTGTTTGGGAAAGGGTGAGTTCCATGTAGCCCGGAAATCAAGGAAAGAGAGCGGTGTTAACCTTGTAGCCGTGAAATCAAGGGTGGTGGAATCGGTGTTACCCTTGTAGCCATGAAATTAAGGGTGCTGTAATTAGATTCTGATATTAACAAAACTCTGCGCAATCCAGTGTTGCGTGGTATTGGATGTAGGAGTAATCTGAACCAGTATAAAATCCGGTGTGCTCTTTCCTTTTCTGCATTTTATATTTACTTATGTTTGTGGTTGTTTCTATGTTTTTGATCATTTCTGGTGTGGTAATCATTGTGTGATTCATATAGTAATTCTAGATTGTTAAAGATTTCTATAAATTTATTGTAAACACTATTCACCCCTCCCTCTAGTGTTAATTCTGCCTTAAGATCCTTATTTCGCATCCTTAACAAAAGTACGGTCCATTACCGTTTATCTTAGATCTAAAAATATTTAATGGATCTGAACTCGTATCCGTAATTGGCCCGACCCGATTCAGTTCGGTCGTATGGGCGGTGGCGGCGGTGGCATGCGCGTGTGTGGTGTAGGACGCATGGATTCCCTCCTCCCAACAAAGCATGCGTATGGGAGCCTCAAGGCCCCAACACCCTAGTGAGAAAGCCATTTCTATATTATAACAATTTTGGCCACTTTCACAATATAGGACTAATACATATTTCTCTTTTCCTATCTTTATTTCGTCCCTCTTCCAAAAAATAAACCCAAACTCCTAATACATTTTGAAAATGTACAACATAAACTTGAACTTCTAGACAAAGAGGACTTGGAAGCACTTAAATTGGTGAACTTATCTTAAACCTTGATTTAGCTATTAGGGCATATAAAGATCAATGTGGTTTCTCTAAGCATGTTGCTTAAGATGCAATAACAAACATTACTTCTAGGGCCTCAACTGCTTCGGCCCTTTCATCAAATGCTCCTCACCACATAAGGTGCCTTAATAAACCTGAGCCCTCAAAATTTCCCATCATGTCCCTTATCTCAGAGGGTGGTCTCGGCAGCACTCTTGCTTACGCCGACTAAATATCTCATTGAGGTATATCGCTAATCTCGCATGTGTTTGAGATAAGCCACATGATTCGAGTTGACATATCCAATCTCTTTGATGATTGTTTATATTTGGATTGTCTCACATATTATTAAGGAGGGACGTCGGTTTGGATTTGTAAAGTCCCGCATTGTTTAATAAATTAGAGAAATGGTGTATAAATATAAGTTGGTAGACACGTAACATCAAAAGATTTCTTTTGTCACAACAATGTATTTGTCAACTCATATGTGTGTGATGTATGCTGGAGTAAGGAGAGTGTGGTCCAACCGTCATTACATAGCAGTTTACAGATCGGTAAGATGGATCAATGGTGAAATGAATTTCTTTACTTCAAATGTTCATTGAGATATATTGAAAATTGCATACGAATGATTCTATGAAGTTTGGAATAACTTGCCATCAGCAATACTAGAAAATATAGGGGATTTGGAGTATTTAGGTGAGATTTTATGGATTAATATCGATACATAGAGATGGTTAACGAAGATGAAATGGATTTACAATAAACTATAACGATTTACTTAATAAAATAAATGGATTTACAATAAACTGAATCTCGTTTTGACTTGAAAATGAAATAATGGATTTAAAATTCAAGCTAGATTATTTTGAGCTATATGTAATGCCGTTTGAATATATATATATATTATTATTATTATTATTAAATGAAATTATTTTAAAATCGATTTATATTATGTTAATTAAATATGGAATTTAAGAATAACTAATTTTCAAGTGACCTCCATTTTCAACGAAACGAATTTTATTAAATCCGTAAGGATTAAGTATTGTAAGATATCCAATTTGGGGTCAATTGGATTTATTTTGTAACAGTGCGCCATTTAAACATGTTTATTCAACCGTTTGAGATTATAAAAAAAGTTCTACAAATAGACTTGGAATTCGATGAAACAAGTTCCATCATGTTTGTAATATTAAGCTATTGTTGGATTACAATTTTCATTACGAACCGAGCTCGTATATGGTGGTTTTTGCATATTACTTCAGGTGTAAGTTTCATGAAGATAAATAATATAAAAGAAATCAAATCAAATTAAGTTTTCATTGTTGGCCTGACCTAAGATGTTATATGTATACCCTGTTTTTGTACCCAGTAGAAAAACGTGGGAACAAAAGTACTACAGCCTATATTTTGAAAATTTAAGCTCCCTAAACTAAGCACATGCCTATAGAAAGAAACTCGATTTTATCCTCTCTCTTCTTGTATATAACTCACGTTGTTTCATTTTTATTTTCCTTCTTCTAGAAATCATAGTTGAAGCCTTAATAGCTTTCAAAAAATTTAAAACAAATGGTATACCCCTCTAGAAATCTTGAAGTTTATATTCTTGAGCTCCTAGTGATGAGAGCTTCGTGAAGGTAGCGGTTTCTAGACACTCGATCAACTTTTTTATAGAACCATTCATCTACAATAAACAAGGACAGAGGTAAATGATGAGTTGGAGAGGATGTAGATCATTTTGGTGGTGGCATTGTGAATCTAGGGTCAAGGCGAGCAAGATGGTGAAGTTTGGTGAAAAATGAGGTGAGAAAGTGTCGACACAATTACTGTGTTGCGTGCTATAGGTTGGGTGAAGGTCGCAATTTAGCCAGGGGGTCCGAGTGTGTTGCCTAAATGTCGAGCAGATGAGGAGATGAAGTGGAAGAGAACAGTGAAGGTAATGTTTGTTTTAGTGGAGGAACGAAGGAGCAGGGGCCGTGCTAAGTTTTGGCCATGGTTTTCAAACGTAGGAGTTGGAATAAATTAAGCGGGAAGAAGAAATAAATATGTGGATCCGTGTTTATAACAGTGGGTTCAGGCCGAATTAATATTGGCGAGGCTCATTTTTAAAAATAAATTTAAATTAGTTTTAATTTATATTGTATATAAATTTGTTAATGCTATATCCTGCACATACGCTGTCAGTTTCATGAATGGTCTAATCCGCTGGAATCGTATGGACGTAGGCTACACAATGGCATTGGTTTGGAGAAATTTGGAGCTCGTTACAATTTATGGCGAAATAAAATGCATGGTCGGATCTGTTGACCGTTTACCATCATTAAAGATAAATAATTAAAGTGAGTAAACACACTAACTCTGTCCAGATTTATAATTTATAAACGTATTTTAAAATTTATATGTGATGATTGAATGTTGTGAGATATTGAAATGAAATTGATGTCATTTACGGATTAACATATGTGAATGCAGGGAAAACCGATTGGAGGGATCCAACTGGATTTCTCAAAATTTATTACTGTTTGTTTTCATATATTGTGATATATGATGCGCTGGATGTCCTGTGATAGATTTGCTATGTTTGGACGCTTGAATAGCACTGACCTTAAAATATTTGGTATTTAAAATACCATAAGAATATATATATATATATATATATATATATATGAAATGGAAAAGAATTTGGGTTTAGAAAAGGAAAATTTTGTTATAAAAATAGAAATTGGAATCCAAATGGGTTAGGAAATAATAACTTTCTTTTAATAATAAAAATAAGTAGTTTAATTTATAAACGACGTTTATAAATGAAGTCGAATAATTATCATTGGATAATTTGGGAATCATTTTAAAAGGAAACGTTTGAATTTATTTCGATGTTTGAAATATAAATAGAATTGAAATAAATCCATAAGGATTTATAATTAGAATTCGACTGTCGAATGTTTTAAAAATAATTTATTTTTAAAGATTATATATTATATAAAATAGAAATTGACAAGGAAATTATATTTGTTACGAAATCAACAAATTATATTTGGATATGAAGGCAATATAGAATTATAAACTTATTAAATAAAATAGACTAGAGGGTTGATGTGTAAACGAGATTTGATAATAAAAGGGGAATGTGAACGAGAAGTTATAAGATGACTTGATAGGTAGAATTTTAACCTAAAATGGTATTTATAATTTAAATCAAGATTTATTGATAAAATGAGTCCAAATTTCTATAAAGGAAAATTATTTACATTTTAAAGTGAATAATGGTTTAAAAGCAAAGGTTTTGCAGATATGAATGGAGTTAAGGAAATTAGAAACTGACTGAAGATTAGTCAAGTTGAATGGTTCCTGAGTTTCAACTTGATGTTGGTTTCGGTCTTCGGGGTTGATACTTAGGGAGTTGTTCTCTTACTAGTTTACGGTTAGGGACCGATGAATATGGGAGAATAGTGATGTGTAAATAAGAAATGGAAATGTTTTTTAATGTTAATAACGTATATGTACTAAATGTAGAAAATAAGAAGTTGTGAATATATGGAAATGTTTTCCAACTGTGATAAGAGATATTTTCTAGAATATGGAAAATAAACAGTTTATGTTATACGGAAATGTTTTTTTTTCAAGAATCACGAAAGACTAAACAAGTTTTGAGAAATATATGGGTAAAGATATTAAAGAGAAAATTAGGAGAATAATAAATTAATATTAATTTAAAAGGGGTCAGTATTTCTTGATGATTGATCGATAGAATTTCTATTTAAAAATAGGATCGTTGGTTTTATGGGTGTTTTCCTTTGATATTTAAATAACCAGCTATCAAAGTTTTTTGTCCATTGTATATTTCGTTGTCAATACGGAGATACCGGGATCAGGTTTATTATCTGAAAACCACTCCATATGGGCATAAGCGTTGTGAAACAATTATGCCGAAGACAATTGAAGACGGAGTAAATTGCAAGGGCTGTTATGTTAATCCTAGTTAGAAATTGCCTAAGATGGATTGATAGAATAGTGCCTTCGGTTTGTCCAGTCTCAGGAAAACTTGTATGGACGAATGTATGACAGAGTATGGCTTACAGATCATCTATATTGATCTCTTCACACGTATTACGTTTTGTTGCGAAGGAATTCATTTCTTTTAGCTTTGTACCCGTGATATTTTTGGGGAAATAAACAAATGGTTTGGCGGTTCGATGATGTGACATTCAAAGTGAATGAAGATGGGATGTTCTTAAAAAGGTAATAGTAATCTCAGGCCTCACAATCGAGAAATGATATAAAATTGGGTAGGTCGCATGGCTATGTGGGTCGCTCCCATTAGAGTGTATTGTCACCTGATCTAAAGAAAATCCATTTGCTTCTTTATTCAATCGATGTTGTATGCTTCGGTAATGGTTGTTGATCCCAACTGTTAGTGATAATACATTCGGAACACTCAAGCGAAATGAGTGATAGGTCATGTTTAGCCTGGTTTGCAAGATGTTCTTATTGAACCCGATGTATTCCTCTATAGAGATACACTGTTAGAAGGTGGTCTCATACGTCGCCATAGTTGGAATCCATTCTCCAATAAGAGCCTGCGGTTTTCATTGTATATTATGTATGTGGAGTGTGAGATGCAAGCGTTCTGCTAGATTGCTATTTACATGATTTATGCACTATTATAATATCAAAATAACATTGTTTCAAAGAATGCATTGGGTTATCGTAAGGCAAAAACCATCCGTATTTATGCGTGGATCGGTCTTACGATTATCCTTTCTTTTAAAAGTTAAACCAAGCATTACAAGAAAACACACTATCTTCGATGCCTGAAAACTATTGGCGGCCGTCAGAAACCATTGCTAAAAACCGTAGCAAATCAAGGCATCGATAAACAGTCATTTCGACGACTTTCGACAGAGCCCATTGTTGTGTTTTCCTACAGATAGCGACAGCTTGCAACGGTTTATGACGGTTCCCAACGGTCGACGGAAGCCGTCGGAAACCGTTGCATATACAAAAACTATTCCAAGCAGTCGAAAACCGTTGTATACTTGAATGCCTATAAGCCGTCGGAAACCGTCGAAAAATCTACATATATTTATCTATATTTCAGCTGCTATTCAGCCCTCAAACTACATTTACATCTCATATTATCATCTTAGCCACAATCTGGGCTCCCAACATTTCATATACCAAACAATTACCAACATAAAACCAATTATAATCGAAAAATCGAAGAAAACAACCTAAACGAAACTACAAACCCAAACAACCAACCATACACTGCATAAATATGTACATATCACTGTCTAACATCACAACATCAGAAATACATCAATTCCAACACCATGTCCAGCAAAAAAAATATACTGTCTAGTCAACCATAAACCATTCCATCATAATACATACCAAAAAAATTCAAACTAAAGTCATATCAACCCAACAAGAAAAACATACCAAACACTCCATCATTGAGCAGTATTTGCAGAATCGGTTGAAGAGGTAACGCGTTCATGCTGCCGCTCAAACTCCACAAAACGCTTCTCTAGTAGTTGAGTCATCTCAATGGTTTGACGGCGATTCTGGTCTTCAAGCTCCGCCACCCTAGTTGACAACCGCTCAAGCTCTGCAGCATCTAAATCAGATCTAACGTGTCTGCCACGTGCCTGCTGACTGGTACTCTGTACATAATTATGCAACTAAATAAATATTTGAACTCGGTTTTCTTATGAGATGCGTTAACTAAAATATAACTTGCAACAAACAATAACGTTTCGCTTTATAAACTATAATATAATGTGAAGAATAAAAGTGCACAAAGACAACACTGCGTAATATAATTTCAGTGAGTGATCTTAATTTCTGTAAGTGATTTTAACTAAAATATAACTTGTAACAAACAATAATATAATAGAATATGTAGTAAAAAGGCGGCATTGACACGAACAATGTATGAAATACTTAAGGAGATGCATTGGTTCATGCATTGGTTCACGGTATGGGAATCATTGATGGTGCAAGTCATCGATGTCAATAATATATGTTTTTAGTGTTGTTAACAATGCTGAAGTTTATATATGTTGGCATTCCTTATTTCTTGGTTTTCTACATCTTAGTGCCACAATTATTGTTTTCAACTTATGGTTTTGATACTAAAGCACATTGATATTAGCATCATATTTTAGTTATTTTAGGAAATTATGTTGTGTGGTATTAATGCCGCAGCACTCCAATGTTGACACTAAGCCTATGTATGTTGTATGTCACTGTGCTTTTATCTGGTTGTGTTTAAAGGAAGATAACCTATATTGTGATTATGTTATCAACCTAAGTTTTCGACATTAAAATTTATACTTAATGAATTAATTAAATCCTACTTTTTAAACCTTATGTAGAGTTTCGGTATGAGGTTCACGTGCGATATTGATGTTGTATGTATTTTGATTCACCTTTTTAATTAAATAAAAGGTGGTAATGCAGGCTATTTTGATATCGACATTACACAAATGAATTCTCAAACAAATTTTGTTGTCTTTAACTCATCTTATAAATGATACCGACGGATATAAAATTTTCGATTAACTTGAATACTCAAATTGAAAGTTAATAGTGTTATATAATCAAAGTAATAAATGAAAATTTGTTTACCACTTGATTTCCAAAGCCGTAATGAAACACCCCACCTCGGTTAAGGTCACTCACAAAGAGAATGCCTTAACTTTGATGGAGGTTTATAGGTAAAAGGTCACAGATAAAGACACAAGACAGATATAAACACATAAATAAATAAGCAGCGGAAAACAACAGACTTTATTTCATAAAATAAGTGTTTACATCAGCATTTCCATAATTGTCTCAAATCACATTTCTAATTATTACAACAATAAAACTGTCTTTATTCTCATAACTTAAAGAAGCATAAAACATAAGTAAACTGCATAAGTCCCCGCAATTGCTATCCAAAGCCATAGCTCAAAGTGAAAGAGATCCAAGCAATACATTTCTTTTCCTTCAACCTAGATGAGAAAGCTGGTTAAGCTGCAGTATTCCCTCCCTGAGGACTTGGGGGGGGGAACGGAAGAAAGAAGACGAAAAGACAAGTAGAGTCAGACATAAGCCTGAGTAAGTTTAGGACTATTCAGTCTATGAATAAAGAAATGGGTATGATAAGTATAAACTGGAAATGGGAAAAGCACCACACTGATATAAATTGTCTATGATCGAATGTACTTTCGTACCCCAAGTTGATCCCTGCAACCCTTATTATTATTTCCCAACTAGTACCCCATAATCAGGGTATAGTGATCCTTTTTTTTATGATCGGCTCCTAATCGAATAGTTACATGTGTCCTACGGCCCCTGATGCTGTAGCTACCTATGCTGGTCCCACCATGGGGTGTATCAAGTCCCATGGTGGCGGCCCGACACAATCCTAGAATGCACAGGTATACTACTGGTGTCCAGTGCCTTATTTTTCTGCGCCGGAGTGTGTGCACGTCCGCACTCCGTTAGAACCTACACTGCTACACCACCGCCGTCGCTTTGACCTCTTACAGTCAGCCCAATAATCGTGCCCCACCCTGCCTAGTTCAGGGTATCCTGATACACCTTGTAGGGTTACTGCTGAAAAGGGTCCCCCGTTACTAGGTTTTCTATTTCTAGCCAACATGCTAAGTTGGTTAAGTGTTCTGTTAAACCTAACCCCCAATCAGTCTGTATAGTTTAGCGTGTCCTAAGTTTGATTAAGTGTTAACCCAATTTACTTAATCCTATCCATCCCGACTTAGTCTTATTTGATCAGAGTATCGACCGCTCACATTAGACAGGTATTGTTGCGGTTACTGGATGTGCCGGTTGGGTCCGGGCAGGTTTATACCGCAATTCAGTCTAACCTCGGGTCAGGTGTCCTTCTAAACTTAAGACCATCCCGTCCGTTGGGTCAGTTAGGGATAGCCAGGGAGGGCAGGAAACTTGTATTTTCTAGACCCAAGCCTAGACACTATCCTCTCTGTCACCCTAGAACATTCTGGTGTGTGTATTTAGAAGGACTGTCTTATATCTTTATATTTTCTAAGTTTACGTATTTTGTCTCTTTTCTTTTATATGTAAATATTTGCGGCCCATTATTTAATAATGGTGTAAAGGCTTACACCAATCATGGGCCCAACCCATTCTTGAATTTGGGCCCATTTACTTTTATATTTTGATTTATTAATTAATTGGTCCAACGCTATTTCCCCGTTTAATACGTTCGTTTTTATTATAATATATATTGGGCTTAGCCTTTTAAGCCCAACTTAGCCACGTGAAAAGGGGAGGCTTAAAACGTGATTATACACACAAAAAGGGGAATGTGAACGCATGAACTTGCAACGAACGATTCAATTAATATGAAGTAGGTACATGTGAACTTGCAATTGTAACATCATATCATCAAGGCATTAACATAAATCATTTTATGCATATAATTATGACATAACTTAAATCATTTATATAAACCATGATTTTTAATCTATTCTCATAATCATGGCATAAATATTCCTAAACATGGAATCATAGTTTTTCGTTCTATTTATATAATTGTGTCATAAATATACATAAACATGAAAGCATGGATTTTGATGTATATTCATAAAATCATGGCATAAATATTCCTAAACATGGAATCATAGTTTTCGTTCTATTTATATAATTGTGTCATAAATATACATAAACATGAAAGCATGGATTTTGATGTATATTCATAAAATCATGGCATAAATATTCCTAAACATGGAATCATAGTTTTCGTTCTATTTATATAATTGTGTCATAAATATACATAAACATGAAAGCATGGATTTTGATGTATATTCATAAAATCATGGCATAAATATTCCTAAACATGGAATCATAGTTTTCGTTCTATTTATATAATTGTGTCATAAATATACATAAACATGAAAGCATGGATTTTGATGTATATTCATAAAATCATGGCATAAATATTCCTAAACATGGAATCATAGTTTTCGTTCTATTTATATAATTGTGTCATAAATATACATAAACATGAAAGCATGGATTTTGATGTATATTCATAAAATCATGGCATAAATATTCCTAAACATGGAATCATAGTTTTCGTTCTATTTATATAATTGTGTCATAAATATACATAAACATGAAAGCATGGATTTTGATGTATATTCATAAAATCATGGCATAATTATCTCTAAACATGAAATCATGGTTTTTACTTTATTGTGCAAACTTGCAACTGGAATATAAATCTAACTTTAGCTATGTGTCACATATATTACAATATTGGCCTAACATGTTTTAAATTAGGCATAATACCAAACATAGCCTAGTCATATTCATAGGGTCAACATAAGTTAACAAAGATGCTTGCTTTTCAGGTGGAATGTAATTCTAATGTAACTTATGTGTCACATATATGGTTATGATCATAAAGGTGCTTACTTTTATTTTTACACAAAAGTATGATTTGCTAAATTTCAACATAGATTCATATAAACCATAATTCCCCAAATTTGATCCAATTTCATAAAAAGTGATTCTATACAAAAATATACATCATGTTGGCATAATAGCAAAACCACAAACTTGCATGAATCTCATTTTAACTACCATAAACATGTAATTTCAACATAAATTACATACTTGCGAATATCCAATCGTCATACCACTATATTTCAATTGATAACAACATATAAATAATATCCAATCGTCATACCACAAATCAAGTACAAATCTCATTTTCATTTTACACGAATCAAACACAGTTATTTATTCATATCTGAATAATACTCTACTTACAATCGTGTGACGAATTCTTCAATTCAGAAATTTGAATTCTGGAATTGGAGATGCGATTCCTTTGTCGTAGGTGTCGATTTGATTTGTTAAGTTGCTTTAGTGCTTTAGAAAGTGTCTCCTAATCGTCTCTCAAAAGTGGTGGCTACTCCTAGTCGTTCCTTAGCAGCATGACGGCCTCATCTTATTTTTTTGAATGAATAAATTAGGTAGAGTCTAGGGTCATTTTTATAGAGTTTATGAACTAATTAGGACCGTCGATGTAGCTTGGATAAATCGTAGCCATTCATTCGAAAGAAAGACCAATCAGGAGCTGCCACCTAGCCCTTGTGACAAGGCAAGGCTCAGAAATTCGACCAAGCACAGACCAGGCCAGCCAGGAGGGACTGGGTTCGATTTTCAAAAATTAAACTTTAAATTGAGCTGTTTTAGTCTGTTTGAATTTTATCTATTGTATACATATATTTTGCATATATATATATATATATATATATATATTCTCATATATATATATATATTTTCTTTATTTCCTTATATGTACGTTCTTATCCTTTCAAAATTTGAATTTGTATACGTACATGTATTTGCATGCTCAGTTGGCCCTCTCTAAAACAGAGATAAAAATTATGTCGCCGCCGGGGTTCGAACCCCCGACCTCCATGCTACAAATCCAATGCCTTAACCAACTGAGCTACAGAGGCTTTTGTTAATAAGTCTTAGAACAATAATAATTATTGTCCTCTCCTTACTTCTCTTTTTCATGTTTTGCTGTAATATTTAAATTAAAGATATCTTCTTCATACGTTATCCGTTTTGCGCAAACTCGGACTCTATCTCAAGCAGAATTCCGAGACGAACGCAATGGTGATGTCCGTTTCCCTTAATTTTTCTGTTACAATTTAATTATACTTTAATTTGTTAATTTACTGTTAACGGAAAAATCCGGGGTGTTACATTCTCCCCCACTTAAAAGGATTTCGTCCCCGAAATCTTCAAGTTTAGGAAGAATGTATGTCCTAACATCCAAACGTCCATCTACTCATCCATCATACACGAGCATCCATTGTCCTTAAAGATTTTAATGCTTCATGATCATATGCAAAGTGTGTGTCCATGTACTTATCTAATGCAAAATCAGGCGGTCTACTGATTCAGTTGACCTCCTTAATGCAAATTATGTAAGTGTCATGAATCCATTATGTATGCAAAATTCTCCTATTCATGATTCTACATGAGTGCAAAATCATTCAAACAAATGCGGCATCCATATAACAACACATTAAGCTTCAACCATATACGAGAATAAAACATATATGCATATGCAATATGAAGTGATTGAGCCGATCTAAAACCTAGGTTGTGTGTGTATATGCATCCACGAGCAACCACTAGCAATCACTTGCAACCACTTGCAACCATCATCCATAACATGTTTCAACTACATGTTTACATCCAAAAAGATTCTACCTATGGTTCTCAAGATAGGATCGAGGAGAGAAATAGGATAAAACAAAGCATCTAAAATAAGTTAACGATGTACCGCCAGAAAGTCCGGTTTGCTTCTCAGGGCAGTCTTTGCTGATGTGTCCAGTCTCCCCACAATGAAAACATTCTCCTTGCTTTCTTTTCCTTTTTCTACAATCCTTGGCTATGTGCCCTTCCGTACCACAAAAATTGCATTTCCTTTTTTCTTGTTTCTTATTATTACTGTTACGATCCTTTCTTGTTTGACTACTATTCGTCTTCCTACTCTGGGACTCTTCCGCTTGATGGTTCACGTGGAGGAGGAGAAGTGAAAGCGTCAGCAGCTGGGGAGTAAGGTCTCCAGACATGCTGAAACAGAAAGGATAGATTCAAAACGAAGGATAAGAGATAGTACCTATGGCTTTGGGGGGACTTTGCCTTTTTAAAATAAAAATAATATTTTATCTTTTAAAAATGCTTCTTTAAATTTCCTTTTTGAAAATAAATTTTCCAAAACTTTTTATCTTATCAGGTAAACCTATGCTCTGATACCAAGTGAAACACCCCACCTCGGTTAAGGTCACTCACAAAAGGAATGCCTTAACTTTGATGGAGGTTTATAGGTAAAAGGTCACAGATAAAGACACAAGACAGATATAAACACATAAATAAATAAGCAGCGGAAAACAACAGACTTTATTTCATAAAATAAGTGTTTACATCAGCATTTCCATAATTGTCTCAAATCACATTTCTAATTATTACAACAATAAAACTGTCTTTATTCTCATAACTTAAAGAAGCATAAAACATAAGTAAACTGCATAAGTCCCCGCAATTGCTATCCAAAGCCATAGCTCAAAGTGAAAGAGATCCAAGCAATACATTTCTTTTCCTTCAACCTAGATGAGAAAGCTGGTTAAGCTGCAGTATTCCCTCCCTGAGGACTTGGGGGGGGGGGGGGGGGAACGGAAGAAAGAAGACGAAAAGAAAAGTAGAGTCAGACATAAGCCTGAGTAAGTTTAGGACTATTCAGTCTATGAATAAAGAAATGGGTATGATAAGTATAAACTGGAAATGGGAAAAGCACCACACTGATATAAATTGTCTATGATCGAATGTACTTTCGTACCCCAAGTTGATCCCTGCAACCCTTATTATTATTTCCCAACTGGTACCCCATAATCAGGGTATAGTGATCCTTTTTTTTTATGATCGGCTCCTACTCGAATAGTTACATGTGTCCTACGGCCCCTGATGCTGTAGCTACCTATGCTGGTCCCACCATGGGGTGTATCAAGTCCCATGGTGGCGGCCCGACACAATCCTAGAATGCACAGGTATACTACTGGTGTCCAGTGCCTTATTTTTCTGCGCCGGAGTGTGTGCACGTCCGCACTCCGTTAGAACCTACACTGCTACACCACCGCCGTCGCTTTGACCTCTTACAGTCAGCCCAGTAATCGTGCCCCACCCTGCCTAGTTCAGGCTATCCTGATACACCTTGTAGGGTTACTGCTGAAAAGGGTCCCCCGTTACTAGGTTTTCTATTTCTAGCCAACATGCTAAGTTGGTTAAGTGTTCTGTTAAACCTAACCCCCAATCAGTCTGTATAGTTTAGCGTGTCCTAAGTTTGATTAAGTGTTAACCCAATTTACTTAATCCTATCCATCCTGACTTAGTCTTATTTGATCAGAGTATCGACCGCTCACATTAGACAGGTATTGTTGCGGTTACTGGATGTGCCGGTTGGGTCCGGGCAGGTTTATACCGCAATTCAGTCTAACCTCGGGTCAGGTGTCCTTCTAAACTTAAGACCATCCCGTCCGTTGGGTCAGTTAGGGATAGCCAGGGAGGGCAGGAAACTTGTATTTTCCAGACCCAAGCCTAGACACTATCCTCTCTGTCACCCTAGAACATTCTGGTGTGTGTATTTAGAAGGACTGTCTTATATCTTTATATTTTCTAAGTTTACATATTTTGTCTCTTTTCTTTTATATGTAAATATTTGCGGCCCATTATTTAATAATGGTGTAAAGGCTTACACCAATCATGGGCCCAACGCATTCTTGAATTTGGGCCCATTTACTTTTATATTTTGATTTATTAATTAATTGGTCCAACGCTATTTCCCCGTTTAATACGTTCGTTTTTATTATAATATATATTGGGCTTAGCCTTTTAAGCCCAACTTAGCCACGTGAAAAGGGGAGGCTTAAAACGTGATTATACACACAAAAAGGGGAATGTGAACGCATGAACTTGCAACGAACGATTCAATTAACATGAAGTAGGTACATGTGAACTTGCAATTGTAACATCATATCATCAAGGCATTAACATAAATCATTTTATGCATATAATCATGACATAACTTAAATCATTTATATAAACCATGATTTTTAATCTATTCTCGTAATCATGGCATAAACATTCCTAAACATGGAATCATAGTTTTCGTTCTATTTATATAATTGTGTCATAAATATACATAAACATGAAAGCATGGATTTTGATGTATATTCATAAAATCATGGCATAAATATTCCTAAACATGGAATCATAGTTTTCGTTCTATTTATATAATTGTGTCATAAATATACATAAACATGAAAGCATGGATTTTGATGTATATTCATATAATCATGGCATAAATATTCCTAAACATGGAATCATAGTTTTCGTTCTATTTATATAATTGTGTCATAAATATACATAAACATGAAAGCATGGATTTTGATGTATATTCATAAAATCATGGCATAAATATTCCTAAACATGGAATCATAGTTTTCGTTCTATTTATATAATTGTGTCATAAATATACATAAACATGAAAGCATGGATTTTGATGTATATTCATAAAATCATGGCATAAATATTCCTAAACATGGAATCATAGTTTTCGTTCTATTTATATAATTGTGTCATAAATATACATAAACATGAAAGCATGGATTTTGATGTATATTCATAAAATCATGGCATAAATATTCCTAAACATGGAATCATAGTTTTCGTTCTATTTATATAATTGTGTCATAAATATACATAAACATGAAAGCATGGATTTTGATGTATATTCATAAAATCATGGCATAATTATCTCTAAACATGAAATCATGGTTTTTACTTTATTCGTGCAAACTTGCAATTGGAATATAAATCTAACTTTAGCTATGTGTCACATATATTACAATATTGGCCTAACATGTTTTAAATTAGGCATAATACCAAACATAGCCTAGTCATATTCATAGGGTCAACATAAGTTAACAAAGATGATTGCTTTTCAGGTGGAATGTAATTCTAATGTAACTTATGTGTCACATATATGGTTATGATCATAAAGGTGCTTACTTTTGTTTTTACACAAAAGTATGATTTGTCAAATTTCAACATAGATTCATATAAACCATAATACCCCAAATTTGATCCAATTTCATAAAAAGTGATTCTATACAAAAATATACATCATGTTGGCATAATAGCAAAACCACAAACTTGCATGAATCTCATTTTAACTACCATAAACATGTAATTTCAACATAAATTACATACTTGCGAATATCCAATCGTCATACCACTATATTTCAATTGATAACAACATATAAATAATATCCAATCGTCATACCACAAATCAAGTACAAATCTCATTTTCATTTTACACGAATCAAACACAGTTATTTATTCATATCTGAATAATACTCTACTTACAATCGTGTGACGAATTCTTCAATTCAGAAATCTGAATTCTGGAATTGGAGATGCGATTCCTTTGTTGTAGGTGTCGATTTGATTTGTTAAGTTGCCTTAGTGCTTTAGAAAGTGTCTCCTAATCGTCTCTCAAAAATGGTGGCTACTCCTAGTCGTTCCTTAGCAGCATGACGGCCTCATCTTATTTTTTTGAATGAATAAATTAGGTAGAGTCTAGGGTCATTTTTATAGAGTTTATGAACTAATTAGGACCGTCGATGTAGCTTGGATAAATCGTAGCCATTCATTCGAAAGAAAGACCAATCAGGAGCTGCCACCTAGCCCTTGTGACAAGGCAAGGCTCAGAAATTCGACCAAGCACAAACCAGGCCAGCCAGGAGGGACTGGGTTCGATTTTCAAAAATTAAACTTTAAATTGAGCTGTTTTAGTCTGTTTGAATTTTATCTATTGTATACATATATTTTGCATATATATATATATATATATATTCTCATATATATACATATATTTTCTTTATTTCCTTATATGTACGTTCTTATCCTTTCAAAATTTGAATTTGTATACGTACATGTATTTGCATGCTCAGTTGGCCCTCTCTAAAACAGAGATAAAAATTATGTCGCCGCCGGGGTCCGAACCCCCGACCTCCATGCTACAAATCCAATGCCTTAACCAACTGAGCTACAGAGGCTTTTGTTAATAAGTCTTAGAACAATAATAATTATTGTCCTCTCCTTACTTCTCTTTTTCATGTTTTGCTGTAATATTTAAAATAAAGATATCTTCTTCATACGTTATCCGTTTTGCGCAAACTCGGACTCTATCTCAAGCAGAATTCCGAGACGAACGCAATGGTGATGTCCGTTTCCCTTAATTTTTCTGTTACAATTTAATTATACTTTAATTTGTTAATTTACTGTTAACGGAAAAATCCGGGGTGTTACATTCTCCCCCACTTAAAAGGATTTCGTCCCCGAAATCTTCAAGTTTAGGAAGAATGTATGTCCTAACATCCAAACGTCCATCTACTAATCCATCATACACGAGCATCCATTGTCCTTAAAGATTTTAATGCTTCATGATCATATGCAAAGTGTGTGTCCATGTACTTATCTAATGCAAAATCAGGCGATCTACTGATTCAGTTGACCTCCTTAATGCAAATTATGTAAGTGTCATGAATCCATTATGTATGCAAAATTCTCCTATTCATGATTCTACATGAGTGCAAAATCATTCAAACAAATGCGGCATCCATATAACAACACATTAAGCTTCAACCATATACGAGAATAAAACATATATGCATATGCAATATGAAGTGATTGAGCCGATCTAAAACCTAGGTTGTGTGTGTATATGCATCCACGAGCAACCACTAGCAATCACTTGCAACCACTTGCAACCATCATCCATAACATGTTTCAACTACATGTTTACATCCAAAAAGATTCTACCTATGGTTCTCAAGATAGGATCGAGGAGAGAAATAGGATAAAACAAAGCATCTAGAATAAGTTAACGATGTACCGCCAGAAAGTCCGGTCTGCTTCTCAGGGCAGTCTTTGCTGATGTGTCCCGTCTCCCCACAATGAAAACATTCTCCTTGCTTTCTTTTCCTTTTTCTACAATCCTTGGCTATGTGCCCTTCCGTACCACAAAAATTGCATTTCCTTTTTTCTCGTTTCTTATTATTACTGTTACGATCCTTTCTTGTTTGACTATTATTCGTCTTCCTACTCTGGGACTCTTCCGCTTGATGGTTCACGTGGAGGAGGAGAAGTGAAAGCGTCAGCAGCTGGGGAGTAAGGTCTCCAGACATGCTGAAACAGAAAGGATAGATTCAAAACGAAGGATAAGAGATAGTACCTATGGCTTTGGGGGGACTTTGCCTTTTTAAAATAAAAATAATATTTTATCTTTTAAAAATGCTTCTTTAAATTTCCTTTTTGAAAATAAATTTTCCAAAACTTTTTATCTTATCAGGTAAACCTATGCTCTGATACCAAGTGAAACACCCCACCTCGGATAAGGTCACTCACAAAGGGAATGCCTTAACTTTGATGGAGGTTTATAGGTAAAAGGTCACAGATAAAGACACAAAACAGATATAAACACATAAATAAATAAGCAGCGGAAAACAACAGACTTTATTTCATAAAATAAGTGTTTACATCAGCATTTCCATAATTGTCTCAAATCACATTTCTAATTATTACAACAATAAAACTGTCTTTATTCTCATAACTTAAAGAAGCATAAAACATAAGTAAACTGCATAAGTCCCCGCAATTGCTATCCAAAGCCATAGTTCAAAGTGAAAGAGATCCAAGCAATACATTTCTTTTCCTTCAACCTAGATGAGAAAGCTGGTTAAGCTGCAGTATTCCCTCCCTGAGGACTTGGGGGGGGGGGGAACGGAAGAAAGAAGACGAAAAGAAAAGTAGAGTCAGACATAAGCCTGAGTAAGTTTAGGACTATTCAGTCTATGAATAAAGAAATGGGTATGATAAGTATAAACTGGAAATGGGAAAAGCACCACACTGATATAAATTGTCTATGATCGAATGTACTTTCGTACCCCAAGTTGATCCCTGCAACCCTTATTATTATTTCCCAACTGGTACCCCATAATCAGGGTATAGTGATCCTTTTTTTTTTATGATCGGCTCCTACTCGAATAGTTACATGTGTCCTACGGCCCCTGATGCTGTAGCTACCTATGCTGGTCCCACCATGGGGTGTATCAAGTCCCATGGTGGCGGCCCAACACAATCCTAGAATGCACAGGTATACTACTGGTGTCCAGTGCCTTATTTTTCTGCGCCGGAGTGTGTGCACGTCCGCACTCCGTTAGAACCTACACTGCTACACCACCGCCGTCGCTTTGACCTCTTACAGTCAGCCCAGTAATCGTGCCCCACCCTGCCTAGTTCAGGGTATCCTGATACACCTTGTAGGGTTACTGCTGAAAAGGGTCCCCCGTTACTAGGTTTTCTATTTCTAGCCAACATGCTAAGTTGGTTAAGTGTTCTGTTAAACCTAACCCCCAATCAGTCTGTATAGTTTGGCGTGTCCTAAGTTTGATTAAGTGTTAACCCAATTTACTTAATCCTATCCATCCTGACTTAGTCTTATTTGATCAGAGTATCGACCGCTCACATTAGACAGGTATTGTTGCGGTTACTGGATGTGCCGGTTGGGTCCGGGCAGGTTTATACCGCAATTCAGTCTAACCTCGGGTCAGGTGTCCTTCTAAACTTAAGACCATCCCGTCCGTTGGGTCAGTTAGGGATAGCCAGGGAGGGCAGGATACTTGTATTTTCCAGACCCAAGCCTAGACACTATCCTCTCTGTCACCCTAGAACATTCTGGTGTGTGTATTTAGAAGGACTGTCTTATATCTTTATATTTTCTAAGTTTACATATTTTGTCTCTTTTCTTTTATATGTAAATATTTGCGGCCCATTATTTAATAATGGTGTAAAGGCTTACACCAATCATGGGCCCAACCCATTCTTGAATTTGGGCCCATTTACTTTTATATTTTGATTTATTAATTAATTGGTCCAACGCTATTTCCCCGTTTAATACGTTCGTTTTATTATAATATATACTGGGCTTAGCCTTTTAAGCCCAACTTAGCCACGTGAAAAGGGGAGGCTTAAAACGTGATTATACACACAAAAAGGGGAATGTGAACGCATGAACTTGCAACGAACGATTCAATTAACATGAAGTAGGTACATGTGAACTTGCAATTGTAACATCATATCATCAAGGCATTAACATAAATCATTTTATGCATATAATCATGACATAACTTAAATCATTTATATAAACCATGATTTTTAATCTATTCTCATAATCATGGCATAAATATTCCTAAACATGGAATAATAGTTTTCGTTCTATTTATATAATTGTGTCATAAATATACATAAACATGAAAGCATGGATTTTGATGTATATTCATAAAATCATGGCATAAATATTCCTAAACATGGAATCATAGTTTTCGTTCTATTTATATAATTGTGTCATAAATATACATAAACATGAAAGCATGGATTTTGATGTATATTCATAAAATCATGGCATAAATATTCCTAAACATGGAATCATAGTTTTCGTTCTATTTATATAATTGTGTCATAAATATACATAAACATGAAAGCATGGATTTTGATGTATATTCATAAAATCATGGCATAAATATTCCTAAACATGGAATCATAGTTTTCGTTCTATTTATATAATTGTGTCATAAATATACATAAACATGAAAGCATGGATTTTGATGTATATTCATAAAATCATGGCATAAATATTCCTAAACATGGAATCATAGTTTTCGTTCTATTTATATAATTGTGTCATAAATATACATAAACATGAAAGCATGGATTTTGATGTATATTCATAAAATCATGGCATAATTATCTCTAAACATGAAATCATGGTTTTTACTTTATTCGTGCAAACTTGCAATTGAAATATAAATCTAACTTTAGCTATGTGTCACATATATTACAATATTGGCCTAACATGTTTTAAATTAGGCATAATACCAAACATAGCCTAGTCATATTCATAGGGTCAACATAAGTTAACAAAGATGCTTGCTTTTCAGGTGGAATGTAATTCTAATGTAACTTATGTGTCACATATATGGTTATGATCATAAAGGTGCTTACTTTTGTTTTTACACAAAAGTATGATTTGCCAAATTTCAACATAGATTCATATAAACCATAATACCCCAAATTTGATCCAATTTCATAAAAAGTGATTCTATACAAAAATATACATCATGTTGGCATAATAGCAAAACCACAAACTTGCATGAATCTCATTTTAACTACCATAAACATGTAATTTCAACATGAATTACATACTTGCGAATATCCAATCGTCATACCACTATATTTCAATTGATAACAACATATAAATAATATCCAATCGTCATACCACAAATCAAGTACAAATCTCATTTTCATTTTACACGAATCAAACACAGTTATTTATTCATATCTGAATAATACTCTACTTACAATCGTGTGACGAATTCTTCAATTCAGAAATCTGAATTCTGGAATTGGAGATGCGATTCCTTTGTCGTAGGTGTCGATTTGATTTGTTAAGTTGCTTTAGTGCTTTAGAAAGTGTCTCCTAATCGTCTCTCAAAAGTGGTGGCTACTCCTAGTCGTTCCTTAGCAGCATGACGACCTCATCTTATTTTTTTGAATGAATAAATTAGGTAGAGTCTAGGGTCATTTTTATAGAGTTTATGAACTAATTAGGACCGTCGATGTAGCTTGGATAAATCGTAGCCATTCATTCGAAAGAAAGACCAATCAGGAGCTGCCACCTAGCCCTTGTGACAAGGCAAGGCTCAGAAATTCGACCAAGCACAGACCAGGCCAGCCAGGAGGGACTGGATTCGATTTTCAAAAATTAAACTTTAAATTGAGCTGTTTTAGTCTGTTTGAATTTTATCTATTGTATACATATATTTTGCATATATATATATATATATATATATATATTCTCATATATATACATATATTTTCTTTATTTCCTTATATGTACGTTCTTATCCTTTCAAAATTTGAATTTGTATACGTACATTTATTTGCATGCTCAGTTGGCCCTCTCTAAAACAGAGATAAAAATTATGTCGCCGCCGGGGTTCGAACCCCCGACCTCCATGCTACAAATCCAATGCCTTAACAAACTGAGCTACAGAGACTTTTGTTAATAAGTCTTAGAACAATAATAATTATTGTCCTCTCCTTACTTCTCTTTTTCATGTTTTGCTGTAATATTTAAATTAAAGATATCTTCTTCATACGTTATCCGTTTTGCGCAAACTCGGACTCTATCTCAAGCAGAATTCCGAGACGAACGCAATGGTGATGTCCGTTTCCCTTAATTTTTCTGTTACAATTTAATTATACTTTAATTTGTTAATTTACTGTTAACGGAAAAATCCGGGGTGTTACACGTAACGCCTGCTCCGCATCATTGGATCCATCACTGACTGGAAGATAACGTCCTCCTCGTCAGTCGTCGGCTGCTCCTGTCTTGTCTCAGCTAGACGTTTTTGTCGCTGCTCCATAAACTTCTCCTGCATCACCATAAATATGTAATAATTTTTTTATTATAATTAACATTTACTACAAAGACGTATACATAAAATAAAATATTACATAGCTCTTTCTGGATTTGTCATCATGCCTTGTATATGTGATGTTACCATCTGCATCAGTATGCTCGATGGTGTGCGTGCGAGTGAATACATCCGTGTATGAGACCAGTTCCAACCCCTCAGCCTCCTGAATTTGATTATTATACATACAATTATTAAACATTCAAACGTATATAACATATTAACTTTTTATAAGTCGCATTTATAAAATATACCAACTCCTGCCGATACTGCTGAAACGACTTAGATCCTCCTTGATGCGTGACTGCATTTCTATTCCTATTTGCAGAATTTCTTGCTACCTCTTCCTGTACATTTTTGATCAAAAATTGATACATTACTTATCAAATAAATATTTTTCTAAATTTATAAAAAAAAATACACTTACCTTCGCCGCATCACTTTCCCAATGCCTAAGAAATTCGTCCCACACACTTTACCCTATCCAGCTAGATTTCTTCCTCGTTTTCTTCAATGTTGAAATGTAATCCTTATAATTCTTTCACATCTTCATCATCCAGTAGGTCCGCACCAGCGATACGTCATGTGCCTCTATATCAGTCTCAGCCTGTATTTCACGTTAAATAAACAATATCAGTAAAATATGTCCATTTTTTCAGCAAATAAAAAAAAATTTATTTGGAAAAATAAAATAAAAATGTACTTACAAGGACATCCTGGCAAATAACCTCCTGTATTTGAGGTGGGATCAAATTCCACTTTGGCCAACACGCCAACAACTGCGCCCTATATGCCGTTGTCGATGCGTTTAATTGATACATAAGTGTATTTATGGTTAAAAAATGTAAATGCTAAGTAAATTGTTTTTTTTACCTTGTGCTAGTAGGGACCAAGGTGACAACAGGACCCTTCGAGGATTGCGATGGAGCAGAACCATCGCCTGACGAATTTCCTCTGGATGACATACTTGTCATATAACAAATTATTTTAAAATATTAGACAAAATTGCATAGTCCATTTACTTGCTTTCTATACATGGTTAGTTGGAATAAACTTAAATTCATTATAGGTATCAAATTCTATTTAAAACTTTTAGGGTATTCACATATGTCATTTAACATTTTTCAATTCAAATTATAGTAAGTATTCAATTCAAATCAACTATAAAAATTGAAACTGTTTAACATTTTAATATCCAAAAATTAAACTAAATTAGTTGCATACAAATAATTTTTATGTTATATTTCGCTATATACAAATCAAAAATTAACTTATTTGGAATTGAAAATGCATGACATTTTTATGTTATACAACACAATAAAATGCATGACATTTTTATGTTTTATTGTTATCCACATTCAAACACACACACACATACACGCACACAAATATATATATATATATATATATATATATAATATATATATGTATATATGAAAGCAATTCTCTTAATTTCATAACACTAGTACGAGACCAGAAGCCTCCTACATCAACTATCGATGAGCAAACAACCAAATGTTGGACACAAAAATTTCAATGTCAACAAATCACATGACATACACATATAACATGATGCTATAACATACAAATACATCATTGAAATCAATTGCGCTCAACAAATAACCCTAAATTTGTAATTTGAACAAATATAGCTTTAGGTAAAAATTGAATTTTTAAGAAAAAAGGAGGTTTTACCTGAAATTGATCTCGGTGGAAGTTTGAATTGAAGCTGGGAAGGATTAGAGGTGAAGAAATGGGTGTTTGGAGGTAAGAAATCACAGATTTGGGGTTCTAGGGTTTTGGAACCCAAGCTAGAAATTAGGGAATGCGAAGTGGAAATGAGGAAGAAAGCTCTCGGGTAGCAGGTTAATCGTTTATAATTGACGATTTTCGACGGGCCGTTGGAAATATATTGTCGAAAGCCGTCGCCCTCATCTGTCGAAAATAGCAATGTTTCTTGTAGTGAAGTGGTTGAAGTTTACTCACACCAGTCTCATGACTGACCCAGAGTTTATTTTGTTTTGTTTACCCTAAACTCTTGGGTGTCCAAATTTGTACGGGCAGTCAAGTAGCTGGGATTTTACAGATATACTTAGAGGAGTTTGGAGCAGGAGGCTTCAACATTAGGTAACTACTATTTATTTCCGCTATGTTGTACTCTAATAATAGTATGTATGTACAGTTACAGATATTGTATTTCAAAAGTTATGTTATATAATATATTTTATTCGTTCTGTTATGAGATTCGTGTTTACTCTGATGTTGTTGTATTTATGTTCTTTTTCTTCTTCTTCTATTCAAGCTTTCTTTCTATTTCTCACCCTCTAACTTCTTTGTATTAATGTCCAGTATTTTTGATACATGGATAGTTGACATGGTATTTATTCCGGTTCATTACAGATGGATATACACTAGTACATCACTTTGACAAATTTGTGTCATTTGGACTCATGATGTATTTGCGCTTGCCTCGTAACGATCTTCATCGTACTTGGCTTTTGGGCTTGTTAGCCATCTGTCGTTAACTTTTGAGTTTGGTTAGTCATATTCGTTCAAATATGGCTTGACCAAACATGAAGATGATTTATAAAATATCTGTGTGTGCATTGGCATTTTGGTTAAGAAATAACGGTTGTAAGAAAAAGTGAACAAAGACACAATTTAAATTTTGAACTTGAAACACATATATAAACTGTTCATATAGTCTGATTAATTTACGTACGATAAGCATCTGAATTAAACATCAAGAAAGGTAATTTTGCTAAATATAAATGGGCCTATTTGTCAGTAGAGCAAAAAAGCCTAAATATAGAAAACCGGCGGCTTGCCCTCAGCGAGAGTCGTTATGGAAAACAAGTAGATGTCTGTGGAAAGCTCCAGAAGAGATAGAGAGAAGAATGTCCAGAAAGATGAAGAAAGAAATGGAAACATCGTTGTCTCCCATCCCGATCAATTTGATAAATACCCCATTTTTTCCCCTTCTCTTTCATCTAATCACCCCAAGCAATAAAGACGAGAAGAGAATAAACACTGATCATCGAAAAAGCAGCGATTACTGGTACAAATACCGCATCGAACGACCAAAGAAGAAGAAGAAGAGCGTGCGCGTATAGACGATCATTCTGATACAAATTTGTAAGTATTATTTTATTATTTTCTTCTTTTAAGTTGTCTCTAGTTAGTTTCGAAGTAGCGATGTTAATGTCCTAGGGTCAATCAATTTGATAGGGTTAGTTTACAGGTAGAGCGACAAGGAAGGAAGAACAAAATGTATCCTTTCGATTACCCACACAACTGCTATAATCCAAGAAATTGCAACGCTATGCCTATTAGCAAAGAGGATGATCAACATTCTTCACCACATTTCAATTATCCGCCATATCCAAGTACTTATCATCCTCCTTCATATTACCATTATGGACCATCTCATCTGCCTTACGTTCAACCACCTCCTGCCCCTCTTCCGCCTTGTTATTATCCCCATTATTCTCCTCCTTACCCGACCTACTTCATTCCTCCTCCACCTCCATGCAATTACCCCATGGATCATCACCATCCCTGCTACGATGATTATTACAAGCATCAGAACAGCAGAACTCACTGTTGTGGCTGTTCAAATCACGTGTGCCAGCCTAGGAATGATGCTACTCCTTCACTGAGGATTCAGGAGGAACCCTCAAATCAGCCTGAGAGGAAGGAATCCGATGATGCGATCCGTCCTTCAAATTATGCCCCTCCCATTATTTGGCGGCTTCCTTCCTCCAATTCAGTTAAAGCTAATAGAGACGGTAATGATAAATATGTTGGGAAGGCATCGGACAAGGGTGAAGTTGGGAAGAAAGATCCACAGTCACCATCATATCCTGTTATTTGGCTGCCTGGCAATAGTGGATTTGAGGAGATGGCAACAGATAAAAATCCTGCCGCTTCAAAACCTGCACAAGAACAGCCTTCAAATTTTAAGATTGTTCCTCTGAAATTTTTGGAGAATGGAAGCCCTGCGAGACCAGAAAGTGAAGTGCAGCGTGTTGCTCCTGCTGTGGACAAAACGTCCAGTTTACGCACCATACCCGTCAAGAAAGTTGATGATGGAGAAGGAAATGTAAACAAAGAAGTGGAAGTAGAAGAAACTAATCAGTCATCTAATTTTAAGGATACTCCTTTGAAATGTGCAGAAAAAGGCAAGGACAGAATATTAGAAAAGGATATTCAACAAGAAGCTCAAGATCCTGTCGAGAAGAAAGGAATCAAAGTGAGAACTATACCTGTTAAGCATGAGGAAAGCTCTGATAAAAGATGTCAAATGGCTTCTGATAAGGATAAGAAAGAGAACACGATAGAAGGAAAAGAGGAGAGTAAAACTAATAGCATCTCAGAGAAGAAGAAACCGTCCACCACTAAATCATCGAAGCTGCCTCCAGTTTGTTTAAGGGTTGACCCGAGACCGAAGAAAACATTGGCAAATGGTAGTAGCACGTCAAAACCTACTGCTGCTGTTGCTGCTGCTGCAAGCACCGTGGGCGCCAAAAATAGTAAGGAGAGCAGTAGTGGTAACGAAGAACCGATTCTTGAGAAGATGATACCTATTAATATTGTAAATGCGTGCAATCAGAATGAACCTGCTATATCTGTTAACACCATAAAAGACAACAAATTGGGTGAGGATAGAAAGGAGCAAGCGTCTACTGAGCCTGTGACAGTTGCTTCTTCTGAAAATAATGCTTCCATGGATGATTCTTCAAAGGTCAGTAAGGTGATTTCTGAAGAAAGCAGTGTAAAAAACAATGAAAAGACCATAAAGGAAAATCTTGCTGAAACAATTGAACAGAATATGAATGTGGATGAGGAGAAGGCCGTGGAACCATCTGAGAAGACAAATGAGAAGTCAAGCAGTAAAAGAATGTTGTCTGACACTGATGCAGCAATTGTTATTCAGTCTGCATATCGAGGATTTCAGGTTAGAAGATGGCACCCATTGGAGAAGCTAAAAAAGATTGCAGAAGTGCGCAAAGAAACAGAAAATGTCAGAAGACAAGTAAAAGACCTTGAAGCATGTCCTCCATCCCAGTTGGATGCAAAACAGAAGGTTGTTCTTGGAGAAACCATAATGAATCTCTTGCTTCAGCTTGATACACTTCAGGTAGATATTTTATAGTTCATGTGATGTCTATTATCATATTTGGTTATCATTTTACAAATAGATTGGGCAATCGTCGTTTCTATTAAACTTGAACCTATCGCCCGGATGCCTGGTATCTTGTTTTGCCTTGAAGTGCCATTATTTAATTTTCATAAATTTGTTCATGTTGTTGACTATTATCATAGTATAGAAGGAAATCTAGGTAGTGGTAACTTTATGTTGTGACTATCATTTTAATAAGGAATAACAACCATTGGTGTTCATAGGAACGCTTGTTTTAGTGATTAAATAGCTTTAGCGCTGATCTTAATGTGCTTGTATTTTATAACAGGGTTTGCATCCAAGTGTTAAAGAGGTGAGGAAAAGTTTAGCATATGAATTAACTACTTTAGAAGACAAGGTGGATTCTATATACAGACGACTAGTTAAAGAAGCAGGGAGTTCAAAATGTGAGAGTAACAATGCCTGCTCTGCTCTAGATACTTTGAAATTAGAATCTTCTGAACGAGATTCTTTGGATGATACAGTTACCGCTTCAGCAGCTGAACTACGAACCAAGCATGATGATGGAGCCATTGCCATCACTGCTTCAACTGCTGTATGTGAAGTTCCCTGTGAACAAAATGCGCAGGCAGATGACAACGGCAGGAAGAACATGGAAACCACTCAAGATGAAAAGTTGCCAATTTTGAAGGATATAGTTGAGGAGGAAGAAACTGGTGAAGTGGTAAAGCACCCATGTTCCGAGAGCGATGCAAATCCATCTAATGTTTCTGTACATCAAGCAGAGGATGAACGTGCCACTCTTAGACATGATGATATCTGCGACATAAAAGCAGAAGAAAAAGACAATACTGAGGAGAATAAGGAAACTGGTTTAATTGTTGTCGGACCTGCAGATAATGAAGAACAGCACATTGATTCTCATGAGCTTCCAAATGTCAATATTGCTTTGGATGATGCATGTAGGTTGGATGGAAATGAGCCAGGAAAAGTTTCCAAATGTGAGGCTAGCATCGTCTGCTCTTCTCCAGGCAGTAGTTTAAAACCAGATTCAATGGATGATAATACCACCATTTCAGGTGATGATGGGGTAGTTGCTGCATCTTCAAATCAACAAGATGTGCCTGAAAACCATGAAACCATAGAAGAGGAAAAGCCAACATTCTTCAAGGAAGAAGAAATTAGCAAAGAGGTGAAGCATCCATGTTCTGAAAGAGAGATGGATTCCACTGTTTCATCTGATTCAGTTGAAGACATGAATTCATCCGATGTACTTGAGCATCGGGTGGAAGATAAACAGGTTGCTTTGAAAGAAGACAAGATCAGCCTTCTTGAAGAAGAAGGCCACTCTGAAGAAAACAAAGAAACCGACTCAATTGTTGAGATGACTGAAGGTTTCGTAGAACCAAGTATCGCTTCAAACGAGCCTCCTAGCAATAATGATGCTAGTAGCAGGGTGGTGGAATCTCTGGATGGAGAAGAAGAAAGGTCAATTGCCGATGAAGCCAAAGGGGATTCCATTGTAGTTGGCAACGAGTCTGAAAATACCACAGAGTCTGCTGTGGTGGATGAGGATAAACAAGTGGTTTCTGAAGGATTTGATGCACCAAGAAATATGGAAGATGTGTGCATTGAAAATGTTGAAATGGACTCTAAAAACGATGACTTCATTTCTGAAGAAACCAAAGAAACCGACTCAACTGTTGAGAAGCCTGAAGATTCCATACAACCAAATATTGCTTCAAATGAACTTCCTAGCAATAATGATGCTAGTAACAGAGCGGTGGAATCTCTGGATGGGGAAGAAAAAAGGTCAGTTGCCGTTGATGTCAATGGGGATTCTATTGTAATCGGTAATGAGTCTGAAAATACTTCAGAGTCTGCTGTGGTTGATGAGGATAAACAAGTGGTTTCTGAAGGATTTGATGCACCAAGAAATATGGAAGATGTGTGCATTGAAAATGTTGAAATAGACTCTAAAAATGATGACTTCATTTCAGAGGAGGGCTCAAATGTGACTATTGGTAAAGAAGTAGATGAAGTGAGAAAAGGGGAGGTGCAAGTGTTGGAAGAGAATGAAAAGCTGAGGGAGATGATTGAAAAGCTTGTTCAATCTGGAAACAAGCAGTTGGAAGTCATTGATAATTTGAATGGAAGGGTGAGGGATTTGGAGAAGAAACTGCAACAAACAAAGAAGAGGAGGATGAAGGTGAGAAGGAATAGAGCAGTTAAGAATCGTTCCAGTGAAGTCGGGAATAATTAGTTTTGCGAGGTAAAAACAAAAAGGATGGTTCGGTTCTTGTATGCCAACGGCCGAGCTGTTTTATAAAACCTATAATTTGTAACTTTGTGGTGTATCTGTCATATACAGAATAAAGGTTCTCGTTTTTGTTCTGAATCTCTTGTTAAGTTTGTTATTCGATTTTGTGTAGGGATTAGAGTTGCTTTTCCTGAGGACTAACAAATGAGTTCTCTTACAAAGTGGAAATATCCCCCCTTACCGTGTTGTCCTTTATCATTTATGGGTTGGCTATGTATATATTTTTAGTTAAGAGTCATGTCTATTCTCACCAGCTAATTGTTTCCCCATCCCGGAATTTAAAAAATAAAATTTACATCTCATCTTTTACTTTTCTCATCTCATTTATTTTATTTTTGATCCTAACTTTTTTAAGAGTTATGTTTTATATTCTACCAATTCTTTTGTTTCTCTTTTATTTTATGGCTTCTTCATTTCCTTAAAAATTTTCAAAACTTCAACTTTCAAAATCGAATAACAATGGAAATGGATAAACATGAGAAAATATGAGGAAAAAAAAGATCAAAATAGTGTCGTAATTATCTAATTATAATTATTGATTTTTTAATCTATTTTTGTAAATAAAAATCAACATCTTAGGATGGTGTTAATTTATTGTCATCGACATATATTCCCCATTTATGAAACTTGTATTTCACAATTTTAATAGAAAAAGATGGTAGATATAGAGAACTGAAAAACTTATCTAACTAATGGGTAAGAGATAAAAAAGAAATTTAAAATTTTATATCATAACCGAGGGGTGTAAAGTAAAAGCAGGGGTGCTAATAGCCGAAGCCTAAAAAGTTTGGGTACAACATTACACAAAACCCCGTTCATGTACAAGTCGAGCATGACAAAACTAAAAACGCGATCCTATACAATAATGTGCTACGATTACCTAACGATAATAAATTAAACAAGTTAACTTATTTCGTAAAATTTTGAAAACACTGAAGTTTGACGTAGGGCTGCACAAAGTATGGGTTGGGTCGGGTTATACTAAATCCTTCATCCGACCCGCATAAGTATGAGTTCAAGGCAGTTCAACCCGTATCCGACCCTATATGAGGTTGGATATGGGTCGGGTTGACGTATGAGTTGGGTCGGGTTTAGTAGAGTTGGGTTGGGTTGTTTGAACATAATAAAAAATGAGAATATAAGGGAATTTTTTTAAAATAATGTTAAAATATTTAGCATAATATATCATATTTTAGCTAGCATAATGCATTTAAAATAACCGATTCATTATAAGACATATTTTATTAAAATTTCATTGTAAAACACATCATATAAAATAATTTACTTCTTAGTAGAACAAGTGTTTCATTTTAAAATACATTAAAATGCTCTTTAAAATACCTTGGCCAAATTTCTCTGGTTCGGATTGATATGAAATATGTTGCTTTGTATAGTGACCGTAGAATATATAAACATTATTTTAGGATTGTACTATTCTAATTTTAAGTCGGTTGATATTAAATTAGTTTTTTAATATAAGGTTAGGTTGGGTTGAAACAAGGTTGGGTAGAAAAATATCAAACCCGGCCGTATATAATATGGGTTATAAATTGTAACGCATATCCGACTCGAAGTAGGATGGGTTGGGTTGAGTTTATATGAGTTAGGTCGGGTTGGTGGGTTGGGTCGGATTGGATATAGGTTGTGTGCAACCCTAGTTTGACCTAATATACGTATAATGAAAGTTAATCATTTTCTAAACTAAAAATTATGGACAAAATCTTATGAATTGGATTAATAATATAACATTAATTTTTTTATAAATTTGAAATGCATATTTTATTACATTTGGATTCAAATTCAGCGACTCAAAAATGTGGGTTGTTACACGATCGATGGCTTCCTATGTGGAGGATAAGGTTAGCCTTGATCAAATATCCCCAGGTATTATATTTCGATTTTATGGTTATGGCTGATTCTTGCGCCTATATATTAAGGCCTTGCCCTCACTTCTCACAACTTTCAAAGTAAAGTAGTAAAGCTTTTCCTCTATTTGCATAAATACACATTAAAGAAGGATAAGAATTAAATAGGAAGAGGAGAAGTAAATCCATTCTATACATTATAGATGTGATATTTTTGTAAATCCATATGCATATTCTCTTCGTAGTCTCATATTTCTTCTCAGATTTGAATTCTTATGTGTATATGTGTGTGGGGGTGTATGTTTTATACATACTTATTAGATTTAAAAGGAATGGAAGTTGAAACAAATGTTTTGCTTCAAATATGAAGATTTAGAATTCTCTTATAAGGTGCATGTGAAATTATATATGTATTTTATAATATTTAATCTATCCCCTTGTATGCTCGATTTTTATGCCTAAATCAAAATTTATATGAGTGGTAGGCTTATCTTAGCATAAAAAACCATTGCATACATTTTCTTACGTTAAATGTAGTACATAATAGTGTTCTAACTTTGGAAATCAATCCCCAAAATTAATAGGGATCGTCCAATGTTATTACAAAAATACTAATCCGATTGAAACTTTTTTAGTCAGAAATTGAGGGTAGCAAATCTCACCTTAGAGGTGTACTTGTCTCCCTGATGTCCACCATGCATTTTCTTTCATTTTCCTTCTGCGCATTTCGTGACCACGTTTTAAAGTCACAATAGCAAATCTCTATTATTAAGTTTCTTAGTGTTTTCGCGTTAAGTTGGAAGTTCGATTCCGTTTTTCCTTTTCTTGTTCAGAAAAGATATCTTTCTGATTATTTATTTAAAATTTTCCTTTATTCTGCATTGACGATTTTGGGTTGTGAAAAAGGTGAGTTGAAGATATCATCTGGAGTCCAAAAGCCAAGATCTTGTTTGGATTACTATTTTTGTTTTTTGTCCATCTAAAATCGTGAACAATGCATGTATATCGAACAAATATCATTTTAAAAAGTAAAATTAACACATAAACAAGAAATAATTTTTATTTATTTTCATTGTTTTGAAGAACAACAGAAGAATAAAAGGTAATCTATCTTTCATTATCCCTCACTACTATGGTGCCTCCAAATATTGAAAACTAAAAATATAAAATATAATTTAAATACGCACCATCTAAATGCCGATCTTTTGGTACTTCTAAATTGAAGTTCAAATGATGGTACGTAAACCCATCAGTTTATTTTGTTTGATTGTTTGAATGAGCTTCTGTGACCGGTATACGAAGAAGGAATCTGTAAATAAAGTTATTTTATTAAATCCTAATTTTAAACGATATTAAAGCTTATTAATATTTATAGATAGATATTTTATATTTGTAAATAAAATATGTATGTTACATCCTACTTTTAAGTTATATTATATTTTAATATGTTTATATAGGCGTGTTTTGAATTGGCAAATAAAATTTATACGTTTGTTTTTATATTTTAGTAACATTAGATTTAATAATATGCATAAGGAGCATTTTCAATAGGTCAAGTTATATTAAAAAAAAAGGGCATATCGATGGCGTTACAACAATTAATAAAAACATAAGAGGTATTTTTGATAGTTCACGGTTACAACAAAAATTTTCGATATTAATGACATTACAACTATAAATAAATATAATACACGCTGGAATGACCTCTTTTAAGTTTGAAAACGAAATAAAAAATCAAAGAGAAAATAAAAATGTTGCAAGATAAAAAAGAATATATTGTAATACTAGGAAAGACATAGGCACTCCTAGTTCTTCGTTAGTAAACAATAGAAATAGGGATTCAAACTTAAAAAACAAAATATATTTCAAGTTAGAAATAAAATATAAAATAACATTATTTTAACATAAAAATATATATGTAAATCATTGAATGTCAAATGTGTTTAACAATTTTTTTAATGAGAAGATATACATATACAAACACAAAAGGAAGAAAAAAATGTCTTTTTTCGGTGGCTCACAAAAAGACAATGTATGAAGAACACACGCCCTATTGACCAAACAAAACCAAGTACCAAACAAAAATAGAAAAATAGAATATAGACGCTAAATCCCCACTGACAATATTAAAACAAGAAATAAACACAGAAAAACTATAGCAGAGCCAAAACTCTGAGGACGAAGCCCTACACTGCAAAATTATAGAAAGAGTGGTCTGAGGAATGTAATGAGAATGTAAATCACATTTTAAAACCAGTCGTACTGGACGAATAATACTTCCAACTGGGAACCATATTAAAGGTCGTGCTCTAAATCAGAACAAGTGGAATTAGGCCGAACAAACAACTAGCTTCGGGCCCAACTACCAAATGTGTTTAACATATAAGGCTTGTAAAAAAATAATTTACGCACAAAGCGCATGCCTATCACTCGTTTCTATAATTAATTATGAATGTATATTTTGGGAGCACATGTTACAGTTAGAAAAATTACTCATATATCAGTCAGACGGGCCATACACCTTTTACAATATTCTTACTCATTAATATAACAATCCTTTGAAACCAAATCCTGCATAAACTTACACTACACCAAAACAGTGGATTCCCAACAAGTATATGTGTTATAAATAATTTCTGTAACATTTTTAAGTGTCACCAACGGCGTGTGAGGAATTTCCTGTAACACTTATAAGTGTTACAAACAGAGTAACTGCTAACACTTATAAGTGTTACAAACATATTCATTGCTAACACTTATAAATGTTGGAACTATAAGATATGGTAGCACTTATAAGAGTTACAAACATATTCATTGCTAACACTTATAAATGTTGGAACCATAAGATATGATAAAACTTATAAGAGTTGCAAACATATTCATTGCTAACGCTTATATTTGCATATAAGATTACATAAGCTCTATTTAATATGCATTCAACTATGATATTATCTTGACATAACGTGTAACGAAATCAATAAGAAAAAAATTCATATTCGTGACAACAACAAAATACAAACTAACAAAAAGTTATAATACATAAAGGTACTAAATTCAACACATATACAATATCCAATTCCATAGTAAACACAATACATAATTAACAAAATGCAAGATGTTTTTCATATTTGAAGTCTACAAATACCAAATGCGAAACTCCAGCCATATAACGAACCTTACATCCAAAAATTTGCATAGCTTGTATCATCAAAATTTATCTTTTTCTCTGTTTCACTGCTTCCTGCATGCATTTAATTAAATAGTATCATTTAAGTTTCAAATAGTGGTAAATGTTATAAGTTCAAAATCATACCTTCTTAATTTTGACACATCTTTTATCTATTGAACTCGATGAAATCTTGCAATTTAAGCTCCTTTTTAAGCCTTCTGTTTTTTTCAAGAACCTCCAACGCAAATTCCGCACCACGATCACATAATGGTTCGTCGATCCAATGGATGAATCCACAGTCTCTAAGAGTTCCAGTGTTTGCACAAATAAAATATCGACGTCCAACATTTTTTATTCAAATAGCATGTTTTGAATATTAGTTCAATGTTGCAACGACATAGCAATCTTCGAGATTGTACTTCTCCAACATATAATGTTGGCAAAGGTGACAATCTTATTGGTGATGTCGATCTGGTAGGCGGTGTCATATCATTCTGTACACTTAATGATGTCAGATCTCTTTCTAAGCTCGACTCTATGATGCTAAATGGAGTTGGTGCATGAGATTCGGATGAACAAACAGTTTGAGGAGGATCACTCGAATCGTCTGAATAGACAGATGGATTACATAGGAAGTAATCACAATAATCGGTCGAAGGCCTTGAGTGGGAGGACATCTGCAGAAAATAAATAAACAACAACAATATCAAGATGGAAAAGGATTGTAAGCGTATATATCAATTATCAAGAGGTTTCCACACTAACTTCTATCTCAAGTCTCATTAGTAGCTATTAATAATAAGTGAAGTTCTAATATACTCATGCGCACATTTAAAATAGGCCAAAATAAAAATATATTTCAGGTCATTCCATAGTTGTTTTGCCAAAATAAAATTATTTTAACTTGGTTTGAAATTGAAATTTGTAAATCAACATTCTTTGTTGCATTTAGCATTACTATCAATGCTGCATTTATACTTTGTTGCATTTAGCATTACTATCAATGCATTCTTTGTTGCATTTATACTTTGCTGCATTTTGCATTACTATCAAATGTTAAAAGTACTTTATCAATTTTTAGCATTCGCTCCTCTACATCTGATTTTTACACCCATTTAGGTTTATATCCATCCCTCCTCTACGTTAAGTATCCAAAATAATGATATCAATGTATTACAAAATAATGATATCAATTTATCCTTATAAACGTGAACCAGGTAATAATAGGTGATTTTATAACCAAAATAGTAGCCAATGACACTTCAAATACGATTTTACATAATGATATCAATGTATTACAAAAGGGAAAGCAAGGAATAATAGAGACTCTTACATTATGGCTTGTTGTTTCCACAAAAAAATGCTTTTGACCGTCTTACTTCCAATGATGATATTTCAACTGAGCTGCAGAATACAATTGCAGTTAAGAAACAAGTACCATTTAAGCTAGATGCAACATGATATCATAAATTGCAGCAAAGAAACAAGTACTATTTAAGCCAGATGCAACATTGCAGAAAATGTGAAGCGAAATGGTTAGACTTGGTGTAGTGTACATATTGTGAACCTATGAAAAGAAGAGAAGATCTAATATGTTGGACAAAATAAATAAATAAAAGTTAGCAAACCAATTACGCAGATTACTCGTTATCATTGAGTAAAAACTAAGGCCAGACCGATGTCTTTTTAATATAGCATAACTTATGGTTACATTAATAGGGTCTAAAGGGAAAACCATGGGTTTACATACAACACAAAGAGGGAAGGGCCAAAAACTTAACAGCACATATGTTTAGATTTTCGGCCTAGCAATGATGATGGCAAGGCTGTGTAAACAGGGTTTCCGGGACTTGCTCTCAGCAACCATATCAATAAACTCTTGGATAAAATTCAATACAGCAAATTACCCCGTGCATAAACACTTGAATATAAATATATATTCAAACCATTCACAAGTACAAGCATGGACTTCTGTAGGTACTTAAATGATGTCTTTCCTAACTACCAACAAAGGGAACCAATTGGCATAAGATTCCAACCATTGTTATTTTCAATGGTCAATAAACTTGAATAATATATACATTTTCTTTTCCAACAGAAATGTAAAATGAGGAGAGGAAGAACTGAATACAAGTACCATCTACGTATCACTAAGATGACCCTTAATATTACAAAAATTGCCATTACTTTATGCTAAAATATTTGTTGAATACATATGTCTAAGAATGGCACTTATTATTTTACAAATTATAAAAGATGTTTTTATAGTTTGGGACCTCTCTGCCTGGTGCATGTTCGTTAGTAGCATTCTGGGTTCATGTAAGCAGCTCAAAGCTAATACACCATAACGGAATAATAGCAAGAACAAGCGCACGCCGTGAGACTTGTAATATTAATATACACATACGATGCACAAGTTGGGTCATACAAGAGAAGTCTACCTGATAAAAGACGCAAGGTTTTGACCAGGGAAAAAACAAGTGTCTGATATTCCTTTGTCATGTAATAATTTTTATATTTATTTTTTCATTGCCAAAAAGACTTGCCAAAACAGTTTTTGATTCTCTACCTAAGGTGTTTCAAACAAGCAAGGAGCTGCCTCAGCTAATGGTTCAGCTAGCACCAAAACAACAAGGATTAACACCGCATGTGCATTATCAGCAAAACTACTGCAATAACAAAACTGCAACAGTGTTACTAGTGTCACCAATTCACAATTGTGCAATGTCAATACAAAAGTCCAACAAGGTGAACATAACACTATGGCAACAAACGTGAGCGCACGAACATGTGTATCTACACAAAATCAAACAAACGCTTAAATATAGAATAGTGTAACATGGCTACAAGGTGGAACAAGACAAAGACACATGCATAAGTGCAGCTCAAATGCATAGAGGTTTACAATGTCAGGTGAAGAAATATGCACAAGCAGAACTGAATAGTAAACTGCTACGATGTAGAAAGCAAAATGTATCGCTTGGAATGATATGCAAAATAAATATGTGAATATATACCTATATGTCAAACTAAACAATATGCTGCAAGTATATGACACTAAAGAGAACATGTGGCACTCAAAAGATTGCTTAAAAACTATATGTAAAAAATATAGTGAACATCCATACCAATTTAATTCAAAGTCTGATGCAAACAAGTCAGCAACTCAACAATGCAAGTACAGATCAGGTGCATGTAACAAACAAAAACATCAAAAATAAAATATTTGAGCCAAACAACATAACATTAGATACAACTACCACTTCAAAAGTTAACAAACAATACTTTGAAATGGCTAGATTTAGTTTCTCAGCTTTATACTTTGAAATGACTAGCTTACAACTCAAAATGTGCTTTGGAGAAAACATTAATCAGTGTGTTGAAGAAAGAAGAGCAAGTTATGGACAAGAAACAAAGACAACCATTTTGTTCCTTAATTTGTTTGTATAAAGGGGCTGGTGATATAAGCCAGACTATTAGAGCTTGGAGGTTGCTAAAGTCCGTCTTTGAAAAGTTGACAAACACTTGCTGCTACAATTTTCCTAAAGTTATTTGAACTCTTAGATGATGATGATGGTAAATGAAGTACTGTTTCAAAGAGTGGTACATGATACAACTAGAAATTTGATTGTTTAAATTTTTGACTGAAACCATAGTTTCAGCAGTTGGCACACAAACGAGAAGTGAAGCGCTGGGGAAGTGTTTGTCCCATGGGTTAGTAGAACTTTTGTGTTACTTGAGTTATTAGGAGAATGGCATAGAAAATTCTGCAAAATACCCAATCTGTTTTCATAACTATGAACTTTAATACAAATAAATACTTAAAAAATCCCATCAGCAACAGTATCCAAAATACCCAATCAAGAGCATCAACACAAAGTTCCTCAAAAGTTTCCCTTGTAAGTGTTTGTGTCTGTCAACAGTAGCCTAATGTAATACCTATCAAGAGGATCAAAATGGAGGAACCCTTGATTCTTTTTACCTAATGTTTGTCTGGTGTTAAGTTCACAACCCTATCTTTGCCTTTTCAGCAGCCTTAGTTAGCCTTTGAAGTGCTTTCTTAAAGATCAATGCCTTAAATTTTATTGAATTCTAAAGCAAGGCAGTCAACTATTTTTTGCATAACAAATACTTGGAAACCCATTATACAGAGCTACGGCGAGCAGTATATTTTTTGCATAATTTTTTTACAAAGTTCCAATTAAATAACAATGAATATGGCAGCTGCAAATATGCAATCACAAAAGGTATCTAAGCCTCAAAATTCATAGTAAATCTTTCTGAAATAAGCGTAACAAACAAATCGATCATATGTTATAATTTTGATCTACATAAGAAAAAATCTCGAAATGGAGAATGAACAATCGAAGATTGGAAACAATAAGAACGAATCGAAGAGGAAGAAACATACCTTTGTCGAAAGTATTAAAGAAAACCCAGCATTTTGGATGAATGAAGAAACGTAGAAAATCGCCTCTAGACAGAAAAACCTAATTTCAAAGAACGCGGCTTGGAAGGAATAAGTGTTGAGGAATAAGCGTTGAGGTACTGATTAGGGTTACGTGTGATAACTTACCCTTTTGCTCTTAGAAAAGAATAGTTGACCAGGCATATCAACACATAGAAGTGTTGACACATTTTTGGTGACACATTTTTACTATAGCAACACATATTAGTGTCACTAGTCTACAACACATATAAGTGTTGGCAGTTGAAAAAAATAAGAGTTGCCAAATGGCCATTATGGTGCAGTGTTATAAGTCCTAACAAACTCCGATTGACACATCTTAGAAAACATTTCTTAATATTTACCAGAGAATCTTGATGATTTAACCTTTTAAAAAATAGTGATATAAATCATAAACGAAAATTAACAGAGGCCTAATGCTTATTTCTTATAGCCTAAGATTGTATGTAAAAAAATTCATATCTTAAACATGATACTTGCTTTTTTTTGTTGTAGTGGAGCATGATTACAGAGACCTTTTCGCCATGTCGTATCTATTGCATCAAAAATTAACAATGAAATTGATGAAATTCGAATGAAACAAATATTAAAGTGAATTGAATACAGAGAAAAAAAATCTAAATATTAAGTTTTTATAGTGGTTCAATTAATTTTTTAGTCCGTGCCCACTTAATATTTTAATGATATTTTCTTTTTGAAATACAATAGTAACAATCACAATCCGACCACCGGCTGATAGGTCTCAGATTTTTCTATAGGTTCTTAGAGAAGAAAACTCTTCTTTCTTATTGCTTTAGTATCTCTCTTCGTAGTAAAAATCATCTATGTAGTTGTCAGATCACGAAAGGTTGGATAAGATATTAGATCCACGAAGATGGGAACTTATAACGAGCTAATATGGAGCACCAGAATGTACTAACCACATTGGTGGTCACCCTGATGGGAGATTCTCCATGCTTTCGTAAGCTCTAGTCTTCGAAGTTCTTAGGTGGCACCACTTTAGAAAATAGTACAGTACCAACCATAATAGTAGTATGTACTGGCCATGTTGGTTAAGCTCTAATTAGTTTTAAACTTCATGAGTTGCTTCATAAAATCATTTCAAGCTTCACCCTAGTTTTTGATTAGTTTTGTCTTCATCTGGACATTTCAGTTCACTTGGAAGTTGCTCGGTTCAAATATTAAATAATACTTCATGCCAATTATATCATGTTGGCACTTACCATATTTTGCTCAGTAGAAGTTAGTGAAATCTAGTGTACCACTTTATCGTCATTGAAAGTTTTGGACTATGTTGGTGTTAGCTAAATTATGGTTTGACTGGCCAAATCATGCATTTTCAAAACTGCCAAATATTTGATTTCTATTCAATCTTAACATCTTCTAAGCTTCTATATTTTTTCATTTGCCATATTGTGGTTCAGTTCATCTACCTGAATCTGTTATGAGACTATGAAAAATTTATCGAAAACATGTGCCTTTCAAAGTATGTCTCGTGAATATACGGTGCAATTTGCCTAAGAAAAAATATCGAGAATGGAAAATAGTTGGTTGTTGATCTCTCTAAATATTTGTATCATATGGCAAAATCATCCATCTCCTTATTCACTTTCAAATCCAAGTTTATTCTAGATTTATATTTTTAAGGATTGAACTCTTGTTCGAATGTTAGTCATTAACCATAAGCGTTCGTTGTTCCCTTGAAATTCAACATATCACATATCAGTATCAACATCGTCATGTGCGTAAATTTGTCTATCATAGACAAATTACATGCTAGGTAATCATGAGAGATTAATCGTAGAAGTGAACGTCTATCAAATGAAACATTAGTTATAAGTTGTCTAACATCATTTGACATTCCATTATAAGTAGGCTCAATTGGTTTGAAATAATGACATAATTCAGTAATCATTGTTAAATAGTTCAAAAATCAAAAGACACTTGAATCCTAAGGTTTATCTTGTGATCTCTTTAGATCACATAATTTTGCATCTATATTGAGTCCAATCCACTCGATCTTCATTAAGAGGATCCGATATCAAAGCGCATATTTCCACTCATTCTTTAGTAAAAGAACTTGTTATCCTGTGCAAATCCATCCATTCGCTTTTAGGTGAGGGGATTTGCACTTCATGTTCATCTTCCCGCCTCTTTGATGGAGCAAACCATATTTTATCATTTTACATATCATGCTTTTAAGGAATAACCAACTTCTATTAGTGTCCCTTAACAATACCGACATAAATTATTATACTCAAATGATTTCAAATCAAAATATTCATTAATCGTTTATTTATAGAAAAAAATTAAATGCATTAAGCAAAAATCAAAATATTTAATTTAAGCAAGGTTACGATTGGGCCTAGCACAAAGCATGCCTATAGGACCATTTGGTGTCTCATGCATTATAACCGACTTGGTAACAGTTCCTTATATCCTATTCACAGAAGGAAAAGTGTAGAATATTAAATAAACACTAATCAATCCCGTTAATCGTAAATGATCCAGATTATAGCCATATCCAAATACATTCGTCATAGATGGTAGTCGCTTTTGTGGCATCTTTGCATTTTATGCTACATTAATCTAATTTCTAACATATTGTTATGAATGATTACTTCAAAAGTGCTACAAACTGTTGGATCTAGATTAACCCTAGAGGGGGGGGTGAATAGGGTTTATCAAAAATTATCGCAGAGTTTAATAATTACAGGATATTAAATAATAATCAAATCACAGAACGTAGCAGAAATAAAAGTGCAGAAAGGAAATAACACACAAAGATACCCAGCTTCGGCAAAACCCTGCCTACTGCTGCATTCCTAAGGTTTCTACTAGGTGATAGAACAGATCCCGCATACAAGACCATGTACACTCGCGACTCTCGCTCCTATCCTAACCCTACGCTCAAAACCCTAGACTGGACTATATCCCCTCGACCAGATTTACCGAATTACAACCCTGTAATCTGTATCCCAGAATTTTACAGACTCTGAAACTGACAGTCAACACCCTGACTGATTCACTCTAGTTATACAGACACTAGAAAACTGTTCAGATGATTTTTACAAAGCAAATTGAAATACAATACAAAAAAAAACAAAAAGAAGCCCTTTTGAAATTGAATGAAGGAGTTTAAATGTAAGGGGTTATCCCCTTTTTAAAAAACAAAGCCCAAGCTCCTTATTATTTCTTGGTCGGCCCATTTGGTTATTCATTTTCTCTGATCCCTTGGTTCTCTGGAAAAATGGCGGCGGTTAGGGTTTCTTTGAATCCCCAAATCAAATCGCGATGCCTGATGAATTTGCTGCTCTCTAAAGCTCGAATCTTTGAGTAGCTTTGGTGCTTTGATTTAGAGACTTCTGTCGATCGAAACGCTTGAGGAAAAAGTGAGTTATTCTGATTTTGATTTCTTTGTTCTCGTATGAACTAGTTTTGGTTTCGATTGAATTGTTTGTGGTCTCGATACCTTTTCTGCCGATGATGAATTGGTGTCTAATATAGGGTAGAATCGAAAACCCTAAATCACTGATTTCATTGAATGACTCGGCTGATTTGCTGATTGATGCTTTCCCCTTTTGTTCCTTTGCCTGCGTGATTATTGAGATGAACCAAGACATGTTCTTGGCGAGAAATTTCCTGATACGTTGACTTTGTAAAGTTGCCTTGAATTGATTTTGTGTAAATTGATTTTTCCTTGAAATCTTGAATGGTTTCTTCTTTTGCTCGGCTCTTAAATGATGAGTCACAAAGATTGAATTTATATTTTCTGGAAATTCAGTTTCCTCTTTTGGTTGATTGCTGGAAATATTTTGAAACCGAAAAATAGTTTCTTCCTTGTTTAAACCTGGAGACAAAAACTTGTTGCCTTAATTTGAAATGCATTGCTCGACATTAAATTCTCTGATTGAATTTAGAAAAATATTAAGGAGAAAAATCTTTCCATGATTGTTGCTAGATTTCTTGAAATAAAATTGTTGCCATCTCGAATTTGATATTTCTAAAATGATCTTTCAACTGAGCTGTTCCTTGTACGCTCATATGTATTACCTTGATGCTTTACTGTTTTTCACATATCCATCATATTTGTGTTATCACCATTGACATGAAACTTGATGTTAGCCAAACAATTTGAATGCACAATTCTGTATGCATTCTTTCCATGAAAAATTGTTTTCTGAAATTTCTAAAATGAGATTTTGCACTTGCTTGTTTGCATTTGAACCATCATGTTAATTTGCCACTGTCTCGACCACTTTCTGAACTGTCTTGACACTTTTAAACTGAAATGCTTGAAATGGTTTGACTTGTCCGTTTGACACTTTGTTTATATTGCTGAGATTTGCTCGACACTTGATCACTTTGCTTTTCACCATTGATATTTACTTGAACTTGCAACATGTGTACATTTGTGTTGAACCATGTTCTAGTTTGATCCTTGCACCACCAGTTTTGACTTGATTGCGGCATGAGCATGAGCCATACTTCCATGCCATACTGTTGCACCATGAATTCTTTCTTGAACATGTTACCATTATATTCACATGTTGAAACTGATTTTTGCACACACCATTTGCTTGATGCACACTCATGTACAACTTCATGTATGCTGACCATTGTTTAGTTACTTGAACCCATGCAAACTTATCATTTTTGCTGTGTGCACCAGTTTTTCCACCGAGTGCATCATTGTGTTTCACACTCTCGATCATGCTCGACCATGCACCCATACACCATGCAATTTAACTCATGTTGCCTGCTGCCATTCATGTTATTTGTACACATTGCACCAAGTACCTGCCTTGTATTGTGTATGCTCCATTGTTGATCTGCCATGATTTCCAGCTTGTGTTTGTATGCTTTCATCCTCCACACTGTCTTTATATATTATCAACATGTTGGTTGTTAGCTGAACTACTTTTCTTCTTGTATTGACATGTTTGGTTTCACTGTTTTGCACCTGAAATATGAGTATACCATCTCTTGTGCTCGACCATTTTGAATTTTAAATGTTTGACATTTTTTTTAAGATATATCAGCAGACTAGTCACACTATGTTGAGGCTGATCAAAAATCAGCAAACTAGTGTGATTATGTCGAGGCTGATCAACTCAGATCGAGTCAGAAAAATGATGAGAAACACACCGAAATTCTAAGGCAAATAAAATTGTAAAAATAAAATTTATATTTGCATGAATTCTGTTTTATTTCTATTGCAGTGTACTGTGTGTGTGTGTTTCTGTGTATGACAGGTGTAGATGACTGGACTGACAGAGAGCTGTGAAGACAGAAGACTGAATATAAGAAGTCAGTGTGTAGTGTCTGTGAATGTGTCAAAGTGTATGTATGTAAATATGAGTGCTGAGACTGAATGTATGTACAAAAAAGAGTGACTGACTTAATCTGTAATGAGGAGCTGTATATATGAAATCTGATATGGCTTGAAGTGTAATACAGAGATGAACATATAGTGGAGTATAAAATTTGTACTATTAGATATTGAAATAAAATATTCTATTCAAATAAAATACTGTGAATATTTAAATTTCTGTACAGTTGTATTTTATTTAAATATAAATATTATATTCCAGTCTGTGATGTACAATAACAGTACAATATCAAACACATTAAAATAATATTTATTTGGTTGTTATCATCAAACAAAAATCATATAATTGTGTATACAACACCGTTATATACAACAATCTCCCCCTTTTGATGATGACAAACAAATAAAAGATTTTGTATACAATAGATGTGTTTGACAGTGAATATTGAACTCCCCCTATTTATTAGCTCCCCCTACAACAGACAACTCCCCCTATAACTGTGCATGAGTGAGATGTATGAATAATAATAAATTTTCAAAATTAAAAATATTTATAAAATATTCACTCATAAATCAAAATCTAATTCATTCTCCCCCTTTTGTTATCATCAAAAGGATACAGATTTTAAAATACAGATGAAAATTGACTAAAAATATAATTTCAGCTTAAGAGGAAGAACGGTCATCATAGATTTCAACCAGTCAAACAAAAATCATAATATTCTAAGAAAGGTGGCATATTTCACATTGTAGAAAATGACGGATATACAATGAATTTTACATAAAATGGAGGGAGTTTTTAAAAACAATTCATTTCCAATTATTTTCAAAGGATTTTTTTTTAATAAAAATAAAGCACAAAAACAGTGATGGATTTGAGCTATAATTAATAATGCTATAATTAATAATTCAATTTAAGTGACAAGATCGAATAATCTCAAATCCCAATATCTATCAATCAACAAATCATAATACGTCATAATATTTCAATACATTTCACAGATTAGAAAGATGGATTGATAAGCTAGTTTTTATACACTGAGGAGAATTTCAGATTAATTTCTATTTTTAGCACTTTATTTCCTTTTTATTTATTTTTTATTTAAGAGCACACTGACCACACATAACCAGAGCTTGGATTTTTAAATGAGGTCAGTCGCAGCTTAAATTATAAGATGTCTCATAACCATGCATAACCAGAGCTTGGATTTTTAAATGAGGTTAGAGATACTCTTATATATTAATTATATTTTTATCATTTTCAGCTTTATAAAGAAAAAACTCCTCGGTATATGAAACCAATATGGATGATAGAAATGTGGTAGGCATAGAAATGGACTGTGAAATAAATTTCTAAATTAATTATATTATGAAATAAGCTCGACTGTACAGGGATTATTGAAAATTTTCAATTCTCACTAATTCTGAATAATAATATAGTCCCATTTCTATCACAAATAATTTTCACTGTTTCAAAACAAGATGATTTTTCCTTTTTTAAAAAAAATAAACTCTCCACATTAATATAAAATCATCATGGATGGCAGACGGGTGATAGATAAAGGAGATGGTCGTGAAATAATTGCCAGTTCAAAGATATTATAATTAATATTCAACCATCATGAAAATCCAAATAAAATCTCCTCTTGTTGTGAAATACACTGCAGTCACAATTCATAACAATTTCAAAAACTGATAATAATTTTGATGAATTATAAACACAGCACAAATTTGATATTGATTTCAATTTCTGAATGAATAAAAAATAGATAATTTTAAAATTGAAAAACAATTACAAGAAGAAATTAAATAGATTTATAAAAAAAATTGAATATATACAGGGTGATAATTCAAAAAACAGATGAGTGAAAGAGGCTGATACCAAATGTTCTCGCTTATCGAGGAATTTAATTACACCCTGATGGACTATCATGGACATCTCAGGCCAAAGAAATTTAAACAAAAACCCAGCCAGACTAATTTAGCACATTTATTAGTATAACGAAAGAGAATGTATGGGTCTATACAAGGTGAGAATTTGAATCTCAGTACAGATGGATGAGACAAATATAAGGCGCTTCTGATACCACTTGGTGTCTCTATTTACCAGGAATTTTATCATGATACTGAACAAGAATGTTATAGACAAAGGAATAATTAAGTACTAAGCCCAAACAGACGAGATAATAGATTATGCACATGTATCAGAGCAGCAAGTAAGTGATTCTAGAACAAACATTTTAAAACAGTATCAGAGCAACACAAAAAAATCAATATCACAACAGACTTGTCAGACGATGTTTCTGAAGGTCACAAAAAAAAAAACAATATATTCCATGATCCATGATTATAAAATTTAGTTTATTTTAAATCATTTGAAGAGATGTGAATATATCATGATTTAACGAATCAATCACACAATATTATATTTCAGATTCAAGATATGTGTGCGATTCAATAAATCAATAATTTCAAATGATTTTAAACAAACATATATTAAAATCAAATAACCATGAAATAATAGAGAATTTTAAGACCAAATTTTCAAAGAAATTTTCACTAGTATTTCTGACAGGCACAAAGAATTTTTCAGAATATTTACATCAAGTTTGAGCAATAATCATGATCCAAAAAAAATAATGGTTTATTTCAAAATCACTTGAACAACTGTAAGTCATGAGATACAATGAATCAATCACACATAATTAATGACTTCACATCTGAGAAGTGTGTGAGATTCAAAATATCAGAAATTTCAAATGATCTCAAACAAACAAAAATCTAAACTAGACGATCATGAATAACGATGAATTTCAAGATGTAAGCAATGATTCAAGTCAATTAAAAAAATTCAAGCCAATCTGAAAAAATTAAAGAAATTATCACAGCTGAGAAGTAGCAGTGTGCTGTAATGAGTATAAATTTTCAAGCCTTTCTAAACTGAATTAGAATAAACTCAGAACAACAGAGATGTGTGATATTTCAATTGTTTTTCAGATCTTCAAAAATTTAAAATTTTAATTAACAGTGTTCAAGATTTGACAAGAATACATCAACACTGTTATGAATTCAGAGAATTAGAAAACAAACTTCAAAACAATTGCAGATATTTACAATTTTAAATACAAGGTCTGGAAATGATTAAAATATCAGAATTATATTCAACTAAAGCAAATTTCCAGAAGATCATGATTACTGCAATTGGAAGTTAATGAAGCCCAAGAGGAAATAAAATTATGGTAGTGACAAATCAAAGAAAATAGGCAAAAGAGATAGAAGGAGGAAAATAAATAAAATTAAAAAAATTAAAAACAAAGGATATACAGAAGAATGAGTATAGAGATATACCTGAAATCCGTGTAAGCAAATGAATCTCTAACTCAACCAACTTGGCTAAGGAACTGAGAAGTATTACAGAAATATTGAGCAGCTTGAATTCGGTTTCTTTTAGCACAGCAGTTCCTCAGCCTCCTCTGGTACCTAACTGTTAAGAGGGTTAAGTGGTCTAACAAAATTAGTAAAACCACTCATAGTTGTATTCATTTGTTTTGGTACCCAAACTTGTTTATATAACAAACAATTCGAATCTACTTTTGTACCTTTCGGGACCCAAACCTGTTTGAATTTAGTCGAGGCCCTTTTACTTTTATTTGGGATCCAAGATTGTTTAAATGATTTGTTATCAATCAAATTCACATCACGTTTTTTATTTAAGAATCCTTTGAGAATGTTAGAGTTCAAATTTTCAAAACAAACATTTCCAAAGTGATTTGAAGGATTTTTAAAACCAAATGAATTCCGTTTTTCAAACTCATTTGTTTTTCCAAGAACATCATTTTTTCCGAAGCCAAGACCAGATTTATTTCCAATAGAAACTTGGTTTTGTAACAACATATTCAACGATTTTTCCCCATTAGAAGATTTATCCAAAGTTGATTCTAATCGTTGAATTTTGAACTTTAGATCACTATTCTCTTTTAATAAATTTGAGCAATTATTTATAGCGATCTTCTATTCAGCATTGGTCTGTTCCAAAAACAAATTCTCATTTTCAAGCAATTCAATTTTGGCTTGGAATTTGGAAATTTTAAGTTCAAATTGTTTTTGTTTTTCAGATTCAAAATTCTGGGATTTTTCAATCTCATTTCCAAGTTCTTCTAAAATCAAATTTGATTTCAACAAATTTTCATTTTCAGCAATTTCAAATTTGGAATATATATCTATTTTAAAATTTTCAAATTCTTTTTGCAGAAGGTTGTTTAAATTTGAAAACTCAGCCTTGTTCTCATTTAAGATCAAAATTTCATCTTCAAACTTTTGAATATTTTTATTGAGATGAACAAGGTTAGTTTTCAATTTCAAACAATTTTTGCAAACTGAATTTGAAGAATTTTTAACATATTCAAGTTGTGATTCCAAATCATCAATTTTGCTGGTCAACTCAAAATTCTTAGATTTCAAAGACTTATTTTTCAGTTGGAGTTTATCAACAGATTTTGTTAAATCAAGACACATGTAAACCAAATCTTCGTATGAGAAATTTTCAGCTTCAGCATCCGTTGATTCTCCATCATCTGATCCTTCTGAATTTTCATTTGTAAATCCTGTTAAACAGAACTCTGAATCTGAGTTGACACTCTGGGGTTTTGAGCTGTTGTCAGATTTTCCATACTTCGTATTGAGAGTATCCCAGATTTCCTGCGCAGTTAAACAATGGAAAATCAGACAGTATTGATCATCATCAAGATAGGAATATAGAATATGTGTAGCACGAGAATTAAAAACTTTATCTACCCTATCGTACCCATTGATAATAACATCCCAACATTTAATATTAACAGATTTTAAATAAAATTCCATTTTGGATTTCCAGTTTAAAAAATCTGTTCCATCGAAAATTGTTGGAGATGAACTGGACTGACTCTCTATCGGTTGACAACTAGGGCACACCATCTCTAGAGTTAATGAAATAACCTGGCTCTGATACCACTTGTTGGATCTAGATTAACCCTAGAGGGGGGGGGTGAATAGGGTTTATCACAAATTATCGCAGAGTTTAATAATTGCAGGATATTAAATAATAATCAAATCACAGAACGTAGCAGAAATAAAAGTGCAGAAAGGAAATAACACACAGAGATACCCAGCTTCGGAAAAACCCTGCCTACTGCTGCATTCCTAAGGTTTCTACTAGGTGATAGAACAGATCCCGCATACAAGACCATGTACACTCGCGACTCTCGCTCCTATCCTAACCCTACGCTCAAAACCCTAGACTGGACGATATCCCCTTGACCAGATTTACCGAATTACAACCCTGTAATCTGTATCCCAGAATTTTACAGACTCTGAAACTGACAGTCAACACCCTGACTGATTCACTCTAGTTTATACAGACACTAGAAAACTGTTCAGATGATTTTTACAAAGCAAATTAAAATACAATACAAAATAAAAACAAAAAGAAGCCCTTTTGAAATTGAATGAAGGAGTTTAAATGTAAGGGGTTATCCCCTTTTTAAAAAACAAACCCCAAGCTCCTTATTATTTCTTGGTCGGCCCATTTGGTTATTCATTTTCTCTGATCCCTTGGTTCTCTAGAAAAATGGCGGCGGCTAGGGTTTCTTTGAATCCCCAAATCAAATCGCGATGCCTGATGAATTTGCTGCTCTCTGAAGCTCGAATCTTTGAGTAGCTTTGGTGCTTTGATTTGGAGACTTCTGTCGATCGAAACGCTTGAGGAAAAAGTGAGTTATTCTGATTTTGATTTCTTTGTTCTCGTATGAACTAGTTTTGGTTTCGATTGAATTGTTTGTGATCTTGATACCTTTTCTGCCGATGATGAATTGGTGTCTAATATAGGGTAGAATCGAAAACCCTAAATCACTGATTTCATTGAATGACTCGGTTGATTTGTTGATTGATGCTTTCCACTTTTGTTCCTTTGCCAGCGTGATTATTGAGATGAACCAAGACATGTTCTGGGCGAGAAATTTCCTGATACGTTGACTTTGTAAAGTTGCCTTGAATTGATTTTGTGTAAATTGATTTTTCCCTAAAATCTTGAATGGTTTCTTCTTTTGCTCGGCTCTTAAATGATGAGTCACAAAGATTAAATTGATATTTTCTGGAAATTCAGTTTCCTCTTTTGGTTGATTGCTGGAAATATTTTGAAACTGAAAAATAGTTTCCTTCCTTGTTTAAACCTGGAGACAAAAACTTGTTGCCTTAATTTGAAATGCATTGCTCGACATTAAATTCTCTGATTGAATTTAGAAAAATATTAAGGAGAAAAATCTTTCCATGATTGTTGCTAGATTTCTTGAAATAAAACTGTTGCCATCTCGAATTTGTTATTTCTGAAATGATCTTTCAACTGAGCTGTTCCTTGTACGCTCATATGTATTACCTTGATGCTTTACTGTTTTTCACATATCCATCATATTTGTGTTATCACCATTGACATGAAACTTGATGTTAGCCAAACAATTTGAATGCACAATTCTGTATGCATTCTTTCCATGAAAAATTGTTTTCTGAAATTTCTGAAATGAGATTTTGCACTTGCTTGTTTGCCTTTGAACCATCATGTTAATTTGCCACTGTCTCGACCACTTTCTGAACTGTCTTGACACTTTTAAACTGAAATGCTTGAAATGCTTTGACTTGTCCATTTGACACTTTGTTTATATTGCTGAGATTTGCTCGACACTTGATCACTTTGCTTTTCACCATTGATATTTACTTGAACTTGCAACATGTGTACATTTGTGCTGAACCATGTTCTAGTTTGATCCTTGCACCACCAGTTTTGACTTGATTGCGGCATGAGCATGAGCCATACTTCCATGCCATACTGTTGCACCATGAATTCTTTCTTGAACATGTTACCATTATATTCACATGTTGAAACTGATTTTTGCACACACCATTTGCTCGATGCACACTCATGTACAACTTGATGTATGCTGGCCATTGTTTAGTTACTTGAACCCATGCAAACTTATCATTTTTGCTGTGTGCACCAGTTTTTCCACCGAGTCCATCATTGTGTTTCACACTCTCGATCATGCTCGACCATGCACCCATACACCATGCAATTTAACTCATGTTGTCTGCTGCCATTCATGTTATTTGTACACATTGCACCAAGTACCTGCCTTGTATTGTGTATGCTCCATTGTTGATCTGCCATGATTTCCAGCTTGTGTTTGTATGCTTTCATCCTCCACACTGTCTTTATATATTATCAACATGTTGGCTGTTAGCTGAACTACTTTTCTTCTTGTATCGACATGTTTGGTTTCACTGTTTTGCACCTGAAATATGAGTATACCATCTCTTGTGCTCGACCATTTTGAATTTTAAATGTTTGACATTTTGTTTTTAAGATATATCAGCAGACTAACCACACTATGTTGAGGCTGATCAAAAATCAGCAAACTAGTGTGATTATGTCGAGGCTGATCAACTCAGATCGGGTCAGAAAAATGATGAGAAAGACACTGAAATTCTGAGGCAAATAAAATTGTAAAAATAAAATTTATATTTGCATGAATTCTGTTTTATTTCTATTGCAGTGTACTGTGTGTGTGTGTGTTTCTGTGTATGACAAGCGTAGATGACTGGACTGACAGAGAGCTGTGAAGACAGAAGACTGAATATAAGAAGACAGTGTGTAGTGTCAGTGAATGTGTCAAAGTGTTTGTATGTAAATATGAGTGCTGAGACTGAATGTATGTACAAAAAAGAGTGACTGACTTAATCTGTAATGAGGAGCTGTATATATGAAATCTGATATGGCTTGAAGTGTAATACAGAGATGAACAAATAGTGGAGTATAAAATTTGTACTGTTAGATATTGAAATAAAATATTCTATTCAAATAAAATACTGTGAATATTTAAATTTCTGTACAGTTGTATTTTATTTAAATATAAATATTATATTCCAGTATGTGATGTACAATAACAGTACAATATCAAACACATTAAAATAATATTTATTTGGTTGTTACCATCAAACAAAAATCATATAATTGTGTATACAACACCGTTATATACAACACAAACTGGTTCTTTAATCAAATCGTATAGGTTTCTGCAATCATATAATACCTCATTCTCTAAGGCCGCAAGCTAAATCTTATATATGTTGTAGTCATAATGTCATGTCTAGTTTCAACTTAGATGTTGAAAATCGAATGTTAATCAACCATAACATCGAAGTACGAAAAATTTCACAAAAACATTCACTGACGTAAATTTCATTCATACGACCCATCGCACTCGTTTAGAGAAAAATTACTTATTACAAAATATACTCGGAGAGTGATATATGATGATGTCTCTTGGTAGATCAGAGTATAACAAAGTGACAGTCAAAACATGTCGATACATCCATTAAAAGATCTAAAAGAACATAATAAAACAGAACACAACGGAATACCTATATAGTTACAGCCTCCTGCTCGCCTCTGGAAGCATATATGAAAGCTATACCTGAAAGACCTTAACCCTTAGCTTACTCAATTGAGTATCCGAGAGTATAAGAGGAAAGCAAAAACTACGGGTCATTCAAAAAGACTAGTGTGAATAATAACTGGCTACTCGACACCAAAGATATCTAACGAGGCCATGCTGCATAGCAGAATAAGTTTCTCTCTCGCTTGTTACATGCTATGAAACAATGTTGACCCTGTGCCCGAGCACTGCAATGGTAAGTTCAATTATCACAAGCATATGCAATAATAGCAATGTAATTTGCTACACACAATGGGTTCCTCATCACTCTATTATACTGACTAACCGTCTTAATGGTTTCTATAATTTCACCGGACTTTCCATCCCCTGATACATTGGCTAACTATTTTAACGATTTCCACATTTTACAAGTCACCTGTGATTCCCCCTTGTGCTTCGTGTGACCAAATCCCACTAATCACAAAACCACTTTTCTTCGTATTTATTTGACTTCTGAACTACGGAAAGCAAAAAAGCCAGTTTGCAATTTGTAAACTGCACGAAGCAATGGAATTTCTCCTTCCGATCCCTTTATCATGCTTCATAATGTAACTTCCTTAAATCTTTCGAACTGCGTGAAGCAACGGGTCCTCCCGATTTACCTTCTGTGCTTCGTAGAGTAAATCGTCGTTAATAAGAAACCGAAAGCTCAATACTAAATCTCCTAAACTAGGCGAAGCAACATATTATTTGCATATTTATTTAATAGTTGTTTCCTAATTTTCCCTCCCATTGAGCTGTCACAACCAGGATTTTTATATAAGAATATTTAATTAATTTAAGTATTTAAAATGATTAATTTTTAGAATTTATTTGATTGAATTAAATTTTAATTGAGAATAAGATCATAGAATGTACTTGAAATATAAAATATTGAGTTTAAAATCCGGGTAGGTTTGTTTTGAAGACATAGAATTTTGTTTGAATTAGAACGATAATAAGAAATTATTATCGATGAATGTGAGTGTTTTGGAATCAATCAATTATTTATTTGATTTTACTAATATGTGTAAATAGCCATTTTTCAAACGACCTCGGATTTCAATAAAACCAATTTTATAAAATCCGTAATGGTTAATTACTGTAAGAATTTAAATTTCGTATCAATCGGAGTTGTTATGTGATCTTGAGCGACATAAACGCATATGGATTTACGATTTGAGATAAAAATGGTGATTTTTTGCAAATAGTCTTGGATTTCGACGAAACTAGTTTCATCGGATCTGGAATATTAAACCATTGCAGGATTTCCAGTTTTCTGGCGATCGGAGCTTCTGTGTGACGATGCGTGTTACGAACGTTGAACGATGTTAACATGTAATTATTATATAATAAAAATCCTAGCTTATATAATATCTCTATACTTCTAACCTAACCCTCTCTCTCCTATCATTTGATGTAACAACCCGAATTTTGACAAACCAATTTTTTTTCTTTAAAAATCTCAGTCTATCGAAGCTCGAGTTGGCTTGTCTGGTATCCTACAGAAAAGATAGAGATAACAAATATACCAGAGTTTGATAAAACATCTCACAGTGGAATGGATAAAATATAATAATCAAATATAGCCTTAATAAAATAATAATATTGTCTAACGGGTATCCAAAGGCTACCAAAACTCTGTCATAAAACTAACCTACGAGCATGTTATGAGAAGGGGATGAGAACACAAAGTTCTGGTGACTGGATAAATAATACATTCTGAAATAACCCAAAATATACTATTCAATTATGTTTTCTTAATTATTAGGTTATTAGTGTTAACAACACTCAAGGCTCTACACTATGTAATACCCAACTACTCCTCAGTAGATTAACATAATATGGTATACATGTGGCCATACCCAACATCTCAAGGTACTTCCCATAGTACCCTCATCGTACGGTCTCTATCGTCACGCCATGGAAGCATATTCAACTTTCATCCAACGTCGAACGACATACAGAAATCTTAATCATTATATCACGTAATCGCACAGAACCACCATTACTTTGCCACATAAGCGTACAGATCGTTGTATTCGAACTCCTTGGTCGAATCAAGTCTCAACACAGAGTAATGACTTATCGTCTACAATACACCACCTAGTGCGTGTATCTAGACCCTCACACGAATGTACCATCTACTGTAACCCGGTCCTATACACTACAACAAAAATGATCTATTACAACGTCATTTTTACAACGGGTATTGGCTGCCCGTTGTAATAGAATGCTATTACAACAGTCATATCTGGACAGTTGCAATAGATGTCCTATACAACGCCCTTTTCACAACAGGCAAAGTCTGCCCGTTGTAATAGAGTGCTATTACATTGGTCGTCTCAAGTCTGTTGTAACATATGTCAATTTTACAACGGTCAATAAATGCCAGTTGTATAAGATGCCAATTTTATAACGGTCATTAAATGCCCCTTGTAAAAGATACCAATTTTACAACGGGTAATGCACGTTGTAATAGATGGCAATTTTAAAACGGTCATAAATTGAGGGCATATTTTGTAATGATCATAAAATGTCCATTGTAATAAATGTCTATTACCACTTTTCGACAATCAATAATTAATAATTACATTATTTTCTTAAAATTAACATTGATTATTTTTTATTATTTAATAATTAATCATTAATAATATTATATTAATCATATATTACTAATTACTAACTATAATATTATATTACTAAATACCAATAATAAATAATATCATATATTTATTAATATTTAATAATTAATGATTATAATATTATATTAATAATTTATAACTTATAATAATTAATAAATAATAAATAATTACTAATTATTATATATAACCAGTATTCCAATGGGCTTAATTATACTTTCCAGTTATTAATAAATAATATCGAGCAATTAATATCAAATATATAATAATTTATAATTAATAGAAAATATTAAATATTTATGATTAATAATATTATTATTGAAAATAAAAAATTAATGCTAAAAATTAAAAACTAATAATATATACATATTAATTATTAACTGTGAACATATTATCATTATCTTTGATTGTTCTAGACATTATAGGAGGTTCGATTTGTATTTTAATAGACTTCGTTTTAATTTCGTGTTGTTAGTACGTAATTATATGCAAAACTTTTCAAAATAAAATATAAAAAGAATTTTTTAACAAACTAACATACTATAGGAAAGAAATCAAAATTGAAAATTTTATGTTAAGTTAAACACGTGTTTACGTACTAATTTTAGCAATTTTGTTTTATATTACCGTAGTAATTTTGTGTAATAGGATAATATATTTATTAAAGGTTTACTTAACAATTTGTTTATATTCACAAGTAATTTTCAATATATGGGCTTTTTTTAAAAGTTGGGTTACAAACAGAGATACGTTCGTAAAAACAGGGTTATGTTCATAAATATTTTTGTTGTCCTTTAGTTCCGCCTCGTATTCTCCTCTTGCCTCTTCACATTTGTAAACGAACAAAATTACAATCGTCCTCCTCCAAATGAAATCTAGAGCAAACGAATCTCCAGTTCGTCGTCGACTTATCTCCAGAATCCCAAATCTTCTCCTAATTTATCCTCCAATTTGCAAAGGACGATAACCCTAGCTCTGCTTGCTAATCTAATTCGATCGGAAAATGAGGCGTTTCCTCAGATCCAAGATGAAGTCCCTTCTTTCATTGTTTGGAAACCACCGAATTCGCTTCTTTGAATCTGCAAAGGGCGATTACTCTGTCTTCATTCTCTCGCGTAATATACGTAAGTGCTGTTGCAATTTGTTTTTATTATTGTTTTTGTTTGCAAATGTTATCAAGTTTTGATTTTTGATGTTTGTTTGCAACTGTTTTCAAGTATAAGATATGCCTTATGACTAAAATATTTACATCAATTTTACATTTTTTCGAAATTTACATCAAATTTCACATTTTTTCGAAATCTACATCAAATTTGCATGAGAACAATATAAGCTAATCTATGGAAACACTCGGTGCACCATGGTCGATTGTTGCTTTATTCTCATTTCCTGTTACATCAACTTTTTTGCTACAGTGGTCAAAAGGTCAATGTCAATTTTCATGAACAGGGGTGTATGGTTTATTCTTCGATTAGTTGGTAACTTGTTAGTTTCTCTCTGAAACTCTATTAAATTTATATTACACAAGTAATGAGTCTCCCAGCTTTTTCAATGCGAAATTTTTAAGGCTAGATAGCCTAGAGCAAAACCGTTGATGGCATTTTTAGTTCAGGACTGAGGCTTGTTGCCTGTTTGTTTCAAATATTGACCGGTTATACTTAAATAAATGTGACAGTTTCACTATATTCATGGTTGAGTCTTGATATGATTTGGTCTGAATCAATAACTCCTCCTGTAGACTATCATTTTGTTATACGTATAGCTCATCTTTTCTCTTTGTTGATGCATTACTATCCTGCAAATGGAGATACATTTTTTTTATAAAGCATAAAATATATGATTTAGCGTAATTCATCCACTACTACTGTAATCAAAGTTGAAACCCTGACTAGCGCTAGTTTTGATCAGTGCCTCCATCCTTGCATCATTTGTGGATCCAATCAATTTAGACTCCACCATTGAGTGCAGGTTCATTATTCATTTATCTAGTGTTTATAACATGATAATTGATAACTGACACCATTTGTTCAGCTAAACCCTTTATCATTGACTGCAAGTAACTTGGGAGATTGCAATATAATGCTTTATGGATCAGTGGATTATATTTTGCTTTAAAAAAAATTGTGATAATAATTCTCTAAATCCTTTGAAAGAAAAATTGTTCATAAGGTGTACCCGCTTTCTCTTTTAGAAATACATGTGCAGTTATTTCATAAAACTAATATTTTATTGTTATCAGCAGATCAATGGATATGCAACCAAATTGGTCAATCCACAAAAAGACAATAGTCTAGAAGGAACTGCTCAATTTGGATTTCCAACATTGCTTGACATCTTAATATCCCTAAGTGATATAGCGAAGGAAGAATAATAATTTCGATGCAAAAGCTTTCTTGCCTTGGATAGACTAAAAGAAGGCTACATTAAATTTATTATGCTTTTTGGAGAGAGTCTTTTCCACAGTATATATGTCTGAATTATAGAAGTAATAATAATTTTATGCTTTTGGATATGCTAATATGCAGATTCTTGAAGAAGATTATGCTGTCATTTTGGCTGGAGGCACTTCGCAGCCTATTGAAATAATTGTGTCATAAGTTTAGCCAACTTTGAAATAATTTTGTATCTGCTTTACAAATGTCTAAGTTGACATGTTTTTAAAGTGTTTTCTTTCAATTTTGTTGTCTGTTCAATCTAGCAGCAACAAAATAAAAGACTTTTTATCCACTAATTTTATTTTAACTACTTAAAAAATGCCTATAACTGAGTGTATTTTTTACTAGCTTGCAAATGACTATCCTCGTTCATGGAGCAATCCTCAAAGAGCAGCTTCTTTATTGAGATATATGGAGAAAAGGAAGAACCTGTCTTTTGAGGAAAATTTATTGTATGAAGTCAGAAAAGATGTTGCTAACAGGTATGGAAATTCTCATTTTACCGTTCACTTTTGTAAACCAGATTTGGTTAACTTGCTAGCATAAAAATTTGCTAGTTGGATTCTTGTTTATCATTCCATTTTCCAAATTGATGTTCATCGTGAGAGGTTCATGTTTTTAAATGTAAAATCATGCATTTTCAAGTACTGTCTAAAAAAATTCATATGCTGCTTAAATTTCATTAAAATATACCGTGTGTGAATCAGAAAGCGTAACAATAGAATAATAAGGTTTGATGTTGACACAATATTGCTTTTTTTTGGTTATATGAAAATTTACCTTTTTTACACAACATTCAAGCATATGTGTGTGTATATTGATTTTGATGTAAAGGCAAGTGATTATTCGAGCCCGTTCATAGAGTGGTAGTGGATTATATTTTGGCTAAGGCTTTGAAGTGCAAAAGAAATTATTATGTAGATCAAGTATGCTAACTTCAATTTTAGGATCCAAGTATTACTGCTCTGAAATTTTAATTCCTTAGTAACAGTTGATTAATGATGCTCATGGAGTAATAAAGAGTAAATTTGGTTATTGTTGAACGTTTAGCTTGAGTCATTCAGCATTCTCAATGTTTATGAGCAGCCACGCCTATGTGAATAGACATATATATAATATACATGGTTAAGGCTCTTGTACTTCTTGTTCCCTTGTGAACATTGTGGCCGTGCTACATGTTTCGCATGTGGAACAAGGTTAGGATGCTGGAAATTGCTTTTTAGATATGTCTTAGGATGTTGTGGATATTGTTTTTAAAATTATTTCTTTTTTTTATTATGCAGGATAGCAAATGAAACGCACAAATTAATATTCAAAACAAAAGATGTTCTGATCCGTCTCTAGTGACATTGAAGAGCTCAAGTGGATTTCTCCAGATGGAGAGGGTATGTATTACTACTAGATGATAAGATATAGTACTATACAATGTATGTTCATGGTCAATAAAATTCAGAAATTTAAAACTGTTTGTTCTTCTCCAGTGCACATTTTTTAACCTGTTTGTTCTTCTTGATCCAGTTCTTTTAACGCACATTTTGGATCAATCACCGAAGACGAAGACATTGAGCATGAGAGGGTGTGAGTGAGTGTAACTAAGTGTATGTAGTGAAATTATATTTGTACAAATGAGTATTTTCATATTTTGTATAGTAATTGTGTAATAGAAAGAAATAAAACTATGTATTGTTCAAGAGTGTAATAAAATATATTAAAATAAGAAATTTTGAGTTCAATATTTTAATTTATGCAATATTTTTATATTACTACATTTAGATTTTTTTTTTAACAAAATAGACTTTTTACAACGGGCAATGCCCGTTGTAATATAATGTATTACAACGGGTTTATAGCCATTGTCATAGAGTTGTTGCACGTGACAGAGCACGTTATTACAACGGTCTTTTACAACAGTCGCAAACCGTTGTAATTTAGTGAGGACCTATTACGGCGACGCATATTAGGACGGGCTTTTGCCCGTTGTGAAAAGCATATAACAATGGTTTTGGCCCGTTGTAAAAGCACTGTTTTGTTGTAGTGTATAATAGGGCTGCATCCAATGCACAAAGCTCTGTCGGGAGCTTTCAATATCTGTAAAGGTCCGCTTCATTAAGCCTACAATATAGATACCCAAGTGTAATGTCTTACTTTTCAGTACAATTTAGGCTTACATTTTACTACCATAGCCATCCCAAATCACATAGAGCAACATAATGTTAAGAGAAAGAAATTAGAGGATGAGAGAGAAAAAAAGAAATATTAGAATAGAATAAAGAAGAAGAACATTAGAATCTCATAGTGGAACGAACAAAATATATAATATAACAACATATCTTTACATAAAAGAAAATCTGTATTTACATACCAATCATCAGAATACAACATGTTTCAGATACAGCGGAATAACTTTAAATAATTAACGGTGAAGCCTCCTGCTTCCAGCTTCTGAAACTCCAAGCGAAAATTAACCTGGAAAATGTTTGCTCAGACCCGAGAACATTTTGAAGCCAAGCAAAAACACCCGGATCAGTCTGAAATACTTTCAGTGGTAAATTCACATCAAACAATCGGCTTAACTTTAGAAATCCTTTTTGAAAGAAAAGGATAATAGTAAGACCAGCCCACACATAAATACAGACGATTTTTTACCTTACTATAACCCAAAACATTTTTGTTACATCAAAATCCGACGATATTATAATAGTGTCTATCAAATCAGAAATAAATAACCAAGTAGCAGAACGTTTGCATCTCACGCTCTATATATATAGTATAAAAACAAAAAAACTGCATGGCACTTATTGGAGATTGGGTTCCGACTATGACAGGTATGGAACCACCTGCCGATAGTGTATCTCTAGAGGGGAATACACTGGGTTCAACAAGAACATCTTGCAACCTAGCCCACACATGACCGATCACTCATTTCGCTTGAGTGTATCGAATGTATATCACCAACAGTTGGGATCAGCAACCGTTTCCCGAAAAGAGATGGCATCAAAATAGATTAAAGAAGCAAATGGAATTTCTCTAGACAGGTGATTATACACCCTAATGTGAGCGACCCACATAGCCATGCTGCCTGTCCGATTTTTGTCATTTCCCGGTTGTGAGGCTTGAGGTTAGAATTTACCTTTAAAACATCTGGCCACCATTTACTTTGAATGCCACATCTCCAGATCCGCTGGATATCACTAATTGACATCCACAAAAATACCCTAGTTGGAAGCTACCCAACTATGATACGTTTGAAGAAATCAACTTACATGACCCGTTGGAAATACTCTATCATACATTTGTCCATTCAAGTCATCCAGGAACAGGATGAACCGAAGGTACTCTCCTATCACATCTTAGGAATCACCCTATAGATCAGTAGCGAGTAGTCCTTGCAAATCCGTTGATTTCAACCACGACCGAACCACAGTATATCTTTGGCTGCAGACCAAAGATTATAAGTAGTTCTTTCGTTTTTGAATGTCAACGGTCTTCAATTGCTTTATATTTATTCCTTGCAAGTCAGCTTCGCACGTAACATTGATTCGATGTGGTTTTGGGTCTATTTCCCATCCCGGTCTCTTTGAAGCAACACGTCAAAGGTCCAGTAAAATATATCGTTGATAGTTTGGTGTTTTAACTATCAACTCACAATAGTACTGTCAAGTTGCTTGGCAGCTCCGACCCTCATTGATTAAAATCATTCGTCAAACTCTTTATTGGATCGTTGAAAATCCTTTTATAGACTTAAAGTCAATTTCATTTACATATCATTGATAACTCACCTTCTGTTTCGTCATTTGAAACAACGTCTCTCCTTTATTTGCACTCCGTTTTATTCTCTTTTAAATTTGGAAAAATATTGCCATGCTTCCACCAACCATTTCCTTCCTTACCTTGGAAATGTCGATATATCAATATATCGTTGTCTCACTAATATAATCCAATTACCACTCCCTGTGCAATACAACCCATATTAAACGACAAATTCTTTCTTATTAAAGCTCAATGGCTTTAATTCACTTTCACTTATGGAAACCTACTTAAATTTATTTCCGTTTTCGAGTTAATATACCCCTTCCATTCCTTATTATTTTAAATAAATATACATTACTCGTATTATTTCCATTTTCTACAAAACAATGCTATATAAATAGCCTATAGGTATAAATAAACTATACGTCTTAACTCGACTAAACAATGTTAGTGTACAATGTTTAATTTGAAACTTATTGTATTATATTTCATTTCAAACCTTGCAAATGAATTGCAAATGTTTTACGAAAATAATAACTCCTTTTCAAACTCCTTTACCGTTACGAACTAATACCATTCCTCGATAATAGTGAAATATGTCAAGTTGGGGTATTTTATTTACCTCTCAGACATTAATCGACAACGTTCTTATCTCAGAATAGAAAGAAATTCGTAACTTAAAACCTCCATTCTTATAATATCGATTGGATCTTACTTCCTATTTTTATTTAAACCATGGTTTATGATCCATATCTTTTCTCTTGAACATCTCAATCGACCATCACCATTTTATTAATATATTTTCAAGTAAATCATTTACCCAAATATTAACCTTTTGCTTCAAAACTCCTATATTCGATTCATAACTTGGATTATATTACACTAATCCATTCGCTAATATCTTTCCAAAAACCTTTTCATTATATAATCTAAACTTTGGATTTATAACCATAAATCCCTTTTTCGATTTCTTTTATTCAAAACATTAACTATCCTTTTTACCTTTAAAATTTCATTTCGATTATGCCATTAATTTACTTAATTTGGTTCTTAAGTAAAATTTTTATTTAAAGCCCTTGCCTTAGTTTTAAACTTCAAATCCATTTTGCTTATAAACTTGCATTCGTTTACAAATACTTTATCCAAAACTCTTTAGCATCATTTGAACAAATGGTTGAACTTTATAACCCGAACCCTTATTAACTTCTTTACTCTAATTGATAAGTACTTCCTTTACATGCTTTACAATTCTTCTCTTTTATTTCCAACTGGAATAGAATCTTTATTTTAAACTCAAATTTCTTTCATAACTTGTTTTTGAAATTCGGATTATAAAATCCCTTTCCATATGCTTCTTCTAAATTTTATTACATATCCAATTACTTTCTTAAATGAATTTTATTTAAGAAGTAATTAATATTAATTAACTTAGTCGTTTTATGAAGTAAAACCCTTTTGTTTCTTCATTAACCGAAATAGTTTGGTTACCTTTCTTAATAAGTCATTAAAATAATAGTTTATTTTATAAATAATAAACTGTCCAAAAATCACCTTACATACAGTTAAATTAAGATTAATTAGTTTTTAAAACAGTCATTAAATTAAAATAATAAAATTTCACGTAATTATTTCCCTTGGAAAAATTATTCCAAATTATTAACTTTCTCGTTAATATCTCACTTTCTTATTAATATCTCACTTTCTTAGGTATTTAAAATTATTATAAAAACCGTTTTAATATTTCTGTATAAAACCAAGTCATAATTATCCATTTATTTAAAACTTTCTATTTAAAATTAAAACTTCGATTCCGTTAAAAATAATAATTTAATAACTTAAAATACGTTAATTTGCCTGACGGCAAATTAATATCTCGAACAATGGATTTAGACCATCCGTTGCCAATTACTTAATCAATATTGCATATTGATTAAAACACAAAAAATTGTTTTCAACAATCAACATCCATTCAATCATCGATATCTAAACATGATATACAATTGAAATAAACAAATAATATACCATTTATTTGAGGAATCCAGTTGGATTCCTCCAACCTGTTCTTCTCTGCAACAGTTTATAATATTGTTTATCACTAACATATGAAATGAGAATTATAATATAACGCAGACAAACAATCAACCAATAAATAATATAAATCATCCATAGCATCCATTCAACCAATTTTATTATAATCAATAATAACATGAATTTTAACACATCACAGTATTTCAGAAGTGTGAGAATTAACTCACCATTTTAGTTTCCGACAAGGTTGCATTGTTTTATACAGTTTCTAACGTTTGATAGAATCCCGGCTTTGTCAATATCACTTCATTTCAATTCTTACATGTTGACACCGTCGATACGATCCCATAGGCACTTGTTTCGTCCAATTCTGTTCACGAATGTGAAAATTATACGACTTAAAACGTTTGGTATAAACTGAAATAATTTAAGCGTTACCTAGTCATTATATTATATAAAACAAAATTAACATTAATTAATTATATTTTGTTAATCACCTTCATTAGTCACATAAATCCTCTTTCATGCTTTTCCCATTTCATAAATCTGAAAACCGATCCCCTTTCTTTGGGAAAATGAAATGCCGATGTCCACACTTTTTTTCTCTTCTATCAAAAATAAAGCCAATGTCCACATATAAATTTTATTAATATATTAACTAATTATAACTCTAATCCCTAATTAACGGTTAAATTATCTGCTGGCCATTACCTTACACCACATGCTTTCTTCCTGAAATAAGAATCCTTATGCCATCCTCTTATATTACCGCTCTTTCGAACGAAGAAAAACTAATGTCTCCTGTTCCTGCCATTAACCACATCACCATTGACCACCTACTGACTGTCGTACCTCTCCCAAGTGATATGCCTCCGACCATCGCTCTCCGTTTAACTCCTTGCCACTAGTCGACCCAGATACCAGACCCTACCAGTCCGCTACCATTACCTTCGCCATCTCTCAGACTTCTCACCCTGACGACCTTGCCTCCACCTGTGGTCCACAGACCACCCAAGACACTAAAAACCAAACTCAACTAAAAACAAAAACCATGTAGCAACCCCTTCGTTCGTCCCTGAACTGCTCCGTCTCAACCTACCCTGGCCCCATCGGACCACCATCGAGACCTCCGCTACCTCCCCTTCTTTCACCTTGAACCGACCGCACCCCCTCTGGTGCACCACAGCTCCTCCATGACTTCCAAGACCGCCAGCAACCCAAAAACCCTTTAACTCGTCCATTCTCCGACCACCCTTCACCAGAGTCCACCCAACCACCACTATAACGACCGCCTAACTCCCTCCTTTCTACGCCATGACCAGCATGTCCCAACTTCGATGGAGTTCGCCGGAATCGAGCAAAATCCTCCTCCGACCTTGCTTTACTGTTCAAAAGGAAGGGTCCCCAAATAACGATAGAACCATTCACTTTCTACCCCAAATTGAGGCCAAAACTTGCACCAATCCAAGCATAGGATTCTTTGAATTTATAGGAGTTTTGAGGAATTGTTTTTGAATTTAAAATGCGGGATTATTTACTAAAATTTGTTATAAGCAAGAATAAAAGGAATGGGGAAAGTGATTTGGGAATTTAGGGTGTCATGGTGGTTCATTATATAAAAGAAAAATATAATATTTTATTTTATTATTTTACTATTTTAATTACTTTATTTTTTATTTGACCGAAGATTTTTATTGATATGACTAGCGATTTTTATTCGTATCTATCGCATTTTCTAAACACTGTTTATTGATTACCATGATCACACACAAACTCCAATCGTAACGAGAATGGACGTCATCATATAATTCGACGTTACGGTCCTAATGAATCTTGTTTCTTCGAATTTCGAGTCCGTTTGTGAAAACGGTGCTCATTTGTGTCCAAACAGTCGATTTATTTGCATTTTATTTTGCCACACTCACAGAATAACTCCGTTTGGCGTGAAACTTGAAATATAATAATAATTTGCTGTTACGGTCTCAATAAAATTTGTTTCATAGAAAACGGCGATCGTTTGAATAAAGTCTTTTTTAAAAGGTCCAGATTTAATTAAAATAAGCCAATTTTAAAATGCCTCAATATAAAATTATTAAAATATTATAATTGGCCATACCCAAGCAGAATTGCACATATTTTAAAAATAAAATATTCCAGGTTGAATTCAAAGCCAAAACGATATTAAATAAATTAAAAACCCTTTATTTTTATATAATACATCACAATAATATATAAACGAATTCCATAACGACTATTTGAAAATTTGATTTGGCCATAAAACAAAATCTACACTACGAAAACTCGATTTTTCTGCTTCATTAGAAAATTATTACCAAATGGATTCAGACGTTTCCTATTTCGAAGAAATGTGACTTAAATTGGATCCTGTATAACCAACTGAAGTTCAAAACGTTATATTACGAACTACCGCGCCGCTGTAGCTTGTTATATAATTAAAATTATAAATTAAACGTTTAAACAACGCTTAATAAATGGAATCATAAATAAAATTAAATCTAAACTTAAATAAATCCTCTTACATTACCAAACATATAATATCGCAAATTCAGCCAATTTCGACTATTTCGAAATTAAATTATTATTTTATTATTTAAACTAATATAATATTTAGAATTATTAAATTAAATTCCAAAACACCGTTTAAAAACATTTTTAAATATTAAATAAAACGGTTAAAGTCTGGGCCATTACACCAAGTATGGTCTGTATTTTCACGGTGACTATGACCCCACCCTGGCCCTTCCCTTAACTAGTGAAAGACTACATCAAGAGTTAAGTGACTTGCCCATATCAACCAATCTAACATCTAGTTTGGCGTGTCCCGCAACTAACGTCTCGATAATGAAAGATGTATATAGGTTTAGCTGTAGTCTTTTCGGGTCACACTAACTGTCGATGACCAATATTCGACGATTACTACCCTTAATTTGGTCCTGACCAACCTTTCTTGAGACAAAACGTTGAATCACCAAACGCCATCCAACACAGCCTCCTGACTGCCAAACTACAGTTGTACCCAAGGTATACTCACCAGGTGGTACCGTATAAACCAAACCTCTACAAGTATAGGTTGAGCATGTATCACATAGAGGACCACCATGGAGTACCCTACCACGTCCCGTAGAAGCTGCGTGCTTCCCTCCAGTCCCACAGAATAATTGGTTGGACATGCTCTTCTCGTGTCTCCAGGCGCCACGATGATCTACCCCGTTGGGTTCTTCACCTTCATACGTGCGGACTGGTCCAAGCACATCACACTAGCTTGTAATTAGATCTTATGTCTAATCTTTTAATCAGACGCTTTCTTAATCTCATCAGGCTGCTAATTAACTTGATTATCTACATATTCACTTTTTGTTCAAGTTACTAGGTTCATTAGCTCACAATTATCTACTTACTTTCTTTATTCAACCATATACCGCCGGAGTGGACCTCCACTTATTATTTATTACAATTATTAGACTTAATACTTTCAATTATAAGTCTACCAATAATAAGTCCACTATATTCTTTCTTATTTAATCATAACCAATATAACCTCTTTCCATTTCTTTGAAAAACCATCGCATTTTCCTATTACCTGGAATAAGTATATTCCCAAACCATACTATTTTCATTACTTGGAAAATAATGGTACATACTTAACCGAATGATATAAGTATAATCACATTTTATATCTGGTCTAAACAATGTCAAGTAATGCATTGTTTAACCTAACAGTTTCAATAAATTTCTACAGACCAACCGCATACTATTTCCAACTCTTCACCATCAAGATCTTACCAATCCACATTTAACAAAGTCCCATCACAACTAAATGGTGAAACGTGAAAACTAAGGAAAATATGATAGTTACAGCGAACCTAGGTCGTATCTTGATACTGTCGAGCCTCCACAAACTAACAAGTCGAAACAACTCCAAAGTATACCTGCCATAAGTCAGTACTCAGATCGAAGAAAGAACTCTCACGACATCCCCATTTCTCCTGACTCTGTCAGACTAGCTTCAGTTGTTAGCTCACCACGCAATGAAGGTCTTAGAGTCGTCTGGGTACCAAAAACAATGCATTATAGAAAATCGTATGTGAGGGAGGGCATTCTGCGGAGCGAGGCACAACCAGCAGCAGACTGTACTTCAGAGAAGCCACCACGCCGATTTATGAAAAGAAAACAGGGACATAGTGAGTCAAAGATTATCATACAGGGCATGGATTTGTATTTAAGAATTAGGGAGGGGGGGGAGGGGGGATAGGGTTAGATCTGAAAAATAAAAACTTGGTTTGGCAAAGCTTCACGCACACGAAAACATGTGAGTAGAGCGTAGAGAGTAAGTGAGGCGATTAGAGATGAAGAGGGAGTTAGTGACTGTTAAAGACGAAGAAAAGAAGAAGGACACGAAAACTTTTCGCCACTAACAAAACCTTGTCAAAACCAAAACCCTTTTGATCGTCTCGTTAATTGAACTTAATCATATTATTAAGTAAATTATTACTAAACATTAACCCTTAGCCTTAAAAATCTCTTTAGTATGATTAGTTTACAACTGGGATTGATTAATCCATTTATCAAATCTTTACCCGAAACTATTAAGCATTTTATTACAAAAACTTAATTTGGATTTTTATTGCTAAAATCTGTTTACCAAATCCTTTACCCAATTCAGTAAGTAATTTTCTTTGCGTTCTTGAAAATCACCTTTCAATTCTTTACTCAATCTCTTTATTAAGTGAACACTTAGTTATAATTACGTATTAGCTTCAAATCCCTTTTTATAACTTGTTTATAAAAATTTGGATTTATTTCCAAATCCCTTAATAAACACTTTACCAGATTCAATTAAAGTCTTATTACAAACTTGATTACCTTCTTAATTGATTTTAATTAAAAGATAATCCCTTTAATTATTATTAATTTTTTAACTTCAACATTAACTGAAGCAAAAGTTGTTTACTTCATTATAAAATAGTATTTTTTAAAAAAATCATATTAAAATAATAATTAACTTCATTAAAAATAAAAAAACTCAATAATTATCTCTAAACACCGTTAATTAAAAGATTAATCAACCTTTAAGAATTCTTATTAAATTAAAACAACTATTTGTTAAAAATTGTTTCCAATAGATTAATTGAAGACAAATTAATCTGATAACTAATTCTAGTTAAAATAGTTGACTTAGTCAACCTGAAAACATAGTTAACTTATTAACAGGTTTCCACTAATCATTCTTCTTAAATTAATTAATAATATAATTAATTTAAAAATATTGCTTAATTGTTTTGTAAAAACAATTATTCCAAATTATTAACTTGTAACTTTATTCCAAATCATTAACCTGTAACTGGGTTCCCCGACCAAATTATTAACCATCTGCATCGACAGCCTACCAGACCATCACCGATCCAAGGCTTAGACCCTTCTCCTTTTCCCTTCAGGCGCCAACCCTTGAAATTAACTCCAGCACTCGAATTTCGAGAAAACAAACCGCAACCCCTTCATTCACGTTCAGCTTTGTTTTTCGATCACCTCAGGCCTCCGCGACACTTCCAACCACCACCGAGAGAAAGCCTATACTCCCATCTACAACTTCCATGTCAGAAGTTTTATCTAAATCCTTTCTGATTGAGAGATTTAATTAATTTTTCAAATGTAAAGAAAGGGGCGGCGGCGGAAATCGTATTGACCAAGGATGAAGTTAGACTTAGGATTAACGGGTATATATAGAGAGTATTAAAAATACAATATCTACACAAAACTTACGTCCGAAGTTTCACGCTCAAACAACCACATATGAGCTCTGATTGCGATGAAAATTGTAATCCTAAAATAACTTAATATTCTGAACACTATGAAACTAGTTTCGTCAAATTTCTAGATCGACTGAAAAACTCTCTTTTTATTTCACAAGTAAATCGATACGCGTTTATATCACGCACGATCACATAATAACTCCAATTGACTTGAAACTGTAAATCCTACAATAACCAACCATTATGGATTTTATCAAATTAGTTTCATTGAAATTTGAGGTCGTTTGAAAATTGACTATTCTCAAGTTCCATATTAAATCGATAAAATATAGTTTTCAAAATAATCAGATCTGTTGATAATAAATTATTATTATCAAATATATTTAAACATAATTTATATAGTGTCAACATAAACTTAACTCGATTTTAAATTCCAAGTTAAATTGATAATCAATTTATTAAAAATCCTTTTATTTTATTTAATAAATCGCCGTAGTTCATCAACGATTATACAACGATTTTCTGAAAATTTTATTTTGAAATAACTCAAAATCTACAAGATGAAATCTTGATTTTTCTCTTTCATTAGAAAACTATAATCCAATAGATATGGACGATTCTTGTTTCAAAGAGTTCCGACTTATATTGGATCCTGTATACTCAATTGAAGTTCAAATCGTAAAACTACAAACTACAACGATACTGCAAGCTCGTTTTAAAATTAAATTAAATTAACACGTTCAAACTTCGTTTAATTAATAAATTCCTTATTAAAAGTTCAAATATGAATTTAGTTGTTCTTAATAAATTATCCAATTCATACTATAATGCAAATCCAACTTCTCAACTATTTCGAAATTGAATTTATTATTTTGCTATTCAATTTTTTTTTAGATGGATAGGTAGCGTGTCGTTATCCAGCCGATTAATATATTATATGTAGATAATAAATAAGCTAGTTGACAAGCCCAACTGGTGGCATATCAAACCCAAAAGAGCAATGTTTAAAGCATAACAACCCATCAAAAACCTACATACCATATATGTGCATGCAACAATAAACTTAGATAAGCAAACTGAGCTACACCACCTAGACTTTCAAGCTGCATTTGTGAGTTCGATCAGTGCAAGTCTGGACTGGAACTTCCCTGGTTTGATCCAACAGACTCAACGGGGCTTTTTGGAAGGGGCACCGCCAGCCTAAACTGCGCCTGAGCTGTTGTACCTGTCCAATTGTAATAGAGTTGAATAATGAGCCTGCATAATCCATCAAAATGTTTGCGAGGTTTGTCAAATGCAAAGGCATTTCTTTCTTTCCATATACACCAACAGTAAATGGCTAGAAAAGAATCCAAGGGGGATCCATCGGGCTTAGCTGCCAATAGTCGAAAACTGATGAAATTTGGGGGATACGACCCAGAAGATGAACACTAGTGGCAGCAAAGATTGGATATGATATATCATAGTCAAAAAATAAGTGGTAAAAAGTTTCTTCTTCGTTAGAACATAAAGCACAAGTAGGGTTTGATATTAAGTTATATCTATATAGTCTGACTTTGGTGTTAACTCGTTTATGAGTTAGACACCATTGAAAGAAGATCACTCTTAGGGGTAGTTTACATTTCCAAACTCTTGAGAAGTTAAATAATCTTCTAGCAAAGTTGAGGAAGTGGTATAGTGATGCAACCGAAAAGCCTTTGTTCGGAGATAAAGACCAGAAGTGATAATCGGGACAGTCAGATAAATGAAGCCGACGAAGCAATCTTGCCACAGATAGAAGGTTAAGGAAAATGGGAGAGTCGAAAATTGAGGAGGGAGAGAGGCAAAAAGGACCAGAAGCCGAGATCAAAGTAACAGAGCTAAACATATGATTGGCAGTAGAGAAAAGAGCAGGGAAAAGAGAAGATAAAAGGAGCTCATCAACCCAAATGTCGAACCAGAATAGACAGGAAGAACCATTACCTAGTTTGACATGAAACAAGTTTTTAATTCTAGGTAAGGCAGAGATGACACCAGACCAGAAAGGAGAAGGTTTAGATGAAGGAGGGAAATGCAAAACAAAATGGGGATTGGCAGAATAGAGAAGAGATTCAAATTAAATTAATACTCAAAATTGTTGAATCCGAATTATCGAAATTGCCAAATCAACATTTAAACCTATTTTAAATGTTCAAACATATCAGCTAAAAATCTGGATCATTACACGTATGTTCCCTCTAGCGATTTGAATTTCTAATAAATTTTTCTTAGGATTTCTGGTCCTCTATTACAAAGAAACTTTAAATTAATTATTTGTGGAAATTCGCTTTTAGCATTATAAAAATGCATGTTTTCGACTTCTAACTCAAATGCTAGAAACTAAGTTTACAATGTATTTCCATTCACTTCAGGTGCGCTGATCAATATCAATATTGGATCAAAACTTAATAATCTCCTAGATTCGTATTATTCTTATATGTGTTTCTTCCAGAAACAACAAAAAAATTCTTTTGGAAATATAAATTAGAGCAAGAAAAATGAAATCTACAACAAAACGAGATCTAAAAATACAGAAACAAAAAAAAGGATGTATAAAAGGAATCATATATGAATAAATGATCAGTGATACAATGAGATGTTAAAAAAAAAATAACAAAATAAAATCTGAATGATTTGATCAATTAGATCAGGAAAATAACCAAGGTTTCAAATCTCACTCATCTCGCCCGAGATGAAAATCCGAGATTTTACCCGAATTCCGAGATTTGACAGCATTTTTAGTTATAAACACGGATATACATGAAATATTTGATCAATCTACTATCATGCTGATAACATGTTATAACATAAAGAAATTAGAATATGTCAACAAACTTTTATTCATTCAAGATATTAGTTATCTGTTTCTATTACATTGTTTTCTTTATTTATAAACCTTATAACTAGTGATTAAACTTATTTTATAATGTGAGACTGAACAGAAAAAATACAAAATATATTCACTTATGTAATACAACAGGTGTAATCTTTTTTAGATCGGACCGGTGAAGAAGTGAAAGGAGTCGGTACTTTTCAAATGCTTTGGCAGTCTAACTTCTCGTGCGGGATGCGTAGCAACTTGCAATTTGAAATGGGTTCTGCTGTGAAGGCTTCTCCGTAGTCCAGCCCATTCACAAAATCCGGACACCAAACCTCCCTATAAACTGTAGTTCAGAATAACCCGTTCATGTCCGCGTACATCTTCTTCTTCCCAAATAAATCCATCTTTTTCTCTCCAGTCGTCGTTTTTCTGTCTATTCCCTAGTTCCATCCGCCTCCACTCAAATCTTAACCCTAATTTGGCCGATCCATTAATCTATCCTCAGAGGATCCATGGCGACTCGTCGCGTCCTCTCTTCTCTCCTTCGTTCCTCTTCCCGCAAATCCACCTCCCGCATAATCTCTAACTCCAGATCCCCCGCTCCGCCTCTATCCCGACCAAATCCCACCGGATTTCTCCTCTCTCGCGCTGTCGAGTACGCTACTTCAGCAGCAGCTCCGTCGACTCCTTCTAAAGCGCCGGCGACGCCAGCAGCGAATACGAGTGGTAAGATTACTGACGAGTTCACAGGAGCTGGATCGATAGGAAAGGTGTGCCAGGTGATTGGAGCCGTTGTTGATGTTAGATTTGATGAAGGGCTTCCCCCTATCTTGACGGCGCTTGAGGTGCTTGATAATTCGATTAGACTGGTTTTGGAAGTGGCACAGCATCTGGGTGAGAATATGGTGAGGACCATTGCCATGGATGGGACTGAAGGGCTTGTTAGGGGGCAAAGGGTTCTGAATACTGGATCTCCCATTACGGTGAGGATTTTTCATTTATTTTTTTATATTAATATATAAATCAGTGTTGGGTTGATTCGATATTTAATTTTGCATCCATTGATAGGTGAGAAAAGTTGCTATTCCAATGTTGGTCAAACTTGATTTGATACTTTAAAATGCACATGCTTTTAAAATACGGCATATATAATTATTTTATTAGTTATATATTGGACAAATGCTGAAACTTTATAGTCTTCCCTTTTACTATTTGTTTGGCCGGCAGAGCTTACATGTTGAATGATAGGCTTAAGCTAAAATTTAGAGGTTGTATCAGTGGTATTCCAATAGTTTATCTCTACTAAACAAAACACTCACGAGGTTGTATCAGTGGTATTCCAACAGTTTATCTCTACTAAACAAAACACTCACAGCATGATTATCTGAATACCAGTCTCATAATATCTGTGCATATGAATAAAAATTATGTTTTAAAAATATACGATTCCCCATAGGCCGTGGTCATGTATGTTGTCACTAAATTTCCGATTTGATAATAGTTTTGTTTTGACTACTGTGTATTACCATTAACTGGCATCTATAAATAGTTCTATATCAAGAACCATAATGTATGGTTCAGTAAGATAATTTTGTCTGTTAATTTTGTTTTCCTTGTCCTGTCAAAATAACTATGCATAAAGCCATTCCTCACCAATGCTGCTGTTTTACTGTTGTCAGTTGATCACTCACAAGATCTGTAAATTATTGTAGGTACCTGTTGGTCGAGCTACTCTTGGACGAATCATAAATGTTATTGGAGAACCGATCGATGAGAGGGGTGATATCAGTAAGTAATATAATAATGCAAATGCAGATCATTGTTTACATGACGTGAAAATTAATGTAATTGATTTTTACCCTGGCAGAAACAAACCACTTCCTTCCCATTCATAGGGAAGCTCCTGCTTTTGTTGAGCAGGCTACTGAGCAACAGATCCTTGTCACTGGAATTAAGGTATTGCTTTTTATACAGTGTTATGTTGGACATTATCAGTTTGTACTGTATTTTTATGATCTTGTATGATGTCAGCAGTACATTATTTTACTATATTTCTTGTTTTAAAACTGTTTGGGAGAGATGCGTTATTTTAACCTTTTTTGGTCCTGGGATGTGCTTCCACATTGTTGCTTGGAACTGTCGATTTGAATATGGCATTGGAAAATATAACTGTGTTAACCAAAATTTGACAATTTACTACAAGGTACACATGTAATAAATAACATAATTATTTTTAAACTATCATTATTATTGGATGCTTAAGACGTATGAGGCTTCCTTGTATTTCCTGTTATGAGCATTATGACGGCCAACTTGTGTTGTGACAGATTTCTAACTTATTATCATTTTTTTGTTGTTGTAATATAGGTTTTTTTTTTTGGGTGTAATGCTCTACCTTTGGCATTTTTACAGAGATATTATGTGACTGCATGCTTTGCATGTATACAAGTCTTGCTACGCTGAAGTTCATAGGGGTTCAAATTATGGTTAAAACTCTGAGTAGAACCGTGGTTTTTTTTCTTTTTTCGGGAGCCAAATTTAGGTTTTGTTATGAAAACTTTATATATAGGTTGAAATAAATGGTTTTTGCTGCATTTGGCGTGCCATTCGTTTACACAGGCTAATTTTTGTTTACATACCTTGGCCGTTCTTAATGGGATTAATATGCTTTTTACCGGTTTGACCTGAGCCTGTATATTTGAATTAAAAATTGCCATGCTTAACAATGGGTGTCTCTATCTACACGCACCAAACATTCACTTCTCATCCACCTATCTCTTCGCGGACTACATTATTCCACTCACCTACGCAAACCTAACAATTTAATTTTCCTTTCCTGTATGCATGTTTGTTCTTTCCTTGGAAATACGATACTCGTCTTAAACAAAATTCCCTTCCTTATAAAAAAATATGCTCCTGCAAATTAGACCGACTTTTCAAATCGACTGCAGATAAAAATGGATAATAGAATAAAATAAAATTGAAGAAGTTAAACTAGCTTTGCACAATATATTGTGATAATAGCCTAACTAATCTATACAATTTTGCATTCATATACTCAATAACTAAATAAATGTGGGGAGGGGGGATTTCTAATAAAATAAATTCGAATTAAATGGATGTAGATTATGTTCCAAAACTGGGTTTCAGGACTACAACATTGAGGGATAATAATAAACGAAAAGAAGGGAAAAAGGTAAATAATTTATAACATTTTTGGCCAATATTAGCATAAGATTTGAAAGTGTCTTCTAGTTTGCTGTTGATTTGGAAATTTAACCGATTTGAATAAACTGAAATTTAATTTTTAAGAGGGAGAAGTGAGTTTATTTTAACAAGGTGACTGATTCTTCACTCAATTTTGCATAACCGAGCAAAATGGGTGTTGCCAGTGTTTTATCCAAACTAATTTTATTAACTATTTATGTGGGTTGTGTAGATAGACTCTTCTTAATTGGGCCTGTGTAATATCAGTTGAGTTCACTGGCAAATTATAGAAAATATTGATTATTCCAAAACAAAATTAATTGTTTATTGAATGTATTGTTCGCTTGTCATCAAAATTTAAATTGGTATTTGGATTTCTATAATTACCAAATTTCTAAAATCTTGGAAGGTGGATTGGAGTGGGACCTTTATTTGGTGGTCTATTTACTCAATGTGTACAACTGTTTAGAGTCAGAGGGTGTGTTTAAATTATTTATTATCTCTAGTAATCCCTGTTTACTAAATTGTTTGCCGACACATGTTCTACAGGTTGTAGATCTTCTTGCTCCTTATCAGAGAGGTGGAAAGATTGGGCTATTTGGTGGTGCTGGTGTCGGGAAAACTGTGCTTATCATGGAACTTATTAACAATGTTGCTAAAGCTCATGGTAGGTTACTAGAAGTACTTATTCATTGCTGCATTATTGTATCAAACCAATTGCTTTGTTAACCGAAGATATTACATCATAGGTGGTTTCTCTGTCTTTGCTGGTGTGGGTGAGCGTACCCGTGAAGGGAATGACTTGTATAGAGAAATGATTGAAAGTGGTGTGATCAAGCTAGGAGACAAGCAGGTCAGAAATAATAATAATAATAATAATAATAATAATAATAATAATAATAATATATTACTAGGATTTCATTCCCTCCTGTGAAAAAATTATTTTATTATATATATAACGTTTGCTTTTAATAGGCCGAGAGCAAATGTGCTCTTGTGTATGGTCAAATGAATGAACCCCCGGGTGCACGTGCTCGTGTAGGGCTTACTGGGTTGACCGTTGCAGAACACTTCCGTGATGCTGAAGGACAGGATGTGCTTCTCTTCATTGACAACATCTTCCGTTTCACCCAAGTAAGATTGCTTTACCTTTCTCTATTCTAGTTTATGTCATCTATAATTCAATATTTACAGTCTAATATAATATAATATGTGTAATATTAGGCTATGTTCTAATATTTAAAGTCTAATATGTACAATATCAGGCAAATTCGGAAGTGTCTGCTTTGTTGGGACGTATTCCATCGGCTGTGGGTTACCAACCAACTCTAGCTACCGATCTTGGAGGACTCCAAGAAAGGATTACAACCACAAAGAAAGGCTCCATTACGTCTGTTCAAGCTATTTATGTGCCTGCTGATGATTTGACGGATCCTGCTCCTGCCACTACCTTTGCCCATCTTGATGCAACAACTGTGCTCTCTCGCCAGGTTTGTTCTTATTTATCAATGTTATGATTGTCTTTTATTATTCGTGGATTTGTGATAATTAATTTATATTCGAAATATTCTGATTACCAAATTATCTAGAAGGTTCCATATTGAACTATTTATAGAAAATTGAAATGCATTATTGTTCTATTATAAGCGAAATCAGCTTTGGTGAATGGTTGTGTTTGGTTTTAGATTTTGGTTGTTGTTTGAAACTTTTAAAAATGTATAATTGCTTGGCTGTTACCAGATTTCTGAATTGGGTATTTACCCTGCGGTGGATCCACTTGACTCCACATCAAGAATGCTTTCTCCCCATGTTTTGGGAGAGGATCACTACAACACTGCTCGTGGTGTCCAGAAGGTTCTACAAAATTACAAGAATCTTCAAGATATCATTGCTATTTTAGGAATGGATGAGCTTAGTGAAGATGACAAGTTGACCGTTGCACGTGCTCGAAAGATCCAGCGTTTCTTGAGCCAGCCTTTCCATGTTGCAGAAGTCTTCACTGGTGCTCCTGGAAAATATGTGGAATTGAAAGAAAGCGTAAACAGCTTCCAGGTAATACCTTATTTTAAAGATTAAGGGGGGATTTATTTATTTTTAATAAAGAAAGCCAGTCTTCAGAGTAGAATGCTTTGGTATATGATTTTGCAACTTCTTAATCATTGTTTCTAGAACAATGTGATAGGGAATTGTAGCTTAGAACTATCAGTATATGCTACATTTTGTCTAACCAGCTAATTACACCTCCTGATATTTGTTAAAATTCATATTTGTATTAACAGGGAGTTCTTGATGGTAAATATGATGACCTGTCAGAACAATCATTTTACATGGTTGGAGGAATTGATGAAGTCATTGCTAAGGCTGAGAAGATTGCCAAGGAATCCTCCTCTTAGAGAAGTCCATATTTATTTCCTGAACAAACAAGATGATGTAATAATCTTATGGATTTTGCTACCTTGCATTCGAGAATGAGTCATTTTTTTTTCTTCTTCTAAATTTGCCAACGGATTAGGTGTCAATTGCTGTGCTTTTTTGTTTTGGGTCCTTTATGTTTAAAAAGGAAGCATTTGTTTGCTTAATAAAAATGCTAAACTGTCTTTATTGCATGTGGGTTCAATTTGTGTAACTATACTTTTTGTAACAGCATGTTCTATCATTGGAATCGGAATTCATCTTTAGAACATGTGATATGTGGAATGAGTTTACATTGGTTTTTGTCCATTTTTTTTCATATACACACACCAAAAGTGAGAATCTAGCCATTTTCCAAAGGCTAGTAGAGATGGCTACCTAATCTGTGCACACACAAAACATAAAGAGAAGTGACCTCAGATATACATACGACAAAACTGGCTAACAACAATAGAAAACAAGCAGCTGCGCCGTTGGAGCCACCGATCGGTGCGTCTGCTGTCACATGTTGAGAAGAAGAAAGTATCTAGAAAGCCGGTGAAACAAAGTCAACAACCTCAGGTACCTCAAACAAGTATCAAAGAGCCTGCAGCTAAGCATAAGGTAACAACCAACACTGACAACCATGGGAAAGAAGTTCCTCCAGTCCATTCTAACAGCCGACAAACTTGACTGAGGAAAACTTCGTGCACCAGTATACAAGACAAAAACCACGAAAGATAGCAGAGCCTGTAAATCCAGACTCTGCAGTACTAGCAAACGATATAAGAAACAACAAAAAAAGGAGGGGGGGGGGGGGGGGGGGGTTTCAGGTGAGACAAGGTTAGTGGGACGGATCCCGCTACCCTAGTGGGAAGAAGGTCAACTGATTTCCGCTCGGGAGGTTGCCGGGACCGATGAAATATCAAAGGTAACAGCAAGCCTCCTTGACCGGGGACCAAAGGAACCTCTAAACGGTCTACCAGGAAACGCAAGGAACACGTCATTCCTTACCTTTCTGATGATAGAAGGGGGTTCCATAGGAACCTCGTCAAATATTACCCGATTCCGCGAACACCAGATATGTTAGCAGATAAGACAAGAAAGAAGCCGAAAAAGAACAGAACGCAAGGACGTCCCTGAAACTCTGGACCACAGATTCTCAGTCTGTCAGCTAGGGAATCCGCATTACCTTGGAGACTAACTAAGTTCCCGAAGTAATTCCAAACAGAATTGGTTGTTAAGCCAAAGAAGAACAAGTGAGCTATGGTTTCCGAGTCCCTGTCACCACAACACCTGCAGCGGGACACTAAAGTAATGCCTACCCTATGGAGGTTCTCATCTATCGGTAACCCTTCATGAAGGGTTCGCCACATAAAAAGAGAAACCTTCAGCGGAATACGGGCATCCCGGATAAAGGAAAAACTATGTAGACTTGGAGAGGGAGACCTCACGGAGCCACTCGAATGGAGAAAGCACTACCGTCCATTCCACCGCCAAGCGAATCCGAAAAAGCCTTCGCGGGTTGCATACGCTTGCACGTCTCACTTGCGTAAGACGGGACACCGGAATAATTCGTGTTCTGAAGCCTGCGATACTTAGCGTGAAGGAACGACGTCCATAGAGAATCGTTCGCTTCAAACCTGGCCCACAACTTACAAGCAAAAGTAGTGCAGATATCCTTTGGATTTCTGAGACCTAAGCCTCCTTCATTTTTGGGACGACAGGTGATGTCCCAAGAAATCCATTGGTGACGATTGGCGTCGTCCTTTTTCCCCCAGAATTAAGACGAAGCTAAGGAGAGGTAAGATCTGAAAAAGGAGGAGGTAGAAGTCATAGCAGCGAAGACATGCGATCCTAAAGAGTCAAGGACAGACCTTATGAGAACCAATCTACCTGCCTGAGAGAGAAGCGCCGCATTCCACCTAATGATCTTCCCCCTGACTTTATCGCATAGGGGGTTGAAAATGGCATTAAGCTTACGACCCCTGTAAAGAACAATACGGAGGTAAGGTAAGGGGAGAGAGGTTGCCTTATAACCGGTGAAGGTTTCGATACACGAAGATCTAACCGCAGACAAATCTCTCGCCGGGACGAAACAGCTTTTAGCAGTATTAACGAGTTGACCATAACACCTCTCGTACTACTGAATGAGGCTGACATGACTACTGACTGAATGACGACTACCATTCGTGAAAATGATAATGTCGTCAGCGAAAGATAAAGAAGAAACAATAGGGCACCCTGAGGGAATGCCAAAGCTATGAATCTGATTTGCTATCGTAAGTGAATGCAATCCACGAACGAAAATCTCAGCAGCGATAACGAAAAGCGTAGGTGAAAGTGGATCTCCTTGACGAAGTCCCCTTCCAGCCTTGAAGTACCCGTTGGCCGAACAGTTGATTAGAACAGAAAACCAGCAGTTAGAGATGAGCCGCCAGATAATATCGATAAGAGCTTCGGGAAAGCCAAAAGCTCTAAGCACCTTAATAATGAAAAATCAGGACATTAGGTCATAAGCTTTCGCCATGTCCAACTTTATGACCACATTAAATCCCATAACTTTCCTATCAATCTGAGAAACCAGTTCTTGAGCTAAAAGGACGTTATCCGTAATCAATCGACCTTTAACAAAGCCATCTTAAGAAGCGGATATAAGGCGCTGAAGAAACGGAGCTAGCCTAGTGGCCAGGACCTCGGATATAACCTTGTTAGAAAAGTACACAGACTGATAGGGCGAAAATCTACACACGTACTGAGATTTTCGCACTTTGGAATAAGGATCAAGTTAGTGGAAGTCCAGCCCTGAGGTAGATTTCCACCAGAGAAGAAGTACCGAATTGTGTGACAGAAATCGGATTGGATAATCGGCCATATACTGCGGTAAAAGGCCCCATTGTAACCATCAGGCCCGCTAGCACTATCCTTGCTGAGAGCAAAGACACAGGCGCGAATCTCTTTCGAGGAAGGAGGTGCGGCTAGGCCCTCACTCTCGGCGGGAAGCACCAACCTGGGAATGAAGGTAAGAAGACACGGGACCGAGACTGATGGAGAGCCTGGGAAAGACTGAAAGTGAGACAGAATGGTTTCCTTGACTTCCTCCGGTGTGGTAGCTACCGATAGATCAGATCGCTGGATCTGAAGAATCGTAAGAATTACTTCTTCTTTCGAATAGAAGAGTGGAAGAACTTAGAATTCGAATCTCCGTTAACAACCCACTTGATCCTCGCCTTCTGGCGAAGATAGTCATTCTCGATACGAAGTTCCGACGTAAAGGCTAATTGGGCAAGGGCCCACGCCTCCTTGTTAGCTGCAGAGGGATCCTCGTCGAAAGATGCCTCTGCAAGAACAAGCGACTTTTCGGCCGCCCTAACACGATCGAAAATATTCTTGAAAACTTGAGCGTTCCAAGACTTGAGACAAGTCTTGAGACGCATAAGCTTACGAGAAAAGGCGACAGTAGGCGAGCCTACAACCGCTGAGTTCCAGGAGTCTTCCATGACCCGCTGGAAAGAGTGATGAGAACTCCACATACTCTGGTATATAAAGGAAGATGGACCAGATCGAGTGTGGGGAGAACAATAGAGAAGCATGGTAGGAGAAGGTACGATGAAGATGAGAGACTGAATAGACGAACGGAAGGTCGAACCAACCTTCCGATCCGAATACTCTATCAAGTCGAGAAAGAATCCGGTTAGGACCTTCTTGGTTCTTGCACCAAGTGAAAGTCCGTCCGACGAAAGAGACTTCTGTTATCCCCGAAGCGACAATGAATGCATTGAAATCCATCATCGTTGCGCGGCTAACAGCATTGCCTCCCTGTTTTTCAGCTTGCGAGGCGACTACATTGAAATCGCCTCCCAAAACCGAAGCTTGAAAACCGAAAATAGAAAGGCCGATGATATCGGACCAAAGAACCGTTCGTTCTAATCTGTTGCACTTAGCGTAGACAACGGAGAACAGAAACGATGACGAGAACGAAGGACACGAACATGCTACCGATAGCAGCTATTCAGAGTCGAAGATAGGATGGGCATTAATGTCATTCGACCACAGGATCCAAATCTTGCCCGATACATTGGCTAAGGTCCAACCAAAATCTAGAGAAAGAACAGACTTGGTGATCTCTCCCAGTCCTATCATAGGTTCCAGGAGCACCACCAAAAGAGCAGAGTGTCTCCGAACGATGCGCCTGAGTCTAGCCAAAGTCGCATCGTTATCTACACCACAGACGTTCCAGAAAAGGAAGTTCGCCATAAAGACTAATAAAAGTGAACCCCAAAAACGAGAAAAGCAGTAAAAAGACACATGACAAAACCCAGAACCCCAAAAAAACCCAAAAAGACACAGGACAAAACTCAAGCAAGATATAACGTGTGACGAGTAGATCTAACGATCTGCTCGGACGCTGCTATAGAGCGTGTACGGATGGTACGGGGACCATCTCTAGGTCTCCGTTGTGAAGAGCGAAAAGGACGCACAGAAGGTAGGGGAGACTCCTTGACAGTCTCGAAGGAACTTACCGTCATCCCTTAAATCAACTCGTGAGTAGGCGAGTGGGCCTCACTAAGACCAGACCTGGACGGATAGGAATTCTTAGTAAGACGAGTTAGACGATCATTAATGATCGTTATCTCGGCCTTACCAAGCAACGAAGAAGAAACAGAAGCGGGAGACACAACAGAGGGAAGAGATGTTTATGGAGTAAAACTCGAACCAAAAAAGCGGGCATGAATGTAGAGTACGTCAAAAAACAGACCACTAGTTACTGTGTGAACTTATCCTGTGCCGAGTTGTCATTAGTTTGGCAGCCCCGTGAGGAAGGAAAAGTTCCAACACCGAGACATCGTATAGCGTCATATGGTGAAGGCTTTACCGGTCGGAAATCTACCTGGCAACACGTACATTGGCCCGAAGCTGGGGTCCATGCACAACTACAACCGGTAGACCTCCAAGACCGACAATCCAACACCGTATGAAACTACCGACAAAAGCACCGATAACCCGCAAAACGTAACCAAACAACTAGAGTTTCCAACGACAAGATAAAGTTTTTTTCAATGATAATACTGTTGGAAAACAATGGCTGAGTCGCGGACTAGGTCGCTTTCTTGAAGACGATTCGGCGATTTGGTCAGAGGTGCAAACCAATTCGTTCCTTCGCCGCCGCCTCTAGGATAAAACAGCCTCTAAAATAGTAACTGATTTGCTTGCACAAACAAATCAGTGCAGATTTGCACTTTCGGGAAAAATACTGCTCGAAATTTCTTAGAAGTTTTAATGGCGGCTGAGAAGAAGAGAATATAAAATTCGGTGTTATTCTCGTCTCAGATAAAATAGTATTTATAGAACGAGAATTAGGTTTTGGGAGAAAATATCGGATCTGCTAAAATTTCGGGGGGGATTAATTATTTTACCGTTGCAAAACTTTTCCGTTGCAGAATAAATATCGGTGCGCAAAATAATTTTTCCATAAAAAAAACGGTTCGAAAACAACTAAGTTTTATGGTCCAAAAATATAAGTGCCTACACCACAAAGCCCAAGCCCAAGCCCGAACCGGGCCGGGTCGGGTCGACTCGAGTCGGTCGGTCGCGCGCGCGTGTGTGGTGGTCATGATGCATGGTCTCCCTCCTCACAACAATGCATGTATTGGGAGCCCAAGGCCCCAACATGACTTCTTAGAAACAAGTATAAATCCTTGCCTCTTCCCTATAATCCCATGATGTGGGACTACTCAACCATAGGAGCCATTCATACACTTATTCAATCATTTTTAATAATTCACATAATGTTTGTAAAACATTTCCAACAATCCCCCACTTGAATTTTTAAAAATATTTTCGAGCAGTTTCTTAAAAACATAAGATTGTGCATAAACAAAGGTGTCCAAGGACTTGAACCTTTGCATAGTGAGTAAGATTCAGTTTTTACTAGAGTGACACGTAGTCTTGAACTCTATTCCTGACATCAAACCACACACAACCTTTTCTATAGTGCAATCAGATAAGCCCGTGCATTTATGGCCCTGCACGTCTATCCCAGTTTAGTGAATGCTCTAGAAGTTTTGCCCAAACTCCATAGGAAACGACCACATTTCCACATTCACAAAGGTGAGTCTATCAAGAGCACTCCTGAAGGTAGGTACTCCACTCCAAATAGAGTATAGATCTCATTAAGAGTTTCTATTAACTCATCCTCTAATCACTTCAGGAATACATGCTTCTTGGTTTATTAAATAGCATGTTCAACTCATATCACTACACAACTTGTTATTACCCATTGAACCTAGTTCTTGGGATCTCCAGTCATTTAGGTCGGGTTACCATTGTGCGTGACTCAACAATCTAAGGGCAATAGTCCCATTCTTTTAGAAGAGTTATGGACTTTCTCTCTGGACAGTCCTTTCGTCAAAGGATCTGCCAAATTTTCCTCACTACGTACGTAATCCACTCTAACGGTACCTGTGGAAAGTAGTTCTCTAACAGTGCTGTGCTTACGACGTATTTGTCGTCTCTTACCGTTATAGTAACGGTTCTGAACTTTTGCAATAGCCGCGGTACTATCGCAGTGTATCAACACTGCTGGTATCGGTTTTTCCCATAAGGGAATCTCAGCTAGCAGATTTCTCAAATATTCTGCCTCTTCACTAGCTGTAGCTAGTGCTATCATCTCAGACTCCATAGTAGACTGAGCCAAGATAGTCTGTTTCTTGGATTTCCAAGAAACAGCTCCTCCAGCGATGCTAAATATGTAGCCACTGGTCGCTTTAGAATCATCAGATAAGGTATTCCAGTCTGCATCAGAATATCCTTCAAGTACAGCTGGAAATCTTTCATAATGTAATCCAAGGTTCATGGTTCATTTAAGGTATCTCATTACCCTTTCAATAGCTTGCCAGTGCTCTATACTAGGTCTACTGGTAAACCTGCACAATAATCCCACGACATAGGCAATGTCGGGTCTAGTACAATCAGTGGCATACCGAAGGCTGCCAATGATGCTCGCATAATCAGACTGTCTTACACCTTCACCAGTGTTCTTAAATAACTTTACACTGTGATCATATGGCGTACTTGCAGGTTTACAGTCAAAGTAATTATATTTCTTTAGTATCTTCTCAATGTAATGAGATTGGTCCAAAGAAATTCCCTTTTCTGACCTAGTAATCTTAATACCAAGGATTACACTCGCTTCACCTAGATCTTTCATATCAAAATTGACACTTAATAAGGATTTGACTGAGTTTATGGCATGAATATTTGACCCAAAAATGAGTAGGTCATCTACATAAAGGCATATAATAGTGCAAATGTCATTCTCCGATTTGTAATAAATGCATTTGTCACTTTCATTAACTTTAAAACCATTTGAAATGATTAAGTTATCAAATTTTTCATGCCATTGTTTAGGTGCTTGTTTTAAACCATATAATGATTTATCCAATTTACATACTTTATGTTCTTGACCATGTACTACAAATCCTTCAGGCTGGTCCATATAAATTTCTTCGTCTAATTCACCGTTCAAAAAAGCAGTTTTAACATCCATTTGGTGTATAAGTAAATTATGAATGGAAGCAAGTGAGATTAATACCCGAATGGATGTTATTCTAGTTACAGGTGAAAAAGTGTCAAAGAAGTCTATATTTTCCTTTTGTTTAAAACCTTTAGCTACTAGTCGTGCTTTATATTTATCTATAGTGCCATCAGGTTTTAATTTCTTTTTAAGTACCCATTTACAGCCTATAGACTTACAACCAGGGGGTAAGTCTACCAAGTGCCAAGTCTTATTGGATTCTAAAGAATCCATCTCATCGTTTATAGCCTCTTGCCAGAAATCGGCATCTAAAGAAGATAAGGCTTCTTGGAGGTTTATAGGATCCTCCTCAATAGTAAAAGCACAAAAATCTGAACCAAAGTCTTTTATGGTTCTTGCTCTTTTACTTCTTCTAGGTTCAGCTTCAGAATTTTCATTAAGTTCTGTTCTAATAGGCATATTTGAAGTGCCCCCACTATTCCTTTATTTGAAAGGAAATTTAGTTTCATAAAAGTCAGCATCATTTGATTCAATTATATTATGTGCATTAAGGTCATAAAATCTATATGCTTTGCTATTAATAGCATAGCCTATAAATGCACATTCATATGCTCTACTTGCCAATTTTATTCTCTTAGGGTCTGGAATGCGAACATATGCTAAACAACCCCAAGTTCTAAAGTATGAGACATTGGGTTTATGATTCTTTAAAATTTCATAAGGTGAAATTTTATTCTTAGATTTAGGGATTCTATTCAGAACGTAGCATACAGTCAATAAAATATCCCCCCACCAATGTTTTGCTGCACCAGAATTTAATAATATGGCAACTACTAGCTCGGTAAAGGTCCTATTTTTCCTTTCTGCTTTACCGTTCATTTCAGGTGAGTAGGGTGCAGTTCTCTCATGTACTATACCATGTTGTTTATAGAAATCCAGAATAGAATTAGATTCATATTCTGTTCCTCTATCACTACGAAGTCTCTTAATTTTTCTATTTGCTTGATTCTCAATCTCAGTTTCGAATGTTTTAAACATGTCAAAAGCATCACTTTTATTTTTCATAAGATATACATATGTGAAATCAGAGCAGTCATCAATAAAAGTGATAAAATAACGATGTCCCTGTCTAGTTAAAGTGCCATCAAGTTCACATATGTCAGAATGAATCAAGTCTAATGGTTCAGAAACTCTATCAACAGATTTGTGAGGTTTCTTTGTGATTTTAGCTTGTGTACAGAATTCACATTTATCAGATTCAGATTCTGTCATTTTAGGTATCATATCTTGGGTGCTCATATTACGAATAATTCGATTATTAACATGACATAATCTAGAATGCCAGATATTAAAATCACACAACATGTAAGCAGAAGTAGTCACTTTATTAGATTCAACATTCAGTTTAAACATACCCTCACAAGCATAACCCTTTCCCACAAAAGTTCCCTTGTAAGTAAGAGTGTACAAATCAGCCCCAATAACTTGAGTGAAACCAGCCTTATTAAGGAGGAAGCCAGAGACCAGATTCTTTCTTATCTCTGGAGTGTGCATAACATCTTTCAGAATTACAGTTTTTCCAGAGGTGAACTTGAGTTCCACGTTTCCAATCCCCACAACTGTAGTGGTGTGAGAGTCTCCCAACAGCACTTTCTGATTTTCAGCAGCCGTGTATGTAGAGAACAAGGCACGATCATAGCAGACATGGTGTGAAGCACCAGTATCTACCCACCAGCCCTCTGATCCACCAACAAGGTGAATCTCAGTAACCATAGCCGTAAGAGGCTCCTCAGTCAGGTTAGCCTGCGGTGCAGAGCTTGGCCTGTTCCGACACTTTCGTGCCATATGACCTGGTTTTCCACAGTTGTAACATAGAAACAACTGTCCAGAGTCATTCTTTTGGGCTGGTTTCTGCTGCCCTTTTGGGTTTCCTTGCGGATTCCCATTCTGTTTGTTGCGCCTGTTCTGATTCTTAAATGATTTCTGATTTGGTTTCAGAACAGCGGGAGTGGTCTTCTTAGTGCTGTTGTTATTGACAATCAGCACCTCTTCTTTCCGGTCTTTCTTGCGTGCTTCCTCCTCAATACGGAGGCGTGTAATCAAGCTCTCTAAGGAAAATTCCTTAGTCTTATGTCGCAAAGTGTTCTTAAAATCTTTCCAGCTAGGGGGTAATTTGTCAATGATAACAGCAATTTGAAATTGTTCGTCCAAGACCATACCTTCGGAGATGATCTCATGAGCTATTTTCTGAAGCTTATGAGACTGCATCTCTACCGATCTATCATCAGTCATCTGATACTTTAGGTAGCGACTTACAGCGTATTTCTTTGCCCCTGCCTCCTCTGTGTCATATTTCTTCTTTAGTGCTTCCCAGATCTCCTTTGCCGTCTTTTCATCTGAGTTATAATAATCATACAGATCATCGCTCAGTCCATTCAGTATAAAATTCTTGCATAAGTAATCCTGTTCAGTCCAGGTCTGCAGTTGCTTTGACTGTTCAGTCCATGATGCCATCTTTGCTGCATCAGTCTCGTCAGGCTTGTCTGGTAGCTGCGGTTTTTCAGCAGTCAGAGCAGCAACCACCTTCCTGATCGTGAGGAAGAACTCCATCTTCTGACGCCAGCGCTTGAAATGCAAACCTTCGAACTTGAAAGGAGCAGCAGTCACCAGAGGGCCGTGAAAAGCAGAGGGAGGAGCAGAATCGTCCATGGTTGAGTTCGAGGCCATTGTTTCAGATCGTCTTCAAATTGTTGGAAAACAATGGCTGAGTCGCGGACTAGGTCGCTTTCTTGAAGACGATTCGGCGATTTGGTCAGAGGTGCAAACCAATTCGTTCCTTCGCCGCCGCCTCTAGGATAAAACAACCTCTAAAATAGTAACTGATTTGCTTGCACAAACAAATCAGTGCAGATTTGCACTTTCGGGAAAAATACTACTCGAAATTTCTTAGAAGTTTTAATGGCGGCTGAGAAGAAGAGAATATAAAATTCGGTGTTATTCTCGTCTCAGATAAAATAGTATATATAGAACGAGAATTAGGTTTTGGGAGAAAATATCGGATCTGCTAAAATTTCGGGGGGGGGGGGGATTAATTATTTTACCGTTGCAAAACTTTTCCGTTGCAGAATAAATATCGGTGCGCAAAATAATTTTTCCATAAAAAAACGGTTCGAAAACAACTAAGTTTTATGGTCCAAAAATATAAGTGCCTACACCACAAAGCCCAAGCCCAAGCCCGAACCGAACCGGGCCGGGTCGGGTCGAGTCGAGTCGGTCGGTCGCGCGTGTGTGGTGGTCATGATGCATGGTCTCCCTCCTCACAACAATGCATGTATTGGGAGCCCAAGGCCCCAACATGACTTCTTAGAAACAAGTATAAATCCTTGCCTCTTCCCTATAATCCCATGATGTGGGACTACTCAACCATAGGAGCCATTCATACACTTATTCAATCATTTTTAATAATTCACATAATGTTTGTAAAACATTTCCAACAATCTTGTCGAACTTGGGAGTCAGTTTGGTTTTTGTCCATTAATGTGTATATATCATTGAAGTTTTTGGTATGTTATAAGGGTGTGTTCTGAATAATTTCAATGATAATACCTTGTCGTACTTAGGAGTTAGTTGGGACTGGCGGCATTTTGAGTTTGGTTTTTGTTGAGCTGGCATGATATAAATTTTAATTTTCGGTAGGGTTATTAATAAATTGCGATAATGAGGGTAGATAAACGATTGCTAACCCTTTACGTTTCCCGTCATTAGTTTTTATGCAATATAAAACTTTGATCCCTTTATCTTTTTTTTTTCAAATTAAATTATTTTATGTGAAATTATCATTAGTTTTTACATCGACTACATTCTCAATTTGGATTGTTAATCTCTTCCGCATTCTTTTTTCTGCTATAGATTTCAAATTTAATTTCAGATTTACCTTCTTTTTTTGCTGCTTACTATAAGTTGTATTTGATTCGGATTAAAGAAATTCATCTACAGGTTGTATATTGTGTAGTTTCTTACACTTAGAAGCCGACAAGACAAACTTCCTCTCTTCAGGCTTTGTTCCAGGTCTAAATGAATCGTCAGATCTCTGTAGATCCATTATTTTTTCCATCAATTTTTATTTGTCTGCTTTATCGAAGTTATTTTGTTGGTTTGTCTTTTTTGGTTAAATTTTAGCTATAATTTGTAAAATGATAAACTCATTTATCATTTTTGTTCAATTTTTAATACAATTATTCTTATTAGATAAAATTTTATATTTTGTATGGTTTAATTTATGTGTTGGTATTGTTGTATTGAGGGCCTGTCAATCTGATGACAGATCGGCATTGGTGGAGTTCATACAGCGATTGGTGTTGTCTCCTTTGAGCAGCTCCACATCTTTCTCTTCGTCTTCTAAGTATATGTCTGAGGTTACGTTAGTTTCCCCTGCTTCTTCTAGTCCGTCATCCGTTGCGTCCGTTCACACTTCCCTTCTTAGCAAGGATGGGATAGCGATCATTAATGATCGTCTATCTTGTCTTACTAAAAATTCTTATTCGACTAGGTCTGGTGTATCGGTCTCTGCTCCAGACTGCGAAGCTCACCAATCTCTTGAGTTTTCTGATTCTTTCGGGTTTCCCGGTAGGCCGACTGCTCGAGCCTCTCGGCGTACGATGCGGTCGGTTCCTCGCACTCCCCGCACCATTCGCACACGTTCTATAACGATGTCCGAGCAAATTGTTAGATCTACTCTCCACACCATATATCTTATCTGATCTGCGAGGTTACTTGTCTTCGGGCGCCTTCTTTCTGTGTTTCTTCTTTACTTGGATTTTCACTAAATGGAGAACTTTCTCATCTGGAACGTTCGCGACATAGGTAATGATGCGTCGTTAGCTAGCCTCAAGCGCATTGTTAGGAAACACTCTATCTGCCTGGTAGCGCTTCTGGAATCGTTAGTGGGACCAAAGGCGGTCACCAGCGCTGTCTTATCTCTTGGCTTTAGTGGTGCTTTAACTAATGTCTCTGGAAAGATTTGGATCCTATGGTCCAAAGATATTGTCGTCCGCCCTATCTTCAATTGAGATCAGCTATTGTCGGTTGCTTGTTCGTGTCATTCCTTATGCTCCTCCTTTCTTTTCTTGGCGGTCTACGTTAAGTGCGACAGGATAGAAAGATTGACCCTTTGGTCTGATATCTTATCTCTATCCGCATTGGGCTTCTCTGTTTCAATTTTGGGAGGCGACTTTAATGTTGTCGCCAGCCAAGCTGAAAAATGAGGGGGCGTTGTCGTTAACCGCTTGGCGGTAGCATATTTAAATGATTTTATCCTTAGCTCAGGTCTTGCTGAGGTGTCTTTCGTTGGCCCGGCCTTTACTTGGTGTAACAACCAAGATGGGCCAAACCGTATTCTTTCCAAGCTTGACAGAGTTTTCGCTTCTGAAGGGTGGTTGAGCCTCCCTTTTTCTTTCTCGGTTTCCCATATCCACCATACCTTCTCCGACCATGCTCCCTTGATTCTTAGCTGCTCTCTCCCCTTTCTTTATCTGGTCCAACCTCCTTTAGGTTCCAAAGTATGTGGAGATCTCACCATTCCTTCCACGGTGTAGTGGAAGACTCCTGGAACTCCCCTGTTAGTGGATCCCCGTGTGTGGTATTCTCTAATAAGTTGAAGCGGCTTAAGGCTTGCCTCAAGGCGTGGAATATTCTGGTTTTCAAGAATATCTTCAACCGAGTTCGAGTTGCCGAAGAAACACTTGTGCTAGCAGAATTGTCTTATGATGAGCATCCCTCTGTTGTTAACAACGAAGTTCGGGCGCTGGCCCAGATTGCCTTTTCTTCTGAGTTTCGTGTTCAACATGACCAACTTCGCCAAAAGGCGAGGATAAAATGGATTGTTGATGGAGATACGAACTCCAAAATTTTCCATTCTTCCATTTGGAAGAAGAATAGACTTCTCACGATTCTCCAAATCCAGCATCCTGATCTCTCTTTGGCTTCCACTCCGGTTGAAGTCAAAGACACTATTATGTCCCATTTCCAGTCCTTCCTGAGCTCTCCTTCTGTGTCCGTCTCTGATCCGTCCCTGCTCGCTTTCATCCCTCTTTTGGTCCTCCCCTCGGATAGCTCTGATCTTGCTGCACCCCCTTCTTCAGAAGAAATTCGTACGTGTGTATTTGCTCTTAGCAAGGACAGTGCGAGTGGGTCAGATGGTTTCAACGGGTTTTTTTACAGGAGTGTGTGGCCAGTTATTCAAGCGGACTTTTGCCTTGCTGTTCAGTACTTCTTCTCCATTGCAGGCTGGACCTCCACCAATTTGGTTCTCATTCCAAAATGCGACCAACCTATCTCATGTTCAGATTTCCGACCGATCAGCTTGTGTAATTTCTCTAACAAGGTCATTTCCAAGGTTCTAGCGACCTGGTTAGCACCGTTTCTCGAGCGTTTTATATCATCTTCGCGGGATGGTTTTGTAAAAGGACGTTTGATCACTGATAACGTCCTTTTAACCTAAGAGATGATTTTTCAGATCGATAAGAAGATACGAGGCTCTATTGTGGTCATTAAGCTAGATGTGGCTAAGGCTTACGATTGCATGTCGTAGTTCTTCACCATCAAGGTTCTAAGGGCTTTCAGGTTCCCGGAACCCCTTATCGATGTTGTTTGGAGGCTTATCTCCAACTGCTGGTTTTTCGTTCTTATTAATGGATTGACTACCAGTTTTTTCAGGTTTGGGAGGGGTCTTCGACAGGGAGACCCCTCTCCCTACCCTGTTTGTCATTGCAACAGAGGTTTTCGTTCGTGGGCTGCACTCTCTTATGATTGCTAGGCAGATTCATAGGTTCGACATTCCTAGGGGTTGTCTTCTTATTTCCTCATTGTCTTTCGCTGACGACATCATCATTTTCACTAATGATAGTCGTCGGTCTATTTGGAGCCTGTTAGATCTTATTCGGCAGTATGAGAGATGCTCGGGGCAACTCGTTAACTCATCTAAAAGCTGCTTCGTGCCCGCGAAAGACCTTTCCGTGATCAAATCTTCCTAGATCGAGTCTTCTTCTGTATCAAGGCGACCTCCCTTCGCCTTCCTTATCTCGGCATAGTGTTATATCGAGGTAGGAAGCTCAATTCCATCTTCGATCCCCTAATAGACAAAGTTAGGGGAAAGGTCATTCGGTGGAATGCTACTCTCCTCTCTCAGGCTGGCAGATTGGTTCTCATTAAGTGTATTATTGACTCTATGGGATCTCATATCTTCGTTGCTATGTCTCCAACTGCTTTGTTCTTCCGTTCTTACCGATCCTTGGCTTCGTCCTTCTTTTGGGGAAACAAGGACAACGCTTCTCACCACCACTGGATTTCTTGGAACACCATTTATCGTCCCAAAAGTGAGGGAGGCCTGGGCCTCCATAACCCTACGAACATCTGTACATCCTATGCTTGCAAGCTATGGCCGAGGTTTGGAGAGAACAATTACCTATGGGTGATGTTCCTCCATGCCAAGTACCACAGGTTGGAAGGTACGAATTTCACCAGTATCCCATCCTACGCTAGTGAGATGTGGAAACGGATGCAATCCGTGAAGGCCTTGTTGGATGCACATGGGGGCGGTACCGTTTGGGACGACAGTCCCTTCTCACTCAAGGCGGCATGGAATTCAGTACGAACTCCAGGTCCTCATCTACATCTTTTCTCCTTGATTTGGAATGTCTATATTCCTCCGAAGATTTCTCTATTTATGTGGAAATCCTTGCATTGTGGCTTACCAATAGATGAGAACCTTCAGAGAATCGACATCCCACTAGTATCCAGGTGCAGGTGCTGCAATTCTAGATACTCTGAATCCTCTACTCACTTGTTGGTATCCGGGTTTTGTGCTAGGTCAGTTTGGAATTACTTTGGGAATCTGATGGATTACCGAGGTAATGCAACCTCGCTTGAAGGTTTACTGAGTTTCTGGTGGTCTGTCATTTCCGGAAAATCATTTTGGCCGATCCTTCTTCATCTGATTCCTTTCTTATCTGCGGGCACATATGGTGCTCACGGAATAAGGCAGTACTTGGCGAAGTGGCTATGGACCCTCCTACCATTATCCGAAAAGTAAGGAATGATGTGTTCTTTGCGTTTTGTGTTAGACCTTTTCGGGGAGTCATCAACTCCCGCTCTAGGAGGTGGGCTACAAAATTTAATGTTTCATCGGTATCGGCTACGCCTAGGGCAGGTATTTGTTGATTACTGGTCTTCTTAGTTAAGTTTGGCTTTGGTTACGTTCTCTGCTGTTTGCCAATTTCCCACCCTTCCCCCTTCTATCGATCTTATGTTGTTTACTAGTTGTGCATATTTTGGAGTACATGTTATCAAATTGATCCGTCATGAGCTTGTTGGTGCTTATTATACTTTATCCCAGGAGGCTATCTGGAGCAGGTGAAGCTGCAGTTATTTGCGGATCGGGAGATTGCATGATCACCTCGCTGGACATGATAAGCATGCGGTCCTGGAGGTTTCAGTGGTTTAGGGCCATTAGTACGAACGTCTCACCATTATCTATGGTCTTACTTGGATGGCTCGTCTACTGCTATAACACTATGTACGTCCTCTGTGGAGCTTGGGGTTTTCACCATCGCCTTTTGTCGACCATCTGCCGAGGCCTCTATGGCCTTGTCTGCAGCTGACCTAGTATTTGGTTTTAGCATGTGTTATGATTTTGATGTATTTTGTTTTTGTATCTTTTGTTTCTGTGTGTGTACGGTTTCTGCATTCTGTTGATACCATTTTTGTGAGCCATTGGAGAATGGCTAGATTCTCCCATTTTGTTATATTATATTATTTTTGGTTAAAAAAAATTATGTTGGTATTGTATATTGTTTATATATTCTTTAATTACTATTTTTTTTACTTTTTAATTGCTAGTCTCTGACTATTTTTATAAAACTTCAGTTATGGTTTTCTAAAATGATAAACACTTTTATCTTGTTGGTTCAGTTTTTGCATTTTTATTTTTATTTAATAAAATTTGTATATTTACGTATGTCAAATTTATGATGTATTCAATTGGTACTATATATATATATAGAGGAGCGTTTAATGACACTCAAATAGTGAGCACCCCTTTAGCCTACCAGTTTTCCACCACACATTTTCTCCCTCTCTCCTTCCACTAACTCTCTCACCTTCCACTCACCTTAAAATAATATAAACGAGAGGTTGAAAACAGGGGGGGCTAATAGGGGGTGCAGAATAAGGGGTGTCATTGAACGCTCGCCATATATATATATATATATATATATATATATATATATATCGTATGTTAAATTTACGATGTATTCAATTGGTACTATATGTATGTATGTAAGCTCATGGCTGTTTTTGTTAAAATTTGTTTATCGTTTTGTAAATGATAAATGCTTTTATCGTTTTAGTTATCAGTTTTTCTCCAGATTTTAGCACTTTCATTTTTATTTGATTAAATTTATATATTTTGTATATTCTAAATTTATGATTTTATTTATGTTGGAACTATACATTGGGATAGTTAATTCAATGGCGAGTAGCTAAAATGATTGCTTCATGCTACATTCTCAGTACATGTAAAATCAAATTTGAACTTAGATTCCATATAAGCAAGTTAATAAACCATATAATACACTATATGAATGAGCCGAGAACAATACTAACAAGAACTTACAATGTGAAATCACAACCCCGATAGACTGACATAACATGAAAACAAAATGTTTTACTATTATACATATAACAAAATACAACACATGTACAAACATATGGATATGTTCACAGACATAAATAGAAACAACATTAAAGAACCAATAGTTGTATTACAACCTATGGATTGAGTGAACCAAAAATTACAAAAAAAAAGCTCATTCTCAATCTAATCATCACTAATTATTGGCAATATATCATCCTCTTATTAATCTCAGTTTTCATTACAATTTGCAGTGTACAGGATGTTGTCATCAGCTCCAAGTCACACAATAGATTTTGGACAGCCTATTCATGAATCATAATGTCATCAACCTTAGATTTAGTTTCCAATCTTTTTGTTAAACATGGAAATTAAAAAATATATAAGAACATTAAAGGTCATTACCTCTACAAAATGTTTCTCATGAGACTAAATCCAATGCAGAACTTTCAATATTGTAGCAAACAATGCAATAGAGTGTGTCCTTTTATGCCCAAGCTTTAATAGCCACTGATAACACAAAACATAAGTTAACCTTGCTATAAGAAATGGAGGACTGTAGCATTCTACATTTGTTTTCATGGTGCTGGCTCCAAGCCCATTCATAAATCCAAAGCTTAAGTTCATCGCCAACTTAAGTACTCATAAGCATTTCATGGCAAAGCAGAACGAAATAGTAAAAACTTGAGTCGTCTTCTATACACCTGTATCAAAGCAAAAAAAAAGGAATTGTCATGTTGAAGGCACTTATCCTCTATTCTATTATCAATGCTATAGCCAAAGCTAGACTAGCTACAATATAAACTTTTTTTTTTGGATTTCAAGAAACTAGTGGAGATATTTAGCGATCCTTGATTATCTGGAATTCCAAAAGGGGAAGCAGTAACCCAAAACTAGATCATAATACTAGTAATTTTGTTTATATAGTTTTCTTCAATTTTGTTTTATCTTTTTACATTAACTTTTGTGATTTACAGTGGTTCCAAAAAGATAAATTAATTTATCTTTTATACCTTAGTTTCAATTTTTATCCTTGATCATTCATCGTTTAGTTATAAAAATGACAGTTACAGTTAACAATGGAAAAGTTTTTTTTTTACTTTTTGTTTATACAATTTATCTTTTATAATTTTAAACTGGAAAAAAAATCACGTATTCCTATAATATTGGCAAAATTTCTAATGTATATACTTTGAACAAAAGGTAAGTAAACCAATTTTGAAATAATGTTAAAAAAGTTTAGGGTTCTAAACAAAAAGATAAATGATTTTTCTCGTTCAAACTATGTTCTTACTTATGTCTTATTATCAAAATACATGCACTATGAAGGTAAATTATTAGTATATTTCTACGTAAAAACATAAATTGAATTATACAAAATGAAAAATTCTTGGTCGTCTCATGTAAAAAACGCATTGAATTATCTTTTTGTATCAATGATATTCTCTTATCTTTTCACATAAAAAGATAAATTGATTTATCTTTTCATGTGAAAAGATAAATTGATTTATCTTTCCATATAATATAAATAGATAAATAGACTACTATTTTAATATAAGGCGACTAGCTTGGTCTTGAGTATGTTAAGGATGCACTATATAATTATATATTGATTAAAATGATATATCTATTTACCATTATACCTTAATATAATAAAAATTATTAAAATTTTAGATCAAAAACCGCATGCATAATTTACTTATTAGATGTATAAAATACTATAACTTTTTGTGTGTAAGATTGTAAATCTTCTACTTAAAGAACGCTGTTTGTTTAAAAAGATTGATTTATTTATCTTTTCTATGTACTACTTATTACTAAAAAAAACAATAATACAAATGATAAACATACTGAAAAAATGATTGCTTAATACTCTAACAAAATTTTAAGTAAAAAGCTAATGTTTGAATGATTTTGTTTAAAAATACATCTCTTTAAAAAGATAAACATGTTTATCTTCTTAAACAACTTCAATTCTAGCTTCAAAAATATTAACAATCTAATAGACTATAGTGTATGTATGATTTTGTGTAAAGACAATAGTCATTTAAAAAGATACTTCTATTTATATTTTTCTTTGTTATCGTTATAAATTGTTTAAAATGATAAATCTATTTAGCACTATACCTTATTACGATAAAAAATAATTTATGTATGATTTCGCTAGACCCAAAACTGTTTTGAGCACTCAAATTCGCTAAGCTCCAAATTAAAAATGACTTCGAAACAAAATTTGTACCAAACAAAAAGGGAGTTAGCCGATGCTGGCATAACTTCTGACTAGAAAAAAGAAGATAGAAGCAGTAGAGTTTATATCTCTACAGCAATCGATTGATAATCATTTTTGATTACCATATCATTACCAGTAGATCGATAACCATTTTTGATTGAAATCGATATACCAGTTAAAACGGTATGATAACGATAAATTTACCATTTTTAACGGTAACTTATCGGTAACATTTCTTCAATACCAGCGGTAACGATAATTTTACTAGTCAATTCAGAAGATGAGTATACTCAGCTGATATGTTTTATTACATGTATTTAGAACCAAATAAATGATTATATTTTGTTCAATAATCAGGTGAAATAATTCCAAGTACACTTATTTTCTTTCTCATTTATGTTTTTTTACAATTAACACTACATATCTGCATTGTGCACAAAAAATATGCCAAGATGTTAACTTTGATGGACAAACCGTAAGTTACCATTACCAGTGTAATGATTACCAAATTATCGGTATACCAGTCGATCGGCAATAGTAAGCAATTCTGGCTTACCAATAAAAACGGTACGGTAACGGTAACCATCACCATAGCAGCCCTACAATAGTCGTAGCCGTTGCAATTCGAACAGGAATGCCTGCTCATGTAAAGGTGCCAATTCGAGCCTATGTAAAGGCCTGCGAAAATCAAAACGAACACACGGTTTAATTCTGATTTCGCTCCTCTTTATCTTCTTCGCCACTGCTCTGTTCTTCAAAATAAAAACCACTTCCTTGCGTTGGTCGTCAGCCTGCGGTTGTAGCGCAACATCGCAGACAGAGACCGTTTCATCCTTGGGGAAACGATTGCTCAACCAAACCTTACAGCGCCGTGGAGGGAGCAATTTCGTTTCAAGGAAACAACATATGCTGGACTTGGTCATTAATTGGTAATATTAATCTTCTTCTCCGCGTCTTCATTTAATCAGTACTGCTTCTTTAACTTCCCTTGCTAAACTGAGATTGATAATTGGTGTTGCGACTGCAATATCATTGATTCAATATTACTAATGCTAAAAAGCGTTACTGTTCATAGAAACAGTTTTCAGACGTTTCTAGTGATTGGTTGATAACAATCTTGAAACGAAATTGCTGATTGTTGCTTTTGTTTGCAGACGACGATGTCGCAAAGTAGCAACAACAAATCTGTGCCCGCATGGACTGTGCCACCGGCTCCGCCTCTGGTTCCACCGACTATTCCATATTCACATGGCGAGAGACCAGAGAAGTTTAATGGCCAGGATTTCGAATGCTGACAACAAAAGATGCTTTTCTACCTGACAATCTTGGGGCTGGCCAAATACCTCCAAGAGGATCCACCGTTCGTTGAAGTACTGGACCCTGACGCCACAAAAGTCGAGGCTTTAAATGCATGGAAGAATTCTAACTTCATCTGTAAGAATTACATTCTCAACGGTTTAGATAACAGTTTGTATAATGTATATTGTACCGTTGAGACTGCAAAGGTTCTCTGGTTATCACTTGAAAAGAAGTACAAGACTGCCGGAATGAAGAAATTCATTGTCGGAAAGTTTCTTGACTTCAAAATGGTCAATTCCAAAACAGTCGTCAGTCAGATTCAAGAACTCCAAGTTATCATTCATGAAATTCATGACGAAAAAATGGAGTTAAGTGAGTCATTCCAAGTCGCTGCCACTATCGAAAAGTTGCCTCCGTCATGGAAGGATTTCAAAAATTATTTAAAGCATAAGCGCAAGGAAATGACCATGGAGGATCTGATTGTTCGTCTGCGAATCGAAGAAGACAACAGAAAATCAGAGAAAAAGGCTACCAGTTCATTTCAGGCAAAAGCCAACGTGGTTGAGGATGAAAAGACAAATAAAAGAAAGCGCGAGCATAATCCTAATGCAAAGAAACAAAAGAAGTTTCAAGGATCTTGCCATAATTGTGGGAAGAAAGGCCACAAAGCAGCCGTGTGTCGTGCGCCCAAAAAGAAGAAACCTGAAGCAAATATGCAGGAAATTCAGATGATGTCGCAGATATGGATTTGTATGCAGTTATTTCTGAATGCAACCTTGTTGGCAACAACAAGGAGTGGTTTCTAGAACGGGAGCCACTCATCATATATGTGCTAACAAGTGGATGTTTACAACCTACAGACCTGCCACTGATAACGAGCAACTATTCATGGGTAACTCATCTGCATCAAAGGTGGAAGGCAAGGGAAAGATTGTACTGAAGTTAACTTCTGGAAAGGAACTAAAATTGAATGACGTTCTTCACGTTCCAGAAATCCGCAAGAACCTGATTTCAGGATCGTTGCTCAGCAAACATGGTTTCAAACTAACATTTGTTGCTGATAAGTTTGTAATATCAAAGAATGGAGTGTATGTTGGAAGAGGATATGTGTGTGATGGCTTGTTTAAAGCAAATGTAACCACTGTTGTACCAAATAATGATATGAATAAAAATGAATCTTCTGCTTATATTGATGACTCTTCTAACATATGGCATTCTAGATTAGGGCATGTAAATTTTGATACATTGCGAAAATTGATTAATCTAGAATTCATACCAAAATGCAATATAGATTCCAACGATAAATGTCAAGTTTGTGCAGAAGCGAAAATGACTAGAACCTCGTTTCATCATGTTGAATGAGAAACAGAACCTCTAGAATTAATACATACTGATGTATGTGATTTGAAAATGTGTCAAACTAGAGGTGGAAAGAGGTACTTTATCACATTCATTGATGATTGTACCAGATATTGTTACGTCTATCTCCTTAGAAGTAAGGACGAAGCAATCGACATGTTTAAACAGTATAAGGCAGAAGTTGAGAATCAACTCAACAAGAAAATAATATCTTTAAGGACTGATAGAGGAGGAGAATACGAGTCTCCATTTGAGGAATTCTGTGCTGAGCATGGAATTATTCATCAAACTACAACACCGTATTCACCTCAATCCAAAGGTATAGCCGAACAAAAAAATAGAACTCTTAAAGAAATGATGAATGCCTTACTAATTAGTTCTGGCTTACCAGATAACTTTTGGGGAGAAGCTATTCTTTCGACAAATCATATTTTGAATAAAATACCACGAAAGAAAACATCTAAATCTCCACATGAACTTTGGAAATACAGACCACCATCCTACAAATACTTGAAAGTGTGGGGGTGTCTTGCCAAAGTAGAAATATCAAAACCGAAAAAGGTCAAAATTGGACCAAAGACTATAGATTGCATATTCATTGGATGTGCTCATAATAGTAATGCATATCAATTTTTGGTGTATAAATCTGAAATTGATGATATTCATGAAAACACCATTATCGAGTCTCGAAATGCAAGATTCTTTGAACACATTTATCCTCTAAAGACCTCTATTGAAACTAGTGTTCAAAAGAGGCCAAGAGATTCAGATACTCCCGAGGATAATGCTGATCAAAGAGAAATGAATGATGAAACTGAGATAGAGGAACCGAGAAGGAGCAAGCGATAAAGGACCTCTAAATCGTTTGGACCTGATTTCTATGCATATATGATAGAAAATGAACCTCTAACTTACCAACAAGCAATGTCATCTCCCGATGCTCCTTATTGGAAAGAAGCCGTCAATAGTGAAATAGAATCCATTCTACAAAACCTTACGTGGGAACTAGTGGATCTTCCTAAAGGATCAAAACCACTAGGATATAAATGGATATTTAAGAAGAAACTAAAGGCTGACGGCTCAATAGACAAGTATAAAGCAAGGCTTGTAATAAAAGGATTCAGATAGAAGGAAGATCTAGATTACTTTGATACATACTCTCTAGTTACCAGAATAACATCATTTAGGATGCTTATTGCAATCGCATCTATATTGAATTTGGAAATACACCAAATGGATGTGAAAACTGCGTTTTTGAATGGTGAACTGGAAGAAGAAATATATATGTAGCAACCAGAAGAGTTTCTAAGCCCGGGAAATGAAAATAAGGTGTGCAAATTAGTAAAATCAATTTATGGCCTTACACAAGCTCCGAAACAATGGCACGAGAAATTTGATGAAACTATGTTATCAAACGGATTCAAAATAAATGAATCAGATAAATGCGTATATATAAGATATACAGATATTGGATATGTCATTGTTTGTCTTTATGTTGATGATTTACTAATCCTAGGAAATAATAATGCCATAATAAAATCTACGAAGGATATGTTATCCTCTAGATTCGACATGAAAGACCTAGGAGTGGCTGATGTAATCTTGGGTGTGAAAATTATAAAAACACCACAAGGATATGCCTTATCTCAGTCACATTACATAGCCAAATTACTTGAAAGGTTCAAGCAGTATAATATAACCATTGCAAAATCACCAGTGGATATGAACCAAAATTGGGTAAATAACACCGGTGATGGAATATATCAACTTGAATATTCTCGCATACTGGGAAGTATCATGTATGTCATGAATTGCACTAGGCCTGATATTGCATACGCTATAAGCAAGCTGAGTAGATATGCCAGTAATCCTGGCAAACATCACTGGAAAGCAATAATCAGGGTCCTAGGATATCTAAAGTACACTCAAAACTATGTGTTACAATATGAGAAGTATCCTTCAGTGGTAGAAGGATATAGTGATGCCAATTGGATAACTGGCTCAAACGACACAAAATCCACAAGTGGATATGTGTTTACATTAGGAAATGGAGCAATCTCATGGAAATCATCCAAACAGACTTGCATAGCGAGGTCAACAATGGAATCGGAGTTCATTGCTCTAGATAAAGCTGCAGAAGAAGCATATTGGCTTAGGAGTTTCTTGGAAGATATTCCGAATTGGGAAAAACCTGTACCTCCAATATGTATACATTGTGATAGTCAATCTGCTATAGGAAGGGCGAATAGTACATTGTATAATGGTAAGTCTCGACATATTCGTCGTAGACACAAAACCATAAGACAACTTCTCTTTAATGGAGTTATCACTATAGACTATGTAAGGTCAAAGGATAACATAGCGGATCCACTAACCAAAGGTTTGCCAAGAGAGAAAGTTCAAACCTTATCGATGGGAATGGATTTAAGACCTATGAATTAAAGGTTTTGTAAAACGGAAACCCCACCTAGTTGACTGGAGATCCCAAGATCTAGGTTCAAAGGGACAACTAAGTTTAAGATAAACTTGATGGCACTGTTAAATTCAAACCATTCCTATGATAAATCAGTGCACTACCTGTCGGAGAATAGGATAAGCTTGACTTTTAATGATGTCTATACTGTGGTGTTATAAAGAACCAAGTGGAGTATTACGGGATACTCTTAATAGAATCACCTATGTGAGTGCGAAGGCGCCGCTTCAAGAAGAATTGTAAGGTCGAATTCTTCAAGCACTCATGAAACCAAGATGGTGTTCATGGCAAAAACGAACACAAACAGAGAACCAAGGGGTTAAAGAGCATTTATCATGTGTTTTCTTTATAGACTTACACAAACGACTTACAGTTCAAAGACAGTCTAGTCTACTGATTCGCCAGTTAGTTATAACGATATAACACTAGGAAAAGTTCAAGGCCTCTGTGCTACTTTTACCGATATGATAAATGTTTCGTAAAATTTTAAGAACAGATTAGATAATACTCATTCATGTGGGGGATTGTTGGAAATGAATGAGTAATTGTTGAAAATGAATGAGTAGGTTTAGCAAAATTCATTTAGTCTCACATTGGGGAAAAATACCACCTTTGCCACTACTTATACTATGGCTTGATATGTTATTACAAAAGAAAGAGGAGATGGAAGAGAGAGGCAATGACATGAACTATGGCATGATAAGCACTCATATTAATATTTAATGGTCAAAAGATAGGGCCTTGGGGCTCTTGGGGTCTGGTGATCAATTGGGCCTCCGGATGCCGATGGGCTCGCTGCGCTGCGGAACCGCTATTTTTGAATTTGGCCTCGAAATTGCCAACGGAAAGGTCTGTTGGTAAAGGGTCGCAACCTTTCCAACAGTCGTAGCCATTGCAATTCGAACATGAACGCCTGCTCATGTAAAGGTGCCTCTTCCAGCCTATATAAAGGTCTGCGAAAATCAAAACGAACACACGGTTTAATTCTGATTTCGCTCCTCTTTATCTTCTTCCCCACTGCTCTGTTCTTCAAAATAAAAATCACTTCCTTGCGTTTGTCGTCAGCCTGCGGTTGTAGCGCAACATCGCAGACAGAGACCGTTTCATCCTTATGAAACGATTGCTCAACCAAACCTTACAGCGCCGTAGAGGGAGCAATTTCGTTTCAAAGAAACAACATACGCTGGACTCGGTCATTAATTGGTAATATTAATCTTCTTCTCTGCGTCTTCATTTAATCAGTACTGCTTCTTTAACTTCCCCTACTAAACTGAGATTGACAATTGGTGTTGCGACTGCAATATTATTGATTCAATATTACTAACGCTAAAAAGCGTTACTGTTTATAGAAACGGTTTTCAGACGTTTCTAGTGATTGGTTGATAACAGAAAATGATACCAAACAAAAGATAATACGTGTAACTTATATATTCTCAGCAAACAACAATCAACTAAAAGTGGTACTAATAACCAAAATCAATTACTAAGAGCAATTCGATATATATATTATAATATATGTTGAAACAATATACTTATATCACTAATTCAATTACGTAAAATTTCCAAAATAAAAACATAAAACCAATATAAATCTCAACAATTTCATATATTCTTATTTGTTTGACAATAATGCTTACTATGTCTTTTTATACTTATTTTGAAGTATACATATCATTTTTCCGTCTTAACCAAGTGTTGAAAGTATAACCATTGGATACAAATAAAACAAGAAGACTATTTTCACTAGTACGAAAAAACATCATAATGGAGTTTTCAGAAAATGGTACGTACAACAACATAAAATGATGTATAAGGACTAGTCCTTAAATAAATAGTAAAAATATTACTCAAACATACTTCATTAAAAATTTGGTACTAATAAAACACTAATTCTACTCAATAATAATCTTATTTACTATGTAAAAACTTCTTGTATATATATAGTGAAGAAAAGGTAGTGAAAAATTTCCACAGTAAATTGTGAAAAGTGACCTTATTAAGAATAAAATTGAATACCTACAAATCGATCTTCATTAAATTCAACATAATATACATTTTTAATCAGACCAATATGAATGCAATAAAAAACATCGTTTAATAAATATTTACTTCAAAATATCATTTAATTATAGTATTATAATTTTTTATTGAATAAAATCACAAACATAAAAATAACAACTAAATTCAAAAAATTGTACCTATTGACTGTAAAGGTGATACCCAAAACCTGATGCTTAAATTATTAACAAAAATGATACTCAAATAAAGTTTGTTGAAGGTTTGATAATAACACAATATAGTAGTTCAACCCATTGAATTTTGATGCATGCAATCCTACAAACTATGTAACAAATACATTTTATACATACTCATACAAATGAACATTAAAACACTTCAAACTTCATTTCATAGTCTTGCATAACAAGAGTGACATCAAAATAGTACAAAGCTCATATCTAATAACTATATAATTGGAATTTATGATTGAATATTTTTTTGGATTATTTTAAATATTATTTACAATAGAACAGATACTTGTATTTATGCTAAAATAATAGTCGACAGCTGTTTGGTATAATATATTTGGTTATACATTTAATTATTTAGCCCACTGTCATATATGATAATAGTGATACCAAAATAGTGCATGCGATTAATACCAAAATGGGCATAAACACCAACTTGAGATGAAAGCACCAGTCTTAGGGATAATTTGAGTATGATTCGTTTAGATCCACTTACAGGCAAGCAAAATAAACAAAATAAGAAAAGAAACATGTAACTGACACAAATTTATAGTGCTTCAGCTGTTAACTAAGCCTACATCCACTTATAAGTGTTTTTATTATTCTTATGCTAATTATAAGTTGTTTGATTATAGTAGATTGAGTAAAGATGATCCACAAGTGCAAGAGATGATTGGGATAGATCACAATAACTCTTAGGTGATGTTGTGTGGAAGGAAAAAGTTAAAAATATATTTAGCATCGTCGTAATGACATGGAGATATTAGATCTTCTTCATGTTGAAGACATTTTGGTATTTATAAGGGTTCGGAGATGAGCGGGGCTAATCCATTACACTAGAATGCTTGTAGTAGAGTAGGGAACCACGTGAAAAACTCAGGGTTGTATGATTCAATATGATGGATCAGTATCCATCCACTTACTATGGATTGTTACCTATTAACCTAAAAAAAGACTTAAAACTCCAAGTACTAATGCGAAGCCAGGTGATGAGGCCTCATGCTCAACTGGAAGCCAACAATCTTCTATGAACAATCTAAAATTCAGCTAAAGTCCTTCCAAGGAGTTTTAAATCGAAGTAAATAGAAAAAATACAGCTAACTTGAAACAGATTAAATTAGAGTGTAAACCTGGTCGGGACGAATCAGTTTCTACCCAGAAGATCTGATTCGATACATTTTATAATAGTCAAATATGTATCAAGGCAGATCGACTGAAGTGTCATATTAATCCATGTATGTAATATGCTGGCAATGTCTGTTCTTCAATCAAAGAAAGTTCAAGTTTGTTCTCTATATGCAAGGTCGGTACAAGTGTTCCAAGCGCGCTTAAATATGCTATATCGGTAGAATTGTCCGTTAACAAGTCTCAAATCAATTTCAATAAGTTATCCCTAATTTAATTTAGGGTTTCTAGAGTATAAAAATGACAAAAGTGAGAGAATGAATTTTCCAGTTCTGGACTTGGTGCTACCTCATCTCTATTTATAGGTGGGAGGTTGGTCCTGATCCACATAGTCAGCTTCGGTCTATATAAAGTCCCTTTGAAGTGCTTCGACTCTGCTTCCACCCTATTGATCTGTGACTTTTTTTGGCCTTTTGCTTCATTATCTTTTTGCTCTCTGGTGAAAGGAATTACTTCGAATTTAGAACGACCGAAAGCAGGGCGCATCTACCGTCTAAGTGATTGGAAGCAGTTCTAATACAATGAGCACAACTTGCTTCGAAAATCTAAAGGATCATAGAATTGATACTGTGGTGCGAAGCCATTCTGTAGAGCGTTGCGTTCCTACGATGCAAAGCTGTTTACTTGAGCACTATTTCCTAAGCGAGGTATTTTTTGTTGTCTTGTCTCGGTCAAAGCATTGGTCTGATTTGGATTCCAGTCCAAGCTTCTTCTTCTTATTCTTCTTGCATCATCAAAAAAATGAAAGAAAGTTTCCAGGTTTTCTAAAACCATCTTTTTCCTCAAGCAATTGAATTCGATTTTTTTTCAGGTACAAAATCTTTTTTTTGTTATGCATCTTCCCTGACTTGACTACTATCTTTAGAGATTACAGCTTCGTAGACATTTGTCTATGTTGATCGAGTATTATCCGCGTATTTAGCTTATGACCACCTTTCTGATTAGTGTTAGTTCAGTTCAATTCATGTGAGAAAAATTAATATTTCTAGGTCTAATTTTAGCGGTGACATGAATTGGGAAATAAACAGTGCCTTTGAAGGGTATTTTGCTTTATTAAGCCCGAGTCAAAACTCTTCAAACTCAAATTTTATCATCGCCTTAGAATATAGTCGATGTGAAGTACTGGCTTCAAAAGTTAGAGATTTTAGGGTTTCGATCTTTGAATTCCCCTCGGCTCGAAGCACGAAGAAATACAGCGTGAAGAGATGACATCGAAAGTTTGTGAATTAGAGTTTCATGCTTCAAATTCCAAATGGTTCAGAACACAATTCGTTGTATTGCATTGACTTTAGTGAAAACAAATTCTTTGAATTCAAATCATATGTTCAATTTCAAACAAAGCATTGTTTCATATTTTAATGAATTTTACATCTATATGGCTTTGTTATGTTTTTTTAATGACCATTTTAGAGTAATATATGACTGTTTAATTTTATCTTTCTCGAAATGAAGCACAATTCTTCGAAATCTTCTTTTGAAATACCCGTGTGCTTGGCTTCATCATGTCAATCTCATATACATAATTCGTTGAGTGAATACAATGCTCAGTAGAGGTTAAATGTTCAATATTGCATCGTCCTTGTAGAAATTTTAGTCCGTAGCCTTTTGCTTTAAGCATTTGATTATAGAGATGTGTTTTCGAAAAGACTTAGTGTGTTTTGCATTGTTCCTTTTATAAAGGAATCCCATCGTGTCGCTTTGAAATTTTAACATTTTTTTGAATGTTCTAATTTTAAAAATGATATCACTTGCCAGGAACTTGGATTCTCCCAAAGACCAGAAAAAGAAATCTATCAAACAGGCTAGCATGGGTCCTTAAGGATTCAAAGATACCAAAAGCGATTAGCTCTCTAAACCACGAATATAACTTCTTAGAATGAAGTGGAGTTCATCCTTAACACGTTTGTAATATTTGGTGTTGACGTTATTTCTACTAATCCTAATGATACCACATACTCTCCGTCTGAAGGAGACTGATATCTTCCCTTATCAGGCTTTATCTTAAAGATAATTCGAGTACGTGAATTTCCCTTCTATCTAGTTGCTTTCAATTGTTTATCTTACCTATTTGGAAGTACTTGTTCGAGAATCTGGCTTGGACTGTATTAATGTTGAAACTCACTCTTATGTAGCAAGTCCATATAAAAATAGCGAGAGCCATGGCTGTATTCTCTACATTCCCAATGCCTATCCAATTTGTAACACCCTACACTTTCTAAGCACAAATTTCGACAAAAATCGGAACTCAAACATGTAACGACCCGTAAATTCGTACTATATGAGTTGACTAAAACAACATACGTCCAACCCAAATAATACAGAAATACGAGTCATTAGAGTTAAAGAAATAGAAATAGATAGAAGAAGAACATAAATAACAATACAGAATCTCACAGCAGAACGAATAAAATATATTATATAACATAATCTTTGAAATACAAAATTGTATTGTATATACATACCATCATCATAGTACAATATAACATTTGATACAGCGGAAATAACTCAATAATAACTAACGATGAAGCCTCCTGCTTCAAGCTCCTTCAAGTGTATCTGTAAAAGCCTGAAACACTTGACTGCCCGTACAAATTTGGGCACCCAAGAGTTTAGGAAAAACAAATAAAATAAACTCTGGGTCAGTTATGGGACTGGTGTGAGTAATATCCAACCATTTGTTTAACTTTAAAAAAATTCCTTTTGAAAGGAAAGGATAATAGTAAGACCATCCCACACATAAACATGGACGGTTTTTACCTTACTATAACCCAAACCATTTTTGATATCAAATCCAATGATATTATAATAATATCTAATCAAGTAAATAACCAAATAGTAGAACGCTTGCATCTCACGCTCTACATATATAGTATAAAATCAAAATCCGCAGGGCGCTTATTGGAGATTGGATTCCAACTATAATAAGGTATGGGACCACCTTCCGATCAGTATACTCTAGAGGGGATACAGTGGGGTTCAGTAAGAACATCTTGCAACCCGGCCACACATGACCACCCACTCATTTAGCTTGAGTGTAGCGAATATATTGTCACCCACGGCTGTTTGTCGTCCAACCGTACTCCGTTAGATACAGAATCGAAAAAAGAACAAATAATTGAATTTTCTTGTGATCGGTGATGAATATACCCTGCTTGGGTATGACCCAACTAGCCATGCTGCCTGCCCGATTTTTGTCATTTCCCGATTGTGAGGCTTGAGGCTACGTTAATTTTTTAAGAACATCTAGTCACCATTCACTTTGAATGTCACAACGTCAAACCCATCAAATCACTATTTGGTCTTTTCAAAATATTATGGACATAAAAAGCTAAGAGAAAGAATTTCTCTGCCATAGACGTAGTACCTTGAAAAGATCGTCTTATGTGACTGTTAGGAATACTCTACCAGACATTCGTCCATACAAGTTGTCCTGGGACTGAACAAACATAACAGCCCTTGCATTTCACTTCGTCTTCCATTATCTTCAAATAATCTAATCCGCAACTCCTATGCCTATATGAAGTGGTTTTCGGATAATAAATCCAACCGGTCTCTTCGTATTGACAACGATGGTCAAAAATCTTTGATAACCGGTGATTTAACTATCGAAGGAAAACAAACATCCATCAAACAAATCACTGGCCCTTTCTAATTAATATTCATTCATTAACTATTTTCCAAATTTCTTATCGAATTATATATATTGATTTCTAGTTATTAAATTTCTCAAAAATATTCTAACTCCTTAAATTTCCAGAAAATTTCGGCAGCACCTCCCTTATACCGGTCAATAACTCAAACCCCAACTCGCCTCTCTAGGCTCTTTCCATTCAGAAAGAAAATCAAAAAGCCAAGCGGCTTTCTCAGTAGGCTCATAAAAATTTCATATGGAAATTGAAACACGTACCTTTTTGTTGGGCACTTAAATTATAATTGTAACACTCCGTATTTTCTGTGAATGTATAAGTAACAAATCAGAGGATAATTAATTTTTAAAATAAGAATCAAGGGAAACGGGTTGCGCCATTGCGTTTGTCTCGGAATTCTGCTTGGAAACGAGTCCGAGTTTGCAAGAATCGAAGTCCGTATGAGGGAGATATGACCCTCCGAATTTTCAGAAATTTTCAGAATCGAAAACAGCTCGAAATTCGAATTCAAACCTAGAAGCGGGCTGGGTGGGAAATTTCCCGCCCAGGACCCAGGTCGACTTGGGAGTCGACTGGGCAGTCGACGCCCCCAGACCAGGTCGACTGGGCAGTCGACCTGGGGGTCGAGCCCTGGTCGAACATGGTGCGTGTGTGTGCGATTTTGTGGGCTGTGACGTGTTTGGACGGACCTGATGAGTTTTAGGGTTAATCTGAGGGCCTAAATGAGTTCCTACACCTATAAATACGGCCTAAGACCTAGCCTTCTCTACACACAATTCTATTCTACTTCTACTCTACCTCTGTTCTAATAAAAATAAAAATGGCGTCGCTACTCTGCTGGAATCAAAACTAGAAGCTAACCAACATCAACCTAGGCAACTCAATTCAAATTAGAGATTAAGGCTTCTGCAACGATTCTACAACAATTAAAGTTCTTTCTTTAATCCAACCAAGGCAAGTACAGTTATTTTCCGATATAAACGTTAATTCTGATTTTGACATGAATTGTAAATCTGAATCTGAGGTTATATCTGTTCTGTTCTGTTTAAATCTATCTTATTCTGTATCTCTTTCCTCTTTCTGTTTTATAGCCAGACTACCATGAGCCTGAGCCAATCTCATAAGAGATTAACATACGCTAAAATGTTTGGGACAGTAAATTGAATGATGCATAAATTGGGCATAACCAATAGGTGACTGATTTGAGGAAAGAACATGGACTGTAGCTAGAACGTAAATCTGGGCATGTTATATTTATAACATAAAGGGTATTGAACATATGATTTGAGGACATGACATAGAAAGGTATATAATTGGACATAAATATAGACTGTATTGAACATATGGCTTGAGATAAAGAGAATATGGTTTAGGTATAAAGATTTACATTAAAGTAGGATATCTATCAAATGCGAATAATACCTAAGTAGGAGATTTTTGTCGATGGCTATATTTGGTATAATTTATATGTGAATCTTTTGTACTAGGCAAGTTGAACTAAATTGGGACATGTAAATTATGATCATAATCTGTGACATGTAAATTTAATGCAAACATGGGGTATATGATCATATTGTGAACCATGACTATTATTTATGCATGTGAACTTAGGCAAGATTTATAATTAGGCAAGATATGTTTGTGAAACTTTAAGGAATGATTAAATCTGTTATATTTGCCTAATTTGCTAGTTTTGTTACATTGCCTAATCTGCTAGTTCTGTTATATTGCTTAATCTGCTAGTTCTGCTCTACTGCCTAGTCTGCTGGATTTGTTCATCTACCAAATCTGTCATCTTCTAAGTCTGTTGAAAATGCCAAATCCGCTAAACTAAATCTGTTGAGATGCCTAAACTGTTGTCTGCTAAATTTTCTAGTTTGCTTAATCTGCTAAATCCATTTGGTCACTTAATCTGCAAAATCTGTTATCTGCTATATCGGTTGATTTGATATAATTAGTCCGTTGTTGACATAATCTGAATTGGCCATAGTTATGAATAATTGACATGTATATTAGGCGTGGGCATAAATGGTAAATTATTAATTAATTGGCCGCAAAGATAAACATGGCTAACTCGAGGTTTGAATGAGTTTGCGGCGTAATTCTGCCCGGAACCGCCCGACATATTCCAGTGGTCGCAAACAATAGGTTCTAATGTAAGAAGTTAGTCATAACGTGCTTGAAACCCGAGGTTAGACTCAGTTTGCGACAGAAACCTGCCCGGAACCAACCGACCTAACCAATAGCCGCAAACTGTCAGTCTAATGTGAGAGGTCTGGGCATTAATATTTAATTAATGAAAATCTGAGATAAATATGATGTCTAAAACGTGTTGGGTAGGTAAGGTTAAACCAATTGGACCAATGAATTTGATAAACCCGTTTCGTGAATCTATAGGACAAATACAAAGTTAGACAATCTGTAACCGGTTAATCTGTAACCAGTAAATCTGTAAGTCTGTTAATCTGTGAACTAGCTGATCTAAACTCTGTATGTCTGAAACTTGTAAACAAGTTAATCTGAAATCTGTTAGTCTGGGGACACAAGGTTAGGAGGGGAATTACTTGTGTCATCTGTTGTTTGGGACCCATATTAGTCAGTAACCCTTTCTGGTATCAAAACTTTGACCCAACAGTAGGTAGGGTCCGGGCACACTTACTGAACTAATTATAAGCGGTTCATTCTGATAATGGCGAGGGGTGTTGATGGTGCGTTCCAACCGGGTCATGTGCGTGCATGGATCCCGGTCTGCCTCTGAGGATGTAAGACGCCGTGACATCTGTAAATAGGTCTGTGCCAATTAGTTGTCACTTTAGGGAGTGAAACACCCTACTGTGGGGCCGACACAGGATATTTATGTATTAGGGAGCCGATCGCTTGGGTAGGGTTTTAGGGTACACTTAGTTCTGTCTGTTTCTGCTGGTACCTTCTGTTTCTGTTGGGTGGTAACACCTATCTGTTTCTTTGTGGTACCGTCTGTTCGGGTGGTAAAGGCCCATTACTAGTGTACACCTAATTCTACATTCTGTTTCCGTAGGGATTAATCTGTTCTGCTTCTGTCTGTTTCTATTCGGGTGGTAAAAGCCCATTACTAGCACTCTCTTCTGTGGAAATTATTCTGTACCCGTTTCTATTTCAGTTTAGACATTAGGGTGACACCTAATCCTGTTATACTAGTATTAGTGCAGAGAAGTGTAAAGAAATAGCTTATGTCATTCTGTTCTTCTGTTATATCTGCTACATCTGTTACAGTTATCTCTCATCCAGTTTTATTTTCATGTCATGTTATTATTATTTGTTCATAACTGAAAATCACTGGACTTGCCAGACTTTTGTCTGACCCTTGTTGTTTCGCCTCCTTTCTTCCGTTTCCCCCCAGGTTTTGTAGAAGGGAATACTCTAGCTTGATCCAGATTTCTTCCGCTTGAAGTGCTTAAAGTATGGCTTGTCTTCTTCTGTGGGGATTATGATTTTAAACCATGCATTCTGAAGGCTTTTGTACAAGACTGATATTTTGTACTTGAATTCTGATATTGTGATTTGAAAGGATGTAACCAAGTTTATTTCGGTTCTGTTGAAACAAAGTTATAAATTTTTCAAGTACTGTTTTATCTGTCTTGTAAGTTTCTGTTCTGTTTACTAAAATGCTCCACCAAAGTTAAGGCATTCCCTTTGTGAGTGACCTTAACGGAGGTGGGGTGTTACACTTGGTATCTGAGCTAAAGGTTACCAGATTAGATAAAAGTTTTTGAAAACTATTTTCAAAAAGGTTTTGAAAGGAAGTATTTTCAAAAATAAAACTTATTTTGAAAAACATGATCCCCAAGAGCCATATGTCTTTCTTTCAGTCCTTTTTGTATTGAATCTTTCCTTTTTCGTTTCAGCATGTCTGAAGCATCCGAGATACCAGAGGGTGTTCATGTACCCGGTTGGTTTCTTCAATATCTTGAGGCTTGGACCGCCGCCGCAGGTCCAGCAAATGATCCCCCTCCTTCACCCCCTCCTCGTGCAATTACTTTCTCAAAGATCTATAGAGATTTTAGGGCCATGGGTGGAAAGGATTTCAAGGGAACTGAATCATTCGTAGAAGCGAGGAACTGGCTCAAAGAAACCGAGGATCTATTCGTTATCCTCGAGGTGGACGATAGGCAGAAAGTACAGTTGGCGGTATGGCTGCTCAAATACGAAGCTTCCTACTGGTGGGAAGTCACTAACGCCGAGAGGTCGGTTAAGACATGGATGGATTTCAGAACAAGGTTTGGGACAAAATTTCTCTCGCAAGCTGAACGAAGTTTACAACTGGAAAAGTTCCTATCTCTTATGCAAGGAAGTATTGTAACACCCCACTCCCGCTATGGTCACTCACTAAGGGAATGCCATAGCATCGGTGGAGTATTTTAGTGAATATAGAACAGAAAAATTACAACAAGACAGGTATAAATAGTACTTGAAATTTAAAACATCATCTCATAACAGCGGAAGTAAAACATGTCTGGTTACATCATAAAACCACAATAAAAGTCAAGTACAATATCCGTCAAAATTAAAGAAGTACATAATCCCACTCTCATACAATAGCCATGACAAAAGAAAAGATAACTGGAGCTTTACATCTATCCAAGCTCCTAAAGACTGGAACAGCAATCCGATCAAGCTCCACTACTGCTAGGATCCACCGTAGGACCTGAGGGTTGGGAAAAAAGATAAAAACAACGGGGTCAGACATAAGTCTGAGCGAGTCCTATAACTTTAACAATACAATCGTTAAAGTAACCAGAGAAGACATAAACTGATATACGGTAACTAATGGGGATGAATGGCTACACTAAGCAGTCAACTAAACTAAGATAAAAGATAAAGACGCATCTACCCTTCCAAAGGTAAATTACTAAACTGCACCACACCAGTCATTCCTAACTTAAAGGTTGATCCCACCCATGGACTTATAAAATTAACTTAATAGTTCTCGCGTACCCCTAGGTGACTGAGTAGACGCCACGGGGCCCTACAATCCACTAGGTGTACACACTACTCCCCATTCGATCAGCTCCCTAACGTAGATACCCGTGCTGGCCCCACCGTGGGGTGTACCATTCCCCAACGTGGCAACCTGATAAAATTAACGGTGCACGGCTTATATCTACACGATGCAACAACGTCTTATTTACCAGCCCGGGTCCACACACGCATATGAAACCCGTTGGTCATGCGTTGCCACCGCTAACCCATTTTGGCCTCTTATAGTCAAGCCCAGTATGCGTGTCCCGTCCTCGACATGGGTCGAGCCCACTAAGATACGTATGGGTTACTGGTTGAAATGGGCCCCCAGCACAAGCCATCCCCCTAAGCTTGGCCCACACACTAGTGTTTCCCACTTAACCCTTTAATCATGTTTAATTACATGTTTCATCTTGGTTAAGTATTTTATCATATTTTCTATTGGCAACCACTAGCAATTTCCACATACCACCCAAGGTACCCACTTAACCCCCATGCCCCACTACATGCTTATCTGGTTAAGTGTTTCTTAATTGATTAACATCGTAACCGTGTAAAGGACCCCTCACATTGGACCGTCATTCGTAGATGCCTGGTTAAGCCGGTAAACTCCGGGCAGTCTTACACTACAAACGGGTCCAACCTCGTGTCATTTACCCTTGTTACGTATTTAATTTATGATTAAGACCCCTCACATTGGACCGTCATTTGTAGATGCCTGGTTAAGCCGGTAAACTCCGGGCAGTCTTACACTACAAACGGGTCCAACCTCGTGTCTTAATCGATTAATTACTCCCATAATTTGTGTTAATTATCATGTTTATTTTAGGAATATGGGTGCACCTAACTTAATAGGCAAATTCCCAACTCCAAAGTGTGGGTACACCTAACTTAATAGGCAAATTCCCAACACATAGTATGGGTACACCTAACTTAATAGGCAAATTCCCATACTATGTTAATTTATTTTATGTTATGCATAATTATATTAATTTCACACAATCTTATTAACATATGCATTTAATTAACCCCATCGTTCCCACGTAATTTCGTTCTCATGACATAACACATATAAAAGGTGTCAACTTGCATATGTATGAACATGTTTCAAAGGTGCCATCTTGCATATTAACAAACACATAACTTGCATATGAACTTGCATAACATGTCACATAACTTGCATAAAATCTTGTATAACATGTCACATAACTTGCATATTAACTTGTATAACATGTCACATAACTTGCATATTAACTTGGATAACATGTTACATAAACTTACATATTAACAAATACATGACTTGCATATGAACTTGCATAATATGTCACATAACTTGCATATGAACTTGCATAACATGTTACATACTTGCATATGAACTCATAAACTTGCATATGAACTTACATAACATGTTACATACTTGCATATGAACTCATGAACTTGCATATGAAGAAACATACAACTTGCATAATTATCATACATGTAACTTGCATATTATCATACATGTAACTTGCATATTAATATATGATCACAAAGCACAAAACTTGCATAACCCACATACATTAGCAAACTAACATCATGTCATATGACTTAAAACCCATTAATCCACAAACAAAACCATATGATCTCATCATATCTCATCTACTTAGTTTAGCAATTGATCATTAGAGTGATAGAAACTCACAACTAGCCAATTTGCACTCCAAATGAAGAAGATTAAGATGCTTAGAATGGATTAGAGGTTGATTAGAGAGTGATTAGCTTGCAACCCTCTTCATAAATTAGTGGAGGCTCCTTCTGAGATTTAATTTGGCGGCATGTAGCCCTCAATTCTATATTTAGTATGGATTAGGGTAGGTTTAGGGTGTATTTATAGATTAGGTGAGTGTTTTAGGCCCTTAGATTAACCCTAAATTAGATTAGGACCCTTAGATTTCGGAACCTTCCAGAAACCAGCCCTAAGACCAAGCCCAAACCCCAAACTGGTGCACCCAACCACAGAACTCTCTAGAAACTGTGCAGGTTTCCTGTCCCGACATGGGCGCACTTCCCAAGTGCGCCAGTGTATTTTTGTGCTGGCGCACTTCACAAGTGCGCCAGTGCATTTCTGGCCTGTTTCGGGTTTTTCTGCCTAACTTCGTTCGTCCATATCTCTTTCATACGGTACCCGTTTTACGCAAACTCGGACTCTATTTCGCGTATTTTTCCAAGACGAACGCAATGACGCAGCCCGTTTCCCCTTATTCTCACATCTGAGATTAATTATACTTTAATTACTAACCATTAGTGTTAATTGAAATTCGGGGTGTTACATTCTCCCCTACTTAAAGGATTTCGTCCTCGAAATCTCTAAGTCAAGAAGAACGTATCCTACCAACCAAACAACCATCTACTAAACCATCAACCACAAGCAACCATTATCCTTAGAAACTTCTAATGATGTATGAACATATGCAGAAAGTGTGTGTATATGTCCGTATACTAATGCAAAATCAGGCGGTCTACTGATTCAGTCGACCTCCTTAATGCAAACCATGATAGTGCCATGCATCCAATATGTATGCGAAACCCTATTGACACATACAATTTCTATATGCGTGCACAACCATACACAAAAATGCATCATCCACATGATAACACAGCCATGATACATCCATCAATCTAACTACCACATCCATTTATGCGATATGCAACATGAAGTGACTGAGCCGATCTAGTGCCTAATGTGTGTGTATATGCATCCACGAGCAACCACTAGCAAACAATTGCATCCACATGCATCCATCAACCATAACATGTTTCAAACACATGTTTCAACCATAGGTTTTACCCTATCTAAAGGTCATAGGTACTAGCGAGAGGATATACTAAGGATAAGATAAGTACTAGACAAGAGATAAAGGAGAAGTTAAAAGACATACTCTCAAAAAGAAATGGGTACAAAGAACGCATCTTCGCTTCCGTCTCCCAAGTAGCATTGCTTTCGTCATCTCCCCATTGCTCTTTAACTAGCTGAACTTCTCTGTTCCTCAACTTCCTAGTTTCTGACCCAAGGATGCGAGTAGGAGCTCGTCGAATCGTCGCATCACGCTCTACCTCTACATCTCTAAGCAAGCTCGGCTCTACCACCTCTGCGGTCTCATGTAAGCACTTCCTCAAATGTGATACATGGAATACATCATGAACACCACTAAGTCTGTCGGGCAACTCCACCCTATATGCCATCCGTCCAATCCTTTCCTTAATAGGAAACGGCCCAACAAACCTCGGTGCTAACTTCCCAACGGACCCAAAGCGAACAACATTTCTCAACGGAGATACTTTGACAAAAACCTTGTCCCCAACCTCAAACTCAAGATCCGTCCTTCTCCGATCCGCATAAGATTTCTGTCTATCTTACGCTGCCTTCATCCTTCTTCGAATCAAATCAATCTTCTCTGAAGTCTCTCTAACCATATCTGGCCCAAGCAAGATCTTATCCGTAGATTCCCACCAACATGTAGGAGATCGACAAGGCCTTCCATAAAGAGCTTCGAAAGGTGCCATGCCAATACTAGACTGAAAGCTGTTATTGTATGCGAACTCCACCAAAGGAAGATGTTCTTCCCATGTACCTCCAAAATCCAAGATACAAAGCCTCAAGAGATCTTCTAAGATACGGTTCACCCTCTCGGTCTGACTGTCCGTCTGAGGATGATATGCGGTGCTCAAACACAACTGAGTCCCTACCGCCTCTTGCAAACTTCTCCAAAACTCACTAGTGAAGATAGGATCTCGATCACTCACAATGCTGGATGGTACGCCATGCAATCTAACAATCTCTCTAACATAGACTGAAGCAAGCCATGGAGCGGTCCTCTTACTCTTCACGGGTATAAAATGGGCACTCTTGGTAAGTCTGTCTACCACAACCCAAATTCCCGTATTGCCCTTCCTCGATCTCGGTAACCCATCGATGAAATCCATCGAGACACTATCCCACTTCCATTGCGGAACTTCCAATGGGTGTAGCAACCCACCGGGTTTCCTTTGCTCCGCTTTAACTTGTTGGCACACTAAGCATCTAGCCACATACTCGGCCACATCTTTCTTCATACCGGCCCAGAAGAAAACTCTCTTCATATCTTGGTACATTTTGTCTCCACCGGGATGAATAGTCATTCTTGAACGATGTGCATCATCCAAAATAGCCTTCTTCAAACCCTCATCTTGCGGTACACAAAGTCTACCGTCTCTATGCAACCATCCCCTATCATCTATGGTGTATCTACCCAAATGGCTGGACGACTCCCCCCTTATAAGCTTCTCTACCAACTCAACCAACTGTGGGTCGTCTCGCTGAGCCTCGCCAATCCGTCCCAAAAGAGTAGGTCTAACCTCCAAGGATGCTAACAAACCAGGTACAAAGTCAACAGAAGGTCTGAAGTCGAACAAAGAAAGAAACTCCAAGCTTCGCCGTTCCACGAACAATGGACTCAAAGATAGCCTTTTTCTACTCAAGGCGTCCGCCACCACGTTACCCTTGCCAGGGGTATACGCTATCTCGAAATCATAGGATGCTAAGAACTCCATCCACCTTTGATGTCTTAAGTTTAAATCCTTCTGAGAGAATAAGTACTTCAATGATTTATGGTCAGTGAACAACTCGAATCTCTCACCAAGAAGATAATGGCGCCAAGACTTAAGTGCGAAAACAATCGCGGCCAACTCTAGATCATGGGTAGGGTAATTCTTCTCATGCACTTTCAATTGCCTCCCTCCAAAGGCTATTACCCTTCCCTCCTGCATCAAGACTGCGCCTAATCCTGTCCCACAAGCATCGGTATAAACAACAAACGGCTTACTCCCATCTGGAAGCACTAAAACTGGAGCGGTGGTCAAAGCTCTCTTTAACCGTCGGAAAGCATCATCACAATCTACGTCCCATGAGAAAACCAGATTCTTCTTCGTCAAGCGGGTTAATGGGGCTGATATCTTCGCGAAGTCTTTGATGAACTTCCTATAATATCCTGCCAACCCCAAGAAACTTCTTACTTCGGTAGCATTTCTAGGAACTTTCCAATCCTGGATAGATACTATCTTTGCGGGATCCACAGCTATCCCTTCCTTAGAGACCACATGCCCTAAGAATCGCACTTCTCTTCTCCAAAAATGACATTTAGAGAATTTAGCTTTAAGACTATGTGCTCGAAGAGTCTCCAACACTTCTCTGAGATGTAAGGCATGCTCTTCTTCACTCTTGGAAAAGACCAAGATGTCATCCACAAAGACCACTACAAACTTATTCAGATACTCTCTGAACACTCTACTCATCAGATCAACAAAGTATGCAGGGGCGTTTGTCAACCCAAATGGCATCACAAGCCACTCATAAAAACCATCCGGAGTCCGGAAAGCAGTCTTCTCTATACTGTCCTCCGCCACTCTCAACTGATGAAACCCTGTAGCTAAGTCCATCTGCGAAAACACTGAGGCGCCAACCAACTGATCAAAGAGATCATCTATCCTCGGTAATGGGTGTCTATTCTTCTTCGTGAGCTTATTAAGTTCTCTATAATCCACACAAAGTCTGAGGGACCCATCCGCCTTCGTGGCAAACACTACTGGAGCTCCCCACTCCGATATACTTCGCCTTATGAACCCCTTCTCAAGCAACTCTCCTACTTGCTTATGAAGTTCTCTTCTCTCACGAGGAGCCATGTGGCGCACTGGCAAAGACAATGGTTTGGCATTATCCACCAAATAAATTCGGAAATCTATCTCCCGCTTCGGAGGCAAACCCTTCACCTCTTCAAACACATCCGGATATTCCCGGACCACTCTGACAGAACGCAAACTCTCGACCGAAGCATCGAGCGATTCAAGATAACTTAGCAAAACAGATTCCATGGGATTACAAGAGATCTCGAGAGTGTTACCCAAGCGGGTCATAAGCCTGACAACTCTCCTTTCACAATCAAGAACGGCACCATTACTGGATAACCAGTCCATGCCCAAAATCAACCCATAGCCCGTGAAGCCCAATACAAAAGCATCACATCCAAACTCAACGCTAAGTATAGAAATCTTCAAACCCAAACATATCATAGACAGATATATGGAGCCCCCAATTGGGTTTGAAACAACCAAGGGATCATCAACTAGACTGGTGTCTAAGTGCAGTGCCTCAACTAACGATGATGAGATAAAAGAATGCGATGCGCCAGAGTCAAACAAAGTACGAACTGGATGATCAAACAGAAAAACCAGACTTTCAACGGAAATAGTTCTACCTCTCTGCTGAATCGGTGGAACTGAGATAGCCTGAACTTGCCCCCCTGCCTGAGCTGGTGCCATAAGAGCTTGCACCTGTCCTCCTGAGGTAGACCCCGTCTTCTGCCCCTTCTTTGGGCAGTCCTTCACAAGATGTCCTGCTTCACCACAATGAAAGCAACCGGTCTTCTTCTTTTTGCGACAATCCTTGCTGAGGTGGCCTGGGGTCCCACAATTGAAGCACTTCTTCTTCCCCTTGTCACCATTGCCTTTTCCACCCTTGCCTTGTTGTTGTTGTTGCGGTTTCTTCTGATCCCCCTTCTTCTCTGGTGCCTTAGAACTCTTATCATCCTCATGCATAAGTGCCATGTAGACAAGCTTCTCAAAGGTGGCCCCCATAGGAAAGTGAGTCATAGCTATTCCTTGCAATGGTTCGTTCAAGCCTCTAACGAACCTCAAAGCCTTCTTCTCCGGTGTATTCACCAACTCTATGCCAAACCTTGCTAATTGATTGAATTTGTTGACATATTCTTTCACCGTGAGATTCCCTTGCTTCAAATTCAAGAACTTCTCCATGAACAGATTCTCTTCCGCCCTTGAGAGAAACTTAGCCCCAAACCTTTGCTTGAAATCTGCCCAAGAGTCAACAGGGCGTTCTCCATTAGTGACCTCCCACCAGAATGAGGCCTCTCCCTTTATTAACCAAGCCGCCAACTTGACTTTCTTTCCCTCTTCCACTTCAAAGATATCTAGCAACTCTTCCACTTCCTTAAGCCAATCTCTAGCCTCTACGAAAGTCTCTGAACCTAGAAAAGGTTTTCCTCCTATAGCCTTGAACTCCTTGCAAATCTTAGCAAAATTATCCACTCTAGGCTGAGGAGGAGGAGCGGTTGCCTCTGGTGTAGTAGCATTGGCTGGACCCGCAGCCGCGACCCTAGCCTCTTGTAACCTCCTATACCATAGTGGTATAACTAAGCCCTCCGGGATGTTAAGATCTTCAGCCATGCTGAAACGAAAGAGGAAAGATTCAAAAAGGAGATTCCGAAAGATAAAGATATGGCTATTGGGGATTATGCTTTTCTTTTTCAAAAACTTTTCTCTTAAAAGACATGTTTTTGAAAATACTTTTTCCAAAAATAATACCTTTACTATTTTCTAAAAAAAAGTATTTTTTCTCAAAAATTTATCTGTTCCGGTAACCTTCAGCTCTGATACCACGTGTAACACCCCACTCCCGCTATGGTCACTCACTAAGGGAATGCCATAGCATCGGTGGAGTATTTTAGTGAATATAGAACAGAAAAATTACAACAAGACAGATATAAATAGTACTTGAAATTTAAAACATCATCTCATAACAGCGGAAGTAAAACATGTTTGGTTACATCATAAAACCACAATAAAAGTCAAGTACAATATCCGTCAAAATTAAAGAAGTACATAATCCCACTCTCATACAATAGCCATGACAAAAGAAAAGATAACTGGGTAACTGGAGCTTTACATCTATCCAAGCTCCTAAAGACTGGAACAACAATCCGATCAAGCTCCACTACTGCTAGGATCCACCGTAGGACCTGAGGGTTGGGAAAAAGGATAAAAACAACGGGGTCAGACATAAGTCTGAGCGAGTCCTATAACTTTAACAATACAATCGTTAAAGTAACCAGAGAAGACATAAACTGATATACGGTAACTAATGGGGATGAATGGCTACACTAAGCAGTCAACTAAACTAAGATAAAAGATAAAGACGCATCTACCCTTCCAAAGGTAAATTACTAAACTGCACCACACCAGTCATTCCTAACTTAAAGGTTGATCCCACCCATGGACTTATAAAATTAACTTAATAGTTCTCGCGTACCCCTAGGTGACTGAGTAGACGCCACGGGGCCCTACAATCCACTAGGTGTACACACTACTCCACATTCGATCGGCTCCCTAACGTAGATACCCGTGCTGGCCCCACCGTGGGGTGTACCATTCCCCAACGTGGCAACCTGATAAAATTAACGGTGCACGGCTTATATCTACATGATGCAACAACGTCTTATTTACCAGCCCGGGTCCACACACGCATATGAAACCCGTTGGTCATGCGTTGCCACCGCTAACCCATTTTGGCCTCTTATAGTCAAGCCCAGTATGCGTGTCCCGTCCTCGACATGGGTCGAGCCCACTAAGATACGTATGGGTTACTGGTTGAAATGGGCCCCCAGCACAAGCCATCCCCCTAAGCTTGGCCCACACACTAGTGTTTCCCACTTAACCCTTTAATCATGTTTAATTACATGTTTCATCTTGGTTAAGTATTTTATCATATTTTCTATTGGCAACCACTAGCAATTTCCACATACCACCCAAGGTACCCACTTAACCCCCATGCCCCACTACATGCTTATCTGGTTAAGTGTTTCTTAATTGATTAACACCGTAACCGTGTAAAGGACCCCTCACATTGGACCGTCATTCGTAGATGCCTGGTTAAGCCGGTAAACTCCGGGCAGTCTTACACTACAAACGGGTCCAACCTCGTGTCATTTACCCTTGTTACGTATTTAATTTATGATTAAGACCCCTCACATTGGACCGTCATTTGTAGATGCCTGGTTAAGCCGGTAAACTCCGGGCAGTCTTACACTACAAACGGGTCCAACCTCGTGTCTTAATCGATTAATTACTCCCATAATTTGTGTTAATTATCATGTTTATTTTAGGAATATGGGTGCACCTAACTTAATAGGCAAATTCCCAACTCCAAAGTGTGGGTACACCTAACTTAATAGGCAAATTCCCAACACATAGTATGGGTACACCTAACTTAATAGGCAAATTCCCATACTATGTTCATTTATTTTATGTTATGCATAATTATATTAATTTCACACAATCTTATTAACATATGCATTTAATTAACCCCATCGTTCCCACGTAATTTCGTTCTCATGACATAACACATATAAAAGGTGTCAACTTGCATATGTATGAACATGTTTCAAAGGTGCCATCTTGCATATTAACAAACACATAACTTGCATATGAACTTGCATAACATGTCACATAACTTGCATAAAATCTTGTATAACATGTCACATAACTTGCATATTAACTTGTATAACATGTCACATAACTTGCATATTAACTTGCATAACATGTTACATAAACTTACATATTAACAAATACATGACTTGCATATGAACTTGCATAATATGTCACATAACTTGCATATGAACTTGCATAACATGTCACATACTTGCATATGAACTCATAAACTTGCATATGAACTTACATAACATGTTACATACTTGCATATGCACTCATAAACTTGCATATGAAGAAACATACAACTTGCATAATAATCATACATGTAACTTGCATATTATCATACATGTAACTTGCATATTAACATATGATCACAAAGCACAAAACTTGCATAACCCACATACATTAGCAAACTAACATCATGTCATATGACTTAAAACCCATTAATCCACAAACAAAACCATATGATCTCATCATATCTCATCTACTTAGTTTAGCAATTGATCATTAGAGTGATAGAAACTCACAACTAGCCAATTTGCACTCCAAATGAAGAAGATTAAGATGCTTAGAATGGATTAGAGGTTGATTAGAGAGTGATTAGCTTGCAACCCTCTTCATAAATTAGTGGAGGCTCCTTCTGAGATTTAATTTGGCGGCATGTAGCCCTCAATTCTATATTTAGTATGGATTAGGGTAGGTTTAGGGTGTATTTATAGATTAGGTGAGTGTTTTAGGCCCTTAGATTAACCCTAAATTAGATTAGGACCCTTAGATTTCGGAACCTTCCAGAAACCAGCCCTAAGACCAAGCCCAAACCCCAAACTGGTGCACCCAACCACAGAACTCTCTAGAAACTGTGCAGGTTTCCTGTCCCGACATGGGCGCACTTCCCAAGTGCGCCAGTGTATTTTTGTGCTGGCGCACTTCACAAGTGCGCCAGTGCATTTCTGGCATGTTTCGGGTTTTTCTGCCTAACTTCGTTCGTCCATATCTCTTTCATACGGTACCCGTTTTACGCAAACTCGGACTCTATTTCGTGTATTTTTCCAAGACGAACGCAATGACGCAGCCCGTTTCCCCTGATTCTCACATCTGAGATTAATTATACTTTAATTACTAACCATTAGTGTTAATTGAAATTCGGGGTGTTACAAGTATGACGGTCAAGGAATACGTCAACCAGTTCAACCAACTGGCTAGGTTCGGATTGGATTTAGTCAACACTCAGCTTAAAAAGGCTCTCCGCTTTGTTAAAGGATTGAACGAGCCACTGTACAGCCTAGCCATGACCCATGTACCTATGGGAGCGACTTACGAGAGATTGGTGGACATGGCACTACTGCATGAGGAAGACAAGGGCCCAAAAGAGACAAAGAAGGAAGAACCAAAGAATAAGAAAGCAGGGCCCAAAAAGGAAACACAAAGGAAGGATGAGAAGTCTGAAGATAAGAAGGGGAAAAGTGCTTTACTTGTGGAAGCTCGACTCATCTGAACAAGGATTGCAGAAAAAGGAAGGGCACTTGCTTCAACTGTGGTGAGATGGGACGCTTCACTAGGGACTGCCCGAAGAGACGAGGGCAAGGAGGGAAGGCGAACACTCTTGAGGCTAGTGGCTAGGATAGAAATAGGAAAATTCCTATAGTAGGTTTAATTTCTTTATCTGATTATGGAGTTAAGACTCTTTCTGATTCTGGTATTTTGATTTTGTAATCGATACTCTGCACTTTAATACTAGTATTATTTCTGATTCCGCTGTAGACTCAGACCCATAAGGGTTATGACTCATCTGTTATAATAGATTGGGGTTTGAGAGATATCTGTGTTAGGCGTCAAGTAGGACGCATACATTTTGGGTTATATTATGCTTAGTTCAGTAACCTGATCTGTACCAGTAATCTGTAAATATCTGAATACTTCCGATAAGGATAAGATTTCCAGTTATGACATTATCTAAAGAGGGTAATCCTCTGTGTGTCAATTTGATGTTGGTTTCGGTCTTCGGGGCCGATACTTAGGACCCATGTCTAATGGGAACCAAGTTTTTGTTTTATCTGTACTCGCTTCCATCATTCGACTGTATCCTATCGATCGAATCTTCGAACTTTAGGTAGAAACTAATGGGTGTAAACATGTGTTTGAGACATGTTATGTTTGATGGTTGCAAGTGGATGCAAGTGGTTGCTAGTGGTTGCTCGTGGATGCATATACACACACTAGGCACTAGATCGGCTCGAAAACACTCTCATACTGCATATGGATGTGTGAGCATTTTCAATTTTTGTGGATGCAAAATGATTGACTCAGCACATGGATGTTGCATATGACTGAATGGTTGTGCACTCATATAGAAATGATATGTATCAAGTAGGAAAATTGCATACATGTTGGACTCATGGCACTGGCATAATTCACATTAAGGAGGTCAACTGAATCAGTGGACCGCCTGATCTTTGCATTAGATAAGGAACATATACACACACCTTTGCATATGTTCATACAACATTAGAAGTTTCTGAGGACAATGGACGCCAGTGATTGATGATTGAGTAGATGGATGTTGGATGGTAGGACACATTCTTCTTAACTTGAAGATTTCGGGGACGAAATCCTTTAAGGAGGGGAGAATGTAACACCCCGTATTTTCTGTGAACATATAAGTAACAAATCAGAGGATAATTAATTTTTAAAATAAGAATCAAGGGAAACGGGTCACGCTATTGCGTTCGTCTTGGAATTCTGCTTGGAAATGAGTCCGAGTTTGCAAGAATCGGAGTCCGTATGAGGGAGATATGACCCTCCGAAGTTTCAGAAATTTTCAGAATCGAAAACAGCTCGAAATTCGAATTCAAAATTCGAATTCAAACCCAGAAACGGGCTGGGTGGGAAATTTCCCGCCCAGGACCCAGCTCGACTGGGGAGTCGACTGGGCAGTCGACCGCCCCAGACCAGGTCGACTGGGCAGTCGACCTGGGGGTCGAGCCCTGGTCGAACCTGGTGTGTGTGTGTGCGATTTTGTGGGCTGTGACGTGTTTGGACGGACCTGATGAGTTCTAGGGTTAATCTGAGGGCCTAAATGAGTTCCTACACCTATAAATACAGCCTAAGACCTAGCCTTCTCTACACACAATTCTATTCTGCTTCTACTCTACCTCTGTTCTAATAAAAATAAAAATGGCGTCGCTACTCTGTTGGAATCAAAACTAGAAGCTAACCAACATCAACCTAGGCAACTCAATTCAAATTAGAGATTAAGGCTTCTGCAACGATTCTACAACAATTAAAGTTCTTTCTTTAATCCAACCAAGGCAAGTACAGTTATTTTCCGATATAAATGTTAATTCTGATTGTGACATGAATTGTAAATCTGAATCTGAGGTTATATCTGTTCTGTTCTGTTTAGATCTATCTTATTCTGTATCTCTTTCCTCTTTCTGTTTTATAGCCAGGCTACCACGAGCCTGAGTCAATCTCATAAGAGATTAACATATGCTAAAATGTTTGGGACAGTAAAATGAATGATGCATAAATTGGGCATGACCAATAGGTGACTGAATTGAGGAAAGAACATGGACTGTAGCTAGAACGTAAATCTGGACACGTTATATTTATAATATAAAGGGTATTGAACATATGATTTGAGGACATGACATAGAAAGGTATATAATTGGACATAAAAATAGACTGTATTGAACATATGGCTTGAGATAAAGAGAACATGGTTTAGGTATAAAGATTTACATTAAAGTAGGATATCTATCAAATGCGAATAATACCTAAGTAGGAGATTTTTGTCGATGGCTATATTTGGTATAATTTATATGTGAATCTTTTGTACTAGGCAAGTTGAACTAAATTGGGACACGTAAATTATGACCATAATCTGTGACATGTAAATTTAATGCAAACATTGCGTATATGATCATATTATGAACCAGACTATTATTTATGCATGTGAACTTAGGCAAGATTTATAATTAGGCAACATATGTTTGTGAAAATTTAAGGAATGATTAAATCTGTTATATTTGCCTAATTTGCTAGTTTTGTTACATTGCCTAATCTGCTAGTTCTGTTATATTGCTTAATCTGCTAGTTCTGCTCTACTGTCTAGTCTGCTAGATTTGTTCATCTACCAAATCTGTCATCTGCTATGTCTGTTGAAAATGCCAAATCCGCTAAACTAAATCTGTTGAGATGCCTAATCTGTTGTCTGCTAAATCTGCTTGTTTGCTTAATCTGCTAAATCCATTTGGTCGCCTAATCTGCAAAATCTGTTATCTGCTATATCGGTTGAGTTGATATAATTAGTCCGTTATTGACATAATCTGAATTGGCTATAGTTATGAATAATTGACATGTATATTAGGCGTGGGCATAAACGGTAAATTATTAATTAATTGGCCGCAAAGATAAACATGGCTAACTCGAGGTTTGAATGAGTTTGCGGCGTAATTCTGCCAGGAACCGCCCGGCATATTCCAGTGGCAACAAACAATAGGTTCTAATGTGAGAAGTTAGTCATAACGTGCTTGAAACCCGAGGTTAGACTCAGTTTGTGACAGAAACCTGCCCGGAACCAACCGGCCTAACTAGTAGCCGCAAACTGTCAGTCTAATGTGAGAGGTCTGGGCATTAATATTTAAATAATGAAAATTTGAGATAAATATGATGTCTAAAACGTGTTGAGTAGGTAAGGTTAAACCAATTGGACCAATGAATCTGATAAACCCGTTTTGTGAATCTGTAGGCCCAATACAAAGTTAGACAATCTATAACCGGTTAATCTGTAACCAATAAATCTGTAAGTCTGTTAATCTGTGAACTAGTTGATCTAAACTCTGTATGTCTGAAACTTGTAAACAAGTTAATCAGAAATCTGTTAGTCTGGGGACACAAGGTTAGGAGGGGAATTACTTGTGTCATCTGTTGTTTGGGACCCATATTAGTCAATAACCCTTTCTGGTATCAAAACTTTGACCCAACAGTAGGTAGGGTCCGGGCACGCTTACTGAACTAATTATAAGCGGTTCATTCTGATAATGGCGAGGGGTGTTGATGGTGCGTTCCAACCGGGTCATGTGCGTGCAATGATCCCGGTCTGCCTCTAAGGATGTAAGACGCCGTGACATCTGTAAATAGGTCTATGCCAATTGGTTGTCACTTTAGGGAGTGATACACCCTACTGTGGGGCCGACACAGGATATTTATGTATTAGGGAGCCGATCGCTTGGGTAGGGTTTTAGGGTACACTTAGTTCTGTCTGTTTCTGCTGGTACCGTCTGTTTCTGTTGGGTGGTAACACCTGTCTGTTTCTGTGTGGTACCGTCTTTTCGGGTGGTAAAGGCCTATTACTAGTGTACACCTAATTCTACATTCTGTTTCCGTAGGGATTAATCTGTTTTGCTTCTGTCTGTTTCTGTTCGGGTGGTAAAAGCCCATTACTAGCACTCTCTTCTGTGGAAATTATTCTGTACCCGTTTCTGTTTCAGTTTAGACATTAGGGTGACACCTAATCCTGTTATACTAGTATTAGTGCAGAGAAGTGTAAAGAAATAACTTATGTCATTCTGTTCTTCTGTTATATCTGCTACATCTGTTACAGTTCTCTCATCCAGTTTTATTTTCATGTCATGTTATTATTATCTGTTCATAACTGAAAATCACTGGACTTGCCAGACTTTTGTCTGACCCTTGTTGTTTTGCCTTCTTTCTTCCGTTTCCCCGCATGTTTCGTAGAAGGGAATACTCTAGCTTGATCCAGATTTCTTCCGCTTGAAGTGCTTAAAGTATGGCTTGTCTTCTTCTGTGGGGATTATGATTTTAAACTATGCATTCTGAAGGCTTTTGTACAAGACTGATATTTTGTACTTGAATTCTGATATTGTGATTTGAAAGGATGTAACCAAGTTTATTTCGGTTCTGTTGAAACAAAGTTATCAATTTTTCAAGTACTGTTTTATATGTCTTGTAAGTTTCTGTTCTGTTTACTAAAATGCTCCACCAAAGTTAAGGCATTCCCTTTGTGAGTGACCTTAACGGAGGTGGGGTGTTACAATAATCTTCATACCCTTTATCCCATACTTGTTCAACATATATACACGACCGTTTCCAGTTCATTTAAATCAATTCATCTCTTTTTACGTAACCTGCTGTACATTCGCTAATTAAATTTTCTAATTAGCTTCTTGGTTTCGTTTACTTTTAATTTGAATATATCTCATTCGAATATATATGTATTTTCTTATACACAAATCAAACTCAAAATCCTTGCCCGCTTCCCAATTCTAATTCACGTTTCATACCCGGATTCCCAATTCCAGTTAACGAATTCAACTCACTTAACAAAGTTAAGTTCGGCCCTAAAACTCTATTAAATAATTTCTTTTGGAATTAGTTAACTTCATTTGATATATAAAAATCTGATTTTGTTATCAAAAATCACTTTTTTACTCCGCTTGAGTTCATATTTATTTAATAACTCAAATTCGGATTTTTCTAATGGAAACTCAGATTTTTATTCACTCAAAAACCTTATATTTTATTTAATAAACAGTTATGGTTTATAAATGATTATGGTGCTGTTTTTCTGAAAATTTGATTTTGACATAACTCAAAATCTATATGATGAAATATAGTTTTTTCTCTTCCACTAGAAAATTATTATTCAATCGGTCCATACGTTTCTTGTCTCATCAAATTCCGATTTGTATTGAGTTCTATATACTCAATTAAAGTTAGAAACGCCAAATTATGAACTATCGCGCTGCGACGAGTTCGTTTTAATTAAATTAAATATAAACATTTAAAAACTTCGTTTAGTAAATAAATTTCAATACCACTTTCAATATTTTTAAAATCAACCCATTATCCGAATCTTAACTTAACAATCCCGATTTCCCAAACTTGTCAATTATTTTGTTCCATATTCATACTCTATTATAAATTAATTCAACTCCAAATTTCTATATTCAATCCCAATTCACATGGAATTAGATTACTAAAATTCAATATAATCGAATTCCAATTATAAAATTCTTTTATGCAAATACTTAATTAATTCAACATCCCTTACCATTACAAACTAATACCATCTCTTGATAAAGTGAAGTCGTTCAAGTTGAGGTATTTTATTTACCTTTTAGACCTTGATCGATAACGTTCTTTTTTTTAAATAAAAACCAGCCCTAAAAAACCATCAAAAGGATGGTAGGGTAGGGTGGCGCTATGATAAAAAATAAAAGTTTGGGAAAGTGCCTCCTAACGGTGGCTCACAAAGATAATCATCAGCAGTACAACCAAGTCAAAATCTATGACAAAAATAGCCCGAGTACATGCAAATAAGTCTATGCGGTAAATAAAAAAGTGGCAAAGAAGTGAGGATGCAGTAGCCAGACCAACTGACTAGATGTAAAGCTGATCTGGGCACGGTAACGAAAATGCCTGCTGGTATAAACCAAGATGAGCCAAATCTGAGCAAATAGGCAAGAGGCTGACAAGGAGAGGACCATCAGAGTGCTCAAAGATAAGGTGAACCAATATCTGCAGTAAGTCACAAGGAAGCCCAAGTCCCAACTAATCCTGCATATAAAGGTATGCGAGGTAAAGAGAAAAAGATCTAGCACCACCAACCCTGAAAGTAAAAGAATCAAGAAAAGCCAGCAGTAACCAAAACAAATAAAGTAGCAGTGTATCAGACTATAATAAAACATCATGTGTTGTAGGATACATTGAAGTCCATGATATAAGAGTTTAAGAATCTACAAACAGGACCAGAGTAAGGAGAAGCGAGAAATAGGTTTTTAATATCATCATGTATTAGATGGATGATTTTGGCACGATCGAATTTTTTGTTATCATACCGAAATCTGTTTCAAGCGCACCAAATATGCCAACAAATATAAGCAGGAAGAATGCGAGTAAGAGCAATCCTGATGGATTTGCTACGGGAATTGGACCACCGGAAGGTACAACGGGCGTTGAGAGGTGCGGAAATCGATGAGAATCCTATGAGGTTTCCAAAGTGAAGCCAAACGAAGTTTTCCCCCTCATTATTACCAAAGAGATGAGATATAGATTCGTGGCGTCCAACCGAACAACATCAACATTTAGAAATAGTAGTGATGCCAAGATTAGTTAAGTTCTGATCAAGAGGTAGGCCATTATGAATAAGTCTCCACATGAAAATGGAGACTTTTAGGAGGATGTACTTGTACCAGATCATATGGAAAGGGAGCCAAATTGGGGAATGAGGCCTAATGGCCTCCCAAGCTTTTCTAAGAGAAAATGAGCCATCGGTCCAAGGGGGTGGATTATAGGACATAACCTCATCTAAAGTGCTCTACATTTCTGCATACGTTTCCAAGTTTCGCTAGCGAAAGTAGGGGTACCAGAGAAACCATGGGAGATAAGTCTACAATATTTATGCTAGAGAAAAATGGACCACGTAGAATCGATGTGTAGGAAACGATGCCAGAGTTTGAAGTAGTATGCCTTACAGATATACCGCAAATTCCGAATGCCCGAACCCCCTTCGGGTTTGGGGCGACATAAGCGATCCTAAGAAACCTAACGATGCTTGAAGTGGTTATCATGCGAGCCCCAAAAGAAATTAGAACAAAGTCGTTGGAAATCGATGAAAAAGGAGTCCGTTGGTGCGGAGACAGTGAAATGTGAGAACTTAGAGAACCGAGGACCGATTGTATGAGGACTAGCCTACCTGCTTGAGATAGGTTCGAACCACTCCATTCGTTGATCAGTTTCCAAGCTTTGACGATCGCTTCTCTAAAGTATAGGTTAAGTTTGCGACCACGATAGAGTTGAATACCCAAGTATTAGAAAGGGAGATGACGAATGACAAAGTTGGTTTCATTCTGGAGCCTGTTTCTAAGAGCAGGGGAGGCCCCAACAGGGCAGAAAATGGAGCTTTTGGACGAGTTTACGAGTTGATCCGAGCATCGTTCGTAAACCTTAAGGAATGTGATAAGGTTACGAATAGACCTGCACTGTCCATTAGCAAAGATAAGAATATCATCGGCAAAGGAAAGGGCTGAAATAATCAGCGCACCACTATGGAGTGAATAATGCCCAATTTCCCCGGAAATGGTGAGATTTTCAAGACCACAGTTAAGAGCCTCCGCAGCAAGGACGAATAGGCTTGGCGATAGAGGGTCGCCTTGACGGAAACCATTACGGGATAGAAAAAAGTCTTTGGGGCAGCCATTAATGAGAATGGAATACCAACAGTTCGATCTCTAAACCAAGTCAATGGATGCTTCACAAAATCCGAACTTGTGAAGAAATTTGATAAGAAAAAACTAGGATAGACGATCATAGGCCTTAGACATATCCAGCTTAAGAATCACATTGGCTCATCTAGCCTTATGGTTAATCCTTGAAACAAGTTCCTAGGCCAGAAGGATGTTGTATGTAAGGACTCTCCCTTTGATAACCCAGCTTGGGATTGGGATATAAGGGTAGGCAAAATGCTAGAGAGTCTAGTGGCAATGATTTTTAGAGATAGCTTTGTTGCAGAAGTTGCAAAGACTGATCGAACACAAAACGGATGGTTTCTTAGTATTATCAATTTTGGGAATGAGAATGATGTTCGTAGCAGACGAGTTTTTGGGAAGGGAAAAGTCACAAAAAAGCCCGAATGGCCTGAGCAAGGTCTGGCTCAATGATATCCCAAAATGAGTGGAAGAAAAAACAACTGAAACCATCAGGACCAGCATCGCTATTCTTATGAAGCTGAAAAATAGAAGCTTTGATCTCCTCATTAAAGGGAGGTTCATCAACGGTGGCATTGACCTTCTCATTAATAATTGGAGGGATATGCGCAATGATGTCCAGGTCAGGAGAGGTGATCGAGGGAGATCCAATGAGATCCTTGAAAAAATCCACAATAGTGTTACTAGTATCATCTCCTTTAGTGGCCCAAGAACCATCAGGTTTTTGGATTTTGTGAATCGCAAGCTTGGTTCTGTTTTTATTCACCAAAGAGTGAATTTTTTTAGAATTTGAGTCCCTATGGACAATTCATTTTAACCGAGCTTTCTGCTTCTAGAAAATCTCTTCAAATTGGAGGGCTTGGTCAAATTTATATTTGGCGTGCAACCAGGAATCCCAATTGGATGGAGAAGGGTTTTCATCATAAATCGCTTCTGCTATTGAGACATTTTTATCAGCCTCCATGACACGATCAAAAATGTTGGAAAAGTTGGATTTATTCCAAGCACAGATCCGCTTCTTAATGTTGTGAAGTTTAGTGGAAAAAGCTTGAAGGGGATTCCCAGAGACCAGAAGATCGCATGCGTCCTTGATAACGTCACGGAAATAAGGATAAGAGGCCCATATGCTTTGAAACCGGAAAGATTTTGGGGTCGACTCAAAACTCGATTTAAGGTGGAGGAGCATAGAAGCATGATCAGAATCAGCCTGGTGAAGATGGTCAACCATAGAGGTGAATGGGTTGCGAACCATCCTGCAGTACCAAAAACCCGATCAAGTCTGGCTGAGATACGGTTGATACCATCACGGTTATTACACCAGGTGTATGAGGAACCACAAAATGGAATTTCCATCAAGTCCGCGGAGGCAATAAATTGGTTGAAATCATCTATAGCCTGAGCGTTAGTGGGATTACCGCCGACCTTTTCATTTTGATTAGCAATGATGTTAAAGTCACCGCCAATGACCCAAGAGTGGAAGTTTAAAGGGGCAAGATAGGAAATATCGTTCCAGAGACCGTGTCTGTCAGACCCTGTACATTTAGCATAGACACATGTGAAAAGATGAGGATCGACATTTGGAAAAATATTGATGGAGAAGGCTAGCATTTGTTCGGAATTGCGAATGATTGTAGTCGTCCAATCAAATCTCCATAGGACCCAAATTTTACCATTACAATTAGAGATCCCACTGAAGAAGCCTAATTTCCGAATAAGAGAAGAAAACGATTGAGATTCCACCATCGGTTCCTGGATAGAAAGAACTGAAATGTTGTGAGTTTTACAGATACACTTAAGTCTATTAATCGTCGGATCATTTCCATTCCCACAAATATTCCAAAAAAGAATGTTAATCATTGCAAACTAGTGTGTGAAGAAGCTTTGGAAAGTTTGGCGATAGCTGCTCGCGTTTTAGGTTCGAGAGGCATAACCACCCTCTTCACATGAAAAGGGCGAGCTGTGGGATGATTACTCTTAAGAAGGATAGAAATGGAAAACGAAGGAAGTGAAACCAAGTGTAATGACCCAAGGATTTTCGGCCCCGAAAATCGACATAAGTACTTTTACCATACTCATGCCGACCTTCCAACACCAAAAACACTGGAACATTTATAGAAAGAAATTAGAGGGTGAGATAAGAAAGAAAGAAAGTTAGAATAGAAGAAGAAGAACCAATACAACATAATCAGAGTCTCACATCGTAGTGGAACAAAATATAATTCAGAAATAAATCTTTATTGAGAGCTTTTGAAAATACTTACAATATTAGAGTACACCAACATCTCTGGACAGTCATAATAATCTGTCCTCATATACACAGTGGAATAAATACTAGATATCGTATGTCTAAACATCTCCAGCTCGTCTTTGGACTTCACAATACCTGATAACCTGAACCTGTACACCCCGGGCTAACCCGAGCATTTACAAAACACCGGGTCAGCCTGGTGAACCAGAGTGAGAAAAAACTCACACAGTATTAAGGGTATCACACAACTTGATTTTAAAGTTGATTTTAAAGTAAAAATCCTTTTGAAAGAAAAGGATAATTGTAAGACCAAATCCACACATAAATACGGATTCTTTTTACCTTACGACAACCCAAAACAGTTTTGCACTCAATATCTTTTCTGATATTATACTAGTGTCTAAATACAAGTAAATGTCAATCTAGTGGAACACTTACATCTCACGCTCCACGTATATAGCATACAATCAAAACCGTGGGCACTTATTGGAGATTGAATTCCGACTATTGACAAGGTATGGGACCACCTGCCGATAGTGTATCTCTAGAGGCGAATACACTGGGTTCAACAAGAACGCATTGCAACCCGGCCCTCACATGACCGACCACTCATTTCGCTTGAGTGTATCGAATGTATATCACCAATGGTTGGGCTCAAACCACCGTTTCCCGAAAAGGGACAGCATCGAAATAGATTAAAGAATGAAATGGATTTTCTCTAGATAGGTGATTATACACCTTAATGGTAGCGACCCACATAGCCATGCTGCCTGCCCGATTTTTGTCATTTCCCGGTTGATGAGGCTTGAGGTCAAAACACATCTAGTCATCATAGACTTTGAATGCCACTTGTCAGATCCGCCAAATCACTAATTGACGTCCACAAAAGTATTCTGGTCGTTAAGCTAGAGAGGTTCCCCTCTCCGCCACTAACAGAGATAGTTTGTAAAAATCAATGTACCTGACCCTTAAGAAATACTCTGTCAGACATCCGTCCATATAAGTCATCCAGGAACAGGATGAACCGAAGGTACTCTCCTACTGCATCCAATATAGGAATCACCCCATGGATTAGTAGCGATAGTCCTTGCAATCCACATATTTCAACCACGACAGAACCCCAGTATATCTCCTGGTCGAATCAGAGATTTTAAGTGGTTCTTCCGTTTTATGAAGATCTATGGTCTTCAAATGCCCCATCTCGATTGTCGTTTGATACCTTATATATTTCGTATTTGTTGGTCGGAATGGTTTCGAAATATACATTTGATCCCGGTCTTCCCGTACCAACAATTGTATAGGTCAGATTTGATAGTCGGTTATTTAACTATCAAATAAACATCCATGAAATCCTGAAAATAGATTGACTGGTTTAGTACTTTAGCATCACTTGGCTTCTTTAATTAAAATTAATTAAACTTGAATATTCCAATGTTGGGAAAACATTTCACTTATTATTTTAATATACTGATATCCGCAAAATCACTTCATTTTAATTTTTTGAAAGAATATATAATGATATCCAATACTTCATTCGACTATTATTCGCAAAACATTTACTATAACATTTCATTAATTATAACTGAGAAATCATTTCAACTTACTATTTGATGTTACGCCAACTCTTTTTTTTCATTATTTGGAAAAGTATCCAATCCTTATTCTTTAATACTTGATTATAAAACTCGAATTCAAATATAAACTTGTTCATAACTTCTTTTCAAAACTTAATTATATCCCATCCCAAACAGTTACTTACTTAAATATATTTCATTTAAGAAGCAATTAATTAAACTAAAACAAACAAATAATTTACTTTTACATTTATTATTGTAAAATCAGTTAAATACTTTATTTACAAAGATAAATAATAAAATCTCTTTAAAATCTTCTTAAAATTCAAACAACTATTTGTTAAATGAATTTATTTACTTCATTAACAAACTAATTATAAAGCCCAACTTAGTTAAAACGATTGACTCGGTCAATTCAAAACACGATTACTCCTCCAACCCATTCCAGTTAATTTCTTCTTTAAATATATAATTAATTTAAATAACTCCAATTAACTGCTCCTTAGATGTGATTAATGAAATACTTAATCCCTAGGTTATTTCTTTCTTATTTGCTTAAAATTCTTATTAACATAAGACTTTTTTTGCTAAAACCATTTCATAATTTCTTATAAACTTTAAATAATTAATATTTACTTCCTTTTTAAATAACCTTTCAATGTAATAACTTTCAAAACCTATTTTCATTATAAAATATATTTATAACTTAAATATTATCGATTCACTGATACAACCCATATTTTATAAATCGATTGATTTATAGGCCAGGTGATGCCAATTACCCAATCATACAATCAATTGGTTAATATCGGAATAAATGTTGAAACATGGTTCAACAATCAACAATAATCAACCATTAAACAATACCGAGTAAACCGTCTCTATAATGGTAATATGAAAATAAGTGATCTCATCTCTACAATAATCAACCATTAAACAATAATTCTCAGTTGTTCTCGATCCTGACCAAGTCTGCTCCATCTCGAAGTGCTCGTCTCTACGGTCCCAACGCAACTGACCGTGCGTAAATCTGATATCGTATGCTCGAGAAATCATCCAAACAAGTTTTAATAATTAAATTAAAACATAAAATTTCTTTTGTATTTGAAAATGGGCCTTTACCTTAAATTCTTCGGCCCAAATCCCACTACTTGGTTGCCCCCTTTTAAAACCCTAATCACCGTGACCTTCAATTCATTTCAGTAAGCCGCCTCCCAAATTAAATCCCAAGGCTGAAACCCTAAGCCCCAATTCATTCTGTTCGACGGCGTCGCACCCCTTCTCGCGCCTCACCACCTCAGTCTCCCCTTCGCTTTTCTTCTTCCAACGACCCACCGTACCCCTAAGAAACCCCCTTCAACGTCGATCAATCCCTGGACCTCCCTGATCCAACCCGAAAGTTTCACTGTCCCTTACGCCTTCACCCCAAACAGACGCCTCACGAAAACCATCACCAAGTACCTAGATCTTTATTGCGAGTATCCAGATAAGTACTTATTCAATTTTGGATTTCAGTATATTTTGTTTTGATTTTTTTCTTTAGTGGTTCACATGAATTTTTTTATCGGTATTGATTCATTTGGTTCAAGAATTTGTGAAACAATCACATGTATATATAGTGGTGGATGATCGGATAGAATCAATGTCAAAATCGAATTGTTATTTCAATAAGATTCGGATCTGTAGGTTAGATTTTCCGTTCAATCAAAGATTTAAAAAAAAATCTGTTTGACGTGGATAAGATATAGGGTACAGTGTAGATAGGTATATACAATCGGCTATAACCTACTTAATCAAATTCAGAGATCTTTAGACTGTAACATAGATCTTCTGTTTTAAAATTTTAAATATATGAGACTATTTGAATGTACTATGTGAAGAACATGTATCCTTGCAAATTTTATTTACATTTAAAAAATACACGAAACAGTGATTTTGTACATGAATCTTTCTGTATATTAGCTGTTCGATCTGATGTATATACATTTTCTCTTAGCTGTTCTTGTACTGAACGGATTTGATGTAAAGAGATATGCATGTATCTCTTTTTTTTCTTTGATTTTGTTGTTCATGATTTTCAGTTTGGATTTGATGATCTCATTTTCTATTGCTCATATCATTCTGGTTTAAGATTTGGTTTTATATCATACATACATTTCATTTTATTTTCTTCTTTCCTTAGCTGTTCATTTACTTTTGCAGACCATACTAGATGTATCAATACATCTATATGTCTCAGCTATTTACTTTAGCTGTACATTGCATGTGAAGACTTTTATGTTTCTAAATGTCCTCTTTCTTCTTCTTCTTTTTCAGATCAAAATTGATCAAGACGATGGATTCACTGATTCTTGGAAGAAACAAAGGGCCGCTGATTAAAAAAAATGAATCCTTTTAGTTGTTTGTATTGTTTTGTTCAGCCGTATGTACATGTTTCATTTTGTTTTTTCCTTTGTAAAAATAGTAATGTATATGGTTTCCTTTGTATTTGCATGTGTACAGCTAATTATATAGGTGAATACATATTGTTTTTGTACCTTGTGTCTCGATTGGCACTATTGATTAAAGTAAGTTTGTAGCGCTAAATATACAAATTGGCGTGTAATCCTTTATCAATATAACATTTGAAATGAATGTGTTGAGTATATACTTACCTGTTGTCCTCTGTTGTGTAAATGCAAAGAGACGCACCATTGAGGATTGTAAGAAATAAAGAAATTCCAGGGTAATTCCATGAGAACTAATGGAGCTATCAAAACAATAGAAATTTATGCTAACATCAACAATTTTTCAAAGAAAATAAAATGAATGATGATACAATTATTGTACTTTGCTATTAGAAAGAACATATTAAGTGGAATGACAACAAAATATATTACAGAACTCATGTTGTTCTATCATTTAGTTGTGAGCAACATAATTGTTATATGTTATAGGTCTTGTAAACCCTAAAAATTGTTGATATAATTGAAATTTCAAACAGTTAAGAAAAATAAATAAATATCAACAAACCAGTTCATTTTCTATCCATACAGAATTCAAAATTCAACATTTAACGTCCTGGTTTTAAATAATATTCCATTTATATAAAAATCCTTTAATATAAATAAATAAATCGTTATAATTTAAAAACGATTTCATAGCGACTGAAAATTTGAATTGGACGTAACTTGAAATCCATAAGCTGAAATTTCGATTTTTCTTTTTCATTAGAAAAATATAATCAAACCGGTTCAAACGTGTCTCGTTTCATAGAAATCTGACTTATATTGGATCCTGTATATTCAGTTAAAGTTCAAATAGAAAATTTCGAACTACCGCGTCGTTTCGAGCTCGTTTTAAATAATATATAAATATATATATTTGAACTCTATTTTAAATAAATAAATTCAAAATAATAATAATATATAAACTGATTTAAATATTCTATTTTAAATGGCCGAAAAATCTGGGATGTTACACCGAGCAGGGGCTGCCTAGGATTAATTCAAGGCCAGGGGATAGAGACTTGTTAGTAGCAGATTAGACAGGTGGTTGGGCAAAACTAGTGTCATGAATTTTTGTTTAAATGCTAGATGTGTAAGTGTCATGGAAACTAAAGTCAGAATCCTGAACTAAGAGTGCAAGTTGTACCTGATCATTGGAAGCTTCATAGTCTGAAAGAGACAATGTGCCAATAGAGCAAGCGTCCAACTTCCTAGATAGATTGTTGTCACATGAACCAACTGAACACGGTTTAGACAGCGCTGCATGCCGCTCTTCATCGGAGGTAAGTTCTTCAAACTATAAGTCATCAGCATCCATGTCACGGTCAGCGTCTTCAACATCAAGGTGGCATGAAGCATTAACAAAGGAGGAGGCCATACTGTATCGCTTTTTGACCTTGCGCGGTCTTCCCCGACCATGCTTGGCTATTGACTGCCAGCAAACCAGCGTGGGGCTTAAAATCAATTTTAGAAGGAATAGTACGAGCCCGGTGCTTTCGACTATTGAAGCTTATCAACTCAGCCAATGATGGAGGCGACCCAAAGATAGATGAATCACCAGCTGTATCAGTGATTTGCAGAGGCATGTGAACAACGTTCACCTCCGAACCAGGGTTCAAAAGTCCATTCACCAAGGATTGAGAGGTCATAGTTGGTACATAGGGATGAATAGGACCTGTAGGCATAACAGGCATGGACGTGCCATTTGAACAATTAAGCATGGGGACACGTGGAGCATAATAATTACCAGAAAATAAATGATGTGTCCATGGGTTAAGAGGACTAGCAGCACTACCATGATCGAAGTGACCAAGTGAAGCATTTTGGTTCTAGAGGCCTCCGTTTAGGAGAAGCTGCGCAAATTGTATGTCATTCTGCGCATACGGGTATTGCCATAGAAGTGTTTGAATGATAGAATCAGTGGTAACTAAATTTGATATGGCATAACCTGGCATAGCATTGTTATTCTTTTCAGGAGTTTCCTGATGCAAGAAGTTAACGTACATGTCCTTACATTGATCCACGAGATTAGCAGCATAATTGGCTTGGGAGGCCAGCTGAGTGGCAGTTTGGCCATGGGATGGTATTTGAGCAGATATAGTCATACATGCGCATGAAGCAAGCAGACTAACTATCGGCTGAGATGGATTTATAGTAGAGGAAAGACCATCTGTAATTGTGACTGGCTTAGTAGCATTGCCCACCGTTTGGGAAAGATTAACCATGCAGTTTGAGATCTGATCACGTTGCATGCCGGTTATGGGCATAAAGTTGGTGAGAATGAGATGACTCAATAAGTCAGAATTGTCGGTTCTCGGGGTCTCGATGGAACCGCGGAAGCTTTAGAAACAGGAGCCCAATATTGCGATTTTCTGAGAGTGCTTTCTTGGGAACAACGGATCCGAATTGAGTCGAAATCGCTTCATTATACTTGGGGATGTTGACCGGGGGGAGGAGGCAAACACTTTGGGGAGCAAGGCCATTGGGATTCGGATGATAATTTTTGGGAAGATTCACCTCCAAATTGTGATTGACAAAAACAACTTTACATTCCGCAAGTTGTGTGTGTCCCAGTTTCCTGCACTTTGGACAATAAATTGGCATATTTTCATATTCTATGTATTACCAAAAATTGCAACCATTTTCCCAACAAAGATTCTGGATGGCGGAGACCGACACAAGTCCAACTCCACACAAACACGGGCTGAACTAGGGCGGTTACGGTTAAAGGTAGCTTCATCCGCCTTAAATGGTGTACCAATTTGTGCACACAAAGCTTCCAATGCCTCTTTATTATAGAGATGAGTCCGGAGGTAAGGAAAGGAGACCTAAACGGGAAACAACGGACCATCTAACATGAGATGAAAGCTAATAAACTGTTTAAAAACTTTCATTTGAGCATTTAGAATCGTCAAATGCTCTCTAAGCCATAGACATAAAAAATCTTCCTCGTTGAACAATTGAATAAGGATATGTCGTTCGTCTATTACTCCAATCTTAACTTGAGCAATTAATGAAAATTTGATGAATACCTTACAAATTTGTTCAACCGGTGGACGAGTGGAGGAGAATCTACCAATAAGTGTGTTGGAGTGGGCTAGAAAATCTGGAAATCTGCTCGGGTGTAAAAAACACTGCTGGTTCGCCCTAATAGAAAGGTCTTGGACAGGGATTTTTTGTTTGACCCGAGACAATGTTAGATAAGCTTTTAAGGGCAGCTCTAGACATGAACGCTGTAGAATCCAAAGCTGAAGCTGAGGGGGAAGCAGCATTACAGGCAGATGAACCAGCCGGAGCACCATCAACATGACTCGACGCGTGTAGAGGCGGGAAGTTAGGGTCACTGGAAGATGCCATGGCAGGCATCTCCAATGATGGAGCACGCCCAGCGTAAAATTGTTAAGGCAGTGAGGGAGCAGCTAGCGATGTGAAGGGGGAGAAGGAGAAAATGGAGAACTGCAGGTGTAGGTGAAGAGATGGCTGGCGACGTGAAGGTTGAGGAGGCAGAGAAAGAGAGAGATAAGCGGGTAGAGGTATAACTAAGGAGGCGGAGGGGTAGAAGGTAGGTGACGACAGTATAGAAGCGGCGGAGCTGGAGAGAAGAGAGAAAGGACAAACGCGTGAGCAAGAAGGACACAGTAACGGTAAAATAGTACACTGAATACTGAAAGCTATAGTAGCACGACAACCATTCTTTGGTTTTTTTTCCTCGATCGGCAATGTTCTTATCTTGAGACAGATAAGAGTTTGTAATACCAAGATGACATTACTTATCATAAAAATCCCCTCTTCTATCTCATTTAAAAATACGATTTTTAAATGCCATTTTTATATTTGAAAAATCTGTTTCCAATTTATCCAATGAAAATTTCCTCACTACATTTATAAACATTATTTAGAAATCAACTTCCTTATTTTTCTTATTTATAACGAACTTCCATTTAAAATTTGATTCCCATTTGAAATATTTTATTGTTATAACCTACATATATATAAACATAGAACCTATTTTCATATCAAAATTCTGTTTAATACAATTCCAATATTATTATCTTTGGAAATAAATCTTACTTCCATAGACTCGACATCGTCTAATTTAAACCAGAAATCCATATGGATTTATTTAAATTTAGTTTACATTCTGAATATCAGAATAAATTTCATCGTTTCCTTTCCCTGAAACGATTTCAAATTATAAATCTCTTTTTAAATTCATTTTTGAATTTATATTATAAATTACCCAATGAAAAATCTTCTCTTTTATTTATAAACGTCGTTTATAAATTCCACTTCTTGTTTTAAATATTTCAAACAAGTTCCTATTTTAAATCTTATTTGAAATCCAATTCCCATTCTGGAAAGTAATTTTTCCTTTTTAAATTCAGATTTGAATTTAAAATCTAATATTATCAAATGATAATTTTTCTTTCTATTTGGAACATTGTTGTCAAATTTATCTACTTATTTTTATTATAAAAAACAAGTTAATATTTCTCAATCCATTCAAATTCCATTTCCATTTCGAAAAGTAAAATTTCCTTTTTAAATCCAAAAATCCCTTTTATATAATATTTTTAACTATCAACCTCTAGGGTCAGTGATATTCAAACACTCAAAAGCACAAACATCAATTCAATTCAACATATCACGCATATATATATATATATATATAAATATATAAACAGCGATAAATAAATTTTGAGGAATCCAGTTGGATCCCTCTTACCTGTTTTTCCTGCATCCACAGATGTTAGACAACATAACTAATACCAAACCTGCTTCAAGGCAGGATATCGTGGTATAGAAGGTCATCCACTCATATATCGTGGGGGCGGTAAGGTCGTCCTCTAATGATACTGTGGGCGTCCGCTAATGGTACTGCGGGAAATATCCAATCCAATATATATAATAATAGCCACAACCACCAAGTCTAATATAATTAACATATATAATAACCAAGACTGATAAACAATTTATAAATGCAACCAAACTGGCAATAATTTATTTTAAATGATAAAAATAAATTTTTAAGTGAGATTTACTCACCTGATTTGGTGAATATTCCGTTAGTTCCCATATCGTCGACTACAGATCTACTTGAATGAATCCACTCCTATGATAATTTGATTTTAATTTATCAATTACATATTTATTTATTTGACTATTTAAACGAATAAATAAAATTTCCATATTTTATTTTAACGGTTTCTAATTTAAATTTAACTTAACAAATGTAAATAAACTAATCTATGTATTTTTAAATCTGATAAGAACGTATGCCTTGCTGTCGTCTATCATCTATAAGGAGAATCAAAAATCACTGATCCATTTCTATTTAAATAAGCCCAAAATATTACTCATTCCGATATCGACATTTCAACAATTATCTTACGGTCAATCTATCATCACTAACATTCCTTCCTTGCTACTGCTATACTGTTAAAATCGACCTCGGCATTACTACCCTGCTCCAGTCTAGTTCACTATGTCTCCCCCTTGCTACTGGTCACTACTTTAACCACACCATTTCCATGCTCCACTACAATGCCTTAAAACCTGGCAGCTACTCATTAATCAAATACTCTCCTCCTTTCCCAAAAACAGTCTTTACTTCTAGTCTAACATTAGCACTTCAAATGCCCAACCCCAAAACAAAAATCACAGCTTCTATAGTGCCAAGCCAACCATCCAGACAAACCTCTTTTACATGACAATCAATACCTAGACTCGCAAGCTTCCACCATCCCAACGACATCAGATCAAACTCTCCATCTCCCAAAACAATTTGCACCCCAAACAAATGACCAAATTCATACCTTTCAACAACATTCGATCTCAACAGATGAACCCACATCCGCCTACAACCATTTCACTGACTACCTCGACTGCCTTCCAATGTCATATGCTAGCAACCGAGCCCTAAGAACAAAATTGCGACTTCATCCATAAACTCACAACCTAATCCATGCGAGCGAGCCCACGGCTCAAAGTCTATCGCAACCTTCAATAATAGGTCAGAAACCCCATACGCGAGTGTCCTTGTCTACCTTGAGCTTCTGAGTAACTCGCAATTTATCAACCGCAGTTTCTGATTTCAACATCTTTTTTTATAAGAATACACGGATTGATTTTAATTTGAGGAATCAAAAGAAAAAGGCAAGGCTTTGATTAAAATCGAGGAAGGCGGCTTTAATTTTGGTTAGGAGGAAATGAACGAAGGAAAAGGTTGCAGCCATTTCCTTTTGATTTGGAAGCTTTGGTTAATTTTCTGAATGAAGCTTTCATTTTGCAAAGGAGAAGGGTTGCACGGTTTTTATAATTACGAAGGGGACAAATTCTTCAACTCGATGAAAGCAATAGGTCTGCGCCATTAATTCTTGCTTAACTTAGAAATGAAGCAGGAAGCATTTCGTGCACGAAATGAAAGAAGAAGCTGTTATTATTGGGGAGAAAATAAATATTAATCGGTTGATGTAAATTTTGATTAGATTTTGTTTTTAATTAAATAACCAAAATATCTCACAGTCCCTAAATTTAAAATCCCGAACCGCTATTTCAACGTAACGACCGACGTTCTCAGATTATGGTGTTATTCTAAAGTCCACGGAACAGATACTGGAATTTAAATTTAAGTATAGAGGAAATAACAATTTAAATTAACGATTTAAATTAAATTTGATTCTAAATATAAATCGATTTCAATCAATTAAATCCATTGATAATAAATTATTACTATCGTTCTAATTCAATGTGGAATTTATATTAATCGACAGAATTGTTTTGATTCAATTTTAATTCTGAATTCAATTGTTATCGTTTCATATTACGATAATTAAATATATTCGATATTAAACCGTATATTGATTATTAAGTTGATAAATTCAATATAAAATTCATTTATATTTCCCAACACATATTTAAAATAAATTCAAATATTCAATATTAAATCTCTAAAAATCCGGGATGTTACAAAACACATCCAAGCATAGGGCGTATAAATCTGGTACCTAAAAATAAATGAGCCTGAGCATAATCAGTGCACGATAAATTAACTCATAGCATAAACAAAATAGAATAGACTAGTATTAACTCAGGTAACTACCATTGCAAAAGTAGGTCACCATGTTAATACCAAGCATGAGAGAGAACAAGAACTGAAAGCCAAACATAGACACCTGTGAGAACCTGACCTTCTCTCTGGGATGTTGTAATGAGGAGGGTGGTCGAAACAAAAAGTTCTAGTGAACAAGAAGAGTACAACACAGTTTATAATGCACAGATGTATCCCGTTTGGTTCAACACAAGATATATGCCTACCAAGACAGGTAATTCTGACTTGACATTGCAAATATTTACACATGACTCTAACCACCGTCCCCGAGGTAGTATTCCCAATGATAATGTTATTAAGATAGAACGTTTACGCATACATTTATGAAGCCTTTAAACCATCATTTAACCGAGAAGTGAACTCCTAACTATAGAGTTTAGTTACTTATATGTGTATACTTAGTGCTTAACGTCTCACTATCAATTAATAGATAAAGGTGGATCCTATCGATCACATAAGACCCCAGGCGGACCTATTAGTCATTTAATACCTCTCTATGATTTACTCAACATTATTATAAACTAGAGGACACTAGCTACAAGGTCCTACTAATTAAGGCTTCTGTCATTCACGCATGAAACCTATGCCTCGCATAAGGCGAGAAATGGTATCTCATCGCTTAAGGCCGATAGGTCTAAGTAGACGACATCTCGCCGTTTATGATCTTCCTATGGTGGAATCATATAGTTACCATCTAGCTGACCTTATTGGATAATCTCCTAGACGCTTAATACTTACCATAGGTTAGGTAGCCCTATGGAATGACCATTCCGGACATTTTTGAATCCAAGTTTAGGTAGGATTCACACACCATTTAAGACCCCTAACTGGATGACCTATTCCCAGGTGGACTCTTGGACCTAAAGACACTTAAGACCCGAGGAAGAAGACTATTCGTGAAGATTATCAAGCTTATACACGGTTAGCCTTTACTGCTTCCATTTATGGGAGGTGGGCTATGTGATCGCTTAATACCTTTTTATAGGTGGATCTGACCACTTAAGACCTTAATCCCAAAACAGGCTACGTTATTGAGTTATTCTCGTTTTGTTTCTCTTCACCGAAATACCATACGTATACAAACTACTTTCATCACGGGTTCATACGGTTAATGATATCTCACATCAGTTAGACAAATATTCAACTATTGGAAAGTGCAGAATTCTGTCGAATAAGGTAACTGACCTCGCATCATTAACCTACTATGTCCAACTCTAAATTTTAACTATAAGTTTCAGATTAATTGGTATAAATAAGGAAAGTTATATTGCTCTTATCCTAGGACATTTATTTAATTATTTTCCTTATTGGACTTAGTATTTAAAATGATAACCAGAACCCATTAATCCCATTTGTTTTCATTATTTCTATTTATCAGGGTTATTGCCATTTATGACCATAACAGTCATAATTTCATAAGGCAACAATTTATCTAATAAATGTTATTTACTGCTATTGATTATAATTATGTCACTTATGAACCTAACTGATTGACACTTTTCTATTAATTAGAAAAACGCGAATTTTGTAATAATAACTACAAGCACACAAATTGTGTAATATGCTGGTCGAACATAAGGAGGAATTTTAAATTTTATTATTTATATATTTCTTGGGTTAGTTAGACAAAACTTAAAGGTTAGGTTGAAAAACAATAAAAATTGAAATTGTAATTTGATTCAGAATAAATCTAATTGAACCAATGATCAAATCACAATTTTCAATTGAAAATCAAATAAAACTATGAATCTAATCTGAATCTAATCAAATCCAATTTAACCTAGGAAAGAAATTAAAAATCAGAAATTAAAATTGCAGAAATTAAATAAAAAATAGAAAATAAAATTAGGATTACCGCTGAATCTGATCAGACGGTCAATCACTAATGAAAATAAGTGCAAAATACAAATAGTGCTCTAGCAAATCTAATTGTGTAGACAACACTAATTGCTAAGAAAATAAAAATGTAGAAAAAGAGAAAGAAGACTAAACTAGATTAATGGCAGAAAAATTATAGTAGAAAGTATATCTTTTACAATCGGTATACATGTGTATTTATAGCTGAGTTGCAAAACTCTAATCATATAAATGGGCCTTCTCATCAAAGATTATACTACGATCCTCCTTTTATCATTGTTTGACATGTGTCCATTTGATTGATTTCCTAAGATCTTTTCTACCTATCTACTTCCAAGGTGACCAATGTGAACACAACTAGCCTCCAATGGCAGTTCTTATGAAATCTTCATGTATATGGCATCAATATTTCACTTTTAAGGCTGAATGAGGTTTGGACAACACATCTGTAAAAACAAAAAAATAATACCTAAGAAATATTTATTTGTACACAAAAGATAAGATATAAGAGCATAAAATAAACATATTTTTATGTTAAGCAAATACCCCCACACTTATCTTTTACTCATCCTCGAGTAAAACAAAAATTAAAAACTAACTAGATAGGTCACACTTTCGTAGGAAACACGATTGCATTAAGCATATGCAACAGGCCGTTAAACCTCTAGGTGTCCCTGGTAGGATGAGTGGTGTCTCATGAGGGTTTTCAGCGGATACTACCCACAAAATCCAAATGCAGTATGTTATGGCTCTAATGTAACTACATGAATGCAGAGGACTTATGCAATTGAAAACAAAAATGAAAACACGACTTGTTTCAGGAAAGTGGTACAACAAATTAAGTTAACAAATTTTAATCAGTTGATTTTATTTTAGATACCTCAAATTGTCACAAATTTTCAATATAATTCAAGTTTTAAAATGTTATGTTTTAGTTTGGCTAATTGGTTAACATAGTGCAGCCGTGAAATAAATTCTTAGTTTGCTTGTCACAGTTCGCAAAGGGGTATTCTAATTTCTTGTGTATGACCAGTCAAATCAACAAGGTCAAGAAGTGCTTGGGCATCACCGCTCATTCTCTATCTCTTTAAAAATTAAAATTTATGATTAATTACATACACCTAACTTAAAGACCAAGGTATACCACTCATGCACTGCCTCGTGGACTGACGGAGAGTTGGGAAAGAGCTAGGCGGATTATGCAGATCGACGCTGAATTTGTCAACAATATGTCGGTAATGTTTAGGTGTCCAACTCATAAAATGAGACCTAAATATACTGACGTTGACTTTGTAAACAACATGTTGGATAGAGCTTAGAGGATTTGCACACTAACGCTAGTTTTACAAGCAATGTTGGATACCCTTGGACTACTATTATTATGATTAAAAATATACGTACGCGAAATCAGCTTAACACAACTTAGTTTTAAAGATTTAAAAAGCCAATATAAGTATTTTAAGTCCTCCACTCATTAAACAAAGACTAAAATTTAGAATAAACTTCACGGCCATCACCAAAGAATCTCACTATGCATCGGTTACACCAATATCCCTCAAAATTCAACTTTTCATTATATTACTTATTCTATCTCGGTTGAGAGAAAAAATACTATCAACTGATTAACAATTGCTAAATTATTTTGTTGTATCAATCTAAATGAGTTGTATTTCAAAAAAAAAGGTATATTACTACGATCTAAATCGTATGATGGTCCTATCTAACTGCATGAAATTGAAAATAAAAGGATGCACTGCAGACTCCCCCCACACTAGAACTAAACAGTGTCCACACTGTAAACACGTTTTCCAAATATGACCAAAGATGGATGAGATGAAAAATTATTTGTAGAATGAAATACAGTCTAACTATATGTAACAATGGATCATATGCACAATGATATACGTGTTTGCGATACATGCAATGCAAAGAATGCCACCAACTTTTTCCCCCACAATTGTTCTACCCCGATGTATCCCATTCCCACTATGTCTAGACATGTTTTTTAATAAGCAAAGGTTTTTGAAAACCATCTCATCTTTATACCTAGATTTATAGTCTAGTAGATGAATGCCCAGTGTCATCCTAACATGAAGTTTTTCAACCAAGCTAACATTCCAAAAATAATTCATGTGTTCGACAAATTTATCAGTGTAATTGTTCAAAAATTTGTGATTGTATATAAACTTAGTTGCAGTCGTGAAATTTAAATTCTGAGTGTTGTTCAAGGCTATGTGATCACATTTCTCAATTTTATTAACTGACAATGTATTTTCGACACTGATAATTTCAAATTCGTTGGAAACCTCAAAATCAACATTTTCAAACTTGGATTGGTGGCTTGAATCTATTTCATCCTCATTTGGTAAATCATCCTTATACAATCCAAAAAATTCATGTGCATTAAAATCCTTCTCCAATTTTGAGTTTTTGAAAATTTCAACATTTTTATTCTGTTCAATTTCTAAAATTTCAAGTTTCTCGCAGCCAGAAATAGAAAGATCAAAATTAGAGCTTAAATCTTTTTCCTGAAAAGGATCGAAGTCCAAATCATTTGTTGAATTTTGAACAACTTCATTAAGATTGTTATTCTCAATTTCCGAAGTTGTTATTTAAAAAATTTCACTATCAGTAAAGAATGGATTATTTTTTGATTCATCACATGTGTGAATTTGATTTTGTTGCTCGCGTTGTTCTGCAAAAGATGTAATTAAACAAAGAAGTTCATCCATCTTTTTATTTAGCCTTTCTTTCCTCTCTCTAAGAATGTTAAGATGATATTCCTCAAAATTGTTGATTTGAGAGATCTCATTTTGGATTCTTTGATTCTCAAAATTATAGTCCATATCAATTTCACGATCAATATTTGTGACGACAGGAAATCTCGCTCGGTCCGAACCAGTCGCTAAACCGATCCAGGCCGTTCGAAACGCCCTATCGTTTGAGAACAGGACAAAACAGAACGCATACAGAAGAACATTTCATTGTATATTACAACAATGCATCAGATTACAAGAATATACAGAGTATAAATGAATATTACACAGAAATATCAGAGATTTAAATTACATTTAAATACATCGCAGCGGAAAATAATACAATACACAACTAGAATGAGATATACGGATACAAAGCTTTCCGGATATCGTTCCAGCTGTAAACCAGGATCCTGTGAATATAAATCTGCAAAAACCAAAACTACTAGCTGCCCGTGTCAAAATAAGGGCACCCAGAGTTTAGGTTAAAACAATAAACTCCAGGTCAGTCATGTGACTGGTGTGAGAACTAAAACAGTTAATCTTTATTTTTAAAGTTAGGTAAATCAAGGGACCACGCCGTATAACACGGAACGGGTTTCCTCCCAAGAATACCAGTGCATAAATAAACAGCGCAATGCTAAATAAAGAAAAATGAAGCTGTTATAAGACCCAGGTCCTATCACACAATGCAACGCAAGCCGGGGGATAGGGTTTTCCCTTATAACAGCCAAAGAATGCTTGATACGTTTAAAACAAATCATTTGATACTATAATAAGTGCATAGTGTATAAAACAACTTCAAATCATAAGTATCAATCATAGGCGACATGAGCGTCCCATGCCACTATGTCGCCATATATAGGTTTACAAATAAAACCGCAAATGTCACGTATTTGGAAATTGGATTTCCGTCTATGAACCGAGGCAAAAGATAGTCCTCAACCGATTCGAGACGCTCTAGCCCGTGTCTCAGGCAAGTACTCAGTCAAGCCTTTGGATCGTCAGGGCCGGTCCACCGATGTGGATTAAAATGCCTGAACACTACGTTTCCCTCCCCTTTGGGGTGTCAATGAGCCAACGAATGACTCCTTCGGTTCGAGAACGACCGATCAATCCGAGGCGCCTCGCAACAGCAACAACCACATAAGTCAAACTCGTCAGGGCGTGTAAAACCACTGACGCCACTTTCTAGCTAGAAGAAAACGCATGCCCTCCCTGAGGTCCGTCTCCCGTTTTTGGTTCATACCGGGTGTGAAACACGCGAGGTAAACGTTACACAAAGCTACGCCTCAAAGGCCGTGCTTTGATCATCACCACAAGACTTTGCTTTTCAACAGAAGCCTCGATCATTTGCATCTTAGCATGCCACACAGGCAAACCACTCTATGCAACCGATATCAGTCACACAGAATGAAATCCAATGTCAGACACACAGTCCATTTACAAGTCCGTTCTGGGTCTGAACGAAACCGGAGGCACCTAGTACCCCGCATATCCATCGATCTCCAAGTACGTCTGGACGATCACTAACTGTTTCCATCTTCTTGGGTGTACAGCCCAATCAAGATCATCAGTTATCACCCAAACGACGTGAAGACCTCCGGTCTTCGACCATCGTCTTCATCTTCGACTTATCGTCGTATCAGTTATTCAGAATGGGATAAACCCGGTCTTCCCGAATAACTCGCGTATATTTTAAATAAGTGTTACACAAACACAACATACGCCTCATTCCAATTCATCAGTCACTAACCGTAAATTAATCAAGAGAATAATTCCCCAAATATTAACCCCGAAGGCCGAAACCAACATCAGATCAATATCCAGAAAACCATTCTGCTTAGCTAACCGACAGTTAGTTTCTGAATTTCACACTCATAGGGAAAGGTCCCCATTAATTTTATCAAAGATAAATTCTTGAATTTATTCTTTAATCTATTTTTGAATATCAATTCAAACTAGTCGGGATTAGCGCACCTTACCGAAGTAATCATTTGTTTTAATTTCCCAATCCCAACCTATTCATCCCATGAAGTAAAACTGGTAATACTTCATATCTAACACCACGGTGTTATCGGTAAATTCAATTACCATTTCACGTTCAAATCTAATTAAAGATTTGACTATCGCCTGGAGCAAAACTGGTGATACTCCATTCTCGACCATTTCAATCTAATTAAAGATTCATTAAAACTCCACTTAGTTTTAATCGTTAACTGGGTTAAAGAATCAGTGTCATTTAAAACACGGTTCACGGTAAACCCAAAATCACAATCATTAATTATCGGGTTAAAGAACGAGTGTTATTTAAAACACCGTTCACGATAAACCCAAAAATCAATATCGATTCAATTCCAATTAAATATCATTTAATTGGTACACTTCATTAAATCTAAATAAAAAGATTTAATCTTTTCTCAACTGGGTTCAAGAACAGTGTTAGTGAAGACACCATTCACGACAAATCCAAATCACATTCCATTAATTATCGGGTTAAAGAACAAGTGTTATTTAAAACACTGTTCACGATAAACCCAAAAATCAATACCAATTCAATTCCAATTAAATATCATTTAATTGGTACACTTCATTAAATCTAAATAAAAAGATTTAATCTTTTCTCAACTGGGTTCAAGAACAGTGTTAGTGAAGACACCATTCACGACAAACCCAAATCACATTCGATATTCAATACAAGGCTCTGAATAGAAAATATATCGGCTTATATTCAATATCGAATTCTACGACTAACAAATGTCGTATTGGAAATAACGATACAAATATATATCTTTCAAATTTCCATAACAACACCTGTAATATCACGAATTCCAACATCGAAATATTCCGAAGACAATTTCGATTCAAATCCACTCCAATGCAATCATTGGAAATTTTGGTTATTTTCAAAACCATTTCAAATTCAATTTATTTATTTAAAAATAAATAGAATTATAATTCTAGTTCAAAACTATTTCATTTCGATAAAAATCTATTTTTATCTTTTCAACTATGGAGTATTTCATCCCAAACTTTCACAAATCATTTCTTATGATTTTACACAAATTATTACTATTTTTAATAATTTTATCAAGGCCCGTACAGTCGATTTCCATTAACGGCCATCGAACTGCACTTACAGCGACCTTTTTCGAATTTGATTTGGACGTATCTCCAAATCCAACCGTTAGATTTCAAATTTCTAACATTCATTAGAAAGCTCTTTTCGATACGAACCCAACGGTTCCGGTTTTAGGAGAATCCGACGGTCGGATCTCCCGTAATGTCCGTTTGAAATAAATGGTCGAAATTCGCGAACTGCCACGGCGCGGCGCGTTCTATTCAGGCCATTATATTATATATATAATATATATAATATATACTTCGTCGATTTTTATTTAAAACGAATTATATAAATAGTTTTAAATTCGTTTCAAAAGCAATTTCAACTTCCTTTTCAATTCAAATCAAAATTGAATTCTTCTTTATAAATTCGTTTCAAAATTCATTTCTATTCAATTCAAATTTCAATTCAATTTGAATTCATTTCAATTCGTTTTCAATTCAATTCATTTCGAAATCGTTTTCAATTCAATTCATTTCGAAATCGTTTTCAATTCAATTCATTTCGAAATCGTTTTCAATTCAATTTGAATTCGTTTTCAATTCATTTCATTTCGAAATCGTTTTCAATTCAATTTGAATTCGTTTTCAATTCAATTCATTTCGAAATCGTTTTCAATTCAATTTGAATTCGTTTTCAATTCAATTCATTTCGAAATCGTTTTCAATTCAATTTGAATTCGTTTTCAATTCATTTCATTTCGAAATCGTTTTCAATTCATTTCATTTCGAAATCGTTTTCAATTCATTTCATTTCGAAATCGTTTTCAATCGATATAAATATCGTTTACGTCAAAATGGCGTCAATCTAATCAACACGGCTTCATAAATTTCTATTTTCAAATATTCTATTTCAAATATTTCTTTTTCAAAATAGTTGTTATTATCAAAATATTTCGTTCAACACATGACCAATCTCAATGAATGAGTACTGTCAACACATGAACTTTTATTTTATATCGATAAAGATGTAAATTTTAATATTAAAATATTTCGTTCAACACATGACCAATCTCAATGAATGAGTACTGTCAACACATGAACTTTTATTTTATATCGATAAAGATGTAAATTTTAATATTAAAATATTTCGTTCAACACATGACCAATCTCAATGAATGAGTACTGTCAACACATGAACTTTTATTTTATAATATTCTTTATTTTTCAAATTAGAATGAGGCCCAATCAATTACCATATAAAGTTAATTATATGGGTTTTCATACATCACATGTATATAATAGCATGGAAAAATAATCAACCATCAACTAAAGTGCACTACACTGTATAAGCATCAAATATAGATATCCAACGCTTAAAACAGCCTGTCAATCAACCGATCGACATATTCAATCAATCAGGATGAGTGAACTTCAAATTTCATCCCAACACCCGTGTGGGGTTTCAAACAATCAAACACCTATTTTATTTGTGCAGTTGGGCGATGTGTGAAATTTATCGTCCCAATCAATGTCATTCAAATAAGTGTACATAAACAAACCGTCTGGTTTGTAAATGAATATTTATTTATTCACATTCACGTTAAAAATTATATTTTTAACGATAAAACATTTTATTTCAACCTATGAATTTCTATTCAATTCATTTACACAATAAAATGATATTTTTTTTTCCAACATATTTTAGAAAATTTCGGCGGCATAACGGCACGATACTAGAAACGGGACAAGGCCTAGCCTTATCCCCGGACTAGTGAAGGCCCACGCCATTCACATATCAATTTCCAATTCAACCAATCAATCAAATCCAAATCAAATACTCTAACCAACTACACAACCAAACAAACAAGTCCATGGTATGTGGACGGGTGTCGGGTGCTTCTAATAAGCACCGTCTGCATCCTAGTATATATATATATAACTAGAAAAATAGAATTTGAGTGAGAAGTTCTCACTTATAGCTATCCTAGCTCCACGGCACTTCATTTGCAGAAGTCTTCGTCGTTTCGCCTTTTTGTCACCTTCGTTGCTGCTTTCACTACATACGTAAAAATCACATTTTTACTTCGTTATTCTATATATAAAAATCGAATTTTTACTTTGCTATTCAATATATAAAAATCGAATTTTTATTTCAAAGTTCAATATATAAAAAAAACGAATTTTTATTTCAAAGTTCAATATATAAAAATCGAATTTTTATTTCAAAGTTCAATATATAAAAATCGAATTTTTATTTCAAAGTTCAATATATAAAAATCGAATTTTTATTTCAAAGTTCAATATATAAAAATTTTGCCTTTTCAATATCATCCCTATAGAAATCACATTTTATTTTGCTACCTATAAAAAGATGATATTTTTAATATTCCTAACATGTAAAAATTATATTTTTACCACTTCTACATAGTAAAGATTATATTTTTAATACTTTAAAAATATAAAAATCATATTTTTAAATCTTCTACTCAATAAAGATTATATTTTTAATTCTTTAAAAATATAAAAACTATATTTTTACTACTTTAAAAACATAAAAGATTACCTTTTTATAACTTTACCATATAAATAAAATTTATTTTGTATAATAAAATAAAATTTCAGTTTATAAAATAAATAAAAATCAGTTTATAAAAATAAAATCAGTTCCAGAAAACTTACAGGGGGTTTCTCCGTTTGTCAGGGGGGGGGGGGGGGGGGTAGCGTCGGTCGAGGTCTGGAAAGGGGGGGGGGGGTAGCGTCGGTCGAGGTCTGGAAAGGGGGGGGGGTCTGATGCGAGGTCGCGGCGGCTTCAGCTAGGGTTGGCCTTCGATTTGGTGAAGGGAGCGGAGACGAACGGAGGCGCCAGGGGAAGGAGAAGAAGCGGAGGGGGGATCGGCTTCGTCGAGGGTTCGGAGGAGGGGGGGGTCGGCTTCGTCGAGGCGTGGTGGCGATTCCGAGGCGTGGCGTGTTGACGAGGAGGCGGAGATTGGACGAGGCGGCGGCCTGACGTAAGGCGTCGGGGATTCTTCCTTCTTCCCCCTTTTTTTTTATTTTTTTTTATTTGAAATGAATCTGGAGAGAGAGCAAAAGGTTGGGGGGGGGGTTTATATAAAATTTAATTATTTTATTATTCTAAATTTCCAAAAAAACAACTTTTTATTTCGACCTCTAGACGAAACCCACCGACTGTCGTCCCTAGCATTTTACCCCCATTCTGAACACAATGGGATATGTTTCGCAAGCTGATTTGATCGTTATAATCAGTTTCCTTTTGAATTTTCATTTAAATCACTATATTGAATTTTAAACGCGCATTTCAAATTACCGGGGTCACATACTAACTAGAAAAATTCCAGAAAAATATTTTCTAGCTTCGTATTGACGATACGGTCCTAACAAAACTAGTTTCGTCGAATTCCGAGACCGTTGGAAAAATGGCCAATTTCCAGTCGATTAAATTCAACTGAAATGGTCAAAACACGTTTTCCTATGCCACGCTCACATATTGATTCGAAAAATTATGAAATTTGGAATCTAGCAATAACTTAACATCACGGACCCAACAAAACTGGTTTCGTCGAAATCCGAGGTCGTTTGCAAAATGTCCATTTTTAAGGGCTTGAATTCCATAGCGACTATTTCAAATTTTAAACTGGACATATCTTATCATTTCTAAGATGAAATCTCAGTTTGTTAACTTCGTTACAAAGATATAGTTATACAGATTCAAATATTTCTTGTTTCGTTCAATTCTGACTTATATTGAATTCTGTATATTCATTTGAAATTAGAAATCGAATTTTCGAACTACCGCGCCATTTTCTATTCTATTTTAATTATATATAAATATTTATATTCTAGCGACGACGCGTATAATATATATACGTTGAATTCTATTCAAAATAAATTTCTCGTCGATATTATTTAAAATAATTCATTTTAAATAATCAAATTCGCTAAAATTGCCAAAAATAAAAATTTTAAACTGGCCCAGATTTTCCGGGTTGTTACAATCTCCCCCACTTAAAACTTTTCGTCCCCGAAAAGGAACAAAGTCGAAAGTGGTTTGATTAATCAACTCTATGTTCGATCTGGCTTCCATTCTCCAACTCTTTAGTTTCTGAGAATTTTCAAATTTCAAAAATTTGGCTAACACCCTAAATTTTCGAAAAATTTCGCCATAACCTCCCCTGCACCGGGAGCATCGGGGAATTTCAAATAGCTTCCCCGGTCCTTCAGATCTCAAAAAGAAAAAGAAAAAGCCAAGCGGCTAGCCAATAGGCTCACAAAATCATCATCACCCAAACAAAACAGGAAATTATGTAGTAAACATGTACCTATTTGTCGGGCAAACAAATTTTATTCTCTGGCTCTAGCCTCCTTGCTATGACCTGTTCAATGTAAGTATATATACATGCAAGCTACTGCGACCAATTTTCAATACAATTCAATATTCGATCAAATTAGGCATAATGGTTCAAAATTATAAAACAACTAAACAAACACCACAAACATCAATCCTTTAGTGAATTAGAGTTTCAAATTCGTAATTTTGATACATATACAAAAAATCAGATTCTTGATGCCAAATCACAACAATAAATCCTATATAGCTTTGGTTCTCACACCAGTCAATAGGAAATATATAGAAATCACACCTTCGAAACACGAACATAAATACTGATGATGCACGTGCTATCATCAGTACCTTCTCCGGGCGACTAGAGTGTGATTCTATATCTATTCAATATATTAAAACTTTGAATATACGTTTGCAAGGCGTATATGCAAATTCTTTATATACTGAATTGTCCAAATCAATATAAATAAATAATCAACTACGAATAATTGAATTAAATTTTCAAAACAAAATTTGTTTTCATTTGAAAAATATACTCTTCACACTCGTTCTAGGATACTACTGATCCTATCTCTAACGAGTCATTCTAATTGGATATTACTAATCCAATATCTGATGAATTCTTTCGTATGTTTCTAATGTGCCTTGTTCTCTGCTTTGTAAACCAAAGCTCCGATACCAAATGTGACGACAGGAAATCTCGCTCGGTCCGAACCAGTCGCTAAACCGATCCAGGCCGTTCGAAACGCCCTATCGTTTGAGAACAGGACAAAACAGAACGCATACAGAAGAACATTTCATTGTATATTACAACAATGCATCAGATTACAAGAATATACAGAGTATAAATGAATATTACACAGAAATACCAGAGATTTAAATTACATTTAAATACATCGCAGCGGAAAATAATACAATACACAACTAGAATGAGATATACGGATACAAAGCTTTCCGGATATCGTTCCAGCTGTAAACCAGGATCCTGTGAATATAAATCTGCAAAAACCAAAACTACTAGCTGCCCGTGTCAAAATAAGGGCACCCAGAGTTTAGGTTAAAACAATAAACTCCAGGTCAGTCATGTGACTGGTGTGAGAACTAAAACAGTTAATCTTTATTTTTAAAGTTAGGTAAATCAAGGGACCACGCCGTATAACACGGAACGGGTTTCCTCCCAAGAATACCAGTGCATAAATAAACAGCGCAATGCTAAATAAAGAAAAATGAAGCTGTTATAAGACCCAGGTCCTATCACACAATGCAACGCAAGCCGGGGGATAGGGTTTTCCCTTATAACAGCCAAAGAATGCTTGATACGTTTAAAACAAATCATTTGATACTATAATAAGTGCATAGTGTATAAAACAACTTCAAATCATAAGTATCAATCATAGGCGACATGAGCGTCCCATGCCACTATGTCGCCATATATAGGTTTACAAATAAAACCGCAAATGTCACGTATTTGGAAATTGGATTTCCGTCTATGAACCGAGGCAAAAGATAGTCCTCAACCGATTCGAGACGCTCTAGCCCGTGTCTCAGGCAAGTACTCAGTCAAGCCTTTGGATCGTCAGGGCCGGTCCACCGATGTGGATTAAAATGCCTGAACACTACGTTTCCCTCCCCTTTGGGGTGTCAATGAGCCAACGAATGACTCCTTCGGTTCGAGAACGACCGATCAATCCGAGGCGCCTCGCAACAGCAACAACCACATAAGTCAAACTCGTCAGGGCGTGTAAAACCACTGACGCCACTTTCTAGCTAGAAGAAAACGCATGCCCTCCCTGAGGTCCGTCTCCCGTTTTTGGTTCATACCGGGTGTGAAACACGCGAGGTAAACGTTACACAAAGCTACGCCTCAAAGGCCGTGCTTTGATCATCACCACAAGACTTTGCTTTTCAACAGAAGCCTCGATCATTTGCATCTTAGCATGCCACACAGGCAAACCACTCTATGCAACCGATATCAGTCACACAGAATGAAATCCAATGTCAGACACACAGTCCATTTACAAGTCCGTTCTGGGTCTGAACGAAACCGGAGGCACCTAGTACCCCGCATATCCATCGATCTCCAAGTACGTCTGGACGATCACTAACTGTTTCCATCTTCTTGGGTGTACAGCCCAATCAAGATCATCAGTTATCACCCAAACGACGTGAAGACCTCCGGTCTTCGACCATCGTCTTCATCTTCGACTTATCGTCGTATCAGTTATTCAGAATGGGATAAACCCGGTCTTCCCGAATAACTCGCGTATATTTTAAATAAGTGTTACACAAACACAACATACGCCTCATTCCAATTCATCAGTCACTAACCGTAAATTAATCAAGAGAATAATTCCCCAAATATTAACCCCGAAGGCCGAAACCAACATCAGATCAATATCCAGAAAACCATTCTGCTTAGCTAACCGACAGTTAGTTTCTGAATTTCACACTCATAGGGAAAGGTCCCCATTAATTTTATCAAAGATAAATTCTTGAATTTATTCTTTAATCTATTTTTGAATATCAATTCAAACTAGTCGGGATTAGCGCACCTTACCGAAGTAATCATTTGTTTTAATTTCCCAATCCCAACCTATTCATCCCATGAAGTAAAACTGGTAATACTTCATATCTAACACCACGGTGTTATCGGTAAATTCAATTACCATTTCACGTTCAAATCTAATTAAAGATTTGACTATCGCCTGGAGCAAAACTGGTGATACTCCATTCTCGACCATTTCAATCTAATTAAAGATTCATTAAAACTCCACTTAGTTTTAATCGTTAACTGGGTTAAAGAATCAGTGTCATTTAAAACACGGTTCACGGTAAACCCAAAATCACAATCATTAATTATCGGGTTAAAGAACGAGTGTTATTTAAAACACCGTTCACGATAAACCCAAAAATCAATATCGATTCAATTCCAATTAAATATCATTTAATTGGTACACTTCATTAAATCTAAATAAAAAGATTTAATCTTTTCTCAACTGGGTTCAAGAACAGTGTTAGTGAAGACACCATTCACGACAAACCCAAATCACATTCCATTAATTATCGGGTTAAAGAACAAGTGTTATTTAAAACACTGTTCACGATAAACCCAAAAATCAATACCAATTCAATTCCAATTAAATATCATTTAATTGGTACACTTCATTAAATCTAAATAAAAAGATTTAATCTTTTCTCAACTGGGTTCAAGAACAGTGTTAGTGAAGACACCATTCACGACAAACCCAAATCACATTTGATATTCAATACAAGGCTCTGAATAGAAAATATATCGGCTTATATTCAATATCGAATTCTACGACTAACAAATGTCGTATTGGAAATAACGATACAAATATATATCTTTCAAATTTCCATAACAACACCTGTAATATCACGAATTCCAACATCGAAATATTCCGAAGACAATTTCGATTCAAATCCACTCCAATGCAATCATTGGAAATTTTGGTTATTTTCAAAACCATTTCAAATTCAATTTATTTATTTAAAAATAAATAGAATTATAATTCTAGTTCAAAACTATTTCATTTCGATAAAAATCTATTTTTATCTTTTCAACTATGGAGTATTTCATCCCAAACTTTCACAAATCATTTCTTATGATTTTACACAAATTATTACTATTTTTAATAATTTTATCAAGGCCCGTACAGTCGATTTCCATTAACGGCCATCGAACTGCACTTACAGCGACCTTTTTCGAATTTGATTTGGACGTATCTCCAAATCCAACCGTTAGATTTCAAATTTCTAACATTCATTAGAAAGCTCTTTTCGATACGAACCCAACGGTTCCGGTTTTAGGAGAATCCGACGGTCGGATCTCCCGTAATGTCCGTTTGAAATAAATGGTCGAAATTCGCGAACTGCCGCGGCGCGACGCGTTCTATTCAGGCCATTATATTATATATATAATATATATAATATATACTTCGTCGATTTTTATTTAAAACGAATTATATAAATAGTTTTAAATTCGTTTCAAAAGCAATTTCAACTTCCTTTTCAATTCAAATCAAAATTGAATTCTTCTTTATAAATTCGTTTCAAAATTCATTTCTATTCAATTCAAATTTCAATTCAATTTGAATTCATTTCAATTCGTTTTCAATTCAATTCATTTCGAAATCGTTTTCAATTCAATTCATTTCGAAATAGTTTTCAATTCAATTCATTTCGAAATCGTTTTCAATTCAATTTGAATTCGTTTTCAATTCATTTCATTTCGAAATCGTTTTCAATTCATTTCATTTCGAAATCGTTTTCAATTCAATTTGAATTCGTTTTCAATTCAATTCATTTCGAAATCGTTTTCAATTCAATTTGAATTCGTTTTCAATTCATTTCATTTCGAAATCGTTTTCAATTCATTTCATTTCGAAATCGTTTTCAATTCATTTCATTTCGAAATCGTTTTCAATTCATTTCATTTCGAAATCGTTTTCAATCGATATAAATATCGTTTACGTCAAAATGGCGTCAATCTAATCAACACGGCTTCATAAATTTCTATTTTCAAATATTCTATTTCAAATATTTCTTTTTCAAAATAGTTGTTATTATCAAAATATTTCGTTCAACACATGACCAATCTCAATGAATGAGTACTGTCAACACATGAACTTTTATTTTATATCGATAAAGATGTAAATTTTAATATTAAAATATTTCGTTCAACACATGACCAATCTCAATGAATGAGTACTGTCAACACATGAACTTTTATTTTATATCGATAAAGATGTAAATTTTAATATTAAAATATTTCGTTCAACACATGACCAATCTCAATGAATGAGTACTGTCAACACATGAACTTTTATTTTATAATATTCTTTATTTTTCAAATTAGAATGAGGCCCAATCAATTACCATATAAAGTTAATTATATGGGTTTTCATACATCACATGTATATAATAGCATGGAAAAATAATCAACCATCAACTAAAGTGCACTACACTGTATAAGCATCAAATATAGATATCCAACGCTTAAAACAGCCTGTCAATCAACCGATCGACATATTCAATCAATCAGGATGAGTGAACTTCAAATTTCATCCCAACACCCGTGTGGGGTTTCAAACAATCAAACACCTATTTTATTTGTGCAGTTGGGCGATGTGTGAAATTTATCGTCCCAATCAATGTCATTCAAATAAGTGTACATAAACAAACCGTCTGGTTTGTAAATGAATATTTATTTATTCACATTCACGTTAAAAATTATATTTTTAACGATAAAACATTTTATTTCAACCTATGAATTTCTATTCAATTCATTTACACAATAAAATGATATTTTTTTTTCCAACATATTTTAGAAAATTTCGGCGGCATAACGGCACGATACTAGAAACGGGACAAGGCCTAGCCTTATCCCCGGACTAGTGAAGGCCCACGCCATTCACATATCAATTTCCAATTCAACCAATCAATCAAATCCAAATCAAATACTCTAACCAACTACACAACCAAACAAACAAGTCCATGGTATGTGGACGGGTGTCGGGTGCTTCTAATAAGCACCGTCTGCATCCTAGTATATATATATAACTAGAAAAATAGAATTTGAGTGAGAAGTTCTCACTTATAGCTATCCTAGCTCCACGGCACTTCATTTGCAGAAGTCTTCGTCGTTTCGCCTTTTTGTCACCTTCGTTGCTGCTTTCACTACATACGTAAAAATCACATTTTTACTTCGTTATTCTATATATAAAAATCGAATTTTTACTTTGCTATTCAATATATAAAAATCGAATTTTTATTTCAAAGTTCAATATATAAAAAAAACGAATTTTTATTTCAAAGTTCAATATATAAAAATCGAATTTTTATTTCAAAGTTCAATATATAAAAATCGAATTTTTATTTCAAAGTTCAATATATAAAAATCGAATTTTTATTTCAAAGTTCAATATATAAAAATTTTGCCTTTTCAATATCATCCCTATAGAAATCACATTTTATTTTGCTACCTATAAAAAGATGATATTTTTAATATTCCTAATATGTAAAAATTATATTTTTACCACTTCTACATAGTAAAGATTATATTTTTAATACTTTAAAAATATAAAAATCATATTTTTAAATCTTCTACTCAATAAAGATTATATTTTTAATTCTTTAAAAATATAAAAACTATATTTTTACTACTTTAAAAACATAAAAGATTACCTTTTTATAACTTTACCATATAAATAAAATTTATTTTGTATAATAAAATAAAATTTCAGTTTATAAAATAAATAAAAATCAGTTTATAAAAATAAAATCAGTTCCAGAAAACTTACAGGGGGTTTCTCCGTTTGTCAGGGGGGGGGGGGGGGGGGTAGCGTCGGTCGAGGTCTGGAAAGGGGGGGGGGGTAGCGTCGGTCGAGGTCTGGAAAGGGGGGGGGTCTGATGCGAGGTCGCGGCGGCTTCAGCTAGGGTTGGCCTTCGATTTGGTGAAGGGAGCGGAGACGAACGGAGGCGCCAGGGGAAGGAGAAGAAGCGGAGGGGGGATCGGCTTCGTCGAGGGTTCGGAGGAGGGGGGGGTCGGCTTCGTCGAGGCGTGGTGGCGATTCCGAGGCGTGGCGTGTTGACGAGGAGGCGGAGATTGGACGAGGCGGCGGCCTGACGTAAGGCGTCGGGGATTCTTCCTTCTTCCCCCTTTTTTTTTATTTTTTTTATTTGAAATGAATCTGGAGAGAGAGCAAAAGGTTGGGGGGGGGGGGTTTATATAAAATTTAATTATTTTATTATTCTAAATTTCCAAAAAAACAACTTTTTATTTCGACCTCTAGACGAAACCCACCGACTGTCGTCCCTAGCATTTTACCCCCATTCTGAACACAATGGGATATGTTTCGCAAGCTGATTTGATCGTTATAATCAGTTTCCTTTTGAATTTTCATTTAAATCACTATATTGAATTTTAAACGCGCATTTCAAATTACCGGGGTCACATACTAACTAGAAAAATTCCAGAAAAATATTTTCTAGCTTCGTATTGACGATACGGTCCTAACAAAACTAGTTTCGTCGAATTCCGAGACCGTTGGAAAAATGGCCAATTTCCAGTCGATTAAATTCAACTGAAATGGTCAAAACACGTTTTCCTATGCCACGCTCACATATTGATTCGAAAAATTATGAAATTTGGAATCTAGCAATAACTTAACATCACGGACCCAACAAAACTGGTTTCGTCGAAATCCGAGGTCGTTTGCAAAATGTCCATTTTTAAGGGCTTGAATTCCATAGCGACTATTTCAAATTTTAAACTGGACATATCTTATCATTTCTAAGATGAAATCTCAGTTTGTTAACTTCGTTACAAAGATATAGTTATACAGATTCAAATATTTCTTGTTTCGTTCAATTCTGACTTATATTGAATTCTGTATATTCATTTGAAATTAGAAATCGAATTTTCGAACTACCGCGCCATTTTCTATTCTATTTTAATTATATATAAATATTTATATTCTAGCGACGACGCGTATAATATATATACGTTGAATTCTATTCAAAATAAATTTCTCGTCGATATTATTTAAAATAATTCATTTTAAATAATCAAATTCGCTAAAATTGCCAAAAATAAAAATTTTAAACTGGCCCAGATTTTCCGGGTTGTTACAATATTATTTCCAATGTGGTGGTTGTTTGTATTTTCAAAAAAATGACATGATATCGGAAATCATTTTGATTATAAAAATTATGTTCGTAACCAAAACTGTTAAAACTCAAGTGAATTTGCAATTTTGGTTATTTTTAAGATGTTGATACGGGCTATAATTTTGAAAGTTTTGGTTTACAACCCCATATTGATGTGGATCAGAGCTATATTGGGATTCAAAGCTGTTTTGATGTGGATGTGACCCATAATCGAAATTATTGAAATTTGAATTGAATCGCAATTTCAATCATTTCTACGATTTTGAAAATGTTGATTAGTTGGAAATTTTTGAAAATTATTGGCATTGGGCTCATGAAATTTCGGAAAATTTTCCACATGAGTTGTAGTTCATACTCATACTCTTCCAGGGAACGTCTCATCAAGTTATTCACACGATTCTCTAAGGAATTTTTTTGAATCAGACATTTTAATGAAGACAAGACAGAAAATATTCTCACTTCAAAATAGTATAAAATATTAAGTTGTGCTCTATTAATTAACTATCTCAATTAGAAGGGGGAAGAGGGTCTTATGGTCGTTCACGTATAGTATAAATACTAAGGGATAAGACCAATGTTTTACGGGTAGTATGCAACCTATTTTGCTAATAGTTCAATAAATTGAACTACTATATATCCGCGATCCAATCATGCGAGACAATCAACTTCACAAAGCATCACTTTTCAATTTTATTATTTTGCAACGTCTAATTTTTATTGTTGAAAACAATGAGAATGAAGATTTCAGTTATGGAAATATCAGTCAACCACAAAAATCGGACAATAATAACTGTAGAAAATATTGTACAAGCAAGCTGTTTCCCCTATAGAAGATTTTTACAAGCAATTTCTATATTTTTCAAGCAGCTGCGGAACCTATAGAGTTTAGAAAATTTAACAGAGCGGGGTGTGACAGTTTGTTCAGTGCAATCTAGTAGTGCTCACGCTTCAAACTTGACTATTTCGATCGCTTGACTGAGTTCCTCTGAACTTTGATCTTGATTTTTTTTTGAAAGGAAATAGATAACACAAACTTTAAAAAAACTAACTAGGACTAAATCAAAAAAGGAAAAAACTATATAAAATAAATAAAGTAAACAACTCAACTAAAAAAAACTAAGCTAAACAAAAAGACTTAAAGAGAAATAAAACAAAGCTAGACTCAATATAACTACCCAAACAGATAGACTAGTGCACTTCCAAAATCAGGCCACGTGCTCACAACAAAAAGAAAGGCAGCAAGATTTTGAAAATATATCGGTCAAACCAATCAATTGCCATCCACTTTTTTTTTCCTTAAAAATCGAAGACCATGGAAACAGGGGAAATAAATCAATTGCCTCAATTCAAACAAAAATAACTTTTCAAAGCAGACTGAAGACCACTCAAAAAACTAGGAAACAATACAATTGTCAAAGCGATCTAACTGCCACTAGGTCATCAATTCTAAAACACACATCCCACTTTTATTTTATTTTCTTAGAAACAAATCACCCAAATATCACGCACCTGAAAGCCAGAGCATCCCCGTCCTATAAATTTCAATCGGTCCTCACAAAAACTCACTCCCCTCTTTATATATATATATATTCTTTTTTAACTCAGGAAAGTTCCCTAATTCACGCGTTCACCTTTTTTTTTTAGAAAACAAATACGCAACAAAGATCGAATTCGCAACAAAGATCTAATTCGCAACAAAGAAATACATGCCCAAAATTTTTCTGACTTGAGACCAAATTCGAATCGGTTTTCAGATTATTGATTTTGGGGATTCAGATTTTGTGGTATGGATCTGGCGTGTTCGAAGCGGTTCTGTGAATTGATGGAGAAGGGTTGTGAACAGGGGTTTTGCTTGTTGGAATTTAGGTAGGAGATGTGCGACAAGGAGCAATGATTGAAAAGGAGCGTGGACGATGGTTAGGTAGTGTGAATTGGTTTTGGGCTTATGAGCAATGATATGGTTTTGGAGTTGTTGAACTTGGATTTTGGAGTATGTATTGTAGAAGGGAGAGGATTTTTGATGGAGGTGTCTGTTAGGGGTCTGCGTGACGATAGTTTTGAAGATAAGGGTGATGAAGATGGCTGAACTGTGGACGTGGTTGTAGTGTCTGGGTAGAAATTGTTGACATTGGCTTTGCATGTGCCTGATGTTGTTTGAATGGAACTGGTGGTGGTGGTTCAGCGTGATGAAGGTTGTTCAGTGGGATGATGTTCGATTTGTGGATGAAACTGTGTAGATGGTTTGAAGTTGTGTATCATGTGGATTGATGGATGAGGTATGTTGACTATGGATTTTGCAAGGGTGAAAGCTACTAGATGTTAGAAGGTCTGGGTGGTTGATGAATATGGTGAAGTGGGGTTGGTTTGTGAAGGATTTTGTTTCGTTGATGGAGAGTATGGTCAGTGAAGTGAAACTTGCAGCACAAAGAAAATCAAAACAGAAGAACAAAAATTGTAGATGAACTATTTTGTATTATTATTATATATATGTTGAAAAGAAGGAAGAATTTGTAAAAGGCAAGAAAGAGATTGTGAACTAAAAAGGAAAGAAATCAAATAAAAACTAGCAAGATTTTTTTTCTCGTATAAAAGGTTATAGTATCAATATGTCAATACCAAATCATCTAATCAAGAATTTTTTTCTATATATACAAAAAAAGGAAAAAAAAATAAATAAAATAAAAACTAACACAAGTCATAAATTAAATAAATAATAAAATTTAATCATTACCTCCCCGGCAACGGCGCCAAAAACTTGATCGACGCTTTTTGGTGAATTAGAAAAACGCGAATTTTGTAATAATAGCTACAAGCGCACAGATCGTGTAATATGCAGGTCGAACACAGGGAGGAATTTTAAATTTTATTATTTATATATTTCTTGGGCGAGTTAGACAAAACTTAGAGGTTGGGTTGAAAAACAATAAAAATTGAAACTGTAATTTGATTCAGAACGAATCTAATTGAACCGACGATCAAATCACAATTTTCAATTGAAAATCAAATAAAACTATGAATCAGATCTGAATCTAATCAAATCCAATTTAACCTAGGGAAGCAATTAAAAAGAAGAAATTAAAATTGCAGAAATTAAATAAAAAATAGAAAATAAAATTAGGATTACCGCTGAATCTAATCAGGCGGTCAATCACTAATGAAAATTAGTGCAAAATACAAATAGTGCTCTACCAATTCTAATTGTGTAGACAACACTAATTGCTAAGAAAATAAAAATGTAGAAAAAGAGAAAGAAGACTAAACTAGATTAATGGCAGAAAAATTACAACAGAAAAGTGTATCTTTTACAATTGGTATACATGTGTATTTATAATTGAGTTGCAAAACCCTAATCATATAAATGGGCCTTCTCATCAAAGATTATGCTACGATCCTCCTCTTACCCTTGTTTGACATGTGTCCATTTGATTGATTTCCTAAGATATTTTCTACGAATCTACTTCCAAGGTGACCAATGTGAGCACAACTAGCCTTCAATGACAGCTTCTTATGAAATCTTCATGTATATGGCATCAATTCTTCAATTTTAAGGCTGAATGAGGTTTGGACAACACATCTGTAAAAACAACAAAATAATACCCAAGTAATATTTATTTGTACGCAAAAGATAAGATATAAGAGCATAAAATAAACATATTTTCACTTATGAACTTAACGGTCATAATTCCCTAAGACATTAATTATCCTTAATTATCAGTTCCGTAATACCTATTTGTTGTACCCCAACAAACACTGCTAATTTATTAAATTATTGTCTGTTGTGTATGTGTGTGTATATGCATATATATGTATATATTTATGCACTAGACCCCTCACATTAAGTTGGCCACCTATGGATGCTGGATTTGCCGGGCGGTTTTGGGCAGACGTCTACCACAAGTTGAGCTTAACCTCGTGTCTTAGTGTAGTTATAATTAAATTTCCTAATTGGGGTTTACAACATAAATACTAGCCAATTTAGAAATTGTAACCGTTAGGTTTAACAACCTATTAAATTTGTTTTACCCAGATCAATTACAGTTACAATATTTATTTATTTATGGCCTTATTTATAGCAATCAATTCCATTAATTGCTACAATAGTCGCCACAAATATTTTCGTTGAATATGGATTACACTTAAATGTATAATTCCATAAAATGAAAACCTTTCATACATTCAAACATTCATTATAATATATATTTCGTTGTTTACGTAGATTTGAACGGATAATGTGTGTGTGTATATATATATTTATATTTTTGCGCAGTTAACATGTTATTTTTATTTTATTATTGTTATTATTGTTAGGTTTAATGTTTTGGTTCAACTAATAACCAAACATTCCTTTTTAATTCAATTCTGAAATAAGGTTCTAAATCTTGCAAAAAGACTATCAACTATAATTATTGTAAATTATGTCTGAATATTGGAATAAACACATGTCAGACCACAAGAAAGATATATTATGTATATTTTGAAAATAGTTAATGTAAACTATGCACAAATATATATATATATATATATATATGTTTATACGTGAATTTACACAACTTTTCCCTTTTTGAATATTTGAAATATCTGTTATTGATTTCAAAATAATTTCTTTTTATTTAAAAATAAGAAATAGGCGTATTTACAATAACTCGGTCAAAACCCCAAAAAAAACTGGACACAAACAGGCTTATATCTTTTCAATCAAAATTACATAATTTACCGTTTAACATTGAAACTACTGATCTAGAATAAAACTACAGTGTTTGCAATAACCACAATACATATTAAACACAATTGTAGGCAATAATATAAGCAAGTGGATATTTGTTTCAAGGACACATTTTAAAATAAATTTAAGTCTAAGGATAAGCAATGTAAATCAAGGACAACTTTCATGATTTAATTGGAAAATGTTCAAATATTTTATATTAAAAACACATGGTGACATTTTCACAAATAATAAAAATTAATACAAAATGTTTTTCTGTGATTATAAAAATTAATTATGAAATGTTTTTTGTATCATAAACATGGGGAAAAATGAATATAAAAAAATTCAGGACGGAAAGCTATATGCATATAGCTTCGTTATTTACGATATAGGGTTTTTATGGTGCAAATGAGATTAGCTTTAAAATGACTTAATTTCGTATTTAAGTGATACAATATAAAGCTATATTTTTAAGCAATAAAGCTATATTCATTTAGCTTTCCGAGTTGATAATTTTTACATGTTTATAATAATATTAATTGACTAAAATAATTTTGAAATCACTTTTTTCCATTCAATTTTGAAGGCAATTTTTTATTTTTTTAATTTATTTAGAAATAATGATACATTAAAGTGAACTCCATGTTGATATAATTCAATTTGGTCTTTACCCTTCATTTAATTATCAAACTTATTTGTCGTTCGATCTAATTTCTTTGGGTAATGTGCCCTTTAAACTAAATACCCCTATTAACAATCAGATAAGCCTACAAATTATGATATTATTCAAACCAAAATTTAGACTTTCATATTTTGACAACATTCGTAAACATATCTGATATGCATCATTTCAGATTTTTCATATTATTATAAACAAATCTGATAAATGTTAGGCATAGATTTAAGATCTAATACAAACGACATAATAAGTTATTGTAACTTTGTATATAAATTTACTACTCGCCTGGAACCATCCAAATATGAAATCTGAATAATCTTTTAAGCCTACAGTTCCTTGAGTACTATAGATTTACAGTTATTCTGAAAAGGGGATACTTTCAGATATGTAGATTCGCTAGAAAATAGGGAAAGAGAAGAGAATTTGATGAAGAAGAGCTTAGACGTCAATTCATACCCTCTTCCACTTGAATATGACTATAGCTTCTAAATCCATATGGTTTATATTTGATTGATTGTATATGAATCTACTTTTGATTTAGAATTTATTTGAAGAGAAAGGGAAATGACAAAGCTTCGCTATTGCCTACAGTTTTGTGTGGAAAAGAATAAGGCCTTACCCCTTTATTTATAGGAGTTGAAATAGCCATGAACCATTAAATTTTTTTAAATAACCATCTGTATGTTTATATAATAATACATATAAAACTAAACTCTTTTAACCTAGTCGTCATTGGGCTGTCCAGGCTCGAAGCGGTCGACTGCTCCGATCAGGGTGCCGACCACCCTTGAGTTGATTTTCCCAGTGAAGGTAGGTTACAAAAAGAAAAAATATTTTATTTATTATGTTTTATTATTTGCGTCTGTTTTTCGTATTTCGTAAGTGACTTTTTCATACGGACTCCGTTCGCAAAATTTCAAACATGAAAGTTGACCAGAATTCCGAGACGAACACAAAGGTTAGAAATTTAATGGTCAAATTCCATTATTTGTAGAAATTCTTATTTTTGAGATATAATTAAATAACTAGTTTGTTTGTTGTCAAAATTCCGGGTTGTTACATTCTTTCCTCCTTAAAAGGAATTTTGTCCCGAAATTCTAACATCTATTTATCCTATATTACACAACCAATTTGTGTACATCCACTTTGCAATCATTTGCGCATGTGCATAGTGTACATAATGCATTTCAACCGCAAAACACGCATGCACAATGATTCTAAATCGGATCCTCCTATATGTTTGCATTTAATCTTTTAAACACTTTTGAAAACATGATGCAAAACATCCTAAATATACTGGCAGTTCTATATGAATGCAAAATTTGAAGACCCTTTTTCATCCATAACCTTTACACGATTACAAATAAAAGTGTGAAGTAACCAATTTTGCATCCAAATCCTGCCATCTAAAACGTCTATACATCTAATTGCTTCCTATTTAATTTCTCCTAAACCGGAAAAAGGAAATCAAATCGAAGAATTATAATGTTACCTTCGCTTATATATATTCCATTTTTCGTCCTACTATGGAAATTTTACCTTAGTTTCCCAAAATACTCCAAAAATTCTCGTCTGCAGACTGTAAAGGAGGCTTAAAAAAAGCTCTAAAATGTAAAACGGGTTAATTAGTAAATCACACTTTTTGCTGACAAGGTGTGGAAACAAAGTTTCCAAGGATAGATCAGCATTTCCCTTGCGTCATTAACGTTTTTATCGCATCTTTGGTCCTATTACACCACTAAAACGCGCACACAAACCATTCAAAAATCTTCCTTACGTCTTTCATTGACCAAAAATCGAAAATTTCAACATAAATAAATTTCCACTTTAAAACTTTTCATATTTATTTTGAAGATTTCTTTTCAACACCGTTATGAGATTTGCACAAAAACTAAAATTTTGGTAACGTGCAATTTGCGCCATTCAGATCATCTATTTTAGGGTAAAACAGATGTTTATACACACGCAGATTGCCATACCAAACTCTACGTTTTCGCGCAAACCGAAATAAAAGAAAACAATCAATAAGAATTTAAATTTTAAGAAGATATTTTTTTCCAAACAACGTTTTCCAAAAGTTTCAAAATGTACTTTGAGGAAACTTGAACGATTCAAGTCACATGTTGGGGAATAAGGAAGTCAGTCACACAAAAATGCAAAAACTGAAATCACGCACAAAAGAACGCAATAAATTTTAGCTCAACAAGGAACATTGATTTATTTATACCTGTGAAGCTGTGCAGTTTATGCCCCACTATTACCCTACCATATCCTCGCTATATCATGTAATGGATTTCTACTGGGTTTCTACTGCTACGCTATTTCCAAATAGCCTATGAAATAGCCTTTCTGCTTTAATCCCCGCTATACTCCGATATTCCCGATATATCCCATTATTTCAACTATATTCCACTATAGCTTCTATAAGAGAAATGAATTAAAAATGACATTTATGCATTATTAAATTATTTTTTAAATATACTTTTTTAACATATATTTTTCAAAATATAAAATAGTATAGTATTTTATTAAATTTAGCTAAGCTAAATAATAGTTTACGCCTATTTACATATGTTTATTTATGAATTTATTTAAAATAAAGAATATACTCATTATAATTAAGTAAAATGATAAATTTTCAATTATTTATCATTTATATATTTGTAAGAGCATTAAATACGAGTTTTATATGATTTTAGACTTATCCACTATATCCTGCTATTTCCTCGCCTTATCTCCGTTACAACTTTTTACGCCTCCGCCGCATTGGATCCGCTGAGCGCTTTATCTCGTTGTTTATAGGCATTGTTTATAGGCATTGTTTTGGAATAAAGAAGAGGAAACAAAAATGGTGAGACATAAAGTCTGGTGATTCCAGTTACTTTTAGCAAATGAATAAGTAAAAGTATTATGACAGGCATATAAAGTGGATAAGAGAGATAATAACACAAAAGGAAGGTGTGACAAGGTGAACATGATAGAGTGTATACGCTTCTCTAATAATTACTCTGTTTCTCTGCACCGATACTTGTATAACCAGAATGAGATGATCCCAACAACTATAAGATGGAAGACTTAGGCATACGTTTAGATGTACCCTAACTACTACCCTAATCAATCAGCTTCCTACTCCGTTGATACCCTGTGCCGGCCCCGTGGTAGGAGGTATCACTTCCTAAAGTGGAAAACCTTCGTTGATGTGCACAACCATATCTATAGGTGTCACGGTCATCTTATCCCCCTCTGCCTCGACCATGCACACACATGGCCCTGGTTGGTTTGCGCCGCTTTCACAGTCCTCCACGTTTGGATTTCTTATAATCAGCCCAGTAAGATGTCCCAACTCTGGACTAGGGCGGAGTACTCGTCCGATACTGTTCTATGGGTTACTGACTGAAACGGGTCCCCCACACAACATGATACAAGCTCTCCCCCTTGGCTTGTATCCCTACTAGGATTTCCAAAGGTTATGCTTACCTAATGATGTCTTTAATTACATAACCCCATCATTTTCCCAGGTTATGCTTACCTAACGGTGTCTTTAATTACAGAATCCCAATTGGTTAAGTTTGTGGACCTATATATAAATATTACCCACCCCAGCCAGATATACTTAACCTTCCCACTGTTTTAACCAAGTTTACTTAACCCCTATTCAAGTTCCTGTTCATACAATCCTTATGGATTCGACTAGGTTAAGTATTCCAATGCATTACCATGTCCATTTATGGTTATAATGTGCTAGACTGCTCACATTAAGCCTACCGCTTGTTTGTGTTGGATATGCCGGTCGGTTCCGGGCAGGCTTTTTCCACAAGTCGGGCTTAACCTCGTGTCTTATCATGTCTCGTATTGGTGCACCTAGACCCCTCATATTAGATTCACCACTTGTGCTCGTTGGATATGCCGGGCGGTTCCGGGCAGACTTCCACGACAAGTGTAATCTAACTTCGTGTCTAGGCGCAGTTAAAGTTTCTAATTACTGTAATCCTAGGCATTTCATTATTAGCCAATTTTACCTATGTCATTCCAAATATGTTCATAATGAATTATATGCCCCAAGTTTATATTCATACATTTTATTCAGGTTATGCCCAAATTCCCAGTTACAAGTTATGCCCAATTTCAACGTTTTCCCCTCGTTCCCCATTTAACGTGTTCGCATATTTCAACAGCAAGCCTAGGCTCGAAAGTAGCCAGGCTATATAAAATAAAAAGAGAAAGATGAAGGGAAGATGACAGAAATGATTGTACTAACAAAATCGACATAAAAATATAGTGGCATTTTGATAAGATGGGTATATAAGAAAAGATCTGGTGAACATGAGATGATATAACTAATTCTAACATAATAGGGATGTCATAATAGGCATGATAAGATCTAAACAATAATTTAGATGTCCAACTAATAATAGATCCAATTTAACCACAAACATGATAGGTACAAGATGATCTAAATAGTGAATTAGATTTATAATCCAAGGTAGATCTGACATGATAAAGGTTAAGATCCAAGTCATAGTTACATCAGAATATCATAGGTTCATAAGTTATAACAGATCTGACACGATTCAAGAAGTCACAGGCATAGATCCAAATTATAGTCGTATCATGTTTACTTTTTAATTATTTAAATCTAAAAGTAACTTAAACTCCCAGTGTTTGGATCTAGAAAGATAGAAGAAGAATAACAGAGGTTGAGTCATAGAACTACACTTGAATAACTTGATTAACTTGATTGCAGAAGAAGGAAAAGGTTTGATTCGGTCTGGCCACCGACAACATCTAGCCCTCCATTATTTTCAGAGTAGAAAACAAAAGAAATGGAGTCATATTAATAGCTGCCAGCCCCCAAACCCTAACAGCCATGTCTGCCCTATGGGGGTCGACCCATGCACCCCCCTTGAGAGGTCGACACCCCTGGGCGGGATTTTTCCCGCTCACCCCAATCTGCGCGATTTTGATTTTTTTGAACCAAAATTTGAATTTCTAGACCCTATATATATATATATATATATATATATATATATATATATTCTCTTGCATGTATACAAACTTCAAACCTTCGTAACTTCTTCATACGGTGTCCGTTTTATGTAGACAAAATGTTTATCTTGATCAGAATTTCGAGACGGACGCAATGGCGCAGTCCGTTTCGCTTAATTATGAATATTAAATTAATTATTCTTTGATTTGTCCTTTTTAGTGTTATTATAATTACGGGGTGTTACATTTTCCCCTACTCAAAGGATTTCGTCCCCAAAATCTCCAAGTTAATAAGAGTGTATATCCTACCATCCACATCCATCTACTCACCCATCAATCACAAGCATACATTGTCCTTAAAGATTTCTAATGCTTATATGAACATATGCAATGGTGTGTGTATATGTCCCAACACTAATGCGAAGATCAAACGGTCTACTGATTCAGTCGACCTCATTAATGCAATGTATGTTAGTGCCATGAATCCAACATGTTTGCAATAAACCTATTATAACATGTAAGTTCTATATGGGTGCACAAATATCCATCCAAATGCAACATCCATATGATGATACATCCATTTCCATCCACTAAAAGAAGAAAAATGCACACACATCCATATTCAGTGTGAGAGTGATTGAGCCGATCTAGTGCCTAATATGTGTGTATAAGCATCCATGAGTAACCACTAGCAAACACTTGCATCCATTTGCATCCATCAAACATAACATGTCTCAAACACATGTTTACATCCATGGGATTCCTACCTAAAGGTCGAAGATTTGATCGATAGGACATACTGAAATGATAGAAACAATCATAAATAAAAGCTTTAGAAAGGAAGTTAAGAACATACCCTCGAAAAGAAAAGGGTACGAAGCACGAACCTTGTCTTCGGTCTCCCAAGTTGCATCCTCTGGGTTATCTCCCCACTGAACCTTCATCAACTTGACTTCTCTATTGTGTAACTTCTTAACTTATGATCCAAGAATACGGGTAGGAGCTCGCCTGACTATCGCCTCCCATTCCACCTCTACTTCCTCTAGCATACTCGGCCCAAATACTTCTATTGTATCATGTAAGCACTTTCACAAATGAGAAACGTGGAAAACATCATGAACACTGGATAGTCTCTCTAGTAGCTTTACTCTATAGGCCATTTGGCCAATCCTTTCTGTTATGGGAAATGGTCCTACGAATCTTGGTGCCAACTTCCCTACTGATCCGAAGCGAACCACATTCCTCAAAGGTGACATCTTAATGAAAACCATGTCGCCTACTTCAAATTCAATGTCAGCACTTCTCTTATCTGCGTAGGATTTCTGCCTATCTTGAGCGGTCTTCATTCGTCGTCTAATAAGATCAGCCTTTTCGGACGTTTCCCTAACCATATCTGGTCCAAGTAATAGCCTTTCTGTAGATTCCCACCAACAAGTTGGTGATCTACAGGGTTGTCCGTATAATGCTTCGAAGGGTGTCATGCCAATGCTAGCTTGATAACTGTTGTTGTAGGTGAACTCTAGTAAAGGAAGATGCTCTTCCCAAGTCCCTCCAAAGTCTAGGATACACAGCCTTAAAAGATCCTCAAGAATTTTGTTCACCCTTTCCGTCTGTCCATCGGTCTGAGGATAATAAGCAGTGCTCAAACACAGCTGTGTAACTAATAATTTTGCAAGCTCCTCCAAAATTCACTGGTGAAAATGGGGTCACGATCGCTTACAATGCTGCAAGGTACTCCATGAAGATGGATTACCTCACGAACGTAAATTGCTGCAAACCAAGCTGCCGTCCTCTACTCTTAGCTGGAATAAAATGAGCGCTCTTAGTAAGTCTATCCATCAATGAGTGATCTTCCTTCATATGAGGCCCTTGGTTCGAATCTATCAGCTGTTTATTTCATACCTACTCATTATGCAAGCACCTTCTTTCATGTTTCTGTCCCTTTGCGTACCCTACTGTGTTTTGGCCTGAGGGAATGTATCATAATAGATGCTGCTTCGACTATCCTCTCAAAATTCTAGGGTGCTAAGGCTGCGGCCAAGCTATTTGGACAAAGCATTTTAGAAACAATTTATAACTTTTTCAAAAATTTTAAATATCTGAAAAAATAAGAAAAATGTAAAATTAAGAATATTTAAAGTTTTATCAAATACTGGTATTGCCTTTCTTTGACCTAGGATAACCATCTATGAAATCCTTAGAGACTCTCTCCCACTTTCACTGTGGAATCTCCAAAGGATGAAGTTAACCACCGGGCTTCTTTTGTTCAGCTTTGACTTGTTGACAAACCAAATATTGGGAAACAAAATCTGCCGCATCTTTCTTCATACCAGCCCAAAAGAAAACCCTCATTATATCCCTATACATCTTATGACTACCTAGATGAATAATCATCTTAGAATGATGGGCTTCTTCTAGGACTGTCTTTAACAAACTTCCAGTTTGGGGAACATAAATCCTTCCATCTCGTGGCAACCACCCTTTATTTTCAATGGAATATCTATTGATGTGATTAGAAGTCTCCCCTTTACTGAGCGTATCTAAGATGACTGAAATCTGTGGATCATCTCGCTGCGAAGCTCCTATCTGATCCATAAGAGTAGGTCGTATCTGTAGCGATGCAAACAAACCAGGCAAAAATTCGGTGGAGGGTCTAAAGTCAAAAGTCGATATGAACTCCAAGCTTTTCGTTTACACAAATAAAGGACTTAAGGCCGTCCTCTGCCTACTCAGTTCGTCTGCCACTACATTACCCTTGCTAGGGGTATAAGCAATCTCAAAATCATAAGAAGCTAGGAACTCCATTCACCTTTGTTGCCTTAAATTAAGATCCTTCTGCAAGAACAAGTATTTGAGAGATTTATGATCGGTGTACAACTCGAACTTCTCTCCAAGAAAATAATGACGCCACATCTTAAGCGTGAATACTATGGCAGCCAGCTCTAAATCATGGGTAGGGTAGTTCTTCTCATGAACCCTTAGCTGTCTACCCCCATAACACACTACCTTTCCCTCTTGCATCATAGCCGCACCAATCCCTGTACCACATGCATCAGTGTATACTATAAATAATTTGTTCCCATCAGGCAAGGTCAAGACTGGGGCTGCTGTACGACCCCTCTTCAATCGTTGGAAAGAAACATCACAATTTGTATCCCATGAAATGCCTAATTCTTCTTCGTCAGCCTGGTGAGTAGGGATGATATCTTTGCGAAGTCCTTAATGAACTTCCTATAATAACCTACCAATCCATGAAAGCTTCTCACCTCCATTGCATTCTTTGAAATTTGCCAATCTTGAACTGCAACTACCTTTGTGGGATCTACTGCTATCCCATCTTTGGAAACCACATGCCCTAAGAATCTCACCTCTTTTCTCCAAAAATGGCATTTGGAGAACTTTGCCTGAAGCTGATGTGAACGGAGAGTTTTCCAAACTTCTCTCAAATGTTGGGCATGCTCTTCCTCGCTTTTTGAGAAGATCAAGATATCATCAACAAAGACCATGACAAATTTATTTAGAAACTCCCAAAACACCCTACTCATCAGATCAACAAAATAGGTAGGTGCATTCACCAACCCAAAAGGCATCACTAGGCATTCAAAGAAACCATCTAGAGTCCTAAAAGCGGTCTTATTTATACTGTCCTCAACCACCCTTAACTGATGAAACCCTGTGGCCAAGTCTAACTGAGAGAATACTGATGCACCAACAAGCTGGTCAAACAAATAATCTATCCTTGGGAGTGGGTGCCTGTTCTTGTTTGTAAGTTTGTTCAACTCTCTATAGTCCACACATAAGCAAAGAGAACCATCCGCCTTAGTCGCGAATGCTACTGGAGCACCCATTCAGATATGCTTCACCTAATAAACCCTTTCTCAAGTAGCTCCCCTACTTGCTTGCTAAGCTCTCTCCTTTGCCTTGGAGCTATATGGAGCACAGGTAATGTAACTGGCATTCCATTGTCCACCAAATATATATGAAAATCGATTTCAAGCCTTGGAGGTAATCTCCGTACCTCATCAAAAACATCAGAATAATCACGGACTACTGATACAGATTGCAGGTCATCGATAGGTGAATCTAGAGACTCTAGGAAACTAAGCATAACAGATCCTTATGGGTCACAAGAAATCTGGGGGTCCTCCCATGGCAAGTCAAAAGTCTAACGACCCTCTTCTCACAATCTAGAATGACACCATACATGGTTAGCCAATCCATCCCTTGAATCAAGCCATATCCCATAAAACCAAGCACATATGCGTCGCACTCAAACTCGACGCCTAACACAAATATTCTCAAACCCCGAAAAATCATGGACAAATGAGCCAAACCACCAATGGGATTCGAGACAACTACGAGATCCACTACCATACTTGTATTTAGGTGCAGAGACTCAACCCCTGAACTAGATATAAATGAATGTGAAGCGCCAGAAAAAAAGAGTTCTAATAGGATGACTAGAAAGAGAAATCAATCCTTCCACGGAAATTTTCCTACCTCTATCTGGAGCACTGGTCGCGAGAGCATGCACCTACCCTCCAAAAGCTCCTTCCCTTTGACCTTGTCCCTGTTTCTTCGGGATCTCCTTAGCAAATCGTCCGACCTTCCCACAATTGAAGCATGAATTATTCCTTCTTTTGTAGTCCTTCACCAAGTGACCCTCACATCCATAACCATGACATTTCCTTTTGTCCTTACCCTTGTCATTCTTTCCGCCCTTCTTCTGTTGTTGTTGTTGCTGCTGCTGTCCTTTCTTGGGCCATACTTTCTTGGTTTGCATTGTTTCCTCAACCTTAACTTCCTTCTTTTCTCCTATGTCTTCCTCATGCATCAAGGTCATATCAACAAGCCATTCAAAAGTTGCTCCCATTGGAATATGGGACATAGCGAACCCATGAAGGAGTTTATTCAACCCTTTAGCAAACCACAAAGCTTTCTTATGTGGAGTATCCACCAATTTCAATCCAAACCTTGCTAGCTGGTTGAATTTGTTCACATATTATTTAATAGTCATATTTCCTTATTTAAATGCCAAGAACCTCTCCATTTGCATGCTTTTCTCAGCTTGAGAAAGAAACATTATTTCAAACCTCTATCTAAAATCATCCCATGTCTCCACCGGACGCCCTGCTTAGGTTACTTCCCACCAGAACGATGCTTCATCTTTCAGTTCCATTGCTTTCCTCCCATTGCCCGACTTTGCAGATCTTAGAGAAGTTGTCTGCATGCGGAGGAGAAGGAGGAACGACGGGTGTAGCTGGGGGAGGAGCGTTGGCTTGACCACCGGCAGGCGCCGTGGCCTCCAGGTACCTACGGAACCAGCCTGGTATCATAACACCCTCTGGAATATTAGGTTTCCCAGACATGCTGAAAAGAAAAGGAAAGAGATTTAGACAAAGGATCGAAAGATAGTACATATGGCTTTGGGGAATATGTTTTTCAAAATAAACTTTTCTTTTGAAAATGTTTTATTTTAAAACCTTTTTGAAAATAGTTTTCAAAAACTTTTATCTAATCTGGTAACCTTCAGCTCTGATACCAACTGTGACACCCCACGTCCGTTAATGTCACTCATCAAGGGAATGCATTAAGTTTCGTGAAGCATTATAGGTAAACAGAAACAAAAACAAAAACATTACAAGACAGATATAAAAATAACAGCGGAATAAAAACAAACTTTATTAATTATAAAGCATCATGGTTCAAAACATCATATGTCTAACTTTCATAAAAACCAGTACATCATAAAAACTTCTTCTTGTACTTAAAACATCAGAGTACAATATAAAAGAAGCATAATCCCCAAATAAAAACATAACCATAATAGCAAGGGTAGGAGCTTGAGCAATACATCTAAGCAGCTCCAGCAAAATGATAGTAAAATCCTGGTCAAGCTTGAGTATTCCCTCCCTGATAACTTTTGGGGGAGGGGAACGGAAGAAAGAAGAGGAAACAAAAAGGGTCAAACATAAAGTATGGCGAGTCCAGTTATTTTTGGCAAATAAATAAGTAAAATTATTATGACAAGCATATAAAGTGGATAAGAGAGATAATATCACAAAAGGTAGGTGTGACAAGGTGAACATGATAGAGTGTATACGCTTCTCTAATGATTACTCTGATTCTCTACACCGATACTAGTATGACCAGAATGAGATGATCCCAACAACTATAAGATGGCAGACTTAGGCATACGTCTAGATGTACCCTAACTACTACCCTAATCGATCGGCTTCCTACTCCGTAATATCCTGTGTCGGCCCCACCGTAGGAGGTATCACTTCCTAAAGTGGTAACCCTTCATTGATGTGCACAACTATATCTACAGGTGTCATAGTCGTCTTATCCCCCTCTACCCGGACCATGGACGCACATGGCCCCGGTTGATTTGTGCCGCCCACACCGTCCTCCACATTTGAATCTCTTATAATTAGCCCAATAAGTACGTACCAACTCCGACCTAGGGCGGAATACTCGTCTAATACTATTCTATGGGTTACTGACTGAAACAGGTCCCCACACAAGATGATACAAGCTCTCCCCTTGTCTTGCATCCCCACTAGGATTTCCACAGGTTATGCTTACCTGATGGTGTCTTTAATTGCATAACCCCATCATTTCCACAGGTTATGCTTACCTAACGGTATCTTTAATTACATTACCCCAATACGTTAAGTTTGTCAGCCTATATACAAATATTACCTACCTCAGCCAGATATACTAAACCTCCCACTGTTTCAACCAAGTTTACTTAACCCCTATTCAAGTTCCTATTCATATAATCCCTATGGATTCAACTAGGTTAAGTATTCCAATTCATTACCATGTCCATTTATGGTTATAATGTGCTAGACCCCTTACATTAAGCCTACCACTTGTGGATGCTGGATATGCCGGTCGGTTCCGGGCAGGCTTCTTCCACAAATCGAGATTAACCTCATGTCTTAGCACGTCTCGTATTAGTGCACCTAGACCTCTCACATTAGATTCTCCACTTGTGGTCATTAGAAATGTCGGGCAGTTCCGGGAAGACTTCCACCATAAGTGTAATCTAACCTTGTGTCTAGGCGCAACTACAGTTTCTAATTACTGTAATCTAGGCATTTCATTATTAGCCAACTTTGCCTATGTCGTTATAGGTTTTCATGCCCCTTTTCCCCAAATATGTTCATAATGAATTATATGCCCCTAATTTATATTCCTACATTTTATTTAGGTTATGCCCAAATTCCCAATTACAAGTTATGCCCAATTTCAATGTTTTCCCCTCATTCCCCATTTAACGCTTTCGCATATTTCAGCGACATGCTTAGGCTCGAAAGTAGCGAGGCTATATAAAATAAAAATGGAAAGATGAAGGGAAGAAGACATAAATGATTATACTAACAAAATTGGCATAAACACAGCGTATTGATAAGATGGGCATATAAGAACAGATCTGGTTAACATGTGATGATAGAACTGATTCTAACATAATAGGGATGTCATAATAGGATGATAAGATCTAAACAATAATTTAGACGTCCAACTAATAACAGATTCAATTTAACCACAAATATGGTAGGTACAAGGTGATCTAAATAGTGAATTAGATCTATAATCCAAGGTAGATCTGACATGATAAAGGTTAAGATCCAAGTCATAGTTACGTCAGAATATTATAGGTTCATAAATTATAACAGATTTGATATGATTCAAGCAGTCACAGGCATAGATCCAAATTACAGTCGTATCATGTTTACTTTTTAATTATTTAAATATAAAAGTAACTTAAACTCACATTGTTTGGATCTAGAAAAATAGAAGGAGAATAGCAGAGGTTGAATCATAGATTTACCCTTGATTAACTTGATTGCAGAATAAGGAAAAGTTTTGATTCAGTTTGGGCACCGACAACATCTAGTCCTCCATTATTTTTCAGTGTAGAAAATAAGAGAAATGGAGCCATATTTATAGCCGCCAGCCCCCAAACACTAACTGCCACGTTTGCCCACCATGGGTCGGCACCCTCTTGAGGGGTCGACCCAGGGGTCGACACCCGTAGATGGGATTTTTCCCGTTCACCCTAATCTGCGCGATTTTGAATTTTCTGAACCAAATTTTGAATTTCTGGACCTTATATATATATATTCATTCTCTTGTGTGTATACAAACTTCAAACCTTCATAACTTCTTCATATGGTGTCCGTTTTACGCAAACCAAATGTCTATCTTGACCAGAATTTCGAGATGGACGCAATGGCGTAGTCCATTTCCATTAGTTCTGAATATTAAATTAATTATTCTTTAATTTGTCCTTTTTGTTGTTATTAAAATTACGGGGTATTACAGAAGGTAACTCCATAAGACAACACTCGCACAACAAGCTGAATCAAATATGATGAGACACCAAATGATGGTTACGCCATCGATCAAGCCGAAGATTAATTTCTGCATCATGAGACAAACCTAGTCATAACTTCCCATTTATAAAATGATGTGCTAAACAGGTCACACATCTACATAGGCAATTCAAACATAGATTCCCAAACTCGAGAACCAACATTATGAAAAAGAGATTAGCTGCAAAACCTCCTAAGCTAGTTATAAAAAAGACCATTCAAGTCCGCGTAAAACACAGATGCCTCTAAAATCTCATTGAGATTCTCCATATAAAAACCATCCAAAGATAGCTTAATTTTTAACTCCAAAATGATTATCGCCTTCATAAAAATCTATTCCAACAAGACATAGCAAAGGAAGATGCAGCACAAACAACAATCCTATTCTAATATCTCAAAGCAAAGGACCTGTGGAAGCTCAATTGCCACTACAAATTTTCTTAGCCCCAAAGCGGTGAGACCTTTTTGCTCATTCCGATCCAACCAAATGATCACTCCCTAAGGGTAAGACTTAAATGGTGCGAGTAATATCAGATAGAGTAATTAGGTATTATGGACTAAGAAATGATCGGAGAGAAGAAATTGGATTTAGATCTTGAGGTACTAGTGGGGCAAGATCTAATGCGCAAACTAGCGCGAGAAAGGAGGAGATAAGGTGACGACAAAGAAAGAGAATAAGAATAAGAATATGGTTCGACTAGATGAGGAAGAATGGACGAAAGAAGGAAGTTACGGGGCGATTTGATCGTAACTTTTACGGTTGAGTCTTAGGTCCAAGTTGTAACAAAACTCATCAACAAATTGACCACTCTAGGTATAATGCTAAATGGTCAAATGTCAAAGGAGTTTTGGGTAAAGACTGAACCTTGACCTTATTAGGACGGATTAAAATAGTAGTCATCTCGCGTTATCTTTTAAGATTTGATGCGATATGAAAAATAATTATCCTCACCACGGCAACATCAAAGACCGCAATCAAACTCCGAACCATCTCCAAAGATTCAAAGTAGTCTTAACAACGATGTTTTGACCACAATACGAAACGAATTCCTAAAATAATTCAGCTAGAAATCCGTAATTAAATTAAAACACTTTATCTAGCTGACATACAAATAAACGATTCACAATTAGATACCCCAAAAATTAAGATAAAGGATTTTCCTTACCCATTTCGAAGGAAAATTTAAAACTTGTAAAAAATGGATTTATTATAAACTAAAGGTTTCGTATTATAAATCCAATTTATTACTACTACTATTATTATTTATGTTCCAGTTTATATTACTAACTAGAAAACCTTTTCGTGTTCAAAAATGTCGGAGCTTTAAAATCTCGAGGATTAATTGTAATAATTCTGATAAATTATCCAATATATATAAAAAGAGGGATACTAAAAATCACAAGGAAAGGATATTAATTATTTTTAAGTTTCAAGCATATTCCTTCTCACTCCAAGTTCCTGTTTTTCTACTAACTGGATTGTTTATTAAAATCACACAAAGTCCGAATAATTTTGAAACACGAATATATTAAATTTTTAAAACCATATCTTTATAAAACCATTTTTCGAAACCGAAATTTTAAAACCTTCAAAATCTATTTTATTTTTCCAAACAGTTTTAAAAATAAAATTCCCTCGAATACAAGGACAAGAATTCAAATGAATATTTTCAATAAAAGGATATCCAGAATTTTAGCGAAGTATTGAATGGATTCACCTTGTAATTATATGTCTGAATGAATACAACACATTAACATGGATTTCCCGTTTCAGACTAAGGAAAGGTCTTTGACTAGAACTACCAAACGAAACCAAAAATCACGACCGTCTCAATTGTAACTTGATTTTTGTCCAGTCTCCAAGCTCTAATCCATGGAATCCACCATATGTTGTCCTTATGCTTTTCACAACGAAATGGCCAACGTACTATGAGGGTAAGACAGAATTGGCTTGAAAACTGAACTCGACCTATTTCAACTCTAAGTCGCTTATTAATAGGCCTATGACCTTTCATCGTCGAATAAAATTGAAGTTGAGTAAGAAAGATGAAGAAAAACAGAAAAGAAAATTGAATTACTTTCTCTTACGAGTCCTAATTTAACTATTTTCTCTGATCGTCTAACCGAGGCTCTGATACAAAATGTAACACCCCACACTTTTCTGAGCCCAAATTTCGACAAAAGTCAAAACTCGAATGCATTCAAGCATGGAGCGTTTAAATCTGGTACCTGCAAATAAATGAACATGTGCATAATCAGAGTACGTTAAAATAACTTACATTGCAAACATAATAGGGTAGAACTCAAGTAAGAACCTTTTTAATAGTGGGTCACTATGTCAATACTTAGCATGAGAGAGAACGAGAACCGAATTCCAAACTTAGACACCTTTGAGAACCCGACCTTCTCCGGGAAACCTAGAAGGTTGTAATGAAGAGGGAGTCAAAACAAAAAGTTCGGGCGAATAAGAAGAGTACAACACAGTTTACAATATACGGATATATCCCATTTGGTTCAACCCAAAATATATGCTTGCCAAAGCTAGTAATTCTAACCAAACCTTGTAAACAAACCACCATCCCGGAGGTAGTATTCCCAATGATAATGCTACTGAGATAGAACGTTTAAGCATACATTTATTGTAACAATTGCGAAATTCGCTTGATCTGAATCGGTCGCTAAACCGACCAAGATCGTTCAAAACCCCTGATTGTTTTGAGAACACGACAAATTGGAACACAAACAAAAGAATATTTCATTGTTATTACAACAATTCCATCAGAACAAAAGAATATATAGAGTATGAATAAATATTACACATTTGATAAATATCAGAGATTTAAATTACTTTTAAATACATAGCAGCGGAAAAATAATACAACACACAACATAAAGAGATACACAGATACAGAGCTTTCCAGGTATCATTCCAGCTGTATACCAGGATCCTGTGAATATAAATCTGCAAAATCCAACTACTAGCTGCCCGTGCGGAAAATAAGGGCACCCAGAGTTTAGGCTAAAACAATAAACTCCAGGCCAGTCATGTGACTAGTGTGAGAACTAAAACAGTTATTAATTTTCATTTAAAGTTAGGTAAATCAAGGGACCACGCTGTATAACACGAAACGGGTTTCCTCCCATGAATACCAGTGCATAAAACAACAACACAATGCTAAATAAAGAACAATGAAGCTATTATAAGACCCAAGTCCCATCACACAATGCAACACAAGCCGGAGGATAGGGTTTTACCTCATAATAGCCAAACATGCTTGGTACGTTAAAACAAATCATTTGATACTATTATAAGTGCATAGTGTATAAAACAACTTCAAATATAAATGTATCAATCCTATACGGCATGGGTACCATATATCATGTCGCCAATACTAGGTTCTACAATCAAAACCGCAAAGTCACGAATTTGGAAGTTGGATTTCCGTCATGAACCAAGGAAAATGATAGTCCTTAACGAATTTGAGACGCTCTATCCCGTGTCTAAGGCAAGCGCGCAGGCAAGCCTTGGATCGTCAGGGCCGGTCCACCGATGTGGATTAAAATGCCTGAGCACTGCGTTTCCCTTCCCTTTGGGGCGTCAATGAGCCAAATGACTCCCTCTGCTCCACTCGCAATCCAACAACCACACAGGTGAAAATAATATAAATGTCAGGGCTGGTAGGTCATGACACCACCCTAGCTAGAAGGAAACACATGTCCTCCCTAAGGTCCTTCTCCCATTTATGGTTCACAACGGGGTGTGAGGCTCACGAATCAACGCTACACAAATCTGTGCCACACAGGCGGTGCTTTGATCATCAACCACAAGACTCTGCTTTTCAACAGAAGCCTTGATCATTTGCATCTTAGCATGCCACATAGGCAAACCACTCCATGCAACCGATATCCATCAATCACACAAAATGATATCCAATGTCAGACACACTGTCCGTTTACAAGTCCGTTCTGGGTCTGAACGAAACAGGAGGCGCCTTGTACCTCGCATCTCCATCGATCTTCAAGTACGTCAGGACGATCACCAACTGATTCCCTCCTCTTGGGTGTACAGCCCAATCAAGATCATCAATAATTATCCAAACGATGTGTAGACCTCCGGTCTTCGACCACCATCTTCATCCTCGACACATTGTCGAATCAGTTATTAAGAATGGGATAAACCCGGCCTTTCCGAATAACTCACGTATATAATAAACAAGTGTTACACAAACACAATATACGCCTCATTCCAATTCAGAATATTCTTTTATTCCAATATTCTTACACTTTGGAAAGGTTCCCATTAATATTATCAAAGATAAATTCTTTAAATTTATTCTCTAATCTTATTTTGAATATCAATTCAAACCAAATTATGGTTTATCCAAACTAGTCGGGATTAGCGAACCTTACCGAAGCATTCACTTGTTAAATTTCCCAAGCCCAACCTATTCATCCCATGAGGTAAAACTGGTCATACTTCATATCTAACACCACGGTGTTATCGGTAAATTCAATTACCATTTCACATTCAAATCTAATTAAAGATTTAACTATCGCTTGGAGAAAAACTGGTGATACTCCTTTCTCGATCATTTCAATTTAACTAAAGATTCATTAAAACTCCACTAGGTTTTAATCTTCCCAAAAATCAATATTAATGATTGTTTAACTTGGGAAATCATATCCTGTCTTTAACTAGGTTAAAGAACCAATGTCATTTAAAACATGGTTCACTATAAACCCAAAATCAGATTCCATTAATAATCGGGTTAAAGAACAAGTGTTATCTAAAACACCGTTCACGATTAACCCAAAAATAAATTCCAATTAAATATCATTTAATTGGTATACTTCATTAAATCTAAATAAAAAGATTTAATCTTTTTCTCAATTGGGTTTAAGAACAGTGTTAATGAAGACACCATTCGCGACAAACCCAAATCCCATTTGATATTAAACACAAGGCTCTAAATAGAAAATATATCGGCTTATATTTAATATCAAATTCTACGACCAACAAATATCGTATTGGAAATAACGATATAAATATATCTTTCAAATTTCCATAACAATATCTATATGATCACGAAATCCAACATCGAAATATTCCAAAGACAATTTCAATTCAAATCCATTCCAATTCAATTATTGGAAATTCTAGTTACTTTTAAAACCTTTTCAAATCCAATTTATTAATTTCAAAAATAAATGGATTATAATTCTAGTTCAAAACTAGTTCATTTCGATAAAAATCTATATTTATCTTTTCAATCACGGAATTTTTCATCCCAATTCTTTCCAAATCATTTCTTATGATTTTACACAAATTATTGCTATTTTTAATAATTTTATCAAGGCCCGTACAGTCGATTTCCATAAATGACCATCGAACTACACTTAAAGCGACCTTTTCCAAATTTGATTTGGACATAATTCCAAATCCAACCGTTAGATTTCAAATCTCTAATAATCGTTAGAAAGCTCTTTTCGATACAAACCCAAAGGTTCTGGTTTTAGGAGAATCCGATGGTCGGATCTCCCGTAATGTCCATTCGAAGTCAATGGTCGAAATTCACGAACTGCTGCAGCGCGATGCGTTCTATTCAGGCCATTATATATATATATAATATTATATATATTTCATCTTTTTCCTTTTGAATCGTATTTTATAAATCGTTTTAAATTCGTTTTCAAAATGATTTCAACTTTATATTCAATTTCAGATCAAAATTGAATATTCCATATCATTAATATATAAATGATAATATTTTCAAAATGTTATATTTTGAAATCATTACCTTTTCTATATTCATTATAAAAACGAATATAATCGATATAAATATCGTTCGTGTCAAAATGACGCATATCTATACAACACGACTTTATATATTTCAATAACTTCATTATTCTATTCAACAAATGAATATTTTCTTCAAAACATGAATATATATTTTATTCAACACATGAATATTTATTAGTTCTCACTTACAATAAAAATGTGAACTTTATTGTATAAATATTTCGTTCAACACATGAATTTTCTTTTATTCAACACATGAATATATATTTTATTCAACACATGAATTTTCTTTTATTCAACACATGAATATTCTTTTTATTCAACACATGAATTTTCATTTATTCAACACATGAATATTCTTTTTATTCAACACATGAATTTTCATTTTATAATATTCTTTATTTTCCAAATTGGAATGAGGCCCAATCAGTTACCGTATAATGTTAATTATATGGATTCTGTACAACATATGTATATAATAGCAACGATAAATAATCAACCATCATCCAAAGTGCACCGCACAGCTGCATAAGCATTAAATATAAATAATTAACGCTTACACAGTCTTGTTCTCGAGCTCTGTAAACCAGAGCTCTGATACCAAATGTAATAATTGCGAATTTCGCTCGATCTAAATCGATCGCTAGACCGAGCAAGGCCGTTCGAAACCCCTGATTGTTTTGAGAACACGACAAATTGGAACACAGACAGAAGAACATTTCATTGCTTATTAAAACAATTCCATCATAATAAAAGAATATGCAGAGTATGAATAAATATTACACATTTGATAAATATCAAAGATTTAAATTACATTTAAATACATAGCAGCGGAAAAATAATACAACACACAACTGAAAAAATACACGGATACAGAGCTTTCCGGGTATCGTTCCAGCTGTATACCAAGATCCTGTGAATATAAATCTGTGTTAGTTCATTCGGGAAACCTTTCTTATTTTTGGCACGATGCTTGGATTTCTATAAGGCCGCTTAAAGTTGAATTTAGGGAACTTTACAATACTAGTAGATTTAAGAATGCTCTTATTAAGGACGTATACAAAGCTGATTTAGATCCTCCGTGGGAGTTTTCCTTTGATAATATTTTAGAGGTAGATTTATTAAGATAATTGGCCTTACTGAAAGCTAAGTTAGCATTGTACCACTTGGATGAAAGTGATGATTCTATTAGCTGGGGTTTAAATAAATGTTTAGTTTACACTGTTAATTCTATGTATAGTTTTATTAACTTTACTGGTATTTCATTCTATCCTTTTAAATTTCTTTGGAAGGCTAATGCTACACCTAAAGCGAAGTTCCTAATGTGGTTGATCATTCATAAGAAGCTCAATACGATTGAGATGTTAAAAAGAAAGAATGTTATTTTCGATGTCAAATGTTGTTTTTGTAATTCTGGAGAGGAGGAAGTAGATCATTTATTTTACCCTTGTTATTTTACCCTTTCTATTTTCAATATGATTATCAGGATTTTCTCCTTTGATTGTTTTAATTCCTTTAGTAGTTGTAACGAGTATTGGTATTATCATAGATTTCGCTACAATTCTAGACAGCAATACATATTGGATTCTTTAGTAATTTTCATAAGTTGGTTTATTTGGGTTGAGAGGAACCAAAGAATTTTTCATTCGGTTTCTATTCCTAAGGATTATTTAATTATCAACATAGTTAATTTCTGTCTGTTCTGGATGTCAAATTCGCACTATAATTTTTTTTGGTGATTTGCTATTTGGTCGCTTTCTGTTTAAGGTCAGTTTAAATCTGAGCTTATTCATTCGTATTAATAGCTTTTTTAGTAGTAATAGACTACGTCTTGGATGTTGATTTCTTTTTATTTAGGTTGTTTTTACCCTCTTACTTGTTTATTTTTTATGCCCTTCTCCTTATACATGTATATATGGATATATGTCTATATTTATATATAGGCATATACTCATATATATGTATAAGACACTGATATTTTTGTTTCAGTTTTTCAGATTATAGGTTGGAGATATTATAGTGGAGCTTTTGTGGCAGCTGGTTGGATTGATCTCTTTTGATTTGACTTGGGTTATTGGTGTATGTTGAGTAGTGATATTTGTATTTTCTTGGTGTTTTGCTTCATCACTTTTGCTCATAGTTGTTATGTGTAGGGGAATAGATATACTTCTTATCGGGTGGTGGCCTTGCCGGAATTCGATAAGTAGTATGATGGGTGGTGGCCTTGCCGGAACTCATCTTTCTATTATCCCTTACTTTTTCTTTTTGGTTTTATCGTCTTGTGGTTGTATTTGGATATTTGTATCTTTGTATTTTTGTTATATATATGTGTGTGCTCTCTTCCTTCTGGAAGATCACACATTTTTTGCTCAAAAAAAAAAAAAAAACTGCAAAACCCAACTACTAGCTGCCCGTGCAGAAAATAAGGGCACCCAGAGTTTAGGTTAAAATAATAAACTCCGGTCAGTCATGTGATTGGTGTGAGAACTAAAACAGTTATTAACATTCATTTTAAAGTTAGGTAAATCAAGGGACCACGCCGTATAATACGGAACAGGTTTCCTCCCAAGATTTCCAGTGCATAAAACAACAGCGCAATGCTAAATAAAGAACAATGAAGCTATTATAAGACCCAGGTCCCATCACACAATGCAACAAAAGCCGAAGGATAGGGATTTACCCTACAATAGCTAAACATGCTTGGAACGTTAGATGCTTAACATAAAAATCTGTTTATTTTATGCTCTTATATTTTATCTTTTGTAAATAAATAAATGATACTTTGGGTATTTTCATGTGTATTTACAGATTGTCAAGTGATGCCTCTTTCATTTCAAATTAAAGGCCAACTACAAAGAAAAAAAAGCTACTTCCTTATGTTAACACCTTCTCAATCCCAAAAGAAGTTGTAGCTCACTGGTAAAGGCATAGGAGTTTGCACAGAGAGACCTGAGTTCGATTCCCGTCAAGCTCCCTTTTTGCTGAACATTCACACTGCCTCCTCTGCCTTGAAGAATATATGGATTGGTGTCATATTATAAATATATACATATATTCATATGTATGTATGCATGATATACACTAACAAAAGGAATAAAAAAATTCTTATCATGGAAATCAATTCAGAACATTCAGTTTTTCAAATTCCAATTAGAAGAATTTCTGATAGAATTATTGCCAAGAAAAAAAATCAATTTTGAAGATTTTATCCCTTATTGCCTTGGAGTCTAATGAGTATCCTTGTTTGGAAGAGTTAATCACATACAATCTGCTCATCAATTAATCAATAAATTTGCCACATGGAAGATAGGGAAGATTTGGAAGATATTCACCGTGATTTGCTTTCCAATCAAGCTTGGTTAAGGAAGGCAAGAGATATGATATTACTTCTTGGGAAAAGAGGCCCATTTAGTCATAGATTTGATTAGGATTTGGTCTACATCTCTATAAATATACATGATGTCCCATTGTAAAGGCATTCATTTTTCTGTATTCTGTATTCTCTTTTGTTCTAATAAAAGTCTTTTCTTTTTTAGTTTTATTGTTATTTTAATTTCATAACAATTTGTGTTATCTACCTAATTAGGTTTGGGTAGAACACATATTGTTATTGTCTTTTATTACTGCTTGTTAGCGATTCACTGTTTGATTAGTTTCAACAGGAATCCTATTTTTAATTTCTGTTATTGTTCTAGTTGTTATTTTCTTTCTCTAGTAATTGTTTCTTTTCTTTTCAATTGTTGAATTTGATACTGATTAGATTCAGAGTAATTTCAACAACAGTAAAAACAACTCCAAATTCTGTCTAACTCGCCTAAGAATAGATAAATAATAATTTTTAATTACACCTCCCTGTGTTCGACCTGTTTGCTACACACCTGTATGCTTGCAGAATTTAATTGAAATGTCGCGCTTTTCTGATTCATAGACTAGCGTCGATCAAGTTTTTGGCGCCGTTGCCGGGGAGGTAACGTTAAATTTTATTATTTATTTAATTCTGATTCGTGTTAGTTTTTTTTTCTTCTTGTTTTTGTTTTGTTTTGTTTAGTAGAAAAAAAACTCTTGATTGGTAGATTGGATATTATTTATTGATATTTCAATCTCCAAAAACAAGGAAAAAAAATTACAAATTTCCTTCTTCTATATTTCTTCATCTTTTCTGCCGTGAACTCAAAAACCAAAACCACACCAACAAATCCCCTCACACCAAATCCACAACATCCCAGTTTCGTCCCAACATAGCCATCACCCAAAACTACAACCATCCACTCTCTGAAACACCAACAGTCCACTTCTAAAATTCTATCGTCACCAATTTTCACAAGTGCTTCACTACTTCTTTCTGTGCTACCCTCACGCTCATCCGCCTAACCAGTGCCTGATACCTTCCCAGTCGCACAATCCGCACCTCGTCCATCCACCTTCTCAGTTTTTCAACCCAGTTCGCACAATTTTTCACAAAACCCGTGCAAGATCCGACACCATCTTCATTGCAAATACCCTGCACCGAACCCATTATCCCTCGCCTTAGTCTCGCAAGCAGCCCCTTCGAGCAACAGCAAGCGTTCTTTTCAATACCATCTTTCCCAAGCCCAAATCCATAGGAACCCGTCCACCCTATCCAAGCATAAACGTTCGATTCAAACTGTGCTTCGAAACCCTAGGCAAACCAGCGAAGCCGCATACCCAAATCGGGAACTGAGATTCCGAATAAAAAAAGGGAAGGAAATATTTTTTGCGTGATTTGCTGAAAACGAGAGGCGTGACCCTTTTGATTATTTCCTGGAATATACTAGTGTGCTGAGAGAGAGGCATGTTTTTCTCTGTTAATTTGTGTGAGTGATTTTATAATTGCAGAACGGGCCTTTTTAGTGACTGTGGCATTTTTTTGGTGCAATTTGTTTCCATTCTATTTCATTTTGGGCACGATTTGTTTCTATTTTTTTCTGAAAAGAAAATACAACGGGCGTGAGTTTCTGTTTTCACTCGGGTTGGGTATCCTACTGCGGGTTTGTTTATTTGGGATAATGGGTTTGTGTTGAATACCTTTGTTTGTTTAAGCACGACAGTCTGATTTCCTATTTGTTGTTGGATTTGTGGGTGATTTTATTTTGCTTTAGAAATCGTTTGTTTGAGTTTGGTTTTGTTTTTGTTCAAGCTGTTCGCAGTATTATCCTTTGGAGTTTCTCAAAAAAAAAAAAAAAAAAAAAAAGAACAAAAGAAAGGAAAGAGATAAATCGAATCAAAAGCCAAACTGGAAGTGAAGAACCGAGTTCAAGTATTCAAATAGAAATTCCGAGTTCGAGCGATTTTCGAGTAGTAGAGTTGAATAGCAAAAACTACTCAAATTCTCTGTACGAACCGCCATACCCCACTGTAAAATTTTCTAAACTCTACAGGTGCTTTTCTGCTTTGAAAAATATAGACAATTGTTGTAAAAAAATTCTGCAGGGGCAGCGGCTTTGAATGTACAATTTTTAATTTCTGCAATTATTTTGTGTGATTGCTGTTATTTCTGCATTTTTTATTCATTTGTTAAGGGCAATACCCCAATTCACATAAGGTGAGGGATTTCATCACCCTTTCCTTAGCCCACAAATTGCATTTCATCGCAGAATCTGACTAATAATAACGGTTAGACATTGGACTTAAGGGATTCATGGCCTCACCTAGGGCTTAATTATATTGTGATAGTTGATTCATTTGGAACAAATTATTTCTTGGTGTCTAGACTACGGCAGAGAAATAACCGTTTATAAATATTACGGTGATTCGTAAATATTACATCGGTTGTTACTCTGAAGGTACTTAAACCTTCGGCTGCATTGCTAGGGTGATTCCAGGTGCACCGATAACTCTTGTCCGTTAACTGGCTAAGAAATCTTTTGATCTAAGTAATCAAACGTGTCACTATATAATTTTGGGTTAGGAGCCATTAAGGACAGAAAATTTCATTGTAGCTAAATTCTGTGCTTGCATTTAACAACAATGAGTGAAAAAAGTGTTAGCCAACAAAATTCTCCTAGGGGTTCTCTAATCAACCAAAATTTTCCAACCGAATTGGATCAAAATCAAGTGAATCACAACTTTCCAAACTTTGGGGATCAAAACCAAACAAATCAAAATTTTCAAAATCTCAATATCCAAATGGATAGACCCTTGTCTCTTCGTGATCAATGTTATCCTACCAGGACCGTTCAACCCTCTGTCATCGTGTTTCCACCAGCTGAAGGGAACAATTTTGAGCTAAAACATTCTTTTATCCAAGGGGTACCAAAATTTACTGGATCTGAAAATGCTTATGAATTTCTAAGTGAATTTGAATTGTATGCGTCCACAACAAAAATGCAACAATTATCTAACGAATCGATCAAGCTAAGGCTAATCCCATTTGCATTACTTGAAAGCGCTAAAAGATGGCTAAATTCTCTTCCAAAACATTCTATAAGAAGTTGGGACGAATTTATCACTATATTCTTGAAAAAGTTTTTTCCTTTCCATAAAACTCTCAAAATTCGAACTGAGATAAACCAATTTTGTCAAAACGAAGGGGAAACTTTTTCAAAATATTTTGAGAGATTCAACCAACTACTGTATAGTTGTCCTCATCATGGAATTCTAAAAGATCACTTGTGTCAAATTGCATATGAAGGGCTTAATTACCAGTCTAGAACTCAACTAGAATCAATGTGTGGAGGAGACTTTATGTCTAAAATAGCCGATGAAGCTTGGCGGTTCTTAGAAGATTATTCTGAAAAGGACATGCAATGGGAATCGATTCGTGTTCCCATTCGTACTTCTACTAGAGGAGTGCATGTCGTGGACCCAAGGCAAATTCCTTTAGAAAGTCAAACTCCTCAAGTCGGAGAAGGGTTACCCCACTATTACTCTCAGGACCAAGCCAATGCTGTAGCTCAAAATAACCCTTACTCAGCCACGTACAATCCTGGTTGGAGGAACCACCCAAATTTTTCTTGGTCGAACCCCAATAATTCGGCTAACCCATCTCACATGCAACACTTTATCCCCAATCCGAATTACCAAGCTCCACCTCCCAATTCTCAAACCTCTCAAGCTACACCTCAATCCAAACAACCCTATAGGCACCCCAATTTTCAATCATCGAACTTATCCTCTCAATCTGGTCAATCGTCACAAGATTTTGTTCGATTAGAGAAACAGATGAACTCTTACAAAGCTAAAATAAACATGCAAGACGCTAAAATGGACCAAATGATGAATATGATAAAGGAAATGGCGAAAAATAATGAGAAGGGAAAGTTGCCTAGTCAACCTGAGGTGAATCCAAAATATAACTGTCGTGCTGTAAATTCTTGTGAGGACGAAAATCATAATCCAGTCAATGCAATTACAATCCTTCGATCTGGTAAGAGGATTGATAATAACGTGGGCAACCCTGGCGAACTTTCTAACTCGACCCCAATCCCTAATCTCGATGATCACCCATTGGCTTCGAATGCCAATTCTTCTAAACCTCAAGTTCCCTTAAATGTTGGCAATCCCAACAGTTCTTCTCCCAGTGTCAGCAAACCCGACCCACCTTCGAAAATTGATGTTGGCAATACCAACATTCCATCTTCTACGACCTTACCACCTTCTATTTCCTTGGGTAAACTTTCTTCTTCGAATGATGAAACTCATCACAGAGTTGAAAAAACAATAGCTCCATTTCCCCATAGACTTAATAATAAGAAGAAAGCGGCAAATTTCGATAAAATTCTGGAAATTTTCAAACAAGTCCATGTGAACATTCCTCTTTTAGACACCATTGAACAAATTCCTCAATAAGCTAAATGTCTTAAGGAATTGTGCACACAAAAACGTGCAACCAATGTCCCAAAAACCGCCTTTCTAACTGCAAATACAAGCTCTGTTCTTTCGAATCTTGCCCCAGTCAAGTATAAAGACCCTGGCTGCCCTACTATTGATTGTAAAACAGGAAACACTCACATCTCTCGTGCCCTACTCGACCTTGGTGCCAGTGTCAACCTTCTCCCTTATACTGTCTATCGTCAACTTGGACTATGGGAGATTAAACCGACAAACATCAAACTTCAACTAGCCGATCGATCTGTCAAAAAGCCATTGGGAATTATCGAAGACGTCTTGATACAGATCGAACAGTTTTACTTCCCTGTCGATTTCATAGTTTTAGAAACAGAGCCTGTCTCAAATCCCAAAGTTCAAATACCATTGATTTTAGGACGACCCTTCTTAGCAACCTCTAATGCTGTCATTAATTGTAGGAATGGTCAGCTTCGACTTTCCTTCGGGCACCTAACCATTGACCTAAACATCTTTAATCTCAACAAGCAACCTAGGGATTTTGAGATCGATGAAATTGACATGATTCAAACCACAGTTGATGAAACCTCTAGTGACAATTTTGAAGCCTTGAAAATGTGTCTTGACGATTTCGACTCTGATTTCGATGAACTTGAATAAATTTCTGAACCAAACAAAATTATTGACTCCAACACTTCGTCACCTGAATCTAACCAAGGAATGTTGACCAATGTTGATACACAAGAACTTCCTAAGTTAGACCTCAAACCCTTGCCACCAGACCTTAAGTATGCCTTCCTAGACTCTTCAAAAACTTTTCCCGTAATCTTGGCCTCCGATCTTACCGAGGACCAAGAAGAAAAACTTTTGGATATCTTGCGGGAAAATAAGGACGCCTTAGGGTGGGAAATTAGCGATATAAAAGGAATTAGCCCATCAATTGTGGAACATCGCATACACTTAGTTGATGACGCTAAACCCACCCGTGATGCTCAAAGGCGATTAAACCCAAACATGAGAGAAGTGGTCAAGGAGGAGATAATCAAATGTCTAGACAATAACATCATCTATCCCATATCTGATAGTACATGGGTGAGTCCGGTACAAGTCGTACCAAAGAAATCGGGAGTCACAGTGATCAAAAATGAAAGTAATGAGCTTGTCCCAACAAAAATCAAAACAAAATGGCGTGTGTGTATCGACTATCGAAAGCTCAACGCAGCCACACGAAAAGACCATTTTCTCTTACCTTTTATTGACCAAATGCTCGAACACTTAGCGGGTCATGAGTACTATTGTTTTCTCGGTGGATACTCTGGCTACAACCAAATCCCTGTTGCTTTAGAGGATCAACACAAGACCACCTTTACTTGTCCCTTTGGAACCTTTGCTTATCGTCGCATGCCTTTTGGTCTTTGTAATGCCCCCGCGACTTTCCAAAGGTGTATGATGAGTATTTTCTCTGATATGGTGGACGAATTCTTAGAAATATTCATGGATGATTTTTCAACCTATGGATCTTCTTTTTCCCAATGCCTCATTAATTTAGAACTCGTCCTAAAACGTTGTAAGGAAAAATCTCTCGTGCTTAATTGGGAAAAGTGTCATTTCATGGTTAAAAAGGGGATAGTTCTAGGTCATGTCGTCTCGAAAGATGGCCTAGAAGTCGATAAATCCAAAATCGATTTGATTGCTAATTTACCTCCTCCTAAGTCTGTCAAAGATGTTCGTTCATTTCTTGGCCATGCAGGATTCTATAGAAGATTCATTAAGGATTTCTCAAAAATTTCAAAACCTCTATCGAATTTACTTGCCAAAGACGTAAAGTTTGAATTTTCCAATGATTGCAAAACATCTTTTGAAACTCTTAAGTCAATCTTGACCACAACTCCCATCATTCAACCTCCTGATTGGACTCAACCCTTTGAACTTATGTGCGACGCTTCTGACTTTGCAATTGGAGCCATCTTGGGTCAGCGAATTGATAAACTCCCTCGAGTCATTTACTACGCTAGCAAAACCTTAAACGAGGCCCAATTGAATTACTCAACTACTGAAAAGGAATTTTTGGCACTTGTCTTCGCTCTTGAGAAATTCAGACCATATCTCATAGGATCCAAAGTCATAGTTTACACTGACCATGCTGCCGTACGATATTTGCTTTCTAAAAAGGATGCCAAGGCCCGCTTGATTCGTTGGATCCTTCTTCTTCAAGAATTCGATATAGAAATACGAGATGAAAAGAGTTCTGAAAATGTCGTAGCTGATCATCTTTCTCGAATTGTGCACGAAAATGATAACGACACCCTATTCGATGACTATTTTCCTGACGAACAACTCCTTTCGACCTCTAACACCCCTTGGTACGCTGACATTGTGAATTATCTTGTCACACAAGAAATGCCCGCTGAATGGTCGAAACAAGATAAACAAAAATTTCTCTCGAAAGTTCGAAACTTCTATTGGGACGACCTATATCTTTTCAAATACTGTCCAGACCAAATCATTCGAAGCTGTGTGCCCGATCATAAACACCAAAATATTCTCTCTTTCTCACATGACCATGCTTGTGGCGGTCACTTTGGAGCAAGAAAATCTGCTGCAAAAGTTTTGCAAAGCGATTTTTATTTGCCCGCACTCTTCCGTGACGCTTTCGAATTTTGCTCTAAATGTGAGCGATGTCAAAGAACGGGTCGAATCACTAAGCGAAACATGATGCCTCTCAACCCCATTTTAGTGATTGAATTATTCGATGTTTGGGGCATCGATTTCACGGGACCATTCCCTAATTCATTTGGATTCTTTACGTCTTGCTTGCGGTAGATTATGTCTCAAAATGGGTTGAAGCCATTCTGACCAAAACCAACGACAACAAGGTTGTTGTCAAATTCCTCAAAGAAAACATCTTTTCACGCTTTGGCACATCTCGAGCTATCATTAGCGATAATGGCACTCACTTCTGTAATCGTGCTTTTGAGTCCTTGCTCAAGAAATACTTAATCACACACAAGCTGTCGACCCCCTACCATCCACAAACTAGTGGGCAAGTAGAAGGCTCCAATAGACAAATCAAACAAATTCTTGAGAAAACCGTGAATTCCAATAGAAAAGATTGGTCCGTAAAACTGATTGATGCACTTTGGGCTTTTCGCACTGCTTATAAAACCAATCTAGGGATGTCACCATATGGATTAGTCTTTGGAAAGGCCTGTCACTTACCTCTTGAATTAGAGCATCATGCTCTTTGGGTCATAAAATTTTTGAATTTTGACTTAGAAAACGCCGGCTCACATAGGAAGTTACAAATTTCGGAATTAGAGGAATTAAGAAATGAGGCGTATGAAAATGCGAAAATCTACAAAGAAAGAACCAAAGCCCAACACGACAAAAACATACTTCGTAAGGAATTCAACGTAGGTCAAAAAGTTCTTTTATACGACTCTAGACTTCATTTGTTTCCAGGAAAACTTAGATCTCGATGGACTGGACCTTATGTTGTGAAAACAGTATATCCTCATAGAGCGGTTGAAATTGAAAATCCTAGGGATGGAAAAGTCCTCAAAGTAAACCGTCAACGACTGAATCCAATTTTAGAATTCGAGCAATATGACGAAGATGATCCTATCAATCTGCATGAGCCTGGTCATCCACCATGAAATCAGGTGGTACACGTTCTTTTTCTTTTATTTTTAATTTTTTTTATTTTATTTTTGTTTTTTTGCCTTAGACAGTTGGGACACTGTCTCAATCAAGTGGGAGGGGGGGGAGTCTGCATTGCATTCTTTTGATTTTTCTTTAATTTTTCTTTCTTTTCATGTAGGACCATCATACATTTTATATCGTAGTAACATACCATAATTTTTTTTTAAAAAAAATATGACTCATTTTCAATTGATACAACAAAATAAGTTTACAACTTTTAGCCAGTTGATAGTATTTTTTTCTCTCAACTTAGATCGAATAAGAAATATAATGAAAAGTTTAATTTTGAGGGATAATAGTGTAACCAATACATAGGGAGATTCTTAGGTGATGGCCATGAAATCTATTCTATATTGTAGACTTTGTTTAAATAAGTGGAGGACTTAAAATACTTATAATGGCTTGTCAAATCTTTAAAACTAAGTTGTGTTAATTTGAATTCGCGTAACTCTCGTTTTGTGCTTATAAATTCAATAATAATAGTAATCCAAGGGTATCCAACATTGCTTGTATATCGAGCGTTGGTGTGCAAACCCGCCAAGCTCTATCCGACACGTTGTTGACAAAGTCAGCGTTGGAATATCTTGGTCTCATTTTATGAGATTGGACACCTAAGGATTACCGACACGTTGTTGACAAAGTCAGCGTTGGAATATCTTGGTCTCATTTTATGAGATTGGACACCTAAGGATTACCGATACATTGTTGACAAAGTCAAAGTCGGCCTGCACAATCCGCCAAGCTCTATACCCACTCTACGTTAGTCCGCGAGGCAGTGCATGGGTGGTAAACCTTGGTCTTTTTAGTTAGGTGTATGTACTTAATCATATTAAAATACTATAGAATAAAGAATAAGCGATGATACCCAAACACTTCTTGACCTTATTGATTTGACTAGCCATACATGAGAAAATTAGAATACCACTTTGCAAACTGTGCCAAGCAAACTAAGAATTTATTTCATGGCTGCACTATGTATCGACCGAACTAACTGGCCAAACTGGAATTTAACATTTGAAAACTTGATTTATATTGAAAATTTGTGACAAGTCGAGGTATCTAAAATAAAATCAACTGATTAGGAATTATTAACTTAAATTGTTGTACCACTTTCCTGAAATAAGTCGTGTTTTCATTTTTCGTTTTTATTTGCATATGTCCATTGCATTCATGCAGTTTCATTAGAATCATAGCATACTGCATTTGGATTTTGTGGGTAGTATCCGCTGAAAACCCTCACAAGACACCACTCGTCCTACTAGGGACACCTGGAGATTTAACGGCTTGTTGCATACGCTCAATGCAATCGTGTTTCCTACGAAAGTGTGACCTATCTAGTTAGTTTTTCATTTCTTGTTTTACTCGAGGACGAGTAAAAGATAACTGTGGGGGTATTTGATTAACATAAAAATCTGTTTATTTTATGCTCTTATATTTTATCTTTTGTAAATAAATAAATGATACTTTGGGTATTTTCATGTGTATTTACAGATTGTCAAGTGATGCCTCTTTCATATCAAATTAAAGGCCAACTACAAAGAAAAAAAAGCTACTTCCTTATGTCAGCACCTTCTCAATCCCAAAAGAAGTTGTAGCTCACTGGTAAAGGCATAGGAGTTTGCACAGAGAGACCTGAGTTCGATTCCCGTCAAGCTCCCTTTTTGCTGAACATTCACACTGCCTCCTCTGCCTTGAAGAATATATGGATTGGTGTCATATTATAAATATATACATATATTCATATGTATGTATGCATGATATACACTAATAAAAGGAATAAACAAATTCTTACCATGGAAATCAATTCAGAACATTCATTTTTTCAAATTCCAATTAGAAGAATTTCTGATAGAATTATTGCCAAAAAAAAAAAATCAATTTTGAAGATTTTATCCCTTATTGCCTTGGAGTCTAATGAGTATCCTTGTTTGGAAGAGTTGATCACATACAATCTGCTCATCAATTAATCAGTCAATTTGCCACATGGAAGATAGGGAAGATTTGGAAGATATTCACCGTGATTTGCTTTCCAATCAAGCTTGGTTAAGGAGGGCAAGAGATATGATATTACTTCTTGAGAAAAGAGGCCCATTTAGTCATAGATTTGATTAGGATTTGGTCTACATCTCTATAAATATACATGATGTCCCATTGTAAAGGCATTCATTTTTCTGTATTCTGTATTCTCTTTTGTTCTAATAAAATTCTTTTCTTTTTTAGTTTTATTGTTATTTTAATTTCATAACAATTTGTGTTATCTACCTAATTAGGTTTGGGTAGAACGCAAATTGTTATTGTCTTTTATTACTGCTTGTTAGCGATTCACTGTTTGATTAGTTTCAATAGGAATCCTACTTTTAATTTCTGTTATTGTTCTAGTTGTTATTTTCTTTCTCTAGTAATTGTTCCTTTTCTTTTCAATTGTTGAATTTGATACTGATTAGATTCAGAGTAATTTCAACAACAGTAAAAACAACTCCAAATTCTATCTAACTCGCCTAAGAATAGATAAATAATAATTTTCAATTACACCACCCTGTGTTCGACCTGTTTGCTACACACCTGTATGCTTGCAGAATTTAATTGAAATATCGCGCTTTTCTAATTCATAGATTAGCGACGATCATTTAAACAAATCATTTGATACTATTATAAGTGCATAGTGTATAAAACAACTTCAAATATAAATGTATCAATCCTAGACGGCATGGGTACCATATATCATGTCGCCAATACTAGGTTCTACAATCAAAACCGCAAAGTCACGTATTTGGAAGTTGGATTTCCATCATGAACCGAGGAAAAAGATAGTCCATACCGAATTTGAGACGCTCTAGCCAGTGTCTCAGGCAAGCGCACAGGCAAGCCTTGGATTGTCAGGGCCAGTCAATCGATATGGATTAAAATGGCTGAACACTGCGTTTCCCCGCCCTTTGGGGCGTCAATGAGCCAAATGACTCCATCGGCTCCATATAGTCACCGATATATCTGAGGCGCCTTGCAATCCAACAACCACACAGGTGAAAATAATATAAATGTCAGGGCTGGTAGGTCATGACACCACCCAAGCTAGAAGGAAACGCATGTCCTCCCTGAGGCCCTTCACCCGTTTCTGGTTCACACCGGGTGTGAAGCTCGCGAATCAACGCTACACAAAGCAGTGCTACATAGGAGGTGCTTGGATCATCAACCACAAGACTCTGCTTTTCAACAGAAGCCTTGATCATTTGCATCTTAGCATGCCACACAGGCAAACCACTCCATGCAACTGATATCCATCAATCACACAGAATGATATCCAATGTCAGACACACAGTCCATTTACAAGTCCATTCTGGGTCTGAACGAAACCGGAGGCACCTTCTACCTCGCATCTCCATCGATCTCCAAGTACGTCTGGACGATCACCAACTGATTCCCTCCTCTTGGGTGTACAGCCCAATCAAGATCATCAGTGATTATCCAAACGATGTGAAGACCTCTGGTCTTCGACCACCGTCTTCATCCTCGACACATCGTCGAATCAGTTATTCAGAATGGTATAAACCCGGCCTTTCCGAATAACTCGCGTATATAATAAACAAGTGTTACACAAACACAACATACGCCTTATTCCAATTCAGAATATTCTTTTATTCCAATATTCTTATACTTTGGGAAATGTTCCCATTAATTTTATCAAAGATAAATTCTTTAAATTTATTCTTTAATTTTTTTTGAATATCAATTCAAACCAAATTATGGTTTGTCCAAACTAGTCGGGATTAGCGAACCTTACCGAAGTAATCACTTGTTAAATTTCCCGACCCCAAACTGTTCATCCCATGAAGTAAAACTGGTCATACTTCATATCTAACACCACGGTGTTATCGGTAAATTCAATTACCATTTCACGTTCAAATCTAATCAAAGATTTAACTATCGCCTGAAGCAAAACTGGTGATACTCCTTTCTTGATCATTTCAATCTAATTAAAGATTCATTAAAACTCCACTTGGTTTTAATTTTCCCAAAAATCAATATTAATGGTTGTTTAACTTGGGAAATCATATCCTGTCTTTAACTGGGTTAAAGAACCAATGTCATTTAAAACACGGTTCATTATAAACCCAAAATCACATTCATTAATAATCGGGTTAAAGAAAAAGTGTTATCTAAAACACCGTTCACGATAAACCAAAAAATCAATTCCAATTCCAATTAAATATCATTTAATTGGTATACTTCATTAAATCTAAATAAAAAAGATTTAATCTTTTTCTCAACTGGGTTTAAGAACAGTGTTAATGAAGACACCATTCATGACAAACCCAAATCCCATTTGATATTAACTACAAGGCTCCGAATAGAAAATATATCGGCTTATATTCAATATCAAATTCTACGACCAACAAATATCGTATTGGAAATAAGGATATAAATATATTTTTCAAATTTCCATAACAATATCTGTATAATCACAAAATCCAACATCGAAATATTCCAAAGACAATTTCGATTCAAATCCATTCCAATTCAATTATTGGAAATTCTGGTTACTTTTAAAACCTTTTCAAATCCAATTTATTTATTTCAAAAATAAATGGATTATAATTCTAGTTAGAAACTAGTTCATTTCGATAAAAATCTATATTTATCTTTTGAAATACAGAATTTTTCATCCCAATTCTTTCCAAATCATTTCTTATTATTTTACACAAATTTTTGCTAGTTTTAATAATTTTATCAAGGCCCGTACAGTCGATTTCCATAAACGGCCATCGAACTGCACTTACAGCAACCTTTTCCAAATTTGATTTGGACATAATTCCAAATCCACCGTTAGATTTCAAATCTATAATATTCGTTAGAAAGCTCTTTTCGATATGAACCCAACGGTTCCAGTTTTAGGAGAATCCGACGGTCGGATCTCCCGTAATGTCCATTCGAAGTCAATGGTCGAAATTCGCGAACTGCCGCAGCGCGGCGCGTTCTATTCAGGCCATTATATATATGATATATATATATTATATATATTTCATCCTTTTCCTTTTAAAACGTATTTTATAAATCGTTTTAAATTCGTTTTTAAAACGATTTCAACTTCATATTCAATTTCAGATCAAAATTGAATATTCCATATCATTAATATATAAATGATAATATTTTCAAAACGTTATATTTTGAAATCCCTTCCTTTGCTAGATTCATTATAAAAACGAATATAATCGATATAAATATCGTTCGCGTCAAAATGGCGCATATCTAATCAACACGGCTTTATATATTTCAATAACTTTGTTATTCTATTCAACAAATGAATATTTTCTTCAACACATGAATATATATTTTATTCAACACATGAATATTTATTAATTCTCACTTAAAATAAAAATGTGAACTTTATTGTATAAATATTTTGTTCAACACATGAATTTTCTTTTATTCAACACATGAATATATATTTTATTCAACACATGAATTTTCTTTTATTCAACACATGAATATTCTTTTTATTCAACACATGAATTTTCATTTATTCAACACATGAATATTCTTTTTATTCAACACATGAATTTTCATTTTATAATATTCTTTATTTTCCAAATTGGAATGAGGCCCAATCATTTACCATATAATGTTAATTATATGGATTCTCTACAACACATGTATATAATAGCAACGATAAATAATCAACCATCATCCAGAGTGCACCACACAACTGCATAAGCATTAAATATAAATAATTAACGCTTACACAGTCTGTTAACCAATCGATCGACATACAGCTAAATAATTGGGATTAGTGTACGCCAAATATTATCCCAACACCCGTGTGGGGTTTCAAATCAACAAACACAGATTTTTATTTGTGCAGTTGGGCGATGTGTAAAATTTATCGTCCCAATCAATATCAGTCAAATGGGTGTACATAAACAAACCATCCGGTTTGTTTATAAATATTTATTTTATATACACGTTAAAAATTATATTTTTAACTATAAAATATTTTATTCAATCCACATCACACAATCAATATTCACACCACAAACAACAAACAAACAAGTCGTCCATGGTCCGTGGACAACGGGTGTCGGGTGCTGCTAAGCACCGTCTGCATCCTAGTATATATTTCAACTAGAAAACAAATTAAAAGTGAGAAGTTCTCACCGAGGGTTCCACTCCTCCATTTCTTATTTCAAAACGATCTGGATTCGGTTTTGCTTCCAGTCAATTCCATCGAAATTTGTTTCACGCATTTCACGTTAAAAATCATATTTTTATTGCTACTTCATATATATAAAAATCGAATTTTTATCCTATCGCTACATATATAAAGATTAAATTTTTACTATTTATATAATATAGAAATCGTATTTTTATTATCTCTATAATATAAAAATCATATTTTTATTCTTCCTATAATATAAAAATCAAAACTTTATTGTTTAAAAATCATCTCTTTTCATATTCAAAAATCTAAACTTTCATGACATAAAATTCAAACCTTTTTATCATGAAAAATCAATCCTTTATAATGATAAAAATATAATCTTTATGTAAATTAACATCATACCATCATGTAAATGAAAAATAAGTTTTTTACATCAGTAAATAAGGATTAAATAAGAAGGACTCACTGTTTTCAGATGGAGAAGGGTTTTCAATTGAAGAAGAAGAAGAGGAGGGAGGCGACGCACAGCCTACAGAGGGCGGAGGGCTAACTGGACGGCGCCGGGGTGCTGAGGCTCGCGGCTAGGGTTTAGGTGGCGATGGCGGGCCACTGGTGGTCGGGGCGGAGCGATTTTGGTTGGAAAAAGGTGGTTTTGGGCTTGGGTTGTTCGAAGAAGGGGATGGAGCTTCTAATCAGAGGGGAGGATGGAAGGGGGGCGCGGCGAAGTCTGGTGGTGGCGCGTTGGGGAGGCGGTGGCCCAAGGAGGCCAAGCGGCGGCAGGAAATCCTAGGCAGTGCGGTTTTATGTTTTTTAATATTTTCTTCTGAATCGAACGAGCAAAAGGAAGGGAATAGAGAGAGAGTGAGGTAGAGGGAGTATATATATATATATGTATATTATTTTTAATTTCAAAAAGTACCTTTTTATTTTGAACTCGAAATCAAACCCATCGACTGTCGTCCCTAGCTAATTACCCCCATTCCGAACACAATGGGATATGTCACGTAGGTCAATTCGATCGTTACGATCAGATTTCGTTAAATTCAAAATATAAATCAGTATATGTTGAATTTGAATGCACATTTCAATTACCAGGACCACATACGAACTTTAAAAATTCCAAAAAATTAATTCCTAGCTTCTTATTGACGATACGGCCCTAACAAAACTAATTTCGTCAAATTTGAAGACCGTTTGAAAAATGGCTATTTTTAAAGGCCAAAATTCCATAACGACTATTTTGAATTTTCAATTGGACATAACTTTTTATTTCCGCTATGATATTTTAACTTTTCGGATTTGTTAGAAAGATATTTTCAAATAGATTCTAATATTTTTGGTTTCGCTAAAATCCGGTTTATTTTGAATCCTGTACATTCATTTGAACTTTGAAATCGAAATTTCAAACTACCGCGCTAGTTTCAATTCCTTTTATAATTAAAAATAAATATTTATATTCTAACGACGATTCAAATAAATATATACATTCTAATTCTACTAAAAATAAATTTCTCGTCGTTCTTATTTAAAATAATTCATTTTAAATATTCAAAATTCATCAAAATTGCCAAAATAAAATTTTTAAATTGGCTCAGAATTTCCGGTTTGTTACATTTATGAAGCCTTTAAACCATCATTTAACTGATTATTAAACCGAGAAGTGAACTCCTGACTACGGAGTTTTGTTACTTATGTGTGTATACTTAGCAACTTAACGCCTCACTATCAATTAATAGATAATGGTGGATCCTCTCGATCACTTAAACCATAGGCAGATTTATTGGTCATTTAATACCTCTCAGTGATTGACTCAACGTTATTATAAACTAAAGGACACAAGCTACATGGTCCTACTAATTAAGGCTTATGTCATTCACGCATATAAACTCATGGCCGCATAAGGTGAGAGATGGTATCTCATTGCTTAAGACCAATATGATTAGGTAGATGACATCTCTTCATTTATGACCTTCCTATAGTGGAATCACATTGTTACCATTAAGTTGACCTTATTGGATAATCTCATAGATGCTTAATAGTTTCCGTAGGATAGGTTGTGCTATGGAATGACCATACCAGCGATTTTGAATCCAGGTTTAGGTAGGATTCGCACACCATTTAAGACCGCTAACTGGATGACCTATTCCGAGGTGGACTCCTCATCCCAAAGAGAGCTAAGACCCGAGGAAGCGGATTATTCGCGAAGATTATCAAGCTCGTACCCAATTAGCCTTTAATGCTTCCATTTATGGGAGTGGGATACGTGACACCTTTTTATAGGTGGATCTGACATTTAAGACCTTAATCCCAAAGCAGACTACGTTATTGAGTTATTTCCATTTAGTTTCTCTTCACGAAAATACCATACGTATAAAAACTACTGTCATCACGGGTTCCTATGGTTAATGATATCTCACATCAGTTAGAAAAATATTCGATTACTGGAAAGTGTAGACTTCTGTCAAATAAGGTAACTGAGCTCGCATCATTAACCTACTAAGTCAAACTCTAACTTTAAATTATAAGTTTCAGATTAATTGGTATAAATAAGGAAAGTTATATCCTTATTAGCATAGGGCATTTATTTAATTATTTTCCTTATTGGACTTGGTATTTAAAACGGCAATCAATACCCATTAATCCCCCTTCATTTCATTATTTCTATTTAATATTTGTTTTTGCAACTGATGACCATAACAGTCATATTATCCTAAGGCACAATTTATCTCTTAATTGTTATTTACTTCCATTGGTTATAATTAATGTCACTTATGAACCTAACAGTCATAATTCCATGAGACATTATGTGACGGCCCGCCCCGCACCAACCAACATTTACTCCAAAAGTGCGCTGTACACATGTTCAGTTAGCACGGGACGGTCGTCAGAAGGAAAGGAAGAAGACAAAGAATCAACAAGGAACCTGTAGAATGTCTCATAGCGTATAGAACAAAATATAATAATAACATACTTGACATAAAACAGATGAGACAGTGCATAAGCTAAAAACAAACTATCATAGCAGCGGAAAATCCAAATACAGCTTATGTTCCACATCATCGTTATTACAACTTTTCAAACTGTCTCTAAAAGTAAAAGCAAGATAAGGGAGGTACACTACTAATGCCCAAGTAGTGACCACCAACGACACAGGGAGAATATCTATATATATATCATACGTGGAATCCTCTTGCTCGCCTCCGGATCAGCTACTCGTGCATCACCAGCTAACCTGTCTCTAGTCTGCTCGTTAAGGAGCACCCAGAGTAATAAGAAGAGACATAAATCTCTAGGTCAGACAAAAGTCTGTTATGAGCGATAAGCAGCTAAACAGAACAATAACAGGTATACTAAACCATACCGGAACTTGGACCTGCAACCAAAGAGTTAGCACAACATGCTGTACAATACTCTAAGGTGCCACTAACATATGGCGTACAAGCATACGGGGGTGGGGGTGTGCATGTCATAGTGACGGCAAACAATCGAGCATAGCAACCATCCTCACATCTCTCACTCAGTGCGTAATGCATACGATATCCACCACTTCGATCACCCAATACATTGCTATGATCACTCTGCTCCATGAAGTCACAACGGCTTCATTGCACTGATCCACAGCCACTAATCCTTCGCTATGTCCACCTTGCCCCATGGAGTCGTACACACCCCACTGCACTGGCTCATAGCCTTACTAATCCTTTACTATGTCCACTCTGCCCCATGGAACCACAGTGGGCCCACTGCACTGGCTCATAGTCTTACTACGATCACTTTGCCCATCGAGTCGTGATGACTCTACTGCACTGATACGTAGCCCATCATTCCTTTTCTGTGGTGAATCAAAGTTATGAACGTCGACAAGTCCTTAGCACACGTCCCGCAGCAAAGCCCAGTCATGAAGTGAACTCATTGGTTCCGAATTGGATCCTGAGCTCTAACTTCCATTTGGACTACCTTTGCATCTCGGGTTATTGGTCATCACCGGATCAGTCTTCATTCAGTTCATGATTATCATATAGGCTCGGGTTCATATCAGTTCGTAGTACCATCTCCAGATCGGTTCGGATCGGATGACCTTCCCCATCGGTTCGGATCGGATGACCTTCCTCCTGGCTTCGTGGAAAACTCCTTTGGTTCGGTCCTTCTTCGCAAGCACTCCGGATCAGGTCGGGTCTCTCGAGCTTCTCTGTGGTGTATCGGTTTGGGTCGGAGTGGCACGCAAGAGGCATATCGGGTGGGGTTCGGGTCCAGATCGTCTCGTGGATACAACAACTTGGAGGGCGGTTCGGCTCGGGCTCTTTTCTCCGATCCGATCCGGATCGGCCAAATTCCTGCACTTTTTCCAGCGACTGTTTACGCCATTCGACGGCGTTTTCGACCAATCTACCTATTCTAAACAATCACAATTCATACCAAATAGTCATAGGAACATATAACATCAACCATAAACATCAAAGCAATAACTTGATAGGCTAAAATAGATCAAACATAGCTAAAACCCCATATTTTCCCTTAAGCGTGCTTAAGCAAAACTAGCGGTATGATTAGTAAAACTTAATCAAATTAACCCAAATTTCTAACAGAGGTCTAAAACATTATTTAAGAATTTGTAAATATTTTTCCAAAATTTATTAGTGTATAAATTCGCTAATCAACACTAATTGCCCTTAATTAACCATAATTAGTGAGGAACTATGCAAATCACTCACCTTAGCCACCAATAAACCTTAGATCTGAAATAGATCTCTGATATGGCGCGAATACCAATACTAAACAGCAGCTCTAATCTTGATTTGGTGAAGATCTCCCTTAATTTGATGTTGCTAAGCTTAATCCCTGATTAGAAAGTGATTTGGAGGTGATTTAGAGGTCGAAGGCCATTTTTAGGGTTTCTAAGAGGTAAGTGGAGGCTAGTTAATTGAAATGGAATGAAATCCTAACTCTTTTCAGCCTCCCCATAACCCTATTCTCGAAATAGGTTATGGGCCCATTCACTAATCACCCTATTTGGCCCGGTTAAACAGTTTTTCACATTCCAAACTTTATTTCAGCCATTTCTCTCAAACGGTAAGTCCGTTTCCCACATGTGACCACTCTATGGAAAGGTAAACCATCATCCGAAGACAATGGAAGTGGTTTCAAGTCAAAACTCCTTTCCAATCAAAAGTTATGGCCGAAACAAGATCAGCTAGGGGCAAAACGGTCATTTAAAAATCGGCAAAAATCGTGAACATTTGAAATGACCCCAATGGTCTTTTCCCAAAGCCACATGACCATACGACTTCATATAAGAAATAAATAAATATTCTACGATCCTCCGATGCGTAGAATGCGGGTTATTACATTCTCCCCTCCTTAAGAAATTTCGCCCCCGAAATTCCCTAACCAAAACACATAAAGGGTCCCGCATGCCTATCAGCCATAAAACAACAATCAAACATACAAAACAAGCAAAACAAGTCTATCCTAGCATCCGGAATAACTAAATTGCAAAGTAAATCTTACCAGGCAAAGAGTTCTGGATACGTCTTCCTAATGCTCTCCTCTGTCTCCCAAGTACAGTCATTCTCGTTCTCGCCCCTCTGAATCTTGACTAGCTTCACCGCCTTCCTTCGAAGTTGCTTCGTATCATGCTCGACAATACGAATCGGCTTGCGGTTCCCAACCGCCTCGGGTTCCACTTCGAAGTCCTCTAACTGATCAGGTGAAATAGTCATTTCTGGGTCGTGCACGAACTTCCTTAGCTGGGAAACATGAAATACGTCGTGAACTCCCGCCATCTTCTTGGGTAAGTCAATTCTATATGCCAAATTCCCAACTTGTTCGAGAACTGGGAATGGGCCAACAAATCTTGGTGCCAACTTGCCTCTCCTGCCAAATCGTATCACGCTCTTCAACGGAGAAATCTTGACAAACACCAAGTCACCGATGGAGAATTTTAAGTCTCTTCTCCTCTTATCAGCATAACTCTTCTGCCTATCCTGGGCAGCCTTCATTCGTTGTTGAATGATCTTAATCTTATCTGAAGTTTCCCTTACCACATCTGGTCCAAGCACAAACTTCTCACCGATCTCTATCCAACATGATGGTGAGTTGCACGGTCTTCCGTACAAAGCTTCATATGGAGCCATATCGATACTGGATTGATAGATATTATTATATGCAAACTCTACTAGATGCAAATGGTCATCCCATGATCCACCAAAATCCAATTTACAAGCTCTCAAGAGATCTTCCAATATATGATTCACCCTCTCTGTCTGGCCGTCGGTTTGAGGATGATCCGTGGTACTGAGATATAATTCCAACCCTAGAGCGTCTTGTAAGCTCTTCCAAAACCCACTAGTAAACAACGGGTCTCGGTCGCTCACAATGTTTTCAGGTACTCCATGAAATCTCACTACCCACTTCATATACAGTTCTGCTAACTTAGCTGTCGTTCTGGTCGATTTGACTGGTATAAATCTTGCACTCTTGGTCAATCGATCCACAATTACCCAAATGCTATCATGTCCCCATTTTTTCCTTGGTAAACCATCAATGAAATCCATCGAAACTTGCTCCCACTTCGATTCGGGAATTTCTAATGGTCGCAACAAACCACTAGGCTTCTTTTGCTCGGCTTTAACTAGCTGGCAATTCGTGCACTTGGATATAAACTTCCCAACGTCTCTTTTCATCCCTTCCCAGTAGTAAGTCTGCTTCATGTCCCGATACATCTTATCACCACCGGGGTGTATAGTCAGTTTTGAGTGATGACATTCCCTAAGCACTTCATCTCTCAAACCATTCACGTTGGGTACAACTAGTCTTCCATTCTTTCAAAGCCATCTTTCTCGATCAAACCCATACAAATTCATCTCCTTACCGTCGATATTCATCTCTAACTTGGAGATGATTTCCAATAGATTAGGATCGTCCCTCTGACTAGAACCAATCCGCTCAATCAAAGTGGGTCTGATTGTCAAACTAGTTAATATCTCTGGATCCAGTTCGCACTTTGGTCTGAAATCATACCCTGCGATATACTCCAGTTGCCTCCATTCAAGAAACATAGCCCCTAAACTGGCATGTCTCCTACTCAAGGCATCGGCTATCGCATTGCCTTTCCCAGGTGTATATGCGATATCAAATCATACGAAGCCAAGAACTCTAACCATCTTTGCTGTCGGAGATTTAGATCCTTTTGAGAGAAGAGATACTTTAACGATTTATGATCAGTAAACAACTCAAATCTCTCTCCCAAGAGATAATGTATCCACATCTTCAACGCGAACACGATTGCTGCCAGTTCCAAATCATGGGTAGGATACCTTTTCTCATGCGGCTTTAGTTGCCGACCAGCATAAGCTACAACCCTACCTCCTTGCATCAATACAGCACCTAGTCCGGTACCACAAGCATCCGTGTATACCATCATCTCTTCATTCCCTTTAGGAATGACTAACACTGGCACACGCGTCAACTTTTCCTTTAGACTCTTGAATGCAATCTCACACACTCCGTCCCAGACGAAGGCTTGATTCTTCTTAGTCAACTGAGTCAACTGTGCTGCTATCTTGGAGAAGTCCTAGATAAACTTACGATAATATCCAGCTAACCCTAAGAAGCTTCTTACGTCTGTTGTATTCTTGGGCATAGACCAATCCTGTACCGTAGCCACCTTTGCAGGGTCCACGGCTATAGCATTCTATAAAACAACATGGCACAAGAATCTCACTTCCCTCCTCCAGAAGTGACACTTAGAAAATTTCGCTTTCAATTGGTGTTTTCTCAACGCCTCCATCACTATCCTCAAATGTCCCTTGTGTTCTTCCTCTGTCCTCGAGTAAACAAGGATGTCGTCTACGAACACAAGAACAAACTTATTCAACTGATCTCTGAATACCCGATTCATAAGATCCACGAAGTATGCTGGTGCATTGGTTAACCCAAATGGCATGACCAACCACTCATAGAATCCAGATGGTGACCTAAATGCCATTTTCGGAACACTCTCAGCTGCTACTCAGAGCTGTTGAAATCCTGTCGCGAGGTCCAACTGGGAGAACACTCTTGCTCCTTCCAGTTGATCAAACAAATCATCTATCCGCGGTAGAGGAAACTTATTCTTCCTCGTCACTTTATTCAACTCGCGATAGTCTACACATAGACGAAGGGAACCATCTGCCTTAGTGGCAAACAAAACTGGTGCTCTCCACTCGGAAACACTTCTTCTGATAAACCCCTTCTTCAAAAGATCGCTTACTTGCACCCCGAGATCTCGCTGCTCCCTTGGTGTCATACGACGAAGTGGCATCACTATAGGTCTGGCATCTTTCACTAAATCAATACGGAACTCAATCTCTCGGTGTGGTGGAAGTCCGGTCACTTCCTCGAAGACGTCCGGATACTGGCCAACCACGGGCACATCTGAAAACTCATCATGCGGGATGTCGAGGTAATTTATAAAACTAGACATTACTCCATCACTAGGTAGACTACCAAACACTACCTTCCTTCCGTCATCCGCCCTAACTGTCACCAAAAAGCCCTCACAGTCTACCACCACCCCATATCTTTGGAGCCAATCGACCCCCAATATAATGCCATACCCAGTAAAGCCCAAAACAAAGCAATCACAAACAAACATACGTCCATGACTCGATAAGACCAAATTTCGGCAAATCACACTAAGGTTAGTCGAACCACCAATCGGGTTCATCACAACCAACGGTCTACCGACTATCTTGGGTTCCAGTCCCAATCTATCTAATAGGACACTAGATATGAAGGAACGGGAAGCCCCAGTATCAAACAAAACTCGAACAGGTACGTCATAAATAGAAAGCATACCTTAAATGACGACATTCTTTCCTTTCTCCACCGCAGTTGGGGCAATCGACGAAGAAGGAACAACATTGATAGCATATGCTTTCACAATCTGCTTCTACTTAAGAGGTTGTGGAGATTTATCCTTATGATGTCCCACTTGGCCACAGTTGTAGCACTTCCTATCCGCTGGCTTGGCCCGACATTCTTTGGCATAATGGCCCTTCTTACCACAGCTGAAGCACTCAACATCTTTCTTGCTCTTTTTTTGGCCATCCTTAGATTGGTTCTGCTTCCTCTTGTTCTGAGCGTTATTCTTGCCTCCACCGCCTGCTTGCGGCTTCAGTCCTTCTGCAGATGCAACCTCAGTCTTTGACTTAGGGTAAAGACTCTCTGATCTCAAAGCTTTCCCCATAATTGATTCAAAAGTCTCATCGATGTGGTTGATAAGCCTTTCCCCCAAGTATCCATCCAAACCAGTAATGAACTTCTCATTCTTCTTCTCAAGAGTATCGATAAGGGATAATCCATACTTCGACAAAGTGTCGAACTCAGCAATATATTCCAAGATTGCCCTACCATTTTGCTTAAGCTCCAAGAACTTCCTAAACAATTCCGACTTCTGAGCAGCTGGGATAAACTTGTCGCTAAAGTGAGCCTTAAACTGATCCCAAGTAACTTGATCCTCTGGAGTGGCAGTCTTAATAGCATTCCACCAATTCATTGCTCGCCCTTGCAGCTGACGAGACGCTAGCCTTCTCTTCATTGCATCCTCAATACCCAAGTCATCGAAGATACGATCACAGCTATCCAACCAATCATGAACATCCGTGACCGACTCCGTTCCGTGGAATGGCTTCCCACCAAGGTTAGTGTAATCCTTGTACATCTTGGCGAAATCGGCCCTAGGCGCCTGCACTACTGGACTACCACCATTTCCGGCATTGGGAGCTGCCTCCCGCACATCCCTAAGCATTTCCCTCATGAGGTCAGTAAACATTGCCCTCATGTCAGCAGCATTCCCATTGTTGGCTCCTCTGCCAGCACCTCTTGCGTATCGGCTCATCGTTCAATCTGTAAAGAGAAAACGATTAACCGTCTCCATAGTGGTGCTAGTGCAGGGCGACTTCATCCATAGCTATACTAATAGTACATATATATAGCTTTTGAAAACCAAAGTAATCACAAATACGCACTCTCATATACGTACTATCTCTCCCTAGTGTCTTTTCCTAGGTTAACTACGCAACCTCGCTCTGATACCAAATGTGATGGCTCGCACCAACCAACATTTACTCCAAAAGTGCGTTGAACACATGTTCAGTTAGCACGGGACATTCGCCAGAAGGAAAGGAAGATGACGGAGAATCAACAAGGAACCTGTAGAATGTCTCACAGTGCATAGAACAAAATATAATAACAACATACTTGACATAAAACAGGTGAGACAGTGCATAAGCTGAAAACAAACTATCATAGCAGCGGAAAATCCAAATACAGCTTATGTTCCACATCATTATTACAACTTTTCAAACTGTCTCTAAAATTAAAAGCAAGATAAGGGAGGTACACTACTAATGTCCAAGTAGTGACCACCAACGACACAGGGAGAATATCTATATATCATACGTGGAAGCCTCCTGCTCGCCTCCGGATCAGCTACTCGTGCATCACCAGCTAACCTGTCTCTAGTCTGCTCGTTTAGGAGCACCCAGAGTAATAAGAAGAGACATAAAACTCTGGGTCAGACAAAAGTCTGGTATGAGCGATAAGCAGCTAAATAGAACAATAACAGGTATACTAAACCATACTTGAACCTGGACCTGCAACCAAAGAGTTAGCACTACATACTGTACAACACTCTAAGGTGCCACTAACATATGATGTACAAGCATACGGGGGTGGGGGTGTGCATGTCATGGCAAACAATCAAGCATAGCAACCATCCTCACATCTCTCACTCAGTGCGTAAAGCATACGATATCCACCACTTCGATCACCCAATACTTTGCTATGATCACTCTGCCCCATGAAGTCACAACGGCTTCATTGCACTGATCCACAACCACTAATCCTTCGCTATGTCCACTTTGCCCCATGGAGTCGTACACACCCCACTACACTGGCTCATAGCCTTACTAATTCTTTACTATGTCCACTCTTCCCCATGGAACCACAGTGGCCCCACTGCACTGGCTCATAGTCTTACCACGACCACTTTGCCCCTCGAGTCGTGATGACTCTACTGCATTAATACGTAGCCCATCATTCCTTTTCAGTGGTGAATCGAAGTTATGAACGTCGACAACTCCTTAGCACATGTCTTGCAACAAAGCCCAGTCATGAAGTGAACCATTGGTTCCCAACTGGATCCTGAGCTCTAACTTCCATTTGGACTACCTTTGCATCTCGGGTTATTGGTCATCACCGGATCGGTCTTCATTCAGTTCATGATCATCATATAGGCTCGGGTTCATATCAGTTCGTAGAGCCCTCTCCAGATTGGTTCGGATCGGATGACCTTACCCCATCGGTTCGGATAGGATGACCTTCCTCCTGGCTTTGTGGAAAACTCCTTTGGTTCGGTCCTTCTCCCCAAGCACTCCGGTTCGGGTCGGGTCTCTCGAGCTTCTCTGTGGTGTATCGGTTCGGGTCAGAGTGGCACGCAAGAGGCAGATCGGGTCGGGGTTCGGGTCCAGATCGTCTCGTGGATACAACAACTTGGAGGGCGATTCAGTTCGGGCTCTTTTCTCCGATCCGATCCGGATCGGCGTAATTACTGCACTTTTTCCAGCGACTGTTTACGCCATTCGATGGCGTTTTCGACCAATCTACCTATTCTAAACAATCACAATTCATACCAAACAGTCATAGGAACATATAACATCAACCACAAACATCAAAGCAATAACTTGATAGGTTAAAATAGATCAAACACAGCCAAACCCCCATATTTTCCCTTAAGCGTGCTTAAGCAAAACTAATGTTATGATTAGTAAAACTTAATCAAATTAACCAAAATTTCTAAAAGAGGTATAAAACATTATTTAAGAATTTGTAAATATTTTTCCAGAATTTATTAGTGTATAAATTCGCTAATCAACACTAATTACCCTTAATTAACCGTAATTAGTGAGGAACTATGCAAATCACTCACCTTAGCCACAAATAAACCTTAGATCTGAAATAGATCTCTGATATGACGTGAACACCAATACTAAACAACAGCTCTAATCTTGATTTGGTGAAGATCTCCCTTAATTTAATGTTGCTAAGTTTAATCCCTGATTAGAAAGTGATTTGGAGGTGATTTAGAGGTTGGAGGCCATTTTTAGGGTTTCTAAGAGGTAAGTGGAGGCTAGAAAACTGAAATGGAATGAAACCCTAACTCTTTTTAGCCTCCCCATAACCCTATTCCCGAAATGGGTTATGGGCCCATTCACTAATCACCCTATTTGGCCCGGTTAAGCAGTATTTCACCTTCCAAACCATATTTCATCCATTTCTCCCAAACGGTAAGTCCATTTCCCATATGTGACCACTCTACGGAAAGTTAACCATCATCCGAAGATAATGGAAGTGGTTTTAGGTCAAAACTCCTTTCCAATCAAAAGTTATGGCCGAAACAAGATCATTTAGGGGCAAAACGGTCATTTAAAAATCGAAAAAAATCATGAACATGGGAAATGACCCCAATGGTCGTTTCCCAAAGCCACATGACCATACGACTTCATATAAGAAAGAAATAAATATTCTACGATCCTCTGATGCGTAGAATGCAGGTTGTTACACATTAATTATCCTTAACTTTCAGTCCCAGAATATTCATTTGTTGCAACCCAACAAACACTGCTAATTTATTAATTTATTGTCTACTATACATATATATATATATATATTTATTTCCTAGATCCCTCACATTTAGTCGATGACCAATAGATGCCGGATTTGCCGGGCGGTTCCTGGCAGACTTCTACCTCAAGTTGAGCTTAACCCCGTGTCTTAGTATGATTATAATCAAATTTCCTAATTGGGTTTAGAACGTAAATACTAGCCAATTTGGAAATTGTAACCGTTAGGCTTAACTACCGAATTAAATTTGTTTTCCCCAAGTCAATTACAGTTACAATAGTTATTTATTTATATATGGCCTTATTTATAACAATCAATTGCACTAATTGCTACAGCAGTCACCATAAATATATTCATTTATTATGGATTACATTTGCATGTATAATTCCATAAAATGAAAACCATTCAAACATTCATTATAATATATATATTTTGTTGCTTATGTAGATTTGGACGGATAATGTATATATTTTTTTATATTTATATTTTCGCGCAGTTAACGTAGTTATTTTTCTTTTATTATTGTTAGGTTTAATGTTTTAATTTAACTAATAACCAAACATTCCTTTTTGCATTCAATTTTGAAATAAGGTCCTAAATCTTACAAAAAGACTGTCAATTATAATTATTATAAATTATGCCTAAATATTGAAATAAACACATTTCAAACCACAACAAATATATATTATGTATATTTCGGAATAGTTGATGTAAACTACGCGCGCGCACGCACACACACACATATATTTATACGTGAATTTACACAAGCTTTCCCTTTTTCAATATTTGACTTATTTCCTATTGATTTCAAAATAAAGCCTTTTTATTTAAAAAGAAAAAAGGCATATTTACAATAACTTGGTCAAAACCCCAAGCAAAACTAAACAAAAACAAGCTTATATATTTTAAATCAAAATTACATAATTTACTGTTTAACACTGAAACTACAAATCTGGAATAAAGCTACATCTTGCCAGTGTTTTATGAGACCGATTTCCAAATCTACAGTGTTTACAATAACCACAATACATATTAAACACATTTGTAGGCAATAATATAAACAATTAGATAAGCTTACAAATTATGATATTATTCAGACCACAAATTTTGACAACATTCATAAACATATCTGATAGGCATCATTTCAAATTTTTATTGTATTATAAACAAATCTGGTAAGTGTTAGGCATAGATTTAAGATCTAATACAAACGAGATAATAAGCTATTGTAACTTTGTATATAAATTTCCCACTCACCTGAAAGCATCCAAATCTGAAATTTGAATAATCTTTTAAGCCTACAGTCCCCAATTACCACAAATCTACAGTTATTTTTAAAAGAGGATACTTTCAGATTGTAAATTTGCAAGAAAATATGAAAAGAGGGGAGAATCTAATGAAGAAGAGCTTAAACGTCAATTCATACCCTTTTCCATTTGAATCTGATTATCCATTTCAAATCCATGTGGTTTATGTTTGATTGGTTGTATATGAATCTATTTTGATTTAGAATTTGTTTGAAGAGAAAGGGAAATGGCAAAGCTTCGTTGCTGCCTATAGATTTGTGTGGAAAAGAATCAGGCCTTACCCCTCTATTATTGGAGTTAAAATGGTCACGAATCGTTAGATTTGATTAAATAAACATTTGTTCATTTATATAGTAATATATAAAAACTAAACCCTTTTAACCTAGTCGTCACTAGGTTGTCCACGCTTGAAGCGGTCGACCGCTCCTACAAGGGTGTCAACCGCCCTTCAGTCGATTTTCCCAGTGAAGGAAGGTTACAAAAGGAAAAAATATTTTATTTATTATGTTTTGTTATTTCCGTCCATTTTTCGTTCATATTTCTTCCGTAACTTTTTCATACGGACTCCTTTTCCAAAACCCCCAACATAAAAGTGACCAGAATTCCGAGACGAACGCAACGGTTAAAATTTCATGGCCAAATTCCATCGTTTGCAGAACTTCTTATTTTTGAAATATAATTGAAGAACTAGTTTATTTATTTTCAAAATTCCAGGTTATTACACAATTAATTTTATTTTCGATCCAATCAGTAGATCTACGAGGTGGAACAATCATTACTTCTTTGGTAATGCTATTCCAAACTTATCAAGTCCCCTTTAGCTCGTAAGCCTCATTATTATTATATGTTTCTGGCTTATCATATTCATGTTAATGATCCTTTTCTCTACTCTAGCTCCTTTTTTGATAACTTTAGGTTTTAGTGATAAGAAAATTTTTGAGGCTTGGGTTAAAGGAACTACACCTGCAATTAGAGAACTCTTCTTGCTCACACCAAGATTTTTCAATAAAGAATCATTTCGTATGAACACGAAAGTATTTACCGAACCTCTGCCATCATCAACTACAAAAGTGGGCTTATTAATAACATTCCTGGTAAGGAGTTGCTTTTCACACAAATTCCCCCATCCAACGTAGAATTCATGGAAAATAAATATATCATTTTTCATCTAGAATTTATTTCCTTTGATCCCCATTCACTGATTTAGGTACCACAGCTGAAACTTCTTCTTCTAAGGAGAAGGAAACTAAAATTGCTCTATATATTGAACAAAGTACAAGAGATTTTGATCCTTTTATTTACTTAGCCATTGATTCTAACGATTTCTTTGTGGAAGCTTATACTTCTTACAAGACTAAGAAAAAAGTTTCCAAGCCTTCGACAGATGCTTCCTCTTCTTTGAAGAGGCAGAATTTTTTTGAAGTAGAGCCATCAATCACTCATGTGGACATTACACTTACCGTGGGTCCTTCAATTCCGAGTCTTGGCATTGTGACTTCTCCATTGCGTAAGCAAGTTATTGAATAAAAACATGAGCATTTTACTAATATATTCTTCCCCGGTCCATTTGATGATTTAAAATGATGGTACAAAGAACTGGTGCTTCTGATTTTACATGCAGATCCACTTCCTTTTAAGTCTCCAAAGCATGTTATTGTTGACACATTTGAGGACTTGGCTTAACACATCATGTTGTCACCTTCTTCTTCATCCCCTGAACCATCTTGGGATCATCCTAAGAGACTAAATGTGTGGTTTGTTGTCTTGAAACACTTACTTGTGGTAAACTTCAACTTGATATGCTTTCCCAAATTTTTAATACTTCACTCGATCTAACATGTTTTTATGATTATCTATAGTTGATTTAGCATCTTTTTGAATTATTTGGTGATACCACATAATTAACCACTGAAAATAATAGGCGAAGTAACCATACTAAATATTCAGATTATTGATTTTGTAGTTACTAGAATATATGCTGAAAATGAGTGAGATAAAATAAACCCAAGAAGGAAAATTCTCTTTAAACTATTTACAATCTCCAAGCTTCTCTCAAGACTGAGAAAAGACAAGGAAGACTTCGGACGACCAAGTAATCCAACTAAATTTTTTTCTGATTCAGATTCCATAGTGTCAAGCTAACACACAGTATCACAAGGGACATTTTATCTAAGTCGGTACCTATAATAAAAGACGACAAGAAGAAAGTATCGAATTTATTGAAGGTTGTACTCAACACCATCACCAAGAGATTGTTTGAGATGGCCTTTTTTTACCACCTATCGGGACAACAAAGAAAAGCTTGCAAGCGTGGATTTTTCACTTATCGCTACAAGGAGTTACTTAAGAGAAAATTTAAGGCAATGATAGCAGGGGCACCCGATCAAGGCAAGGACCTAAATGCTACAAAATTGCTAACCATAAAGATTCCCTAGTTGACAAAGTAATAAAATCAAATGATGAAGAAGGGGATTTTTTTTCAAGTCCCAGAGGTTGGACACAATGATCAAGATTGAGATAATGACAACTGTGATAGGCACAACAACAATAGTAGGTATGGCAGTGGTGGTCCAATTGACAGGTCTTAAAGAAAAGGAGGGGGGAAATAGATGAAGGCCTTTCTAAAACCCAAGACAGAAGGAGTGAATAATTACATTAAAGTGACCGACATTTCAGATTCACTACCAGATGAGAAGGAAAAAGGAAAAGGAAAGAAACCATTGTCGGCCCTGGACACGGCAGGACCCTAGGCCAATTTTTTTCCATGCCCTAAGTGCTAAGTAGAAGAAGAAAGCAAGTGAAAAATTGGAAGAACAAAGGAAAACAGAAGTTTGTTATGAACACACCAGGGCTCGAACTCTGGCTGATGCCAGATAGTTGGTGATACTACAGCTAGACCACAACAGTTTCACATTTAGAAAAACAAATAAATATACCCGTATTCATTTCAATTGAAGTTTTGAGGCCCTTTCGTCCTTCTTCCTCCTCCTCAAGGGTCCGAGGCCCTAGGCGACTGCCTAGGTCATTTATGCCCAGGGCCGGACCTGAAAGCAACAAACTCCTAAATCATCAGTTTTACCTCCTTTTGTATGTTACCATTTTTCGTACTGTTGAACTTACTTCATATTTATTAATTAATTTTCAAAATTTTAGACTATAATTAAATCAAAATACAGGTTCGAATCCCTACTTGAGAAATAAGACGGGGAGATCGCATGATTAAAGAAGGAGATATGTAAGTCAATGGATGCATGTAATAAATCATCGAAAAGCTTTCGTGGACTTGAATATGGTGCTCTATTTTGGGAAAATACAATGATCAACAAGTGTCTTCATTATTGAAGAGGAAGTGTTTACATTGGGATCAACAATTGAAAGAAAATGCTGAACTAGACTTGGATACAAACTCAAGAGAGGTAAGTTGTAGTAGAAACTCTTTAGTAGGACTATAGTAGAAGCACATGATGGATTCTAGTACTAGGGGATACAATTGAACAGAGATGCTAACGTATTTTCACTTGAGATACTTTATGTATAGGGATATGATCCTCACATCGCCTTATGTTGGAATATGCCATGAGTTTATCCCCTTCCTTTTTCGGGCTCTATAATAGGACTATAGTAGAAGCACATGATGGATTCTAGTACTAGGGATACAATTGAACAGAGATGCTAACGTATTTTCACTTGAGATACTTGTATGTGTAGGGGTATGATCCTCACACCGCCTCATGTTGGAATATGCCACGAGTTTATCCCCTTCCTTTTTCAGGCTTCAATCTCCCTCTTGAAAAGCTTAATATAATAGGAAGAGATTTATCCTAGAGTTTTGCAAGAGATCTGTTTTGTATGAAATTGGTGAAAAATAACTTTGTTACACTTTTGATTATAAATTTAGTGAATAGTACTTTATGCTTTTTTTAAGTTGGCTTGCTTTATGTATGACATGCAGAATATGTTATCCTAAAGCAATCTCATTCCAGTGGAGCCTTTGAATAAATAAGTGAATTTAAAAAGAGAGTTAAAAAAGAAAGCCCTAACTTATTATGTTCTTCCTTAAACACTTGCAAGAGGTACACCTTCACCTATCTAGTTTTTGTTTGACTAGTTATGGGAGAAAATAAAGGACTAGCTTGATGTACCTCAAAATTATAAGGCCAACCTGTTAGTAACACAATTGACATCTTAAGTAATCAGGAAATTAAACTTTTATTCACTTTAATCTTTGAAATTTTGTCCTTAAAGTTTATTTTTTAGAACATGTAAGTCTTATTGATTGAATGAAAAATTATCTTCTTTATTCTAATGGTTTCTCCTTTCATCATGCTATTTTATAAAGCAACTCCTACTCCTACCGAAATCGGTCCTGATGTAACTGGACAACTAAAAACAATTATGGACAAGCTTACTCAAGACATGGAAAAAAAGACAAGCTACATGTATTCATTTTCGCGATAAATTTAAAGCCTGAAATTGGTATTATACCATATTTAGAAGGTTGTCTCATGCAAGTAAAAAGACATAAGCTAAAGAAACGAAAATCGAAAAGCTGCTTAATGGGAATGTTTCCCCGGTCTTGCAACCTTAACTTAAAGCACAATAAACTCTGAATTCACATATCTTCATTTAAAATCAATGTCTAGAAGTGGAGTTATTAATGAAACAGACCACCATCCAATCTCTTGACTGATTGCAAGAGAAGGTGATCCTAGTCACCTGAGTCATACTCCTTTAATTAGAGAATCATATGTTGTATGCAATTCGAATTCCTATGAAAAGTTTAAATAAGGTTGTGATCTGTGACTAGTGTCAGAGTGTAACACCCCACGCTTTTCTACGCCTAAATTTCGACAAAATGGAAACTTAAACTCATCCAAGCATGGAGCGTATATATCTGGTACCTGCAATAAAGAAGCATGAGCATAATCAGATTACGATAAGATAACTCACAACAGAAACAAAATAGGATAACAAGTATTAACTCAAGTAACTACCTTTTTCAAAGTAAGTCACTTTGCTAATACCGAGCATGATAGAGAACTGAAAGCCAACTTAAACACCTGTGAGAACCCGACATTCTTTAGGAAATCTGGGAGATGGTAACGAGGAGGGGGTCAGAAAAACAAGTTCTGGTGACTAAGAAATTTATAACATAGGCTATAATACACAAATGTATCCCGTTTAGTTCAACCCAAGATATATGCCTAATTAGGTTAGTGATTCTAGCACAACCTAGTAAATGTTTACACATGACTTTACTACCCTTTCCAAAGTAGTATTCCAGAAGTATTATACCGAGATATGATGGTTTTCTCATATTTGTGAAGCCTTTATACCAAAGCATAACTGGTTATTTAATCAAGAGTGGGCCCCTAATTATGGGGCTTATATATATATATATATATATATATATATCCTCATTCACTACCCTTTACTATTTAATGCCTCACCATCAATGATAGATAGGTTGAATTCTCCCTGATTGCTTAAGACCCTTTGTAGACCTATTGGTCACTTATTAACCCTCGATAATATATTCAACGTTGAGATAAACTAGAGGGCACTAGCTACGGCCCTTACTAGTTAAGGCTTCCGTCATTCGCGCATATACCCTTGTCCCGCATAAGGTGAGAGATGGTATTTAATCGTTCGTTATACCTTCTAGCTGACCTTATTTGATAACCTCCTTAGTCGCTTATTACTTCGCAGAGGATAGGTAGCCATATCTGATGTTTTAGTTTGCAGGTTTGGGTAGACCCACACACACCTGCCATTTAGACCCTTAAACTGAAAAGCCTATTTCCAGGTGGACTCTTCAACCCCAGTCACTTAGCCGTTTAGGACCCAAGAAGAAGAATATACACGAAGATTATTAGTTCGTACCCCATTTGCCTTTAATACCTTTCCCTATTTAGGAGAAATTGGGTTGCGTTATTAAGTCATTCCCGTTTTGTCTCTCTTCACGGAAATACTATACGCATATGATTCATTGTCATAACGGGTTCATATGGTTAATAATATTTTACATTATTAATGTACTAAGTCCAATGCTATTTTTAATTATAAGTTTTATATTCATTAACAAAAATAAGGAAGGATATATCCCCTTTTACCTAGGATATTTATTTGACTTCTTCTCCAATTTGGACTCAGTATTTAAACAACAATCAATATCCATTAATCCCCTTATGACACCCGATTACTTCTCATTTCTTTGTTTATTTCCCTTTATGGCCATAACAGTCATATTTTCCTAAGGCAATCTTTTATCTTTAATTTCCTTACTTACAATTAATGTCATTTATGAGCCTAACGGCTATAATTTTCCTAAGACATTAATAACAAGGAGTATCCCTATTTCATCAGTCCCGAATACATTCAATTGTTGTACCCGAACAGATAATTTTATTTATTTATTTATTTGTTTGTTGCCTGTTATAAACATATATATATATATTTACGCACCGGGCCTCTCACATTAAGTTGACTACTTGTGGACGCTGGATTTGCCTGTCAGTTCCGAGAAGACTTCTACCACAAGTTGAACTTAACGTCGTGCCATAATACATTTATATTAACGCATTAGATCCCACACATTAAACTGACTACCTGTGGTTCCTGGATTTTCCGGTCGGTTCCGGGTAGGTATATACCACAAGTGAGCTTAACCTAGTGTCTAAGGCGATTATAATTCAAATTTCCTAATTAGGGTGTACAACATTTATCCTAAATAAATTTCAGGAATTGTTACCATTATCCTATCATTTTCACTTTACCCATTCAAATTGGTTACAATTGTCATTTATTGATTTGCGGTCCTATTTATAGCAAATAATTATATTGATTGCTACCGTGGTCACCATAAATATGTTCATTTAATATGGAGTACAATTTACATGTATGATTCCATAAATGAATATTATTCAAACATTCAATACTATTTGTATCTTTTACTGTTTTATGTTGATTTGAACGGATGATATGTATATATTTATATTTTATGTTATCGTACAGTCAACGTAGTTATCTTTTTTATTATTAATTTTTGTTTAAATGATTTGGTTTAATCAATAACCAAACATTTCTTTTTGCATTCAATCTTGCAAAAAGGTTTCCAATCTTCCAAAAAGACCATTAGTGGTAATTATTGTAACTTATGCCAAATTTTTGGAATAGACACAATTCAAATTCACAAGAAATATATATGTTTACATATATTTAGAATAGTCGATGCAAACTGTGCACAAATATTTATTATTATATTTATACGTACATTTGCACCACTTTTCCTTTTTAGATCTTTTTGTTATATCTCTTATGAATTTAAAATATCATTTTTTGTTCAAAAAGAAGAAAATGGCATATTTAAAATAATTAAGCCAAACCCCAACAATATTGAATACAAATAGGTACAATTACAATCACATAATTTAACAATCATATATTCCCATATTCACATAATTTACCAATTTCACCTGTTACTACCAAAATTAACCCTGAACAGGCAGACAAGTGAAGGGGTATTGGATGAGCACAGCCATGAAGAATCCTCTGGAAGGAAAAAGCCAAACACCCGAGAAAACTCAAAAACTACAGTAATGGCAAGGTCTATCCGGCAGGGTGGTTTTATAACAAGAGGTCATCCAAGTTAGAAGCTAAAGGGAGTCACTAGTTCCGCTAATTGAAACCAAGAAATACGGAAGGACTGCCGGTACCAACCTGCTAAAACACCGATACATCAGGGAATAAAGACATTACCAAGCCTAAAGTGTCCAGGGTTTATCCGGAACTAGCCCCAAAATATCCAACCACCGGGAATTCATTCTATTAAATAATGAGTAAAACACTAGAAGCCACCCTCCAAAAGGTCAGGCTCCATCTGAAAGCTCCAGCAGATGGTGAACCAAAACCCTAGAGGTGATAGAGGCTATCCATACTAATATGCCTAGTGCCGACACCACAGGGGTTCCGAACCGGCAACTATCTACATACGTCACGAAGGCAAGCTCCTTATGTATTCATAAGAAAACCGGAAGCCTACACTCGGAAGCTATTACCGGGAGCACAAATGCCTGAAAAAAGCCATTTACATCGACAAGCTCATGTCAATCCCGAAGAAGCTTCAACTGACCGGACCCTCACTCGAAAAGCTATAATCAGCACTACAAAATGACCGGAAGTTAAAGACATCTGAGTCCAAGAAGAAAACTGGCCGATAGAGGCTTCTACAGGCCCAAAGGCCCAACCGCAGAAGGCCTCCCGAATTCTCGATAAATAAGACCCCTGGGGTCACAATTTGGAGGACAAACTCTTCGTTTCTCAATCGTGTGTCTTCTTCTCTAAGAAGCTAACACTAATTTCCAAATCGGAATGAGGATTTCTTCAACTCTTGTGATACGTCTACGATTTATAAATGGAGAAGCCCGAGACTTAAATATTCTATGATTTGATAATCGTGATGTGTGTGACGGCCCGCCCAACACCAGCCGGCATTTCCAATGAAAGTGCGTTGTGCTAATTAGCATAGGACAGTCGCTAAGAAAGGAAAAGAAAGAAATTTGAACTAACAAGGAACCTGTAGAATGTCTCACAGCGCATGGAATAAAATATAATAATAACATATTGACATGAAACAGGCGAGACAGTGCATAAGCTGGAAACTAAACCATAATCATCATAGCAGCGGAAATTCAAAATACAGTTTATTACCACTCCAACATACTGTCTCTAAAGCAAAGAAAAAAGGTGCACAACTAATGCCCAAAGCAGTGACCAGCAACAACACAGGGAGATTATATATATAGCATACGTGGAAGCCTCCTGCTCGTCTCCGGTACAACAAATTATGCATAGTCACCTGACCTGTCTCTAGTCCGCCTGTTTAAGAGCTCCCTGAGTAATAAGAAGAGATATAAAACTCTAGGTCAGACAAAAGTCTGGTATGAGTGATAAGCAGCAAAACAGAACAATAACAGGTATACTAAACCATACCTGAACTTGGACATGCACCAAAGAGTTAGCACAACAAGATATACAATACTCTAAGGTGACATTAACATATTTTGTAAAGATACGGGGGTGGGGGTGTGCATCTTATAATGACGGCAAACAATCAAGCATAGCAACCATCCTCACATATCTCACTCAGTGCGTGAAGCATACGATATCCACCGCTTTGGTCACCTAAATCCTTGCTATGATCACTCTGCCCCATGGAGTCATGGCGACTCCACTGCACTGATCCATAGCCACTAGTCCTTTGCTATGTCCACTCTGCTCCGTGAAGTCATGACGACTTCACTGCACTTGCTCATAGCCATGCTACGATCACTCTGCCCCATGGAGTAATAAATACCCCACTGCACTGATCCGTAGCCTAACATCCTTCTTGGTGGTGAATCAAAGTTATGGACGTCGATAACTCTTTAGCACACATCCCGCAACAAAGTCCAATTCATGAAGTTAGCTCATTGGTTCCCAACTGGATCCTGAGTTCTACTTCCTATTTGGACTACCTTTGCATCTCAGGTTTTGGTCTCTTCAGATCACTTTGAATGTGCGTAGTACCCCAGTTATCATTGGTTTGGTTCGTGATGTCTTCACCCGAGCGGTCGAGTCGTCAACTCCCTCTCATGGCGGTTCGGATCGTGCTCCTTCACTCAAGCGGATCGGGTCGTGATACTCCAGGCTAGGTCGTGGTGCCACACTAGTTCGAATCGTGGTACCCCGTCATATGGGTTCGGGTCATGCCATCCTCACCAGGTCGGGTCGAGCTTCTCCATCAGGGTGGGTTCGTGATCCACTCCATTGCGGTTCGGTTCAAGTTCCTCAGCTCATGGATGTTCTACTCGTGGTGCCTTCTCGGAGCGTCGGGTCGGTTCGTGCCTCCAAGCTTCGTGGTTCCACCAGCGGTTTGTGGGGAGGGGGTGCTTCATGAGCGGGTCGGTTCGAAGGGATGCGATCCGATCCGGTTTCCTGCACAGTTTTCTGCACTTTGTCCATCGAGCCGTTTACGTCATACGATGGCGTTTTCGACCATTCTAACTTTTCTAAACAATCACAAATCATTTCAAACGGTCATAGCAACATGTATAATTGTCCATAAACACCAAAACAACAATTCAACATGTAAAAATGGATCAAACATACCCAAAACTCATGCTTTCCCCATAATCATGCTTAACCACAACTAATGATAGGATTAGCTAAACATATCCAAATTAACCCAAATTTCTAATAAAGGCTTAAAATAATATTTAAGAATTTCTAAACATTTTTCCAGAATTTAATAATGTATAATTTCGTTATTTAACACAAATCACCCCTAATTAGCAGTAATTAGTGAAAAATAATGCAAATCACTCACCGTAGCAACAAATAAAATATCAAATCTGAAAACTCCACTGTTTGGGTTGAATTCTAATGCCAGCAGCAGCTCCAACTCTGATTTAGTGCTATTTCTCCTTGATTTGACGTAGATTAGCTTAATCCTTGATTAGAAAGTGATTTGGGATGAAATTAGAAGGTGGAGGCCATTGTTAGGGTTAGAGAATTGTTTTAGGCGGCTGAGAAAATAAAAATAGATCGTTTCCTAACTGATTTTAGCCTCCCCATAACCCTAGTCCCGAAATGGGTTATGTGCCTAGTTGTAATCACCTTAATTAGGCACGGTTAAGCTGTTTTTCACCTTCTAAACCTTATTTCAACCATATCTCCCAAACGGTAAGTCCGTTTCATTATTGTGAGCACTCTACGGAAAGGTAAACCATCATCCGGATCTAACGGAAGTGGTTTCAGGTCAAAACTCCTTACCAATCAAAAGTTATGGCCAAAACAAGATCAGCTACGGGCAAAACGATCATTAAAAATCTGCAAAAATCGTGAGCATTGGAAATGACCCCAATAGTGATTTCCCACATTTACAAGACCACACGACTTTGTATGAAAAAGAAATAAATATTCTATGACCCTTGGATATGTAGAATACAGGTCGTTACACTCTCCCCCCTTAAGAAATTTCGCCTCCGAAATTCCTTAACCAAAAACATACAAATGTGTTCCGCATGCCTATCAGTCATTCACAACAATCAAACACACACAACAAGCAAATTAAGTCTATCCTAGCATGCGGAATAACTAAATTGCAATTTAAAATCTTATCATGCAAAGAGTTCTGGATACGTCTTCCTAATGCTCTCCTCTGTCTCCCAAGTACAGTCATTCTCATCCTTGTCCCACTAAACCTTGACTAGATTCACCGCTTTCATTCAAAGTTGCTTCGTATCGTGCTCGACAATACGAATCAGCTTGCAGTTCCCAACCGCTTCAGGTCTACTTCGGTGTCATCCAACTGATCAGGTGAAATAGCCACATCGGGGTCGTACACGAATTTCCTTAACTGGGAAACATGAAATACGTTATGAACTCCCGCCATCTTGTCTTGCAACTTAACTTGTTCGAGAACTGGGAATGGACCAACAAATCTTGGTGTCAACTTGCCTCTCCTACCAAATCGAATCACGCTCTTTAACGGAGAAATCTTGACAAACACGTAGTCACCAATGGAGAATTTTAATTCTCTTCTCCTCTTATCAGCATAACTTTTCTGCCTATCTTGGGCAGCCTTCATTTGCTGTTGGATAACCTTGATCTTGTCTGAGGTTTCTCTTATCACATCTGGCCCAAGCACAAATTTCTCACCGTTTCTAACCAACATGATGGTGAGTTGCGCGGTCTTCCGTACAAAGCTTCAAATGGAGCCATACCAATACTGGACTGATAACTATTATAATATGTGAATTCAACCAGATGCAAATGGTCATCCCATGATCCACCAAAATCTAATATGCAAGCTCTTAGAAGGTCTTCTAATACTGGATTCACCCTCTCTGTCTGACCGTCGGTTTGAGGATGGTACGCGGTAGTGAGATGTAATTTTGATCCTAACACCTCTTGTAAGCTCTTCCAAAATCCACTGGTAAACAATGGATCTCGGTCACTCATAATGCCTTTGGGTACTCCATGAAATCTCACTACCCACTTCATATACAGTTCTGCTAACTTAGTTGATGCTCTATTCAACTTGACAGGTATAAACCTTGCACTCTTGGTCAGTCGGTCCACAATCACCCAATTGCTATCATGGTCCGACATAGTCCTTGGTAACCCATCAATGTAATCCATTGAGATTTGTTCCTATTTCCATTCTGGAATTTCTAATGGTTGCAACAAACCGCTAGGTTTCTTTTGCTCAGCTTTAACTAGCTGGCAGTTCATGCATTTGGATATAAACTTCCCAACGTCCTCGATACATTTTATTACCACCGGGATGTATAGTCAGTTTTGAGTGAAGACATTCTCTAAGTACTTCATCTCTCAATCATTTACATTGGGCACAACTAGTCTCCCATTCTTTCTGAGCCATCCATCCCGATCAAGCCAATACTTGTTCATCTCCTCGTCGATACCCATCTCTAACTTGGAGATGATTTCCAATAACTAAGGATCGTCCCTTTGATTGGAACTAATCCGCTCAATCAAAGTGGGTATGATCGTCAAACTTGCTAGCGTCTCTGGATCCAATTCGCACTTTGGCCTGAAATCATACCATGCGATATACTCCAATTACTTTCATTCTATAAACATAGCCCATGTATTGGCATATCTCCTACTCAATGCATCAGCTACTACATTGCCCTTTCCTAGTGTATACGCAATATCGAAATCAAAGGAAGCCAAGAATTCTAACCATCTTTGCTGTCAGAGATTCAGATCCTTCTGAGAGAAGAGATACTTCAACGATTTATGATCGGTAAACAACTCGAATCTTTCTCCCAAAAGATAATGTGTCCACATCTTCAACGCGAACACGATCGCTGCTAATTCCAAATTGTGGGTAGGGTATCTTTTCTCATGCGGTTTCAATTGTCGACTTGCATAAGCTACAACCCTACCTCCTTGCATCAATACAACACCTAGTCCGATACCACATGCATCTGTATATACTATCATCTCTTCATTCCCTTTAGGAATGACTAACACTGGCGCACATGTCAACTTTTCATTTGGACTCTTGATTTTTCCCAAAAAAAAGTTTGATTCTTCTCGGTCAACTGAGTTAATGGTGCCGCTATCTTGGAGAAGTTTTGGATAAACTTCCGATAATATCCAGCTAATCCCAAGAAATTTCTTACGTCTGTTGCATTCTTGGGCATAGACCAATCTTGTACCATAGCCAACTTCGCAGGATCCACGACAATACCTTCTCTGAAACAACATGGCCCAAGAATTTCACTTCCCTCCTCCAGAAGTGACACTTAGAAAACTTTTCTTTCAATTGGTATTTTCTCAACACCTCCATCATTATCCTCAAATGTTCCTTGTGTTCTTTCTCTGTCCTTGAATAAACCAAGATATCGTCTGTAAACACAAGAACAAACTTATGCAATTGATCTCAGAATACTTTATTTATAAGATCCACAAAATATGCTGGTGCATTGGTCAACTCGAATGGCATGACCAACCACTCATAGAATCCAGACGGCATCCAAAAGGCCGTTTTAGCTACACTCTCAGCTTCCACCCTAAGCTGATGAAAACCTTCATGAGATCCAACTGGGAGAACACTCTCGTTCCACTCAACCGATCAAACAAATCATCTATCCGCGGTAGAGGATACTTATTCTTCCTTGTCACCCTATTCAACTTGCGGTAGTCCACACATAATCGAAGGGAACTATCTTCCTTGGTAGCAAACACAACTGGTGCTCCCCACTCGGAGACACTTCTTCTGATAAATCCCTTCTTCAAAAGATCGCTCACTTGCACCTCGAGCTCTCGCTGCTCCTTTGATTCCATACGACGAAGTGGCATCACTATAGGTCTGGCATCTTTCACTAAATCAATCAGAAACTAAATTTCTCGGTGTGGTGAAAGTTCGGTCACTTCCTCGAAGACGTCCGGATACTGGCCAGCCATGGGCACATCTGACAACTCATCATGCGGGATGTCGAGGGAATTTAGAAAACTAGCCATTACCCCATCACTAGGTAGACCACCAAACACTACCCTCCACCCATCATCTGCTCTAACTGTCACCAAAAAGCCCTCATATTCTACCACCACCCCGTACCTTTGGAGCCAATCGACTCTCAAAATAATGCCAAACCTAGTAAAGCCTATAACAAAGCAATCACAAACAAACATACATCCATGACTCGATAAGACCACTTTACGACAAATCATACTAAGGCTAGTCGAACCACCAATCGGGTTCGTCACTGCTAAAGGTCTATCGACTATCTCGGTTTCCAATCCCAACCTATCTACCAGTTCACTAGATATGAAGGAACGGGAAGCTCCAGTATCAAACAATACTTGAACAGGAACATCATAAACAGAAAGCATACCTTGAATGATGACATTCTTTCCTTTCTCCGCTGCAGTTGAGGCATTCGACGAAGAAGGAACAATATTGATAGCATATGCTTTCACAATCTGCTTTTCTTTAGGGGATTGCAGACACTTATCCTTGTGATGTCCCACTTGGCCGCAGTTGAAGCACTTCCTGTCCGTAGGCTTTGCTCGACATTCTTTAGCATAGTGGCCCTTCTTGCCATAGCTAAAGCACTCAACATCTTTCTTGATCTTTTTCTGACCATCCTTAGTTTGGTTCTGCTTCCTCTTATTCTAAAAATTATTCTTGCCTCTACCGCTTGCTTGCGGCTTGGGCCCCTATGCAGATACAACAGTGACTTCAGTCTTAGGATTAGGATAAAGGCTCTCTGATCTCAATGCTTTCCCAACAATCGATTCAAAAGTCTCATCAATATGGTTGATAAGCCTTTCCCCCAAGTACTGATCTAAACCAGTTATGAACTTCTCATTCTTCTTCTCGGGAGTGTCGATAAGAGATAATCCATACTTCAATAAAGTATCGAACTCAGCAATGTACTCCGAGACTGGCCTACCATTCTGCTTAAGCTCCATAAATTTCCTAAACAATTCTGATTTCTAAGTAGCTGCGATAAACTTATCACTGAATCGGGCCTTAAACTGATCCCAAGTAACTTGATCCTTAGGGGTAGCTGCCTTAATAACATTCCACCAATTCATAGCTCGTCCTTGCAGTTGACGGGATGCTAGCTTCCTCTTCATCACATCATCGATCCCTAAGTCCTCGAAGATGCGCTCACAAATATCGAGCCAATCCTGAACTTCTAGAGCCAATCCTGAACTTCTATGGCCGATTCTGTTCCATGGAACGACTTCCCACCAAGACTAGTGTAGTCCTTACAAAGCTTGGCGAAATCGGCCCTAGGTGATTGCACCGCTGCACCACCACCATTTGCAGCATTAAGAGCTGCCCTTTGAACATCCTTAAGCATCTCTCTCATGAAGTCAGTGAACATCGTCCTCATATCAAGAGCATTCCCATTATTAGCTCCTCTACCAGTACCCCTAGTATATTGGCTCATCGTTCAATCTGTAAGGAGAAAACGATTAACCATCTCTTCAGTGGTGCCAGTGCAGTGCAGCTCCATTCTTAAATATACTAATAGTATATATACATATCTTTTGAAAACCGAAATACCAAAAATACGCGCTCTCATATACGTACTATCTCTCCCTGGTGTCTTTCCCAAGGTTAACTATGCAACCTAGAGCTCTGATACTAAGTGTGATGGCCTGCCCCGCACCAGCCGATATTTCCAATGAAAATGCGTTGTGCCAATGCCCGACTAGCACGGGACGGTCGCCAAGAAAGGAAAGAAAGAAATTTGAACTAACAAGGAACCTGTAGAATGTCTCACAGCGCATGGAATAAAATATAATAATAACATACTTGACATGAAACAGGCGTGACAGTGCATAAGCTTGAAACTAAACCATAATCATCATAACAGCGGAAATTCAAAATACAGCTTATTACCACTCCAACATACTGTCTCTAAAGCAAAGAAAAAGGTGCACTACTAATGCCCAAAGTAGTGATTAGCAACAATACAGAGAGATTATATATATATCATAATTGGAAGCCTCCTGCTCGTCTCCGGTACAACTACTCGTGCATAGTCACCTGACCTATCTCTAGTCTGCCTGTTTAAGAGCACCCAGAGTAATAAGAAGAGACATAAAACTCTAGGTTAGCCAAAAGTCTGGTATGAGAGATAAGCAGCAAAACAGAACAATAACAGATATACTAAACCATACCTGAACCTGCAACCAAAGAGTTAGCACAACAATATGTATAATACTCTAAGGTGACACTAACATATTGTGTAAAGATACAGGGGTGGGGGTGTGCATGTTATAATGATGGCAAACATTCAAGCATAGCAACCATCCTCACATCTCTCACTCAGTGCGTAAAGCATACGATATCCACTGCTTTGATCACTTAAACCCTTGCTATGATCACTCTGCCCCATGGAGTCATGGCGACTCCACTGCACTTATACATAGCCACTAGTCCTTTGCTTTGTCCAACCTGCCCCATGAAGTAATGACTACTTAACTACACTGGCTCATAGCCATGCTACGATCACTTTGCCCCATGGAGTAATAACTACCCCACTGCACTAATCTGTAGCCTAACATCCGTCTTAGTGGTGAATCAAAGTAATGGACGTCGATAACTCCTTAGCACATGTCCCGCAGGAAAGTCCAATTCATGAAGTTAGCTCATTGGTTCCCAACTAGATGCTGAGTTCTAATTCCTATTTGGACTACCTTTGCATCTCGGGTTTTGGTCTCCTCCAGATCAGTTTCAATGTGCATAGTACCCTAGTTATCATCGGTTCGGTTCGTGATGTCTTCACCCGAGTGGTCGAGTCGTCAACTCCCTCACATGGCGGTTCGAATCATGATTCTTCACTCGAGCGGGTCGGGTCGTGATACTCCAGGCTGGGTCGTGGTGACAGACTAGTTCGGATCGTGGTACCCCATCATATGGGTTCGGGTCGTGCCATCCTCACTAGGTCAGGTCGAGCTTCTCCATCCGGGTCGGTTCGTGATCCACTCCACTGCGGTTCGGTTCAAGTTCATTAGCTTATGGGTGTTCTACTCGTGGTGCCTTCTTGAGCGTCGGGTCGGTTCGTGCCTCCAGGCTTCGTGGTTCCACCAGCGGTTCATGGGGAGGGGGTGCTTCACGAGCAGGTCGGTTCGGAGTGGTGCGATCCAATCTGGTTTCCTGCACAGTTTTCTGCACTTTGTCCAGCGAGTTGTTTATGCCATACGACGGCGTTTTCGACCATTCTAACTTTTCTAAACAATCACAAATCATTTCAAACAGACATAGCAACAAGTATAATTGCCCATAAACACCAAAACAACAATTTAACATGTAAAAATGGATCAAACATACCCAAAACTCATGCTTTCCCCTTAATCATGCTTTATCACAACTAAAGATAGGATTAACAAAACATATCCAAATTAACCCAAATTTCTAACAGAGGCTTAAAATAATATTTAAGAATTTCTAAACATTTTTCCAGAATTTAATAATGTATAATTTCGTTAATTACCACTAATTACCCCTCATAGTCGTAATTAGTGAATAATAATGCAAATCACCCACCTTAGCAACAAATAAAATATCAAATCTGAAAACTCCACTATTTGGATCGAATTTTAATGCCTAGCAGCAGCTCCAACTCTAATTTGGTGCTATTTCCCCTTAATTTGACGTAGATTAGCTTAATCCTTGATTAGAGAGCGATTTGGGATGAAATTAGAAGGTGGAGGCCATTGTTAGGGTTAGAGAAATGTTTTAGGCGGCTGAAAAAACGAAAATTGATCGTTTCCTAACTGATTTCAGCCTCCCCATAACCCTAATCCCGAAATGGGTTATGGGCCTAGTTGCTAATCACCCTAATTAGGCCCGGTTAAGCTGTTTTTCACCTTCTAAACCTTATTTCAGCTATATCTCTCAAACGGTAAGTACGTTTGATTAATGTGACCACTCTATGGAAAGGTAAACCATCATCCGAATCTTTGGAAGTGGTTTCAGGTCAAAACTCCCTACCAATCCAAAGTTATGACCGAAACAAGATCAGCTAGGGGGAAAATGGTTATTTAAAAATTGGCAAAAATCGTGAACATTGGAAATGACCCCAATAGTCGTTCCCCAAAGTTACATGACCATATGGCTTCGTATGAAAAATAAATAAATATTCTACGACCCTTGGATACATAGAATACGTGTAACGACCCGCATTCTATGCATCGAAGGATCATAGAATATTTATTTCTTTCACATACAAAGTCGTATGGTCATGCAACTTTGGGAGACGACTATTCGGGTCATTTCCAATGTTCATGATTTTTTCCGATTTTTAAATGACCGTTTTGCCCCTAGCCGATACTGTTTTGCCATAACTTTTAAATGGAAAGGAGTTTTGACCTGAAACCACTTCCATTGGCTCTGAATAATGGTTTACAATTCCGTATAGTGGTCACATAAGCCAAACGGACTTACCGTTTGGGAGATATGGCTGAAACAAGTTTCAGATAGTGAAAAACAGCTTAATTGGGCTTAACCGGGTGATTAACAGCTAGGACCAATGGGAGATTTCAGGATTAGAGGTATTTGAGGGCTGCTAGGGTTAGGATTTCTGTTTTTCACTCATTTTCCAGCTGCCACAAACCCTCTCTTCAACCTAACAATGGCCTCCAACCTCTAAAACTCCTCCAAATCACCTTCTAATCAAGGATTAAGCTTAGCAACATCAAATCAAGGTGGATTAGCACAAGAATCGAGGCAGAGCTGCTATGTCGCATTGGTATTCACGCCCAAATAGTAGAGTTTCAGTTCTAAAGGTTTTATTTGTGGCCAAGGTGAGTGATTTGCATAGTTTTGCACTAATTACGGTTGATTAAGGGTAATTAGTGAAAATTAACGAAATTAAACATGATAAAATTCTGAAAAAATATTTATAAATTCGAAAATAATGTTTTAGACCTCTGTTAGAAATTTGGTTTGATTTGGTTAAGTTTTACTAATCATATCAATTGTTTGTTTAAGGGAAAATATGGGGTTTTGGGTATGTTTAATCCATTTTACATGCTATGATTGTTGTTTTGCTATTTGTGGATGATTATACATGTTGCTATGACTGTATGGTATGATTTGTGATCGTCTAGAAGTGTTAGATTGGTCAAAAACGCCGTCGAATGGCGTAAACAGCTTGCTGGACAAAGTGCAGGAAAGTACCCGAACCGATCGGATAGAAGCACGAACCGAACCGCTCACACTAGGAGCTTCCGACCCGATCCGCCTCTCGTGTGCCACTCCGACTCGAACCGATGCACCATGGAGAAGTTTGAGGAACTCGACCCGATCTGCCAGTGGTGACCAAGACCGATCCGCTCGCATCTAAGGATCCTCGATCCGAATTGGTAATGAATGCCCAACCCAATCCGACCAGGGAGCCTTCCACCTGACATGACGAGCACGAGCCTGGAGCATTGTTACGAACCGACCTAGGTGAGGGAGCATGACCCGATGGAACTTGGGCACCGAACCGAACCGAGGGAGGCTGACTCATGATCTGAACCGAGGAGCTGATGACCACGACTTGAAGAAAAGTGAAGCAAAGAAATGGAGATCAATCCGGAGAAGAAGGTGATGACCAAAACGGGAGATGCAAAGGTATTCCAATGGGAAGTTTGTACTCAGGATCCAGTTGGGAACCAACGAGTCGACTTCATGAGTTGGGCTTTGCTGCGGGACGTGTGCTAAGGGGTTGTCGATGTCTATAACTTTGGATCACTATGTGTAGGGGGTACGTGAACGGATCCAGGGCCATAGTGCCCTAGGTATGACTAAAGGGCTATAGACCAATGAAGTGGGGTCGTTTGTAAAGATTAGTCATGACTCCATGTGGTGAGCTTGGTAGTAGCAGTAGTTGTACAAGTCGAAATCCGTCACTACTTTGATGGGTCTAGTGATCGAAGCAGTAGATATTGTATGCTTTACGCACTGAGTGAGAGATGTGAGGACGGTTGCTATGTTTGATTTGTTTGCCATCATTATGACATGCACACCCCCACCCCCGTTATCTTTACACCATCTGTTCAGTGTCACCTTAGAGTATTGTACAGTATGTAGTGCTAACTCTTTGGTTGCAGGTTCGGGTATGGTTTAGTATACCTGTTATTGTTCTGTTTAGCTGCTTATCGCTCATACCAGACTTTTTGTCTGACCTAGAGTTTTATGTCTCTTCTTATTACTCTGGGTGCTCTCACAAGCAGACTAGAGACAGGTTAGCTAGGTATGCACAAGTAGCTAATTCGAAGACGAGCAGGAGGCTTTCACGTATGATACATATAAATATTCTCCCTGTGTTGTTGAAGATCGCTGCTTGGGCATTAGTAGTGCATCTTCTACTTTAGCTTTCTTTTGCTTTAGAGACAGTTTAAAGTTGTAATAATGATGTTAGATCATAAGCTATATTTGGATTTCCGCTGCTATGTTTGTTTAGTTTTCAGCTTATGCACTGTCTCCCCTGTTTTATGTCAAGATTATGTTATTATTATATTTTGTTCCATGCGCTGTGAGATATTCTACAGGTTCCTTGTTAGTTCATTCTCTTCTTTCCTTCCTTTGGCAACTGTTCCGTGCTAGTCAGGCATGTGTACAGCGCACTTTCGGAGGAAATGCAGGCTGGTGCGGGGCGGGCCATCACAATACGGGTCGTTACATTGTGCCACTTATGATGAAACAATGATTTAACACTAACCTTTCATATGAAAAAGTTGATCACGACACCTTCGAAAAGGAGGAAGGGCTTGTGGAAACCCCGAGCCTTCCCTCCTTTTTTGCCTCGAGGGGTGGCAACGTGAATCAACCCTCTCATAATGAGCCTAGTGCTACTTAATCTCGGAAAAGAGCTTGACTGCAAGCTTATGGCTTGATCACTGATGCAACCAAAGCCCTTCGGGTTGGCTCGAAGCAGAAGGATCATTTGACTCAATAAGCATTGCAGTACCCTTACCTTCCAAATATCGGGAAGCATTAGCTTGTTTTCTTCTTATCACAATGTATATCATCTTATTCACGATCTAGAAAGTAACTGATTGCGTAAGGCCTTAGTTTTTCCAAACTAAATAAACCTCCTTTAGGGTACTCCAGTACTCCAAAACACTGCAAGCGTGATATTCATCCCTTAAGGGAAGAATAACTAATCTTCAGAACAGAGATTTTGATACCTAAAGAAAGGTAGATTTAGCTAAGGGGCACTGATCCCTGAACGTATTTCAGTGATCCTGGATCGTGATTGCATCAGATTTCTTAAATACATGTTCTATATAACTCATTTTGGGTGTTGACGTAAAATATCATAAACATTTTGGCACTAGAAGGAGGGCTTGAACCTCCGACCTTGTCGCTAATCTATCAAGAATTAATTTGTAAATTTATTGCTCCATGGTATGAAAGATGAAATAAAAAAGATTAGAGGAGCGAAATAAGGAACCGGCACCTAACGCAACCCTTGAAGGAAACATGGACCTAATGCTTAATTTGAACAATAATGAAAGAGGAGCCACATCCGGCCCAATACAACCACCAAATTAAAACGCCATGGAAGATAATGTCGCAAGAATTATGGCCTTGATAAAGCAACTCCAAGAGATGCAGCTCAAATGAATGCTGCTCAAGCGTATAAGTCTTCAAGACCTACCAGGTCCAGTCAAAGAGAAACGAATGAATCTCCGAGAAGAAAAACTCTCATTCAACGCTCTGAAGTAAAAGAGAAGCTGAAAGCGACTTCCTCTAAGAAGAAAAAAAATCACTTTTGTTGGGAATAGATCATCATTGAAATCAATGTGAGCAAGAGCAATCCGAGAGTTCCACTTCCAAAGGTTATGACCCTAAAAGAGCAAACTACGACAACATAAAGGTTTTTCTTAAAGACATTACTCAGAAGACTGTTAAGACTTTTTGGGGAACAAGGGAAAGATGACCCAGGATGACAGGGTGAGTGACAATGAAAGAGTAGCTCCTTTCATCGATGAAATTATGAACGACATAATACCATATATGGTGAAGGTTCTAACCATAAAGTATCTTGGAACTACTAACCCTGATGATCGTCTAATGGCTTTCGACAGCCAGATGGATCTCTACAATGCTTCAGGAGCTGTCAGATGTCGTCTTTTCCTAGTACCCTTTCAGAGGCGGCAACAAACTTGTGTCATCATTACAGAAAAACACCATTTATTCATGGAAACAGTTCTCCGATGAATTTTCTACATAGTTCTGCATCTGTAAAGATCCGACAATTGACTACACAATTATCGCTAACATCAAACAGAGGCAAGAGGAGTCTCTAGGAGATTACCGGAAAAGGTTCAACATCGAGGCTTTAACGACCAAGGATATGAACGACCGTGGCAAGTTGAAAGTCGTGCATTCAGGGCTAATTGAAAACACCCCCTTCTGGAAAGAACTATACATTCATGGCTGTAAAGACATACAAGACTTTCATTTCCAAGCTGACAAGTTTATTTGCATGGACGAATTATACTTCACAAAGAGGAAGTTCGAACCTCGAGGGGAAGGAGGAAGGTTGAACTTCGGACAAAAGCCCTCGGAGGGAAATCAAAAGATATCAAGATGGGAAGATTCTAATACCAACTCGGTTGCTCTAAGAAAGCCCACCTCCTTCGTGTATGCTATTGCGAAAGAAAATGTTAATAACTTCCCCATCTCGTTTAAGGCCAAGAATTGCCCTGAACCTTATTCCGATGGTAAGCATTGCGGATTTCACAAGACGAACGGGCATAAGACTGGCGAGTGCAAGGTACTGGATGGGATAATTCAGAAGCTAATCCGAGAGGGACATCTGAAAGAATTTGTTTTAAACAAGACAACATGTGCTCAGCATACAAATGGAAAACAGGTGATATACACGTAAATGTGTATATTTTATCTGCTTATTTGTCTTGTTTTCCCTTTAAAATAAGTGATATTGTGTATTTATAGCTGTATTTTCAGATTGTTATAAAAAGCATGATTTAAAGCATGAAGAATTTGCTTAAAAAGAGTGAAGTTTGAAATTACTAAAGCTTGGAGAATTTAAAGCTTGAAGAACGACTGCAAATAAAGTTCAGTTAGGTAGATTTGGCTCACTAAAGACTCATGCTGCGTTCACATTGGCTCATTTGCAAGGCCTCTAGCTGCGTTCACACTGGCTTATGTGTTATTTGGGCTAAATCTTTAGTCCCACATTGCGTAATTAGCCAATTAGTCTTTGTCATATCATCTATAAATACAATTATATCTTGTTCATTTAGAATGACATTGGGTTTTATTCTGTATAGCTTCTCTTGGAATTAAATTCTTCTCCTTCTCTTCTTAGTTGTTATTTTATTTTATTTACGTTTATGTTATTTTTTTTCTTCCTTCCTTTATCTTCTTTAGCTATGTCTAGATAATCCCCTTTAATTAGGGGGTGATGACGCTTAGATTAGATTCAATATGAATCATATAGCCAAAGAGATTAGGACTTCATGTATATAGATCTAGATCTGAACCTTCATATTCTGTGTCGGTTAAGAGCTACGCTCCTTCACAGGGTATATTCGAGTCCAATCTAATGCTTATTAGATTTAGATCTAATTTTTAGGGTTCTAGGAATAAAGTAATGAATCTGCCCTAATAGCCTATGGTTGTTTAAGAGCTTAGCTCCTGCATAGGCTATGCTTGTTGTTATTCACATGTTAGTTTCTATAAACCTAATTATCCTTGATTCATGTTTGTGACAGAAACATTAATTAGATCTGCATTAATATGTTGGGTTATTAATTCATATTAATCTAGTTTATGTCATTGCTCCCTAATTGTTTTCATTTATTATTAAAAACCCTCTTTTTGCTTATTTTCTGTTATTTTCAAACAATCAAAATTTCGGAATAACTTGATTGGATTTATTAGTAAAATAATTTTTGTTCCCAAAGTTCGACACCCTTTACAATAACTCTTGTTGTTAAGCCGAACGAATTAAACAATTGTTAATTTGTTCGCAAACAAATTTTGGCGCCATTGCCGGGGATTATTGCGAATTTCACAAGATGAACGGGCATGATTGACGAGTGCAAGGTATTGGATGGGATTATTCAGAAGCTAATCTGAGAGGGACATCTGAAAGAATTTGTTTTAAACAAGAAAACATCTGCTCAGCATATGAATGACAACAAAAGGTTTCGGCAAATGCAATAGAAGCTACTATGGAAGAGGGCAACCTAGACTTGGATCCACCCATAAATCAAATCAATGTGATCCATGGAAGGCCACACCCTGCCGCAGATTGCTTGAGAGCCAGGAGTCAATACATGAAGGAAGCTATGGAGGGAATATTCTCCATTTGAGAAGAACCATCATTGAAAAATGCACGTTATGCTCCTAAAATGCACAAGCTAGTGGTTTCTCCAGAAGAGATGAAGAAAGGGGTCCACCACCCACTAATGATCCCCCTATGATAACAATGCAAATCAGATTCTCTGTCGTTTCCGAGATCATTGTGGACAATAGGAGTGCCGTCAATGTCATCTTCAAGCATGCTTTGATCAAATGGGAATCTCTGAGAAGAAGTTGGAGCCAAGCAATGAACCGATTTTCGGCTTCAATAACAAGGGATCAACTTCGGTGGGGCAGACCAACCTTCTGGTTCAAGTTGGGTTGTCTCCACTCCATATGACCTTCGAAACTCTCCTTGTTGTGATCGACCAAACATCCTACTACAACGCCTTCTTGGGACGACCAGCTTTGGAGGAGATGGACGCTTTTGTCTCTTCCAAATACCTTACATTGAAGTTCTTAACCAAGCAAGGATGGGGTACCATCAGAGGAGAACAATTCAGTTCTTGCAAATTGTATTTTGCAACAATTGACAAATACAAAGGGGAATGTTCTTCGTACTTTGATTCTTCTACTGTTTTTATACCTTCGGATAAGGGACTCTTACATCCCACATTCGAAGCTAAGGTAAAAGTTAATAAAGCTAATAAATGTGCAAATGGTAGGTACACGTCTTTAAAAAGAAAAAGGAAGATAGCCGATGATGTAAACTTGATCGAAGAAGAAGAAATTGTAACAGATTTTGTATCTAGAGGTGATATTGAAAGAATGAAACCAATAGAAGATATGGAAGAGGTAAATGTTGATTCACAGGATAAGGCAAAAGTTGTCAACATAGGGAAAAGGCTAACAAAGCCCATTAAAAGCAACCTAATTCGGTTCCTGCAACTCAGTAAAGATGTATTCGCTTGGACCCATTCAGACATGGTCAGGATTAACCATTCTACTATGAGTCATGCCTTAAACATTGATCCTTCAGTCATCCTGGTTCGACAAAAGTAGAGACAATATAATAGAGGCCGATTAGAAGCCTTAAAGGAGGAAGTCAAAAGGTTAGAAACAAATGGGTTTATCCGAGAAGTTCTTTACCCAAAATGGTTAGCCAATCCTGTGCTAGTAAAGAAGTCCAATGGGAAGTGGAGAACATGTGTTGACTACATGGATTTAAACAAGACTAGCCCAAAGGATTGTTGTCCCCTTCCGCGGATAGACCAGTGTGTCGATGCAACAAGTGGTCACAAGATATCATCCCTTATTTATGCTTACTCGGGGTATAACCAAATTCCGATGCATAAACCCGACGAAGAGCATACAAGTTTTATCACTGATTGGTTAACATTTTGCTATAAAGTAATGCACTTTGGATTGAAAAAGTGGGAGCAACATACCAAAGGCTAGTAAATAGAATATTTCAAGAACAAATAGGGCGCAACATGGAAGTATATGTGGATGACATGCTAGTAAAGTCCATCAAAGCAGAAAACCATTTGAAGGACTTGGAAGAAATGTTCAATATCCTAAGAAGTTACCAAATGAAGTTAAACCCACAAATGGTGTTCTTTTGGAGTTCAATCTGGAAAGTTATTAGGATACTAGTAAGTGAGCAAAGGAATGAAGCTAGCCCTGACCAAATCCAGGCAATAAGAGACATGGAAGAACCTAGAATGAGTAAAGAAGTCATGAGCTTAAACGGAAAAGTAGAAGCCCTCAGCAGGTTCATTTCCAAAGCCACTGACAAATGCATTCATTTCTTAGATATTATAAAGAAAAAGAACTTTGAATGGAACGAAGAATGTAGAAAGGCCATCCAATAATTGAAAGTTTATATAGGAACTCCTCCAATTCTATCCAGTCTCGAGAAAGGAGAAGATCTATACCGATATATGGCCGTCTCACAGTATGCTGTAAGCTTGGTCCTTATAAGTGAGTAATGGAAATCAGCACTCAATTTACTACGTTAGCAGAAGGCTAAAGGACGGAGAAACCCGATACCCAATAATGGAAAAGCTAGCATATTGCCTAGTTCTTACCGCACAAAAACTCAGAGGGTACTTCCAAGCTCACCCCGTTAAGGTTTTAACTAGCTTTCCGCTTAAATAGGTGTTCAGTAAGCCCGAAACCTCCGGAAGGTTAGTCAAATGAGGAGTCGAACTTATCCAATACGAGATTGAATTTCATCCTCGAGCAGCAATTAAAGGACAAACTATCGCAGACTCCATGAACGAGTGCACAAGCTTCATTAGTTAAAGAGAATGACTTAAAGGCCAAGTGGCAACTTTTTTTAGATGGAGCTTCAAACGAATACAGAGCAGGGGCAGGTTATATTATAATTACTCCTGACGGACACCACTTGCACTGCGCCATGAAGTTAGGATTCCCAGCAACTAAAGCGTAGTCGAATATGAGTCAATAATGGCCGATTTGAATTTGGCACTACAGTTGGAGATACATTGAATAGAAATCTTTAGTGATTCACAACTGATGGTAAACCGAATTTAGCAAACCTATCAAACCAAGGATGCACAGCTAATCCTATATGTGAAAATGATATTAAAGATTTTTTCCCAGTTTGAAGATTTTTCAATTCATCAAATACCCCAAGGAGAGAATACTCAAGCAGATTCACTAGCTAAATTAGCCAGTTCTCGAGGGGCTCCCGAAACTCGAGTAATTCTCGTCGGTTATCAAGAACGACCTAGTATCGAGCATGAAGAATCAGAAACGGGAAAAGAATTATTAGTCCTAACTAGATCCCAAGCCTTGAGAATAGGGGATGAAGGGAACAAAGAGGAAAACTCTAATGCGGTACCTCCTTCAACGGGGACGAATTGCCATCATGAAAATACCTGGATGACTCCCATGGTAAATTACCTCCTAAACGGAACTTTACCCCCTAGAAAGCAAGACGCACGAAGGATAAAACACCAAGCCCTTACATTTGTGATTATGGATGACATACTCTACAAAAAAGGACATTCACTTCCTTACTTAAGATGTGTAAGCTCTGAAGATGGGCTTAGCTTGTTGAAAGAGGCTCATGAAGGATTGTGCGGAGATCATTCCAATGGAATTAAGCTAGCCAAAAGGGTCATGCGACAAGGCTATAATTGGCCACAGATGGTTAATCAAGCAATTGAATATGTCAAAATATGTGAAAAATGTCAAAAGTACTCTAAGGTACCCCGACTCCCCCCTAGCGAGCTAACCACTATCTCAAGGCCCTAACCATTTGATGTGTGGGGGATAGATCTAATCAGACCCTTGCCAATCTCCAAAGGTGGAGTTAAGTATGCCGCAGTAGCCATCGATTACTTCAACAAATGGGTTGAGACAAAACCCCTTCCAACAATCACACCCCTTCCAACAATCACATCTGAATAGGTGTTGAGATTCATAATAAAGAATATTGTTACCTTCTTTGGAATCCCTCACAAGATCATATCAGATAACGGAACATAATTCGAGAGCAAAGAATTCACTCGATTTTGTGAGAAAAATGGAATTATCAAATGCTTTTCCTCGATAGCCCATCCAAAGGCTAACGAAATTGTCGAAGCTGCCAACAAAATCATAAAGACAATTCTTAAAAAGCCCCTAAACAAAGCCAAAGGAAATTGGGCCGAAGAGTTACCCTTAGTGCTTTGGGCATATAGAACTTCTGCCAAAACAGCAACATGGCACACCCCTTTTTCCTTAACATATAGATGCGAAGCCATGCTTTTGGATGAGATTGAAATCCTGTCACACAAAACGATAGCTTATGCGTTTAATCCTAATCAGGAATTGAAAAAGGAATCCTTAGAACAGATACAAGGATCGAGAGATGAGGCTGCAACCAGAACATCTCAATATCAAAGGAGAATCATGAAATACTACAATACAAAGGTTAATATTAGAACCTTCACCAAAGGAGAAATAGTTTTATGAAAAGTAATAACTAACAGAAAGAACCCAGCGGGTGGCCCGCTTGACCCGAATTGGGAAGGACCCTTGATCATCCATCAAGAAGTTATGCCCAGGACGTATCGATTATGCAAACCCAATGGTGATCTCATTTTGAGGACATGGAACTTGGAACATTTAAGATCATACTTCTCAATGATAAAAGACTAAAGGAAAAAGGCTTTCCTCCAAAGATGATCACATAACCAAGGGCACGGAAACCCTTTCAAAGCATAAAGAAACCCAAAATGGGTCAAATCACAAAAGGATCAAATCCTTATCATCACCAAAATTGGTCAGGATAAGGCATCCCCCAGAGGGTGGTGTTGTTTTAGTCTTTCTCCATGCCCAAATAAGAGGGGACTAGGTTAAATCATCGAAAGCGTAAGCCTCCCTTTCACACCAGAAATGGCTGTGGTGGTGCATCTAAAATTAGCACGCCCTGCCTCTGCTCGTAGAAGAGTACACCATGCCTCTGCTATGAACTAAGCACGTCCTACTTTTTCTCGTAGAAGAGCACGTTCTACCTCTTCCTATGTTCTGCGTTACCCGCAAAAGGAAACAAAAACCCCTATCATCGCCTACAATGGTCAGGATAGGGCATCTCTCGGAGGGGGTGGCATGTAAGCCTCTATCAGTACCTACGATGGTCAGTATAAAGCATTAAAATAGTATACCTTAATTCCGTGTCTACGATGGCCCGGTTTAAGTCTCTAAGACCTTATCATTTCCTACGTTGGTAAGGATAAGGCGCCTCCTGGAGGGAGATCAGGTAAGTCCTTGGGCCCTTCTTGTGGATAAGCCAGCCAAGCGCACCGGATGCATAGGCCCAGAGAGTGACCAACAAAGCACGTACATCCTCTGCATTGACATCAAAAACCCAGGGAGTGGCTCATGATGCACATACAACCTCTGATTCACAAATCAAATCTAAGGTGGATAACAAAACATTAATACCGAAAGGGGATTTCTGGTCTTTAATCTTTAATTACCCAAACAAGGGTTGGTTTGGGACTTATATTAATACCGGAAGTGGATTCCCTGCCTTCAACATTTAATTACCCAAACGAGGGTTGGTTTGGGACTTCTATTAATGCCGAAAGGGGATCCCTAGTCTTCAATCTTTAATTACCTAAGCGAGGATTGGTTTGGGACTTCTATTAATACCAGAAAGGGATTTCTGGTCTTCAATCTTTAATTACCCAAGCGAGGGTTAGTTTGGGACTTTTATTAATACCAGAAAGGGATCGCTGGTCTTCAATCTTTAATTATCCAAGCAAAGGTTGGTTTGGGACTTTTATTAGTACCAGAAAGGGATCTTTGGTCTTCAATTTGAATTACCCAAGTAAGGGTTGGTTTGGGACTACTATTAATACCAGAAGGGGATTTCTCATCTTCAGTCTTTAATCACGCAAGCAAGTGTTGGTTTGTGACTTCTATTAATACCAAAAGGGAATTTCTGGTCTTCAATCTTTAATTACCCAAACGAGGATTGGTTTGGGACTTCTATTCATGCCGGAAGGGGATTTCTAGTCTTTAATCTTTAATTACCCAAATGAGGGTTAGTTTGGTACTTCTATTAATATCGGAAATGGATTTCCAGTCTTCAATCTTTAGGTTACCCGAGTAAGGGATAGTTCAAAGCTACCATCAAAACGAGAAATCGGTTACCAACTTCCAACCTTTCATGGTCAAGTAAGAACTAGCGCAACAGTAGTATCTTGGAGGTTTCCTCATGCAATACAACATAAAAAAACACTCACAAATGTAATGAAAAAGAATCCAGAAAGGAAAGTTTGACTTGGAAAATTGAAAGCACTGCTTCACTATGAGGGGGATGTTACTACCAAAATTAATCTCTGAACAAGATGACAAGTGAAGGGGTATTGGATGAGCACAGGCACATAAGAATCCTCCGAAAGGAAAAATCCAAACACCCGAGAAAACTCAAAAACCATAGAATGCTAGCAAGGTCTATCTGGCATGGTGGTTTTATAACAAGAGGTCATCCAGGTTAGAAGCTAAAGGGAGTAACTGGTTCCAATAATTGAAACCAAGGAAGATGGAAGGACTGTCGGTACCAACCAGCTTAAACACCGATACATCAGGAAATAAAGGCATTAAAGATACAAAGCCTAAAGTGTCCAGGGGTTATCCGGAACTAGCCATGAAATATCCAAGCCCCGGGAAGTCATTTTATTAAACAATGTGTAAAACACCAGAAGCCACCCTCTGGAAGGTTAGGTTCCATCCGGAAGCTCCACTAGAAGGCAAACCAAAACCCTAGAGGGGATAAAGGCTACCTATACTAATATGCCTAGTGCCGACACCGATAGGGGGTTCCGAACTAGCAGATATCTACATACGTCATGAGGGCAAGCTTCTCAAGGTATTCATAAGAAAATCGCAAGCCCACACCCGGAAGCTATTACCCAGAGCACAAATGCCTGCCGAAAGCCATTTACATTGACAAGCTCATGTCAATCCCGAAGAAGCTTTAACTGACCGAGACCCTTACTCCGAAAGCTATAATCAGCACTACAAAGCGGCCGGAAGCTAAAGACATCCGAGACCAAAAAGAAAATCGGCCGACAGAGGCTTCTGCAGGCCAAAGCCCTAACAACAGAAGGGACCTCGAATTCTCTATAAATAAGACCCTAAGGTTCACATTTTGGAGGACGAATTCTTCATTTCTCAATCTTGTATCTTCTTCTCTAAGAAGCAAACCCTAATTTCCAAATCGGATTGGGGATTTCTTCAACTCTTGTATTACATGAACGATTTATAAATGGAGATGTCCGAGACTTAAATATTCTGTGATTTATCATGTTGTGCCACTTATGATGAAATAGGGAGTTAACACTAACATTTAGTACGAAATAGTTGATCACAACACCTTCGAAAAGGAGGAAGGGTCTTGTGGAAACCCAGAGCTGATAACGACACCTTCGAAAAGGAGGAAGGGCCTTGTGGAAACCCAGAGCCTTCCCCTCTTTTTCGCCTCGAGGGGTGGCAACGTGAATCAACCCTCTCAAAATGAGCCTAATGCTACTTAATCTCGGAAAAGTGTTAACTGCAAGTTTATGGCTTGATCACTGACGCAACCAAAGCCCTTCGGGCTGGCTCGATGTGGAAGGATCATTTGAGTCAATAAGCATTGCAGTACCCTTACCTTACAAATATCGGGAAGCATTAGCCTGTTTTCTTCTTATCACAATGTATATCATTTTATTCATGATCTAGAAAGTAACCAATTGCGTAAGGCCTCAGTTGTGCCAAACTAAATAAACCTCTGCCAGGGTACTCCAGAACCCCAAAACACTGTATGCACGATATTCCACCCTTGGGAGGAATAACTAATCTTCAGAATGGAGATTTTGATACTTAAAGAAAGGTAGATTTCGCTAAGGGGCACGATCCATAAATGTCTTTCAGTAATCCTGGATCATGATTACATCAAATTTCTTAAATACATGTTCTATATAACTCATTTCGGGTGTTGACGAAAAACATCGTTATCATCACCTTTTTACCCAAATTCACATATTTTATTTTTCAACACTGAACTAAAGATCTGGAATGTAACTACATCTAATTTGTGTTTAATGGGACTGATTTCCAGATCTACTGTGTTATGTAATGTCAACAATACATTCTATAACATAATTGCAATATATTTCATGCCATAACTGTAGAAATAGGTGTAAACAATTTTAAGAAATCCTACTATTCATTTTATGCATAGCAACAATGTATAATTCAAAAATTCTAATACTTTTTATGACCAGATCTGATGGGTGTCAATCTAGTTACCATAATTTATTTATCAGATCTGATAAGCATAGGCATAAAAATTGAATTTACCGCAAACTAGATAAATACATTATTATAAATGTATATGTAAATTTCCCACTCACCTTATAGCTTCCAAATTCGATTGTCTGAACCTTTTTGGCCTACAAATTCCCAAATTCTTATAAATCTACAATTTATCTAGAAAATGAAAAATTCTAGATCTGTAGAAATGTAAGAAAAAGGAAAAGAGGCTAGAATCTATTGTTGAGCATTGATTTGCATTCCTTTCCATTAATTCTATAAATCCTCTCAATTCTATATACATTTGATTTGATTTGTATGTATGTATATATATTTTAATTGAAGAAATTATGTTTGGAGAAGGGGGAAAATGGCAGAGCTCCGCTACATCTGTAGATTTGAATGGAAAAGAATGAGACCTTACCCCTTTATTTATAGGGGTGGAATTGGCCTTGGACTATCAGATCTATTTTTATCAACATATGTCCATTCATATTAAAATTTTATGTGACAAAACCCTAACCGTCACTGCCTGGCTCGACCAAGCGGTCGCAGCCAACGGTCGACGCTGCGACCGCTTAGTCATCCTGGCAGTGAGGTGGTTGGGGTAATTAATTCTTACTATATATTAATTATTCTGTTTTATTTATTTTCATCAATTTTCGTATTTCGTCCATAACCTTTTCAAACGGATTCCGTTCCCGAAACTCCAAACATGAAAGTTGACTAGAATTCTGAGACGAACGCAATAGTTAAAATTTCATGGTCAAATTCCATCATTTGCAGAAATTCCTATTTTTAAGCTTCCAATTAAATAACTATTTACTGTCAAAATTCCAAGTCGTTACACAAAGAGTCGAGTTTGGTATGGTATGATATCTCATCAAGCAATAGGATAAGAATTTTTCAGAGAACATCAATTTTTATGCATTTCAATACGATGATCATTTTCAACAAAGAATTTTCTTCGTTTGAAAAACACAAAAGGTAATGGTAGAGGCTAAAGATTTAAGTGCGGCAGCTAAGGATTTTAGAATGGCGACGGAAATTAAAATTTCCTCTGCTGACAACAAAGACTTTGCTAGAAAGAAAGAAAAAAGGATAAATCATATTCTTACAACAGTAGTTCTTTATACTATGAATCCTTCCTCATATGCTATGAGTTCATAAAATTCTGTTAAAGAACTTCTCACTTAGTAGTTTGGAAAAACGATCTTTTTGTAAAAATACTAGGTAATAAAGTCATACCTTAGTGCATGTAGTGTGGTGTCATTACCTTATTTTGATACGTAATCAGAATTTTTTTTCGACTTCCCTTTTTATATTTTGTTTGTTTCCAATTAAACCATAAACATTGCCATAATTATGAATTTTCTCGACAATAATATTCCAAATTTTCTTAAAATCATTTTCACTTGCGATTGTCTGAAATCAAATACTTTTTGCAAACCACAAATTTCTACTTAGTGTGATTTATTGACATCTGAATCCTTTAATTAAAGGCCAAAAACCATGATAGGATGACCGAAGTCTTGATTTGGCAATGGAAGAGAAGACCATAACCCATATCTTGCAGTGGAAAAGAAGACCAGTATGATGACCGCTTTACACCATCCGTGCTCATATAACTAATTAGTGCTCTTTGGAAGTGCCCAATCAATGTAGAACGATTGTAAATGGAAATAAATAGAAGAAAAGAAGAGAAATGGAAAAGGAAGAGTAGAAGAGAAATGGAAGAAATAATCACACAACATAATAAAAAAACCTAACATATATCTCACATCGCATTAAATAAAATAGAATAGCAATCACATACGTAAACCAGGAAAGACAAGAATAATTGTATAAATGACATAATTAATGTGCACAGGCTCACACAACTATACAAAATAGTAATAGGGTATATACAAAAAGTAAATAAACTCATAGGTAAACTGTCCCTAATAATAGTAAGTCAAAATTGTCAAGGCTCCACAGTGTCATGGAGTGGAACAAACAACTAATAATGCTTACACATGTTATCTAGCAAGCTCAATAGCATTGTCGATGAGTATCTAAGATAACAGAAGGAAACATAAAACCTTGGGTTAGACAAGGTATGATGTAAGAGATAAATAAATCTCAAAGTACTATAAAAGTCGTACTAGTATATGGAATAGAGGGTATGTAAAACCGTACCTTCCATGTCCCTACATCCACTGAATTAGCATATATAGTGATATATACTACTCTATGATTTTCATAAGGCTATTCTCCATAAGAAATACTCGGGTTCCTTAATTTCATTAGCTATATCAACAACATGTGACATCCCTAAAGTAAGAGTAACCTAATAAACTAGCATCCGTCATCTATTCTCACACTCGCTTATTTGGTACATTGGATATATGGTGCTTCAAAATACAAACCACTTGACCTATAGGGGTACATACAATTCCTACATCATTCGGGCTTTGCCATGTCAATGGTACTGGCCTAATTCCTATATAATTAAATTCTAGATGTGGCTGGATTAGTTTGTACATCATTTGGACTTTATTCTCTTCATTATGTTTCCTTATCTTATAGGTGTGCAAATAATTCCAAGTATCAACAATCCCTCTGCACAAATATTCCCTAATGGATATCATTACTAGGTAGTCGATAAAACTCACATCAAAGGTCGTTCAACAAGTGGACTATCACGGATGGGTCAACACTAGTCGGGGAATCTCATGAATTTCCCTTAATGTCATAACAGTTGGAGGGTATACTCGATGGGTCATCATTTATCAAGTGATCTCATCATTTTCCCTCCAAGTACCCCTTAGGCAATTATATCGGTCACCTTGTAACTCATTTTGTTTCACGGAATTCGTATGCCTATTGCTGAAGGCACCTCTTCCATTCATGGAATAAGCATCGTCTCAGTGCCAAAACCATTGAAGATTCATTATGTCATTATTGTCAAGTGAACCAACACGCCTGGCTTCTCAAAATCACATCACTATTCATGTCAAATTGGTCAAAAAACCATAATCGGTAGTAATCATTATCGATCACTCCATAATAATCAATAATAATCACTCTTATCATGTATTTAACTAAGGTTGTTTAAAAACATATCAACTGAAAATGTCTGGTGTTCATCTTAAAAAGCTCGTTGTCAAGTCCATCATCCATCTTCAGATCACTCGCCAGGCTTCAGTGTTGCTCCATCTTCAAATAATTATACATGCACTGATGCTATTTCATCTTTGGATCAGTTTTTACTCCACCACTATCCGTCTTCATATCAGTTGTTATGCTCCATTGCTTTTCCATCTTCAGATCAACCTGACACGTTCTGCTAGTCCTTTGTGAATTTATTTCAAAAATTCGAGCTATTATTACTTGTGCGCTTGATCTATGTATACCAACTTGTGCATTTGGTTACTTGTAACACCCCACATCCGTTAAGTTCACTCACAAAGGGAATGCCTTAACTTCGATGGAGCATTATGGGTACTGGAACAGAAATATTACAAGACAGACATATATAAAACAGCGGAAAGTAAAGTAAAAGTACTTCAAATCATTTATTAAACATAATTGTTTACAATAAATACCCATCATCTTCCAATACCCAACTACATAGCTAAAATATCTGTCTTACTCAAAAACAAAAAAACATAAAAATAAACTGTAGTATTCCCCAATAAGGCAAAGCAAGCCATAGCCAAGAGAAATCCAAGCCGTACATGAAAGAGCCTTGAAGCTTGGTAAGATCCGAATTAAGCTGTATTCCCACCCTGCGAACCTGGGGGGGGGGGGGGGGGACATAAGAAAAAGAGGTGAAACAAACCGGGTCAGTCATAAAGACTGAGTAAGTCCTAGTGACTTTCAGCATAAATACAGGTAAAGCTAATATGGCATGAATAAACTGAAAGTAAACATAAGCATGATGACGAGGTAAGCTACAGGCACGATGAATCAAGTATAACATCCTATGCTTCCTATCAAGAGTAGCATCACAAGGTTCCTACCAAGTATCACATCACAAGATTTCTATCAAGTATAACATCGCAAGACTTCTAAGCTTCATCATTACACTATTTTCCTTGATTTCCTATATTCTCTGCACCACCTAACTAGCGTTCCAGCCAGTTTATTTAGTTGTAACTTACAAGATAAGTGATCCCCCATAACCCACATGATAGTTTTATAGGTACATATCCCACGATGAGCGTCCCACCTCATATTGGCAGTTTCATGTCCCTACCGTACCTATCTTAATTGATCGGCTCTTACTTACAATGTTCCACATGTGTTATATACTAAGGTTATCCCAACCTCGTAGTTGTGGTAGCCTTCAGACTACATCTAATATGAGGATTTCACCTCTACCAGCCCAATTGCCATGAACATGTTAGATGTATCCTTACTACCCTAATCGACTGAATCCTACTCGACCTAGTTCTTGTTTGTGTCATGCGGCCCCCTATTCGTAGATACCTGTGCTGGTCCCACCCTAGGGTGTATCAATCCCTAGGATGACAACTCCGACACGATTCTTGATGCACAGTGGCTAAAATTTCCACTCCAGAATACGTGCACGCCTGTAATCCGTCGGAACCTACACTGCTGCATCACCCGCCGCCGTTTTGACCGCTAATAATCAACCCAGTAATCATGCACCACCCTGCCTAGCTCAGGGCACCGTTGATACCTAATGTGGGTTACTGCTGAAACGGGTCCTGCTACTAGGGTTTTCCTAGGGTCTATTGGTATACCCCACAGGTTGGTTAAGTGTTATCCATTCAAGTTAACTTAACCCCACCCCCCATCATGTTACCTTGGTTAAGTGTTCTCTCTTGTGTTACTTAACCCTACCGCATGTCTTGTTATATCGGTTAAGTGTTCTCCCCTGTGTTAACTTAACCCTTACCACACCTCACGTTAGATTGGTTAAGTGTATGTTAACTCAACCCCATCCACTAGCCATATTATAATGGTAAAGTGTTACCCTCGTGTATTTACTTAACCCTACCGCACATCAGGTTATATCAGATGGGTGTTATCAACCCATTCAAGTTAAACCAACCCACCCGCTAGTCATGTTATAACGGTTAAGTGTTATCGACCTATTCAAGTTAATCTAACCCACTTGCTTGTCATGTTATGTTGGTTAAGTTTTATTACTTAACAGCAACCACTTGTCTAACTAACCCGTTGTATTAGTTAGGTGTTCTCACTTTACTTAGCCTTATCCACTTGTCTAATAATCATGTTATAATGGTTAAGTGTTCTCAATTTACTTAACCACACTTACTTATCTGATTAACACGTTATCCTGGTTAAGTGTTTTCTAGTGATTCATGACTTAACCCTACCAAGTGTCGTTTATCGGTACACGTTGACTTAACCCACCCATATGTCATGACAAATTGGTTAAGTCCACACTTATAAGTTTTACGTGTTCTTAACTCATACCGGTTAGGTCCATATTTACATGTCAATTTTCCATGTCATCCCACCTAACCCTCTAACCATACCCATGTCTTATTATGGTTAGTATTCCTTAATTCATTCATTATAACGAACGAAACAAGACCTCTCATATTAGACCGTGCACTTTGTGGCCACTGGATTTGCTGGGTGGTTCCGGGAAGATTTACACCACAAACTGAGTCTAACCTCATGTCATAAACAGTTACACCTACAATTCGACCTTCGACCTCTCACATTAGACTGACACTTTGTGGCTACTGGATTTGCCGGGCGGTTCCGGGAAGATTTACACCACAAACTGAGTCTAACCTCGTGTCAAAGGTTCATTAATGGTCGTATTCCACCCAAAACCCCAATATCAGTTCATGTGTTTAACGTATAAAAATGTTCATGTTTGTGTTTCAACCACGTTCATATTTCCAGTTACATGCCAATTATCTAGTTCATAATTCACGTTTTTCCCCAAAATGTATTCCCAAATTATTATCATAATTCACTATAAGGTTATGCCAAGTTATAGCCTTTTATTTACAATACATGCCAACTACCCAAAACCCAACTTAGGTGCGTTCATATTAGACCTCTACCAAGTCATAAATTATCGTATATGTTTCAAGTCCAAATTTTACATAATTAACATATGCCCAAGTACTATATTACATGTCAGTTTTACATATGCCCAATTTATACCAAATTTACATATGTTTAATTCATGCCGTTTTACATGTGTGCCAATTTTATGCCCATTTACACATATGCCAAGTTTCATGCCGTTTTACATATGTCAAGATTCATGATTTACATGTTTACAAAGCTATGCTTAATTTACATACATCAAATTTTATACCCAAAATTACACGTATACCATGTTTACACCAATTTACCCGTAACAAGTTCTAGCCAAATTACATATATCAAGATCCATATCAAATTACATATATTAATCCCAATCGCGCAATAACCATTATAATGACAATACCCAAAATTACCCCGTTTCATGTTAATGTTAAATTATCCCCGAACATACGATTTTCATATTATGCCTTCAATTCCACCAAATACATATATTCCACTAGGTAATATTCCAATATTTCCCCCGTATACCATCGCATGTATATCGTAGTTTAGGCCTAGGTCCGAAATTGACCTAGGTTCATCAAAAGAAAATAAATAGGGGAAGGTAGAAGTTGCAATAAAACAAGATCAGAGAGAAAACGGCATAAAAACATCATCCCATGCATAAAGAATAGATCTTGATAATAATATCAACATGAACCAAGAAAAACGATTCACAACAAGCTGAATAAACCATAAACTTGTCATGAGAATAAAGATAGAAAAGTTCCTAAATTCAAGATCCAAGAAGAAACAAGAATAGACTTGAATCAAAAGTCCAATTTCACTTCATCACATGTCCATATTAAATTTAATTATTTTAATCTAAAAATAACTAGAACTTATAGATCGTGGACAAGGAATTAAGAACTGAATTTGTTGTAAAAATGTTGCTGCGTTGTTGATTTATTTTCTTGAATTATTGTTGAAGCTTTGTTCTTTGAATTGATTTGAGTTTGAATGCTTGTACTTTGATTTGGAGACGGCGACCATGGTTCAAGAGATATTTTAGCAGCATAATGGTGTAAGAATGATTTGTTATGAATTAGGTTAGGTCTTAGGGTGTATTTATAGGTGTAGGAACTATTTAGGGCCTTTAGATCAACCCTACAATCAATCTGGACCATCAAAATACGTCTCAGGCTTCAAAAATGGGTTCTGGGTCAAAACAGGCCGACCAGGTCAACCTGTAAGGGGGGAGGTCGACCATATGGTCGACCTGTAGGGGGTAGGTCGACCCCCAGGTCGACCACGTCGTTGACCTGACCCCCAGGTCGACCCCCAGGTCGACTTGCCTGGTTCTATGCTGCCTAAAATTTGCTGAATCTTCTATAGGCCATAACTTCTTCATCCGGACTCCGATTTTCGAAAACTCAGACTCTATTTCATGCAGAATTCCGAGACAAACGCAATGGTGCAACCCATTTCCCATAATTCTCAATTTAAAAATTAATTATACCTTGATTTATAATTTTAACATGTTATTAAAGTTCGGGTTGTTACATTCTCCCCTCCTTAAAGGATTTCGTCCCCGAAATCTTCAGGTTAAGAAGAATGTGTCCTACCATCCAATCATCCATCTACTCAAAACATCATCCACAAGCAATCATTGTCCTTAAAAGATTTTCTAATGTTGTATGAACATATGCAAGAAGTGTGTGTATATGTTCCCTGTCTAATGCAAATGATCAGGCCTGATTGATCTTCTTAATGCAAAATATGTTTAGTGCCATGAGTCCAACTTGTATGCAAATAGCCCTAATCACATAAACACTATATGTGTGCGCAAACATCCATCCATATGCAACATTCACATGATAACACATTTAATTTCATTATAAAAACATTTATGCATATGCAATATGAAGGGTGAAGGAGCCGATCTAGTGTCTAAGGTGCATGTATATGCATCCACTAGCAACCGCTTGCAACCACTTGCAACCATCAATCATAACATGTCTCAAACACATGTTTACACCTAGTTGTTCCTACCTAAAGATATAGTCGAATGATAGAAGCAAGTAAAAATTTTGTGCCCATTAGGCAATTTCAAAACTGGAAATCTATGTCACATATATACCGATTAGGTGAAGAACTCCTTAAGCGCCAGCCCGAAGACCGAAATCAACATCAGGCTGACACCTAAAGAATTACTCAACCCAACGGATATCCTCAAGCCCCAACATGTATTACTAACAGATGAGTCATAATCCCTATGGGGTTTGCAACAGAAATAGGATTGAAAATAGGATGGAGAGGATATACTTAAAAGATAACATGTAAGTAAGCTCTACAGGAAAAGAAGGATCAAGGATATACTCTTAAAAAGAGATATGATGTGTGTATCTAGTCTTTAATCTTCTAAGTCGCATTTCCTTGAGCTTAACTCCATTGTGCTTTGACCATCTTTAGCTTCACAATTTCGTAGCTTCTTAATTCCTATTTCCAAAATATGAGTTGGAATTCATTTCACTGTCGCCTCTTGTTCCATTTTCACTTATTCTTTTTGTAGTATACTCAGCTTAAACATAATTGCGTACTCATGGTTTCATGCAAGCTCTCCAAAATTCACTAGTGAATCTTGGATCTCGTTCACTTACTAGAAGGTATTCCACATAAATGAATTATCTCTTGAAAATAAACAAATTCCAACCATGTTGCCAAGTGTACTTACTAAGGTGATTTTCTATAACTCATGCATAAGCGAAATGAACCATCCGCCTTAGTGGCGAACACTACTCGAGAGGATCAGTAAATGTATCAAGAGATTCTAGGTAACTAAGCATGGTAGAACCCTAAGGGTTACAATAGACTTCGAGGGTATTACCGAGGCAAGTCAAGAGCCTAACTACCCACTTTTCATACTCGAGAATGGTACCATTTCTGGATAACCACTCCATCCTTAGAATCACCCCATATCCCAAAAACATAAGATTTTCTTATAAACTCCACACTTAGCATAGACTTTCTCAAATGCAAACGAGTCATGAATAAATGAGCCGATTCCCCAATAGGATTTGAGACAAAAATGGGATCCTCTACTACGCTAGTACTAAGGTGCAGAGACTCAACTATCAAAGCCGAATAAAAAGGACGCGATGTACAAAAACAAAGTTCTAACGGGATGATAGAAAAGAAAAGCTAAACCTTTAACAAAAACGTTACCACCTCTCTAGGGTACACTAGTAGTGGTAGCATACAATTGCCCTCTCGACGATCTTGTTCTTTGCCCTTGTCCTTGTCCTATAATACTTAACTACATGTCCCTTTTTACCATACTTAAGATACTCTCTCTTGTCATGGGTTTTATTATTCTTTCACTTTGGCCTCTTCCCTTTCACCTTTTCCTCCTTCGTGGATTAAGCCATATCAACAAGTTTCTCATCCTTAGGCTTGTGTTCTTTATCCTCGTTCTTACTATCCTTGTATAGCTTGTTGGCCGGTTTCTCGAAAGTTACCTCCATCACACTATAACCTTACAAAGCTTGAAATAAGATTAGTCGCAGATGGAACTACTGTTGCTACAGGTGGAGGTTGGGCACTTCTTAGCCCTCCGACTTGTGTCGTACACCTACAAAATTATGGTGAAAAGAAAGAAAGAAGAGATTCAAAGAGAGAATCAAAAGATAGTGCATATGGCTTTGGGGAATATGCCTTTCGTAAAACAAAACTTTTCTTGTAAGAATGCTTCTTTGTAAACGTTTTGAAAATAATTTCAGAAGGTTTTTAAAAGCTTTTGCCCAGTCTGGTAACCTTTTGCTCTGATACCAAATGTAACACCCCACATCTGTTAAGGTCACTCACAAAGGGAATGCCTTAACTTCAATGGAGCATCTTGGGTACTGGAACAGAAATATTACAATACAGACATATATAAAACAACGGAAAGTAAAGTAAAAGTACTTCAAATCATTTATTAAATATAATTGTTTACAATAAAAGCCCATCATCTTCCAATACCCAACTACATAGCTAAAATATATGTCTTACTCAAAAACAAAGAAGCATAAAAATAAACTGTAGTATTCCCCAATAAAGCAAAACAAGTCATAGCGAAGAGAAATCCAAGCCATACATGAAAGAGCCTTGAAGCTTGGTAAGATCTGAACTAAGCTGTATTCCCACCCTGCGAACCTGGTGGGGGGGGGGGGGGAGAACGGAAGAAAAAGAGGCGAAACAAACCGGGTCGGTCATAAAGACTGAGTAAGTCTTAGTGACTTTCAGCATGAAAACTGGTAAAGCTAATATGACATGAATAAACTGAAAGTAAACATAAGCATGATGACGAGGTAAGCTACAGGCACGATGAATCAAGTATAACATCCCATGCTTCCTATCAAGAGTAGCATCACAAGGTTCCTACCAAGTATCACATCGCAAGGTTTCTATCAAGTAAAACATCGCAAGATTTCTAAGCTTCACCATTACATTATTTTCCTTGATTTCCTATATTCTCTACACCACCTAACTAGCGTTCTAATTAGTTTACTTAGTTGTAATTTACAAGATAAGTGATCCCCCATAACCCACATGATAGTTTTATAGGTACATATCCCACGACGAGGGTCCCATCTCATATTGATAGTTTCATGTCCCTACCGTACCTATCTTAATTGATCGGCTCTTACTTACAATGTTCCACATGTGTTATACACTAAGGTTATCCCAACCCCGTAGTTGTGGTAGCCTTCAGGACTACATCTAATATAAGGATTTCACCTCAACCAGCCCAATTGCCAAGAATATGTTAGATGTATCCTTACTACCCTAATCGATCGGCTCCTACTCGACCTATTTCTTGTTTGTGTCATTCGGCCCCCTATTCGTAGATACCTGTGCTGGTCCCACCCTAGGGTGTATCAATCCCTAGAATGGCAACCCCGACACGATTCTTGATGCACAGCTTTATATCTACTGATGCCCAGTGGCTAAATTTTCCACTCCGGAATACGTGCACGCCCGTAATCCGTCGGAACCTGCACTGCTGCATCACCCGCCGCCGTTTTGACCGCTTATAATCAGCCCAGTAATCATGCCCCACCCTACCTAGCTCAGGGTACCGTTGATACCTAATGTGGGTTACTGCTGAAACGGGTCCCGCTACTATTTATGATGTTTTTGTTCAAGTTTTGTTTGATACCGAGACATCCCATTCCTTCATATCTAGTGACCTGGTAGATAGGTTGGAATTGGAACTTGAGATTATCGATAGACCTTTAGTTGTGACGAACCCGATTGGTGGTTCGACTAGCCTTTGCATGGTTTGTTGTAATGTGGTCTTATCGAGTCATGGATGTATGTTTGCTTATGATTGCTTAGTTGTTTTGCTAGTATCATCCCACATAGATTGTACGAATTCTAAGGAGATGTTCCTTGAGTGCTTGTCTGATATTGATTTAGGCCTTTGGGGCTTGTGCTTGGGGAATGTTGAGTTCGACTAAGATGGTTTGCGTGAGATATAAGTAGTTGTTGTGATTTCCATTGAATGCTATCTCGGCTTACTCGAGGAGTTGCAGCTGTGACATGATAAAACTGTTCAATGGTATGAACTGCCCCAAGTTGGATTCGACAGGGCTATGAGATGATTCGAATGGGACTCCAAGAAGCTGCAAAGTAATGGATTATTTAGGACCCTATGTTGGGTTCTCTTTGGTACAAGAATGGTAGAACTTCAAAGGAATAAGGTGTGTTCGTTGATCTTGGAGATGCAACAAGTAGGGAGACGATTCAAGTTGGACTTGAACTCGTAAAAGAAAAATGGTTGTTCATTGATCTTGGAGATGCAACGAATAGGAAGACGATTCACGTTGGACTTGAGATTTTTGGTAATGGATAATCGAGACTGGGTCTGAGTATGTGGGTAGTTCTTCTGATGAGAGTACCAAGAAATCATTGATAGTTGGAATGTTCTAGGCAGACTCGAAGCAGGGGTATCTGGGGGCGCCCGTTACCTTTGATCCATTGGACGTGATCTAGTTATCCTTGGAGGATAAACGTGCATTGGACGTACGGTAATCCGTTTAGAGCCGGGGCTTCCATTGGCCCTTGGGATTGGTTTGACCAGTCATGTAAGTATCGACATATGTATGGCTTTAGCAGGTGATAGATTGGACATGTTTGATGGATGCTATGGTTGCTATGTTTGTTCCTATTTATATTCCTTGAGTAGACTATAACCCATAGGATTCTGGTAATAGAAAACGAAGGGATAACAGTATACACGGATGCATGTAGTACTAAACTAGGTGTTGTACTGATGCATTGAGTAGGAGACATGCCATTTTAGATGCTATGTTTCTTGAAAGGAAGTAACTAGCGTATATCGCAGGATATGATTTCAGACTTGAGTTTAGATTGGATCCATAAATGTTAGCGAGTTTGATGATCAGACCGACTTTGATTGAGCGGATTGGTTCCAGTTAGAGGGATGATCCTAACCTGATAGAAATCATCTCCAAGGAAGAGATGAATATCGATGGCCGGAAAATGTACAAGTATGGACTTGATAGAGAAGGAAGGCTTCGAAAGGATGATATACTGATTGTCCCCAATGTTAATGGATTGAAAGATGAAGTGCTTAGAGAATGTCATCACTCAAAGCTGATTAAACATCCCAGTGGTAACAAAATGTATTGAGAAATGAAGCAGACAAACTACTGGGAAGGGATGAAAAGGAGACGCTGGGAAGTTTATATCCAAGTGCATCAATTGCCAGCTAGTTAATGCTGAGCCAAAAAAGCCTAGTGGTTTGTCACAACCGTTGGAAATTCCCGAACGGAAATGGGAACTAGTCTCAATGGATTTCATCGATGGTATACCAAGGAATAGATCCGGTCATAATAGTATTTGGGTGATTATGGATCGACTTACCAAGAGTGCAAGGTTTATACATGTCAAATCGAATATAACGACAGCTAAGTTAACATAACCGGATATGAAGTGGGTAATGAGATTTTATGGAGTACCTGAAGGTATTGTGAGCGACCGAGATCCCTTATTTACTAGCGGGTTTTGGAGGAGCTTACAAGAGGCTTTAGGATCAGAATTACATCTCAGTACCACATACAATTCTCAAACTGATGGTAAAACAGAGAGGGTGAATCATGTATTAGAGGACCTTTTGAGAGCTTGCATTTTAGATTTTGGAGAGTCATGGGATGACCATGTACCTCTGGTTGAGTTTGCATATAACAATAATTATCAATCCAGTATTGGTATGGATCCATTTGAAGCATTGTATGGAAGATTGTGCAACTCACCACCATGTTGGTTGGAAAACAGTGAGGAATTTGGGCTTGGACCAGAAGTAATAAGAGAAACTTCAAATAAGATCAAGGTTATTCAGTAGATAATGAAGACTACTCAAGATAGGCAGAAGAGTTATGCCGATAAAAGATGAAGAGATTTGGAATTCTTCGTTAACAACTTAGTGTTCGTCAAGATCTCTCCGTTAAATAATGTGATTCAGATTGGTAGGAGAGGTAGGTTAGCACCAAGATTTGATTGGTTCATTCCCACTTCTCGAGCAAGTTGGGAATTTTGGCATATAAAGTGGGATTAGCTGACAAGATGGTCGGAGTTCATAACGTATTTCATGTTTCCCAGTTAAGGAAGTTCGTACGTGACCCTGGTATGGTTATTTCACCGAATCAGTTAGATGATATCGAGGTAGAGCCTGAAGCGGTTGGGAACCGCAGGACGATTCATATTGTCGGACACGATACGAAACAACTTCGAAGGAAGACAGTGAAACTAGTCAAGGTCCAGCGGGGCGACGATGAGAAGGATTGTGCTTAGGAAATAGAGGAGAACATAAGAAAGTCATATCCATAACTCTTTGCTTGGTAAGACTCTAATCATGGTATAGTTATTTCCCTCGTTAGTAACCCGCATGCTAGGATAGGCTTGTTGTGTCGTTATGTACGTTTAATTGTTTAAAGATGGTTGATAAGCATGCGGGGCACCTTTGTATGTTTTGATTAAGGAATTTCGGGGGAGAAATTTCCAAGGGAGAGAATGTAACGACCGACATTCTACGCATGGAAGATCATATAATATTTATTTCATTTTCGTATGAAGTAGTATGGTCATGTAACTTTAGGGAATGACTATTGGGGTCATTTCCCATGTTCACGATTTTTGCCTATTTTTAAATGACCGTTCTGCCCCTAGCGAATCTTGTTTTTCCTATAACTTTTGACTGGAAAGGAGTTTTGACCTGAAATCACTTCCATTAGATTCGAATAATGGTTTACCTTTCTGTAAAATGGTCAAATTGATCAAACGGACTTACCTTTAGGGAGAAATGGCTGAAACAAGGTTTGGAAGGTGAAAAACAAAATAATTGGGCTTAACCGGATGATTAGTAGCTAAGCCCATAACCCGTTTTGGGATTAGGATTATGGGAGGGCTGAAATGAGTTAGAGAATAGTTCCTATTCATTTTTCCAGCCGCCGCAATCCTCCCTTGAGCTCTAGCAATGGCCTCCATCTTCTAAATCGCTCCCAAAACACCGTTTTTGTCGTTCCTAATCACTAATTATGCAAATCAACACCAAATCAAGGCGGACTAGCGTCAAATCAAAGATAGGGATTCTGGAATACATTGGGATCTGTGCCATAATAGTAGAGTTTTAGATCTAAGATTATATTTATGGCTAAGGTGAGTGATTTGCATTGTTTTTCACTAATTACGGCTAATTAGGGGTGATTAGTGATAATTAGCGAAATTATGTCTCAGAAAAATCTGCAAAAATTTGTCAAATTATAAAATATTATTTTACGGCTCTGATAAAAATTTGGGTTAAGTTGGACATGTTTTGCTAATCGTACGATTAAGTCATGATTAAGGGGATTAAGTGGAAAAACATGGGTTTTGGATATGTTTGATCCATATAAACATGTTAAATTATTGTTTTGGTGTTTATGATTGATTATACATGTTTCTATTATTGTTTGGAATGATTTCTTATTGCATAGAAAAGTAAGAATGGTCGAAAATGTAGTCGTATGGTGTAAATAGCTTGCTGGAAAAGTTACAGAAATTGGTCCGACGATCCCGCTCGTGAAGCACCATAACAAGCCGACCCCACTCGCGGTGCATCTAGCGATGTGATCCCACTCATGCTCACTCACGAGCCACTCTATCACCAACATGACGAGCCAATCCCTACGAGCCGCGAGCAGGCCATGATGTCGCGAACCGACACTAGGTTGCGAGCCACGACCCGAAGCTTGAACCGCGAGCCACCTCCATGAGCCGCCAGGGGAGTGCCACGAACCGGAGCCCGGAGTCACGAACCACGAGCCGAGCATGACGCCACGGGCCGCAAGCTGAAGGAGGGACCATGAACCGATGTCATTGAGGAATTACGATCCGATCTTCGAGTCTGGACAGCGAACGAACTGAATGGGAACTGAAGTGTGAACCGGGATGATGACCAAAACCCGAGATGCAAAGGTAGTCCAAATGAGAAGTTGTAGCTCAGGATCCAGATAGGAACCAATGAGTTAACTTCATGATTGGGCTTTGCTGGGGGACGTGTGCAAAGGGGTTATTGATATCCATAACTTTAGTTCACCACTTAGAGATGGATTAGTGGCAATTTATCAGTGCAATAGGGTCATAGTGACTCTATGGAGCAAAGTGATCGTAGCAAAGGATTGGGTGATCGAGTGGTGGATATCGTATGCTTTACGCACTGAGTGAGAGATGTGAGTATGATTTCTATGTTTGTTATGAATATGACCTACACCCTCATTTACACTTTATGTTAGTGTTACCTTAGAGTACTGTACATCCTGTTGTGCTAACTCTTTGGTTGCAAGGACAGGTTCAGGTATGATTAGATTATACCTGTTATTGTTTTATTTTGTTGCTATCGCTCATACCAGACTTTTTTCTGACCCAGAGTTTTATGTCTCTTCTTATTACTCTGGGTGCTCCTAAACGAGTAGACTAGAGATACGTCAGGTGGATATGCGCTAGTGGATGTCCGGAGATGAGCAGGAGGCTTACACGTACTATTTACACATATATCTCCCTGTGTTGTTGTTGGTCGCTACTTTGGGCATTAGTAGTACACCTTTTCTATTTTACTTTAGACACAGTATTTTGAAATTGTAATAATGATGTGGATCATAAGCTGAATTTTGGATTTCCGCTGCTATGATGATTTAGTTTTCAGCTTGTGCACTGTCTCGCCTGTTTTATGTCAAGTTATGTTATTATTGTATTTTATTCCATGCGTTGTGAGATATTCTACAGGTTCTTTGTGATTCTTAGTTCCTACCCTTTATTTCTTTCTTTGATGACCGTCCCGTGCTAGTTGGACTCGGTACAATGCATTTCAAGGGAAATGTCGGCTGGTGCGGGGCGGGCCGTCACAATCCAAAATGTCACGCAATCTAATCATTTCCTATTTAATTCTCCCAATCTGGAAAAAGAAAATTGAAGTGAAGAACTTTAACATTTTTTCCACTTACAAATATTGCATTTCCCGCCCTACAATGGAATTTTTACCTCAGTTAGCCGAAATACTCCAAAAAATTTCATTTGTAGACTGTATGGAGGCTTAAAACAAGCTCTAAAACGTAAAACGGGTTAATTAATAATTTGCGCGCATCACTGACAAGGTATGGAAACAACGTTTCCAGGGCAAGAACAGCCTTTTTTGTTATCGTTAACGTTTTTATTGTATCCTCGTTCCTGTTGCACCACTAAAACGCGCACACAAAGCATCCAAAAACCTTCCTTACGCTATTTATGTGACCAAAAATAGAAATTTTTCAAAAAAATATATTTTCGCTAAAAAATTTATCATGTTTATTTTCAAAATTTCCTTCCAGTATCGCTTCACTTTCCTATGAAATAAGAAAATGGTAAAAAGTCTTTTTTTTTTAAATAACATTTTCTAAAAACTTTCAAAAATGTATTTTGCGGAAACTTAAATGTTTCAAGTCACATGTTGGCGAAGAAGGAAGTCAGTTAGGCCAAAAATGGGAAAAATGAAATCACACACAAAAAGACCAAAATAAATTTGAACTTTAACAAGGAATAGTGATTCATTTATTTATATACCCGTGACATAGAATCAGTCCTTTGATAAAATTTATCCAACACAAAATTTTATTCTTTCCAGTCCAAGGATAACGATTAGCTTAGATAAGAAAAATGAGATTTCATTCAAACAGGCATGCGTGAATGACAAAAACATTTCCAAACTTAGAAACCTTATTATCCCAAGATCTCGATGCTGGAAAATGATAACAACAAAGACAACGACTATAACACCCCGCATTTTTAATGAAATTAAAAATGTGGAAATATGTATATATATTATATACATAGATATATTTAAGATAAAAATTAAATAATGAAAATAAAATTGCATGTAATAAGTTCATGTAGTGAAATGAAGGAAAAAGATTAATAAAAGGAATTACATGCAATATATGAAATGCGAAGAAATGCATGTGAACAATTAAATAGAAATAAAAAGGGAAATTTAAAGAGCTTCAGGAATTTGGTCACGAAATTAGCGTCATTGCGTTCGTGGCGATTTTCTAGTCAATTTAGACCTATGGTTTGCAGAAAACCGATTTAGGATGAAAAAATATCTTTTAATTAAATATTGCAACAAAACATGAAAAAAAGAGGAATGAGAAAAAGATAATGGATACCACTGTCCTAAGTCTTGTTAATAAAAGACTAAGTAGCACAGTTGGTTAGAGCATGTGACTTGCATACAAGAGTTACAAAGTTCGATCCCCTCTAGCGCTATATTTTTGTTTTAGGAGAATGGCTAAAAAGAGGCTTAGTGTGAACGCAGTTCTATTAAAAAACAGTTTAGTGTGAAAAGGGTTAGTTGGAGGATTAATTGGAAAAATCGTTAAGAAGAAATATATATATATATATATATATATATATATACGACGTGTGGGTGTTAACACCCTGCTACTGCGCGTCATGTTGCACACATGGCACATTTTTATTGGTTAATGATCATTTTTTTGCAACATGGCTATTTTCTATTAGTCTGATGACGTGGACGATTCCTATGGCTCCTGATCTAATCTAATGGCCCTAATTAACTCACTACACCTATATAAACGCACCTAGACCTAAACCTAATTTCACTACACTAATTCATGGCGCCTCCATGCTGCCTCAACCTAAACTAGTCCTTCTTCTTCAACGAATCAAAGTAAAGGAATTCTGTAAAGGGGATCGAATCTACAAAAATTACAATGCCTAATTCTCTTCCTTAATCCAATCTTTGTGAGTTCATTGATTATTTTTAGATTAAAATAATGCTAAAGCAATTCTGACATGGTGTAAATTGGATTAGGGAATTATACATGATAATAAGATTGAATCTCATCAATTCTATCTGAGCCTATAACATCAAATTCATGATTCTTATATGACCATTTTGATATTATCATCAGTTTTATCATATCTTTATGATCAGTTCATACTTATCCCTATTGTTATTATTATGCCTATTCTTTATCTTAGCCCTGCCTCCTTCCCTTTTTGGTTTATATTGCTGGTCTACTTCGAGCCTAGGCCAATTTTCATAGAGATGAACGTACGAATGGTAATTTAGAGAACGATGGGAAATTTGGCATAATATATGTTAATTTTTTGGCATGATATGAATTGGGAATTTTGGGTAATTGACATAATTAGCCTAAAATTGGCATAAACTGCAAATGAATAAATTGGCTAAGATAAGCATGCTAAGACACGAGGTTAGACCCCGTTTGCGTAGAAGCCTGGCCGGAACCAACCGGCCTAACCAGCAACCGCATACGGCCAGTCTAATGTGAGAGGTCGTAGGCATAACTAAAAGATGCTTAGACACGAGGTTAAGTCTGGCTTGTGGCAGAAGTCTGCCTGGAACCGCCAGGCGCATCCAGTGGCCACAAGCCATCGACTTAATGCGAGAGGTCTGTGCATTAATAACTAATTAATGCTGATCAAAGATGAATATGATACCTAAAACATGTTAGGTGGGTTGGTTTAAGTTAATCTGTGTATGATGACAACTTAACCAATAATACATGAACAAAGTGGATAGGGTTAAGGCAAGCTTAACCAATAATGCATATTGATTAGATAAGTGGATGGGGTTAACTCAACTGGTTTGGTAGACAACACTTAACCCATATAAGTTTGGGTTAGGATAAACCCTGAAGAAAACCTTGTAGCGGTAGGGACCCATTTCAAACAGTAACCCACCTAGTGGTATCAGGAACCCTGAGCTAGGCAGGGTTGGGGCATGCTTACTAGGCTGATTTTAAGCGGTCAAATGAGAGCGAGGGTGTAGCAGTGTAGGTTTCGACGGGTTCGTTAAGCGTGCACAAGGTGTTCCCGGCATTGGAAGATTTAGCCACTGTACATCAGTAGGCATAAAGCTGTGCACCCACGGGTTGCCACTTAGGGAGTGATACACCCTAAGGTGGGACCCGCACAAATATCTACAAGTTAGGGAGTCAATCGATTAGGGGTAGTGTGGGGACATCTAGTATCTATTATGGGCAAGCAGACTTTCAAGGATTGTATGGGGCGGATACCTCTTACTTGATGTTATGCCTAAGTGCTACCAATTGCGGGGTTGGCATCATTTCGTTAAGAATTACTAGTAGGTGATGCAGAGAATTAAATTAAGTAAGAAATCTGGGAAGCACACTAGACATTCCTTTATATTCATCCTGTAATCCATCTTTACCTTATGTCATGGTTATACTTTCCATCCTGTTTATTCCTGTCATATAGCTTTGCTTATTTCATGTTAAAAGTAACTGGACTCGCCAGGATTTATGTCTGACCTTTTTGTTTTGGCCTCTTTTTCTTCCGTTTCTCCCCGGTTCTTAGGGAGGAAACACTGAAGCTTAACTTGGATTTCTTTCTTCTTGAAGCGCTTGGAAGAGTTGAGAGTAACGCTCAGCTTTATCGCTTTTCATTTTGGCTATTGGGAGTGGGATTATGATTTTACTTTTATGTACTCTGATAATAATTTTGTTCGAGATGGATATTTATGTACTTGATTCTAGTATGTGGTTTTGATGTTGTAACTAAACATGTTTTGCTTTTCCGCTGCAATGAATAAAGTTTGAATTTTCTTAAGTACCATCTATATATCTGTCTTGTGATATTCTGTTCTATACTCTTATAATACTTCATGGAAGTTAATGCATTCCCTTAGTGAGTGACATTAATGGATGTGGGGTGTTACACGTGGTATCAGAGCTGAAGGTTACCAGAACAGATAAAAGATTTTGAAAACCGTTTTCAAAAATATTTTTTTAAGAAGTATTTTCAAAAACATGTTTTAAAGAGGGTACTTTCAAGGGAAAGGTTTATTATGAAAAACATAATCGCCAAAATCCATATATCTTCCTTTCGATTCTCTACTTGAATCTCTTTTTCCTTTCTTTTCGCCATAGTTCCGTAGGCGTGTTAAAACTACGGCACATGTTGGAGGGAAAAGAAGTGCCCAACCTCCATCTGTAGCCGCAATAGTTTCACCTACGACTAATCTTCTTTCAAGCTTCGTAGGGTTTTCGTGCGATGAAAGCATCTTTCAAGAGACTTGTTAACATGTTACACAAGGATGGTAAAAATGAGAATGAGGGAGTTTAGGCTAAGGAGCACATCCCAAGGATGAGAAACTTGTTGATATGTCTTTAATCCACGAAGAAGGTAAAGGTGAAAAGAAAGAGGAAAAAGTGGAAGAATCACATAATAAGAAAGTAGAACCTAAGAAGGGTGGAAAGAATAATAAACCCAGAGATAAAAGGAAGTGCCATTTCTGTGGTATACCAGGTCATATAGCTAAAGATTGTAGAAAGAAGAAGGCGAAAAAGACTGGTTGCTTCCAATGTAGTAAGGCATGACATATGATTAAGGATTGCCTAAGGAGGTAAGGACAAGGGCAAGGATAGAGGATAGGATCTATTTCTGGAGGGCCGGTTCATGCTCTCATGGCAGCTACGCAAGAGAGAGGTAGAAACATTTCTGTTGAAAGTTTAATTTTCCTCTTCAATCATCCTGTACGTACTTTTTTTGATTTTGGCGCTTCACATCCGTTTATATCTGCTTCTGTTATTGAGTTTCTGCACCTAGATACTAGTACAATACTGGATCCCGTCGTCGCCTCAAATCCTATTGGGGGTACGGCTCATCTTTCTATGTTATGTCGGGATTTGAGAACATATGTGTATGGCGTTGAGTTCGAATGCAACGCTTATGTACTTGGTTTCACAGGCTATGGGTTGATCCTAGGAATGTATTGGCTAGCCAGGTATGGTGCCATTCTCGACTGTGAAAAGAGGGTAGTTAGACTGTTGACTAGTTTGGGTAATACTCTCGATATCTCATGCAACCCTAAGGGTTCTGTTATGCTTAGCTAGAAAGAATCTCTTGACACATCTATTGATGATTTGCATTCTGTTCATGTAGTCCGTGAGTATGTAGATGTCATTGAGGAGGTTAGGGGCTTACCTCCAAAATGCGAGATAGATTTCCGTATATACATGGTAGACAATGCAAAGCTAGTTGCAATGCCTGTGCGCCACATGGCTCCAAGAGAAAGGAGGGAGCTTAGTAAACAAGTGAAAGAGTTGCTTGATAAAGTATTCATAAGAAGAAGTATCTCAGAGTGGGGTGCTCATGTTGTTTTTGCCACGAAGGCTGATGGTCCACTTAGATTGTGTGTGGACTATAGGGAGATGAATAAGCTCACGAAGAAGAACAGACACCCATTGTCGAGGATAGATGATTTGTTCGATCAGTTGGTTGGTGCTTCAGTTTTCTCGCAGTTGGACTTAGCTACAGGATTTCATCAGTTGAGGGTAGCTGAGGATAGTATAGATAAGACTGCTTTTAGGACTCCCGACGGTTTCTTTGAAAGTCTCATCATGCCTTTTGGTTTGACGAATGCACCCACGTATTTCGTAGAATTGATGAGTAGGGTGTTTAGGGAATTTCTAAACAAGTTCGTGGTAGTCTTTGTGGATGATATCTTGATATTCTCTAGAAGCGAGGAAGAGCATGCCCTACATCTTAAGGAAGTTTTAGAGACCCTTCGAGCACATCAACTCAAAGATAAGTTCTCCAAATGTCATTTTTGGAGGAAGGAGGTGAGGTTCTTAGGGCACATGGTCTCTAAGGAAGGGATAACAGTGGATCCCGCGAAGGTGGTGGCAATCCAAGATTGGAAGGTTCCTAAGAATGCGACATAAGTAAGAAGTTTTCTTGGTTTGGCGGGCTATTATAGAAATTTTATCAAGGACTTTGCTAAGATATCAGCCTCACTTACACGGTTGACGAAAAAGAATTTGACCTTTGCTTGGGATGTTGACTGTGACGATGCTTTCCAGCATTTGAAGAGGGCATTGATGACAACTTCAGTTTTAGTTTTTCTCAATGGGAGTAAACCGTTCATAGTGTACACCGATGCTTGCAGGACAGGGCTTGGCGCAGTTTTGATGCAAGAGGGAAGGGTGATATTCTATGGTGGAAGGCAGCTGAAAGTCCATGAGAAGAATTACCCTACCCACGACTTAGAGTTAGCTGCCATAGTTTTTACGCTTAAGTCTTGGCGCCATTACTTGCTTGGTGAGAGGTTTGAGTTGTATACAGACCATAATTCACTAAAATACTTGTTCTCCCAAAAAAAATTTAAACTTAAGGCAACAGAGGTGGATGGAGTTCTTAGAATCCTACGATTTTGAGATTGCATATACCCTTGGCAAGGGTAACGTTGTAGCGTACGCCTTAAGTAGAAAGAAGTTGACTTTGAGTCCTTTGTTTGTCGAGCGGCGGAGTTTAGAGTATATCTCTACCTTTGACTTTAGACCCTCTATTGTTTATGTACCCAGTTTGTTGGCATCACTAGAGGAACGACCTACACTTTTGGGACAGATAGGTGCGGCATAGCGAGAAGACCCACAGTTGATAGAGATAGTAGATCAGCTCATCAGAGGGAAGTCTTCAATCCGTCTTAGTAGGTATACTATTGATGACAAAGGTTGGTTGCGTAGGGATGGGAGACTTTGGGTATCTCGAGACGAGGGTTTGAGGAGGACAATCCTTGAAGAAGCACATCGTTTTAAGCTGACCATGCATCCCGGTGGAGACAAGACGTATAGGGACATGAAGCGAGTTTACTTTTGGGCCGGAATGAAGAAGGATGTGGCTGAGTTCGTTTTTAGATGCTTAGTATCTAGATTAACCCTAGAGGGGAGGGGGAGGTGAATAGGGTTTATCATAGTTTTTCACTGAATTAAAAAACTGATGGGATATTAAACAATAAACAGATCACAAAATGCAGTAGAAATAAAAAAGCGAAAAGGAAATAACACAAAGAGATACCCAGCTTCGACAAAACCCTGCCTCTCCTAAGGTTTCTACTAGGTGTTATAAATAGACCTCGCTTACAATTCCATGTAAACTCGCAGCACCTGCTCCTGTCCTAACCCTATGCTCAAAACACTAGACTGGTCAACATCCACTAGACCAGATTTCCCCCTAGTTTTATAGACACTAGTAAACCGTCAATTAATCCCTAACTGAATCCCCTAGAATTTTACAGACTCTAGAAAACTGTTTTGACGGTTTACAGAAAAATTGAAAATACAACAAAATGAAATAAAACAAAGAAACCCCCACTTTAAATTAAATACAAACTAATCCCTTTTGACTTATGCTGGCCGACCCATTTTCTTTATATGTTCAGCCCGATCCTTTGTTTCTGAGGAAATGAACATGGCGGCTATGAAAAAAAAGGAATTTAAGGTTTCTTTGAAATCCTCCAACTCGAATCGATTGACTGATGTTCTGAAAGAAATAATCTCCAAAGCTTCTTGAAATTAATGCTTCTGCTTGATTCACAGTCTTGAATTGCGATCGAAAACGTTGGAAAATTTGTGAGTATTCTCTGATTTGAAACTTTAACTCTCGAGTTGATTTTTGGTTTTCGATCCACCAGCTGCCTGTGATGATAGGTGTATTTGTAGGATATAGAAATCCTATTACATATCTGATTTCGTCATATTGGTATGGCTGATAATTTGCGGTTTCCCCTTTTGAAATTCTCGGCTGAAATGGCTTGTGTGATTTTCTAAATGATGAAAAACTTACTCGAATTGATTGCTTTGAATATGTGCTCGAAATGATGCCTTGATTGAGTAAATGAATTTCAGGAAGATTTCGAATGGTTATTTGTCCACAAATGATTCTTGCCAAGAAAAAACAGATTTTCTGATTTCTGGAAACATTTTAAAATCTTACCAAATAATGACTTTTATTGCTCATCTGAAACTCCGAGTTTCAATTTATGGTTTCAAGAAACTTTTGCATTGATTTCTTCCTATATGCAAATCCTTTGATTTTTCTGGAAATATTAAAAAAAAACTTTCTAAATCATGGAATCAAGATAAAAGATTTGTTGCCTAAAAACCATGCTCTGTAATTTCTGGAATTTAATTCCATTGAAAAACTGATTTGCAAAAACATCTGGCTCTTTTAAAAAAACTTGCCATAAATATCACTTGTATTCAAGTTGCAAACATTTATTTATTTACCATGAATGCTTGATCATGTTGGAGTATTTAAATTCCATCCTCACATATTTTTTTTTAGCATGATTAGCTCCATTCACCATGTATATGTTGCATTAACCACAGAACTGAGTATTGCACAATAAATTGTGCACATGTGCAACTGGAAATATCTTGCATTTATTGTCATGACAATTTGAAAAAATATACTGCCCTGTTTTGCAAAACTGCTTATACATGTTCATGAGCCCTTTTGCCTATTGCTTTGTCTTGCCTTCACAGTTGTATACCAAACTGGATCGAGCCATGCTTGCTCATTTTCACTTTTGCATGAATATTTCCCTTGCTCTTGCTGTTATGTATGAAACTTGTTTGTTGTGCATGCTTCACTGTATGGTGTACAAGAACATGAAACTACTACACCAATTTTGCATATCACTAAATTGGCTTGATCATGTATAGGCTAGTCCATGCTCCCATATACATACATACATATATATATATATATATATATATATATATATATATATATATGAAAATGCTTTACTTAAATTCTTGTGCCTCATGCAAACACTTTGGCATTGTTGCATGAACATCTTTAACCATGTGCAACTGAGCATGGTCATGCTGCTTCATTTGTGTTGATCATTCTTGTACATGTCATTTTGTTTTGAATGTTTGCTTCAATTTTGCTGAAACGTTCTTGAACCTCCCATGTTATTATTTCACTTTGAACTGCTTTGAACATTGGCATTTGACCCTGGTTTGTTATTGAAGTTGGTCCCATACAAAAGTGAACTTGTTTTTGTGGTTTGCCATGCTTTTGGTCGATGTTGTGCTCGCCTTTACTCGACCATCTTGTTTCATGTAGTTCTTGAAGTGTTATACACTAGTGTACATGATGATTCACCATGCTTATTTTAAAAAAAAAAAAAACTGAAGATGTCCCTTATCATTTGTTGAGCTCGACCATTTAGCTAGCTTTGTACTTGCTGTGTGGATTTGATACAGTCCATTCTGGTTTGACTTGATCATATTGCATTGACTTGTTTTTTGGTTTTTTATGAGCACTGAGTCAAGTTGGTCCATGTGGCTGCTCCTCAGTTGCGACACTGCTTTCTAATTAGCAAGGCAGTGCACACGTGTGTATATATATATATATATATATATATATATATATACATATATATATATATGCATGTGTGTACATGCATTCGATCAGAACAGTTTTCTTGTCCCTGCACTGTAATATGTGCATATACATATACATGTATGTGTATACATATATATCGCACGCGTGCTACATTCACAAAGCAGATCATGTCATGAAAAATGATGAGAAACACACCGAAATTCTGAGGCAGATAAATTTTCAAAATAAAAATTATAGTCACTAGGATTTAGAACATTATTTCTGATCCATATACTGTGTATGTATTTTTGAATATGACTGGTATGGATGACTGGACTGACAGTGCAGTGAAGACAGAAGACAGAAGACAGAAGACAAAAGACTGATGATGTTTATGTGTCAGAAAATATGAGTGTAAACATTATTGAAATGTATATGAGTGCTGAGTGTGAACTGTAGTGAGGAGCTGATGTACAGAAAAATGAAATTGAATATGAAATGAATTATATATCAGTGATGTGTTCAAATATTCTGTGAATGTATTTAAATAGTGGAGTATTAAATAGTCGTACTGTTTGAATGTTGAAATAGAATATTCAATTTAAATAAAATACTGTATGAATATATGAATGTCTTTACAGTCGTATTCTATTTAAATATAAATATTATATTCATGTCTGTGATGTATATATAGAACAGTACAGTAACAAACACATTTAAAATACTATTTATTTGGTTGTTATCATCAAATAAAAATCATATAATTGTGTATACAACTACATCATATGCAACAATCTCCCCCTTTTGATGATGTCAAACAAATAAAAGATTTTGAGCACAATAATTGTGTTTGACAGTGAAAATTGAACTCCCCCTATTTTTTAGCTCCCCCTACAACAGAAAACCCCTATAACTGTGCATAAGTGAAAAGAAAATTAAAAATATTTATAAAATATTCACTCATAAATCAAAATCTCAATCCATTCTCCCCCTTTTGTTATCATCAAAAGGATACATAAATTAAAATATAGATGAAAAATGACTAACAAATACAATATCAGCTTAAGAGGAAGAACGATCATCATAAATCTCAATCAGTCAAACAAAAATCATAAAAAATTAAGAACAGGTGGCATATTTCACATTGTAGAATGATGGATTTACAATGAATTTCATAAGAATTAGGAGAGTTATAAAAATATGAATTTCAATTATTTTCAAAAGAATTTTAATACAAACGAGCACAAAAACAGTGATGGATTTGGATTATATTTAATAGTTCAATTTAAGTGACAAAATCATATAATCTCAAATTCCAATAGCTATCTATCAACAAATCATAATATATCATAAAATATTAACACACTTAACAAATTAGAAAGATGGATTGATAGGCTGGTTTTTATACACCGAGGAGAATTTCAGATAAATTTCAATTTATAGCACAATATTTCCTTTTTCTTTTTGTTTTATTTAAGGGCACACCGATCACGCATAACCAGAGCTTGGATTTTTAAATGAGGTTAGAGACACACTTATATATTAATTATATTAATTATATTTATTATTTTCAGCATTTAAAGGAAAAACTCCTCAGTATATAAAACCAATATATGAATGATAGAAAATGGGTACGTACAGAGATGGACAGTGAAATAAATTTCTATGTTAATTGTATTATGAAATATGCTCGACTGTACCCAGATCATTGAAAATTTTCAATTATCACTAATTCTGGATAATAACATAGTCCAGTTTCTATCACAAATATTTCCACTGTTTATTCAAGAAGATTTTTTTTGAAAAATATTAAACTCTCCACATTAATATAAAAAACATGATGGATGGCAGAATAATGTTAAATAAAGAAGATGGTCATGAAATAATCGCCAATTCAAAGATGTTATAATAAATGTTCAACCATCATGAAAATATAAATAAAATCTCCTCTTCTTGTGAAATATACTGCTGTCACAATTCATCACAATTTCAAAATCTAATAATATTTTTTGATGAATTATAAATACAGTTCAATTTGGATATTGATTTCAATTTTTGAATGAATAATCAATAAATAACATAAAAATTGAAAATCAATTACAAGAGGAATATGAATATCTATACAAAATAAGAAGAAAAAAAATTTTACAAGGCAAAAAGAGTGTGTGGATCTATCCAAGGTGAAGATTAGAATCTAAGTGCAGATGGGTGAGATAGATATAAGGCACTTCTGATCAAGGTTTTAAATTTCGGATACCGGTCGCGTTTCGTCTCGGGGATTTTATCGACTCGGTCTCCTATCGGGGGAGATCTCGGACGAGAAGAGTCTAACTCGGGAGTTCGTCTCGGATTTTCATCTCGGGTCTAAAAGTTCATATCGGAACAATCTCGGGGTACATGATATGTTAAAAATGATATTTTAACAAAATGATTTTTATGAATGTTATCAAAAACATAGTAACTTAAACTTAAAATGCAAAATAACTTTCTTATTCTTTATTTTGCGAAAGATCGTTCATACTCTAAATCGTAATATGCTTAAAACAGGAATATTGTTAGACATTAAACATTAAAAGGATAAAAAACATTAAAAAAATTCAGCATAAATAGAACATAAAATACACAATTTCATAAGTAACATGTATGTAAAAAGACGAATATGAAAATCATAAGCATTGTAAAACATATACAAACATACAATATAGTCATTTAACATGCAAATTGTAAAATAACAAAAGATTGATATGGCTAGATTTGAGTTTTTTAATTATAGTTCAGGTTCAGGCATAAATTTAAATTTTAACCAAAAAAAAACTAATATCTCGGACGATATTCCAGTATTTCGTCTTGGTCGTTATATCGTTCGATATTGCAATATCTCCGGCGATATATTCGAAAGGAGATTTAGAGTGATATTTGCTGTTTTGTTTTGGAAGGAGCCCAAAACGAGATCTCGGAGGAGATCTCGGGCGATATTTGCGAGATTTGAAATAGTGCTTCTGATACCACATGGTGTCCCTACTAATGAGGATTTTAAGTAGACACTGGAGACAAGCAAGGATATCACAAACAACAGTTTTTTATCACAAGGTCCAATCAAACAAGATTAACCAATCGAGCAAATTACTTCCATCTGTCAGAGCAGCAAACAAAAATTAATTAAAGCAAGTAGTTACCAGAATTTTAAGAAATAGCATCAGAGCAGCACAGAAACCAATAGTACAGTAGACTTGTCAGTTGATGTTTCGGATGGTCACAAAATATATTCCATGATCCAAGATTACAAAATTTATTTCATTTTAAATCATTTGAAGAGATGTGAAAATATCAGGATTTAATGAATCAATCACACCAGATTATGTTGCATATTTCAATAAATAAATAATTTCAAATGATTTTAAACAAACACATATTCAAATCAAATCATCATGAAATAACAGTGAGATTTAAGATCAGATTTTCAAAGAATTTTCAGAATTATCTCTGACAAGTATAAGAGAAATTTCAGATCATTTACATCAAATTTGAGAGGTATTCATGATCCAAAAAATTAAAAATTATTTATTTGAAATCACTTGAATCAATGTCAAGTTTGAGATATAATGAATGATTCACACAAGATAATAATTTCAGGATTAAGAGGTGTGTGATATTCAAAATATCAAGAATTTCAAATGATTTTAAACAAAAAAAATTCAACTATAATGATCATGAATAAAGATGAATTTCAAGATGTATCACAGATTCAAGATAATTCAAAATATCCAGGCCAATCTGAAAAATAATGAAATTATCGCAACTGATAAATATTGATATGTTGTAATGAATATAAATTTTCAAACCTTTCTAAACTGAATTAGAAGAAACTCAGTACAACAGATATGTGTGAAATTTCAATTGTTTTTCAGATCTTCAAAAATTTAGAATTCAAACAAACAGTGTTCAAGATATGACAAGAATACATCAACACTGTTATGAATTCAAAAATCAAAAAATAAACTTCAAATCAATTGTAGATATTTAGAAAAATAAATTCAAGATTTGGAAAAGATTAAAACATCAGAGTTTTATACAAATGAAGTGGATATGAATTCTACAATTGGAAGTTGAGAAAGCCCAAGAAGAAACAGAAATATGACATTGACAAATCAAGGAAAAAATAGATAAGGAAGAAGAAGGAATAAACAAAGGAAACAAAATATTTACAAAGATGAGTTCATAGATTATACCTGAAATCCATGTAAACTAGAATCTCCAACTCAACAGATGTGGCTAAGGAACTATGAATGATTCTGTGATATGTTGTGGTTTGAATCCAATTTCTTTTGCCTAGCAGTTCCTCAGCCTCCTCCGGTACCTAACAGTTTAGAGAATTCAATGGTGTAACAAAATCTATAAAATCACTCATAGTTTTGTTCACAGCTTTAGGTACCCAAACTTGTTTATATAACAATCCATTTGAATCTACCTTTGTGCCCTTAGGAACCTAAATCCATTTAAATTTAGTCCAAGTTGTTTTATTTCTTTTTGGGATCCAAGAATGTTTAAATGGATTGATACAAAACAAATTCTCATCCATATAACGAATTAAAAATCCTTTGAAAGTATTAGAATTTAAAATTTTAAATCGATTCTTTTCAAAACAATTTGAAGGATTTTTAAAATCATTTGGGTTTCAATTTTTAAAACCTTTAATTTTCTCAAAGCCAAGACCACATTTATTTCCAACAGAAACTTGGTTTTGTAACAGCATATTCAACGATTTTCCCTATTAGAATTTTTTTTCAAAATTGATTCTAATCGTTGAATTTTGGATTTGAGATCACTATTTTTTTATCAATTTTGAGCAATAATTTATAACGATCTTCTGTTCAGTATTGGACTGTTTCAAAACCAAATTCTCTTTTTCAAGTAATTTAATTTTGGCTTGGGATTCAGAAATTTCAAGTTCAAAATGATTTAGTTTTTCAAATTCAAGTTTCATTAAACTTTCAATCTCATCTTCAAGCTCTTTCAAAATGAAATCTGTTTTTAACAAACTTTTATTTTCAGCAATTTTATGTTTGTAATTTTTGATAGCCTTAAAATTTTCAAATTCCTTTTGTAAAGAAGTGTTTGCATCTTTCAGCCCAATCTCGTTATCTTTCAAACTTAGATTTTCTTCTTCAAGCCTTTGAATATTATTATTGAGATGAACGAGATCAGTTTTTAATTTCAAACAATTTTCGCAATCAGAATTTTCAAATTTTATGACATTTGACAGTTTTAATTCTAAACAGTTAATTTTGCTGGTCAACTCATGATTCTTAGATTTCAGAGATTTATTTTTCAGTTGGAGTTTATCAACAGATTTGGTTAAATCAACACAAAAATAAACCAAATCTTCATATGAAAAGTTTCTCATTTCATCATCTGTTGATTCTCCATCAACTGATCCATCTGAATTTTCATCTGTAAGGCTAGTTAAGCATAGATCTGAATCTGAGTTGACATGCCAAGGTTTTGAGCAGTTGTTGTCAATTTGTCCATACTTCGTATTGAGAGTTTTCCAAATTTCTTGTGCAGTCAAACAATGGGAGATATGATCAATTTGGTAATTACTAAGATGAGAATAAAGAATATGCATAGCACGCGCATTAATATTCCTATCTATTATATCACTTCCACTGTCAAGTACACCCAAATATTTTGCAGATTTAAAATACAATTTCATTTGTGATTTCCAATTCAAAAAAATATGTACCATCAAAAATATTTGAATGTGACTGGACTTACTCTCTATGGACTGACAACTTGGGATCACCATTACTCTAGAGCTAATGAAATAACCTGCTCCGATACCAATTGTTGGATCTAGATTAACGCTTGGGGGGGGGGGGATGAATAGGGTTTATCATAGTTTTTCACTGAATTAAAAAACTAACAGGATATTAAATAATAAACAGATCACTGAATGCAGCAGAAATAAAATGCGGAAAGTAAATAACACACAGAGATACCCAGCTTCGGCAAAACCCTGCCTACTACTGCATTTCTAAGGTTTCTACTAGGTGTTATAAACAGACCCCGCTTACAATCCCATGTAAACTCGCAGCGCCTGCTCATGTCCTAACCCTACGCTCAAAACCCTAGACTAGTCTATATCCACTAGACCAGATTTTCCCCTAGTTTTACAGATACTAGTAAACTGTCAGTTAATCCCTAACTGAAACCGCTAGAAATTTACAGACTCTAGAAAAATGTTTTGACGGTTTATAGAACAAATTGAAAATACAACAAAATGAAATAAAACAAAGAAACACCCTCTTTAAATTAAATACAAACTAATCCCTTTTGACTTATGTTGGCCGGCCCATTTTCTATATTTGTTCAGCCCGATCCTTTGCTTCTGAGGAAATGAACATGGCGGCTATGGAAAAAAAAAAGAATTTAGGGTTTCTTTGAAAACCTCCAACTCAAATCGATTGACTGATGTTCTGAAAGAAATAATCTGCAAAGCTTCTTCAAATTGATGCTCCTGCTCGATTTACAGTCCTGAATTGCGATAAAAAACATTGGAAAATTTGTGAGTATTCTCTGATTTGAAACTTTAGCTCTCGAGTTGATTTTTGGTTTTCGATCCACCAGCTGCCTGTGATAATAAGTGTATTTATAGGATATAGAAATCCTATTACATCTCTGATTTTGTCATATTGGCTTGACTGATAATTTGCGGTTTCCCTTTTTGAAATTCTCGGCTGAAATGGCTTGCATGATTTTTTAAATGATGAAAAACTTACTCGAATTGATTGCTTTGAATATGTGCTCGGAATGATGCCTTGATTGAGTAAATGAATTTTAGGAAGATTTCGAATGGTTATTTGTCCACAAATGATTCTTGCCCAAAAAAAATTAGATTTTTTGATTTCTGGAAACATTTTAAAATCTTGCCAAATAATGACTTTGATTGCTCATCTGAAACTCCGAGTTTCAATTTATGGTTTCAGGAAACTTTTGCATTGATTTCTTCCCATATGAAAATCCTTTGATTTTTCTGTAAATATTGAAAAAAAACTTTCCAAATCCTGGAATCAAGATAAAAGATTTATTGCCAAAAAACCATGCTCTGTAATTTCTGGAATTGAATTCCATTGAAAAACTGATTTGTAAAAACATCTGGCTCTTTTAAAAAAAACTTGCCAAAAATATCACTTGTATTCGAGTTGCACATATTTATTTATTTAGCATGAATGCTTGATCATGTAAGAGTATTTAAATTCCATCCTCATAGATTTTTTTTTTTGCATGATTTGCTCCATTCACTGTGTATATGTTGCATGAACCATAGAACTGAATATTGCACGATAACTTGTGCACATTGTGCAACTGGAAATATCTTGCATTTTTGGTCATGACAATTTGAAAACATAAACTGCCATATTTTGCAAAACTGCTTACACATGTTCATGAGCCCTGTTGCCTATTGTTTTGTCTTTCCTTCACAGTTGTATATCAAACTTGACCGAGCCATGCTTGCTCATTTTCACTTTTGCATGAATATTGCCCTTGCTCTTGCTGTTATGTACGAAACCTGTTTGTTGTGCATGCTTCACAGTATGGTGTTCAAGAACATGAAATTGCTGCACCAATTTTGCAAATCACTGAACTGGCTCGATCATGTATAGACTGGTCCATGCTCCCATATATATATATATATATATATATATATATATATGTCTGTGTGTGTGTGTGCATATGTTTTACTAAAATTCTTGTGCCTCATGCAAACACTTTGGCATTGCTGCATGAACGTCTTTAACCATGTGCAACTGAACATGGTCATGCTGCTTCATTTGTGTTGATCATTCTTGTACATGTCATTTTGTTTTGAATGTTTTCTTCAATTTTTCTAAAACGTTCTTGAACCTCCCATGTTATTATTTCACTTTGAACTACTCTGAACATTGGCATTTGACCCTAGTTTGTTATTGAAGTTGGTCCCTTACAAAAATGAACTTGTTTTTGTGCTCTGCCATGCTTTTGGTCGATGTTGTGCTCACCCTTACTCGACCATCTTGTTTCATGTAGTTCTTGAAGTGTTGTACACCAGTGTACATGCTGTTTCACCATGTTTTTTTTAAAAAAAAAACTGAAGTTGTTCCTTGTCATTTTTTGAGCTCGACCATTTAGCTAGCTTTGTACTTGCTGTGCGGATATGATACAGTCCATTCTAATTTGACTTGATCATATTGCATTGATTGTTTAATGGTTATTTATGCGCACTGAGTCGAGTTGGTCCACGTGGCTTCTCCTCAGTTACGACACTGCATTCTGATGGGCGAGGCAGTGCAAACGTGTTTATATATGCACGTGTGTACATGCAGTCGATCAGAATAGTTTACTTGTCCCTACACTGTAATATGTGTATATACATATACATGTATGTGTATACATATATCGTGCACGTGCTACATTCACAAATCAGATCAAGTCATGAAAAATGATGAGAAACACACCGAAATTCTGAGGCAAATAAATTTTGAAAAATAAAAATTATATTCAGTAGAGTTTAGAATACTATTTCTATTCCATATATACTGTGTGTGTGTGTTTCTGAATATGATAGGTAGGGATGACTGGACTGACATTGCAGTGAAGATAGAAGACAAAAGACTGATGATGTTCATGTGTCAAGAAAATATGATTGTAAACTGTATAGAAACGTACATGAGTGCTGAGTGAACTGTAGTGAGGAGCTGATGTACCGAAAAATGAAACTGAGTATGAAATGAGTTATATATCAGTGATATGTTCAAATATACCGTGAATGTATTTAAATAGTGGATTACTAAATAGCTATACTGTTTGAATGTTGAAATAGAATATTCAATTTAAATTAAATACTGTATGAATATATGAATGTCTGTACAGTCGTATTCTATTTAAATATAAATGTTATATTCCTATTTGTGATGTATATATAGAACAGTACAGTAACAAACACATTTAAAATACTTTTTATTTGATTGTTATCATCAAACAAAAATCATATAATTGTGTATACAACTATGTCATATGCAACATAGTGTGCCGGCAAGTCAAGACTGAGCAAAAGAAGCCTGGTGGTTTGCTTCACCCTTTAGAGGTTCCACAGTGGAATTGGGGAAGTTTTCCATTTATTTCGACGAAGGGTTGCCGAGGTCAAGGAAGGGTAATACGGGGATTTGGGTAGTAGTAGGTAGACTTACCAAGAGCACCCATTTCATTCCCGTTAAAAGTAAAAGAACAACAACATGGTTAGCATCTGTTTATCTCCAAGAGATAGTTCATCTACATGGCATACCTTCTAATATCGTAAGCGATCGAGATCCCATTTTCACTAGTAAGTTTTGGAAGAGCTTGCAAGAGGCGGTAGGAACGCAATTGTGTTTGAGCATTGCTTATCACCCTCAGACGGACGGTTAAATAGAAAGATTGAATCAGATTCTAGAAGATCTTTTAAGGTTATGCATCTTGGACTTTGGAGGGACGTGGGAGAAACATCTTCCATTGGGGGAGTTCGCCTACCACAACAGCTACCAGGCTAGTATTGGCATGGCACCTTTTGAAGCTCTATATGGACGACCTTGCCGATCTCCGACTTGTTGGTGGGAGTCTACGGATAAGCTTTTTCTTAGGCCCGATATGATCAGGGAACTTCGGAGAAGAGGCGATAAAAGTATAGAGTTCGAGATATTAGAGCTAAATTTGCGAGAGGAAGTCAAGGTAGAGAAGGAAGCAACGATTTGATGAGTTCCGACTTGCATACTTGGATCGGAGATTAAGAAATTATGCAACAAAGAAGTGTAGCTAGTAAAAGTACAATGGGGAGAGGACCGCGAGGATGCTACTTGGGAGGCTGAAGACAAGATTCGTGCTTCATACCCTTCCCTTTTCGAGAATATGTTCTTAACTTTTTTTTTCTAAGCTTCGAATTAATACTTGTATATATTGTTTGAATACCTCCTATCGATCGAGCCTTTAGGTAGGGAATCCATGGATGTAAACATGTGTTTAATACATGTTATGCTTGATGGATGCAAGTGGACGCAATTGTTTGCAAGTGGTTGCCTGTGGATTCATATACACACACATTAGGCACTAGATCAGTTCAATCACTCTCATACTGCATATGGATGTGTGTGCATTTTTCTTTTTCCTCATGGATGAAAAAGGATGTATCATCATACGGATGTTGCATTTGGACGAATGAGTGTGCACACATATAGAACTTACATGTTATAATAGGATTATTGGCATACATGTTGGATTCATGGCACTAACATACATTGCATTAAGGAGGTCAACTGAATCAGTAGACTGCCTGATCTTCGCTTTAGTATTGGGACATATACACAAACCCCTGCATATATTCATAGGAGCATTAGAAATCTTTTAAGGACAATGGATGCTTGTGGATGACGGATGAGTAGATGGATGATGGATGGTAGGATACATTTTTCTTAACTCAGAGATTTCGGGGACGAAATCCTTTAAGAAGGGGAGAATGTAACACCCCGCATTTTTAATGAAATTAAAAATGTGGAAATATGTATATAAATTATATACATAGATATATTTAAGAGAAAAATTAATTAACGACAATAAAATTGCATGTAATAAGTTCACGCAGTGAAATAAAGGAAAAAGATTAATAAAAGAAATTAAATGCAATACATGAAATGCGAAGAAATGCATGCGAACAATTAAATAGAAATAAAAAGGAAATTTTGAAGAGCTTCAGGAATTTGGTCACAAAATTAGCGTCATTGCGTTCTGGCCATTTTCTAGTCAATTTAGACCTATGGTTTGCAGAAAACCGATCTAGGATGAAAAAGATATCTTTTAATTAAATATTGCAACAAAACATGAAAAAAAGAGGAATAAAAAATAATAATGGATACCATTGTCGTAAGTCTTGTTAACAAAAGACTAAACAGACCAGTTGGTTAGAGCATGTGACTTGCATACAAGAGGTACAGAGTTCGATCCCCGCCAATGCTGTATTTTTGCTTTAGAGGAATGACTAAAAAGTGGTTTAGTGTGAACACAGTTCTATTAAAAAGCGGTTTAGTGTGAAAAGGGTTAATTGGAGGATTAATTGGAAAAATGGTTAAAAAGAACATATATATATGTATATGTATATGTATGTATATATGACGTATGGGTGTCAACACCCTGCTGCTGCGCATCATGTTGCACACATGGTGCATTTTTATTGGTTAATGATCATTTTTTTTCACAACATGGCAATTTTCTATTGGTCGGATGACGTGAACGATTCCTATGGCTCCTGATCTAATCTAATGGCACTAATTAACTCACTACACCTATATAAACACACCTAGACCTAAACCTAATTTCACTACACTAATTCATGGCGCCTCCATGCTGCCTCAACCTAAACTAGTTCTTCTTCTTCAACAAAGTAAAGTAAAGGAATTCTGTAAAGGGGATGAATCTACAACAACTACAATGCCTGATTCTCTTCCTTAATCCAATATTTGTGAGTTCATTGATTATTTTTAAATTAAAATAATGCTAAAGCAATTCTGACATGTTGTAAATTGGATTTGGGAATTATACATGATAATAAGATTGAATCTCATTAATTCTATCTTAGCCTATAACATCAGATTCATGATTCTTATATGCCCATGTTGATATTATCATCAGTTTTATCATATCTTTATGACCAGTTCATACTTATGCCTATTGTTATTATTATGCTTGTTCTTTATCTTATCCCTTCCTCCTTCCCTTTTTTTTTATAGCCGGGCTACTTCGAGCCTAGGCCAAATCTCATAGAGATTAACATACGAACGGTAATTTATGGAACAATAGGAAATTTGGCATAATATACGTTGGGCTGGTTTGGGCCTGACAAATGTTAAATTTGGCGTAATGTTAATTGTTAGGCATGATATGAAATTGGGAATTTTGGGTAACTGACATAATTAGCCTAAAATTGGCATAAACTGCAAATGGATAAATTGGCGAAGATAAGCATGCTGAGACACGAGGTTAGACTCTGTTTGCGGTAGAAGCCTGCCCGAAACTAACCGGCCTAACCAGCAACTACAAATGGCCAGTCTAATGTGAGAGGTCGTAAGCATAACTAGAAGAGGCTTAGACACAAGGTTAAGTCTGGCTTGTGGAAGAAGTCTGCCCGGAACCGCTCAGCACATCCAGCGGCCACAAGCCATCGACTTAATATGAGAGGTCTGTGCATTAATAACTAATTAATGCTGATCAAAGATGAATGTGATACCTAAAACATGTTAGGTGGGTGGGGTTAAGTTAACCTGTATAAGATGACAACTTAATCAATAATACACGAACAAAGTGGATAGGGTTAAGGCAAGTTTAACCAATAATGCATATTGATTAGATAACTGGATGAGGTTAAGTCAACTGGGTTGATAGACAACACTTAACCAATATAAGTTTAGGTTAGGATAAACCCTGGGGAAAAACCTAGTAGTAGTAGGGACCCATTTCAGACAGTAACTCACTTAGTGGTATCGGGAACCCTGAGCTAGGCCGGGCTAGGGCACGCTTAGTAGGCTGATTTTAAGCGGTTAAATAAGAGCGAGGGTGTAGCAGTGAAGGTTCCGACATGTTCGTTAAGCGTGCACAAGGTGTTCCCGGCATTGGAAGATTTAGCCACTGTACATCAGTTGGTATAAAGCTGTGCACCCACGGGTTTCCACTTAGGGAGTGATACACCCTAAGCTGGGACCCGCACAGATATCTACAAGTTAGGGAGCCGATCGATTAGGGGTAGTGTGGGGCTATCTAGCATCTATTATGGGCAAGTGGACTTTCAAGGATTGTATGGGGTGGATACCTCTTACTAGATGTTACGCCTGAGTGCTACCAATTGCGGGGTTGGGATCATTTCATTAAGAATTACTAGTAGGTCGTGCATAGAATTAAATTAAGTAAGAAATCTGGGAAGCGCACTAGACATTCCTTTATATTCACCCTGTTATCCAGCTTTACCGTATGTCATGGTTATACTTTCCATCCTATTTATTCTTGTCATATTGCTTTGCTTATTTTCATGCTAAAAGTAGCTGGACTCGCCAGGCTTTATGTCTGACCTTTTTGTTTTCGCCTCTTTTTCATCCGTTTCCCCCTAGGTTCTCAGGGAGGAAACACTGAAGCTTGACTTGGATTTCTTTCTTCTTTAAGCACTTGGAAGTGTTGAGAGTAATGTTCAGCTTTATCGCTTTTCATTAAGGCTATTTGGAGTGGGATTATCATTTTACTTTTATGTACTCTGATAATAATTTTGTTCAAGATGGATATTTATGTACTTGATTCTAGTATGTGGTTTTGATGTTGTAACCAAACATGTTTTGCTTTTCCGCTGCAACGAATAAAGTTTGAATTTTCTTAAGTACCATCTATATATCTGTCTTGTGATATTCTGTTCTATACTCTTAGAATACTCCATGGAAGTTAATGCATTCCCTTAGTGAGTGACATTAATGGACGTGGGGTGTTACAATGACAAAACAACACCATACTCCCAAAACAACATCTATGAACAACAAGATGTCTTGCTCCGTAGTTGGAGCTCAAACCAATTTCTACGATCATTTAATTAACCATATCATGGTAACATAATGCTTAATCTCGTGTTACAAACACTGCTGGTGTTGCTGGAGATTCCCACGTCACCATCTCTTCTAAGAGAGAATTTATGATGAGAAAAGATACCTAACACAAAATTGCTTCTCATGAGAATCGACCAAATATTGTCTAAAGAATAAATGGATAGATGAAATTACAGAAAGTAACCCCATGAGATAACACACAAGAGCAACAAGATGAATCAAATACGATGCAACACTAAATGATGGTTACACCACTGATTAACTAAAGGAATGATATCTACATCATGAGACAAATCCAGTCATAACTTTCCATTAAAACGATGTGCTAAATGGGTCACACGTCTATATGGGAAGTTCCAACATAGATTCCCAAACACAAAAACCAACATCAGGAAAAAGAGATTTGCTGCAAAATCCCTAAAGCCAGTCAAACAAAAGACTATACAAGTCCGTGTAAAACATGGATGCCTCTAAAACCCTCATCGAGATTCTCCTCAGAAAGATCATCCAAAGATAGCTTAGTCTTCATCTCTGAAATGATGATTGCCTTTGAAAGAACATATTCTAACAAGGTATAGCAAAGGTGAATGCAACACAAACAATGAACGCTATTCTAAGATCTCGAAGCAACTGGTCGGTGCAAGTCCAACAGCCTTGACATATTTTCTTAGCCCTAAAGCGGTGAGACCTTTTTACTATTTCCGATCCAACCAAATGATCTCTACCTAAGGATGAGACTTAAATGGTGTGAGTAAGATCGAATATTGCAACTAGGTATTATTGGCTAAGAAAAGGTCAGAGAGAAGGAATTAGATCTTGGAGAACTAGTGAGGCAAGATCTAATGCGCAAACAGATGCAGAAAAAGAGAAGACGAGGAGGCAACAAAGAAAGAGAAGAATGATAGGGATATGGTTTGACTAGATGAGGAAGGAAGGAGGAAGTTAAGGGGGGTAATTTGGATGCAACTTCTACGGTTGAGTCCTTAGTCCAAGTTCTACCAAAACTCATTTAACTAGTTGACCATTCTAATATAATAATAAATGGTCAACTATACGATGGGCTTTGGACAAAGGTTGAACCTTAGCCATATTTGGCTAGATTAAAATATTAATCATTTCGCGTCATCTTTTAAGATTTGATGCAATCTGAAAATTAAATATCCTCAGCACCACAGTATTTAAAGACCGTAGTTAATCTCCGAACCAACTCCAAGGATTTATATTCTCAACAATGATGATGCGACTACACAACGAACAAAAGAATTCTAAATATAATTCAACTAGAAATCTGTGATATAAATTAAAACAGATTTCCCCTTTACCTAGTTGACAATAAACAGACGATTCACGAAATCAAATAACCTAAAAACCAAGATAAAGGATTTTCCTTAGCCTTTCCGAAAAAAAATTTAAAACTTTTCCAACAATGGAATATTTATAAACTAATAGTTTCGTATTTATAAATCCATTTTATTATTACTATTATTTATATTCCAGTTTATATTTCAAACTGGAAAAACCTTTTCATGTTCAAAAATGTTGGAGCTTTAGAATCTTAAGGATTAATTGTGATAATTTCAATAAATTATCCAATATATATAGGAAGTGGGACATTAAAAATCATAAGGAATAGATATTTATTGTTTTCATGTTTAGTGGCATATTCCTTGTCATTTCTAATTCCATCTTTAGTACCAATCAGACTATATTAATTAAAATTACACAATAACCCTATAATTTTGAAACATGAATAGAGTAAGAATTTAAAAACCATATATTGACAAACTTTTTCTGAAACCGTATTTCAAAACCGTTGAAATCCATTGTAATTTTTTTCAAATAGTTTTAAAAATTAATTTCCTCGAATACAAGGCCAAGAACTCAATAGAATATTTCAACAAATGCAGATTCAGAATTTTAACGAAGTAACAAATAGATGCACTTCGTAATTATATTTCCGAAATGGATACGACATACTAATATGAACCTTTCCCGTTTTAGATTGAGTAATGGTCTTAACTGGAATTACCAAACAAATCCAAAATCTAGAAATCGTGACTATCTCGGTTGTAGCTAGATTTTTGTCGAGTCTCCAAACTCGAACCATCAAACTCTACCATATGTCATCCTCATGCTCTTCACGACGAGATCGCCAATGTACTATGGGGTGAAACAGGATTGGCTAGAAGCCTGAACTTAACATATTTAAACTCTTAGTCATTCAAAGCCCATTTTATATGATTAGGCCCACGACTAATTTCATTGTCGAAATAAATTAAAGTCGAGTAAGAAAGATGAAGAAAAACATAAAGTAAAATCGAATTACGTTCCCTTACGAGTCCTAATTTAACTAATTCCTCCGATCATTTAACCAAGCTCTAATACCAAATGTAACACCCCACACTTTTATGCGCCCAGATTTTGACAAAAATCAAAACATGAACACATCCAAGCATGGAGCGTGTATATTTGGTACCTGCAATAAATGAGCATGAGCATAATCAGAGTATGATAAAATAAAACTTACAATGGAAACAAAATAGGATAAACTAGTAATAACTCAAGTAACTACCTTTTTCAAAGTAAGTCACTTTGCCAATACCGAGCATGAGAGATAACGAGAACTGAAAGCCAAACTTAAACATTTGCGAGAACACGACCTTCTCTAGGAAAATGGGAGGTTGTAATGAGGAGGGGGTCCGAACAACAAGTTCTGGTGATAAAGAAATGTACAACACAGATTATGACACACACCCGTACCCCGTTTGGTTCAACCCAAGCTGTAAACCTAACAAGGTTAGCGATCTAGACTAACCATGTGAATGTTTACGCACGACTTTACTACTCTTCCCAAAGTAGTTTGCCCAAATCATAATACCGAGATAGGACATTTACACCTTTTTCCGTGATGCCTTTATACCATAGCTTAACTGGTTACTATATCGAGATCTGACCCCTAATCATGGAGTTTCTATATCCATACACTTTCATTCGCTTATCCTTAATCATTTATTGCCTCACTATCAACGATAGATAAGGTGTATTCTTCCTGACCGCTTAAGACCCTAGGCGGACAGATTGGTCACTTGTTATTTCTCGATAACTTACTTAATGTTAACATGAACTAGAGGGCACTAGCTATAGGCCCTACTAGTTAAGCTTTTGTCATTCAAGCATATACCCTTGCCCCGCATAAGTTGAGAGATGGTATTTTATCGTTCGCTATACCTTTTAGCTGACCTTATTAGATAACCCTCTTGGTCACTTATTACTTCCCGTAGGATAGGTAGCCATATATGACGTTTTAGTTTACACTTTTGGGTAGGCCCATGCACACCTTCCATTTAAGACCCATAAACTAAAAAACCTATTCCCAGGTGGGCTCTTCAATCCTGCCCGCTTAAGACCCAGTAAGCAGCCTATACGCGAAAGTTACTGGTTCGTACCCCATTAGCCTACTATATCTTTCCCTATTTGGAATAAGGTGGGCTACGTTATTAAGTCATTCTCGTTTAGTCCCTCTACTCAGAAATACTATACTTATACGATTCATTTTCGTCACGGGTTTATATGGTTAATAATATTTTACACTATTAACCTACAAAGTCCAACTGTATTTTCTATTTTCATTAATATTAATAAGGAAGATTATATTCCCTTTTCCCTAGGATATTTGATACCTTCCCAATTTGGACTTAGTGTTTAAACAACAATCATAAATTACCTAATGACGCCCATTTCCTTTTATTTCCATTTTATTGCCCTTTATGACTATAACGGTCATATTTTCCTAAGGCAACTATTTATCAGTCCCAAGTTATCTATTTGTTGTACCCCAACAGGCAATTTCTATTCTTATTTATTTATTCAATTATTTATTGGTTGACTGCTATATATATTTATGTATTAGGCCTCTCACATTAAGTTGACAACTTGTGGATGCTGGATTTGTCGGTCGGTTCCGAGCAGACTTCTACCAAAATTTAAACTTAACCTCATGCCTTAGTACCTTTATAATTATGCATTAGACCTATCACATTAAGTTGACAACCTTTGGTTGTTGGATTTGCCGGTCAGTTCCATGTAGGCTTATACCACAAGTTGAGCTTAACCTCATGTCTAAATGCGGTTATAATTAAAATTTCCTAATTGGGGTTTACAATATTTATCCTAATTGATTTTAGGAATTGCAACCATTTTCCTATCACATTTATTTTCTCCCAAACAACATTGGTTACAATGGTTATTTATTGATTTGTGGTCCTGTTTATAGCAGTTAATTATTATTGATTGCTACAAATGGTCACCACAAATATATTAATTAAATATGGAATATAATTACATGTATGATTCCATAAATGAATACGGTTCAACATTCAAGCATTCAATACAATGTATATTTTACCATTTTACATTCTTTTGGATGGGTAATATGTAAATATTTATTTTTATGTTCTCATGCGGTCAACGCAGTTATTTTTTTAATTTATTATTCTTATTATTAAGCTAATGATTTGGTATAAATAATTAACCAAACATTTCCTTTTTTTATTCAATCTTTCCAAAAAGGTTTCAAATCTCACAAAAAGACTATTAGCCATAATTATTTTAAACTGTGCCTGATTAATAAATTGACATATCTCAAATTCACAAGAGATATATATGTATAATTTTTTTTTGGAATAGTCGATGCAAACTATGCACTAATATGTATTTTTATATTTAGACGTACGTTTGCACCATTTTCTTTTTTAAAACTTTTTTTCATATCTCTTGTGAACTCAAAATGACATCTTTTTTGTTCAAAAAGAGGAAAATGACATATTTACAACAATTTAGGCAAAACCCAACAATATTGAGTACAAACAAGCATATTTCTTTTATTCTTACAGTTGCATAGGTCACCAATTTCATCTTTTTACCCAAATTCACATATTTTATTACTCAACGCTGAACTACAGATCTGGAATGCAACTACAACTAATTTTTGTTTCATGGACTAATTTTCAGATCCACGGTACTATGCAACATGTACAACATATTTTATGACAAAACTGTAGGAACATGTAAAAATATGTTTAAGAATCCTAGAATTTATGTTATGCATAACCTCAATGTATAATTCACAAATTCTAACCATATTTATAATCAGATCCGATGGTTGCCAATAAATTCACAATATTTTAATAAACCGATCTGATAGGCATAAAAACATAGATTTAATTCAAACGAAATAGATAAGTCATTATAACTGTGTTCACGAATTTCCCACACACCTTATAGCCTCCAAATCCAAAGTTTTAAACCCTTTAGACCTACAATACCCAAATTCTTATAAATCTACAATTTATCTGGAAAGGGGAAAATTCCAGATTTGTAGAGATGTAAGAAAACAAGAAGAGAAAGGAGAATATTATTTGGAGCTTCACTTTGCATTCTTTTCCATTAGATCTGCTTATCCTCTCAATTTCATATTAATTGGATTTGATTTGCTATGTATGAATTTATTTTTATTTTAGAAATTAGGTTTTGGAGGAGGAAAATGGCAGAGCTCCGCTGCCTTTGCAGATTTATGTAGAAAAAGATTGAGGCCTTACTCCTTTATTTATAAGAGTGGAAATATCCTAGAACCGGTGGATTCAATTTAATTAACATCTTCCCATTCGTTTATAATATTATGCACTTAAAACCATGGCCGTCACTGCCTGGCTCGACCAAGCGGTCGCAGCCAACAATCGACCGCCGGTCGGCCTCCCCAGTCGACCTGGTAGTGAGGTGATTGAGTAATTATATATTGCTATATATACAATATTCTCTTTTATTTATTTTCCTTCCCATTTCGTATTTCTTCCGTAACTTTTTCATACGGACTCCGTTAGCGAAACTCCAAACATGAAAGTTGACCAGAATTCCGAGACGAATGCATGAGTTAAAGTTTTATGGCCAAATTCCATCGTTTGTAGGAATTCCTATTTTTGAGGTTTTAATTAAATAACTATTTATTGTCAAAATTCCGGGTTGTTGCAGAAAAAATGTAATTGACATACGCTCTCCAACTACTCTCTGCTTGCTGAATCCACTTAAAATCCAATGGAGAGAACGCCCTCGCACCCTGGAGCTGATCGGACAAGTTGTTCAAAATCAGGAATGGATACTTGCTCCTCCCTTGTAGTTAGGTATCATGTAGCTAAAAGGCTTGACTACTGGTCGTACATCTATTACCAAATCAATACGGAACTCAATTCCAATATGATGTTAATATGGTCACCTCATGGAACTATTTCAGATATTCTCAAGGTACAAGCTTAAATAATGACCTAATGCTAGGGAATACAATGTCCTAATCCACTATCATTCAATCATAAGTTACTTTCTACTAAAGTTTAGGACGTCTCAACCCATCTATTGCTAAATCTTGGATAACTCACTACTAAGGATCTAAATATTCCAGCCAACTACTATCATCAACAGTCTCTTAGAATCCACTGACGTCCTATGCCCTCTCGGCAATTTAATTTTTAGACTCTTATAGAACCAAAGCAATTGATAGCAAACAAACTACTATAAACTAGCAAACCAACAAATATGACTCAACAAGATGAAGTTTTGATGAACCATGTGCAGTGCTAATTATAGGCAAACCATGTTGTAACATTACCCCGCCTCGAGGCATAAAACCAAATGCTCTACATTCATCTATAGTATTAATCTTTGGCGAACAAACATGGGGCATTATATATATATATATATAGTCTAATAGATTCCTTTACAAGGTAAGTCATAATAAAGAAGAGCAAATTAATTACTTCAAGTCTCAATCTCTGTTTGATCCATTAAATCACAAGAGAAAATGGAACAATGAAACTTCGATGCCAAACTGGAATTGGACATTTCAAGGGATCTTCCTTCTTCTCCAAACATGGGAACTCTGCAAAAGATGAAAATAACTTCTTTCACTTCAAAGTTCTTGTTGTAAAAATAATTGTGATTTGTAATCAAATAGTGCAAATAAAATATCGCTAGAATGGACGTAGGCATGTTGTAGAACCACTATAATTTCTTGTGTCTTTTTACCTTTCTACATCTTTATGATCTGTGACTGTGAGATTATCCGTGAATTTCTTCTGTTCAAGTGTTTAACTTGAAAGAACCAATCTTCGAGTAAAATGTAAATAGATCTAGTTTATTAATGATCTTATGGACGTTTGTATGCTAGTTTAGGAAATTGTATGACTATTGGTTGCACGGTTGAATTGTTTGCTTAGTTTAGCTTAAAATGAGGAAACAACCTTTAATTGTGATTTCCTGTTGATCCGAGCACTATTTTAGGGAACGTTCACTTGCTATTGATTCGCATCATCAAGATCTTCGATTTCATGTATATTTTTTCAATTTTTTCTGAGAAGTTTGAAATTTTTTATCACAATTTGATTTGTAAATCACCATTAAAATGATTTTAGTGTTAGGATTTTGGGATTAAGGCCGAGGAAGTGGATTAGAGGCTATTGCTGGGGTTTGTGGCAGATATTTATACCAGTAGGTATGTGGGTGTGGCTATATAAGCCATTTTAGCCCTAATGACTACACAAATTCGTAAAATTTCATATCTAGCTTTGAGCGAAACTATAACGTTCTATGTATCAAAAGTGATGTTTTCAATGTTTTTGAACGCAAGGAGAACAAGTCTCAGGTCCTAATTCAAAAATCGGGTTATTTAAATTTTATTCTATAAATCAATTTCTATGCGTTTTGAGCTCGAACAATCAAATGACAAATCTGATTACAACGAAAATTTAAATCTTATAATAATTTAATATTTCAAACCCAGTGAAACTAGTCTCATCGAATTTTGAGATCATTTTCAAAATGGTTATTTTAACAGGTAAATTAGTATATAATATTTTCAAATTTCATTTATTACTTTTATTTCCATTCCAAAGTTCATTAACTTCATCAAAGTTCAAATAAAGATTATGATAACTTTAGAAATCAATTTCACTTATTTTAACTTCCAATTTTGATTATTGACACCATTAGTGGAAACCATACCCCCAAATGGTGATGTCATTTCTTTATCATTCATCGAGGGAGCATTCGATGAAACATGAATGACAATCGATGCTTATTCCTCCACGATTAATACTTACACACCAGGGCCACCTTCTACATTGTATACAGGCTCGAACATCATGAAACTTCTTAATCAACTTCTCAAAACACTTATCCTCTCGCCAAATGAAATCAACAACCTTTTGAGTTTATCTTTCAATTCCAGTGATAAACTTTTATCCTTTCTGTGTAGAGTATCTATAGGAAAATGAACTGTACTTTGATAGCACATCGATTTCGATCACATACTCTAACATAAACATATCTCCTCACTTTATAATGGAAAACTCCAAAGTCAACGTCGACTTTTAGGAAGTCAAGTCAAATTCAATCAAAGTGAAACATGAATTGATTTGAAGTAAATTGAACTTTAGGATATCGAAGCTATAAGGGTTCTCAGCTAATTTAGGTTCATTTTTGTAGTTTAATATAGGTAAATTCTATGTACTGCATCATTTAACTCCAATTCATCGAAGAACTCTTTGCGACGAACCAAATTAGTATTTCAATATAACGATTGACCCTGTTCCAAGGATGGTTTAACTCATTGACATCTAAGCCTCTATACAACCTGGCATAGTCGACTCTCTGCACTTGAGCACCATACTTATTTGGAGACATACTAGGGCATCTCGAATAATGATTCACACTATCGTTGAGATTTCTTTTGTGAATCAGGGTTAATGGTCTTTAATTCTGCCCAATTCTCAACTCTAAAGATGGAGTCAATAACAATATTTTTCATTTGGTTGGTCATCTTAGATCGTTGGTTGGGCAATCAGTCACCTATAAAGGAAAACTGCATTAATGACACTTGCATGAAAAACAACCTATACTATGTGAATACACTACTATGTATTTTGAAAGACAAAATATATACAAATATTAATTTCTTGTATTTGTTCACTCTTGATTCTGGTACCCTTTAGGTTAAACAACATAGCCTAAGCTTTGATACCAAATGTGATGACCACTCTACACCCCAACGTTCATATAACACAAGCACTCGATTGATGTAGCATGTTTGTCTAGGGAAAGAAATAAAGACTCACAGACAAACTATCCCTAGCAGTAAAAAATCAACACTATCATCGCTCCATTATGTCATACAGTGGAGTAAACAATAGTGACATAAACATAAATATAAATATAAGGTGTTGCCTCCTACTAACCTTCCCGCGTTGCTCCATATAATGCTTACAACTGCTTTCTAGCGTATTAATCAACGTCGTCGATGAGTATCCCAGATAATAAGAGAAAACATAATGCCATGATTCATGCAAATTCTGGTGTGAAAGATAAATAAATCTCGAAGTACTATAAAAGGAATAATAGTATATTAAGAAGAGGGTATGGTGAATCATACCTGTCATATCCCTGCATCTGTAAAGTTAACACATATAGTACTACTCTATGATCATCATGGGGTGTACTCTATAATGAAGTACTAGAATTCCTAGATATCCATCAGTAGAATCAACATTATGTGGCATCCCTAAAATGAGAGTAATATGAAAACATTGCTTCTAGCATCTATCCTCACATTCAATCATTTAGTACACTAGATATGATGCTTGGCCGCCCAAACCACTTGACCTGTAAGGATACAGATAGTTCACATATCATTTGGACTCTACCTCATCAATGACCTTGCACAGTTACTACATCAATTGGATTTTGGGTACAATCGAATCAGTTATATCATTTGGATTCTAATCCCTTCATCATATACCCTGATCTTCTGAATGCGCACGCGATTCCAAGTACCAAAAATCCCTTTTCTTATATATGTATCACAACAAAATTCAATGCTAGATAGTCGATATAACTCACATTAGAGTTATTCAACAAGTGCGTTATCCCCAAGGAGTCATCATTTGTTGTGGGATCAAATAAATTTTCATCAAAGTCATAATAGTAAGGGGCTATCCCCGACGAGTCATCACTTCGCACGAGATCTCATCAGTTTCCTTTTAAATACCGGTTAGGAAATCATATCGACCCATTTGTAAGTTACTCCACCTCTTTAAATTTGTATGCCTATTTTTGGAGCCACCGTTACCATCTTGGAATTGCCATTGCTGAAGCATCACATTGCCTCAACACCATGACTAGCAGTCAAAGAGCCATCACATCAAAGTCACTGTCCAGTAAACCATCATGTCCTTCTCCTCGAAACCGCATCACCATTCATGATAAATTATCCAAAATGGATACATCAATAGTAATCGATATTGATCACTTCATAGTGATCGTTAACAATCATTCTGATCATGTATATAGCCAAGATTGATTAAATTCTCATCAACTGAAAACATCCAGCATTCATCTCTAAATTCAAGCTCGTCGTCAAGTCCATCCTTCATCTTTTGATTAATTTCCATTCCCAAATGACATTATATTTTCAATTCAGTCTGCACACTCCAATGTTGCATGATCGAGGGTTTTTGTTGTAATAAAAATCACGATTTGTTTACCCGTAAGCACACAACATTTATTTTTATATTTATGCGAATGCAAATTAAATCCACAGTGAGTTCTTAATTATTAGTATTTATTAATTTCTAGGCAAGTCAGATGAAATCGAGATTAAAACTATGATTAAGTTAAAATCAGAATTTGCAAGAAAATATTATAAAATGATTTTGTAGAATAAGATTTTTTTTATAGATATTACCACAAATCAAATCAAGTAGAACATTAAGGGATGAAATTTACCGTTGGTAAACCAATAAATCTCGAGAAAATAAAAGAGAAAAATATAAAAGCTAAAACAAGCAAGAACATAAAGAAATAAAAAAGCACAGACTAAAAACAGAATTTTATTTGTTTTATTTATGATATAAGAAGTTTAAGAGATTACAAAAGATGAAGTCTTAATCTTAAAAAAAGAAAACAATTTCCAAGATGATCTAATTTGTTTCCAAGTAGTGGTATTTATAGCATTCCCTAGATTTAGATCTGAAAAAGGAAATTTGTAGAACTTTAGACCCTGTCTTCCTCTAGAAACAGGTTTCATATTATTTTGGAAATCCCTTTCTCCACATGCTCTAGAAGCTTCTTGACCAATTACATTCTAGAAACCTTTGACTTGATCTTCCCTTTCGACCTTCCTTATCCATTGTGCTCCATATTAGTAAAGAGGTATTTTTATTCTAATGAAACTATAAGGCCGAGTAGTATTGCTTTAAACATAATAAAACGTACATAAAGACAATGTAAAATTTACATACTTGGGTGTTCATCAAATACTCTTACACTAGAACTTTAATTCTTCCTTAAATAAAACATAATTAAATTTGTTATCCATAAATGTCCCCAGTAGGACACGTTGTGTCTTGTGAGGGTTTTTACCGGATACTACACATAAATTCCAAAGGTAACATGGTATGATTCTAATGTAATTATCTAAATGAAGAAAATACATGAAAACTGAGGAATTTTGTTTATTTCGGTTGAAGCATGGCAAAACTAGAAAATTCGTTTTTAATTGATTGTCATAGTTTGCAAAGTGATATTTCTATTTTCACTTATATAGCAATTTCATATCGATAAAACTAAGAGATTACCTTCAATTAGATCACTTACCCTCTCTTTACTATTTATACATTTAGTTAATAATAAACCCTTTTTATAAACATGCATAACCTAACCTGTGGATCGAGATATGCCATTTGTGCATTTCCTTTCGAGCTTATATCAGAATGAAATAAAGCTTGATGGATTGTCAAAGCCAACTCCGATAATGTAAGTATAGGTCGGTGATCCTTTGAGTCTTACTCACAAAGTGAGACAAAGGTATATCACCCGTACACTGCATTTCAAGCTTACGTGAGAGTGAGACAAAGCTTGGCGAATGTGCACACCAATTCTAGATGTACTGGCGATGTTGGTTACCCTTGGTTTATATATTTATTTTGTTATCCTTCTTCCTTTTCAGAGAAAGAGAGGATAATGCATGCTCATTTGGCTTGATATGAAGCTCGTGATGCTCATATAATTCTTCTATATCACGTATTGATTCCAAATTGTCCTTACTCTTTCCTTAACATTAAAAATTGTATTAAATACGTTATCAAACACATTTTTATTATTGTGCATCATGTTATATTATGATGGAGAAAGCGATCTTTCCAATGTGCTAACTTTCGAAATATAATTTGTTTACACTAATTATGAACCGTTAGTTTACATGAAATGTCCACTTGTACCACAGTTTCATGCTTATTTGGATATTCCTTTACAAGTCCATATATTTATTTTCTTGGTCAAATTATTGGTAATTGTCTAGTTCCTATCCATTAGCCATTTTTTATATCTTTTAATTAACATGGAGAAACACCATTGACAATCAAACCGTGGAATTTTCTTCCTAGCAATTAAGACAATGCTCATGCTTTCTTCATGCAATAAGGAAAAGCAAGATGACTAATCGTACTCCAACCTGAAAGTATAACATAAGCAGGAAAGTAAACAATAATCCATAACAAAGAAGCTATAACACCTTATAATTTAATACACCATAATTATATAAGAAAGATAATAAGATGGATATTAATTAATTAATTAATTAGAATTGAGTGAAATCGACTTACCGTTACATTACAAAATTCTGGTCCAGATAGACCTTTGGTTTTCGTAAATAGAATAACGTATGAAGAAGTTATGAGCTTAAGAAGATTAAACTATTTTTAAAATTTAAACAAATAAATATACACAGAAACCAATGGTAAGTGGGCGACACATCCCGAACTAGGTTAGCACATAGGTCGACCCACGTCTAGGGCAAGTCGACCCATGGGTCGACACATGGGGTAGGTGGGTCGACCCACCTGCATATAGGCCAAATTCCTATGGCTGAATCTATACTATTTCTTTTATATATTCATGCGCTGACTCAGCTTAAGGTGTACGGTTAGATTTATAAACCTAATATCTAATGGCTTAGAATTATCCTAGTTAATCTATAAGTTGGCAGGCTACCTCTCTCATTTTCTTGCATACAAACACTCTTCATCCTCTTCTTCCTCCAAACAATGTTCTGCAATTAAATAAGAAAAAAGAGGAGGTGCTACTAAAAGGTAGATTAAAAGGATAACTCAAGTTTTTCTTCAACAATAGCTACTTTTTAAAGACTATTTCTGGATCTAGCATGCATCTCTATGAGTTCTAGTTATTTTTAGATCTAACATACAAAAAGTATTTATGATAGTTATTAATTTTGAATCTGCAATAAACAGTGCTTATAAATTATTTCTTATATGTTGTTCTTTTACTATCAATTTTCTATTCAGTTTTACAGTTAATATATGTTCATGTATACATCTATCTTCCTTATCCCCTTTTATCTTTTATTTATTTACAATTTTATATGCCTATTTTATACAGTTCGAGATTGATTCTGTTCTTCTCCTTTTCCTTTTATTTTACGCTGAGCCTAGGCCATCGAGAGCCTAGGCCATTTCCGTTAAATTGCATATAAACAAAATAAATCAGAATAACTTGTGATGACGGTAGAATGGATAAAATTGAGCATATTGTAATTTGGGAACCTTTGACTGTAAATTTAGGGTAATTACACCAAAAGGAAGAATATGCAAACATGTTAATCTGATAGGATTAGACTTAATTTAATATTAAGTATAACATGTATAGAAATATGAGTACCAAATATAAAATTAAGTAAAATGATTTACTGTGATCTATATATACATCTGGGCAGGTGCTTGTTTTGGGGAAAGGTAGCACACAGAATACAATTTAGAGGAAATGTCATTTACAACCGTGCTTATTAATGAACTTAAACCTACTAAGTTAAACCTGTTAATTAATAAGCTAAGAGGTTCCATGTCTTGTTGTTTGTATATGGTATTGGGACTCTTAAAATCCTAGTTACTTGGGGGCACAAGCATAGGGGGGCTTATGTTGAGTTGTGTGGAACCCGTATCAGTTAGTATCCCTGCTGGTATCTTAGTAGGGGCCGCACACTAGGTAGGGGCCAGGGCATGCTTTACTGATCTAGATAGTAAGAGGTTCAAAGGTGAAAGGTGGGTACGGGTGCATTCCAGCGGATTTATGAGCATACATGTGTACGAATAGGGAAACTAAGACGCTGTAACACCAGCAAATAGGTCTATGAACTATAAGTCGTCGAGTTAAGGACTGATACACCTTACTGCCGGAGGTAGCGCACAATATTTGCTTATTAGGGAGCTGATCGCATGGGTAGAAATTTGGGTAAAAACTAAGCCTGATATACTAGTAGTTGGTGTAAAAACATGTTCTTGGATATAAATGAGAAGCTTAATTTATCTTTACCTTGCTTTGATATCTCGTTTACTACATACTTGGTATTTTACTGTACTTTCTTATCTAGTATTATTTATCTATCTTGATACCTCTTATCACATACTTATGCTAAAAATCACCGTAACTCGCCAGACTTTATGTCTGACCTATTTTGTTTTCCTTCTCTCTCTTCCTCCCCCCTCCCCCCACTGAGTTTATCAGGGTGGTAGTTTTCAGCAGTGACCGTGATTTCGTTCGGATTTGATTTGGACATCTTCTAGCTAAATGTATTTCTTTGACTTTTGTTCTACTTGGTTATGGCTTTTGAGGAGAGATATGACTTTGTGCTTTTTCACTCTGATGGTTTGTGTTATGAAACATATGGTTTTAAATGAAGTTTTTGGTGTTTGAAAAATGTAACGATATGAAGTTGTAATTGGTGTGGAATAATGCTTTTTACTGATAATAATAAAAGTTAGTTTTTCTGCTGCATTCTTTTTATTCCATCTTGTGAGTTTTGGTTACTATATACTTATCACACTTGACAGAACTTGATGCATCCTCATAAGGGTGACATTAAGAAACGCGGGGGTGTCACAGAAGCGAAACTATGAATTTTTTTAATTTTCCTAAATATCATATGTTTTAATTTATTAATGCCATTATTCTTTCCTCAATCTTGTGTCAAATCATCAGAGCTAAAGATGATACTAGCGGTAAAAATATATGAAGTTTTCATACACATTCATCAAGGTAAATCATAAAGTGAAATGATAATATGCTAGTATAGAGAGTCAGAACCGAACTAAAAGAATGATGAGAATCGATCTGTACATAAACCAAGTTTAGCATTATGGCTCTTGATAGCAAAAGAAGGATAAGGGTTATGTTTAATTGAAATGTTTCCATGCTTCTATTTTAGTGAGGTGGATTAAGGGACATCTCCCTATTTTTGTCATCTCATAAGTAGTGCAGTAACAAAAGATTCATATAACCTATAAGGTTTAAGAGTGATGGGTTAGTAATGGATTCTCTTTTATGGAAAAAGGAAATTTCTTTTTCTTCCTTTTTTCTTTGTTTGTAACTTTCCCTATTACATATTCTATGCTTCTTTCCAAAACAACATGCGACTACTTAAATAAGTGTCCATTTTTTGGTAAGGCAAACCAAAAACAAACATTTGTTTTCACACTTCGTATTTATTTTCACATATTAAATTATCGGGTGACATATTTGGTTTTTAAGATTTACAATTGTTGTAAATCAGACTCTATAAAGTTGAATTGAGATTTCATAGCATCATATTTGGCAGTTACTAATAATAGAATGTTTCTTTTATAGCCACCCCAAATGGTTTCTTAACAACATCTAATAAATAATAAATTTTCCTTGTTCCAATATTTGGTTCTTCTCCGATATTTAAATTTTCATTGTTAACTTGAACATTAGGAAATATTGATTGTACTACATTTTAAACTATATCTTTTATGAAATTTTGCCGTAACACTAACAATATTCACCTCTTCGTATGACACATTAGGATTAGGTGCAACAAGTTCCTCATGGTGATCCCAAACATGATAATCTCGCATGAATCCATTTTGACATTAATATGCTATAATTTTGATTTTTAGTGCTTCACACGGGACAAAAATTTCATTATCATTTACTACTTGAAGCGGATTTATTAATTTCTTATATATAATTATAAAGAAGGATTCTTTGAGCATTTCATTCTCTTTCGCTAATACAACCAGCTCTTACGATCAATAAAATTATTGACTGTTTTTCCTATTTCAAAAAATACGTTAGCATTATACACTAATTTGTTGATATTTTAATAACTTATTATTATACAATATTTTTTTAAACCTTTTTTCTAAAATTTTAATTTTTATAATTGTAACAAATTATGAATATAAAATTAGTACTTCATTATTTTTTAAATTTTTGATGGTCAGTCATCCTAATTTCCATTGCAAATACATTAATAGTAACATTTCGCAAATCATTTTATTTTAAATGATTCAGAAAAATTTAGCAGCTCCTCCCATTTGTTCTTTATATGTGCTAACGATATTTTTCGTCAACACCGGAAGTAGGTTAACAGGGACAGACCTAAAGGGGAATCAAGAGGATTGGCTCACTTCTCCAATCGATTTTAGTGGGAACTTTAGAGGCTAGGGCTCAGGGGTGTAGGATCGCGGAGGACTATCGGGATGGATCTAGGCTTTGTGAACGAGGTTCGATCGCCATTCGAGGATATTGAGGGATGTAACCCGTGTTTCTCTATAGAATCAATAATAAACTCTGACTAGTATGACTAAAGAAATAATAATACATACTTATAGAGCAGTTTTCATATAGGAAGACCCCTTTTCATTATGCTTTTATTGGAAGTACATGAATGTTATAAGGAGGAATTCTCCATTGATCTTCTTTCCCAAGTTGTTTATAATGGTCCAAAAAGTTAGGAAAAACATCTCCTCTAATGTGACCTCTAGGATCTTATTTATAGTGGTTCAGGGCCCCTCCCGTTGGAGGGATATCGGACCAGCATGGGTCTATGTCGGTTGTTTTATTCTTAGCTTTGGGTGCTTGACCTTCGGCCGCTTTTGACATTTCGAGTAGAATCCCTGTATAATGCTTGAATTCTCGAAAGTAGTTCCTGAATGTAGGCCTGCGGACATGAGCTTTCGGATGTAGGCTCTCGGCTTTATCATGAGTGCTTAGAGGGGCTTGACCTCGTGGTGTATCCTGATAGCTGCCGAATCGAAACCGCTACGGGTTTCGGTACTAGGTAGCCTAGTACAGGTAGCCTATATCCTGCTCGGGTCTCAACTAGCCCTTTGGTAGGGCTTTTATGGTAGCCTGTAATCTTGGAGGGTGGCCTTTCGACATTCACGTAGTAGATGCTCTGAAAGTAGATTCTAGGTGGCCTTCCCGTCCTTTCGGTCTGGGGCCATCGATGCCTCCGTCTTTAGGTGTATCGGCATTTGGGCAGGTCATTATTGAAGATTCCTTTGGGCTTTGTCCGTCGGGTTTATTGTTTCTGGCTTATTTGATTTCGTACTAGGTTAGCTTCTTTATTATGGGAACTTCTACCAGGTTGGGACTATCGGAGAGTTCTTATCGGGTTGACCCTGGCGAATTAATCCCACTGGTCATATGTTGTAGCTTTCGCGGTCCTTTCCCTTAGGAGGGTTTTGGTTGATGTAGTTTCTTGGGTTATTCTATACCCCTTCCCTGCCATCCTGCTTCAACGTTAATTTTGTTAGTAACATTTGCCCCCTCCTTTGGAGAAGGGGTGTTTTCGACTTTTCAAGTCAAATTTCTAGCCTATTTTGAAATGTTATGTCAGAGTCTTCTGGTCTTCTTCAACCAAAACCGTTAATTGGCTTTTATTTGTGCGGTCAGATTGATCTTGGAAGTTGAACATAAACCTGTCTTCCTCATCGTTCCTTTCTTTCATCTGCAAATCAAATTCTTGGGCAAGATTACTGTTCTCATAACAGAAAACGCTCAAATCCTCCTCTTTCTTGAATACTCGAGCTTGATTACTAGTGAGTACTTTCACATCTCATATAAATTGCAGTCCTAATTATGCATCAAAATTGACACGATGGCTAGCTAAGGTTATACTTATTTATAAAGATAGGTCCAGGTGCTAATGTTAATGTCACTCCTAAAAGGACTATAATGTCATCAGGATTGTGTCCTTCTATAATTATGTCGATTTTGCTTAGGTCTTTAGGACATTCATGTTAGGCATAGTTGTACGTTAGTTAAGGTATAAAAGGCGTGATTTTTCCCGTATCCCTTCATCGGGGTCTAATTTAGGTTTCCGCCTCCTTGACCTCTGGTAATCGAGGTGTAATGGTATTTAACAATATTGATAATGCAGGTGGTATGCATTTGTGTCAAAGATGCGCGTACTGATCGTATTATTATGAAACGATGTTACTTGGAAGAATCATGTCTTATAAAAGCCCTGTTAAGGAGAAGGTCAAGGATTCCAATGTCCCCCGTCCTAAGAAGCCATTTGCGCCCAAGCCGTCCTTGATTAAATCCCAACAGTCTGTGGACGCCATATTGGATGATTTTGGCATAGTGGGCGTGGATGCCATGATTGCTGCTACTCCAAACTTCCTTAAGAATCCTCCAAAAGGACGCATATTCGGATATAAATATTTGGCATGGGGGTTTTCTTCCTTTTCCCCCTTTTCTTCATAAGCTTTTGGTGGATTTGAAAGTTGCTCCTATTCAACTTTACCAAACACGTATACGACCTTGTGCGCGGAGGCCCTGGCACTCGCTTCGGGTCAAAGTTCTTTAAGTCCCAACCTTATCTGCCACATGATCCGGCTCTCCAAGACCTCAAAATCACCGATCTGGAGGGCCAACCCGGTTAAGAGGTTGATCACTGATGTCATCAGTAAAATTAGGCCATGGGAGGACCAATATTTCCTTGTCCAATGTCCACCCGGCATATCAGGACAATGTATTGATGAAGGTGGGTTTTCTCTTTTTTTTTTACTTTTCCCCCCGTTGCATAACCTCCTTCCAAAGATGTGATTTTGACTCCGAAGGAAGCTCATGTAGTTGACGCCATCTTTAATGCATCGGTAAAGCATATGTGCAGGTAATTTATTTTGAATGTTGATAGACTCTGTTAATATGGTTTGCTTCCTCCTAGACAGAATATATTGGGGCAATCCCCCCCCCCCCCAATTCAATTCCTTGGTCCAAAAGGATTAATGCCGGGTTCTGATGTGTTTAATGTAGGATCTCCTCTTTGTCCAGAATTTTTTAGATGAGAACAATTCATTTGGCTTGGAAACCTCAGCTATTCTTTTTCTTGTTTTTCAGTTGTTGCATTTTCAAATTCATCCTTCCCTCTGCTTAGGGTCCTCATCTTCTCAGGATACCATTGTCATTGCTGCTTATAGCCGGGCCAGCGCTTTGGCCATAAAGAGGCTTGCTCAACCCACCGTCGACCCCCCATCGAAGAAATCCAAGTGTAACGAGTCGAATAGCTCTTTGCGATATAATGTCGTTACTCCAAGAACAAAGCGAACTTTTGATCCTTCCGTTATAGCTGTTGAGAATGTGGTAAATATTGATGCTTCCCCGAAAGCTTCTCCAAAAGGTAAATCCACAGGTGACCCTACCCCTCTCGATGCTGTTGATGATGTGGACAAGGGAAGGCTCGATCTTTCAGCACCATCTTCCTCTCAGCATGTTTCTCATCCTATAGCTCCTTTGCCTACCTTGGATTTTGAGAAGCTTGTGGAATTGGCTCTTTTTTCCCCCTGAAGTGGTGGATATTGTTTCAACTTATGCTACCTTGAACTTGGTAGATCTCTACAGATAAAAAATCAGGGATTTCCTCTTGGTATTATATGCATGTTCACCCTCCTATCTTTTCCTTCTTTATTTTTATATTTAACCTATTCTTCTTCTTTAGATGATGAAAACTTGTTATGTCTCTCAAGGACCAGCTTCTACTTCAGCGACAGAGGTTAGCATTTTGAGGGAAGAGAACAAGGTGCTGAAAAAAAAGTGGATGCTTTGCAGTGGGAGTGGACAGAGGGAGATAATGAACACAAGGAGTTGGCGACTTCATTAGAGGAGGTGAGGAAGGCCAACGAGGAGTTGATGAAGGAGGTTGAAGACATTAACGTACAGAAAATAGAACTGGAGATCGACTATGCTGCCGAGATGGATAAAATGAACACCAGGCTTGCCTCTGTGAAGAAGATTATTTATGAAGCCATCGATAGAATTTCAAAATTTTTGAATGTCCACCTCAACAATATCGCCATGGAATATTACGAAGATGCCCTCCTCCTTGCCTTTTCGGACAATTATGAAAGACTTTCGGAATTTAGCTTTACTTTAATTGACCCCCTTATCAGAGACAGAGTCCCAGCGAAGATCGAGCAGGTGAAATGGGAGTGTAGGGTTCCCTCGACCAGTAAAATAGATCTCGCGTCACTGTTGTTTATTGATGAGTTTGTTGAAGATTACGTGGAAGATGGGGAGGAGTTCAATACAACAAACGGAGAGCTATAAGGTCGCACGGACCACGCAGACGAGTCCAGAAGAGGTGTTGGAGAACCTACTCTTACACCCAAGGAGCTGCCCCCTCCCCTCGAGGACGAAGGCTCTTTAGGCTTTGGAAAAAGGATGGCTCCTTGTCATTCTGATGTTGACATCGCATAGGTATGGCTTTCGCTCTCAATGTGTCTTCTCTCTTAGGTTTCATTAATAATTAAGTTTCCCCTCTTATAGCAACCCTCTGTTTCTCCGGAGACTTGAATTGCAGTTTATGTTTTAGACTCTTCGTCTTATAATTTTAAGGGGGAAAACTCAAGAAGCTTGGTTCAGCGCAGACGATTTTAACATGGGATTCTGAGTGTTGTTTTATTAAGCATACATTCGCTTGTGGTATGTTTGTGAAGTGTGTTGATTTTGTGATTCTTGGTAGTGTATGGTGTCGTGATAATGTGTTATTATGAACGGGGTACCTATAATGTGTATGAATCGATAATCGTAACATGATTGTTTCTTCTTTTAGAAAAATGATGTAGTTAACACACACTAGATGTTTGCAATTCTCGTATTACAATGTTTCACCTTGTCTGTGGTTAGGAGGATTCATTCCAGACCTCTTCTTCGCAATTTAGGGAGGAAAGTTTGAACGCCATTGGTTGCAGGGATATTTTTAGCGACGCTCCTCTGTTAGGATACGAAAAGATGTATTACCTCCAGAATGTGACTATCACTAACTTCAAGGAACAAGTGTCCTATTTGGAAAAGCAATAGAAAGAAAAAGACAACGCTATTCGCAGTTTACAACATAGGTTGGCAACGAGATCCTCCGAAAGCTCATATGCGGTGGTTGGTAGGTTATATCAACAAATTGATAAGTTAGAGGATGAGTTGAAGAAAGCTAAAGAGGACTACGCTTCTTCGTAGTTTTCTTTGCAAAACCCCAATTCGGACTGAGAGGCTTTTACTGCATGTTTGGGGTGTGGAAATTTTATTTCTTTGAGCAAAGACTGTGTCTGTGTAATGGCTTGCGTCACGATTTCCAGTGGGACTGTCAGTGTTTCACAAGATTTTTAATTTGTATTGCTTTTGTTGGAAACAATTTTATTGTGTTCCAAAGGCGTTGTAATGAATGGAAGTCTACCAATACTATGCGTGGATAAGGAAACTTCTTCTCGAAACAATTATCTATGAAATATTGAGAAATCGCCTAGAACAAATAAAGGGATAGTCACTCATAGGATGTTATTGAATCTGTTTGCGATCTTTTCCCCTATTGCTGTTTGAACCGATGTTATGATACGATGTCATTTTTCAGAGTTATGTAAAGAATTAATATGTTGAAAAGGAAAACAACTAATGGATGTATAAGTTAAAAACACTTCCCTGGGAGGTTTATGAGTCCACATTTGGTGGCAAACCTTGATCCCCTACTTGAATTTCCGAGAGAGGCAAGCGATTCTTTCTTGTATGAATCAGGAATGGGGTTCTTCATAGGTTTGGTGTGGACTTAGTGGCTCCACATCTGGTAGTGATTTTTTTCTTTGCAGGATTGTTCCAGGTTGTGGTATGTAAGACCGCCGACTTGCTTTAGGACTTTGTCGAGAAATCGATTCGACCTAGATTCAGACATCAATATGTAAGGGATCGAAACACCTTCCAGTTTCTGAAAAGAGCCGAACGGACTCATATTTGGGTATTAATATGTAGGTGACCGGACCCCTTCCGGCTTTTGTAATGAGCTCAATGGACCCGGATTCAGATATTAATGTATAGGTGATCAGAACCCCTTCCGGCTTTGTAAAGAACTGAATGGACCTAGATTCAGGTATTGATATGTAGGTGACCGAAACTCCTTTCGGCATTTGTAAAGAACTGAATGGATCCAGATTCGGGTATTGATATGTAGGTGACCAGAACGCCCTCTAGTATTAATGAGGCGCCGAATCAACCCAGATTCAGGAATTTTGCATAGCAGACCGGAACCTCCTCCGGTATTAAGGAAGTGAGTACCCTTTCGGATTTGATTTGGAAAATAGAGGTTGTACGTGCTTCTTGAGCCTCCCCATGGGCTTTTGATGTCAAAGAAGAGGATGTACGTGCTTTGTTGGCCACTCTTTGGGCTTGTGCATCCGGAGTGCTTGGCTAGCCTATCCACAAACAGGGCCCAAGGACTTACCAGACCTCCCTCCAAGAGGCGCCTTATCCTGACCATCGTAGGCGATGATAAGGGCTTATAAACTTAGAAGGGGTCGTCGTAGGAACAAAACTAACGTTTACTGTTTTGACGCTCTACACGAGATATCGTAGGCACTGATAAAGGCTTATATGCCACCCTCCTCCAAGGAGTGCCCTATCCTGACCATCGTAGGCGATGATAGGGGTTTGCGTTCCCTTCTGTGGGTAATGCGGGACATAAGCAGAGGTGGGACGTGCTCTTCTGCGAGTATAGGTAGGACGTGCTTAGTTCTAGCAGAGGTAGGACGTACTCTTCTACGAGCAGAGGGAGGGCGTGCTAATTTTAGATGCACCGCCATGACTATTTCTGGTGTGAAACGACGGCTTATGCTTTTGATGCTTTAACCGTGCCCCCTATGATTTTGGCATGGAGAAAGACTAACACACCGTCCCCCACTGGGGGTTGGCTCGCCCCGGACAATTTGGTGATGACGAGGGATTTAATCCATTGGTAATTGGACCCCTTTTGGGTTTTCCTTTTAAAATTCTAAGGTATGAGCTTTTCATACATCGGAACATGATATTATTCCTTTTCCTAAGGATTTTCTCAAACTCAACTCGATTTTTTGATAAACTCTCGTAATTTGCCTTGACTAACGAATCTGACGATGGCTTTCCTTAGAGTTCTGCAGTGATTAGTCTCTTGTCCATTCACCAAGTGGTAATGAAAATAAGGCCCTCCTGTCTTTCTTTTGTATTTAGGCCACTTCTTTGTGGAGATCCAATAGTCGAGTTCGTGTTTGGTTAGGAAGTAAACATTCTCCCTCGAAGTAGTGAGGTAGCATTCCTGGGGTGTCTTTGGCGTGCACTTTCCTTTTTGCTGATGGGGTCTAATTCTCCTGCGAATCATCTCAGTTGTGGTTTCTATACTTTCATCCTTTCTCCCCAGGATATACCGGCTTTGAGTTGTCATTTCTTTAGTCCATTTGTTGGCAAAGTGGTTGAAATCATCCATTATTCCGCTTCTACTTTATTACTCGCAAAGCCTCCACTCTTTACTCTTGCTCCTTCGTTAACCTATGGCTGGTGGTTCTCGACTTATCATCTCGAGATCTTGAAAGCCTTCATTCGGGTTTTTTTCTCATAACTTCACTTCTTCAAAGCTAGTCTGATCCAGGACGGAATAGCACAGGTAGATATATGGCTGTTAACCACAAGGTCGGAGGTTCAAGCCCTTCTTCTAGTGCTAAAATGTTAACGATATTTTTCGTTAACACCAGAAGTAGATTAACTAGGACAGACCTAAAGGGGAATCAAGAGGATTGACTCACTTCTCCAATTAATTTTAGTGGGAACTTTAGAGGCTAAGTCTCAGGGGTGTAGGATCGCTGAGGACTATCAGGTTGGATCTAGGCTCTATGAACAAGGTTTGATCGCCATTCGAGGATATTGAGGGATATAACCCGTGTTTCTTTGCAGAATCAATAATAAACTGCGACTACTACGACTAAAGAAATAATAATACATACTTACAAAGCAATTTTCATATAGGAAGACCCCTTTTCATTAAGCTTTTATTGGAAGTACATGAATGTTATAAGGAGGAATTCTCCATTAATCTTTTTTCCCAAGTTATTTCTAATTGTACAAAAAGTTGGAAAAAGATCCCCTATAATGTGACCTCTGTGATCTTATTTATAGTGGTCCAAGGCCCCTCCCGTCGGAGGGTTATCAGACCAGCATGGGTCTTTGTCGGTTGTTTTATTCTTGACTTTGAGTGCTTGACCTGCGGCTGCTTTTGACGTATTTGATTAGAATCCCTGGATGATGCTTGAATTCTCGAAAGTAGTTCCTACATGTGGGCTTGCAGACATGAGCTTTCAGATATAGGCTTTCGGCTTTATCGTGAGTGCTTAGAGGTGCTTGACCTCGTGATGTATGCTGTTAGCTGTCGGATCGAAATCGCTATGGGTTTCGGTACTAGGCAGCCTAGTATGGGTAGCATGTATCCTACTCAGGTCTCGGCTAGCCCTTTGGTAGGGCCTTTATGGTAGCCTGTATTATTGGAGGGTGGCCTTTCGACATTCATCCAGTAGATGCTCCGAAAGTAGATTCTAGATGGCCTTCCCGTCCTTTCGGTTTGGGGCATTCGATGTCTCCATCTTCAGGTGTATCGACATTTGGGCAGGTCATTGTTGAAGATTCCTTTGAACTTTGTCGTCGGGTTTATTAGTTCTGTCTACTTGATTTCGGAGTAGGTTAGCTTCTTTATCATGAGAACTTCTATCAGGTTGGGGCTGTCGGAGAGATCTTGTCGGGTTGACCCTGCTGGATTAATCCCACCGGTCACATCTTGTAGCTTTTGCGGTCCTTACCCTTAGGAGGGTTTCGGTTGATGTAGTTTCTCGGGTTATTCGATACCCCTTCACTGCCAGCCTTCTTCGACGTTAATTTTGGTAGTAACAATATGATACAAAAAATTATGTACACATGGAACATAAACAAAATATCACTGAAATTTTGTGAATCGTTTAATATGAAATGCATAAAAATATACTTAATTTATTTTGTTTGTAAGTTGTCCAACACGGGGACACACTCAATAAACACCTATATGAATATTAGAGTCTATTTTGTAGTTAAAACAATATCAAAATAATTATAATTACTACAATACTCGTCAGAAAAAGTCGAAAAACCTACCAAATTTTAAAACTAAGTATACTGAATACTAATTTTATTACCATTGTACATTTTAATGTTTTATTAATTAAACAATATATTTGTATTACACACTAATTTGTTATTCCCAAAATAACAAGAGACATCGATCCTGAAGAAATTAAGTCTCAAGCAATCACAAAAAGTGTCAAATATATGATAGCAAGGAGGCATCGAACCTCTAAATATGTCGAACTCCAAGCGGACAACAAGTAGAGAAGAAGTGTTGAGCCTATGGTGGGGCATCGAATCTGTACATTAACAAGTGTTATGGAGTCTTTAACAAGTAATAGATGATGTCAAACATCAACAATGAAGATAATTATCGAACCCCTAACAATAATAAGTATTAAAATTTTGAAAGGTAGCGTCAAACTAGTACAAACATAGAGATACCGAGTTACGACAAACTTGAAGGAACCTTGGGTACCAAACCTAAAAGGGCCCTATGATAACTAATACATAGGAAGAGATGTCGATTCTCTACAATATAGAACGTTGTAGAGTACGTAGTAAAGAAGGGATGTCATGCTATAGAAAAATTTCCTCTATCTAATCACTGTACGATAGTATCGAATACTTATTATAACAATCTAGATTTTTGAGCCTAATTGAATTTGAATTAATTCAAAAGATTTTCGAACTTTTAACATGATTTCAAATATATGATAAGCTAAATTTGATACTAAGATTAAGTTTTGTCAAACTTATAGTGATTAACAAATTTGTCAAAAGAAAGGTTTTTGTCAAAATAAGAAATTTGTAATTTGTAATTTGTCAAATTCATTTGATATAATCATTTGGGAATTTAGATTAAATCGATTTTAAATCGAACTTAAATGAGGAATGAATAATAAAATAGTTTGTTTAAAATGATGGAATTCAATGGTAAAATACATTGATGATATATGTTAACTTTTGTTAAAACCGGGTTTGATCAAATATTATAAATTTGTCAAAAATAAGATTTTAATACCTGATCTATTTAAGTTTATATAAATATTTGAGAATTTTAATTTAATGATTTTAAGTTGGATTTTGAATTCAGTTTAATAAATAGTTGTTCAAGACTATAAAATATAACGGTGAAATATGTTGACAAAATGTATCGACTTTTGCCAAAATGGATTGTTTAAATTCGTCTTGATAAAACCATTTTAAGTATGATCTTTTTGGATATAAATTACTGAATGAAATAATTATTTTTTAATTATTAAGTAACATAAGATCATCGGATTTTGTTAACAAAGGTCATGGAATTTAATCGGTTTTATCATCGGTTGATTTGAATTGACAAAAGATAACATTATTGTTGAAATGTATAAGCGTTACTAGGTTGAGATGCTTAAAAGTGTAGAAAAAGTGAGACAAATGATTAGGAAGAAACCATTCGTTCCTAAAGCAAATACCTCTTATGCCATAAAGATATTAAATAGAAAGAGCTATTTTGAGTGCTATTGTAATTTTGAAAATGAATATGCAAATGTCCATCAAAGATAAGTAAAATCATTTGAAACATGTAAAATGCAGTGAATCCTGCTGTAAATGAAGCAATTACTGCGAAAATTAGCGAATACAACCAACTATCATTAATAATTTCGTCTTTCGAAGCAAGAGGTGGAATACCACAAAGAGAAAATGTACCTAATAAAAAAGTAATTCTTGTGATTGGAATACATTTTGTTAACCCTCCCATAAGAACCATATTTTGACTTTTATCCAGTAAAAATCCCAGAATGGATTCCACTGAATGAATAATGGATCCAGATCCTAAAAATAATAAATTTTTTGAATATGCATGAGTGATCAAATGGAATAAAGCAGCCCTATTAGAACGACAAAACCATGTGCTAAACTCCATGGTTTTGTGAAGGAAAATTACACTTACTTCCTCCCTTTAGGCTATAAAAAGGACCCTACACTTTCCTTACTTCTCATTCCATTCCATTTTTTCTTTCTACCTTCTTCCTAAGCTTCCTCCTCCCTTCTCTAATGGCTTCCTAGCCTCTTCTTCTTCCTCCTTCCTCTTTTCTTTTCCCACTTCCCTCCTACCCCTCCTCCTTGGCCGTGCGCCATCCTCACCCCCTCCTCCCCTTGCATCTCCACCACCTCTCCCCCTTCCTCCTTACTTGTGCCCCCACCACCTCCTTGCCCTCCAAAGTTCAGCCTCTCCTCCTTATAATAAAAACAGAGAAGAGAAAGAAATAAAAAGAAGAGTTATGTGTGTGCCTATATATATATATATATATATATATATATATATATATATATATATATATATGGATAGAGAAATAATGCGAGATATGGTTATGTTGTCTGACGGTTCAGTCAAAGTTTGGTGTAGTGGAACCTAAAGGTAAGAAACTCGAATTTAAATAAATATAGTAGTATGGAACCCAATTCTTATATATAAATATTTATATAAGTGAAAAACGTTGTGTATATATATATTTATATATCAAATATGCAGATAATTGTTGTGTATGTTTGTGATTGGTTGATGGATGTGAAATTGGTGACTAATTAGTTAATTAATGAAATATGAGTGTTAATTATTTAACGCTTATACCATATGTTCATATGTTGTATATATACATACATTATGTATGTATGTATATATATACATACACACACATATATATGCGTTATGTGTGAATGGTTGTTATAATGATGGAAAATATTATTTTAATGGTTAATAGTGATAATGCGTTCACTACATACACATTTGTAGAAGGATACGGTTATTGATTTAGTCTTAGTTCATTTCGATAATTTAATTGAATATTATATTCAATTAAATAAAGAGGTAAAAATAAAAGTTGAAATTTTGTACCCGAAATTGTTTAGAAATTAAATTGAAGTAATTACGAACAACTTTCATAAAGACGGAAGTTAAACTGAAAAAGATTTCAAGTATATACGGCATGTTCAAATTTAAAATCAATTGTGAATTGTAAATTCAAAAAGTGAAATTGAGTCTGATATATAAATGATGTTGAAAACTGTAGAGTCCTACCCAGTTAGCTCTTGTGGGCCGTGTTTTGCCCTTTTGCCTCTTGCTGATATATCCCTACTTTCTCGTATCGAGTTCACGTGGGTTCCCAAAGTTAGTCCCCTTAAGGATATTCCTTCACCTCTGCCTCCTCCTGAGCCTGAGGTGGACTTTGGTTTGAATTCTATAGTCGAGGAGGGTTCAGGTTCTAATGATATTTACTGGTGTGCTGATGACCAGGTATAGGTTCACAGACATTCAGATATGAGATATTCTCCAAGTACCGGTACTTTCTTCAAGTTTATCACTGATGATGTTGCTGACCTGAGAGGCCTTATATATGAGATCGTGGAAGATTGTGTGGAGCTTATCACAGAGGGAGAAATTGGTGAAAGGAATACATCAGAGTTCTATGAAACTACCTGAGTAGGAACTTCATTTTTGGGCTCCAAATTCGTGCTATGTGCGGAAGCTAGCCTTGGCTTTCTAGCCTTGCATTTGTGTCATTGGCCCCCCAAAGATACCAGTAGATCCTCCTTAGTTAGGTGGGCTAAATTTTCTAGCTATTTAGTAGTTTAGACATCTTGTCTAACTCATGTTTGTATCTTTTTTGTATTGTAGTTTTTCTTAGCATAGTAGCTGAAGCTGACAGCTTCACTCTTGGTTTATTGTACAGTGTTCTGGCACTTCAAACAAGCTTTGGTTGTTTTGTGCTTGTGCAAAACTTCCTTTTCTCACTTTTCCTTTTCTAACAAAAGTGGTACGCCCACTATAAAAACAACTTTCTTTACCCAAAAAAACTCAGTTTTATCATTCTAATATCTTATATTATTTTTAAATGGATTTCGGGAAAGTTTTGAGTTTGAAATGATTGAATTTGAAAAATAATATTATTTTAATAATAAAACAATTATATAATATTCATTTAATATGAATATTTGAATTTTGAGGTTAAATTTCGAAATATTGTTTTCAAATAAGTTTAAATACATTTTATAATCATGTTTGAAGTAGATAAGAGGAATTCTAAATTTTGATTTAGAATATGGTCTGAATATGACTAGTTGCGCTGCGGCAGTTCACAAATTTCAACTTTAAACTTTGAGCGCTTATAACAGGAGCAATTTAAATCGGATTCCTTCGAAACAAAAAACATCTAATTCCTAAAGAAAATAGTTTTCAAATGAAAAAAGAGTTTTCAAAATTCAATATGTAGATTTCAAGCTATGCGTAAAACTATTTTTAAAAAGGTCGCTATAAGTGTAGTTCATTGACCGTAATGGTAAACGAATATTTTTAAATAAATAAAAATATGGAATTTTTTAGATCATCATAAATCATTTAAAAGTGATTTAAATTGATAATGGGAAGTTTTGGATAACATAAAAGTTGTTTTGATTAAACTAACTAATATAAGCCTGTATGTAACACTTTTTGTAACGCTATTGCAACATATTCCAACAATAGTCTATTTAAAGGGTTTTAACTCATTTGTTTTCATCTATGACTTAAGTAATCATTTTTAAATGAGTAATAAATTTTTTAGGAAGATTTAAGCATTTAAATGGAAATAACTTTAAGTAATTTGAGTTTACTTAAGAATTAAAGGGATTTTCCAAAATTATAAATTGGACTTAGATGGGAATAATCTTCAGATGTTTAAGACTAAATTCCATAAATGAAACTTATTCATGGAATATCAAAGTTAATTATATTTTTAATCCACCTATAATATGTGTTGAATACAAAAATTTGTATTGAATATATGCTGAAACAATTTCTGTCACTTATAAGATTTGAAAGGTATTCATTCCGCCACTTATAAGATTAGCTAATTATGAGGATTAGTATTGAATATAAGCTGATATAAATTTATTTTAATCTTATATTTAATATCAAATTGGTTTTTGGGTTTGTTGTGAATGATGTTTTGAAATGACATTATTCTTTAACCCAACATCGAGTATGATTTGGAATTTAAAGATCTTTTAAAAATCTAGTAGAGAAATGCTTAATGGTCTTATTTTAGAAATGAAAAGGAATTGAAGAACTAATGAATCTTAATTAAAAAATTTAACTACCTTTGATTTATATGTTTTGAAGACGGATTTATGAAATGAATAGTTTCCATAACAAGGTTTTAATTAACCAATCGAAATGGGAAAGAGACTTAGTGAATCGTGTATTTTCATATAATTTTAAAATAATGATTGTTATTTGAAAAGACTGGAATTCAGAATTTGGGTCCAACAAAACCATTCCAAATAATAGTACGACGTTATGGACTAATTAAAAATATTAAAGTCGTTGTTGAAGAAAGAAAACCTTCACATTGAAAGGATTGCTCGTAGAATGTCTCAAATGAGTCGCTCCTTACTTGAGATGAATTTATCGCTATTATAGAAATGGCCCAGTCATATTTGAAGGAATTTCAGATTTCCATGGGCTTCTCTCCTTTATTAGACGAGGAATAAAGCGCCCTCGGTTTCCTTTAATCCCAGAAGAAACTTGTATGGATGTGTGTTTGACATTTTATTCAATAATGTATTGATTGGTCTTTACTGAACAAAATTCTGTTGTTGGCGGAGAGGTTATCTCTTAGCTTAACACCCTTCTTTGAGATGTACGAGCTCAAAGGTGATGTGATTAGTAATTATCCGTCGTACATTATGAAATGACAACATAGCATACTAAGTGATGTGCTATTGATGATCAAAGCATAGTTTTGTGTAATGAGACTTCGACAAGCCTCATACCCCGGAAAATGGACAAAACAGGAAAATGCGGCAATTGTTAGATGAAAAGTGTACCATGGTATGGAGCCCGTGTATTATTCATATGGCGACTTATACTTTTGTGGTTGTGGATGTTACTGGTCCCCGGTTAAAAGTTGGTAACAACCACGAGACAACAAACTTAGTCGTGCTCTAATTCATCCGTTAAAGGATGAACCGACCTTGTATTGGTAAAGAACTTTGTGTTGTTCTCGAGGATTCCCTCTAGAGGTGTACACATCAGACAAGGAAGTTCCTTAGCCTGGACATTTGTTGGAAATTCATTCTTCACTATGAGTTTATACGTCATTAGTTGTAAACCTGTATGTCAGCATAATATATGGTACCTATGCTGGCTCGAATTGATACATTTATTTGCGAGAGTAATTTCCACATTTAGACACTAATAATAATATCAAATGTTTTTTGTGTATCAAGCATACTTGGCTATCATATGGAGAAACCTCTCCCAAGTCTGTTTTTGCATGGTGTATGTGCTAATAGACCTTATGGTAGCTTCATTATTCAAAAAACATTGAAAGTTTTTATGCACTGTATTCATACGGAAAAAACTCTTTCCGTGTTTATATGGCGTGGTCTTATGAATTAACCTACTTTGTAAAACATAACTGCTTAGTTTCTCACACCAGTCCCATGACTGACCTAGAGTTTATTGTTCTTCCACCTAAAACTCTGGGTGCCCATATATGCCACACGGGCAGCCTGGTAGTTTAGGTTTTTCAGATTTATTCTTGAAGTCATTTTAGAGCATATTCTTGATTAGAGTTGGAGTTGTGTCCAGAGATTTTGTTACTTCCGCTGACCTTATTAGCTGTTTTAGTTGTGTATGTATTTTCAATTGTACTCTGATATAAGTTGTACTCTGATGTAAAATTTATTGTTATGATAATGAATAAGTTCTTTTGTTCAGTTCCAATGTGTAAGTACCATTAACCATCCGTCTTTGAGAATGTTTTGAGTCGGTGTTATTACCAGTTAAAACCAGGCCCAAAAGCAGGTCGTTACACTTATAGACAACAAGCTATCGATAAAATAATTTTTATTAAGCCTTTGTAACCACTACTACTACAAATCAAATATAAATAATAAGTGGTGTTGAGCTTATGTAAATATGCCAAAACTCTAAGAAATAAAGATTGCCAAAATCCTAAAAGAAAACCAAGCTATTAAACTTCAACAAGCAAGTGACACCGAGTCTCTATAAAAGTATGTCAAAGTTTCTTGGTGACACCAGAACCCTTGGGTCTTAAGCCCTAACACGTGTCAATCATTCGGTGTGATCGATACCTCTATAATAGAGCCCCATTGACACTTAAGAGGAGGCAAACCATTCTTTTCTATTTCTTAATTTTTAAAGTTGTGAAGCTTAAACCGACTTAGGGATTTAAGAACCAATTGTGGTTTCTGAAGTTTTTACGCACAAAGACTTGGATAATCAACTTTGCATAGCATACTTCTCTGAATGCATGTATTTGATGGTTACTGAATAATGTATATGTATATGATTCATTCTTGGACCAAAATTTGAAATATGGACATGCATATCTTCAAACTTGAACTTAGATTTGGACTTGCATATTATTATGCTTATATAAGTTATCACTTAAACATTTATCTCATATAGCCTTGATTTTCCTTGCATTTGCTAACAACATTTGTTGAACCATCTTTTTACAAGGCAGTCACATATTGGTTTTCCAGATATGGAAAGGCTTAGGACTTGGGCATAGGCTTAGGCGAACCCGAATATACTTGACTAAAATAGTGAAACACCCAAAGATGTGAGCTTGGATGGCTTATATTTCGGCTCGATGTCCCTCGGATTGGTGAAGCCAGGTTCAACCTTCTACACTACTTCACTTCATTTCGAAAAATTTCAACTCGAACAAGTCCGAATCGGTGAAGTCAGTTCGAACAACTCGCTCGGATAAGCCATGTCATCACCATAACTATGCATAACTCCAGGTCGATATGCCTGGTTTGACTATGTCCAATTGGAGCTATGCAGTTAAAGCGCTTAGCAGTTCTATAGCACCAGAGGTGTAAAAAGGTGCAACAGGGAACCAAATATTTGACAATTAATTAATCATCTTTCTCACATTATGTATGTACAAGAAACTAATATTAATTAATCTTACATAACAAAATCAAGGAATATCATAGTTATGCATGCTAAATTTGATGGGTGCAATTGATTATTACAATAAATAAGGCACTTGTGCCTTAAAATTTATCTCTTTACATTAAATTTACTAAATTTTAAAAAGTGAAATAGTCAAATCATGCTCTGTATTTTAATACTACTAAAGCGGATGCTAAAAATCCTTGATTTAGCTGATGCGGCAGAGGCTAAAAGAGGATCTACTATTCATCAATGCTAAATTGAAATAGCGTAGTGGTTGAAGAGCGATATGGTATATACCGAGGATATTGCAGGGATTTAACTGCATAAACCAGAGTATGTCGAACCGAACTATGGATATTTATTGGAGACTTATTTAATCACATGAATGATCCACTACCTACGCTGCAGACTCTGGATTGGATGCCATGTGTCTTGGTTAAGATGAATTCGTGCAATTCTATAAATATTCCCCATGGACCTCATTTTCAAGGATCGAACTGCTTTGGAGGAAAACTCATTTTCCTCTCTACATTTCTTTCATAAGAACTAACTATGCTGTAATCATATAATATAATAAAAATAGAATACACCAAATGAACAACTTTTTCACCATAATTGGTGAATCCGGAAGGGTAGGAGGCCAATGCTTAGTCACCAGGGTAGAACCCAACAATATCACAATAGCTCAAACAAAAACATGCCACAACCTGGTTCGGTGGTGGCCCTAATTTTACCTATCAGGAATGTCGAACCGGATACGGCAAGGGGCGGCTGCTTCCTAGATGATGGAATCACTCTTCATGCTTCAACTCATGATGCTCTGAATGATGATACTGGAAATATTGGTCAAGCTCGACCATAGGAAACTCTAGACAGAGATGGTGCAATAACACGAGGAGCTCGGTTCGACTATGCTGAGCTGGCCTGGTTCGACTATGTCGAACTGAATCCGAAGAGCATAGCCGAACCTGATATCAACGTCGCAAACGGGCATCAATCAGTTGTTGGACTACATGCGGATAACACCAGCATTGGTTTGGAAGAATGGAGACAATTTCTTGGAAACAGAAATTGAATTGCAGAGGTGATTCAACCCTTTACAAGAGGCAGGGCGTCTCAGACTGACATGGATTGTGTTAATCATAGCCTCTTTACCCAAGCTATCTGGAATTCTCGAAATTTATTAGATTTCAAGTTACCTGTATTAGAAGCTTATGATGGTAGGAAGGATCCTACCATGCACCTGATGCGCTAAATATGCCATATGAGAGTATTATCGGCGTCAAAGAACGCCATGGATAAATGCTTCCTTCTCTTTCTAACTGATATTGCTGCTATGTGGTTTCAATAGATGGATTCAAAATCGATCAATAGCTGGAATGCTTTGGTTGTACATTTTGTTGAGAAATTCAAGGTCTACATCTCTCGACCCAAAAAATTAGTCACTCTTACTTCTGTAAAGCAAAGGCCTAAAGATATTCTATGTTATTTCGTAGTAAGATTTAATGTGGCGGTAGCTTCAGTAGATCGACCAGAACCGTACAAGGTGTTAATGGTTGTTGCATCTGACATATTGGATAAGTCAGACTTTAAGATTTTTTTACAATGGGATACATCGAGGGATCTTGGTGAATTCAATTTTGAAGAAGATATAATCCTATGAGAAGAAGACACTATAATTGAGAAGGAAGTTCTTAAAGTTAATATGACTAAGGGCAGAGGACCGTCCAGGTCTAGAAAAGGCCAAGGGAAAGCCTCAGCTAAGAACGATTGAAATGTTCAGCCATGGAGTCAGCCTTAATCCTACAGATACACTAAACTCAATTCCTCGCTATAAGATATCTACTTAGATATGCATGAGATCGCCCCTTTCAAGAAACCAACCAGAAGGGAGCCTACGCATAAAGAACGAGAGTTTGGAAATAATTGTCTGTTTCATGAAATGGGTGGCCATGCAATAAGGGAATGAAGGCACATGCGTTCCGTAGTCGAATAGCGTGTCAGAAGTGGAGAGTTAACACACTATATCAGAAAATGGACTACACCATTGGAGCAGGTGCAACCTCCTCCTACTGCTCCTCGAAGAGGGAATGGGATTGGATCAGGATCATGTGGATTTATCATCAATTGATCTGAATTTCCCTGATATTCGATTTCTTTTGTTTTATTTTAGATGGCTACGTCTTCCTACCTATATATGAGAACCAGAGAGATCCCTAGGCATGCTCTTTGCAGATAACAAACCATCTTCTTTTTTGTAATAATAAACATTTAAGTTAACTTACTCACATACTAGATTGGGACTTAATTCCTAGGCATGCTCTACGTCCAACAATAAGTCGTTATGTCTATAATTGTGTGATGATAATGAATTTTAATAAATGGAATTCCACACATTGACCATGTTTGAAGGATTGGACTATCTTATCAGGATTTGGCAAGATTACTTTATCGTGGATGTCCGTGCATGGACTATGTCCAATGGACACGGTTATCTTGTCAAGACTCGGCAAGATCACTCTATCATGGCTTGAGTATGGACCATACTCAATTCGCATTTCCAGGTATGGATTAGGCATGAAGGGTTGATTCTCTTGTTAGGAATTAACAAGATAACTCAATCGTAACTTGAGTACGGACTGTACTCGGTATGGACTTCCAAGTATGAGCTATGCTTAAAGAGGCTGAACTGTTTTGTCAAGAGTTGGCAAAATAGTTCACGTTGTTTTGTGTAGATGTATGGATTATTGTAATGACCCACATTATACGTATCGAAGAATCATAGAATATTAATTTTAATTTCATACGAAGTCATATGGTCGTGTAACTTTGGGAAATGACTAATAGGGCCATTTTCCACATTTACGATTTTTCCTAAATTTTAAGTGATCGTTTTACCCCTAGCAAATTTTGTTTCGCCTATAACATTTGATTGGTAAGGAATTTTGACCTAAAACCACTTCCATTGGATCCAGATGATGATTTACCTTTCCCCAGAGTTGTCACATTAATCAAACGGACTTACCGTTTGGGAGATATGGGTGAAATAAGGTTTGGAAGGTGAAAAACAGCATAATTGGGCTTAACAGGGTGATTAACGGTTAGGCCCGTAACCCATTTCGGGATTAGGGTTATGGGAGGGCTGAAAAAAGCTGGAGAATCATCTCCTTTAATTTTTCCAGCCGCCACAAACATTCATCTAACCCTAATCGTGGCCTCCATCTTCCAAATCTCTCTCTAATTGCTTTCTAATCATTAACTGATCAAATCTACGTCAAATCAAGTCGGATTTACACCGAATCAGAGTTGGAGCTACTGCAATACATAGGAATCTGTGCTAAATCAATATAAGTTTTAGATCTAACATTCATTTATGGCTAAGGTGACTGTTTAGCATGTTTATACACTAATTATGCCTAATTAGGGGTGATTAGTGGTAATTAGCGAATTAACGACTCCGAAAAACATGGAAAAATATGTAGAAATTCATAAATATTATTTTATGTCACTGGTATAAATTTGGGTTAATTTGGATTAGGTTTGATAATCCTAAAGTTAAACATGGTTAAGGGGATTAAGGGGAAAATCATGGATTTTGGGTATGTTCGATTAAAATAACTCATGTGATTGAGGTTTTAATGTTTTTGATTGATTCTATATGTTTCTACTACTGTTTGGTATGTTTCATGATGGCATAGAAAGTTAGAATGGTTAAAAACGCTGTCGTGTAGCGAAATTAACTTGCTGGAAATACATAGGTAGTGCGGCTCATGACCATCGGCTCGTGACCTAGACATCACGACTGACCCAGTGAGATGGTACGACCCCGATCCTCCCGAACCGTGAAGCATCCACGATCTCGACCCGAAGAGCATGACCCGATCCGGAGGATCACTCACGACCCGAACCCAAGTGGAAGGGCACGACCGACCCGAGGGGGGAACATGACCCGACCCATATGTTCATGACAACCCGACCCCGAACCAGTGAGCATCACGAACCGCCACGAGCTCACAAGCCGACCCGGCCCGATAGGGATGACCACGACCTGAACCGCTTTAGAGAGCACGAATCAAACAGCTTCAGGAGGACCAAACCGAGCCAGAGGAGACCTAAAACCCGAGATGCAAAGGAGGTCCAAGTGAGAATTTGTTACTCAGCATCCAGATGGGAGCCAAGGAGTTAACTTCTAGAGTTGGGCTTTGCCGCGGGATGTGTGTAAAGGGGTTATCGATATCTATAACTTTGACTCACCATTGAGTGAGGGGGTAAGGTTATTGACTATGGACCAATGCAGTGGGGTCAGAGGTTGTATGGAGTAGGACTCCATCAGGGCCCTGAAGGAAAAAGTGGTCATAGTGATAGTTGTACGGAGTCGGACTCCGTCATGGCCCCAATGGTCTTGTGATCAAAGCGGTAGATATCATATGCTTTACGCACCGAGTGAGAGGCGTGAGGATGATTGCTATGTCTGATGTTTGCTATCACCATGACACACACACTTCTATTTTTACACTATATGTTAGTGTTGCCCTAGAGTATTGTACATCTTGTTGTGCTAACTCTTTGGTTGCAATTCCAGGTCAGGTATGATTATTTATACCTGTTATTGTTCTATTTTGCTGCTATTGCTCATACGAAAATTTAGTCTGACCCAGAGTTTTACGTCTGTTCTTATTACTCTGGGTGCTCCTAAATGAGCATACTAGAGGCAGGTTAGGTGGTTATGCACAAGTAGCTGTCCGGAGACGAGTAGAAGGCTTCCACGTACTATATATGTACATATTCTCCCTGCATTATTGCTTGTCACTGCTTTGGGCTTTAGTAGTGTACCTCTTTTATTTCTTTCAGAGGCAGTATTTTGGAGTTGTAATAATGGTTTGGATTATAAGCTGTATTTTGGATTCCGCTGCTATGATGAATATGGTTTAGTTTTTAGCTTATGTACTATCTCGCCTGTTTTATATCAAGTTATGATATTATTATATTTTGTTCCATGCACTGTGAGATATACTACAGGCTCTTGGTGATTCATCATTTCAATTCCTTTCTTTTGACGACCGTCCCGTGCTAGTTGGACATTGACATAGCGCATTTCAGGGAAATGTCTGATAGTACGGGGCGGGCTGTCACAATTATACTCGCTTTCGATAAGCTCCGCGAGGCCACGAATTTCTTTGATTTTGATTTTTCTCATAATGCAATCCAGTGAGATCATCAGATTCTCTTGGTTTTTTGTTATAATATGATCCAGAGTGATCATGATTTCTAATTATGATCTAGAGAGATTGTGGAACTTCATTGGAATTATGTATTTTTGATTATTTATTAATATGTTCTGGAGTGATCACGGTTTTACGTTTAATACGGTCCGAAGTAATCATGGCCTTCTATTAATACAATCCGAAGATATTCTGGTTTTCTACAAATATGGTCCAGTGCGACCATGGATTTTTTTCTATTTATTACGATCTGACGCGATCGTGAATTTCTAGTTTTCGAATATTGGATTTACATTCAAACTTCTATTTGGAATTCTATGAATTTTTGGATTTTTGAAACACGTCTTCTCCAGCAAGACATATTTTGGGGGGAAAGTATTGACTTGCCTTTTTACAAGGCAGTTACATATTGATTTTTCAAATATTGAAGTTCTCAGGACTTAGGCATGGGCTTAAGCCAGCCTAAATCTACTTGATTAAAATAGATAAACGCTCAAAGATGCGAGCTTAGATGGCTTTTATTCTGGTTCGATGTCCCATGAATATATAAGCATGGCATGACCTTCCACACCACTTTACTTTGGTTTGACAAACTTCGGCTCGAACAAGCTCGGACTAATGAAATCGGCTCGGTAAGGACATGTCATCACCCTAACCAAACACAACTCCAGGTCGATATGCCCGGTTTGACTATGTCAAACTGGAGCATGCAGAACCGAACTTTGGATATTTTCTGGAGACTTATTCAATCACCTGAACTTAATCCACTCACTATGCAACGAACTTCGGATCGGATGCCACATTTCTTAATCAAGCTAGATTCATGCACTTCTGCATATATGCCCTAGGGCCTCATTTTCAAGGATCGAACTTCTGATCATGCAAGGATATTGCTCTTGAGGAAAACTCATTTTCTTTCTCTACATTTCTTTTATAACAACTAACTGTGTTGCAATCATGCAGCATAATAAAGAAAGATTACACTACGTGGACGTAGACCTGATGGCCGAACCACAGTAAATTCTCTTGTGTCCCATTTATTTCCTGCATTATATAATTGAACATTAGTGTGATCTGTGAAATTTTTATGATTTGGGTGTTGAATTTAAAAGAACCAAATTATGTGACAACAACATTATACACTAATTTTTTATATTTTATTGTTTTATTAATTATTAATTATTTTATTCTTTTAGCTTTCCACAAAATATTATACATTTTCAATTTTAACAACTTTGAACATAATATTACATTTTCAGTTATTAATTTTTAACTCGATGGTCGACTATCCTACTTTCCATTACGAACACATTAATTTTTATATTTCATATTAAATGATCCTACAAAATTATGGCATTATTACCTTCTTTATTATCTGTATCATACACAAATGTGTGTACATTAAAGAAAAAATTGTTATCAAAATTTTGTGAAACGTTTAAGATGGAATGATATACAAAATGTCATTAGTCTGTTGTGCTTGTATTTTATCCAATACAGGGTAAAATCCAACAAATGGTGTATCAAATGACTACTGATGTTCATTTTTAAAAAATTCTATATAATGATCATATACATTAATACGTGTCACGTGACCAAAATTAAATTCAAAAGGCTTAAAAACAAAGTACACCATACACTAATTTATATATTTCCATTATATAGTAATTCATTATTTCAATTCATAACAATTAAAAGAAATAAAAATGTTTTCTTAACATTTTAGCCAACATTAATTTAAATTTATTAGACACTAATAAAAAAATTAATACTATGCACTAATTTATTTTTATTACCACATATCAAATGTACATATAAATAAATTTATATATAATTAATGCCATAAAATCACTAAAACAAATAGCTCTTTCTCTTAAATTAATGGAAACCTCTTTTCTCTCTTCTAAATGATTTCTTCTGTAATTCATTTCTTGCTTGTTTATTTATTCTCTAACTGCGATTGTTGAGGCTTCTCTTTGTTGGTTTGCGATCTAAGTTGCTTCTACTTTTCTTAATCTGTTATGTCGCCTTTTTAGGGCTTCATGGACTGCTTAAGATGGGTTCAATTTTTGTGTGTTGCGTACCTTCATTGGTTTCTGCTCTAATTTAAAGTGGATTATTGAGGCGGTCTCAGCCTCATAGGTTCCCCAATGGTGGCGGCGGCTATTAATGCTTCCTCCTTCATGGTTCAAGTGTTGCTCCTTTCTTCTTTCGAGGCGATTTCGCGGCATCGCTTTGTGCTTGTTGGTTCTGTCTTCATGGAGTTGTTTCCTTGTTGTTTTCTTTCAGAGATTTCCATTACTAGGAACTCGATATCTAAGGGTTTGTTTCCTCCCTCGAGTCATGGGTTCTCTCCAGTGTTTGATCGTGTTTCATTCCCTGCATTTGACTTGGTTGATACTAGATTTGAGAATCTGGTCACCTCAATTCAGTATTTTCCTAAGTCGATAGCGAGTTGTGTGGTGAATTCGGTGTTTGGTCTTCAGCGGGTTTCGACTTCCATTGATAGGTTGGGTGGTTCTGTTGGTGGTACTGTGGGTCCTTGGTCATCTCTGTTGTAGGCAATGGATCAGGGGATTTCATCCCCCTATTCATTTCCTTCCTAAGTTATTACCCAGTTGTTTGATGTCAATAAGGGATTGGCCTATTCTTGGTGCAGCCATTGGTGCCCCTACTTGATATTGTCGCCGATGGAAGTCGTGTCGTTTGGTGTGTGAGCCCACAGTTGTTACCGGTCACCTTGGATAGTCCTTCTTGAGCAAGTTGTTCCATTGGTGGTAGAGGGTGGTGCACAAGCTCATGCACTCCCTCTGCTTGCCACATGTAACCATTTTGAGGCGTTGTCTTTTGGATTCGGTTGCTGTTGAAACATCTGTTTCTTCCTGTGGATGCGTTGCCCCTATTATGGCCAGTCTTCACTGTCTACGAGGTAGTGAGTTCCGTTAGGAGGGTTGCATCATGTTCTTTGTTGGAGGAGTATTGAGGTGAATCTTGTCTCTGTGTGCAGCCAGGCTGTGTTTCATCTAGCGGGGAAGCATAGACATGCTTTGTGGCATTGTCATATTCTTTGGTGGTTAGTCTCCCGCGTTTTGAGCTAGATTTGTGGTTTGATAGTCAGGTGTGGCTACCTTCCTTTGACTTGTTCCCAGTTTTCCTTATGCTTTTATGCTTGTATTGATTTGGCCTTTGCTAGGGTGGTCTCGGTTGAGAAGCTAATCTCTCTTTCATTGGATGATACTTCCAGGGAGGTAGTTGGCTCTTAATCCGAGATTCTTATGGTAAGTTCTCGGCTTCATTTGGTGTTTCCTATGTCACCCTCAGATTTGTTGGTGTGCAATTGTTGTTTCGTTTTTGGATCCCTGCATTTTGTGTTCTCTTTCTGTGCTTGGTTTAATTTTGGTTCATGCGGTTTGGCTTGGCTTGTTGTGGAGTTACATAATGGGCTTATCTGTTTTGGATTTGTTTCGGTTAGGCCTCAGCTTTGGTGATCTCCACAACAACAGCTCTTTTTGGTTGCTCCCTCTTTGGTTCGACTTCATCGATTTCGACATAGCATTTCTCTCCATAACATGCCTGTGTCTGATTGCATTTGGTACTGTCTTTGGTTGCTGGCTTGTTTGAGATTTTGGCTTATTAGACCGAGCTTTGTGTGTGGTTGGGGTCACGGTCGTATAGCGATCACACTTGCCGATAGCTATACGGAGAGGATTCACACACTTGGTTGGTTCGTTCGGTCCCTTCATTTGGATGGGTATTGGGAAACCCTCCTATTCGTGTGTCCCATTAATTTTTTTGTCCTGACATTTGTAGGGCATTCTCGTCGATGCGGGGTTGTAAATTTAATAGTACCTCGGCAAGGAGATGGTACCTACAACGAGCTGAAACACGACTCGATTGTGTTTCTACATTTTCTTCCATTTCTTCGGAATTTGTTTTAGTCCTTCCCATTTGTTGATCGTTGGATGTCTCGCCTACTTCTTCTTTTTCTCTCTCTCCCCCTCTTCTTAGCAAGGAGAATATTTCGATCATTAAAGATCATTATATTGCCTTACTAACAACTCTCGTTCCGCTAGGGTTGTCGCTTTTTCGTCTGTCTTTTCTGTCTCATCCATTTCCTCGAAAGTTTCGTTTTCTAATCGAGAGTTATTTTCTTCTGTGGTATTAGTCTCCTCCTCTCGCCTTGCTCATGGGAGATCGAGGTTTGGGCCTCGTACCCCCAGCACCATTCGCACACGCTCACTAGAGGAGGCCGATAAGATTGTTTGATCTACTCGGTGCACCCTCTATCTTGTATTAGTGGGGGTTTTCTATTTTTGATCTTTCTCTTCCTCTGATAATCTATGTTTATGGCGCAATTTTTGTTTTGGAACATTTGGAGCATTGGAAACGTATCGTAAAGAAGCACTCTGTCCAGTTGGTGGCACCGTTAGAGCTATTTATGGGCTCTGAGGTGATCTCCAATTTTGTCCTTTCTATTGGTTTTTCTTGGCAGGTGGCATAGCCATTGTATGCAATAATATCTGGATTCTTTGGGATAAAGACGTTTCTATTCATCCCCTCTTTGATTCTTCTCAACTATTGTTGGTTGTTTGCTCTATTTCATCCTTTTCTACCCCTTTCATGTTCTTGGTTGTCAACGCGAAATGCGATTGCATTGAACATATGTGCTTGTGGTCTGATGTTCTCTCTCTTTCTATATTGAGGTTTGTGGCATTAGTTATAGGTGGTGATTTCAACATCGTTTCCTACCAGGCTGAGAAGCATGGGACTCTTCTATTAACCGCGCTGTAGTTGGGGGCTTCAATTCTTTCGTCATTGAGTCCGATTTATCGAAGGTTTCTTCCGTTGGCTCGGCTTTTACCTGGTGTAATAACCAGGAAGGCCCTAGCTGGATTCTCTCGCGTCTTGATAGGGTTTTCGGATCTGAGGGGTGGTTTAACCTCCCTTTCGTATTTTCTATTTCTAACCTCCACCACACTAACTTAAACCACCCTCGGTGATGCTTCATTGCTTGCCCTTCACCTTATTGGGTCCGTCGTTGTTCCAATTTCAGTCGATGTGGAGATCCTATCACTCTTTCCTCCAGGTTGTGGAGGACTCATAGCTCAACACATGCGCTGATATTCTTGTTGTTGTGTTTTCGCGTAAACTTAAACATCTCAAAGCTTGTCTGAAGGTTTGAATGCTTAGGTTTTCAAGAATATCTTTGACCATGTTAAGGTGGCAGAGGATAATCTTATCTTTGCATAATCATCTTATGATGAAGATCCTTCCGCTTCTAATAAGGCGAACTGGGCGTAGGCCCAACTCGCCTTCTTGTCCGAATTACGCATCGAGAACCACTTCCTTCATCAGAAGGCTAGGATCAAGTGGGTTGTTGATGGGGATTCGAAGTCCAAGTTCTTCCATTCTTCTATTAAAAAGAAAAAGAATATATTTTCTATCCACCAAATTCTTATCCCGGATCTTTCCTTGGCTTCAACTCCTATGGAAGTCAAGGGGACTATCCTCTCTCACTTTCAATCATTTTTAGGTGGACCTTCAGCTTCTTTTTCTGACCCGTCTTTGTTGGATTTTGTTAACTCCGTTGTAAAATGCAATGTAAAAACAATGTATATGTGATAAATCGATCGATATTGTTCTCTTCAATGGACCGACAACTCAAGTGCAATGGATCGGCTCGTTCTATATCATGCAAATGAGGTGATGTGGCAGCATGTTAATCAATATGTGTGAAGTACATACAACTCACGTTGTTTGTATACACATTTGGCCGTATTATATAACATGTCGCAAACTACATAATCTTCAAATATGGGCACAAATATTGTATACGCATGGACATGTGTGATTGTAATACAGGTTTCAGCTTATATAAACTAAGTGGATCACAAGAATTATGTATGGCATGTGGTGTAACATTTCCACATGGAACGTAAATAGTAAGAAGCCACGTCTACATGGGATAATTGCTTGAAATATGCCCATCAGATCATTTAACACGACTTATGTTTAGGTCATTAACGTTGTTAGTAATTCAAACTGTTCGTTGAAGCATAGATTGTAATGCATCCAGGTCGTTCGGGTTATAATAATGAGGGGCGTTTATGTAGCTCGCAAAGCAGTCAGGTCGTTGTGAACAAGAGGCACACTCAGGTCATTTTGGCTAGCAGCTCGTAGATTATAATGAGTTGTGAATGTGTGCACCAGAAGAGGCTTCGGCTTGTGTAAATGAACAGATCAAACACATACTACGGGAGAAAAACAGGTCATTAGGCATTGGCATTTGATCAGGTCGTGTATTTATGTGCTCACGGCAGGTCGTTTATAGTTAGATTGTTCAACGACCCAGGACCCTACGCTCACTAAATTATAGAACTGCCACTCCACTTCAAACCACACCTATAAATACCCCACATTCTTACACATGAAAAGGGACAGATTTATCCTCCTACGAAGTGCTGCCTAACTCATCTCTCTACCACTCCAAATCACTAAAACTTCCATTAATCCTCTCTTAAACATCGATTCAACATCTCAGTCACCATAGATTCGCCAAAGATCGTCTAAGTGCTCAAATAGTTGAAGATCTACTCCAACAATCATCGTAATCACATAGATCTAGCTATTTCCATAGCGAAATCAAGAAAATCAAGATATTAAAGAGAAGAAAGCAGAGAAAATCATTATAACGAGTGAAAATGAGCGAAATTAGATAAATCATGTACTTATAACATTGAAAGTTATAATGAAATCACTCTTCAAAGTGGACGTAGGCCGAACCACTATAAATTTTCCTCTCTTTACTGTTTTTTGTGTTTGTGGCTACCATTTTTCTAGATCTAAATTGTTTGTGAAGTGTTGAAAAAAAAACACCTTGGGGTGTTAGTGTCACTTTTAGCATTAACATTTTTGGCGCCCATTGTGGGGCCATCCACATCCTAAAGGTCAAGTGCTTTGTACGAGATTTCAAAGTTGAGAGCTTTTTTATGATAAATTTTCAGAATCTAAAATCCAAGCTAGTCTTGATATTGTCTTCAAATTTCAAGAGTTTTTCTGAGATAATGCCACCAAAAAAGCCGACTAGTAAATTCGTAAGAGCTTTGGGCTCAGAGAATGTTGCGAATAAATCTACAACTCCGCAAAATAATCTTCTTGAAGTTGGTCAATCCTCTGGGGCAGGAGCTGGTGTAATCAGGAATGAATTGAACGAAGCCGTTGCCGGTTTGACACAACAAATGGAAATTTCAAACAATGCTACGATGGCTAAATTGGATGCTCTCTTTGTTGCTCAAGCCAATGCGCCAAAGGCGAACGCCAACGTCAACCTTATGGAAAATTCCAATTCCTCTTCTTCAAGTCCCAATCACGACCGCTCTATTCAATAGATTGATGAGTCGGATAATGCCGATAACGAAGAATCTGAACCAATTGCTAAGAACCATCCCGCAAGAGGAACTTCTCGAACCATGTTTAGTCCCATTAAAGGGGCACCTCCCCAAGAAAGAGGTCCAGGGTCCGGGATCCTAAACCGAGATCATTCGCTTAAACGAATATCTGATAAAGGTGATGGCGCCCGCTCCGTGAGTTAATGCGGTGAAAAAGAATGTCTTTCGGAGATGGTGAGGCAGAACATGAAGGAGAACATGGAAAGAAATGATGACGAGAAAGAATGGGACTTTGCTCCTAGTAAAACTCCACTCACTCAAAGAATTTGTAAGGCCAAGTTCCCAGGAAAGTTTACTCCACCAACGATTTTAGCTTACGGTGGGACTGGCGATCCTAATGTGTTCTTATACAAATACAATCAGCATATGACTGGAGCATGAGCTGCAGATGAGATTGAGTGCGTATACTTCCCTATCTACTTGGAGGGAGTAGCATCACTCTGGTTCACCAAGCTCCCATCAAAGTTTGTGGATAACTTTTCTGTCTTGGAAAATAAGTCTAAAGAGAAGTTTAGGGTGCAGACCACTAAAGTCAAAGACGTGATGTCACTAAATGACCAGGAGAAAAAGCCGGGAGAAACGATTAATTCTTTTCTTACTTGATTTAATGCTGCTGCCGCACAGGTGGGGAATCTAGAACCTCGGTTAATCTTGATGGCATTAAACCAGGATATAGACAAGAAGAAAGAGTTCAGAAGGTGGATCAAGATAAAGAACCCAAATACCCTAAAGTGATACCATACAAAAGCAAAAGAGTACACCAGTGTGGAGGATGACCCTGATGTTACTGATATGCCAGGAAAGAAGGATAACAGTGTACAAGTCAATCAGAGGAATGCCGGAGGTCAAAAGAGAGGAAATGATGGAATGGATAATTGAAATGGCAGGAAGAATCACCTATTTACATCCGTTGAATTGACTCTACTAAAATATATTCCGGAAAACATCTTTACTGCTACTAAGGACATTGAAGATTATCTAATATCGAAACCAAAGAGGATAACGGATTACCATGCTGATTCCGGAAAGATCTGTCGCTTCCATAATCAACCCAACCATAACACTAATGAGTGTAAACATTTGAAAAGCTTAATTGAGGAGTTGATTTGAAAGAACAGGCCGTAGAAATATGTGAAGGACTCGCAAGCCTCAAACTCAACTCCAGCTCTTCAAGGACAAAGTGCACCAGCTAGTCAGTCTGGTCCGTGTAACAGAGCTCCAAGGCATATTAATACGAGGCCGATAATCAACTAATGACCGTTGATGGCACTCCGATCCCAATGGCTCACAATAAGTGATCGTCTTCGCCATTACTTTACTATTTTACTACTTTACTTTCTGCTATATTCAGAATTCTTGTAAAAAAAATTCTGTAACATTTTAGATGCATTGTACTGAACATTAGCTCTATGAATAATGTCTGCCTGAGTAAAATCTCTTACTTGCAATATTTTTGCTAGTTCAAAATTTGTTAAAAGACGATTTTATATTGCAGGTTATCCGACGAGCACTTGTTCCTTTAAAGACACACAAGACATTACGACCCCGACAACACAATCTCAAGTGACGTGCTATAAACGCTAATATGCACAAGTGCGAAGATAAAAAGCACCGCCTTGAAAAGTGAGTGGAAAGAGTCGCACGAAGTCAAATGATGAACAAATGCCTCAAAAAATTAATGCAAGGGTTGTAAGATGCACCAAAGAGGCACTTCCACTAGTGGAGGTCCAAGACCTACTTCTTTAATTGGGATGCCTTGCTAAGTCAAGCATCCGGTGAGGGAACTGGCGCCTGCTTCGTGGAACGATACAATAACAGAAAGTCCCTCCATAGCAAGAGCCAATTAAAAATTTCATCCTCCCATAGCAGAGGCGAGATTATAAGTCCCTCCATAGCAAGGGAAAATAAAAAAATTTGTCCTCCCATAGCAGAGACGAAATTAAAAGTTCCGTCCTCCCATAGCAGAGGCGAGATTATATGTCCCTCCATAACAAGGGCAAATTAAAAATTGCGTCCTTCCATAGCAGAGGCGAAATTAAAAATCCCGTCCTCCCATAGCATAGGCAAGATTAAAAATCCCTCAATAGCAAGGGCAAATTAAAAAGTTTCATCCTCCCATAGCAAAGGCGAAATTAAAGGTATCATCCTCCCACGGCAGAGGCGAGATCAAAATCCTCCCATAAGAGAGGTAAAACAAAGTCCTCCCCGAGCGGGGGCACAAAACCCAAAGTCCTCCGCAAGCAGGGGCACCCAATCTAAGTCATCGATGCTTAAGTTAATCGGCTGGTAGTGGACGAAAGTCTTCAATGCTTGAATTTACTAAGCTGGATAGTAGACAAATATTGGGCAAAAATCCAAAGTCCTTCCAAAGCGGGGGAATAAGAACAAAAGTCCTCCCCGAGTGGGGGCAAAAAGCCTATGATGACCCATGGTATGGGGGTAACACAACCACATAAGAATTGGATAATGCTCGGAAAGCATACCACGGGTTCGTCATGACATCGCAATAAGAAAAAAAACCAACTTTCATTCAACAAAGAGCCAAATTCACATGGAAATAAGTGAGCCGGAGTGTAATAAACAAGAAATCACACCTTAGAAAGCTCGACAAAACGACCTTGTCTTCAAAAAATGGAGCATTTGAAAATAAACCTCGGAAACCCAATCAGGTTATCTCAATGCAAGAGTTTCCTTGTCTGCAAAGCTCCAACCATAAATAACTCAAAGAACCCGAGGGTATTCTGCTTCAAACTTGGAAAATAAGCGATGCTTAAAAGGCAATTGTGCAAATATGGCATAGTTTGAATCCAAAAGAGGCAATAACGCTTCCTAAGGAATTGATGCTAATATCCATCAACGGTATCAACATAAGTTATAAAACAAAGATTGAGTAGTAGTTATACACTAGGGAAAGCTGTTATGTAGTTGAGATTCAAAGTTTTGTACAGCCTAGGATGATCAACCATATCAAAGTGAACTCAAATTCAAATTTCTAAATCCAACTTAGCTACTGCAGCAGGCCTAAAGATGTACAATCAACAAATTCCTCTTTCCCTAGCAATTTTGCGTCAAACTCGGGAATGTCAAACTAAATGTTCGCTTGATTAAAAACATATTGAGTTAACACAGAACGACATCTCTTTGGTGGATTGTCAGGAGGAAGGGGAATATCCAAGGATTGATTTGTTTGTAATTCAAAAATTCTGCAGTCGCTCCAGCATCAGAAATTCATTTGAAGCTCCAATTTAAGCAAAAGTGACTCCCTTCCCAAAATGATAACTAGTCTTCTGTTTGGTATTCACTCTACAAATGGAACTTCAATTTTCTACAAAGTACAGGTACATGTTTCATAAAACACAAACCATTATATAGAATTATAAAAGTCATTAAAATACGAAGCTCGGAATCTACAGTCGATATGTGTAAGTTAGTTGATTTCAAGCATCGTTGCAAATTCAAACTAAAGCATCATATCTAGACAGGCACAGTTTGACAAGTTATAAATTCAACAGTTGAACAAAGTAGTCCTGTGTAGGCACGTCATTCAGTTTAAGTCTAAAAATTCGCCCTAAGTCATTCTTTAACGATTAACTAATCCGTTGTCGATGTGGACGGTCGACGACGATGTATAAAGTCCAAAAATGTGCAAGTGCTTGTTTTAATTACAGAACAAGGGGCATGAATCATAGAAGTTCAACTATTAAGTCGAGAGCTTGGGTCACTCGGATTCAATGGGTCGATTAAGCGTGCTCTACAACTTAGGTCATTCAAACGATCCAAGGGCCCAGGTCATCTAAAGACCCGAAGTTCCAGGTCGTTAGAATGACCCAAAAGTCCAGTACGTCCGACGACCCGAATTTCTAGGTCATTAAAACCCAAAGGCGCAATGCGTTTACCGACCCAAAGCGTTGGGTCGCTCACGGATTCAAAACTTAGATCGGGCATTGACATGAAAATGAGGGTCATCATCAAACTAAAGGCGATCAACATCCCTTATCGAAGACCAATGTGAGCAATATGTGAAAAGAAGTTCATCAAAATGCATAAGTCACCAGCACAATGTTATTCAAGAGCATTTCACATAGAAATTAACTCAAAAGTATATGCTAAATTCGAGTTCGAAGCACGCTATGTTGAAGTGCAAATCATAGAGTGTTCGACGACAAAACAAGAGTGTAAGTCATCGGAACACGCAACAAACGTCAGGTTATCGTATTCATATCTAAATACAAACATCTGAAAACACACTTGATTCCAATTACACAAGAGATCAGCCTGTTTAAACTCATATATGAGATTGCAGTCAAAGCATCAATGTGAAGGATTATCAATACAACAACCAAATTAGATTTTTGTAAAACTCCAAAATATGAGCATTTGAGGTGAATCATTAAACAAAAGATTAAATCATGGAACAAAAGATTAAGAGTATGAAATTACACAAGTTCAAAGTAAATCCATCAAGAGTGATGAGCTGATTCAAAAAATTTGAAACTCAAAGTCATATATTAATCATCGTCAAAACCAATTAGAAGTACATCTCACCAAAATACAAACCAATACATAAGGAATTGGAACTGCAATTCATCAAAGTTGCAAATCACAGTTATAATAGCTGCAGATTCGCCAAACTTAATTGAAGCATAAATCCAAACTCAATGTAAAGGATATGAAGATGAACTTCACTGTTTCAAACAATTATTCCCTGGATTCGAGACATAATATTGTCTCAAACAACCATTACTAATGGAGGCCTGTTGCAAGGTTCGAACTAAGGTCAAAAGTCGAGTACAAATCGCAATTCAGTCAGACCTAATAAAAAAATTCACAAGCAATTTATAAAATTGATAGATTGGCTACACATGTGTGCCAAAGCTAATCGCCTGACGAACCCTAAGCTCCTGAAAATCAAATCTGAAAGAGCCGATTTAACGAATCGTCGAAGCTCAGCTTGAGCCATTGACCGATTATAATGAATTCGATCCAAAAACATAGTCATTTGAAAAGCCAAAAATCTCCCTAAAATCTGGTATGGCAAAATGGTTTGACGACGAGAGCAAAGCTCATTCGAGTTTCAGATCTAAGAAGAAGGAGGCTCACGTCCAACTTTTGAACCGGGTATGATTGCATCGGAATAGTTGCAAGTTGAGATTCGCTGGTGATAAGTATGGTTAGTAACGACAGATTTACCTAATACTAGAGATACGAGTTGGTGATTAGAGCGATTCATTCAAAGAGAAGTTTTTGTCATTAAAATTGTTTTCAGCTGAAGAGAATAAAGTAAAGAAAATGGCCGGATCCGAAGGGAAAAAAATGTAATTTAGCCTATGAGTGGGCTTGGGCCTTCAAGAAACACAAGATTAGTCCGTTTACATGAAATTCACAAATATTGGGATGACCCGATCCATTGAAAAGAATGCATGGGAAAATCACTCTGACCCATATAGATCATTTATCGGCGGTTTGTCGATATGTGTTTGACACATATTATATTACGATGTTCATTTCGAAGCCTGCATTTTTCAAAAGCAAAGATACAAGCTCCAAGGGGAAAATGTTAACTCTGTTGTAAAACGCTATGTAAAAACAAAGTATATATGATAAATTGATCGATAACGTTCTCTTCAATGGACCGACTACTCAAGTGAAATGGATCAGCTCATTCTATATCATGCAAATGAGGCGACATGGCAGCATGTTAATAAACATGTGTGAAGTACATACAGCTCAGTTCATTTGCATACTTGTTGGGCCGTTTATATATCAGGTCGTAAACAACATTGTCTTCAAATATGGGCACAAATAGTGTATACGCGTGGACATATGTGATTGCAATACAGGTTTCGGCTTATATAAACTAAGTGGATTGCAAGAATAATGTACGGCATGTGGTTTAACATTGCCACATGCCACATAAACAGTAAGAAGCCACGTCTGCATGGGATAATTCCATAAAATGTGCCTATCAGATCGTTTGGCATTTCATCCAGATCATTAATACGACATATGTTCAGGTCGTTCACATTGTTAATAAGTCAGGTCGTTCGTTGAATCATAGATCGTAATGCATCTAGGTCATTCAGGTTACGATAGAAAGGGGCATGTATGAAGCTCGAAAAGCAGTCAGGTCCTTGTGAATAAGAGGCACACTCAGGTCGTTATGGCTAGCAGCTCGCAGGTCGTCAAAGGCCATTCAGATCATTTGGACTCTATGTATATGGGTTGTTCTACACATAATAAGGGCATGTGGCATGAGTTATGAATGAGCTGCTTAGGTCGTTCATGAACATGCATAGGAGTGGACACATGTGCACCAGAAGAGACTCCGGCTTGTGTAAATGAACAGATCGCACGCATACTACAAGAGAAAATCAGGTCGTTGGGCATTGGAATTTGATTAGGTCATGTATTTATGTGCTCACGACAGGTCGTTACAGTTAGACTGTTCAGTGACCCAGGACCCTGCGCTCACTAAATTACAGAACTGCCACTCCACTTCAAATCACACCTATAAATACCCCACATTCTCGCACATGAAGGGAAACGGATTTCTCCTCCCACAAAGTGTTGCCCAACTCATCTCTCTACCACTCCAAATCACTAAAACCTCCACTAAGCCTCTCTTAAACTTCGATTTAACATCTTAGTCACCACGGATTCACCAAAGATCGTCTAAGTGCTCGAATTGTTGAAGATCTACTCCATAAATCATCGCAAAGATAGAGATCTAGCTATTTCCGTAGCGAAATCAAGAAAATCAAGACATTAAAGAGAAAAAGGTAAAAAAAAATCATTGTAAAGAGTGAAAATGAGCAAAATTAGAGAAATCATGTACCTTGTAACATTGAAAGTGATAATGAAAGCACTCTTCAAAGTGGACGTTGGCCGGATCTAGACCGAACCACTATAAACCCCCTCTTTTTACTGCTTTTTCTGTTTTTGGCTACCATTTTCCTAGATCTAAGTTGTTTATGTAGTGTTGAAAAAAACACCTTAGGGGGTGTTAGTGCCATTTTTAGTATTAACAGCTTTTATACCAAGGTTGGTTCTTCCTATCGAATGTGATGATCTCTTCTGCCCTCCTTCAACGGAGGAAATTCTCATTTGGATATTCTCTCCGAGCAAGGAAAGTGCGAGTGGTCCAGACGAGTTCAGCGGTGTTTTTTATCAGAGCGCTTGGCCAATCATTCAATCAGACTTTTGCTTGGTTATTCAATATTTCTTTCGGGTGAGGTGCTTCCTAAGGGATGGACTTCCACCAATCTTGTTCTCATTCCTAAGTGCGAGAATCCATTGTCTTGCTCAGATTTTTGTCATATTAGCTTGTGTAACTTTTCTAACAAGGTGATCTCTAAGGTAAGGTCTTGTCGACTTACACCGATTCTTGATCGTATTATCTCTTCATCCCAATCTAGCTTCGTTAAAGGTTTTCTTATTACAGACAATGTCCTTTTAGTTCATATGACGGTCCGCCCTGCACCAGCCGACATTTTCAATGAAACGCGTTGTACCGACGTCCAACCAGCACGGGACGGTCGTGAAAGGAAGGAAAAAGGGAAGGATTTGAATGGTGAACCAACAAAGAACCTGTAGTGTATCTCACAGCGCATGGAAAAAATATAATAATAACATAATTTGATATAAAACAGGAGAGACAGTGCATAAGCTGAAAACTAAACCATCATAGCAGCTAAAAATTCAAAATACAGCTCATGATCCAGAACATCATTATTACAACTTTTAGAACTGTCACTAAAGCAAAATAGGAAGGTACACTACTAATGCCCAAAGTAGTGAGCAACAACAACACAGGGAGAATATATGGGAATAATACGTGTAAGCCTCCTGTTCATCTCTGGACAGCTACTCGTGCATAACCAGCTAACCTATCTCTAGTTTGCTCATTTAGGAGCACCCAGAGAAATAAGAAGAGACATAAAACTATGGGTTAGACAAAAGTCTGGTATGAGCGATAAGCAGTAAAACAGAACAATAACAGGTATACATAACCATACCTAAACCTGGACCTGCAACCAAAAAATTAGCACTACAGGATCAGGATGTACAATACTCTAAGGTGACAATAACACATGGTGTGAAAATAATGGGGAGGGGGTGTGCATGTCATGGTGATAGCAAAAATCAAACATAGCAATCATCCTCACATCTCTCACTCAGTGTGTAAAGCATACAATATCTACCACTTTGATCACCCAATCCTTTGCTACGATCACTCTGCCCCATGGAGTCACGATGACTCCACTGATTCATAGCCACTAATCCTTTGCTATGTCCACTTTGCCGCATGGAGTCATGACAAGTCCACTGCACTGGCTCATAGCCTTGCTACGATCACTTAGCCCCATGGAGTCATAACAACTCCACTGCACTGATCCATAACCACTAATCCGTCTCTCAGTGGTGAGTCAAAGCTATAAACATTGATATCCCCTTTGCATACGTCCCGTAGCAAAGCCCAACTCATGCGGTTAACTCATTGATCCCCATTTGGATCCTGAGTAATAACCTCCCATTTGGACTTCCTTTGCATCTCGGGTTTTGTTCGAATTGGAGTTGGTCTTCAAAAGAGTCACCGCGTAGAAATAAAGGTACACGCCTGGTTTGGTTCGGTTGTATAGTTTTCAAGTTCCCCCATTCGGTTCAATTCGGGTGCCATCCTCCATTCTGTTTGGTTCGGGTGCCATCCTCCATTCGGTTCGTTTCGGGTGCCATCATCCATTCGGTTCGAGTCCTCCGGACACCACTCCAACTCGTTTTGGTTCGATTGCTCTAGCCCCGGTTCGGTTCGTGCTCACCATTTCCGATCCGATCACCACGCCCTCGCTTCTGATCCGAACCCAACTCCAACTCTATGCAAATGGCCTTCCTTCTTGCCATGCTTTTCCTCTTGTGCTAGGTTCCGATCCGTTTCGGTTTCTCTGCTCAGTTCTCCGATCCGACCCGAGCCCCATAACCAGATCCAATCCGAAACCCTGCTCATTTTCCGGCAAGCATATATCGTCCATTTTCGCCATACAATGACGTTATCAACCATCCTAACTTTACTAAGAAATCATAAAACATTTAAAATAGTAGTAGCAACATATAGGATCAATCAACATGGTCAAAACATAAAGCAAATAGGTCATTTAAGATCAAACATACCCCAAAATCCATGGTTTTCCCCTTAATCATGTTTAACCAAATCTAATGATAGGATTAACTAAACATGCCCAAATTAACCCAAATTTTTATCAGAGCCATAAAATAATATTTAAGAATTTTTACATATTTTTCCTGAATTTTATCATGCATAATTTTGCTAATTGTCAATAATCACCCTAATTATTAGTGAAATACAATGCAAATCACTCACCTTAGTCACAAATGAATTATATATCTCAATTTCTCTACTATTTTAGGTCGAATTCCTATGCAACACAGGAGCTCCAACTCTAATTTGGTGTTGATTTGCCTTGATTTGATGTAGCTTAGCTTAATCCTCGATTATAAAGCGATTTAAGAGTTATTTAAAAGAGATTTAGAAGGTGGAAGCCATTGTTAGGGTTGAAGAGAAAGTTTGTGGCAGGTGGAAAATGATAAAGGAGGGTTTCTCTAGCCCCTATCAGCCCTTATGCAACCCTATTCCTGAATTACCTAATGGGCCTAGCTGCTAATCACCTTAATTAGGCCCGGTTAAGCTGTTTTTCACCTTCTAAACCTTGTTTTAGTCATATCTCCCAAATGGTAAGTCCGTTTGATCAATCTGACCACTCTACGGAAAGGTAAATCATCATCCAGATCTAATGGAAGTGGATTCAGATTAAAAATCCTTACCAATCAAAAGTTATAGGACAAACAATATTTGCTAGGGGCAAAACAGTCACTTAAAATTCGGCAAAAATCGTGAACATGGGAAATGACCCCAATAGTCATTTCCCAAAGTTACACGATCGTACAACTTTGTATGAAAATAAAATAAATATTCTACGATCCTCCGATGCGTAGAATGCGGGTCGTTACATTCTCCATCCCCCCCCCCCTTAAGAAATTTCGCCCCCGAAATTCCTTAACCAAACATACAGTGGGTCCCGCATGTCTATCAGCCATTTACAAATAATCAAACACACATAATAACACAACAAGTCTATCCTAGCATGCAGAATAGCTAAATTGCAATAAAAATATTACTAGGCAAAGAGTTCTAGATACGACTCCCTTATGCTCTCCCCTGTTTCCCAGGTACAGTCATTCTCGTTATCACCCCACTGGACCTTGACCAGTTTCACCGTCTTTCTTCGAAGTTGCCTCGACAATACGGATCGGCCTGCGGTTCCCAACTACCACGGGTTCTACTTCGATGTCATCCAATTGATCCGGCGAAATAGTCATATCGGGGTCATGCACGAACTTCCTTAACTGGGTAACATGAAATACGTTGTGAACTCCTTTCATCTTGTCAGGTAATCCAACTTTATATGCTAGATTCCCAACTTGCTCGAGAACTGAGAATGGACCAACAAATCTTGGATAACCTTGATCTTATCTGAGGTTTCTCTTATTACATCCGGTCCAAGCACAAATTTCTCACCGGTTTCTAACCAACATGATGGTGAGTAGCACGGTCTTCCGTACAAAGCTTCAAATGGAGCCATACCAATACTGGACTGATAACTGTTATTATATGCGAATTCAACCGGATGCAAATGGTCATCACATGGCCCTCCAAAATCTAATATGCAAGTTCTCAAGAGATCTTCTAATACTTGATTCACCCTCTCTGTTTGACCGTCGGTTTGAGGATGATAGGAGGTACTGAGATGTTATTCTGACCCTAAAGCCTCTTGTAAGCTCTTCCAAAATCCACTAGTAAACAACGGATCTCGGTTACTCACAATGCCTTTGGGTATTCCATGAAATCTCACTACCCACTTCATATACAGTTCTACTAACTCAGCTGTTGTTCTATTCGACTTGAAGGGTACAAACCTTGCACTTTTGGTCAATCGGTCCACAATCACCCAAATGCTATCATGGCCTGATCTAGTACTTTGTAACCCATCAATGAAATCCATTGAGATTTGTTCTCATTTCCATTCCGGAATTTCCAATGGTTGCAGCAAACCACTAGGCTTCTTTTGTTTGGCTTTAACTAGCTAGCAATTCATGCATTTGGATATAAACTTCCCAGCGCCTCTTTTCATCCCTTCCGAGCAGTAGGTCTGCTTCATGTCTCGATACATTTTGTTACCACCGGGATGTATAGTCAGTTTTGAGTGATGACATTCTCTAAGCACTTCATCTCTTAATCTATTGACATTGGGCACAACTAGTCTCGCATTCTTTCTAAGCCATCCATCTTGATCAAGCCCATACTTGTTCATCTCCTCGTCGATTCCCATATCTAACTTGGAGATGTTTTCTAATAGATTAGGATCGCCCCTCTGACTAGAACCAATCCGCTCAATCAAAGTGGGTCTGATCATCAAACTTGCTAACAATTCTGGATCAAATTCGTACTTTGGTCTAAAATCATACCCAGCGATATACTCCAGTTGCTTCCATTCCAGAAATATAGCCCTTAAACTGGCATGTCTCCTACTCAATGCATCAGCTACCGCATTGCCCTTTCTTGGTGTATATGCGATATTGAAATCATATGAAGCCAAGAACTCTAACCATCGCTGCTGATGGAGATTAAATCCTTTTGAGAGGAAAGGTACTTTAAAGACTTATGATCGGTAAACAACTCGAATCTTTCTCCCAACAGATAGTGTCTCCACATCTTTAACGCGAATATGATCGCTACCAACTCCAAACCATGGGTAGGATATCTTTTCTCATGTGATTTCAGTTGCCGACTAGCATAAGCTACAACCCTACCTCCTTGCATCAATACGACACCTAGTCCGGTACCACATGCATCCGTGTATACTATCATCTCTTCATTCCCTTTAGGAATGACTAACACTAGCGCAAGCGTCAACTTTTCCTTTAGACTCTTGAATGCATTTTCACACCTTCCGTCCAAGATGAAAGCTTGATTCTTCCTAGTCAACTAAGTTAACTATGTCGCTATCTTGGAGAAGTCTTGGATAAACTTACGATAATATCCAGCTAATCCCAAGAAACTTCTTACGTCTATTGCATTCTTGGGCGTAGACTAATCCTATACCGTAGCCACCTTCGTTGGGTCAATGGAAATACCATTCTCTGAAACAACATGGCCCAAGAATCTCTCTTCCCTCCTCCAGAAGTGACACTTACAAAATTTCGGTTTCAATTGGTGTTTTCTAAACACCTCCATCACTATCCTCAAATGTTCCTTGTGTTCTTCCATTGTCCTCGAATAAACAAGGATATCGTCCACGAACACAAGTACAAACTTATACAATTGATCCCTGAATACCCTATTCATATGATCCACAAAATATGCTGGTGCATTGGTCAACCCGAATGGCATGACCAACCGCTCATAGAATCCAGACGACGTCCGAATGGCTGTTTCAGGAATACTCTCAGCTACTACTCGGAGCTAATGAAATCCAGTTGTGAGGTCCAACTGGGAGAACACTCTTGCTCCTTCCAGTTGATCAAAAAAATCATCTATCCGTGGAAGAGGATATTTATTCTTCCTAGTCACTTTATTTGACTCATGATAGTCTACACATAAACGAAGGGAACCATTTGCCTTAGTGGCAAATATAACTGGTGCTCCCCACTCGGAAAAACTTCTTCGGATAAATCCCTTCTTCATAAGATCGCTTACATGCACCCCGAACTCTCGTTGCTCCCTTGGTGCCATACGATGAAGTGGCATCACTATAGGTTTGGCATCTTTCAATAAATCAATATGGAACTCAATCTCTCGGTGTGGTGGAAGTCCGGTCACTTCCTCGAAGATATCCGGATACTGGCCGGCAATGGAAACCCCTGATAAATCGTCCTACGGGATGTCGAGGGAATTTAGAAAACTAGTCATTACCTACTCACTAGGTAGGCCACCAAACACTGCCCTTCGTCCATCATCCGCCCTAATAGTCACCAAAAATCCCTTACAGTCTACCACCACCCCATATCTTTGGAGCCAATCAACTGCCAAAATAATGCCAAACCCAGTAAAGCCCAAGATAAAGCAATCACGAGCAAACATACATCCATGACTCGAGAATACCAAATTTCGACAAATCATACTAAGGCTAGTCGAACCACCAGTCGGGTTTGTCACCACTAAAGGTCTATATACTATCTCGGGTTCCAATTTCAACCTATCTACCAGGTCACTAGATACAAAGGAATGGGAAGCCCCAGTATCAAACAATACTCGAACAGGAACATCATAAATACAAAGCATACCTTGAATGACGACATTCTTTCCTTTGTCCGCTGCAGTTGAGGCATTCGACGAAGAAGGAACAACACTGATATCATATGTTTTCACAATCTCCTTCTCTTTAAGAGGTTGTGGACACTTATCCTAGTGATGTCCCACTTGGCCGCAATTGAAGCACTTCCTGTCCGCTGGCTTTACTTGAAATTCTTTAGCATAATGGCCTTTCTTGCCACAACTAAAGCACTCTACCTCTTTCCTGTCTTTCTTTTTCTGACCATCCTTGGTTTTATTCTGCTTCCTTTTATTCTAAGAATTATTCTTGCCTCCACCGCTTGCCTGCGGTTTTGTCCCCTCTGGGATGCAACGGCGACTTCAGTCTTGGGCTTAGGATAAAGGCTCTCTGATCTCAATGTTTTCCCAACAATCGATTCAAAAGTCTCATTAATATGGTTTATAAGTCTTTCTCCCAAGTACTGATCTAAACCAGTTATGAACTTCTCGTTCTTCTCTGCAGTATCGATAAGAGATAATCCGTACTTCGATAAAGTATCGAATTCAACAATATACTCCGAGACCACCGTACCGTTCTGTTTAAGCTCCAAAAACTTCCTAAACATTTATGATTTCTTAGCAGCCGGAATAAACTTGTCATAGAAGCGGGTCTTAAACTGATCCCAAGTAAGTTGATCCTCAGGGTTAGCTGCCTTAATAGCATACCACCAATTCATAACCCGTCCTTGCAACTGGTGGGACGCTATCTTTCTCTTCATTGCATCTTCGATTCCCAGATCCTCGAAGATACGCTCACGACAATCAAGCCAATCCTGAACTTCTGTAGTCGATTCCGTTCCGTGGAACGTCTTCCCACCAAGACTAGTGTAGTCCTTAAAGAGCTTGGCGAAATCGGCATTAGGCGCCTACACCGCTGCACCACCACCATTTGCAGTAATAGGAGCTGCTCCCAGAACATCTCTCGGCATCTCCCGCATGAAGGTAGTAAACATCGTCCTCATGTCAGGAGCATTCCTATTATTGGCCCCTGAACCCGTACCCCTTGTATATCGGCTCATCGTCCAATCTGTAAAGAGAAAACGATTAACCGTCTCCATAGTGGTGCTAGTGCAATTCGACTTCATCCTTGAATATACTAATAGTATATATATATATATAGTTTTTGAAAACCAAAATATCACAAATACACGCTCTCATATATGTATATTATCTCTCCCTAGTGTCTTTCCCTAGGTTAACTACGCTACCTAGAGCTCTGATACCAAATGTAACGGCCCGCCCCGCACCAGCCGACATTTCCAACGAAACGTGCTGTACCGACGTCCAACCAGCATAGGACGGTCATCAAAGGAAGGAAAAAGGGAAGGATTTTTAATGGTGAACTAATAAAGAACCTGTAGTATATCTCATAACGCATGGAACAAAATATAATAACAACATAACTTGATATAAAACAGGCGAGATAGTGCATAAGCTAAAAACTAAACCATCAAAGCAGCAGAAAATTCAAAATACAGCTTATGATCCAGACCATCATTATTACAACTTTTAAAACTGTCTCTAAAGCAAAATAGGAAGGTACACTACTAATGCCCAAAGTAGTAACCAACAACAACACAAGGAGAATATATGGGAATAATACGTGTAAGCCTCCTGCTCGTCTCCGGACAGCTACTCATGCATAACCAGCTAACCTATCTCTAAACTACTCGTTTAGGAGCACCCAGAGTAATAAGAAGAGACATAAAACTCTGGGTCAGACAAAAGTCTGGTATGAGCGATAAGCAATAAAACAGAACAATAACAGGTATACATAACCATACCTGAACCTGGACCTGCAACCAAAGAGTTAGCACAACAGGATGTACAATACCCTAAGGTGACACTAACACATGGTGTGAAAATAATGGGGAGGGGGTGTGCATGTCATGGTGATAGCGAACATCAAACATAGCAATCATACTCACATCTCTCACTCAGTGCGTAAAGCATACAATATCTACCACTTTGATCAACCAATCCTTTGCTACGATCACTCTGCCCCCATGGAGTCACGATGACTCCACTGCACTGATCTATAGCCGCTAATCCTTTGCTATGTCCACTCTACCCCATGGAGTCATGACAACTCCACTGCACTGGCTCATAGCCTTGCTACGATCACTTTGCCCCATGGAGTCATAACAACTCCACTGCACTGATCCATAGCCGTTAATCTGTCTCTCAGTGGTGAGTCAAAGCTATAGACATCGATAACCCCTTTGCACGCGTCCCGCAGCAAAGCCCAACTCATGAAGTTAACTCGTTGATCACCATTTGGATCCTGAGTGATAACCTCCCATTTGGACTTCCTTTGCATCTCAGGTTTTAGTCGAATTGGAGTTGGTCTTCAAAAGAGTCACCGCGTAGAAATAGAAGTACACGCTCGGTTCGGTTCCGTATAGTGTTCAAGTTCCCCCATTCGGTTCGGTTCGGGTGCCATCCTCCATTCGGTCCGGCTCGGGTGCCATCCTTAATTCAGTTCGGTTCTTGTGCCATCCTTCATTCGGTTCGAGTCTTCCCGCCAGCATCCAACGCGTTTCGGTTCGATTGCTCCAACTTTTTTTCGGTTCATGCTCACCATTTCTGATCGATCCCCATGCCCTCGCTTGTTCGGTTCATGCTCACCATTTCTGATCGATCCCCACGCCCTCGCTTGTGATCCGTACCCAACTCCATCTCTATGCAAGTGGCCTTCCTTCTTGACATGCTTTTCCTCTTGTGCTAGGTTCTGATCCGGTTCGGTTTCTCTGCTCAGTTCTCCAATCCGACCTGAGCTCCATAACTCGATCCGATCCGAAACCCTGCACATTTTCCAACGAGCATATATCGTCCATTTTCGCCATACGATGGCATTTTGAACCATCCTAACTTTACTAAGCAATCATAAAACATTTCAAATAGTAGTAGCAACATATAGGATCAATCAACAAGGTCAAAACATCAAGCATATAGGTCATTTAAGATTAAGCATACCCCAAAACCCATGGTTTTCCCCTTAATCATATTTAACTAGATTTAATGATAGGATTAACAAAACATGTCCAAATTAACCCAAATTTTTATCAGAGATCTAAAATAATATTTAAGAATTTTTACATATTTTTCAAGAATTTTATCATGCATAATTTCACTAATTATCACTAATCACCCTAATTAGCCGTAATTAGTGAAAAACAATGCAAATCACTCACATTAGTCATAAATGAACTATAGATCTGAACTTTTCTACTATTTTAGGTCGAATTCCTATGCAACACAGTAGCTCCAACTCTGATTTGGTGTTGATTTGCCTTGATTTGATGTAGCTTAGCTTAATCCACGATTAAAAAGCGATTAAGAGTTATTTAGAAGATATTTAGAAGGTGGAAGCCATTGTTAGGGTCGAAAAGAAAGTTTGTGGCGGTTGGAAAATGACAAAGGAGAGTTTCTCTAGCCCCTATCAGCTCTTATGCAACCCTAATCTCGAATTACCTAATGGGCCTAGCTGCTAATCACCCTAATTAGGCCCGGTTAAGTTGTTTTTCACCTTCTAAACCTTGTTTCAGCCATATCTTCCAAACAGTAAGTCTGCTTGATCAGTGTGACCACTCTACAAAAATCTAAACCATCGTATGAATCCAATCGAAGAGGTTTCAGGTCAAAACTCCTTACCAATAAAAAATTATAGGCGAAACAAGATTCGTCAGGGGAAAAACGATCATTTAAAATTCGGCAAAAATCGTGAACATGGGAAATGACCCCAATAGCCGTTTCCCAAAGTTACACAACCATACGACTTCGTATGAAAATAAAATAAATATTCTACGATCCTCTGATGCGTAGAATGCGGGTCGTTACAGTTCAAGAGCTTATTTCTCAGATTGATCGCAAGGTCAGAGGCTCCAATATGGTTATCAAGCTTGATATGAAGAAAGCCAGTGATCACATGTTTGGTTTTTCATCATTAGAGTCCATAGGGCTTTCGATTTCCCTGAGCCTCTTATTGATATCATCTGAAGGCTTATCTCGAACTGTTGGTTTTCTGTTTCTATCAATGGGTCGGCCGATGGTTTCATTTAGTCGGAGAGGGGATTTCTCCAATGAGATCCCCTTTTGCCGACGCTTTTTTCATCGCTGCAGAGGCTTTCGTTCGTGGTATTCATTCACTTACGGTTGCTGGTCAGATCCATCATTTCGGTATCCCTAGCGATTTCCCGATTATCTCGCCCTTCTCCTTTGCAGATGATGTCATTATCTTCTCTAACGGGAACTAAAATTCCGTGCGTCGACTTCTCGATTTCATCCATCTATACGGGAGGTGTTCGGGACAACTCGTCGTTTCTTTGAAAATTCATTTCATTCGTGCTAAGTCTATGGCTCAGAATATAATTGCTTGGATTGAAACTTGTTCGGGCTTTCAAGTTGCTTCTCTGCCTCTGCCTTACCTTGACATTATTTTGTATAGATGTCGCAGACTCACTGCAATCTTCGATGCCCTAACTGATAGGGCTAGGGGAAAAAAATATTCGTTGGAACTCTACGCTTCTCTCCCAAGCTTGTAGGCTGGTTCTAATTAAGTCGGTTCTTGACTCTATTGGGTCTCATGTTTTCGCTGCCATGACTCCCACTTCGTCTTTCTTTCGGTCTTATTGTTCTCTGGCATCGTCCTTTTACCACCATTGGGTTTCCTGAGATGTCGTTTGTCATCCCAAACGCGAGGGTGGGATGGGTCTTCACAATCCAGAGGATATCTGCAAGGTTTACGTTTGTAAGCTTTGCATTAGATTCCGATCCCTCAACTCTCTTTGGGCTTTGTTTCATTATGCTAAGTACCACCGTCTTTTGGCCGTGGATTTCATCGGAACCCCATCTTATGCAAGTGAGAAGTGGAAATATATGCAATCTGTGAAAGCCTTCTTCGACTCCCACGGATGTGGCGTTGGATGGAATGATGGTTCTTTTTCTTTGAAGGCGGCTTGGAATTCTGCTTGAACTTCTATGCCCAGAATCCCTACTTTTTCTTTCATTTGGGACACTCACATCCCTCCCAAGGTTTCCATTCTAACGTGGAAGGCTCTTCATAATGGTTTTCCCCTAGATGGGAATCTTACGAGGATTGACATCCCTTTGATGTCTCCATGCAAGTGTTGTAGAGAAAGAGATGTGGAATCGATTGCTTACTTGTTCTTCATAGGCGAGTGCGTTCGTTATGTCGGGTCTTTCTTCGGTAGTTAGGTAGGCGTTTATTCCTTGACTTATTTCATCTTTGGTGGGAAGGAAGGATCGGAAAGTCTATTCGGTCTATTATTTTCCGTCTTATTCCTTGTATGATTTATTGGCGTACCTGGTGCTCTTGAAACAATGCAGTTTTCGATGAGGTTCCTATGGCAGGTTCTTCCATCATCCGCTGTGTTAGGGATGGTGTTTTTCTTGCGTTCCGTGGTCGTCCTTTCATGAGAGCGTTTCGTTCTCATTCTCTTGTATGGTCCCGCGCTTTTGATGTGTCCTTGGGTTCTTTTCCCCATGTGGGAGTTGGTTGATTGTTGTTAGTGTGTTCCCGTGGTGGCTTATGTATTGCCTCCCTCTTCCCGCCTTCCCCCCTCCCACCTGAACCCTTTTTCCTCAGGGTTGGGACTCAGCTTGGCTGTTTGATCAGATGAGATCTTTGGAGTAGAGAGTATTTTTGGACCGTTCTGCCTTTGAGGAGTCGGTCAGAGTGTTGTTCTCTTGTCTTACTGATTGCCTACGATGGGGTTTGCATGTGGTCATTTTGGAGCTGACAGGTTTACTCGTTTTGGAGCTTGCGGTTTGGCATTAGAGGGATCATTGTTCTGGCCTACCTTTCCTACTTCACCTCTTTTCATTTTCGTGTAGCTGTTGATTGTTTTATTTTTCATTCTCGTCGGTTGTTTGTATTTCTCTTTTGCTTTATAGTTGTAGTGGTATTCTTTGTACTACTAGACTATTTTTATGGGCCACCATAGAATGTCCCCCCCCCCCCCACTCCCCTTTTTGGTAACATATATGTGCCTTCTATCAAGAAAATGGCCATAAACTAATGAAGTAATTTCAGTAATTTTGTGCAATTAGTTGAGTCTCTCTCTCTCTTCTATATTGAATTCTAACATCATGCAACTAATCAATCAAATAGTAGCAATTTTTATTTTATTTTATTTATTTAAATTGCGGCCATCCGTCCTCTCGGGGATATCCTGATAAAACTAGAACGATATAGGGAAGATTAACATGGTCTCTGCGCAAGGATGACACGCACAAATCAAGAAATGATCCAAAAAATTATGGTCATCCAAATTGAATTAACATAAGATTAAATATAATAAAACAAGAGGAAAGAGGGGAGGGGGTGCGGTGGGGTTGGGTGGGATGAAGCCATGCTGTGTTGCTTAAACGGAAATGGACATTCTGTCCTTTTATCAGATATTTCTGCATTTCAAAATATGTATTCTTGCATGGTATTCAATACAATTTCATCTAGTACTTTTCAACAATGCGTACGTGTTCATGTCAAATGTCAGAAACATGTACTGACAAACAACAAAGCTGTTAGTAATTCAGGATTGCATAATGTATGCAGACCATTCACATAACTCAAGCTACTTTTAAAGATAAAAAGGAATTTTCGGTCCTCTTCATTTCTTAATTAGTTCTTCATCCCTAATCATTAGCTTGTTTATCAACTTTAAAACCTCACCTACAACTACAAGCAATTTTCTCATTCAATGCCTTCTGTATTACTTGTATATTCAGTCATTACCATTAGACCAGCCTTAACATATAAGGCATGTATTAAAAAACCAAGTTAACAAGTGTCAAGAGTTCATATCATGGACCCAAATGTGCAATATACAGTCCAAAGTATGAGCTGGCCTCAACCATTTTCTTTAATTGATTGAAAGGCAATCCTGATAGTGCCAGCTTATCCCTGAGAGATTTAAGGTTAAGCCACACAGATAAGTATGAATTCACTTCACAGGTACATAAGCTAATACATACACCCTGACACAAGTTGTTTAAAATATGCATATTAGCCTGGCCTCACATACAACTCAGTAGCCACTAACTCCAAAATCTCTCTACCATACAAATCATTACCATTTGCTGGCACCAGATTACATTCATACATACATGACATATCAACTATATTAACAAAACATACATGCTTTATTTTCTCCTCTCTTTCTATACCTTCTTTTAGGAAAATAAACAATGGGGAACAATGCATCATTCACAGTTGTGGCAAGCGATGGCACTTCGCAAGCGTTCAAGCATCCGATACAAGCATCAGAGATCGAAGCACAAAATCCAGGGTACTTCATCTGTGACTCAAAGAAGTTAAGAGTTGGTTGTAGGATAGCTAGTGTTAAATCGGATCGTATGCTCCAAGCAAATGGCTTGTATTTTCTTCTTCCGATGGATTTGCTGTACTCGGTGTTAACGGAGGAGGAGATGGCTGCTTTTAGTTATATGGCATCAAATACCAAGAAGTGTAGGAGAAAGGGTGGGAAGAAAACAAGAAAAATTGATCAATATAGAGAGCTGAGCAGTAGCGTTTATGAAGAGGAAGGAGCCGCTGATCAGGGTGGAGATGAAGGATTGAAGGTGAACGATGATGATGATTTTGGTGAATATTGTAGCAGATGGAAACCTGCATTGGCAACTATTGAAGAGTATGTCATTTGATATGGTGTGACTTTTTTTCCTTTTTTCTTTACATGAATTTTGATCCATGTAAATTGATAGATTAGTGTTCTTTTGGTGATTGGGCTGAATGAATCTGATAATTGAAATGAAGATTTTGTTGTCCGGATCTTTAATTTTGTTAAAAGATTAAAATAAAAGCATGTGGTAGCTCCATGACCAAATGACCAGGATGTCTCCATGTGGGGATGGATTCCCAGCAAGGAAAATCTGTCTAAAACCTTAGCTAATATTCCAGAATGGGGTTGTGTACTGAACTGTAGTAAATGCAATTTCCAAATTTGAATATGGTAACTTCCATTATTAAAGAATGGTAATTTTTATTCTAATCCACGGTTTTAATAAGTTAACCCATCATTTTACTTTAATAAGTTAATTCACAACTATTTTATAAGTTAATCCACGAATGAGTTAACTGAAAGATTTCACTCTGTCATCTTCCACACGCAACGCTGTATTCAAATTATCACCGATTAGCAGTGTAGCTCAGCTTGTAACACTGTGTTGATGAGATAATTAGTATGAGTTTTATTTTGAATTTTCTCAAATCTGATATTGTTCCAGCACTTATTCTTCTTGTTCCTGTTTAATATTTTTCCTATCTGAGTAAGATTAATTCCTGCACCCGAACCATTCTATTATTCCCCCAGTAAACCACAATTAGTCCTTTGGAAACAACTTTCCGAACATATCTCCTCTCCACAAAGACAAAAAACATAAGTAAAATTCAAGGACCTAACGTAATGGTGTCGGAACCAAATGTCTCGGACAAACTAGGAATCTCAGATGATGATAAGCAAACATAACTTAAGAAACAAATATGGAAGGAGACAGCGAAGGAACAAGAGAGGATCAAATAACATTAAGCCTATTTTAACGATAAAGGCACTTCAAGGATCCAACCAGAAGTTGCAAAGACGCTACTAAAGATATGAATGCAAAGACGGACAACATAAGTGAAGCCATTAATGGAAGAACAAGAGAGTTGAAAGAATAAAGGAAGCTGAGTTTTCAGATACGACGCAAAACGTAGAGAAGAAGACTGAGAAGAAGAAGGAAGATGGCAAAGTCTACTTGTACACCTTAAATTGCTTTAGATACACCAGACTTTTTTTTTAAATCATATACACCACTTTTTGCTTAGTATACACCATACATATTACTAAATTATCCTCAAGCCTGAATAGAACAAAATAAGTTTCTCATTTAGTATCTTTCTCACGTGCATTAATCAAACTAAAGAATATTGATTTCTAAAATCTATGAATTCACTTTTGCAACTCAAATTCAAATCCTTAATTGGATTTATATTTATTTAATTATTCATATATTAGAATTTAACTTTAAATTTTGAATAGTAAAATATTAATATACTTAATTTGATTTTAAGTTAAAAACCGATTTAAATATAGTAAATAATTGAAAACTTGGTACACAATGAAACATATTAATTTAGTACTTCATTTGTTAAAAAAAATTGTGACTAATTTGGAATGCATAATGTTAGAACTGATTATACATGAATATAACAAGAAATATTGTAAATAAAATTTAACGCTTCAATAGAAGTTAAATTAAATTCACTTGATAACTCATAGAAATTTCAATTATTTTATAAGAGAATTTTAACAATTGTGTATGATGTGGACATATGAAATTTTTATTATTTAATTTTATTTTGATTAGTTTTTAATAAAGGTATTTTTGTCTTTAACTTGATTAATTTTTTAATGGTGTAGGTAAAGTAATTTACAATGTATAAATAGAATTTGCCAAGAAAGATACGTATGTTTTTTTAGATGGATGCGCTGACTAAATTTTAAATTTTAGTAGAAGTCAACGATCCTATAAAATACAGTGGATTAACTTACTAAAATTGTGGATGAGAATAAAAAATACCTTAAAGAATTAATGGCTTAGAGGTTCCATTTACACGCCAAAAAGAGCTTTACATACACCATTATTTTTTAAGAAAATACGTTACCAAATTAACCTTCTTTTTCATTGCATTTTAACATGTTTTCATATATCACATTAAATTATAACCTCAAAATCAATGAAATTCAATCAAATAAATGATTTTACCACTATTTGCTCTAATTTAAAGGTTTGAGCTTTTCTTATAAAACTAAAGTAGGTTTTCATTAAAATTGATAAATTATAAGTAATAATAAAGAAGTTATAACATTAATGTTATGATTAAAGTCCATCTTATTTAAGTGTGACTTAGTTTATTGCTTGAAATTTCTAAATTAGTTAGATGAGTTTAAGTTTGAATGAAAGAAGAGGATGTAAGAGCAAGGGTAAAAGGTGGTGTGTGTAAAGTAATTTTTGGTGCATAAAAGGTTTTTATATCTTTTGTTGTAAGATAAGTAAATATTTGTTTATGACTAGAATTACATTTAATGAGCATCAAAACAAAATTAGACTAATTCAATTTTTACATCATTTTTTTTTCATACTCATTTTAGCAGGAACTAAAGAAAAAGCACCCTTATGTACATCAATAGTAAGTAATACATTCTGATTGTTTTACATTTAGAAAACTCGAAAGCTAATTGACCCAATAAAATACAGTAAATCAGATTCTTAATCTTTACAATGAGAATTAGTGAAGATGAGATAGATTAAAAATTAGAATCAAAAGAAGATAATGATTTTGATATAAAAATCGAAGATGATTTTGTCTATGAGCGAAATCTAAAATTTATTTTCAATTTTCTTTTTTTAGGCAAGGACATGCTTGAATCCATTATGAACGTAAATTCCACAAGTAACACGTAGAACCGCACATACTTCAGTTAGGGTTTGTAACTGAATTTTGAAAGAATAGAGAAATGAATTAGTAAAATACTAAAAGTTACTCATTTGGAATTGGAAATTTCAATGTGTAAGTAAAGTAAAGAAAAAGATGTATAAGTTGTATAAATAGAATCAGCCACATAATAATGTAAACATACCCATTTTTTAATTCCTCCTTTTGCTATTAAGCCTACCATACGTTGTTAGCAAACACCATATGACTATCAAAATATAATATAATAATAAATCAATATTCACCCATTACACCATTTTAGTAAATTAATGTTTGTTTAAAAATGAAAATCGATGTGATCATTTTTTAAATTTTTTTATGGTGATTGGAACCAGTTTTTTCATTACTTTCCAAATGTTTGTAGGCATTTTATCAAAAACTTCTTATTGAAGTACACCCCGTATTTGAATACTACTAAAACTATTCAATTTTTTCCTCAATGTTCACATATTTAACAATTCAATTTTTTCCTCATGTTCACATATTTTATACAAGTTGTTATGCCTACAATTTTGCTCTACCTAAAGTGAAATATAATTATTGTACTTCCTAATTTTAATACAATCAAAATGTTTTTCCATTAGAATAATTCAAAAGGATCATTACCTAATTAAATTTGAAATTTATTATCAAATTAGTAATGGTACATGCACAATGCACAACCTATAAAAGTTGGCGTTTGTTGTGCTTTAATTGTTTATATAATTACATATCTCATAATGTAATGTATTGAGGAGTATTAATGAGAAAGAAACATCACGAGAAAAATACCATTTTACAATGTCGATTCTGCAACAACTGTCCAAAGTATTGAAAAAATGGGAGACATTTCATAGCATTTATTAAGAAAAATGTCGCAATAAGTATTTCTAATTAACGTTCTCTGTACTATGTTGTAAAATAGAAGTAATTTACATTGTTTATTTAAAATGTTGCTGAGAACTATATTTAACAATTATTTTATTACATAGACCAATTAATATACTGGCCTCAGCTTCTCAATGCCAATAAGAATAGCTAACTTGCTGAGCGGAACAAACAAATGAATGGGTAAAAGCTCTCATGGGCGGGCCTCTCGGACTACTTTCCTTCCATACCCACAGGACTGTACCAACCTCACTATTTGAAGATACCAGGCGACTTGTTCTAGTGGTCGACTTCGTCCGACCATAGGGAGCGAAAACAAAGCAAAAGGGCTCCTTAACAACCTAAACCACATCCTCCCATGGTCAACCATATGTTCTCGGTTCTGTGGACCATCCAGGCTAAACAAATGTGTTAATGTTGTCAAATATGTAAATAGAACCATGTATTTTAATAGTTCTAATTTACTAGTATTCAATAATATTGATCTAACATCGTAAATTCAAGGCTATGAACAACTGCAGATTCTACTTTATCTTAAATTACAACATATCTTAAATAATAAAATAAAATTTGTCAAATTTACAGAATTTGGTCATCAAAATATCATCATTGTTTTCGTGGCGATTTTCTGGTCCCTTTAGAACGTCAAATTGCAAAAAACAGAATTCAAACGAACAAGATACGATATAAACAAAATTCAAAAGAAACAAAAGAAATCTTTTTGACACAACTGTGTCGACACCACCCAGGTCTGTCGATATACCGGTTTACCTGGAAAAGAAGTCACCCAGGAATGTAATTGTGATGTTATTAATTTGATAAAAGCTGACGTGTTATTATTCCATTGGTCCAATTCAAAATCCGAGCTATTTGATTAATCGAACGACGTGGATGGATATGATTTAATCTCGAAATACAACAGTTTGAGATCCTCATCTAACACTATAACTAGACCCTTGGACCTGGTCTTTCCATTCATCATTAGATTTTCTCTTAAAGGGTTCATTGCCTGAGGCTGAACCCTAGAAATAAAATAATCTCAAAGAGATAATCTTTTCAATAAAAATATTTATACGCAAGTTTGAGGCGGGATCTCTAGCAGCCAAGAATAAGAGTTTAGGACGACGGGTGAGTAGATTTGAATTATACCTTTTTATTATTTAATAGTATATAGTCATTTGAGCTATGTTACTATTTTGTTTAGTTTAATTTGAAAATCATTTATAGTTTAATTCCCATTAATTAAGGATTAGTTGTAATAATTTAATTTCTTTTTAATTTTATTAGATTAACTACAGTAATTTCTATAACTATGGAAATTGACAAAAATTGATTAGAGAATACAGAAACCATCGTTTGTAATTAGAAACTGTAAATTTTGGTACGAAATGTATAGTTACAAGAATATGTAAATATTATTGAAGCGTAACTTAACTATAACAACCCACAAATTCTGAACCAATTTATTTTTATAAAAAAAATTTTTTAATGGAAATTTACTATTTAAAATAATTTATTTTAAATAATAACGACGAAAATTTTTATTTAGATCGAAGTTAGAATGAAAATTTTAATTTAATTATAAAAGGAGTTAGAAATAGCGCGGTAGTTTGAAAATTTGAATTTGAACTTTGATTGACTGTACAGAATGCAAAAAAATCGGATTTTAGTGAAACAAAAAATATTTAAAAATATTTAAAAATATCTTTCCAGCGAATCCGAAAAATTGAAATTTCATAGCGGGAATCAAAAGTTATGCCCAATTTAAAATTTAGAAAAGTCGCTGTAGAATTTTTTTTTTAATATTAAAAATAGTTATTTTTCAAACGACCTCCGTTTTTTATGAAACCAATTTTGTTGGATCCGGAATGTAAAATTATTGCTAGGTTTCAATTTTCATAATTTTTAGAATTAATATGTGCGTGGTAAAAGAAAACGCGTTTTGTCAATTATAGTCAAATTCAATCGACTAGAAAATGGCCATTTTTCAAATGGTCTCGGAATTCAACGAAATTAGTCTTGTTAAAACCGTATCGTCAAAACGTAGCTAGAAATATATTTTTTGGAATTTTTATAGTCCGTATATGGTCCCAGTAAAATTAATTGTACAATCAAATTTAATAATTAAATGTTTTATATTTAAACTTAAAGAAAAACCTATCGAAACAATTGAATTGGGTTATGAAACCTATTCCATTGTGTTCGGAACGGGGGTATTTGCCTGCAAACAACTCTGTTTGGGTCGGAATTGGAGCTATTAAGAATTAACGATTTTTTTTTTGAATTTAATAATTAAATAATATAAAAATACTTCGGCTGTGTAGTTCATGCTACACACCAGTCTTGCCTCAAAAATAATATAAAAATACTGTATAAATACTCTAGTATATGCGGTAGCCCTAATCCTATTATACTTAGCCGCCTTCGTATCTTCTTCATTTCATGGCTGAAATCGATCGAAAATTCCTCCATTAAAAACTTCAATCCATGCCCGGAGTCCATCAGCCCTTTTGACAATATTGAAGACCTTTCTCCACTCCTCCCATCCATATGGAGTTCGACCCCTACCGCTGCCTGGATCGACCCCACTCGACGAGAAGACCCGCCGTTCGAGCCGCCGCATCGCCTGAATCCGGCGATCGAGTTCGCCATCAGGAGGGTCCACGGGTGCGCCTTTCGAGGCTCTTCGATGCTGCACTGGTCGATCGGCTTCTAGCTTCACCAATTTGGAGAATTTCTGAACCCTAAATACGAACAAAATGGGTTTGATGTCGGCCTTAGTTCTGAGCTAAGAAGAAGGTATAAATCCTAATTAAATTAATTAATTAATTAATTTAGTAATTAACATTTAAAATACTATAACTCTTTCATGCGGGGTTCGTTTTACGAACCGTCAGGAGCGTTGGGATCGTCTTTCCATGATCTACAACATGAAACAAACCAAATCTGAAACGGAGCAGATCAGATTTTGGACAGAATTAAAATCAAGGTGAGAAATTCTATCCTGTTATTTAAATAATTACGATCTGCTGATCATAATTTTAGTGTTACACATGCATTGAAATATTTTGCTGAATGTCATACATGATTTGATTTAAATGGTTTGGTGTGGTTTGATGTGGTTTGTTGATCTATTGATATGATGAAATATTGTTGTTGTATTAGAATTGGCAATATAAAATTGTAAATTTTATTGTAGTCAAATTGACAAAATAAAAAGGTCAATTTGTTAAAGTAGATTATTGTCAAAAATTAAAATAACAATTTTTGGATTAGATGCTTTTTAGAAATAAATTTTTTATTGTCATTTTAGATTAAAATAAAAAGAAATGTTTTTATTGTCATATTGATTACGATAAAAAGAATAGATTTAAAAGACACATTTTATCGTCATTTTTGATATAATAAAAGAGTAGAATTTAAAATCATCATTTGGTTATTATAAAATAGTTGAAAACAAAATCATCATATTGGATATTATAAAAATAGATGAAAATAAATATATCTTTTTGTTGTGACAAAGGATTTCAAAAAAAAAAATACATCATTTTTGTTGTAACCAAAGAGTGAAACAAAATTATCAATTTTTGTTGAAACTTAGTTTGAAACAAAAATGTTCATTTGTCAAAATAGTTTTATTTAACAAAAATCATACATTTTTGTCAAATTAGAATGATAGAATTAAAATGATCATTTTGGTCAAAACATAAGAATTGAAATAAAAAGGTACATTTTGCCAAAATATTGTTATTGAAAAAAAATACATTTTGACAAAATATAGATATGGAAATATAAAAGATACATTTTCGTCATTGTAAAGGATGAATTAATAAGATACATTTTTGTCGTTGTAAAGGATGAATTAATAACATTCATTTTTGTCACTGTAAAGGATGAATTAATAACATTCATTTTTGTCATTATAAAGAATGAATTAAACACTTTCATTTTTTTCATTTTGAAGGAATGAATTAAAAACATTCATTTTTTGTCATTTTAAAAGAATGAAACTAAACATTCATTTTATCATTAAATTAGAAGCAGACAAAAATATTCATTTTGTCTACTTTAAAAGAATGTAAACAAAACATTCATTTTTATCATTCAAAAAGAATGTAAACAAAACATTCATTTTTGTCATTTAAATTGAATGAGACTAAAACATTCATTTTTATCATTTAAGAAGAATGTGGCAAAAATGTTCACTTTTGTCATTTAAAAAGAATTAAGTAAAAATATTCACTTTTGTCATTTAAAAGAAGGAAGCAAAAAGATACATTTTTGTCATTGTAAAAAGGATGAAACAAAAATATACATTTTGTCAATTAAAAAGGATTGAACAAGAATAAACTAGAAATTGTAAACAAATAAAATTATCATTTTTTTTATGTTGAATAGAAAAATGTAAACAAAAACATCACTTTCATTTGTTTGTGTGAATTAGAATCGTCGACAAAACAAACACATCACTTTTATTGTTTTGTTGAAATAGATCTGTCAACAAAACAAAGTCATTATCTTTATTGTTTTGTCGTAATTGGTTAGTTAAATCAAAATATACATTTTGCCAAAATATTCATTTTTGTCAAAATAGATCAGTTGAATTAAACCATATATTTTTGTCAAAATATACACTTTTGTCAAGATAGATTAGTCGAATCAAAATACACAATTTTGTCAAAAATGAACATTTTTGGCCAAATAGATTAGTTAACCAAAATAGTTATTTTTGTCAAAATATAATAGTTGAAACAAAAAAATTTACGTTTTGTTGAATATGATGGTTGAAAACAAACACCACTTTTTTGTTAAGTAGATTTGAAATGAAATAAAAATCACATTTTTTGCTAAATAAAAGAGTTAAACACAAATAGCATTTTTGTGAAATGGGTTTGTGTTACAACAGAAATATTCATTTTGATAAAGTAGAATTGTCAGCCAAATGGATGTATCACTTTTTATACATTTTATTGAAATAGAATTTACATTGTAAACATGAGAATCATCTTTATTTGCAAAAACATACATTAGCATTTTTATGTTAAATAAAGCATCATTTGTATTGTCACAATACACCTTAGAATTGGTATGTAAGTAAAAGTGACACTTTAATGTGTTAATGTATACATTAAAATTTGTATGCAATTTAAAATAAACATTTTTATGTGTTAGGTTATACATCGAAAAATATACAAATAAGAATATTTCTGTATGTGTTAAAGTTAAGAATATTTGCATATAAATAAAAGAAAATGAAATTATCTTTTCATTTGTCATTATAATGTCATATAAATAAATTACATTTTATTAGACATTAGAAACATGTAGGAAAATTATGCGAGTTAATTACATTTTTATTCGACATTTGGAATAAAATAACATGTTGTGTTCATTATCATCAATATGTTAGCAAAATTAGAAATTGGTTAAATTCATTAACCAATTATTTATTTATATTAACTGTTGTTGCCTAAAAACCCCACACGAGTATTGGGATGATAATTGACATACACTAGTCCCAATATTTATTTGTATGTCGATCGATAGATTGACAGGATGTGATGAGCATTACTATTTCATTCTAATGCTCACACAGTTGTAAAATTTCATTCTGGATGTTGAATGAATGGTTTGATGATTATCTATCATTTGTTGTCATATACATGAGATGTATGAAATCCATATAGCCTAAATTATATGGTAATTGACCGAGTCGCATTCCGATTCAGGATTCCTTTAAAATAAAGAACATTCTAAATAAAGACTTCTTTTAAATAAAGAATATTTTTAAAAAGACATGGTAATATAGAGAATATTTCAAAATAAAGAATTTTATAATATAAAGAATATTTTATATAAAGAATCTTTTATATAAAGAGTGTTTTAAATAATGAACATTTTAAAAATAATATTCAACGAAGAATAAAATGATGATTTCTATGTCCGTTTTTGGATGGACAAAAGATTTATTTTATATATATAGAAATGAACTAGTTATTAACTAGAATCGATCTTTTAAAATTAAGATTTAATGAAGTCTTCCAATTAATTAATATTTAATTGGAATTAAATAAAAGAACTGGATTTTAGGTTATCGTGGATGGTGTCTTAAATAACACTGTTCTTAAACCCCATATGAAAGAATAAATTTTTTAACTAAGATTATTAGTGTTTCAAATTTTATTTATTAATTGTAATAAAATGATATGTGAGTTGGGTTTATTGTGAACTGTGTTTTAAACGACATTTGTTCTTTAACCCAATTAACAATAAAAATATGATTTAGAATTTATAAATCTTTTTATTAAGATTTAAAAGGAAAATTTCCAAAGTTAAGTTTTCCAATTTAATATAATAAATTGGAATTGAATGGAAATTCGATTTGATAATAATCGAGATAGGCTCTATAAAAGAAGATTGTTATTATATACGGAATTTAAAAGGGTTTTCCGTTATTCCATTTATATTATCGGTCTGATAAGGAAATTTATATCGATTATATATTGATTTGATTTCTGTGAAAATTCTATACTTAATGGAAGATGGTTTTGGGTTTATCGTGAACAATGTTTTTAAATGACATTGATTCTTTAAACCAGTTAAAGATTGGATTAATTTCTTAAAATTAAATAATCATAAAGTAATGATTTTTGATATTAAAATCAAATTGGAGTTTTAATGAATCTTTAAAAAGAAGATTTAAGAATAAATTTAAAAGAATTTATCTTTGATAAAACTAATGGGAACTTTTCCTTAATAATATAAATATTTTATTAAAAGAATATTTTAAATTGGAATGAGCCGTATGATGTGTCTTTATAACACTTGATTTTTAATTATAAAATACGCGAATTATTCGGAAAGACCGGGTTAACCCATTCTGAATAATTGCTACGACGATTAAAGTCAAAGGCATTGAAGACCGTGGATGAAGACCGACGATCTTCACATCGAATGGACGACTACTAATGCCCGGCATTGGCTAGCTACCAGTAAAGGGTTAAAGTGGTAGTTTGTCCGGACGTACTTGTTGATTGTCCGGATATGCGAGCACCTCATGTGACGATCCCAAACCCCGTACTAACGGTGGCAAAGGTAATCTTTGGAATCTAACACATAAACAGATAATAGCAGAACAAAAATAAATAAATACACCAGATAATGTACAAATAATACACTGGATAAAGATAATCATCAGAGTTACACAGTATACAGGATCTTACTTAGTACAAATACAGTTCAGCTATACATAAATGTCTACAGCGGAAAACAAACAAAATATGTAAAATAGGAGCTGAACAGCATAAAAAGAGAAATGATAGAATCCATCTTCAGCTCCAGCTATCCAGAAAGAGCCAGATAAAACCTGAATACAAGGCTACCCGTGTAGAAAAAGGGGCACCCGAGTTTGCGAGTGAAACAAACTACGAGTCAGTCATGGGACTGGTATGAGATATCTACTTAACACATTTATAATATGGAAAATCACAGGACCACGCCACTTTCGTGGAACGGGTTTACTCCATTGGATTGTCAGTGCTTTAAAACAAATAAATCTTTTAAACATCGCAATGCTTTTTATAAAAATGAAGCCATTATAAGACTCAGTTCCCATCACACAATGCAACGCAAACCGGAGGATAGAGTTTTTACCTTATAATAGCCAAAATATGCTTGATACGAATAAAACAAAAGAATTTGATATTATTACTAGTGTTTATATGTTTCAAAAACAATTTCAAATCATAAGTATCAATCATAGATGGCATTAATGCCCCATAACACTATGTCTCCATATATAGGTATACAATCAAAACCGCACAATCACGTATTTGGAAATTGGATTTCCTTCATGAATCAAGGCAAAAGATAGTCCTTACCGACTTCGAGATGCTCTAGCCCATGTCTCAGGATCAGAACGCATCGACCCTTGGAGCGACAGGGCCGGTCCACCGATGTGGATTAAAATGCCTGAACACTGCGTTTCCCCGCCCTTTGGGGCGTCAATGAGCCAATGAATGGCTCCATCGGCTTCACATAGTCACCGATATATCCGAGGCGCCTCGCAACAGCAACAACCACATAGGTGAAAATAATATAAATGTCATCCAGTTTAAGCACCGACACCACCTCTAGCTAGAAGGAAACGCCTGCCTTCCCTGAGATCCTCTCCCATTTCTGGTTCATACCGGGGTGTGAGGCTCGCGAATTCACGTTATACACAAAGCTACGCCACACAGGCGGTGCTTTGATCATCAACTACAAGACTTTGCTTTTCAACAGAAGCCTTGATCACTACATCTTAGCATGCCACACAGGCAATTCACACCATGCAACTGATGGCTATCAATCACACGGAATGAATTCCAATGTCAGACACAAAGTCCATTTACAAGTCCGTTCTGGGTCTGAACGAAACCGGAGGCACTATATACCTCGCATACCCATCGATCTCCACGTACGTATGGACAATCACCACTCATTATCCATATTTCGGGATGCCTCCCAATCAAGACATCAGTTACCATCCAACCGAGGTGAAAATCTCTGGTCTTCAACCACCGTCTTCATCTACAATTTCTTATCGTCGATTCAGTTATTCAAAATGGGATGAACCCAGTCTTTCTGAGCAACTCGCTTATATAATTAACAAGTGCTACACAAACACAACATACGCTTCATTCTAATTCATTATTCACTAACCGTAAATTAGTAAGAGAACGATTTCCCAAATATTAACCCCGAAGGCCGAAACCAACATCAGATCAAAACCCCGGAGACCATTCGACTTAGCTAACCTTCAGTTAGTTTATAAATTTCACATTCCATATCGTTTATAATATTTTATAACGATTTATCGCTATTTTTATTTATTTATTTATAGCCAATTTGTTCAAATGACGCTTCGGGCCATAACGCAGCCATGGCGCTGTTTTTCTCCAGATTTGATTTACACATATCTAGAAATCTAACCGTTGGATCTTCACAAATTTTATATCATTAGAAAGATCTTTTCAAAACGAATCCAACGGTTCCAGTTTTGGGAAAATCCGACTGTCGGATCTCCCAGTACACTCATTTGAAGTTTCGATTTCAAAATACGAACTGCAGCGTCGTTATTCGATTTAATTTAATTATATTTATATATGTATAAATATAATCGATTCTGGCGCTGTTTTTCTTCAGATTTGAATTAAACATTCCAGACAATCCAACCGTTGGATCTTCACAAAGTTGGTGTCGTTGGAAAGATATTTCCAAAGCGAACCCAACGGTTTCGGGGAAATTCGATGGTCGGATCTCCCGCTCTAATCGTTTGAAATCACGGTTTCAAAACACGAACTGTAGCTTCGTTATTCGATATATTTTAATTATATATATATATATATATATAATCGATTTTTCGATTTTAGAACCATGTTCTTTTCATACATTTGATAAAAATGATATTTTTATCCAACAGACATTCATTCTGACACTTCACTATTTTTAACGATTCCTGTATATAGTAAAAATGTGATTTTTATTGCAAAACAATTTATTTCAAAACATGACTATTTTATATAGTTCATATAGATGATAAAAATATGATTTTTACTATAAAACAATTTATTCCAAACCCGAATACCATTCAACACATGAATTTATGTTCAACGAATGAATTTCTATTCAACATATGAAGGTTTTCTATAGTTTGTATATATATAGTAAAAATGTGATTTTTATTGTAAAATGATTTATTTCAAAACACGACTATTTTATGTAGTTCATATTGATGATAAATATATGTTTTTTATTATAAAACAATTTGTTTTAAAACACGAATATCATTCAACACATGAATTTCTATTCAACGAATGAATTTCTATTCAACACATGAAGGTTTTCTATAGTTTGTATACATGTAGTAAAATGTGATTTTTGTTGCAAAACAATTTATTTCAAAACACGACTATTTTATATAGTTCATATAGATGATAAAAATATGATTTTTATTATAAAACAATTTACTTCAAACACGAATACCATTCAACACATGAATTTCTATTCAACGAATGAATTTCTGTTCAACACATGAAGGTTTTCTATTCAACACACGAATATAATTTCAACACATGAAAATAATTCTAACATATGAATATTATTCAAAATTTCGACAACATAACGGTAGGGTAGTTAAAACCGGGGCCGTCCCTAGTACGGCTCCTCGCTCTACCTTAAAACCTCACAGCTTTTGACAATGGGGATTTCATGCATCTAGTTCGCACGCAGGCAGCATGTATATTTTTTTTCATTTCCACAAACTAATCCTATGTGGTTTCAACCAAATAATTCTCAACCACAAACGGGTATTTTTCAACCTCAATCAATCAATTTCAACCACAAAAAAATTTAATCAACCATTCGCAATCAACCAATTTTCACACCAATCACAAACAGTAAATATCGTCCACGGTTTGCGGATGAGGGGCGTATATATATATATATATATATATATATATAAGCATTTCACTTCTATTTCAACACATATATAATTTTTTTACAACGCGTATATAACTTATATATCGAACATACAACTTATGCAACGCTTATACAAGAGGTGTACAACGTTTATATAACTCATACATCGACTATATAATTTATACATCGTTGTTTTCCATGTCCTTTATAATTTAGAAATCTCACAATGGGTTCCACTCCACCAAAAATAGCAGAAGGCTCAGAAAAATATGCGGTCTCTTCTAGAATGTAGAAGACGTCCACACGAGTCCACTGTCTCCTGTTTCACTAAATTTCATCAACAAACGAAAAAGATATGATTTTTACAGTGAAATCAAAAACCGTAGCGCTTTAAACTGCTATAATATAGTTTAAAATAATTTAAACCGTACCTCAGCTGTTTCGTTCAAAACTAGGTTTCGATTTTACTCAAAATCCGTGAAGCTTGAAGAGGATCGGGCTACGCAGTGTCGAAGGGGGAGGAGAGGCGCACCTGCGCCTGGAGGAGTTGGCCAGTTCGACGGCCGAAGGAGGGTGCGGTGGCGGTTTGAAACCCGAAACTTCCAGGCGTCGATTCTCCCAAACCACTCAGTGAAAAAATCCAAACTATATATGGATTTGAAGGTGGTAGAGAGCTCTTCAAAATCCCCAACAGGATCAGGGTCTAATTGTAACACCCCACGTCCATTAATGTCACTCACAAAGGGAATGCATTAACTTCCATGGAGGTTTTAGGTGAATATAGAACAGAAAAATTACAACAAGACAGATATAAAATAATACTTGGAAATTAAAACTTCATTTTATTGCAGCGGAAATTAAACATGTCTGTTACATCACAAAACCATGGATCATAACCAAGTACAATATCCATCTTTATAAAACCAAAGTACATAATCCCATTACAATTAAAATAGCCATTAAAAAGAAAGATAACAAGCTGGACTTTACTTCAGCAGTCCAAGCTTCCCAAGAGATAAGCGATCCAACTAGACTCCACTAGAACTTGGCCCAACCTGAGGACCTAAAGGGAAAAAGAATGGAAAAGAGGGGGGGTCAGACATAAAGTCTGGCGAGTATGACAATTCTAACAATACTATTATCAAAATAACTGGACTAAGACATAAGCTGGAAAACAAGGAAATGTCTATGAAGGAACAGATAAAGAACATAGACAATCGCTAAAGGCAACGTTATAGGCGCTCCTAATTACTAAAGGATAAACACTTTACTGCACCACACCAGTCACCCTAAAGATTCATCCCACTTAGCTTCACTTAGAAACTTTCCCAATGGCTTTACATACCCCTAGCTGACTACATAGGTGCCGCCTGCCCCTATCTCCACTAGGTGTACCCTACTTCCCATTATTCGATCGGCTCCCTAACTCGTAGATACCCGTGCTGGCCCCACAGTGGGGTGTATCACTCCCCTAAAGTGGCAACCTGATACAACGGACATGCACGGCTTATACCTACACGATGCAACAACGTCTTACATACCAGCCCGGGTCCACACACGCATATGAAACCCGTTGGACTTGCGTTGCCACCGCTCCCTGTTTTGGCCTCTTATAGTCAAACCCAGTATGCGTGTCCCGTCCTCGACTTGGGTCGAGCCCACAAAGATACGTTTTGGGATACTGGTTGAAATGGGCCCCCACTATTTACCACAAGCATTCCACCTAAGCTTGTCCCCATTAGTCCATCCCACTTAACCCACTTAGTCATGTTCATTTACATGTGTGTTTGGTTAAGTCTAATCGTATTTCAAATGCCTCTAAAGGCAACCACTAGATTCCTCATGCCACCCAAGGCACCTACTTAACCCCCATGTCCCACCTTACATGATTATCTGGTTAAGTATTTCTTAGTTCATTAAGGTCATAACCTCATAAAGACCTCTCACATTAGACTGGCATTTATGGCAGCTGGATTTGCCGGGCGGGTCCGGGCAGTCTTACACCATAAAAGAGTCTAACCTCGTGTCTTTACAACTGTTATGCTTTAGTTTGGGCCTAGGACCTCTCACATTGGGCCGACATTTGTGACTACTGGATTTGCCGGGCGGGTCCGGGCAGGTTTACATCACAAACGGGTCCAACCTCGTGTCCTAAGCATTGATTATTAATAATAATCCACTTTCCCCCAATTTTAATAATTCCCTACTTGAATTATTAATTACTTCCAATTTTTAACAATGTCCATAATTGACTCAATTATAGACATCCATTCATGGTATGCAAAATCTTACAAAATTGCACCCAATTTATTAATTCCTAATATTACCCCTACCCCACGTTTGAACGTTTATTCGCAAAATATATGTTAGACTCGAATAGCCTAACTCATAGCATAAAAGAGATTATCATAATAACAACATGTATATGTGACCAAATGAATCATAATAAGGGGTGAAACTTGCATATGTCCAACTTGCATAGATTATACATGTCATGGACCTAAAGGTGTCAACTTGTTCAAAATTCACCTAATATAATCTCAATCAATTTTCATAAACTTACATATGAACATGTGTGAATCAACATCATCTAATTTTTTAACAACATGGTTTTATATGGGTACACCTAACTCAATAGGCAAATTCCCATATTCAAGTTTTATAGTTTCAAGTTTATGGGTACACCTAACCTAATAGGCAAATTCCCATAAACAAGATCCATTTAAATTAAAAAAAACATAACTTTAAGCATGTTCCAACAACATCATGATTTTACAACATAATATAGCATGATTTATAACATGGCATAGTATGATAGTATAACGTAGCTTGACATGATTCTCAACATAGCACGACATAGCATAAGAGAATTTACAACATAGCATGACATAGCATATATAATTTACATCATACGACAACATAATAACATAATAAGAGATCCACAATATATAGAATTTACAATTACAAATCACGTCACTTTCTTGTGATCCATTCATAACTGAGTCAAATTAGTTTGTAATAGTCTTGTGAGAATCATCATACTCACCAACAAAAGAAAAGAATTAGAGAAAGAGAGATCTTTTGATTTGATTTGTGTAGATTTAGTTGTAGATGATTAGGCTTCCTCTTCTTAGTTTGTGACGGCTATGCTGAACTCCATGGCGGCAGCATGACGGTAGCTTCTCTAATTTTACAAGTGATTTAGGTATAGGGTCTACCCACTTATTTATAGATTTTAGAATTCAATTAGGCCATTAGATTTAACCTAGAAATAACCGCAGCCGTTCAGACAAGATGGGGTTTATCTTGTTGACTCAGCAATGAGTCAGAAGTGACTCAGCAAACACTCAGCATATTAATAAACTTCTATTCATGTCATAAATATATATATTTTCTACGATGTACATATTAGATACATCCCCTTTACTTATTATTGTTTTTATATACATATTAGATACATCCCCTCTCTCACACACTTATTAATATTTTTATATTCATATTAGATACATCCCCTCTCTTACACACTTATTAATATTTTTATATTCATATTAGATACATCCCCTCTCTTACACACTTATTAATATTTTTATATTCATATTAAATACATCCCCTCTCTTACATACTTATTAATATTTTTATATTCATAATAGATACATCCCCTCTCTTACATACTTATTAATATTTTTATATTCATATTAGATACATCCCCTCTCTTACATACTTATTAATATTTTTATATTCATATTAGATACATCCCCTCTTCTACACACTTATTATTATTTTAGCAACTTTAGTGTTAATAGAAAATTCGGGGTGTTACATTCTCCCCTCCTTTTAGGATTTCGTCCCCGAAATCTTCAAGTCTGGAAGAATGTATATCCTACCATCCAAACGTCCATCTACTCATCCATCATACACAGGCATCCATTGTCCTTACAGACTTCTAATGCTTTCATGTTTAAATGCACAGTGTGTGTATATGTCCGTATCTAATGAAAAATCAGGCGGTCCACTGATTCAGTTGACCTCCTTAATGCAACTATGATCGTGCCATGCATCCATTATGTATGCAAAAGATTCTTAATGCTACATAATACTTATATATGCGTGCACAACCATCATTTGAATGCAGCATCTACATGATAATACAACCATCGTTCATCCATTTTACTAAATACATCCATATATATATGCAATATGCAATATGTAGTGACTGAGCCGATCTAGTGCCTAAAGTGTGTGTATATATGCATCCACGAGCAACCACTAGCAAACACTTGCATCCATTTTGCATCCATCATACATAACATGTCTCAAACACATGTTTCAACCATAGGATTATCCTAACTAAAGGTCAAAGATACTAATGAGAGGACATACTAAAGATAAGATAAGATAAGCTTAGCGATAAAGGAGAAATTAAAAGACATACCCTCATAAAGAAAAGGGTACAACGAACGCATCTTCTCTTCTATCTCCCAAGTTGCGTTGCTCTCATCATCTCCCCATTGCACTTTAACCAATCTGACCTCTCGATTCCTCAACTTTTTGATCTCCGACCAAAAATGCATGTAGGAGCTCGTCTAATTGTTGCATCACGCTCTATTTCCACCTCTTTAAGCAAGCTCGGCTCTACCACCTCCGCGGTCTTGTGCAAACACTTCCTCAAATGTGATACATGGAATATGTCGTGTATTCCACTAAGTTTCTCAGGCAACTCCACCCTATATGCCATCTTCCCAATCCTGTCTTTTACAGGAAACGGCCCTACAAACCTTGGTGCTAATTTCCCCACGGACCCAAAGCGAACAACATTCTGTAACGGAGATACTTTGATAACAACCATGTCCCCAATGTCAAACTCAAGATCTGTCCTCCTCTTATCAGCATACGATTTTTGCCTATCTTGTGCTACTTTCATCCTCCTTCGAATCAACTCAATCTTCTCTGAGGTTTCCCTAACCATATCGGGCCCAAGTAGGATTTTATCGGTAGATTCCCACCAACATGTAGGCGAACGACAAGGCCTTCCATAAAGAGCTTCGAAAGGTGCCATGCCAATACTAGACTGAAAGCTATTATTATATGCGAATTCTACTAACGGAAGGTGCTCTTCCCATGTACCCCCAAAGTCTAGGATACAAAGCCTTAAAAGATCCTCTAGAATGCGATTCACCCTCTCGGTCTGGCCGTCTGTCTGAGGATGATATGCGGTGCTCAAACATAGCTGAGTCCCTACCGCCTCTTGTAAACTCTTCCAAAATTCGCTAGTAAAGATGGGGTCACGGTCGCTTACTATACTAGAAGGAATACCGTGCAAACGAACTATCTCCTTAATGTATACAGAAGCCAACCACGGAGCAGTCCTCTTACTTTTCACGGGAATAAAATGGGCGCTTTTAGTAAGTCTATCTACTATAACCCAAATTCCCGTGTTACCCTTCCTTGATCTTGGTAATCCATCCACAAAATCCATTGAGATGCTTTCCCATTTCCATAGTGGAACTTCTAATGGGTTAAGCAACCCACCGGGTTTCTTTTGTTCTGCTTTAACTCGTTGGCACACCAAGCATCTAGCGACGTACTCGGCCACATCCTTTTTCATACCGGCCCAAAAGAAAACCCGCTTCATATCTTTGTACATCTTATCCCCGCCGGGATGAATGGTCATTTTTGAGCGATGAGCATCATCAAGAATGGCCTTCCTTAAGTCTTCGTCTTGCGGTACACAAAGTCTATTATCCCTTCGTAACCAACCCTTATCGTCTAGGGTATACCTACGAAGATGGCTTGACGACTCCCTCCCTTTGAGCTTTTCTACTATCTCAACCAACCGTGGGTCGTCTCGCTGTGCCTCACCAACCCGTCCTAGAAGTGTAGGTCTAACCTCCAAGGATGCTAACAGACCGGGTACTAAGTCAACGGAGGGTCTAAAGTCAAACATAGAGATGAATTCTAAGCTTTGTCGTTCAACAAACAACGGACTCAAGGACAACCTTTTCCTACTTAAGGCGTCTGCCACCACGTTACCCTTGCCCGGGGTATATGCTATTTCAAAATCGTAGAAGGCTAAGAATTCCATCCACCGTTGCTGCCTTAAATTCAAATCCTTCTGAGAGAATAAGTATTTTAATGATTTGTGGTCAGTGAACAGTTCGAATTTCTCACCAAGAAGATAGTGACGCCAAGACTTAAGCGCGAAAACAATTGCGGCTAGCTCTAAGTCATGCATGGGGTAATTCTTTTCATGAACCCTCAACTGCCTTCCACCAAAGGCTATTACTCTTCCCTCTTGCATGAGGACCGCGCCAAGTCCCGTCCCACAAGCATCAGTATAGATGGTAAACGGTTTATTCCCGTCTGGCAGCACTAAGACTGGGGCTGAAGTTAAGGCTCTCTTTAAACGTTGGAACGCATCATCGCAATCTTTGTCCCACGTAAAAACCAGGTTCTTCTTCGTTAATCGTGTTAATGGAGCTGATATTTTTGCGAAGTCTTTGATAAACTTCCTATAATAGCCAGCCAACCCCAAGAAACTTCTTACTTCGGTTGCATTTTTAGGGACCTTCCAATCTTGGATGGCCACCACCTTTGCGGGATCCACTGCTATCCCATCTTTGCAAACCACGTGCCCTAAGAACCGTACTTCCTTCCTCCAGAAGTGACACTTAGAAAATTTTGCCTTAAGGTTATGCGCTCGAAGGGTTTCCAACACTTCCCTAAGATGTAGGGAGTGCTCTTCTTTATTCTTAGAAAAGACTAAGATGTCATCCACAAAGACTACCACGAATTTGTTAAGGTATTCCCTAAACACCCTACTCATCAAATCAACAAAATATGCAAGGGCGTTTGTCAAACCAAAGGGCATCACTAGCCATTCATAGAATCCGTTAGGAGTCCTAAAAGCAGTCTTATCTATACTATCCTCAGCCACTCTCAGTTGATGAAAGCCAGTGGCTAAGTCCAACTGCGAAAACACTGAGGCGCCAACTAACTGATCAAAGAGATCGTCAATCCTCGGCAGTGGGTGTCGGTTCTTTTTAGTAAGCTTGTTTAGTTCTCTATAGTCCATACAAAGTCTAAGAGACCCATCCGCCTTTGTGGCAAAAACTACTGGAGCACCCCACTCTGATATACTACGTCTTATGAACCCCTTCTCAAGCAACTCCTTTACTTGCTTATTGAGTTCCCTCCTTTCACGAGGAGCCATGTGGCGCACTGGCAAAGATACGGGTTTAGTATTATCCACAAGATAAATTCGAAAGTCTATCTCCCGCTTTGGAGGTAAGCCTTTCGCCTCCTCAAACACATCCGGATATTCCCGACCACTTCTACCGATCGCAGGTTCTCTACAGACGCGTCAAGCGATTCAAGATAACTTAGCATAACGGAATTTATGGGATTACAAAAGATGTCGAGAGCATTACCAAGGCGAGTCACAAGCCTAACTACTCTCCTTTCACAATCAAGAATGGCCCTATTTCTAGACAACCAATCCATTCCTAAAATTAGCCCATAGCCCGTGAAGCCCAATACATAAGCATCACATCTAAATTCAACGCTAAGTATAGAGATTTTCAAATCCAAACATATCATGGTCAAATGAGCCGAACCCCCAATTGGATTTGAAACGACCAAGGGATCTTCTACTAAACTGGTGTTCAAGTGCAGTGATTCAACTAATGATGCAGAGATAAACGAATGAGATGCGCCAGAATCGAATAAGGTACGGACAGGATGATCAAACAGAAAAACTAAGCTTTCAACAGAAATTGTTCTACCTCTTTCTTGCAGTGGTGGGGCCGCAATAGCCTGAACTTGCCCCCTTGCCTGCCCTGGTGCCATAAGAGCCTGCACCTGTCCTCCCGAGGTAGACCCTGCCCTCTGCCCCTTCTTTGGACAGTCCTTTACTAAATGTCCCGCATCTCCACAATGAAAACAACCAGTCTTCTTTTTCTTTCTACAATCTTTGCTGAGATGGCCAGGCGTCCCACAATTGAAGCATTTCTTCTTCCCTTTGCCATTATTGTTTTTACCACCCTTCTTATTTTGCTGTTGGGGTTTCTTCTGATCCCCTTTCTTTTCAACTGCCTTATCCTCATGCATAAGTGCCATTTCTACTAGCTTTTCAAAGGTGGCTCCCATAGGGATGTGGGTCATAGCCAACCCTTGCAACGGTTCATTCAAGCCTCTAACGAACCTCAAAGCTTTCTTCTCTGGCGTGTTCACCAACTCCAAGCGAAACCTTGCTAACTGATTAAATTTATTGACATATTCCTTTACTGATGAGCTCCCTTGCTTTAGTGCCAGGAATTTTTCCATATTTAAGTTCTCCTCTGCCCTTGAAAGAAACTTTGCCTCAAACCTTCGTCTGAAATCCGCCCATGAATCAACTGGACGTTCCCCGTTAGTGACCTCCCACCAAAACGAGGCCTCTCCCTTCATTAACCAAGCAGCTAAACGGACTTTCCTCCCATCTTCCACTTCAAAGATATCCAACAATTCCTCAGTCTCCTTAAGCCAATCTCTGGCCTCCACAAACGTCTCAGTCCCTTGAAAAGTTTTTCCTCCCATAGCCTTGAATTCCTTGCACGTCTTTGCAAAAGTGTCAACACGAGGAGGAGGAGGAGGAGGAATGGGTGCAACTAGGGGTGGAGGAGTATCCGCTGGGCCTGCAGTGGTGGCCCTAGCCTCCAAGTATCTCCTAAACCACCCTGGAATCGTCACACCTTCTGGGAGATTAAGATCTTCAGCCATGCTGAAACGAAAAAGGAAAGATTCAAAATGGAGAATTCAAAAGATAAAGATAAGGATGTGGCTATTTGGGATTATGTTTTTTTATAAAAACTCTCTTTAAATAACATGTTTTTTTTTTGAAAGCACTTCTTCCAAAAATACTTTAGAAAAAAAAAATTTCTAAATTTTTTTTTAATCTGTTCTGGTAACCTTATGCTCTGATACCACGTGTAACACCCCACGTCCATTAATGTCACTCACAAAGGGAATGCATTAACTTCCATGGAGGTTTTAGGTGAATATAGAACAGAAAAATTACAACAAGACAGATATAAAATAATACTTGGAAATTAAAACTTCATTTTATTGCAGCGGAAATTAAACATGTCTGTTACATCACAAAACCATGGATCATAACCAAGTACAATATCCATCTTTATAAAACCAAAGTACATAATCCCATTACAATTAAAATAGCCATTAAAAAGAAAGATAACAAGCTGGACTTTACTTCAGCAGTCCAAGCTTCCCAAGAGATAAGCGATCCAACTAGACTCCACTAGAACTTGGCCCAACCTGAGGACCTAAAGGGAAAAAGAATGGAAAAGAGGGGGGGGGGTCAGACATAAAGTCTGGCGAGTATGACAATTCTAACAATACTATTATCAAAATAACTGGACTAAGACATAAGCTGGAAAACAAGGAAATGTCTATGAAGGAACAGATAAAGAACATAGACAATCGCTAAAGGCAACGTTATAGGCGCTCCTAATTACTAAAGGATAAACACTTTACTGCACCACACCAGTCACCCTAAAGATTCATCCCACTTAGCTTCACTTAGAAACTTCCCCAATGGCTTTACGTACCCCTAGCTGACTACATAGGTGCCGCCTGCCCCTATCTCCACTAGGTGTACCCTACTTCCCATTATTCGATCGGCTCCCTAACTCGTAGATACCCGTGCTGGCCCCACAGTGGGGTGTATCACTCCCCTAAAGTGGCAACCTGATACAACGGACATGCACGGCTTATACCTACACGATGCAACAACGTCTTACCTACCAGCCCGGGTCCACACACGCATATGAAACCCGTTGGACTTGCGTTGCCACCGCTCCCTGTTTTGGCCTCTTATAGTCAAACCCAGTATGCGTGTCCCGTCCTCGACTTGGGTCGAGCCCACAAAGATACGTTTTGGGATACTGGTTGAAATGGGCCCCCACTATTTACCACAAGCATTCCACCTAAGCTTGTCCCCATTAGTCCATCCTACTTAACCCACTTAGTCATGTTCATTTACATATGTGTTTGGTTAAGTCTAATCGTATTTCAAATGCCTCTAAAGGCAACCACCAGATTCCTCATGCCACCCAAGGCACCTACTTAACCCCCATGTCCCACCTTACATGATTATCTGGTTAAGTATTTCTTAGTTCATTAAAGCCATAACCTCATAAAGACCTCTCACATTAGACTGGCATTTATGGCAGCTGGATTTGCCGGGCGGGTCCGGGCAGTCTTACACCATAAAAGAGTCTAACCTCGTGTCTTTACAACTGTTATGCTTTAGTTTGGGCCTAGGACCTCTCACATTGGGCCGACATTTGTGACTACTGGATTTGCCGGGCGGGTCCGGGCAGGTTTACATCACAAACGGGTCCAACCTCGTGTCCTAAGCATTGATTATTAATAATAATCCACTTTCCCCCAATTTTAATAATTCCCTACTTGAATTATTAATTACTTCCAATTTTTAACAATGTCCATAATTGACTCAATTATGGACATCCATTCATGGTATGCAAAATCTTACAAAATTGCACCCAATTTATTAATTCCTAATATTACCCCTACCCCACGTTTGAACGTTTATTCGCAAAATATATGTTAGACTCGAATAGCCTAACTCATAGCATAAAAGAGATTATCATAATAACAACATGTATATGTTACCAAATGAATCATAATAAGGGGTGAAACTTGCATATGTCCAACTTGCATAGATTATACATGTCATGGACCTAAAGGTGTCAACTTGTTCAAAATTCACCTAATATAATCTCAATCAATTTTCATAAACTTACATATGAACATGTGTGAATCAACATCATCTAATTTTTTAACAACATGGTTTTATATGGGTACACCTAACTCAATAGGCAAATTCCCATATTCAAGTTTTATAGTTTCAATTTTATGGGTACACCTAACCTAATAGGCAAATTCCCATAAACAAGATCCATTTAAATTAAAAAAAACATAACTTTAAGCATGTTCCAACAACATCATGATTTTACAACATAATATAGCATGATTTATAACATGGCATAGTATGATAGTATAACGTAGCTTGACATGATTCTCAACATAGCACGACATAGCATAAGAGAATTTACAACATAGCATGACATAGCATATATAATTTACATCATACGACAACATAATAACATAATAAGAGATCCACAATATATAGAATTTACAATTACAAATCACGTCACTTTCTTGTGATCCATTCATAACTGAGTCAAATTAGTTTGTAATAGTCTTGTGAGAATCATCATACTCACCAACAAAAGAAAAGAATTAGAGAAAGAGAGATCTTTTGATTTGATTTGTGTAGATTTAGTTGTAGATGATTAGGCTTCCTCTTCTTAGTTTGTGACGGCTATGCTAAACTCCATGGCAGCAGCATGACGGTAGCTTCTCTAATTTTACAAGTGATTTAGGTCTAGGGTCTACCCACTTATTTATAGATTTTAGAATTCATTTAGGCCATTAGATTTAACCTAGAAATAACCGCAGCCGTTCAGACAAGATGGGGTTTATCTTGTTGACTCAGCAATGAGTCAGAAGTGACTCAGCAAACACTCAGCATATTAATAAACTTCTATTCATGTCATAAATATATATATATATTTTCTACAATGTACATATTAGATACATCCCCCTTTACTTATTATTGTTTTTATATACATATTAGATACATCCCCTCTCTCACACACTTATTAATATTTTTATATTCATATTAGATACATCCCCTCTCTTACACACTTATTAATATTTTTATATTCATATTAGATACATCCCCTCTCTTACACACTTATTAATATTTTTATATTCATATTAAATACATCCCCTCTCTTACATACTTATTAATATTTTTATATTCATAATAGATACATCCCCTCTCTTACAAACTTATTAATATTTTTATATTCATATTAGATACATCCCCTCTCTTACATACTTATTAATATTTTTATATTCATATTAGATACATCCCCTCTTCTACACACTTATTATTATTTTAGCAACTTTAGTGTTAATAGAAAATTCGGGGTGTTACACTAATTCGAAGTGGATTGGCCGGAAAATGATCGGGAAGCCAATGAACGGTTTCCGCCTTCAATCGATACAGCGGGGAGAGAGAAAGAAAATATGGACCAATGATATATTTTTTTATTTATAAATTTTAAAAATCCGAAAATACCCCTTGTCACCACAAAAACCAATTCAAACCCAACGGCTCTCGTCCCTAGCTAAATACCCTTATTCCAAACACAATGGGATATGTTTCGTAGGCCCATTCGACTGTTTCAGTCAGTTTTCCTTCAAATTAAAGTATAAAACATTCAATATTTGATTTGAACGTACATTTCAATTTGCCGGGGCCACAAATTGATTCGAAAAATTCCAGAAAAATAAATCTAGCTATGTTTTGATGATACGGTCCCAACAAAACTAGTTTCGTCGAATTTTGAGACCGTTTGAAAAATGACCCATTTCTGGTCGATCCAATTTAACTGTAATTGACCAAAACACGTTTTCCTTTTCCCCGCTCACATACTAGCTTCAAAAATTATGTAATTTGAAACCTAGCAATAGTTTAACATCCTGGATCCAACAAAAGTGGTTTCATCGAATTTCGAGGTCGTTTGCAAAATGGCCATTTTCACGGGCTATATAAACTCTATAGCGACCTTTCTGAAAATTCATTTGGCCATAACTTTTGCTTCCCTTCTATGAAACTTCGATTTTTCTGATTCGTTAGAAAGATATTCACTAACAGATTTAAATATTTTTGGTTTCACTCAAATCCGTTTTGTTTTGCACCCGGTACAGTCAGTCAAAGTTTGAATTCAAATTTTGAAACTGCCGCGCCATTTCAGGCCTTGTTTATAATTAGAATTAATTATATTCGTTTTAAAATGTTGATTCAAACTTACTTTTCATCGTTATTATTTAAAATATTTATTTTAAGTACTTAAAATCCACTAAAATAGCCAATTTGAAAATTTTAAATTGGTTCAGATTTTCCGGGTCGTTACACCTCACTTCGGTATTGGACATACGGAACGAAGAATAAGGTGACTCTGGTTTCGTTCAAACCTAGAACGGACTTGTAAATGGATGTGATTCTGACATTGGATTTCATTCCATGTAATTAAATTGATTTCTATTAATATACATCTATGGTGGCGGAGAATTTATTTTCTTGCTTAACACCCTTCTCTGAGACGTACGAACCCAGAGGTTGTATATTGGTAGTTATCGATCGCATGGCGTGAATTGTCAATGTGGCATGCCAAGATGCAAATGATCAAGGCTTTTGTTGAAAAGCAGAGACGTGTGGTTGATGATCAAAGCATAGCCTATTTAGGTGTAGCTTTGTGTATAGCGTTACTTCGCGAGCCTCACACCCCGGTATGAGTCAAAAACGGAGCAACGGAACGCAGGAAGTGCGCACGTTTCTTTCAAGCTAGAAGTGGTGTCAACGACTTACCAGCCCTAACATTTTACTTATGTGGATGATGGAATTTTCGAGGCCTCGGATTTATCGGTCGCCAATGGTCGTATTATAGGTTCAATAGGACTAGGAAACGTGTGTTCAGGATTTGCCAATCCACTAAAGTATTTGTGGACCGATCCTGCAGGATCCAAGGGTTCGCCAACATCCAAATCCTGAGACATTGCTAGAGTGTCTCGAATCGGTAAGGAGATCGTTCCTAGCCTTGACTCTTGATGGAAACCCAACTTCCAATACGACACCATGCGGTTTTGATTGTAAACTAGTATGGCGACATAGTATGATAGGGTACTATGTCGTCTATGATTGATACATTATGACTGAAATGTTTTTAAAACATATATACACTAATAATAATATCAAATCCGTTTTTATGGTATCAATCATTTTTGACAATTATAAGGTAAAACTCTATCCTCCGGTTTGCGTTGCATTGTGTGATGGGACTTGAGTCTTATAATGGTTTCATTTTTCTAAAAAGCATTGCGTTGTTTAACGAATTACTTTATTTCATGCACTGGCAATCCAATGGAGTAAACCTGTTCCACGTTAGCGGCGTAGTCCTATGATTAGCCTTCTTATTGGATAAGTTAAGTAAGATTTCTCATAACAGTCCCATAACTGACTCGTAGTTTGTTTCACTTTGCAAACTCGGGTGCCCTCTTTCCACACGGGCAGTCGAGTAGCTTGTTTTGCAGATATTTATCTCTTGAGCAGGATTCTGGATTGAAGCTTACAGCTGTGTCCAGAGCATTTATAGTCTGCCGCTGCAATGTATTAAATTTATTGTAATTTATCTTCCGCTGTATTATTATATTATTCGATGTACTTTGATATTTTGTAATCTGATGTAACATTATTATAATGTTTTATAAAAGTCTTCATTTATTTGTTCTAATATGTTGTATCCCCAAAGTTAACGCATGCGGGATTTGAACGGTCTTGGTGGATTTAGCGATCGATTAGGTCCGGGCAAAATCCGTATCGTTACAGTAATTTAACAAACATAAGTATGTTTGAAATAGAAAATTTTGGAAAAAGAGGTAAAACAAAATTTTAGTAATTTGTTGAAATTTTGTCAAAAACAGGAAAAGCAAACAAAAATGGAAATTGAGAAATATTAAATATATTGAAGGTTAAAGTACAGTTTAATTTTATTGGTAAAAAATATGGATTTCTATGTTTTAAATTATTGCAAAGACAGAAAACATAGTTACAGGGGAAAAACAAAGGAAATTAGATCAGCGTAAATAGGGATTTTGTCGTATTTTGCACCATCTAACAAATATATATTAAATTGAAGAAGTGCCTTGCAATCATGGATTATTATTTGTAATATTATTTTATGGTAGACTGTGGAGATAAATCTTAGTATAGTTTTTGTAATCAACCAAATAAAATGGGTTCAACTTCCAAAAATTTACATTTACTAAGATAGTAAATAGGAAAGTTTGTAGAACTAGAAAAATCTATGAAAGAGAAAACAAACAAAAAATCAAGTTAGACACCTGACAACCCAGAAAATAACAGTTAAGGAATAAATTGGAAATCTGCTAACTTAGCGCATAAAGTAAAATTATTATGATATACATATATTTTCTTATACTTAGACATAGGTCCAAGGCATAGAACGTCTTAATAAGAAATCTTGAAAAGCAAGAAGAATATCATAATAATAAGACAAAAGTATATTAAGAAGACAAAGATTACTTAAATGCATAAGAAAAGATTAGATATAGATCTAATAAGAAATGTGAGGTATGTTGGCAGAATCCTTATGAATCTGAAGGTATGGCCAGATTTGAGGGCCACAACCGGTTCATCAGACCTCAGAGGCACGTTTATAACAGCATTCCTTGTCTGTCATAAACTGATGATCTCATAAATATTGGACCAGATATGGTGAAGATTGGGAGCTGTCATAGGTTTTGAGCGAGGATACCGCTGGATGGCCCTTTGTTGTAGGTTATAGTTCGGGACATTTCTTTGAAGGCAAGTCTGCGGTCTCCACCGAGAAGGTATGCCTTGATTACCTTTATATTTGGGGTAGTCAGAATGCAATTGGGATATTTTAGGATACAGTGGTTGGTTGGGTAGAAGGCTTCGTGTTTTCAGGACCCAAGAAGGGTAGTAACCGTCGGACACCTATCGCAGTTTGTCGTAGCGACCACGGGTAAGATGTGGATAAATCCAATAGGCCAGTGATCTTTCAGTATCGAGACTTTGGATAAGGTGGCTATGCCATTTAAATGCTTAGTTTGTTTTCTTGGGGCACAACCTTAATCCGCTAGTGTATCTTTCCACTAGAAAGTGGTGGTTGCACAGAGCCATAACCACGATAAAAGGGAAAGCTTAGTAGAAAATCTATGGACTCAGTTTTGTTGTAAATCTCCTACTAAGTTTCATAATTCACCCGGTTTGCAATTATTAGCGAAACTCAATGATTTGTCGGTAGGATTACGTGAATCATCTAGGTACACATTGGGCGGTATATAATGGATGTCTGAAGAATTGAAATCCCAATGCGGATATTTGTTTTTGTAGACATTTATATTGTATGTCTAATGAAGAAGTCCTTTGTAGATTTAGCAGTGGTTTGCTTTTATAGAGTGACCATGGGAACCTATCGAGGAGGATCACACCATACTTTTCTGATGATCCTGCATTGTTCTTCCCTCTTCGTTTCGGGTCGTCTTCTTTTAGGTTCCATAGTATGTGGAGATCACACCATACTTTCCATAGTATGGTGGCAGACCCCAGGAACTCCCTCACTCTGGGCTCCCCTTGTTTTGTGTTTTCTCGTAAGCTAAAGCGTCCTAAGGCTTGCCTTAAGGTGTGGAACGTTCTTGTTTTCAAGAATATCTTGGACCGCGTTTGGGCAGCAGAAGAGATTCTTGTCCTAGCAGAATCGTCTTTTGGCAAGGTTCCCTCTTCTGCTAACAAGGAGGCTTGGGCGCTTGCACTATATATATATATATCGTTAGACCTAGGATTTCCATTCATACTCGAATTTTCCTTCAAAGAGTACATAGCCTCAGGCTGAACCTTGGAAATAAAATAATTTCAAAAAGATAATCTTTTCAATAAAAATATTTATACGTAAGTTAGAGGCGTGATCTCTATCAGCCAGGGATAAGAGCTTAGGACGACGGGTAAGGGAATTTAAATTATGCCTTTTTTATTTAATAGTATAAAATCGTTTGATTTCAGCTAATAAGTTTAGTTTAATTTATAAATCATTTATAGTTTAATTCCTATTAATTTAGGATTAGTTATAGGAGTTTAATTTCTGTTTAATTTTATCGGATTAGTTATAGTAATTTCTGCAATTGTTGACATTGACATAAATCGGTTAGAAATTATAGAAATCATCATCTATAATTAGAAATTGTAATTTTTGGCACAAAAATGTATACTTACAAGAACATATATTTATTATTAAGGCATAAATTTAACTAACATAAGTATGTTCGAAATAGAAAATTTCGGAAAAAGATGTTAAGGGTTGAGATGATAGTGATGATGGTTTTGATGACAACAACCTTATTTTAACTACTATTGTTATAATATATATACTAACATTACTATATAGAAATATATATGCAGGATGTATATGTAGGTATTGATATTGAATACTGTACAGTTTAAAGATTCAACATTGCAAAAGAGAAGAATTCAAGATTGAAGACTCTTGAGTAACAAGAGTTGAAGAAATCAAGATAAGTAATAAAGTCTAGAATCTTTGTTAAAACTACTTAATTGTACTAAAAAATTTATTCTGATCCTCTCACCATTTTTTTCTTTATAATATTTTAAAATTCTTTTAAACTGATTTCAAAATTACTTCCTGCTTTATATATATATCCCGACCTTTAAATTATCATTTCTTGAATTTTAATCTATTTCCTGGTTTAAATATTTTATATTTTCTTACTTATAGTTTGGTTTTAATTATATATGTTTACTTGAGCTTTAATATTCTTATTTCCTTAGTTTACAATAATATATTATTTCCTCGACATCATGGCGTCATCTCTGCCCAACTTCTCGAGCCCCTCAAAAACTCTTTCCCTATCTCTACCAATTCCCCTCCCCACGTCAGATCCGCCACCAGATCTTGCACCACCCACCTTCTGACCCTCCCCCTTCAAAAGCTCCACTATCCCAATCAACTCCACATCTACCCCAACCCAAGTTAGATGGTCAACGCTTTTCCAAACTAAGCCTCGAAGTGTCGGAGATTTCTCGCCACCAACCTTCACATACAAATTCTTAGGAAAGAGACTAATACCCATGGATGACATCGTGACAACAAGCACGGAGGTTTGGAAAGATTACATTGCGGGATCCTTTCTCGACTCTCCGCTGTCCTTCACCGTGGTGACCAATCAACTAAAGAATTTATGGAAATCCCGTGGAGTTATCAAGGTGAAATCAACATGAATGATGTTCTTCTTCCTTCTTGCTGATGCGAAAGACAAGAAGAGAATATTGGAAGCTGATCCGATAGTTATAAGAAATAATGTTTTCATTATCCAGAAATGGGATATGAATTTAGGCAACTATGGTAAGGGTATCAGATGCGTGCCAGTATGGATCAGAATGACCAATCTGCCGATGGTAACATGGTCTAAAACTGGAATAGTTTGGCTAGCCTCACTTGTTGGCAGATTTTTATGTATGGACAAGGCTACCGAGAGCCTCTACTGGCTAGGATATGCTAAGATTATGGTGGAGATTACAGCATCCAGTGAAATGCATATTTCGATTCTTGTTCTTCTCGATGATGGAATCAAGCACGTAGTTAAGGTTAACTATGACTGGCAACCTAATATTTGCCGTACTTGTGTTGTGTTTGGTCACATCATTTCCAACCGATCTATTAATACTTGTGTAGTCACTGACAAGGTTAAAAAGAAAGATGGAGTTGTAGTTGCCGGAACCAGTAATGTGAGCAAGTTTATTCAAGACACGGGAAACCGATATTAACTAGCTGAGGCTTCCAAAAGACATAATAAGTTCATACCTTCGAGGAGCAATCCAAAAGTCTGGTATCTACCTACTAAATTTCATAAAATGTGGAATAAAGTAAATCACGTCACTGTCAAGAATGGAGTAACGGCTGATATGTGTAAGACTGCTGTTGAAACTAGCAATAAATTTGAGACATTAAATACTGATTGTGATCATAGTGACACTATGGTTGAAATGCAAATGGAGACGGAATTATTTGATTCTAATTTGGATGTGATTCTTGAAGAAGGTGAATTAATTGAATCAAATGATCAAGACGGGTTTACGGATATTCCAATGCCAGTCTTCACTGATATTGTGACCGGGCCTGTTTGTGTGCAGTCAGGTGTTGATGTGCACAATCTCTTTGGTAAAGATAGGGGTAAGGAAATATTCAGCATTTCAAAGGAATCTGAGGTACAAATCGGTGAGGCTAGTAATCATGAAGACACAGCGGAAAAGAGGACTAACTTGGCTACAATGAATAAATTGGTTCAGGAGGTTCAATATTTTGGGAAGCAGGAAAACAATTATAAGGAATATAGTGGATGTGCTGATACTAATGACTCTGGTCCACATGCTGATGGTACTACCCAGTCTGGGGTTGTTTCAATGAATGTATCTACAAAGGAGAACTCATCACATTTGCCAATCATCGATTACTTGCAAAAGAATAGCAATCAGAACATTTGGAATGAAACGAACACTGGTACCAATGATAATGCTAAGGAACTTGATGAGCTGAATCTGCTTTTCACTGAAGTTGTTGATCTGCTTAACATTAGACTCGTGATGGTGGTAATAGTCCAGAAAGGACTGATAGTTTATAGAAAAGACTTGTGGAAGTCACGAAAATAATGCCTGGTTTGATTAGTGGTGAATTAAGGAAAGAGCGGATCAAAGACATTTCTAAAATGATGAGAATGAATATTCGAGATCTTCAAAAAGGGTCCGACACCGCTCCTTTTATGGATGTGAATTCCATTCATGCTGATGTGTCATCATACGCAAATATGCAACCTCTTACGGGATATAAGCCAAGACCACCTGACATCATCCTTGATGAGGTTCATATGGACTCGGGTGAGAAAGCGCAATCGAAGACCCCCATCACCCGTAGTATAAAGAAAGAGATAATGAGAAATCTACAAGAAAATGGTTAGAGATCTTTCTTCTTAACCATGGTACTCATAAAGTGTCTGCTTTATGAGGTTGTATGTAGTCGAACTATGTATCTAGTTATGCATTGAATCACGTAATTTGTATGAATTTAGTTTTCATTCCCTGTGTGGAATTCTCTAGCTGATATATGCTTTGTATATTACCAGTTATCATTGTAACTTTTAATTTTTAATAAATGAGTGTTACGGATCACTATAATAACCGGTCGGCTTTGCCAAAGAAAAATATATTCTTATTTCCTTAAATTCATATATATAGTTTTATATCTTAAGTTTTAAGTTTCCCATATTTATATTTATAGTTTCATATTAAGTTTTGATATAACTTTTATGGATTATAAATATATGTTTTTAATTTATATTTTACTTTATTATACTACTTTAATATACTACCTTAATATACAAGAATATAGTTTATTTAAACTCCAGAATTATCTTGATTATTTAAGCATCATTAACATTGTTTCAGAAATTTGAATTTCAAATTTATATAGGAAATGTCGACATCCCCTACCCCTATGTCGACATCATAGCTGTTATATACAAAATTCAAATTTCAAAAGAAACCTCTATTTGTTTAAAACTTTTCCTGAAGAGACATAACTAATAATTCCCTATAAATAGCCATCTAAATTCAAAAAAATTAACTACTTTTCATTATCTCTTTCTCTCTCTTTTTCTCCTCTTCATTTAAACTCTTAATATTCAAGTTTCCATAACCAAACTCTATAGAAATTCAAAGATAATCAAACCAGATCATCTCTAGTTTAATGCTCTACTACTCTCTCTCAAAGATACAAGTGCTATTCAGAGTTATAGGAGTATTTCTAATCAAAGATTGTTAAGATTAAATTTCTATTGATTCTTTTTTCCAAACTAATACTATAAAGGTGTGGTTGTACCAAGTTCAAATCACCAGGATGTGGTTGTAGCCTGTAAATCAATTAGGTGATCTTATAGTCAGGTTAAATCAAGAGTGCACCCTATGCTTGGAAGCAGGTGAGGGTGGATCTCATAGCCCTTGAAATTGAGGATTGTAAGATTGGATATTGAAGATTATTTGAAAAGAAATATACACATCCCAGAGTTGTATGGGACTGGATATAGGGTAACTTTGAACCAACCTAGAATCTTGATGTCTTCTTTCATTTACCGCGTTTACTTATTATTTGCATACATGTCTGATTCTATGCTTGATTCATATCTGTGATTGTCATTTGATTCTGATAAAGTCAAAAATTTCATAAATATCATTAATCACTATTCATCCCCTCTCATGTTATGATAGCCTTAAGATCTGTAATCAGCATTTTCCAGCAACTGGTATTAGAGCATTGGTCTTCAAAGTTTGCATAATCTGATTTTTTGAAAAGTTCAAATGACAATCAACACCGGTAATGTCAACATTAGTAATTCTAGTTCAATTGTAGAGAGTTAGTCCAGTACCATAGCACAACTTTTTAATAGTAGTAATTATACATATTAGGTTTGTAGGATGAATATATATTACAATCAATAGGATTAGACACTTGGGGCATCACTCAAACTGAGTATGTTGAACCCACAGTTAATTTTGCACAATGGAACATTGAGCAAAAGTCTACTACACAAAATAGTTCAATTGCCATGATATTTTATTTAGTTCACTTGATAGAAATGAATTTAATAGGGTGTCTATGTCTAAGTCTGCATATGAAATCTATGAAACCTTGCAGGTTGCTCATGAAGGAACGAGCAAAGTTTAACAGACCAAGATATATATGTTAATTAATAAATTTCAATTATTTAAAATGAATCCAAATGATTTTTTTCCTGACATGCACTGCAGGTTCCAAGATATTATACATTAAATAATAGCCTTGGGAAAGACATATTTAAAGGGAGGCCTAGTTAGAAAAATTTCGAATTCAATAACTCCTGAATCGGATCAAAAGTCTCTGGTGATTGAGAAGGCTAATGTTATCAATACATTAAAATTGAGGAGTTAATTAGAAATCCAATGTCGTTTTGAGGTTAAGATGAAAGAAAGGAAAGAAAAGATGTCATCAGAAAAGAATTCAGTAGCATTCAATGAAATAACTGAAGATTCAGACTCTAGCAGTGATGACGATAAAGAGATAAATTTGATGACAAGGAATTTTAGAAAATTTCTAAAATATAGGAAGATGAATAACTTTAGAAGGAAAAAGCATAAGAATTCTATGAAAAATAACGAGATTCTAAACAATATCATATGTTATAGCTGTAATGAACAAGGCCACTTGAAAGAGATTATCCATATCCAGACAGATAGAATCAACCTCCAAATAACAATACTTCAAAGAAAAGGAAAAGAGCTTATACTGTCACACTAGACGATTCTGATTCATCATCAAGTGATGAAGAACAAGAGACGAAAAACTCAAATAATGTGCTCCATAGCTATGCACGATTCAAAAGATATTAGAAATTGGATCTAAAAAGGGGTACATGTTTATAATAATTTGGTTGGAATTGCTTGTTTGATTGCTTGCTTTGTTTTAAATTTCTTTAGTTTTACATTCAAAGTTTACCATTTAAAATTTGAATTTTAAAATCTAACAATAATATTATTTTAATAAAATATTAATATATAAGTTTTATTATATTAAATATTATATTAGGAATTATTTAATTAAGAATATGAGACATATGCAAACATAAACAATTAAAAATAGAAATACACACGACTTTGAAAAATTGGATACACGTCGACATGCGTCATGTAAATTTTGAATTCAAACTTTTGAATTTTCCTCCAACTTTTCACCAATTCCAATATGTTGGACATATTTCAGTTGTCCATAGAACATGTCTATAGATTCTCAATTTATCTCTCTATCCTTATCATCACTATCCACCTTTATTTCAAAATTCACACTTATCTTTATTATTTTCTACTCTTCACAAAACTTCAATAATGGATTCCTCAAGAACTCCAAGCACTATGAGGCTGTCTAAGGCCATCAAAGGTTCTCTTTTCAATAACAAAAAGGCTAGTCAACTATGTAAACTTTGGTAAAGTCGATACAGAAAAATTTCTATCTTTCATGATTTTGAAACTTATGAGCTTGAATCTCTTTTTTATCAAAATGAATTTCTTAATTTGGTTGATTCTCGGGAAAATGATCATATATGTTATCTGAATCTTGTAAAAATGTTTTATGCAAATTTGAATCACAATTTATAAAGGAAATGAGAATGAAGTATGGAGTAGTGTAAAAGATGCTCATATTGTTTTGAATTGTGAAGTTTTAGAAAATATTTTGGGTTGTAAGAGCATGGGAATGGATCTTTCGGATTTCAAAATTAATGAACATAACCAAGAGACTTTTCACCACATTTTTGAAGGAGATGACAATTTGGAATTCAAAAACGGTTATTTTCGGCCAAAGGCAAGAATCGTGAATCTACTTCTTCAACACACCATTACAACTCATTCGGAAAATTTCAATAACCCAACAATGAAAGTTTTCAAAGCACTTTATGTTATTTATGGAAATTATAACATTAATTAGGCTCAAGTGATTTTGAATGAAATTCAAGCCAAAAAAATTTCAATGGCTAAAAATACGTATACCATGGAATTTACCTTACACGTATTTACAAATTTTTTGGAACTGATTTTGAAGGTGAAGAGTTTATTTCTAAAAAGGTTTTCACTTCCGAAAATATATCTCTTATCAAGACTCCGGTAGTGTTTCAAATATATGAAATGCTTTCGGAAAAAGAGGGGAGGTTGGCTCATGAAATGGAAGAAGAAATGGAGATTGAAGAAGAGGAAGAAGATGAAAATACTTCCTTAAAAAGCATAGAATATCCCGCTAGCACCCCAGTGAGCTTGGATTTTTTGTGAAATACTAAAATCCAAGTTCACTAAAACTCGAGTTGGGTATTTGGAATCATGAAAATAGACAAGATGGATATATCAGAGCTCAAGTAATAAGTCCCAACAGAAGTGACTAAACTACAATAAGTAATAAATGCTTACCAATGAAATGACACTTTCCAGAATAGGTGTCTCTAAGTTGAATAATCCTTGCCTTTTATCCAACCTGTAGGTTATTATGAGGAGGCGGTAAAAACTAAAGTTCTAGTGAATGGCAAATTGTACACTTTTAAGCATAATGCTACATATATCGTTAAGTCGTACCCATCTACTCCCATGTAAATCAAATCTAAAAGTCAACATATATATATAACTACATGACTTTAGACCACCTTGGTCCTAGATACTACCAAAGTATCCTCCTTGATAGGATGCCATCGTCTCACCAAGAGAGTGCTAGGTACTATGGGTAGTATCTAAGTCCGAGACAGTCCAAGGGTATGTAGCTACATATATGAAATACCCTACCCCTAGACCTATCCTAATAAAAAACAATAACAAGTAATGCCATCTATTAGAGCGGAGAATAGGGCTGGTTAGGGAAACCATTCGTAGAACTGCATTGACAAGTCTTAAGTACGTTTATGATGTGTTATCTGTTTCTTTTATGTGTCTAGACATAATTAATTCTGGTATAATACAACTCTACGATGGCTACAAGATCAGCTCAAAACACGGTGAATTATATACATAATCACCGCTCACAGAACAAATTGCATATTGTTACAACAAAATAATACAATGAATACATGCGCTACAAATAAATAGTTGTACAACTATTTCTCACACAACATGATACAAATGAATGAGTACAAGGCTCGAATACTCAACACCCAACTTAAGGCAACTTCGAGTGATATAATCCAAAAGTGACATGGCTAAACTCCAAGAACAACATCCAGACCTGCACTACACCATAGATTGCATACTGCAACACCGGAAAAGTGATGCAGTAAATGCCAAAAAGTGTTGCTATAGGCAAAAAACGATCTGTGGCAACACTTTCTTAGGGTTGCCTTTGGCGGCATTGCCTTAGAGTCAATGGCAACACCTTTGCGACCCTATGGTAACATCAGTACAGGTGTTGCCACAGGCACCACTAGAACACAAAAAATACCCTTTCACAACTACCAAAAATAGTTGTAATATGTCTAATACAGCTGGCAATCATAATAAAGTTAACTTTTTTTACAACTGTTTCTAGTAGTTGTTAGATTTTGTTTTACAACTGCTAAAAATAATTACACCTTAACTGCTATTAATCAAAGATTTCATAATATTACAATAAATATTATTATAATTCACTATTTTATTTATTCAAATAAATATTTTATTTCAACATTTCAAATGGTACAAATTTTTTGATTACACTATTGAACATTCACTCGAATATTACACAACCATTCATATTTACATACATTCATCGCTACATTATCACTCGATTCACTCATATGCAGACTCACACATACAACATAAGCAAGAAAAAATACATGAAAATGATTATATAAACTACTACCTTTATTTTTTTTCCTTTTGATGATTCTCTCGCAAATGCAACTTCTCTAGTTTTACCACTTGGATTCATGCAAACATATGAACCCAACTAGTTGGAGCTGCTCTTTGAAGCAACTGTCTTGGAAAATGATCAATGCTTAGTAAATAAAAAGGTAGATATAAAAAAATTTGAATACGTCATCTATTAAAATGAATTTCAACTAATATACTTCTATTAAAATAAAATAAAAACAAATGCTGTGCTATTTTTTGATTTGTCAGATAACATCATCAGGTGTAAAAATGTATAGGAATCAACCAAATATAAGGTTGCAAAATTGATGGTAACCATGCATATTAACCGCAAGTAGAATAAAGTATCCTTACCTTAATCACAATACATTTGTCACAAGAATCATAATCTACAGCAACTCTGCAAATAAAAAATCCAGATTCCACATGGAGCAAGGGCAAAATCGTTATAAGGTAAACTTAAAAAACAATTTTGGAGAACATGGTTATTTGCAACAAACCTTAGTCCATTAATCCCCTCATCGACGTTTCCAAAATCAGGTTCAGAATAAGAGCAATAGACTTCCATAATGCTGTAGCAAAGACAAAAACATAAGAAAAAATAACTGACTTATCAGAAAATGTAGCTTCTTTCTACATACCTCAACTTCCTATAGCTGGATTTGCAAAAAGGATAATAGTCGACCTTTAAGGCTCACAGCATTTACCATCCTCAACATGTATATGTCCTACGTATACAAATTCAACAAGCTTCCAAGTTAACTGATAATTATAGCACTAACATAAAGTTTGATTAATATAAATAAAATAAAATACATTTATAATATCCAAACTCGGAAACCTTATTTTCTTCAGTCACAAAATAGGCTCAAATATCATGTGCAAATACCACAAAAAATATCAAAAGTCACTCAACTTGAATGTCAAGGGCATGTTTGTTAACTTTTTATAACAAATACACATGGCAATGGATGGGTTCGGGCTGATAATTTAAAATCGAGAGTCGAGTCTAGATACAAAAATCAAAACCAGCTTATAACATGTTGAATTTTATGTTACTGCAATATAACAAGCAAGTTGTTTGGCTTTGAAAGTGTTGAGGATAATCACTTCTCTATCCATAAATACTAAGATATCACTTTTTACATCATTAGTTGACCACGTGATAGTAAGTGGTTCTCTAATACAATCTATTTTCTGCTCTACGTTACTTCGTTAGCCATTAATCCTTATAAGTTATGTTTATAGATTCAAGGAAGTCGAAGAAAATTGTTCACACCAATATCAAGGGCATCAATAGAGTTAATTACGGTAGGCATTATAATAACAATAGGCACATCTACAACATTAAGGCATTTCAGTGCTTTGCAAAGTTGAAATGTGTACCTGGCACTTCAGTAATGCATGTTATCGTCAGCCAGTTAGGTTAATCTGGAACAAATCAATTTGCATTTTGTCCGAAACAAATCAAGTAACATTTTGTCCTGTACATACAACCTCATGCTAGCTCATTTAATTATATGCATTTAATCGTCAACTTCATAATCTAATACTACATTCTAGACATTTTGAAAACAGTGAATCCTTATGTTGTACTAATATTTATTTGGTGAATTCGTGTAGAAGGATATGAACATACTTACAAGATAAAGTAAAACAATGCTTATTTACTCACTTTGGCCTTTGTAGTTTAATCCACAAGGGGACCGACTTGATGCTCTTACTCAAATCCCCAATATCATTATCTCAAGGTCGAACAATAAATAGCTTACTCTGAATCACTACTGGGTCAGATCTATCTCTATAATTTATACTATCAAAGTGAAAGAAAAACACTTTACCAGTCAACCGAACAAAGAAAACAAGGTTTAGCTTCAGTGGAGAATAAGCTCCTGTATTTCGTGGCTTAGCCTCAGACAGAGTGGACCATTTCTTAATGAATTCTTCAGTGGTAGAAATAGGGTGTGGCAAGGAGGGCGAATCTGATTTGTTTGGGTTTGGAGTCGGATTAGAGGGTGGAGGGATTTGAGGCGGAGATGGAACTAGTGGCGGTTCTAGGTGACTGTTGATTTGGGAGGAGGGGAGGCGGGACGAGAGGTTAGGGCACATAGATAGAATGGAGGAAAAATTGATCGCCGTTTTTGAGGAGCATGAAAATTTTATTTAAAATTTAAAACTATGAACCAGATAAGTTTTTTCAAGCAATCCACTCCATTTTTATTCCCCTAGAAAACTTAAAAGTTCTGAAATGTAAATTTGGGGGAGAACAAAACTAGAAGCACGTAAATGAAAATGTTAACAGGAAAATAAGGGATCTAGCGATAGTGGATGGATGCTTGAGATTTTGTTTTAACTAAGGGTGTGGATCGCTGAGGAGTAATTTTTTTTTAAAACAATTAGAATATATCTTGAGCTACTGCAACACAATTTGCTATCTATGCTAACACCTTGAATCATGCATTTCAATAGACAAAAATCAGCGTAGCTATGGTAAAAATGTAGCTAGCAATACCTTGGATTTTCGTTGCAGTAGGCCATCTATGTCGTAGTGCTAAAACAACTAGGTCTGATCCGAGGAACACAAACATGGGTTAGTCCAGCTTACAGATAGGTATAATAACAAGGTGAAATGTAATAACACATATATAGATTCCTTCTTATCCGAGATGGAACCATAGAGGCACACAATCAACAAAGCACCAAGGAAGAGGTTACACCTAAGTGTATCCTAATGATGGTCAAGATACTCAGTATCAACATCGAGTATCCAATACGCTTAAAGTGTTGACATTATCAAAAGTCGACACACATAAACCAAATGAGTCAAATAGCGTAACTTAACCAAATGAAAATAACAACATGTAAATAAAAGTGAGTTTATATACTCCGTTTAAGCCAATAACAACAACATCAAATGCATCAAGGTAAATGGACTCAAGATCCAAAACCATCAAACAAAAATGTATGATCTTAAGATTAGGTAATCAAAAGCAAAGTTGATACAACACTATGAAATATATATAAGGACCCAATATCACTAAAACATCAAGTAAAATATGATCATAAGATCATTATCATTAGACCACTAATATTTGGATCAACCCAAAAGTTCATTGATATAAATATATATGTGACCCTAAGGTCAATGCATCAAAACAACAATCGTCAAACACAGTTCATCAAATAACTTAGCCAATTATCTTATTTTCGGATCTACCCAGAGTCATAATATTTGGATATACCCAGAATTACAATGTTTGGATCTACCCATGAGTAGCTACATTTGGATCTACCCAAGATTACAACTATTAGAGCTACATAAAATTTACTACATAGCATTGGATCTATCCAAAAGAACAGCTATTAGATTTATCCTGATTATCACAAAATATTGGATCTACATAGAGTCACTGTTTATTTGACCCGAAGGTCTAGTATTGGCAATAACACAGGATGTGTCACAGACTTACGACTAGTAACCCAACAGTGGTAACTGTGTGTCCCATACCACACATTATCACAACTAGTTTACTACTTGTTCATCGATTACACACTAGAAAATATCGAGACATCAAATCACCACAACATTAATTCATAGAAACATCAAATCATCAGCTTTAATTAGACGATCATGGGATTAACCAATTCTGTATACCGCCATGTCCCATACCATGGGGTTTACGATACCATTCAACTTCCATTACATCTTCGCGAAGGGTGCATAATGGTGTGGTTTTTATGTAAGAAAATACTTGGTTTTCGAAATGGATTTATAAAACTATTTTGATAACATTTCGGAAATCTTTGACTTTGCAAATCTCTTTATATAATAAGGAATATATATTAAAGACACAAAAATGTTTATAATACAGAAATTTATTTTCTTAGAAAACTCTTATTTGTATTAAAATTTCCTTAAAACGGTTATATAAAACGCACATTCGTGTACGCAATATCTAAGAAAAACTCGCGAAAACAACACATGGAAATTGACTTGAAAATTAGCCAAACTAAACTGTAGGTTCGTGATAATTTAGGCTTCTCAGTTACAAAAGTAAGCCAAAATAAAACTCAAGTATCATGGCTTAAAACTATGTCAACGGAAGCATGAAAACACTTAAGGAAAGCCACCTATATTAACAGTAAGGCATGAAAAGTACCCAAAAAACAATTTTGGTAGCGACTTTATAAAAATTTTGAGTTATCAAACGATCTTGATTGATCTAAAATTTTACATGCACAAACAAGAAATACATGTCTTTCATCTAAAAGAGGAATCACTCAATTTCGATATGATACGAAAGATATATGAAGTCCCAACTTGGACGCAGGCCTGAATTCTGGCCAAAGTCTGAAATCACCTCCAAGTCCAACTTTGTGACCTAGTTTGAATGACCTTACGACCTCGGAATGGTCTAAAAATTTGCAAACAAAGAGTCAAACTTCCAAAATTTGCAATGCAAAACGAATCATGTAAAACGGATCAATATTGAGAGAGATACAACATTCTGAAGTTGGACTTGGGCGTTGTTATCATCCAAAAGCAAAAATATGGCCAACATAACTTTCTACCACTAGGTTGGCCCCTGTGATGACCCATATATGGTGTGTGTCATTGTAACAATCTGTATTCTTAGTCACTTTAAATTACAGTTTTGAGATATAATTTAAATGGATTTTTTAATATATATATATATATTGAGAATATATTATTTCATTTCAAATTATGTAAATAATGGATTAAAAAAATACTGTGTTAGAGAATGAATGTTGATTTATAAAAATTGTTTTAAGAATTAGTTAAGTGTTTTAGTTAGTATCATTAACTTAGGAATGAAGCACATAAGTTAAATTAAGCTAAAAAAATCCTAAACAAATAAAACAAAAACAAGCCATGTGAAAACACTTTTGAGGTGTCGTTTCCTCCTTTCCCTACCTTTCCTTTTCAACTCCTCACCCTCCATTTTCCAAGGCAAGGAACCAAACCATATGCCCTCATTTTGAGTTGTCTCATTTGTATGAAATATCACTTTTGAATCGTCATCTAATTCGTTTCCCTCCTTCCTTGCTCGATATATCATCCCTTCCTTTCCAAAGCAAGGAAACAACATGTGATCTCATTTTGAGGTGTCCTTCTCTCCGTAAAATCCACTTTTTAGTTATCTAAAATTTTTCCATCTCCTCCCTTTAGAATATAACACATCCTCCTTTCTTTCATTCACTTTCCACTTCACTCTATTTCTTCCAAGCTCACAACAATGGCCTCCTCCTCCTTGAAACTCACGGCCTAAAGCATTGCTCCTGCTTCTCCCCACTTTTCTAACTCCAAACCACTTCATTTCTTCTCTATTCCTTCAAACTAGCACCTACCTACCTTCATTTGCAAAGTTTAAGCCCATTACCCCCCAGGACGAACCATGTATGACCTAAAAACGCCACCTTTCTCACTTTAAACCACCTATGTACTTCATTCCTTTAAGAAGAAATCCTTCACCTCATAAAAATCCAAGTTTTAACATTTTTCAGTTAAAAAGGCATCTCATTTTCAATTTGTTTTCAAGTTAGTAAGCATCAGAAAGTTTAATTGAAATCTTGAGTGGAAAATTGTTTGTGACGTCGTAAGGCTACCGAATAAAACCTATAGCTTTAAGAACGGAGTAGATCCTTGTGTGAGAACTAATCATTCACATTTAGATAGTTAGCCACTTATGTTCGCTAATGATGTTTCATAAGTTGTTTGTGATGTTAATAACTTGTTAATGATGTTTTGTGGTGACTAGTGATGGTTATGTTTGTTACTAATGTGATTTGAGTTGTTTTGGTGTTAATGAGTGATAAAGTTTGTAAAAACTTAGTTTAAAGTGTTAAAGATGTTGCCATATGTGTTAACAATGTGGACGCCTACTTTTGAGTGATAAAAATGTCACATTTAGGCGAATACGGTATGAACCCTTCTGTAAATGACACCCTATGATGTTATTGGATGTTGTATGATGTTATTAAATGTTGTATGATGTTATTGAATGCTTTGATGAACAGGTAAATGGGTTTTTGATATGATATTGGGTGGCAGACTTTAGGTGTTAAGTGTATTGACACCTATGTTAAATGATACCCATTTGAAAATTAAGTGTTAATTATATTAACACTTAAGTGAATGACACATATGTATAGATACATATATATTAATGAAGTTTCTTTCGAAAAAAAATGGAGGTTCTTGGATGGCAGAGAGGATAGTGTTTGCTTTAGCTTGGGTTTGGAAAAAATAGTTTCCTGCTCTCCCTGGCTATCCCTAACTGATCCGGTAAATTAGATGGTTAAAATGAAATTTAATTTGAATTTAAAAATGATCTAAATTGGAATTTAATTTGAAATTTAAATTAAAATTATTTGAATTTTAAAATGATTGAATTTGAAATTTAATTTGGAAAAGGATTTGAAATTGTATTTGATTTGAAAACAATTTGGAATTTAATTGAATATTTTATAAATAAAATATTTTGTGAAAAATAAAAGTTTAAATTTTAAATCTGAAATAATTTGGAAAGATAGATAGATTAAGTAATTATGAATAGTTTTTGTAAAGAAAGAAATTTTATTTGAACAAGTTTTCAAGTAATAAAGGCATGTTTTTCAAATTTGAATTTAAAATGAATAGTAACTTAAAAAGTGAAGTTTGGATTGGGTATTCAGAAAACGTTATAATAAGATTTTATCTTCCAAACTATCTTATTTATTTTTACAATGGACTTCAGGAAAATTTGGTCTTCAAACCGTAAGTTTTGGATAATATTATTTTAATGAATTAAATAATATTAAAATGATTAAATAATATAATACTTGATTTTAAAGAGAAATAATTGAAATATAGTTTCCAAAAGTAATTATATATGTTTTATATAATTAATAAGCTATTTTGGAAGTAATATGTTTCGATTTTAATTATAAATCATAGTTTGGTCTGAATATGACTAGTCGCCCATTAGTAATTCGTGGGGAATCCGACCATCGCATTTTCCCGAAACGAAAAACTCTTGGTTCAAAATGAAGAGAGTTTTCAAATGTAGAAGAAAATTTTAAGATCCAACGTCAGATTTAAAATAAATCCAAACCAAATTTGAATTAAAATCCCGTTAGTGCAGTTTGGGACCCAAAAATTGGATTTTCACGAAATGTGTTATTTCTAAATTATTAAAAATAGGGAAAAATTATGATAATTCATATAAATTATTTAAAAGTGATTTGGATTTAATATATCAAGTTTTGAGTTATATAAAGCTATTTTGTAAAAAATAGCTATTTTTGGAATTTTGTTTTGGGTTTATTGCAACTATTTTCTTGAAAACATCATCCTTAATCCGGCAAGTCTAAGTTATTTGGTTTATAAAATCTAAATACTTTTTAAGGCATGTTTTGATAAATCTACTGATTTAGGAAAAGGTTTTTCAATTTTAATTAGTTGGATTTGGATAGAAATAAATCTTTGGATATTTGGTATGAAATTCCACTGTTTACACTTACACTATTTGAGGAATTTGGAAGATATTTATATCATTATTCCACTTATAGTATTTATTGATTTTGGAAATTGGTATCGAATGTAAGCTGATATAAATTCTTCTTAAATCTTATATTTGATATCAATTGGATTTTGGGTTGTTGTGAGTAATGTCTTGAATAACATTAATCTTTAACCCATATATGATTAAGAGATGAATTTGAAATGAAATTATTAACAAATCTTTTAGTTAATATTAATGAAGTTTTCCAATGTTAAGTTTTTTCAATTTATGAATTTAATTGGAATTGAATGGAAATCGATTTTGCGGAAATCAAGATGGGTCTCCATGGATGAATACTTTTACTATTTAAGGAATTTAAAATGCTTTGTCGTTATTCCCACTGTATTAGTCCAATACAGGAAACTATATTGATTGTGAGCCGATCTGATTTCCATGAAGTTCAATTACAAATGGAAGTATAATTTTGGGTTTGTTGTGACGAATGTCTTTAATAACATTATTTTTGACCCATTTAAAAAAAAGAATGATTTTGAAGATTAAAACTAAGTTTAGAGTTTTAATAAATCTTTGAGTAAAGATTTAAATTAATGGAAGGAAAAAGGGATTAACGAAGGTAATTAAAACTTACAAAAATGAACGTAGATATAGAGTAGGGTTGAGAAGTTAGTCGAATTCTATCGTAGGTAGAAATTGCCCTAGACCGATAGAGTAGGAATGGTGTCTCCTTCTATGTTCCGTTTAGTGGATGGGAATGAGATTTTGATTTAATTAATAACTTTTTTGTTAAGGTTTAATTGAAATCAAAGAACAATCCAAAATAGAATGAAACTTATGATATCCCTGTGTATTGTCTATATATTTTAAATTTGTGCTTATTATTCGAAAAGACTGGGAATGGTGTTTGGATGCGTAAACCATTACGAATAATAGAAAGACATGTTGCAACAAATCAAATGTTATTGAAGACGATGGTGAAGACCGGGAACCTTCACATTAAAAGGACTGCTTGCTGAATCTCAAAAGGACAACTTTAATTTGAAGATGTATTTTAATATCAGTTAAGTGGCAGTAGTACAGACGTATTTGAAGGAATTTCGGATTTGCAAGGGCCTCTCCCTTTATTGGACGAAGAATAAGGTTCCTTCGGTTTCGTTCAGACCAAGAACGAGCTTGTAAATGGATGTATGTCTGTGTAACACCCCACGTCCATTAATATCACTCACAAAGGGAATGCATTAACTTCCATGGAGCGTATTTAGTGTATATAACAGAATATAACAAGACAGATATAAATAATGGTACCTGAAAAATTTAAAACAAATTTTATTGCAGCGGAGGAATAGTTTGATTACAACAACTTCATAAACCAAGTACACTTAATATCCTTCTTGATAAATTGTTTCAGAGTACATAAAATAAAAATCATAAACCCCAACACAAGTAGCCATAAAAGAGATGAGCTGAACTTTACTTTCAGCAATCCAAGCACTTCCGAAAGAGAGAGAAAGAGATCCGAGATCAAGCCCCACTAGTACTAGTCCCACCCTAAGAACCTGGGGGGGGGGGGGAGGAAGAAAAGAGGCGAAAACAAGGGGGCTGAGACATAAAGTCTGGCGAGTATAATAACTTTAACAATATAATTATTAAAGTAACTAGGATAAGGAATAAACTGGTAAGATAAGATATGACCATGAAATAAGTGGGCATGACAAAGAAAATAAGAGGAATATTCTGGCGTTAATCTCGTTCCTAATCACTATACGATAATTAATATACTGCATTACCACTAGTCACCCTAAAAGTTGATCCCGCCTACAGAACTTAATAATGGTAGTTTCGTGTACCCTTAGCTGCCTTCATAGGCGCCATCTGCCCCTGTCTCCACTAGTTGTACCCACTACCCCCATTCGATCGGCTCCCTAACTCGTAGATACCCGTGTTGGTTCCACAGTAGGGTGTATCACTCCCCAAAATGGCAACCCCATTCTTATTCATATCTTCTTACATGTTTCAATCTTGGTTAAGTGCATCTAATCGTATTTCACATGCAACCCAAGGCACCCACTTAATTTCACATGCCACCCAAGGCACCCACTTAACCCCCCACGTCCCATCACATGTTTATCTGGTTAAGTGTTACTTAATTCATTAGAACCATAACCTTGTAAAGACCTCCCACATTAGGCTGACATTTGCGGTTGTTGGATTTGTTGGGCGGGTCCGGGCAGTCTTATACCGCAAACGAGCCTAACCTCGTGTCTTTACAATTGTTACGCATTTAATTCGTGCCTTTGACCTCTCACCTTAGAATGGCATTTGTGGTTGCTGGATTTGCCGGCGGGTCCGGGGAGTCATACACCACAAAAGAGTCTAACCTCGTGTCTTAGGCGGTTAATTATTACACATCTTTATTTAACCTCAAATTGGATTAATATCCTTATTAAAATTTGTCAATAAATTCCAAATTTATTTATGTCCATAATTGTCTCTTAAAATTATGTCCATAAATACCAATTATGCCAATTAATGTCTCAAATTAATTATATGCCTTTTAAGGCCATTTTATGCCAATCCACAATTTATGTATATTCAATATTATCCCATCATCCTCACGCTATTCGTACGTTTCATATGACATATGTTAGACTCGCAAATAGTCTAACTTATAAAAAGAAAAACAACATCACATAACACATAAAATAGATCTAAGGATCATGACATAAGATTACATAGCCAATAACTTGCATATGAATTTCATTCAAACTAGCATATGATACAAAACTAGCATAGGTAATGGGCATAAACTTGCATAACTTATGTACTGCTATAGATCCAAACATAAAGGTGTTAATTTGCATATGGATCTAAACATAAAGGTGTAAACTTGCATATAGATCTAAACATAAAGATGTAAACTTGCATATAGATCTAAACATAAAGATGTAAACTTGCATATGGGTCTAAACATAAAGATGTAAACTTGCATATGGATCTAGACATAAAGGTTAATGTCACATAAACTAGCATATGCATATACATGTCTCACATATATTTTAACAACCCAAACTTGCATAAGATTCATACATGAATATATGATCCAATCATCACAAACTTGCATAAGATATATGATTTAACTTGCATAAGATTCACATAAGAACTAACATATGATCCAACTTGCATAAGACTAACATATGATTCAACACCACAAACATACATATAATTTACATCACATGATTCAAAATCATATTCTCATAATCTCAATTATATCTTATCATAATTAAATTAATTAATTAATTTGTGAAAGCTATCATACTCACAATTAAAAAGAATAGTCTTGTCTTTCTGGGATCTGTATTCTAAAACTGAATTGCTTGCCTTTGAAGTAGACTAATCGTTATTTAGATTTGATTTGATTTTGATTCAAGCTTCTATCTTGCTTTGGGGTTGAAAGTGTATGGCGGCTACTCTAGGTTCTCCACTGACGGTATGGCGGCTCTTGTTATGAATTAATGTGATTAGGGTTGGGGGTTTAGGAGTGTTTCTATAAAAGTTTAATTCAATAAGAGCCGTTGGATTAACCTTGGGATAACCAGAACCATCCGGACCACTCAGATGCCACATCAGCCCTTAGGGCGAATCGGGCCACGTGTTGACAGCCAAACACACTGGATCGACCCCTAGTCGACCCAGCAAGGCTCGGGTCGACTCCAAAAATGGTGCGATTCGGCTAATCCCCCTCCCAATTCGTTTTTTAAATTTTTTTTGAATATTTATATATATATATATATATATATATATATATTTCTCTCATATGCATACAAACTTCAAGGCTTAATAACTTCTTCATAAGTTATTCGTTTTATGCAGTCTATCTTGACCCAAAATTTTGAGATGAACATAATAGCGCAACCCATTTCACTTAATTCTTCTTCTAAAAATTAAGTATACTTTAATTTGTGAATTTTAATGTTATAAAATTATGGGGTGTTACATTCTCCCCTCCTTAAAGGATTTCGTCCCCGAAATATCTAGGTTAAGAAGAATGTATCCTACCAACCAATCATCCATCTACTCAACCATCAGCCACGAGCATCCATTGTCCTTAAAGAAATTTCTAGTGCTATATGAACTTATGGAAAAATGTGTGTATATGTTCCTTATCTAATGCAAAGATCAGGCGGCCCACTGATCCAGCTGACCTCCTTAATGCAAATCATGATAGTGCCATGCATCCATTATGTATGCGAAAGAATCATATCGATACATATTATTTCTACATGTGTGCACAACCATTCATCAAAATGCAGCATCCATATGATAACACAACCATTATACATCCATTAATTTAGATATGCACACGCATTTATATGCAACATGAAGGTGACTGAGCCGATCTAGTGCCTAATGTGTATGTACATGCATCCACGAGCAACCACTAGCAACCACTTGCATCCATTTGCATCCACCAAACATAACATGTCTCAAACACATGTTTGCAACCATAGGGTTCTTCCTAACTAAAGATCGAAGATGTCATCGCAAAGATAATACTAAAAGATAGGACAAGTGTCAACAAAGCGGTAGAAAAAGGAGAAATTAAAACATACCCCCAAAAAGGAAAGGGTACAGCGTACGCATTTTGTCTTCCGTCTCCCAAGTCGCGTCTCTTTGATCATCTCCCCATTGCACTTTGACCAACTTGACCTCTTTGTTGCGAAGCTTTTTGACCTCCGATCCGAGAATGCATGTAGGAGCTCGTCTGATCGTGGTATTGCGCTCTACTTCCACTTCTTCGAGCGTTCTCGGCTCTACCACTTCCGCTGTATCGTGTAAACACTTACGCAAATGCGAAACATGAAGCACGTCATGAACTCCGCTGAGCTTCTCTGGTAACTTTACTCTATATTCCATCTGTCCAATCCTCTCCGTAATTGGAAAGGGTCCTACGAACTTCGGTGCCAACTTCCTAACTGATCCAAAATGGACTACGTTTCTTAATGGTGACACCTTAACAAAAACCATGTCCCCAATATTGAATTCAAGATCGGTCCGTCTCCTATCAGCATACGACTTCTGTCGGTCCTGCGCCGTCTTCATTCGCCGTCAAATCAGGTCTATCGTCCCCAAAGTCTCCCTAATCATGTCGGGTCCAAGCAAAACCTTAGCAGTGGATTCCCACCAACATGTAGGTGATCGGAACGGTCGTCCATAAAGAGCCTCAAAAGGTGCCATGCCAATGCTAGCCTGAAAACTATTATTATAGGCGAACTCCACTAGTGGAAGGTGTTCTTTCTATGTTCCTCCAAAGTCTAGGATGCATAGTCTTAGAAGGTCTTCTAGAACCCGATTTACTCTCTCGGTTTGGCCGTCCGTCTGAGGGTGATAAGCGGTACTTAAGCATAATTGCGTTCCAACCGCCTCTTGTAAGCTTTTCAAAATTCGCTTGTGAAAATGGGATCTCTATCGCTCACAATGCTAGAGAGTATGCCGTGAAAACGAACTATTTCTCGATGGTAAACAGATGCTAACCACGCGGCGGTCCTTCTACTTTTAACGTGAATAAAATGGGCACTTTTGGTAAGTCTGTCTACAATTACCCAAATCCCCGTATTGCCCTTCCTTGATCTTAGTAACCCATCTACAAAATCCATGGAAACACTTTCCCATTTCCAAAGCGGAATCTCTAAGGGATGGGCAAACCTCCAGGCTTCTTTTGCTCCGCCTTGACTTGTTAGCACACTAAGCATCTAGCAACGAACTCAACCACGTCCTTCTTCATTCCAGCCCAAAAGAAAATTCACTTCATATCCCTATACATCTTATCACCACCGGGATGTATGGTCATCTTAGAGCGATGTTAGTCTTCAAGAATTTCCTTCTCCAAACTCTCGTCTTGTGGTACGCAAAGTCTTCCATCTCTACATAGCCAACCTCTCTTATCTATAGCATATCTATCAAGACGACTCGAGGACTCTCCTCCTATAAGTTTGCCTACTATCTCAACCAACTGTGGGTCATTTCGCTGTGCCTCTCCAACTCGACCCAAAAGTGTAGGTTGCACCTCTAACGATGCCAATAATCTGGGTACATAATCGACAATGGGTCTGAAGTCAAAGGAAGATATATACTCCAAACCTTGCCTCTCTATGAACAAAGGACTTAAAGTTAACTTCTTTCTACTTAAGGCGTCGACTACAACGTTACACTTGCAAGGGGTATATGCGATCTCAAAATCGTAGGATGCCAAAAACTCCATCCATCTCTGTTGCCTCAAGTTTAGGTCCTTCAGAAAGAATAATTACTTTAGCGACTTATGGTCTGTATACAACTCAAACCTCTTGCCAAGCAAATAATGATGCCATGAATTAAGTTCAAAAACTATGGCCGCCAGCTCTAAGTCGTGGGTAGGGTAAATTTTCTCGTGGGCTTTCAACTGTCTTCCACCATAGCATATCACCATTTCCTCTTGCATTAAAACTACGCCAAGCCCTGTCTCGCAAGCATCGGTATATACATTGAATATCTTACTCCCGTCTGGCAAAACTAAAACTGGAGCTATCGTCCAAGCCCTCTTTAGACGTTGGAAAGCATCGTCATAGTCAATGTCCTAAGTAAAAGTCAAATTCTTCTTCGTTAATCAAGTGAGAGGTGTTGATATCTTCGCAAAGTCCTTAATGAACTTCCTATAATAGCCAGCCAGCCCTAAAAAGCTTCTTACTTCTGTTGCGTTCTTAGGAGTTTTCCAATCTTGGATTGCCACCACCTTGGCGGGATCCACAGCTATCACTTCCTTAGAGACTACGTGTCCTAAGAACCTTACTTCTTTTCTCCAAAATTGGTACTTGGAGAACTTAGCATTTTGTTGATGCGCTCGTAGGGTATCTATGACTTCCCTAAGATGTAGGGCATGTTCTTCTTCATTTTTAGAGAAAACCAGTATATCGTCTACAAAGACAACCACAAACTTGTTTAGAAACTCCCTAAACACCCTACTCATTAAGTCAACAAAGTATGCGGGTGCATTCGTCAAACCAAAAGGCATGACGAGCCACTCAAAGAAACCACTAGGAGTTCTAAAGGCAGTTTTATCAATGCTATCTTCAGCCACCCTTAGCTGATGAAACCATGTAGCTAAATCTAGTTGCGAGAAAATTGAAGCACCCACCAACTGATCGAATAAATCGTCTATCCTCGGCAACGGGTGCCTGTTCTTCTTTGTTAGCTTATTCAGCTCTCTATAGTCCATGCACAATCTAAGTGAACCATCGGCTTTTATAGCAAAAACGACTGGAGCACCCCACTTCGAAATACTTCTTCTTATGAACACCTTCTCAATCAATTCTTTCACTTGCTTACTGAGTTCTCTTCTCTCTCTCAGAGCCATGTGGCGCACTAGTAATGCAACTGGCTTTGCATTATCTACTAGATATATTCGAAAGTCTATCCCGTGCCTTGGGGGTAAACCTCAAACTTCATCGAAGAGGTCACTATATTCACGGACCACACGAACAGATTTCAAATCATCATTGGATGCGTCTCGGGATTCTAGGTAGCTAAGCATTACCGGACCTCTAGAGTCACAATAAATATCAAGGGTTTTTCCATAACAAGTCAAAAATCTAACTACACTTCTTTCACAATCTAGGATGGCACCGTATCTAGTTAGCAAATCCATACCTAGAATCAAGCCGTAGCCCATGAACCCAAGAATAAAGGCGTTGCATTCAAACCCAATGCCCAAGATAGACACTCTCAAATCCCGACAAATCATAGGAAGATGAGCCGAACCACCAATAGGATTTGAGACTACTATGGGATCCGTAACTAGACTAGTATTTAGGTGTAGTGTTTCAACTAACGAAGCAGATACAAATGAGCGTGAAGTGCCAGAATCAAACAAAGTACGAACATGATGTTCAAACAGAAAAACTAAACTTTCAACGGAAATGTTTCTACCTCTCTCCTATCCTGGTGCCATGAGAGCCTGAATCTGCCCTCTCGCCTGCCCTGGTGCCATGAGAGCCTGAAGCTGCCCTCCAGAAGTTGTTTGCCCTTGCCCCTGTTACCTTGGGCAGTCCTTAACTAGATGACCTGCCTCTCCACAGTCGAAAAAGCTAGTCTTCTTCTTTTTCCTACAGTCTTTGCTCAGATGGTCTGGTGTCCCACAATTAAAGCACTTCTTCTTTCCTTTGCCATTATTGTTTTCCCGCCTTTCTTGTTTTGCTGTTGTGGCTTCTTCTTTTCTCCTTTCTTCTCCGGTTCCTTATTAGAATTCGCACCTTTCTCTTCCTCATGCATAACCGCCATGTCAACCAGTTTCTCAAAGGTAGCCCCCATCGGAATGTGGGTCATCGCCAACCCATGTAACGGCTCATTCAAACCTTTAACGAACCTCAGGGCCTTCTTCTTAGGTGTGTTTACCAATTCCAAGCCAAATCTCGCCAACTGATTGAACTTGTTGATGTACTCCTTTACTAATAAATCCCCTTGCTTCAACGCCAAGAATCTTTCCATATATAAATTCTCTTCTGATCGTGAGAGAAACTTCATTTCGAACCTACACATGAAATCCGTCCATGTCTCCACCGGATGCTCTCCGTTCATGACCTCCCACCAAAACGAGGCTTCGTCTTTCATTAACTAAGCAGCCAATTGGACCTTCCTTCCATCTTCTACTTCGAAAAAACCAAATAGATATTCCACCTCCTTAAGCCAATTTCGAGCTTCAACAAACGTCTCTGATCCGTGAATAGGTTGCCTACCCATTGCCCTAAAATATTTGCATATATTTGCAAAAGTATCAACACGGGAGGAGGAGGAGGGGGGAGGAGGAGGAGGATTTGCTGGGCCTGCAACATTGGCCCTAGCTTCCAGATACCTTCTAAACCATCCTGGTATCGGTATCCCCTCGGGTATCTCGGGAATTCCAGACATGCTGAAAAGAAAATGAAGAGATTCTAAACGGAGAATTCAAAAGAAAGATATATGGCTCTTGGGGGTTATGTTTTTAAAACAAACTTTTCTCTTGAAAATACTTTTCTTCAAACATACTTTTGAAAGTATTTCTTTATAAAATGATTTTAAAAAAATAGTTTTTCAAAATTCATATCTGGTCTGGTAACCTTCAGCCCTGATACCACGTGCAACACCCCACATCCATTAATCTCACTCACAAAGGGAATGCATTAACTTCCATGGAGCGTATTTAGTGTATAAAACAAAATATAACAAGACAGATATAAATAATGGTACTTGAAAAAATTTAAACAACTTTTATTGCAGCGGAGAAATAGTTTGATTACAACAACTTCATAAACCAAGTACACTTAGTACCCATCTTCATAAATTGTTTCAGAGCACATAAAATAAAAAGCATAAACCCCAACACAAGTAGCCATAAAAGAGATGAGCTTAACTTTACTTTCAGCAATCCAAGCAATTCCAAAAGAGAGAGAAAGAGATCCGAGATCAAGCTCCAATAGTACTAGTCCCACCCTGAGAACCTGGGGAGGGGGAGGGGAGGAAGAAAAGAGGCGAAAACAAGGGGGGTCAGACATAAAGTCTGGCGAGTATAATAACTTTAACAATATAATTATTAAAGTAACTAGGATAAGGCATAAACTGGTAAGATAAGATATGACCATGAAACAAGTGGGCATGACAAAGCAAATAAGAGGAATATTCTGGCGTTAATCTCGTTCCTAATCACTATAGGATAATTACTATACTGCACCACCACTAGTCACCCTAAAAGTTGATCCCACCTACAGAACTTAATAATGATAATGGTAGTTTCGTGTACCCCTAGCTGCCTTCATACATGCCGTTTGCCCATATCTCCACTAATTGTACCCACTACCCCCATTCGATTGGCTCCCTAACTCGTAGATACCCGTGTTGGTCCCACAGTGGGGTGTATCACTCCGTAAGGTGGCAACCCGATACCACCAAAGATGCACGGCTTATATCTACACGATGCAACAAAGTCTTAGCTACCAGCCCGGGCCCACGCACGCACATGACTCCGTTGGACTTGCGTTGTCACCGCTAACCCGTTTTGACCTCTTACAATCAAATCCAGTTAGCGTGTCCCGTCCTCGGCTTGGGTCGAGCTCACAAAGATACTTAATGGGTTACTAGTTTGAAAAGGGCCCCCATGCTTGACACAAGCCTTCCACCTATGCTTGGTCCCCACTAAGGTTTCCCCACTTAACCCCATTCTTATTCATGTCTTCTTACATGTTTCAATCTTGGTTAAGTGCATCTAGTCGTATTTCACATGCCACCCAAGGCACCCACTTAATTTCACATGCCACCCAAGACACCCACTTAACCCCTATGTCCCACCACATGTTTATCTGGTTAAGTGTTACTTAATTCATTAGAATTGTAACCTTGTAAAGACCTCCCACATTAGGATGACATTTGCGGTTGCTGGATTTGCCGGGCGGGTCCGGGCAGTCTTATACCGCAAACGAGCCTAACCTCGTGTCTTTACAATTGTTACGCATTTAATTCGTGCCTTTGACTTCTCACATTAGACTGGCATTTGTGGCTGCTGGATTTGCCGGGTGGGTCCGGGCAGTCTTACACCACAAAAGAGTCTAACCTCGTGTCTTAGGCTGTTAATTATTACACATCTTTATTTAAGCCCAAATTGGATTAATATCCTTATTAAAATTTGTCAATAAATTTAAATTTATTTATGTCCATAATTTTCTCTTAAAATTATGTCCATAAATACCAATTATGCCAATTAATGTCTCAAATTAATTATATGCCTTTTAAGGCCATTTTATGCCAATTCACAATTTATGTATATTCAATATTATCGCATCATCCTCACGCTATTCGTACGTTTTCATATGACATATGTTAGACTCGCAAATAGTCTAACTTTTAAAAAGAAAAACAACATCACATAACACATAAAATAGATCTAAGGATCATGACATAAGATTACATAGCCAATAACTTGCATATGAATTTCATTTAGACTAGCATATGATACAAAACTAGCATAGGTAATGGGCATAAATTTGCATAACTTATGTACTGCTATAGATCCAAACATAAAGGTGTGAACTTGCATATGGATCTAAACATAAAGATGTAAACTTGCATATAGATCTAAACATAAATATGTAAACTTGCATATAGATCTAAACATAAAGATGTAAACTTTTATATGGGTCTAAACATAAAGATGTAAAATTGCATATGGATCTAGACATAAAGGTTAATTTCACATAAACTAGCATACGAATATACACGTCTCACATATATTTTAGCAACCCAAACTTGCATCAGATTCATATATGAATATATGATCCAATCATCACAAACTTGTATAAGATATATGATTCAACTTGCACAAGATTCACATAAGAACTAACATATGATCCAACTTGCATAAGACTAATATATGATTCAACACCACAAACATAATATTTACATCACATGATTCAAAATCACATTCTCATAATCCCAATTATATCTTATCATAATTAAATTAATTAAATATTTTGTGAAAGCTATCATACTCACAATTAAAAAGAGTAGTCTTGTCTTTCTGGGATCTGTATTCTGAAACTGAATTTCTTGCCTTTGATGTAGACTAATCATTATTTAGATTTGATTTGATTTTGATTCAAGCTTCTATCTTGCTTTAGGGTTGAAGTATATGGCGGCTACTCTAGGTTCTCCATTGACGGCATGGAGGCTCTTGTTATGAATTAATGTGATTAGGGTTTGGGGTTTAGGAGTGTTTTTATAGAAGTTTAATTTAATAAGAGGGATTAACCTAGGGATAACCAGAACCATCAGGACCACTCAGATGCCACATCAGCCCATAGGGCGAATCGGGCCACGGGTTGACAGCCAAACACCCTGGATCGACCCCAAGTCGACCCAGCGAAGCTCGGGTCGACTCCAAAAATGGTGCGGTTCGGCTATTCCCCCTCCCAATTCGTTTTTTTAACTTTTTTTGAATATATATATATATATATATATATATATTTCTCTCATATGCATACAAACTTCAAGGCTTAATAACTTCTTCATAAGTTATTCGTTTTATGCAAACCAAATGTCTATCTTGACCCACAATTTTGAGACGAACATAATAGCGTAACCCATTTCACTTAATTCTTCTTCTAAAAATTAAGCATACTTTAATTTGTGAATTTTAATGTTATAAAATTACGAGGTGTTACAGTCTGAAATTGTAAGTTACGACATAATAAATTAATGTCTACTGATGATATATCAGTTGGTGGTAGAGAATTTATTCTCTTAGCTTAACACCCTCCTCTGAGACTTACGTACTTGGAGGGTTAAATATTAATAGTCATCGATTATATGTTGTGAATCGACAATATAGTGTTAGGGAATGCGGAATGGATTATTAAGGCAAAACTAATACTAGAGGGGGTGAATAGTGTTTTCAAGGAATTTAAGAAAATCTAAAACTAATTTGATCTACTATAAGATTAACACACCACAGAGATGATCACAGACATAGAGTCAAACACAAACACAGAAATAAACAGAAATTAAATGCAGAAAAGTAAAGAACACACAGGATTTATACTTGTTTGGATTACTCCTACATCTAGTCCCATACAACGCTAGATTGTGTAGAGTTTTATTACTATATCAATATCCAAGTACAACACCCTTGATTTCACGACCACAAGGTTACCACCATTTCCACACCACCCTTGATTTCCTCGGCTATAAGGTTACCACTGTTTCCTTCCTTGATTTCACGGCTACAAGGAACACACCGTTTCCAGACTATCCCAAATGATTACAACATCCCTATAACTCTTCAATAGCACTTCGATTCAGAGAGTAACGAGTAAAGAGTGAGAAAAGAAGAGGTTTTATATAATTAGACTTGAAATCAGCAGAGTATAAGTGTAGAAAACATAAGAAAAAATATGATATAATAAGGGTGTTATGAAAGCCGATGAAGATGGAGAAGAAGAATGATCAAAAAATTCGAAACCAGCCCCTATTTATAAGATTTGAAAGGTTGCAACGCTTCTAGAATGTTACAAATGGTGGAAAGATACTTCCTTTCAAAATTGAAAATATGACGGTTATATGTCGACATTATCACATATGTATGTCAATATATGTTAGTTCAAGTTTGAAATTTAAAGTTCAAAATTGAAAATATGACGGTTAAATAAGTATTATGAAGAGAAAATCAAATGAAATCATAAATATAAACTATACAATCATATTTATAAAATTATAAAGTTTAAAACTTTATAAATATTTAAGTATAGAAGTAAATAACTATATAAACATATATAAACTTATAATCTTTAAAACTTAAGTTTAAAATCAAAAGTAAAATAGAAAAACTTAATTAGAATTTGAAATAGAATTTGAAAATAAATTTGAAAACTAGAATTTGAAAATTTGAATTTGAACCTGGATCGCTTTTCAGAGTCTTACATATACTAGACTCTATTAATATTTTTATCTTGAACTCTTGATTTCTTGGTTTCTTGATTACTCATGAGTCTTGAATCTTCTCTGAATTTTGAATCTCTTGAATCTCTAAAACTCTAAAATTGTGCAGTCTGCAGTATTAATTCCTGTATACAAATCCTGCATATATGTATATATATACTAGATAAAGATGTTAGTATATATTTTATTATCAATTAATACTGAAATAAGGTTGCTGCCATCAAAACTCCGTTCTTCAACAATCTCCCCCTTTTTGATGATGATAACCTTAGTTTATAAAATATTCATATCTGTTCATACCTGTTGATGTTGATCCTTCTAATACTCCCCTTGTCTATATGAATCCTCTATATACTCTATTTAAACTAATTTTATAATTTCTCCCTCTTTGGCATTATCAAAAAGTAATTCTAAAAATACTCCCCTAAAATTCTATAACTATCTAAATAACTCCTATACTAAAGTAAAGTACTCCCCTTGAATCATATATATATATATATAATCATAAAATACTCCCTTAAATTTTTGATTATACAATAATCAATACTAAGTATTTAAACAAACCAATCCAAATATCATAATTACATATGTTTTAAGTCATATACACAAATCAATCCAAGCAACCAATCCAAGTATTAATTTACGCATGTTTTAATATGTATTGGTTTTTAAATCAAACAATCCAAAACAAATTAAACCAATCGCCCCAAAAATCAAACATTTCTTGGGACTTCTACCCTACCGTCTTCTCCAAAGATAGGATCGCTCTTGATGACCTCCCAATCTTTATCCTCTTTTATTGGTGGTAACTTAGCGAGATTGTTATCTTCATCTCTGAAAAGAGAAGAGACTAGCCAACAGTTGGCATCAAAATTCTTCTCTTGTTGTTTAAACATCATTGTTTGGTTTAATTCAAGATGACACTAGTTTCGTAGTATTATAGAGAGAATGTTCTTGAAGGAATCCAATGTTTCTTCAAGATTTTCACTTAAATTATGAATTGGATTTGCGATAGTTTTGATAAGACTTGAATAAAGAAGAAGTTGAAATGATATAATGAATTTTTCTGGAAGAAGTAGGCTTAAATAGGGTCTGGAATTCATTGGATTTGAATAGACATGAGTTAGTTATTTAATTTTAAAATTTGAATTTTTATTGAAAATATGGCAGTTATATGTCGACATAGGCAAGTACGTATGTCTACATACTTAATAAATTTTTTTGAAACTTTTCAAAATTTGAATTTTTTTTACTTATATTATATTATATTTTATTCTAAAGGTTTTGTATTAACTTAAAGATGATTTTGATATAAATAAAACTCTATTCATTATTTCACAAAAAGTAAATACATCCAACTAATTAAGACATACTAAATACAAGATTCGAAAGCTAATACAGGCAAATATTAAAGACAAATTAAACTAGATAAGCTAGTTTTTAGAGGATGAGGAGGAGGAAGATGAAATTCCAAGCTTTCTTCCTATCCAGCTCATGAACTTAGTCATTTTGGAAAAATTCTTTTTGAGCTTCTTTTGATTGTTTACTATCTTCACTTGATTTTGAACAATCATCTCTCTGGAAACAGTTTAAGTGTTTATTGGACACTCAACACTTTCTAAAGAAGTTTCTGCTTCTTCGATTTCCATAGGCTCTTGTTCTTATTCGATTCAATCTTGTTTGTCTTCAAATGTCTCACGAGGTTTGAAAGTGAATGGAATTTGCATAAGTTGTATGTTTGTGGAAGCAAACACCTTTCTTGGCACGAATTCTTCTCCGTGAAGATCAACTCCGAAATATTTGAAAATACGAGTGAGATAAACTCCCTAGTAAAGAGTGTTTTCTCTAGATGAAATTTCTATGAGCTTGAACTCTCTTAAGATCATGTCGGCCCAATTGATGTTATAGCCACCAATAATAGCAAAGAGTTCTTTTTGGACCTTGAGAGTTGGGTTGTTAAAAGTTTTCGAAACGAGGAGTGATGGTATATTGACGGAGAAGGTTTACGATTCTTGTTTTTGGATGGAAAAAGCGATTTTTGAATTCCATTTATGCATCGCTTTCAAATATGTCATGATAAGTCTCTAAATCGGTTTCGTCAATTTTGAAATCCAAAAAATCTGAGCCCATGCTTCTAAAATATAAGATATTGCCCAAGATTTCGCAATCTAGAATAATTTGCGTGCCTTTGACACTATTTCATTGCCTTCGAAAAATCCATGAATAAGATTCGCATAGAACATCTTGACAAGCTTCGGGTAACATACTTCATCGTTATCCCGAAAGTCAAATAAGCTTAATACTTCATTATGATTGAAGAGAGAGAGATGAGATCATAGGATGGATAGTCTCCAAAGATGGAGAAAGCGCACGTATTGACTTTAGCATTTGCTTAATAGTCAACATAGGTTTTGATAGCTTCTCTATCATTATGAAGATAACCTTTGATGGTTTTGGTTAACTTCAATTTCTGAGATGAACTTTAGGAAGCCATCGAAGTGTTTGTTTTGAAGAGTATAGATATGAAGAATGTAGTTTGAATTGTGAATGAGAGGTTGAGAGAGTAGATGTATAAATAGAAATTGAATGGACATGAATTGAATAGGCACAACTTTTCATAAATTGATGACACCTTTTCAGAACTTGGGAGTTGGTGAAAAGTTGGAGGGAAGTTTAAAAGTTTAAACCTTTATAATTCAAATTTTAAATTTCAAATTACAGGAGTTGGTAAAAAGTTAGAGGGAAGTTTAAAAGTTTAAACCTTTATAATTCAAATTTTGAATTTCAAATTACAGGCGGATATGTCGACATATGGACATATGTATGTCGACATACATGTATAAATTTCAAAAAGAATATGGTTTTGTGACTTTTGGTTTGAAATTATCGATTATATTTCAGGTTTAACTATTTCTTGAAATAATATTAATCCTATCAAACATCCAAAATTTATTTTATTAATTTATTAATTATTATTTTATTATTATTATTTTGAATTTCAAATTTAAAATTTAAAATTTAAATTTAAATTTTAAAGTTTAAATTTCAAGTTCAAAACAAAGCAAACAATCAAAGCAATCAAAGCATCGATTCAACCAAGAATATAAATTTTATTTAGGCGTACCCGGTTTTTAGATCCTTTTCCTTGAAATTTTCTGAATGAATTGCGATGAAGCACATGTTTGAGTTTCCAGTTTCTGGCTCTTCATCACTCGACGATGAGTCTGAATTGTCTAAAGCTATTGTGTATGCTCTCTTTCTATTCTTTGATGAATTGCTATTGTCCGTTTGTTGAAACGACTTATCTGCATATGGGCATATTCTCTTCATATGACCTGGTTTATTGCAGTTATAACGTCGACCATCATTTCTTCCTGAACTTCCTTGGTTATTATTTTGAAAATTATTTTTTCTTCTATATCTCAGAAATTTTCTGAAATGTCTTTCAATTAAGGTTGTTCCTTCATCGTCTTCACTGCTCGAGTCAGAATCATTTGTTGTTGCTTTAAATGTTATGGATTTCTTTTCAATTGGCTTGTTTTCATTCTTTTCTATAATTGGGCTTCAAAAGACATCAGATTTCTAATTAACTCCTCAATCCTCATTTCACTGACATTATGAGCTTCTTCAATCGCCAATGTTTTCTGATCCCATTCTAAAGTTAATAAACTCAATATTTTTTGACTTGGTCTTCTTCAGAATAAGTTTTTCCAAGTGATGTTAATGAATACACTATCTCTTGAAATCTGCAATACATATCAGAGATAGATTCATTCTCGTTCACTTTGAATAACTCAAACTGATTAACTAACATTGATATCTTTATTTGTTTAACTTTACTTGTTCCTTTACGAGTAACTTGTTAAGTTCTCCAAATTTCATGAGCAGATTTACAAACTGACACTCTATTAAATTTATCCCTATATAATGAACAAAACAACATATTCATGGCTTTAGAATTGCTTTGTGTAGCAGCCTTTTGTTCATTAGTCCATCATGCAAAATTGATTATGGGTTCTACATATTTAGTTTGTGTGATATTCTATGTGCTTAATTGTAATGACCTGCATTTTACGTATTAGGATCGTAAAATATTTTTATTTTATTCCCTGATGGTAGGATCATTCTCATCTTTTTATATGTTGTTCATGAGGATGTGAGACATGTCCATGATTTTTGCCAATTTTGTTTGTGACCATTTTGCCCCTTTCAGTTTTGTATAGGGCATAAATTTTGACTTGGATCAAATTAGGTGTTGAAATCGATCTCATTGGAAAGAAAATGAAGTTTCTCATTCCATAGAGTGGTCACATTAAAAATTTGGCTAAGCGTATTGGGAGAAATCGCTGTTTTAAGGTTTTATGAATTAAAATATAGGCTGATTTGTGGGGCCCACTATGGGTTGGGTTTTTGGCTATAAATAGGGGGAAGGAGCCACGGAGAATGTTTTACTTTCTCTCATTTGAGATCCTCCATTTATCCATCTCCTCCATCTTTCCACCATTAAAATCGAGATCTACGAGGAGGGATCGAAGTTCTACACCAAATCAAGCAAGATCTACATAAATCGAAGGAAGATTTCATCAAATCAAGAGATTTAGAGAAGGATCTTCACTGTCCGGAATCGTTTAACATCGTTTTAGAGCCAAATCGAAGAAGTGGTGCGTGATAAACATCTCTCACGAAGATTCAATCGAGTATATGGATGGTTTGATCATTTTGTTCATCATTTCGAGTCATTTTCTTATAAATCTAATAGATGTAAGTATGTTTTCAATGGTTAATCATCATAGGACCTAAATCTAGTATTTTTGAAAGGTAATTTCATGTGTTGGTTCTATGTTTAGATCCATTCCGGTATTTGTTCATGTTTGTTTTGACATTTGTTCATTTGTGTTTGAATTGACGGTTGAATTAATGATTGATTGTTGTTTTGGTTGAATTATTATCGTTGAAAAATTGAATGTTTGATCTGTTTCAAGAATCGAGTTAATCGCGAAGATTTGTTGAAAATTTGGTTGTTTTTCGGTGTTTGGATCATTGAGTTTGCTTTCGGATCGTGGATTTGGATAAGAGCTTTGGATCGAATGATTTTACAAGTATTTTCCTTCGGATCATATGAATTGGGATCGTGCAAGTTGACATAGGATTGATCAGATCATAAAAGTTCGGATCATATGTTTTCGACCAAGTTCGGATTTTGTAAATTGGTTTTGGCAAGTTAAAGTGTTAGATCGTATAATTTGAAAAGCTTCGGATTGTGTGTTTTGGCAAGAGCGGATCATGCAAATTTAAGAAAAAGCGATCGGATCATGTGGAATCGGATCATGTTTAAGTGGATCATGTGTAGTCGGATCATGTGAAACCGGATCATGTGGAATCGAATCATGTGAAATCGGATCATGTGAAATCAGGTCAATACAGATGGGATTAGTAATATCCTAGAAGAAAAACTCAATAGAGATGAGGTTACTAATACCCTAAAATGATATAAGAGTATTACGTATGCGATATAACATATTCGCGATAAAAATTTGATTTTAAAAATTAGTTTCAAATTTTTTTAATTTGAATATAAAGGCTTTTGGAAGGTTATATTTTAAATATAAAAAGGATTGCTTATGGTAAGTATAAAGAATTTGAATTAGAAATGGAAATTGTCGATGATTTTGGGAAAACAATAAATTCCGAAATATGTTTAAGTTGCAGAAGAAATATCACATAGTATGAAGAATGGAAAACAACAAAGTTTTTGTCAGTTAGCTCGAATAATGGCTTTTCTTAGATTAATGACTTTGTCGGTTAAGTAAATGACCTTCAGTTTCATCCTCGATTTCAAGGACGAAATATTTTTAAGTATGGGAGATTGTAATGATCCGTATTTTTAGTCACTTTAAGTTACGGTTTTGAACTGTAATTTAAATGGATTTTTAAATATATATATTTAATTAATTAATTTGAGAATGTATTATTTGATTTCAATTTAAGTAAATAAATGATTGAAAAAATATTGTGTTAGAGAATTACTGTTGATTTATAAAAATTGCTGTAAGAATTATCCAAGTGTTTTAGTTAGTATCATTTGACCATGGAATGAAGCACTTAAGTTAAACTAAGCTAAAACAAATCGTAAATAAATAAAACAAAAACAAACCATGTGAAAACACTTTTGAGGCATCATTTTCTTCATTCCCCTCCTTTCTTTTTCAACACCTCACCCCTCCATTTTCCAAGGCAAGGAACCAAACTATGTGCCCTCCTTTTGAGTTGTCTCATTTGTATGAAATATCACTTTTGAAGTGTCATATTCTTCCTTTCCCTCCTTTCTTGCTCGACACGTTATCCCTTCCTTTCCAAGGCAAGGCAACAACACCATGTGATCACCTTTTCAGGTGTCCTTCTCTCCTTAACGTTCACTTTTGAGTTATCTAATTTTTTTCCATTCCTCTCCTTTTAGAAGACAACACATCCTCTTTTCTATGATTCACTTTCCACTTCATTCTGTTTCTTCCAAGCTCACAACAATAGCCTATAACTCCTTGCAACTCGTGGCCTAAATCATTTCTCCCTCTTCTCCCCTGATTTATAATTCCAAACCACTTTATTTCTTCTCTATTCCTTCCTACTAGCAGCTACCTTCATTTGCAACGATCAAACCCATTACCATCTAAGCTGAACTATGCCTGACCTAAAAACACCACTTTTCTCACTTTAAACCACCTATATACTTCATTCCTTTAAGAAGAAAGACCTACACCTCATAAAAATCCAAGTTTTAACATTTTTAATCTAAAAAGACACTACCTTTTCAATTTATTTCAAGTTAGTAAGTATAGGAAAGTTCAATTAAAATCTTGAGTGGAAAATCGTTCATGACGCCGAAAGGCTGCCGAATAAAACCTGCAGCATTAAGAACGAAGGAGTAGATCCCTATGTGAGAACTACTCACTCACATTTGGTAAGTTAGCTACTTATGTTCGCTAATGACGTTTCATAAGTTGTTTATGATGTCAATAATTTGCTAATGTTGTTTTATGGTGACTAATAATGATTATGTTTGTTACTAATGTGATTTGATTTAGTCTGGATGTTAACAAGTGCTAAAGTTTGTAAAAACTTGAAATTATTTGAATTTAAAAATTATTGAATTTGAAATTTAATTAGGAAAAGGATTTGAAATTGTATTTGATTTGAAAACAATCTACAATTTAATTGAATATTTTATTAATAAAATATTAAATGAAAAATATAACTTTGAATTTTAAGTGCAAAATAATTTGGAAAAATAGTTTAAGTAATTATGAATAGTTTTCGTCAAGATAGAAATTTTATTTGAACGAATTTTCAGGTAATAAAGGAATGTTTTTCCAATTTGAATTTAAAATAAATAGTAACTTAGAAAGTGAAGTTGGTTTGGGTATCCAAAAAGTGTTTTAATAAGATTTTATTTTCCAGACTATCTTATTTATTTTTGTAATGGACTCAAGGAAAATTTGGACTTCAAGTAATAAGTTTGAAAAATAATATTATTTTAATGATTTAAATAATGTTAAAATGATCAAATAGTGTAATACTAGATTTTAAAGAGAAATAACTGAAATATAGTTTCCAAAAGTAATTATATATGTTTTATATAATTAATAAGCTATTTTAGAAGTAATTCGATTCATTGTATTATAAATCGAAGTTTGGTCTGAATAGGACTAGTCGCACAGCGGTAGTTCGTGAATTTCGACTATTGACTTGAAATTGACTTCCCGAGATATCCGACCATCAGATTTTACCAAAACAAAAAATGTTTAGTTCGAAATGAAGAGAGTTTTCAAATGAAGAAGAAAATTTTAAGTTCCATCGGTTAGATTTTGAAATAAATGCAAACCAAATTTGAATAAAAATCCCGTTAGTGCAATCAGGGACCAGAAAATTGGATTTTGATGAAATGAGCTATTTTTAAAATTTAAAAAATAGAAAAATTATAATAATTCATCATAAATGATTCAAAAGTGATTTGGATTTAATATATCAAGTTTTTGAATGATATAAAGCTACTTTGTGAACACTATCTATTTTTGGAAATTGTTTGGTTTGTTGTGGACGATATCTTTGATAAGATCATCCTTAACCCAGCAAGTCTAAGTTATTTTGTTTATCAATTCTAAATACTATTTAAAGGTATACACTATTTAAAGGTATGTTTTGATAAATCTATTGATTTAGGAAAAGGGTTTCCAATTTTATTTAATTGGATTTGGATAGAAATAAATCTTCGGATATTTGGTATGGAATTATGTTGTTTAGACTTAACTATTTGAGGAATTTGGAAGATATTTATATCGTTATTCCGCTTATAGTACTTGTTGATTTTGACAATTGGTATCGAATGTAAGCTGATATAAATTCTTTTTGAATTTATATTTGATATCAAACGTTAATCTTTAACCTAGCTATGATTAAGAAATGAATTTGAAATGAAAGAATAACAAATTTTTAGTTAATATTAATGAAACTTTCCAACGTTAAGTTTTTCCAATTTATGAATCTAATTGGAATTGAATGCAAATCGATTTAGCAACAATGGAGAAGGGTCTTTGTGGATGAATACTCTTACTATTAAAGAATTTAAAAGGCTTTTCCCTTATTCCTCTTATAGTATTAGTCCGATATGGGAATTTAATTTGATTGTGCGTTGATATGATTTCCCTGAAGATTCCATTACAAATGGAAGTATGATATTGGGCCTGTTGTAACCAATGTCTTTATTAACACTGTTTTTGACCCATTTAAAGAAAAGAGTGATTTGAAGATTAAAACTAAGTTAGAGTTTTAATAAATCTTTGAGTAAAGAATTAAATGAATGGAAGGAAAAAGGGATCAATGAAGGTAATTAAAACTTACCAAAATGAACATAGATATGGATTAGGGGTGAGAAGTTAGTCACATTCTATCATAGGTAGAAATTTCCCTAGGCCGATAAAGTGGAATGGTGTCTCCCTCTATGTTCGGTTTAGTGGATGGGAATGAGATTTTGATTTAATTAATAACTTTTGTGTTAAGATTTAATTGAAATCAAAGAGTAATCCAAAATAGAATGAAACTTATGATATCCCTATGTATTGTCCACACATTTTAAACTTGCGCTTATTATTCAGAAAGACGGGGAAGGGTATTTGGATTGGTAAACCATTCTGAATAATAGAACGACGTATTGGAGCACATCAAATGCTATTGAAGACGATGGTAAAGACCAGGAACCTTCACATCGGAAGGACTGCTACGTGAATGTCTCAAATGGATAGCTTCCATTTGAAGATGGAATTTATATCAGTTAAGTGGCAGTGGTCCGAACATATTTGAAGGAATTCCGGATTTGCAAGGGTTTCTATCCTTTATTGGATGAGGAGTAAGGTGCCTTCGGTTTTGTTTAGACCTAGAACAAACTTGTAAATGGATGTATGTATGATATTGTAAGTTACGACATAAATAGATGTCTATTTATGATATATCAGTTGGTAGTAGAGGATTTATTCTCTTAGTTTGACACCCTCCTCTGAGACTTGTGTACTTAGAGGGTTATATATTAATAGACACTGATTTTATGTCATGAAATAACAATGTGGCAGACTAAGTGATATCAAAGCATGGCTCAGTTAAGCGTAGCTTTGTGTAACGAGACTTCGACAAGCCTCATAGCCCAGAAAATATGCGACAAGGTTATGGGGTTTGTGACCCTTAGGGAATGACTACTTCCTTCTAGATCTTTGAAGCAACACTATGGTATGGAGCCCACATGTTTTCTATGAGGCTATTATGCGGTAGTGCTATGGTATGGAGCCCTTCCATTTTACTATTGTGGTTTTGTTGGAAATTCGGGTATCCTAGAAAAGGTCAGTAACGATCGGGAAATGGCATTCTCATGTGGCATGGCTTTTAACAACACTGACGACCTTGTGTGGGCAGAGAAGGGTTACTTCTTGGGACGTCCCTTTCGAGGCGTGCCCATTTGGTAAGGAAGTTCTTAGCCTTGGTTATTTGATAAAAATCCAAACTTATCAGCTACGTGCCCATACGATTTTCTATTGTAGATCTTGCATAAAACGCGTAGGAGTCAGTATAATATTATGGTACCTATGCTAGCTAAGAATGATACATTTATTTGCGAAAGTGATTTTACACTATGCACTAATAATAATATTAGAGGATTTTCATGTATCAAGCATATTTTGGTTATCATAAGTGAAACCTCACCCAAGTATGCGTTTGCATTGTGTTTGTGGCGCTATATCTTATGGTAGCTTCATTTTCTAAAGAGCATTGCGAGTTTTAATGCACTGACATTCATACGGGGAAAATGTATTCTGTGTTATACGGCATGGTCCTATGATTTATCTTACTTTAAAATGAAAGTAATTATTTTTAGTTCTCACACCAGTCCTATGACCGAACGAGTTTTAATGCATTGGTATTCATATGGGGAAAATCTATTCTGTGTTATACGGCATGGTCCTATGATTTATCTTACTTTAAAATGCAAGTAATTGTTTTTAGTTCTCACACCAATCCAATGACCGAATCAGAGTTTATGTTTCCCACCCAATCTCTAGGTGCCCTTATTTCCGCATGGGCAGCCCAGTAGTTTTGGTTTTGCAGATTTAGCTCAGATTCAATTTTAGAGAAGGATTCTTGATTATGACTGGAGCTATACTCTGGATAATTTCTTAGTCTTCCGCTAAGAGTTTTATATTTCTGTTGTGCATGTATTTTCAGTATACTCTGATATCTTTTGTACCCTGATATATTCTTGTACTCTGATATAGTATTGTGATGATATGAATGAAAAAGTTCTTTTGTTCTGTGCTAATGTGTAAGTTCCCTGACAATGCACCTTTGAGAATGGTTTAAGTCGGTTTAACTACCGGGTTGAGTCGGACCCAAAAGTGAACTGTTACAATCGACCCATGGGTCGACCAACCCATTGCTTGGATCGATACATGGGTAAATTTCCAGGCTTAAATTTATGTCCGTTCTCAATTTTGCAGCTTGATTTCTTCACCCAAACTTGGTTGGATTGACTAAAAGTTTTAATGGCATAATAACATAAAACTCAACTATGGATTGCATAAAAATTACCCAATTTCATCAAGGATTGACTAAGTTGTAGTAGCTCAGAGTTGCACCTTAGAGATGTTTGCATATTAGGAGGAAAACTATGATGAAAGCTACAGATTTTTTATAGATAGTAAATCGATTCAATGAACAAAAGCTAGAAACAAGGTAAACTAGAAAGTGTGAGTCTACCAACTCACCTTGCGTGGATTCTAGGCGAGATTCCAATGATTTGAAGCTGTAGGAAGCTAGATTGGAGCATGCAACAACAAAGAAGAGACATGTAGCAGTCATCGTTTACTGCAACTTTCTTCCAATTGATTTCAAGGGTGGAATTCTTGATTCTCTTACTAGAGATGGAGATTGGAAAGACTTTATCAATTACTAAGCTGGAGATTGAGAGTTACTGAATTTGAAAAGGAGGGAGAGGCCATTGATTTAGATTACTATCTGTGTTTCTCTTTTCCCAAAAGAGGAAGAAACTCTCAAAGGAGAATAAGAACGTAATGGAGGCAAGGAAGGCTCTAGATCATTAAGTTGGCTTAGGGTAATAGGTTGACAACCAATTTCGACAAGTGTTGCAAAATTACCAGTGTTGCTAATAATATCAAGACACTAAATTACAAGGTTAAACATCATTAACTAATACAAACCTATTATCACCAATACACAAAACATGTTGTGTTTAATTTCATAACCCAACACACAAATTTAAATACACATAGAACATATTTACACAATATTTAAAATTCCAATTTGACACAAATACACTAATATAAATGTGTTTTGTCAAAATACTCATTTTCACTTAAAACTTACTTATATCTTAGAAGAAAAATTCACATGCCTCATTGATTTAAACAAATTGAATCAACTACTAAATTAAAATATTTAATTTTCTTTATTGAAAACAAAACAATTAAATCACTAATATTGTTATTAGTGTCATCAACTCTTTTAGTAAAACCCATTCTAATTTTATTTTCACCATGACAACTTTCACAATATTCTTTTTATATAAAATTTACAACCATTTCCGAACACAATTAAAAACACAAAATTTTAATTTGTTAAGAAATACAACTTACACTAGAAGACACAAATCAATATTTGACAATTATTCAAAACAATTCAACACCAATATTGAAAAATATATTTCTACTTAAATATTGATTGCAAATCAATATTATATATTTTCAACATTCTCCTTAATCATGTAGTTATGATATTAGCCATGGTTTCGGATTAATTTCTTATCATAAAGAACCACATAATTTATCTCAATGATGTTTAATTTCTAAAACCCACTAATTTTTATCTTTATTTTCATATTCATAATACTATACGAGTTGTTCTTGCAAACTCATGTCACACATATTGGATTCAAATTATAGAACACAATAAATTTGTTCACTCTAGGTGCCTAAAACCTGGGTTGTTACAGACTCCCTCCTTATAAATTACATCCCTGCGGTTTACTTAAATGTATGTATAACCAACTCATAATTCCAATTTTCTTATCATAATGTATTACTTAAAAAGACTTTTAGTTCTAGGGAAAACACATAAGGTGTTTGAAACTCCAAATTTTTCTCAACTCTTGTAAATTGCAATACCAAAATTTTCAACTTGATTTACCCAATTATATAAGAAGTATTAGTCATCTTTTCCAAAAAAAATCCATATTTAGTTTAAGCAACACAACCTATCCTTCCCAAGGCGTATTTTGAAATACAAATTCTCGACCACCAATCAATATTAGACGCTGCATTGCCGTCGAACCTTTTTAATTTTTTCACAAGCTATGCTTGCTACTTCAATTTTTAGTCATCAAATAGCCTCGTCATTTCGCGTGAGTTATACCCAACTTAATGGCTGCAACCGTCTAGTAGATTCAACTTGAATGTGTATTCCAAAAAAAGCTCGTACGCTTCAGACAGTTGTGTATTTTAAACACTTTTACAAGTAACATATTTTAAATTTTCATTTATAATTAGATCAGAATAACATTAAACCACTCATTTTACAACAATTCTCCTTTTAAATTGGTAACGAATTCGATATATTATCGATTGCCTCGCCGATTTCACTATATTTCTCATCTCATGTAGTGGTTTAACACTATCCCGACATAATTATTTCATACTATATCTTTCACAAAATTCCATTTTACTATTCATCAACAGTGTTTGCTAGCCTCCTATAAGTGTTTAAGAAATTTCTATTGATAGCGCTGCTCAGACATATTGTTTAAAACCATTGGACATTCAATGGGCCATTTACCATAGAAGATGATCACTAATTTAAATTCACACAAAGCTATTTATATTATTTGTTACCATCACTAATCCTAGATTAACACAAATAAAACAACCCAAAATCAAAATTATAGTTAGTCACTAGGTTAATAAGGCAATTAGCTCATCAATACCTATTCATCTTCTTTATTATCCACCCCTTAACCCCTTGATTAACTATTATATCTCAACACAGTCAAAATAATTCACCTTCTTCCGCTGTGCAACTCCAATTTTATTTATTTCAATCCTAAAACCCATCACCTAAAGTGAGTACCACTTTTATATTTAGTTTAAGTATAACATCCAATTTTCCAACCTAGCCCAACAATCAACTTAAACACCAAGGATAGGGTTAAAATTTCTCCAAGAATTCTACCTAATGATTTAAATACCAAAATATCTAGAGAATGGAAAACTTCCTATCGAATCATACTATGAAAGATAGGCACCAACAATGCAATACTATAGAATGAACTATTCATTCCTAAGCGTATTCCTTATAACAAGATTTCACATGACTCATCGAAAGGAAACACAAGATAAGGATAACAACGAAAGGGATAACACAGACACGATTATTATACTTCTACTTTGTAATACACGTACTATTCTGGTTCTGTTCTGTGTCTAGCGCACTTTGTTATGAACCTCCACTCTGGTACCAACTGTGATAACACAACCGGTGTCTACCCTCATGTGGCCACTGGCAGTAACCCAGTACCTAGTTTTTCGGTCCGCCTCTCAACCTCACCACCAACCTCAACTGGGATGTCTAGGGGTAAGAGTTAATGTTTCTCTACCAATCACAAGGTGAGAACCCTCTACCACGTAGTGTCAACAGCTGACTAGGGCTGGTTAGGAGCAACCATTCATAGATTTGCATTAACAATTCTTAAGTACGTCGATGAAATAGTGACAGCCTGCCCCGAACCAGCCGACATTTCCCCGAAATATGTTGTGCCAATGCCAGAATAGCACGAGATGGTCATCAAAGAATATGGGTTTCGAAATGACGAATCACAAAAGAACCTGCAGTATATCTCACAGCGCATGGAATAATATATAATAATAACATAACTTGATATAAAACAGGCAAGACAGTGCATAAGCTGAAACTAAACCATAACCATCAGAGTAGCGGAATACAAAGTACAGATTATGATCCAAGCCATTATTAAAACTTCAAAATACTACCTCAGAAAGGAAATAAAAGAGGTACGCTACTAATGTCCAAAGCAGTGACCAGCAACAACACAGGGAGAATATATGTATATAGTACGTGGAAGCCTCATGCTCGTCTCCGGATAGCTACTCATGCTGCCTCTAGAATTCTTGTTTAGGAGCACCCAAAGTAATAAGAAGAGACATAAAACTCTGGGTCAGACATAAGTCTGGTATGAGCGATAGCATCAAAATAAAACAATAACAGGTATAAATAATCATACCTAAACCTGCAACTAAAGAGTTAGCACAACAAGATGTGCAGTACTCCAAGGTAATACTAACATATAGTGTAAAAATGGGGGTGTACATATCATGGTGATAACGAACATCAAACATAGTAGTCATCCTCACATCTCTCACTCAATGCGTAAAGCATACGTTATCCACCGCTTTGATCAGCAAATCTATTGGGGCCATGACGACAAATATGTACAACTATTGATGTTACCACACTTCCCAGGTCTATAGTCAATTACCCTACCCAGTCCACACATCCCTGGCTCTAGGTTAAGGGCCAACCAGTCCACATTTCCCTGGCTCTGGTTCATCTACATGCCCCCTCTCTTCAATGGTGAACCAAATTTATAAATATCGATAACCCCTTTGCACACGTCCCGCAGCAAAGCCCAACTCTAGAAGTTAGCTCATCGGTTCCCAACTAGATCGTGAGTAATAACTTCTCTTTTGTACTTCCTTTGCATCTCGGGTTTTGGTTGAATTGTAGTTAATCTTCAGAAGAGTTCACAATTGTCGTCGCGGGGTAGAAGTTTGAAAATGGTTCAGTTTGGAGTCATCATCTTGGTTCAGGTTGTGGTCCTCGTCAGGGTCGTTTCGTGACCCCCCTTGGCTCGTGACCCCCCAGTTCGTGACATCCTCCCCCGGTTCGTGACCACCCCCAGCTCGTGACCACCCCCCGGTTCGTGAGTCCTCATATTGGAGCGGTTCGTAACCATTATCTTAGAGCGGTTCGTGACCATCATCTTGAAGCGGTTTGTGAGACATGCCCCCTTCAGGAACTAAAGTCCTCTTGGGCGGTTCGTGAGGCATAGCCCCTTCAGGGACCGAAGTCCTCCTGGGCGGTCGTAAGGCATACCCCCTTCAGGAACCCATTTTCTACAGTTTTTCCAACAAGCTAATTTTGCCAAACGATGGCGTTTTCAACCATTCTAACCTTACTATGACATCAAAAAACATACCAAACAGCAGCAACAACATATAGAATCGATCAAAAACATTAAAACATCAATCACATGAAATATTTTAGATCAAACATACCCAAAAAGCATGATTTTCCCCTTAATCCCCTTAAGCATGTACTAACTATAGTTTTAGCAAACTTAAACCAAATTAGCCCAAATTTTCAACAGAGGCATAAAACAATATTTTAGAATTTTCACATATTTTTCCAGATTTTTATGAGGCATAGTTTCACTAATTATCACTAATCACCCCTAATTAGCCGTAATTAGTGAATAAAAGTGCAAATCACTCACCTTAGCCACAAATAAATTATAGATATGAAAACTGCACTGATTTGGGTCGAATTCCTATGTGTTCCAGTAGCTCTATCTCGATTTTGATGCTAATCCACCTTAATTTGATGTAGTTTTGCTTAATTTGTGATTACAAAGTGATTAGGGATGAATTTAGAAGGTGGAGGCCATTACTAGGGTCAGAGGAAGGTAAGCGGCGGCTGAAAAAATGAAAATGAATCATCCTCTAACTCTTTCTAGCCCTCCATAACCCTAATCCCGAAATGGGCTATGGGCCTAACCACTAATCACCTAATTAACCCGGTTAAGCTGTTTTTCCATCTTCAAAATTTATTTCAGCCATATCTCCCAGACGGTAAGTCCGTTTGATCAATGTGACCACTCTACGGAAAGGTAAACCATCATCCGAATCCTATAAAAGTAATTTCAGGTCAAAACTCCTTGCCAATCAAAAATTATAGGTGAATCAAGATTCGCCAGGGGCAAAACGGTCATTTAAAATTCGGTAAAAATCATGAACATGGGAAATTACCTCAATAGTCGTTTCCCAAAGTTACACGACCATACGACTTCGTATGTGAATAAAATAAATATTATATGATCCTCTGATACGTAGAATGCGGGTCGTTACAGATATGCCCTCTGTTTTTTTTCGTGTGGCTTGACATACTTAATGCTAGTATAATACAACTCTTCGATGGCTACAGGATCAGCTCAAAAGACAGTATATTATATACACAATCACAACTCATAGAACAGATTACATAATATTACAACAATAGAATACAATGAATACATGAACTACAAATAAATAGTTCTACAACTATTTCTCATACAACACGGTACAAATGAACGAATACAAGGCTCGAATACTCAATACACAACCAGAGGCAACTTCGAGTGATATAATCCAATAGTTACATGGCTATACCCCAAGCATAATAACTAAACCTAAAATAACTCGGTTTGATTCGATGAATAAACACACAGGTCAGTCTAGCTTACAAATCAATGTAATAATAGGATGAAATGGAATAATATAAATATAGATTCCTTATTATCCGAGGTGAAACCATAGAGGCACAGAGGTACACAATCAACAAAGCACCAAGGAGGAAGTTGCACCTAAGTGTATCCTAATGATGGCTAAGATATTCAGTATCAAGATCAAGTGTCCAATAAGTTAAAGTATCGACTTTATCGAAAGTCGACACATATAAACCCAAATGAGTCAAAGAGCGTAGCATAACCAAATAAAGCTAACAATATGTGAACTTAAGTGAGTTTATATACTCCATTTAAGCCAGTAACAACAAAACAAAATGCATCAAAGTAAATGGATTCAAAATCCAAAACCATTAGACACAAATGTTCGATCTTACAATCAGTTAATTAGAAGCAAAGTGGATCCAACACAATGGCATATAGATAAGGAACCAATATCACCAAAACACCAAGTAAAATATGATCATAAGATCATTATCGTCAAACCATCAATATTTGGATCTACCAAAAAGTTCACCGATATAAATACATATACGACCCAAAGGTCAATGCATTAAAACAACAATCATCAAACACAATTCATCAAATAACTTAGTCAAGTACCATATTTTTGGATCTACCTAGAGTCATAGTGTTTGGATCTACCCAGAGTTACAATGTTTGGATCCACCCACGAGTGGCCACATTTGGATCTACCCAAGATTACAACTACTAGATATACTAGAATTTACTACGTAGCATAGGATCTACCCAAAAGAATAGCTGGTGGATCTACCCAGATTATCATAGAATATTTGATCTACCTAGAGTCACTGATTATTTGACCCCAAGCTCTGGTATTGGTAATAACACAGGATGTGACACGGACTTATGATTAGTAACCCAACGGTAGTAACTATGTGTCCAATACCACAAGTTCTCACTATTGGTGTACTATTCACTCACTAATTCCACAAAAAACATGAAATCACCAGAACATCAATTAATAGAAACATCAAATCATTTGCTTCAATTAGAAGATGATGGGATTAACTGATTCTGTATACTATTGTGTCCCGTACCATGGGGTTTACGATACTATTTAACTTCCATTAAGTCCTCTCGAAGGGTGCATAACAGTTTGGTTTTCGTATAAGAAAATACTTGGTTTCCGAAACAGGTTTATAAAATAATTCTGAAAACATTTCGGAATTCTTTGAATTTGCAAATCTCTTTATATAATAAGGAATAATCATTAAAAACCTTAAAATGTTTATAATATAGAAAATTAGTTTTTAGAACACTCTAAATTATATTTAAAACATCCTTTAATTTTTTTTTTATAAAACCCGTGTTCGTGAACACAAAATCTCAGAAAAACTCGTGAAAACAATACACGAAATTAACTTGGAAGTTAACCAAGATTAACCACAGATTCGTTATAACATAGGCTTCTCCATTTTAAAAGTAATCCAAAATAAAACTCAAGGGTTATAGCTTAAAACTAGATCAAGAGAAGCATGACAACACTTAAGGAAAGCCGCCTAAATTAACAGTAAGGCATGAAAAAGTACCCAAGAAACAATTTTGGTAACAACTTTAAGAAAAAAATGACAGATCAGATGATCTTGATTGATCTAAAATTTTACGTGCACAAACTAGAAATACATGTCTTTCGTCTAAAAGAGAAACCACTCAATTCCGATATGAAACAAAAGAGATATGAAGTCTCAAACTTGGACTCAGGCCTGAATTTTGCCCAAATCTGAAATCACCTCCAGGTAGTACAACTTTGCAACCTGGTTTGAATGACCTAACGACCTAGGAATGGGATAAAAATTTGCAAGCAAAGAGAGAAACTTCCAAAATATGCATTGCAAAAAAATCATGTAAAATAGATCAATAGTGAGGGAGATACAGCGCCACGAAGTTGGACCTGGTCGTTGTTATCATCCAAAAGAAAAAATATGGCCAACGGAACTTTCTACCACTAGGTTGACCCCTGTGTCGACCCATATATCATATGGGTCGACCTATGGGTCGACCCAACTCATGGGAAGTTTCTAGGCTCAAATCTGAGTCTGATTGCAATTTTGCAGCTTGATTTCTTCACCTAAACTTAGACGGATCAACCTGAAATTTTTTCTAGAATAACAATAGCAAAATCAACTATAGATCACAACAAGAATTATCCAATTTCATCAAGGATTGACTAAGTTGTGGTAGTTCAAAGTTGCACCTTTAAACTGTTTGCATAATAGGAAGAAATCTACGAAGAGAGTTACAGATTTTCTACAGACAGTAAATCGTATCAATGAATAAAAGATAAAAACAAGGTAAACTAGAAAGTATGGGTCTACCGACTCACCTTGCATGGATTTTAGGCGAGAGTCCAATGATTTGAAGATGTAGGAAGCTAGATTGAAGCATGCAACAAAAAGAAGAGACATGTAGTAGTCATGGTTTACTGTAACTTTATTCCAATTAATTTCAAGGAGGAATGCTTGATCCTCTTGCTAGAGATGGAGATTGGCAAGCCTTTACCAATTACTAAGCTAGAGACTGAGAGTTATTGAACTTGAGAAGGAGGGAGAGGCCATTGATTTAGCTTAGGGTAATAGGTTCACGACCCATTTCAACAAGTGTTGCAAAATTACTAGTGTTGCTAATAATATTAAGACCCTAAGTCATAAGATTAAACACCATTAACCAATACAAACCCATTATCCCTACTACACAAAACAGATTGTGTTTAATTTCATAACCCAACAAACAAATTTAAATACATATAAAACACATTTGCACAATATTTAAAATTCGAATTTGACACAAATACACCAATATAAATGTGTTTTGTCAAAGTATTCATTTTTCACTTAAAATTTTCTTATATCATATTTTTTTGGCAGAGCCTACCGGTTTTTAAGGTGACTGGAAACACCTTTTATTATGAATAATAATAAAAAATACAATATAGTACAGGTGACTGTAGTTAGCAGTCAGCTAAATTCGGTTTTTAAGGTGGACCTTCGACCACCTACAGAGTTTATAGTGTTCTGTCCACTCTCCTATATAGGCTTAGAGCACTGGAGGTAGCTGATTTACTAGACTACAATATTACATTTCCTTATGACCTAGCTCTCCACGTAGAGAGAGAAAGATTGTTATATACTACAAAAAGTAGTGATATACATATGAACACAAGGAATACGGTACAAGACTGAACAATATAAAGCAAGGTATCCATTAAATAACATGTCTAGTCTACAGTATGAACATAATAGGTAAGTGTGGATACCAATTGTAGCATACAGTAGCTAGCGGTTGTCTTGAGCTCCACTCCAGCAAAGAAGCAGAATCGTGCACAGTTTTCATGAGAAGTGGCCAAACGGCTATGCTGAAAAGTGCCATGAGTGAGGAAGGATACGGTAGACACACACCGGAAAAGGCAACAAAATTAAGAGACAAGCTTCACCTTCATAATTGAAACTCCAATGGGAAATTAGAACCAGAACACCATACTCACGAACTTCAGACAGTAGACCGTAGTGTAAACTGCTCACAGAAGATAACTGAAATTCGAGCATCACTTAACCCAGAAATATTACAGTCGAGCATGCCCATCACCAAACAAAAAAAAACAACAATGTTAAGTGCAAGGCATCTCGTTTATTGCCATCAATCGTTGATGATAACTCAACTATACTAAAACCAGACCTCATGACACTTGAACTAGCAACAGAGAAAGCATAACAGTACGAACTGTTCACAATAACATGTGCAAGTGCCAAGCACAGAAGACCAGAAGAAGATACAAACACCAAAACAAACATTTACCACCCAAAAAAAACCGATAACCAGAGTTACCAATAAGGCGAGAACCTAAAGTCATAGTTTTTAAAACCGGACCGCGAGTCAAACCGTGATGACTCAGGGTCCAAGGTTTTGAAGATCTAACCGGTCGAACCGCCGAGAGCCGCACATGCTTGTTAACAGCGAAAATGTGAATAATCAAGTTTTATGTGTACTCAAACAAACGAATAATAAAGTTTGAAAGTAATCTATTTATAAACTAAAATTAATAAATTGCATGATATAATAAAATTGCTTGGACATAAACAAACACACATGTTTTTTAGAATGAAATGGTAAAGTTTATGGTATAAATGTCGGAATAGTTATGATTTTTTGAAATATTTTAGTTGTTATTTTCAAAACAATACAAAAGATGAAATTATAAGAAAGAATTACACAATGAGAAGTAGGGAAAAATAAAAAACCATGGTTTAACCCTGTAAAATTGAAGGTTGGACCGCTGGTTTGAAGGTCCGACCAGGGTTCATGCATGAATGAGGTTTGATTGAGTTCCGCGCCGTGATGGTCCAAGGTTCAGGGTTATTCAAGGTTGGACCGCGGCAGGGTCGGGTTTTAAAAACACTACCTAAAATACGTTGAATACCCAAAATTTTAAACCGTACCATCACAATCCTATAGAAGAACGCGAGATAGCACAACAATAAGAGAGTTACTGCAAGATAGGAGCCTCCACATTAGCGACAACCATCCAAAAACACCATCGATACCAGTTGAAGGACCTGCAATCAACAACACCGCAAGCGGAGTAGTAGCTGGCAAGTGGTTGCCTAAAATAACCATAGCGAAGTGGATGGTGGTGTTATCCGAATCGACGATAGGTAGAAAAAGTTTGAAGAAATAAGGTTGCAAGAAGAACAGGGTATTATGTGCTCAATACGTATTTAGTGGGGGTAAAAGCTTAGATCTGAAAAGGCATATCGATTGAGAGAGGGGAAAACATGCATCACGGAAACAAGGGTTAGGGAAGAAGTGGGATTTGTGGACATTTAAGTAAAGAATAAACAAAAAATCCGGAGGAATCGAAAGCGAGAAGAAAAGGAAAGATTGAAGAGCAACCCTTGTCACCATTTATGTTTCCCCAAACCAACTTCATTTATCCTTGTCACCATTTATGTTTCCCCAAACCAACTTCATTTATAAATTTTACGCTTGACATTGAACTTGCTTATATCTTTAAAAAAATCACATGCCTCATTGATTTAAATATATTAAATCAACGACTAAATTAAAATATTTAATTTTCTATATTGAAAACAATCCAATTAAACCACTAATGTTGTTATTAATGTCATCAACTCACTTTTAATAAAAACCATTCAAATTTGTATTTTCACCTTGACAAAATTCACGATATATATTTTTCTATAAAATTTACAACCATTTCCAGACAGAATTTAAAACCATATCTTATTTTTATTTTGTCAAGAAATACAACTTACACTAGGAAACACAAGTCACTATTTGACAATCATTCAAAACAATTCAACATCTATATTGAAAAAATATCTCTACTTAAATATCAATTGCAAATCAATTTTTTTTTCCAATATTCACCATAATCATGTAGTTGTGATTTTAGCCATGGTTTGGAATAAATTTCATATTATAAAAAACCACATAATTATCTCAATGATGTTTAATTTCTGATACCCACTATTTTTATCTTTATTTTCATATTCAAAATACTATACGAGTTGGTCTTGCAAACTCATATCACATATATACATTGGATTCAAATTATAAAACACAATAAATATGTTTATTCCGGGTGCTAAAAACCCAGGTTGTTACAATATATATTAACTATTAGGTTTGGTCCACTTAGGAGTAAATTGGTACAATATGCACATGGAGGTGAGTGTATTGTAACCCAAATAAACTTAGTATAACTAAAATAGAAATGGAATAGTATATGCAGTTTAGATTAAACGTATAATTTTCCATTCACCATAATTTTAGTTTTGGCCCCCACCTCATAACAACCTGCAGGTTAAATAAAAGGAAGAGATTATTTAGCTTAGAGACACTTGCTTTAGAAAATGTCATTTTCTTAGTAACTATTAACTATTTATTATACTTTAATCATTTCTACTGTTGGTCATTTACTTAAGTTCTGATATATCAGTGTTTACCTATTTACATGATACCAAATACCTAACTCGAGCTTCGGTGGGCTTGAATTTTAGCATTTCTTCGAAAAACCCAGGTGCACTGGAGTTTGGGTTATTACATTTGGTATTAGAGCTCAGGTTTGTTGGTCCTAAATAGATAGTGAGTGAATGTATTTCTATTTTTAAGATATAAAAATTATGTATATATACATATATATAGATCCATAGAGAATCTGTGCAACTCACACGAAGAAACTTCACAACACCTCTTATTTTCCTGTGATTATTCATCTTTTTTATGGGGATCAATTAACATAAAACTCAACTTGCAACGCAATGTTCTCTATAGTTTAGAAGATGAGGCAGCGCTTCTTTTATCAACATTCAAAACAAAGGATTAATTGCAGGATATTGTATTCGAAGCATTTAAAGTTGTTAATTATTCAATTTGGCAAGAGAGAAATGCTAGGGTGTTCTCCAATCGAAGCTCGCACGTGGAAATAGATCCAGGAATTGTAGAATGCCAACGAACTGTATGCTATTGAGACGATGGGGGATTGAACTGTATGATTTTGGTTAGCAGTTTTTGATGAAGAAGAAGATTTGAATTAGCTGGGCTTTAGGCCATAGTGGTTTTAGTTAATTCTTTTATTGTTGTTGTAAAGTTTTGATAATATATGTCTGTTAATATGTGGAACGTATATGTACTTTTTTTACGTGTAAATACCTAGTAGGGGGATTGCAAGGTTTTAATGAGGCATATAATGGAAACATATGATTGGTCATTCAATAAAGCATACCATTTTTTAAAAAAAAAAAGATCCATAGAGGAAACCCACCTTTTAAAGGAATGTCATATGGAAAGTTTTGTTAACCATTTTATAAATCTAGGTTGGGATTATTGGAAATCCAAGAGTTGTAAGTTATAGACTGACCATGGTACAAGATATGCAATAGCCTATGTATAAAGTAGAGAATCCATATGTCAAATATCTTGAAATTTCGGGTTATTTCGGATTTGTGGGTAAGGCGGTCGTGCCTTAGAATGAAAAGAGAGTATAAAGTGGATTAGGCATATATATTGTGCATGGATGGTGCTATAAATAGTTTTTAATTCAAAAAAAGATAGTCTTGGAAAATTGGCATAAAGGGGCAGTTGAAGTAGGAAAATAGTTGTTTGGAAAATAAGTCAGGTAAGGAAGTTGAGAACCCACTTTGAGTCCAGCCCGATAATTAGATTCTTAAGCTTGAAAATAAAATTCAAAAGTTTTCAGGTTTAGAATTAAAATCTATAATTTTAAAATATTTGTTTATTTAAAAGTAAAGAGTTATGCGAAAATAAATTTTGGTATAAAAATGGGTTTGTTTCGAAAAAAATATATAAGTAAAAGTTATGGGTTTAGGCAATATAAGTGGTAGGAAAAGTTAAGTATTGAAAATGGAAAGGGTAATACATTGATTTGGTATATGGATTTAGTTAAAGAATGGAGGGCGTGAAGGCTCTACCTAGAGGGTAGAGTAAATCCTGAAATTTTTAGCCAAAGTCATAACATTAACTTATCAAATTTGAAGTTGTTAGAATAAGATAGTCTGGAATTGAACTGGTAGGGAAGAGAATAGGTGTAAAAAAAATTCGGGTCAGGTCGGTCGACTCATCCGAAAGGCGGGTCGACCTGCGTAATCGTTTTTTCACACCTATAAACAAACGAAGCCCGAAAACTTTGCTTATTACTTCTTCTCCAATCGGAGAGTAGTTTTGCCCAACAATCCACTATATTTTGCCATTTCTACCACCCCTCACCACCGAGAAACTCCACCAATTACTCTGAAAAATATACCAAATCAAAGTATATTCTTAGGTCAACCAATTCCCTTCTCCATTTTTATAGATCTGAATATTTTCCACTTTGCTCCCCGATGCCATCCTTAATTGATATTCTTCCGTAGTTGGCACCATAGGAGGCCCAAGGGTCAAGGCAGAAGGATGACGGTGCAAGTTTATGTGGATATAGCCACATATCAGATCCTATTGGGAAGAGAAGTGAAGTTTACTAGTTTTTCAGGTTACCCCATTGCAGTGGCTTTTAATGGATGTTGCGTTCATCAGATCTCTGTCGTTGACCTGCTTTTTGGCAAAACAGTCACACATCAAGTTTATGGCTAGCGATGCGCTCAGACTCGAGCACGTCCTTCTAAAAGCACAAAGCGATTTGGTTGAAGTCGCGATGTGCTTGGAATCAAGTTAAAACATAGTTCATTCTTGGAATTAACATCGACTTGGTCACGTGTGGCAAATACGTGTCGATCAATCAAAAAGGCTTGAGCACGTCATGCCGATCACCTAAAATTGCTTGCGCAAACTCTCAAGCTTCAGATTATCCATTTACACAACTCAGTTTTGGCATCACAAAACACCGTGATGGACACAATGTGATCAGTATTTTCCTTGCTCCGCACCGGCCCTGGCACGCACACAACTTGGCAAGGGCATTCAGGATTTTTGTTTTCCCAAGGGATATGAATATACATATTACATATCCCCACAAGGATACGAATTCGTATGCCCTTTACGGATACAATCTACTTTGGTTTGGTCAAGCTCGAAAGAGCTAAGCGCATCGATGCGATCACATGATTTTGTGAGTTCGCATCATGGTTTCACGGAGTGGCAGTTAGCAAAACTTGGGATGTGAAATCCCGGCTTCGGCTCTAGCACTTCGAAATCCCCTATGCGCATCAGGTGGATCCTACTTTTTTGCTTGATCACATCGCATCATGGGATGTGAATTCGTCTTGGGTTAGGGATATGGAATATGGAGGGTTGCCATGGCAAGGTTGGCTTCGTACAAATCACCTTTTTTCTAGTGATCGACACACAATGATCAACTGTTTTCTTGTGTACAACTTAGGATTCGAAATTTTGCAGGAATACATGGTTTTTTGGCTAATTCCCTGGGATGCGAATTTCGCATCCCCTTGGGATACAAAATTTCTGTTGTAGCATACAAACCTCACCTATAAATACCCGCTTGCTTGGCACTGAAAGAGGTTAGCACTTTTGGACTTTGGCTATCATTTGGGTTGCGGGATTGCTCACTTTGGAACTCATTAATAGCTTCCATGGAGATTCCCACGGCTTTGAACTTCATCTCGGACTTGTAAGCTTCAATAGAAGTCTACCTACAATTTTTTGGCATTCACTTGGATTTTTAGACATCTCTCGGACATTGAAACTTCTCTTTGGACATTGTTGTTCGTCCCAACACATTTTGGCATAACGAAGAAGAATGGCATTTTGATCAAAGTTTGCAATTAACAAGACATTTGTTATTCTAGTGTACAACTTTATACATTCAAGTTGTCCGAACTTGGATAAACATTGTAATCGACAAAACTATGATGAATGAATACTATAAAGTGGACATAGGCATTAGTGCCAAACCACCATAAAAGTTGTGTGTCCCTTTACATTTCTCATTCTTTGGATATATGAATTGTGGATTAGCAATTAAAATTACATTTTGGGGTTGGCGAACGAGAGTTTCCACTTTTCAACTCAACACTTTGCATGCCCAAAAGGGGGCGCAACAACTTCAACTTTGGCTTTAGTCTCGGTTCTCGACCTTAGTTCTTGAATTTGGTTCTCGACTTTAGCTCTCGACTTTGGTTCTTGACTTTGGCTTTCGAGTTTTTGTTTTCGACTTCGACTTTGTTTTGTAAAAAGGTCTCGCTCACTTTTAATCATGGACAAAAGGAAGCAGATAAGCTTAGCTCACTCGGAAGGAGAAGGTTTACAGGAAAGTCAGGAAATTTCCTTGATCGGACATCCGTCAAACTACGTTACTCGGTACGCTATTGTAATGAACCCACAAATTCCCGATCCTGAATATCGACACAAATACCATGTCGACTAACCCAACAACGGAAATACCGGATCATTAATAGAAAGAAGTTAGAGTTGAGAAATAGAAAGAATGGAAGTTAGACTAGAAGAAGAAGAAGAACATACATAAATTAACATTAGAGTAAACACAAATCTCGCAGTGGGACGAATAAATATATTATATATCATAACTTTTGAAATACACATTTGTAAATGTATACACATACCAATATCGGAGTACAACACTTACAAAACAGTAGAAATAAACAATAGTTATAAAATCTTGAAGCCTCCTACTCTAAGCTCTTTCAGGTGTATTTGTAAAATCCCAACTACTTGACAGCTCGTACAAATTTAGGCACCAGAGAGTTTATGGTAAAACAAAACAAAATAAACTCTGGGGCAGTCATAGGACTAGTGTGAGTGAACTTCAACCACTTGGTTAACTTTGAAAATTTCTTTTAAAAGAAGGATAATCGTAAAACCAATCCACACGTAAACACAGATGGTTTTTACCTTACGATAACCCAAAACATTCATTAAATTCACACTATTCTGATATTATAATAATGTCTAAATCAAGTAAATAGTAATCCAATAGAACGCTTGCATCTCACGCTCCACATACATGCAATACAATCAAAACCGCGGGCGCTTATTGGGTAATGGATTTTCAACTATGACAAGGTATGGAACCACCATCCGATAGTGTATCTCTATAGAGGAATACACTAGATTCAACAAGAACATCATGTAACCTGGCCATATATGACTGATCACTCATTTCGCTTGAGTGTATCGAATGTATATCACCAACGGTTGAGATCAGCAACCGTTTCCCGAAAGGGACAGCATCAATAGATTTACGAAGGAAATGAATGTTCTCTAGATAAATGATAATACACCCTAATTGGGAGCGACCTACTTAGCTATGCAGCCCGCTCGATTTTTGTCATTTCCACAGTTTTGAGACTAGAGGTCATATTTACCTTTTTGACATATCACATCTTCATTCACTTTGAATGCCACATTTTCAAACCTACCAAAATCATTTACTGATTTTCCCAAAAATATCACGGGTATAAAGATAGGAGAAACGAATTCCACTGCCACCAAATGCAATACGTATGAAGAGATAAATGTATAGGATTTGTCAGACATATTATGTCAGACATTCGTCCATGCAAGTTGTCCTAGGATTGGACAAACCGAAGGCACCATCCTATTAATCCATCTTAAGACTTTTCTACCAAGGATTAACAGAACAACCCTTGCATATCTTCAACATATTTGATTTGCAATGCTTATGCATGTTGATACCAAGATTTTGATTAATGCCAACAAAAGAAGTTGCAATGGAATTCATGTCATAGAGATAAGATAATATATATATACGATGAGTCGTGTTATAATTATGTTAAAGTCTATCCTCAAATATAACACGAATATGTAAAACAAAGAATATATATATTTATTTATATATATTTATAAGGCTTTAAAAAGCCAGAAATATACAACAACTGCCCTACCAGTCGACTGGTAGATAAATGACCAATCGACTAGTCAGAGAATTTTTGTATATAATGGCTAGTTTTGAAAAGTTTTTATCCAAACGTTTTAAAGTCTAAATTCAACCAGTCAACTGATGTTTTTTAACCAGTCGAATGATTCGACCCAAAAACTTTTTTTATGAAGAGTCATGAAGAGATTTCTCTTCAATGATCAAGGGAAATGGACACAACTTTTTATAGAAAATCTTCCTAAAGAATTGCTACCTTTCTATCATTATATATACACTTCATTTATGATTTCCAAATCACCAAATCATTCTATTTCTTATCTAATTTGTTAATTGCATTCCTACACTCTTGCAATACAAAAGCTTTCCCAAATTCAAATAATTGTTCAATCCTTGAATTAATTTAATATCACTTGATTCAACAAGCAATTTTCTTCCTTAAATCTTCACGTTCAAAATCATATACTCGAGGATAAGATTATAGGAAGGGTGTACTTTAACTGTTGACCATCCGCGTTGATTCAAGAACACAAAGCAGAAGTCAAAACACTTGTAATTGTTAAAGTCCTGTATAATTGCTCAGGGGAGAGGCATCCTTGTTGGGGCTCGGGTGTACTGACCTATTCCTATGGGTTAAGAGAGGGCATGATATTGAACTCCGAAGAGGAGCTTCGGGATTGGACGTAGGACGGGAAGTCTGAACCAGTATTAAATTCCTGGTGTCGTTCTTATTGCATTTTTGATATATTTCTATTACTTAGCTTTTACCTGTGTAACTATTGTATATTAGCTAGTTAGTATGTCATCTATTTTTCCGCTATATCCATATAAATCCTGCTTAAGTCGTACACATCAACTTTTCAATTGCTATCGGAGCAAGGCCATCATTTAACCATAAAACTGTTATCTGATATTTAGATAATATGGATAATAACACCGGATATTCTGAAGGCCAATCCAGTGCTAGACCACCTTTCTTTAATGGCATGAACTATAGTTATTGGCCTACACGAATGAGAATATACATGCAAGCAAATAGTTTTGATGCATGGAATATCACACAAAAAGAGTACACACAACCTACTACACTATTTACTGAATGGTCTACATCTGAAAAAGCAGGGGCTAGTGCCAATGCTAAAGCTATAAACATGTTGCATTGTGCTTTAGATATAAATGAGTTTAACCGAATTTGTATGTGCAACACAGCATATGACATCGGGAGAACACTAAAAATTACTCATGAAGGTACTAATAAGGTTAAACAAAGTAAAATATCAATGCTTAAGAATCAGTTTCAAAATTTTAAGATGAACGAAAATGAATCCATAAATGATATGTATTCATGTTTTCAAAATATTTATCGCTCTTTGTTAGGATTAGGAGAAAAGTATTCAGATTTTGATATAGTGTAAAAAAAATTGACCTCCTTAACGGAAGAATGGGAGAGAAAAGTATTAGCAATCGAAGAAGCTAATGATCTCTTTGCCATGAAACCAGAAGAGTTGATTGGTAATCTAATGTCTTATGAAGTAAATTTGCAAGCAAAGAAAGCACAAGTACAGGATAAGAAGAATATTGCTTTCCATGCCGTGAAAGAAAATTCTGATTTAGACGAAGAAGATATTGTTTTTGTTGCAAAAAAATTTAGAAAATTTCTAAAATAAAGAAAAGGCCAAAGAAAAAATGTGAAAAAGTATTCATCAAAAGAGTCTGACCCTGCACTGGTAGAATACTTTAATTGTCACAAGACTAGACATTATCAAAAGAATTGTCCAGAATTGAAGAAAAATTGCAAGAAGGAAAAATCAAAGAAACGAGCATTTTCATTCACTTGGGATAACTCAGATTCATCTTCTAAAAGTTACAATGACAATGAAAGTGAGCAAGCAAACGTATGCTTCATGGCTAAGGATAATGATGAGAGTGATTTTACTTTTGATGAATTAGTAGAAATTAATACTAAAATCTTAGAATCTAGGAAAATGTTTAAGCGAAAGTTTAAACAAGCTAACGAAGATAAAAAGAAAGCAGAATTTGAGAGAGATCTTTTAAAAGATTAGAAAGAAATTTTAGAAAATGAAATTAGAAAATTACAAGAATCTCTTTCAGTAGCAAATTCTCAAATATCTATGTTGAGTCAAGAAATCGAGACTCAAAAGAATAAAAACGATTTATTAGCTTCTGAGAATCATGATTTATATACTAAAGTTAAATTATAGAATTAGAAAATTCTAGTTTAAAAATTAAGTTAGAAAGCATTTCTAGAAACGTTAATAATTTTAACGAAGGAAGAGAGAATTTATCTAAAATATTAGAAAACTCTCAACCAATTTTTTGTAAGAAAGGACTAGGGTATGATAAAAAATTAAAATCGAAAAGGAAATCCAGTTCTAAAAACTCTAATATTAAACCAGAAATTTCTAGTAGTAAATTAAATATTGCTACTAAGAAAAAATACTCGGGAAATATTAGTATATGGATTTCGAAAACAAATAATGTTCTTATTTGGAATAAATTTATCAAAAACTTTTTAGATTCCATTCATTATAATGATAATTATTTTTTTAAAAGGGATCCTGGACCCTCTTGGGTTTGGCTTCCTAAGACTTAACCCTTAGGACCCTAACGCGGGAAATGGGTACATTTTAATTTTAAATTTTTGTAGGTACCAAAAATATTCTTGTTTGTAACTAGCTCGACCAAAAAGCAATTCTCAAATACTTACTCATTTATGTAAGTCATTTTTTTATGTTTCTAAGAAATGCTATTGTTTTGTTTATATATAGTTTACTTAATATAGTTGCTGCTAAACTAAATTAAGACATACTTTATTTTTTATCTGGCATACAAACCATTCATTAAAACGTATATAATACCTAATTTTTATCATTTTTTTTTATAGGAATGGTTAATATTAGTCTTGCCATTCATTTGTATAAATTCTAGAGAAAAAGTGTTTCATTTTAAAACTAATAAAGAAATGATAACCAAAAACCTTCATGTATCATGTCAATAGAAAAATATCCATCAACACCAACCAAATCTTTAGACAAAACTTCATCCAATTCAATTAATATCATCACGTCTCCTACTCCAAACAACGAACCATCTCTTCGATGGCAAGTGTATTGAACCGGATACACTCCAGAAGCTAAGAAGAGAAGAGAAGTTTCAGTGTCTCCATCAACAAAAGCAAAATTGATGATATTCGACATTATCAACATGAATAACTAAAATTACAAAGAGGAATATATTATGAGCATAAGAAAACTTCAGATAGGTTAACTTTTCTCGAAACCGTAGCTCTTCGAATTTGTGGAAGACCAGTTGTCCTAGAACCAAAGCATTACCCTCTTTCTACAACTCCTGAATCATCAAAGAGACCCTCTACTTTATGGAGTGCATGGAAGAAAACCGACAAAAATAAGAAGGAAAGTCCAAACTCGTGGGAAAAGAACTACCAACAGAATGAGGGAGCTAACACCACGGCAATCAACCTCATTTGAAGAATAGTTATCGAGTCATAGGAATATTTCCTTTTGCTTAATAAGACTTGCATTGAACAATAATGCAAAGTTTCTAGTGTTTTGTTCATCGAAGTCAAAGTGTATTCCTTTCATCATTTTTGATTAATAATATATTATATTGATAGTTTGATCTTCATAAGAAAAGAATTCAAAAAATAAAGGTTGTTATTCATATTATCAACAACCAATCGACTGGTATATTATGAACCGATCTACCGGTAAAAAGAAAACCCGAAAATTGGGTTTCTGCTGTATCGTTACTTATAACCCCACTACCCCTTATTTTTCTCACATCTCAAACTATCTGAAAACTTCAAAAAACTCTAGAAAAATATGAATTTTATCATGGCCCCTAAACGTCAAATAGACACATGATCTTCTTCAAGAACAAGATCAAAGAAGACAGTAGAATCCTCTGTTGATCAATGGCTTTGGAATGACCTAGCTAGACTAAGATGGAAGCTTTTATCAAAATTGAAATTCATCCCAGGGCCTTTTGCAAAATTTGAAGACTTTAATTCCTATGGATTACAACAACTTGCTCATCAAGGTAGACTTGAATCGCTCTATTCTCGAAAAAATATCAAAATTAATGTCACTATGATAAAGCTATTCTTGGCCAATATGAACTTGGACCATCAAAATCCAACTACTTAACAAAATTGTGTGTGGAGTCTTGTTTGTAGGTAACCTATCTTCATTTCTATTGATAGACTAGGTCAAGTTTTAAATTCACCTACGAATAGGATAGCTTTAACCGAGTTAAATTGTGAATATGGTGGTAGGGATGAAGTAAGTAATCTCTTTATAGATGACGACTCGGACGGATCTCGAACCAAAGGGCTACGACCTAATGCAAGGGTACTTCACCATGTTCTTGCTTGAACAATACTACCAAGTTATGGAACACATGATCTTGTGTATTCGGACACATTTCGAGCTTTGTATGCAACTTTTGGTCATGTAAAGATTAATTGGATGCAAACAACTATGGACCATCTCCTTCTCTATACACAAGGTTTGACTACATATTTTCATTATGGAGAATATTTAATGAGGGTCTTTGAAAGTGCAAAACTCCCAAAACCGGATTTGGAAGCAATTGAAATAAAAATATTGGATAAGAAGAATTTGAAGCAAATGCATATGCCTCCTCCAACCATTCGAATCATGAGTTTAGAGAGTTGGAGAAAGAGAAGTTTGGATCAACCATCATCAAGTTCTATTCATGTTAATCCCAAAGATGTCCAATTAACGGAACCATCTCAAACGTCAAGACAAGCACTTGATGCAGTTACGTGCAACCAACTCCTTCTAGAAGCAAGACTTAAAAGAATGGATAAGAAAATGGACAAAAAGTTTGACAAAATTAAGGATGTTCTTGGAAGGATGTAGAATTCAATCTCTTGCACTCTTGTAAACACTGGTCATGTGATGGATCCGGAGAAACAACCCATATCTCCTCTCAATTGGACCTCTTCTGAAAGTACCAAATCCGATGACTTTTAGCTTAGTGGTGCAATATGTATGTTATTTGCTTTAGTATCTTTTTATTTCGAACTTGTTATTTATGCTTTTGGTTGTGTAATAATTTATGGTAAGAACCTCTATGTTTTTTTTGGTTGTGTTGAACATTATGCTTGCTTGAAATGATTATGTTTATATTTTAGCAACAATTTGTTATTTGATTACTTTGTGCTTATGATATCTTAATTTCGTTTTAATCGATGACAAAGGGGCAGAAAAGTATCTCTCTTATGATTTGATTCCATGCTATATGTGTAATAACATTTTATGATCCCATTCTACTTAAATATATGTGCTAACAATTTTTGTTGCAGGAATCAAATGGTAAGTTTATAAATTTATGAACTAACAAATATACCGTAGAAATTCAGGGGGAGCTGAACATTCAGGGGCAGAAAATTAGAAGTGTTGTCATCAATCAAAAAAGGGGAGAATGTTGGTACCAAGATGTTGATTAATTCCAACAAAAGAAGTTGCAATGGAATTCACGTCACAGAGATAAGATTTTATACACACACACACATACATACATACATATATATATATATATATATATATATATATATATATGATGAGTTGTGTTAGAATTATGTTAAAATATATCCTCAAGTATAAAACGAATATGCAAAACAAAGAAAAAATATATATGTATATTTATAAGGCTTTAAAATGCCAGAAATATAAAAAAACATCTCCACTAGTCGACTGGTAGATAAATGACCAGTCGATTGGTCAGAGAATTTTTGTATATAACGGTTAATTTTGAAAAGTTTTTATCCAAACGATTTAAAGTCTAAATTCAAGCAGTCAACTGATGATTTTTAACCAGTCGACTGATTCGACCCTGAAAACTTTTTTATGAGGAGTCACTTCTTTCATGAAGAGATTTTTCTTCAATGATTAAGGGAAATGGACACAACTTTTTACAGAAACTCTTCATAAAGAATTGCTACCTTTCAATCATTATATACACACTTCATTTATGATTTTCAAATCACCGAATCATTCTATTTCTTATCTAATTTCTGAATTGCATTTCTACACTCTTGCAATACAAAAGCTTTCCCAAATTCAAATACCTGTTGAATCCTTGAATTAATTTAATATTACTTGATTCAATAAGCATTTTTCTTCCTTAAATCTTCGCATTCAAAATCATATACTCGAGGATAAGATTATAAGAAGAGTGTACTTAAACTGTTGACTATTCGTGTTGATTCAAGAACACAAAGCAGAATTCAAAACACTTGTAATTGTCGAAGTCCTGTATAGTTGCTCAGGCGAGGGGCATCCTTATTGGGGCTCGGGTGTACTAACCTATTCCTCCGGGTTAAGAAAGGGTGTGATAGTGAATTCCAAAGAGGAGATTCGGGACTGGACGTAGGGTGGGAAGCCCGAACCGTTATAAAATTCCTGGTGTCGTTTCTTATTGCATTCCTTTTGATATATTTCTATTACTTAGCTTTTACCTGCGTAACTATTGTATATTAGCTAGTTAGTATATCATATATATTTCCGCCATATCCATATTGTAACGACCCGTATTTTGAGCGACTTTGGTTATCGACATAAACTCGATGTCGATAACCAAACATCGAAAAATCCTGGTAATTAATGAAAGAAATTAGACGGTGAGGATATATAAGATAGAAACTTAGAATAGAAGAAGAAGAAGAACACAACATCAGAGTTACCCGAACCTCACAGCGGAACGAATAACATATAATTGATAACATAACTTTGAAATATAACAGTTATGTATACAATAGCACTTTATCAGAGTACAGCACTTACAACACAACGGAAATAACTATAACTATAAAATCCTGAAGCCTCCTGCTCCACGCTCTTCCAGTATATCTGTAAATTCCTAACTACTTGACTGCCCGTACAAAATTAGGCACCCAAGAGTTTAGGGAGAACAAAACAAATAAACTCTGGGTCAGTCATGGGACTGGTATGAGTAAAACAGTTTAAACAGTTGAACAAGTAAACGATATCTCATAAGACCATGCCGTGTAACGGAACGGGTTTTTCCCTTATGAGAATCCAAAATATCCTTATATCAAAAACCTTTTCATATTATAATAATGTATATCAACCACAATATATATAATCATCTAGCAGAAACGCTTTATCTCACGTTCTACATATATAGTATACAATCAAAACCGCAAGCACGTATTGGGTAATGGATTTCCAACTATGACAAGGTATGGAACCACCTTCCGATCAGTGTACTCTAGGAATGATACACTGGAGTTCAACAAGAACATCTTGTAACTCAGCCACACATGACCGACCACTCATTTCGCTTGAGTGTATCGAATGTACATCACCAACGGTTGGGATCAGCAATCGTTCCCGTATATATATATGGGGCAGCATTGATAGATTAAAGAAGCAAATGAATATTCTCTAGATAGGTGATTATATACCCTACTTCGGTGCGACCGACTTAGCCATGTTGCCTGCCCGATTTCTGTCGTTTACCGAATGTGAGGCTAGAAACTACGCTTATCTTTTTACATATCATATCTTCATTCACTTAGAATGCCACATCGTCATACCCGCCAAATCACAAATTGACTTATCCAAAAATAACACGGGTATACAGCTAAGAGAAACGAATTCCTCCGCCACCAAATGTGAATACGTTTGAACAGATCAACTTACGCGATCCATTGGATATACTCTGTCAGACCTTCGTCCGCACAAGTTGTCCTAGGACTGTACAAACCGAAGGTACTGTTCCGTACATCCATCTTAGTCACTGTTATCTAAGACTTATACAAGAGCCCTTGCATTTTACTCTGTCTTCAATTATCTTTGGCATATATGATTCGCAACACTTATGCCAATACAAAGTGGTTCTTTGGATAATAATCCAACCGGTCTCTCCATATTAACAACGTTAAAATCGTCAAAAACTTCGATAGTCGGTGAGTTAACTATCAAAGAAAAACAGGTGTGCAAACAACGATATTATTTCCAGATGGAAATTATATAAATCAATCATCAATCATTACTAACTCTTAAATTTATCCTATCATTAATTTATTCGTTTCCTTATAAATAAACATTCTATTTTCTAATTCATATTTCATTTTCCAATCTTTGATTTCATTCTGATTCTGATTTGGAAAACATTTCCAAATACTCCTTTATTTGGATTTAAATGGATGTTTAAATCCACATCGCGATGACGACCCAAGCCACTATACTCATTAACTAATTCCACTTAACCATTTTCACTTTCGAACCTTAACCATTTCTATATTAAAAACGAAGTCAATCAATTTGGGGTATAATTACCTCTTAGACCTTAACTGAACAACATCTTTAACCTCGAAATAAGATAAGTTCCCCTTCCTAAATCTTTAACACTTCCTTACGTAATTCTCTTTCTTTCGAATAACTATATTCGATTAACTCTTTTCACTTAACTCTTGTCGAATAAACTATGTTCGATAACTCCTCTAACTCTATTCGAATAAACTGTATTCGATTAACTCCTCTAACTATATTCGATTAACTCCTCTAACTCTATTCGAATAAACTGTATTCGATTAACTCCTTTCCAATAACTAGATTTGATAACTCCTTTCGAATAACCAATATTCGATTAACTCACTTCGAATAACCGATATTCGATTACTCTACTTCGAATAACCAATATTCGATTAACTCACTTCGAATAACCAATATTCGATTAACTCGGTTCGAATAAGCGATATTCGATAACTCTACTCGATTAACTCCATTTGGATAACTCTAACTGGTTGACTCTAACTGGTTAACTCTAATTGATTTATTCTAACTGGTCAACCCTATATGTTTAACTCTAACTGATTAATTCCTTTGGGTTAACTCTAATCGATTTAACTCCTATTTGATAATGTTTATTCATTTATAAAGATTTACTTTTAGTAACGGTTCTTCACTTTATAAATGTTCTCTTTAATAACGTTACTTCACTTATGCAGGTGTTGTGTTCCCATTCTATTTAAAACTATCGGTGTTAAAACCAATATCACTTCTTTATAAAAGTTCAGACCTATATTTTCTATTTATCGAATGATAAATATTTATTTAATTTATAAACTGTTATTTATAAATTAATCCTTTCTATTTATCTGTTAAAGCCAGATTTCCATTTTCTATTCATCTTCTAAATATTCTTTTGATTTAGTTCTATTTATTTAACCAATAAATATTCCCTCTTATCCTTCCTATTTATTTAACCAATAAATATCTCTTCTTGATTCTATTTATTTTAACAAATAAATATCTCCTTTTAATCCTATTTATTTAACAAATAAATATGTCCTTTTAATTCTATTTATTTTGCAAATAAATATCTCCTTTATTCTATTTATTTTTAACTCTTTATTTATTTCCCAAATAAATAAATCCTTTTATTTTTATTTATTTCCTAAATAAATAAAATCCTTTCTTATCTATCTGTAAATGTTCTTCAAATATTCCTCTTCCCATTTGTTGGACAAATAATTTCATTTATATTTGTTTTTACAAATATTTTACTTTGTATATGATTTCACAAATATATCTCCTCTATATTTATTTTATAAATAAATCCCTTTATATTTGTTTAACAAATATAATTCCTTTATATTTGATTAACAAATAAAATTCCTTTATATTTGATTAACAAATATAATTCCTTTATTTATTTGATTAACAAACATAATTCCTTTATATATTTGATTAAAAAATAAATTTATTTTATTCAAAATCCTTTTTCTTTTATAATATAAAATCCATTGATTTTATATAAATAAATTATTTCCAAAATATACTTTGAAAATCCCTTTTCCACATTCTGGTATTTCTTATGGTATTTAACACACCATATAACACGATGGATATCGTCCAACACACATAATCACAACAGATTATATATATATATCACATCATATATCATAATATACAAATCACAGAAAAATAAATGTTGAGGAATCTAGTTGGATTCCTCCAACCTGCTTTCCTGCATCACAGATGTTAAACAGTATAATCAATATCACTTTCAGTTCGATATGAAATATTATGATAGCAGAATCAACATATAAATATTTAACGGTATATATATACATACATACATACATATATATATATATAATTTCCACTAACTGACTAGCAGTTCAATCAAACAGTCAACACACAGTCAAACAGACAATATTTAACAGTTCTAAGGATACGTTCTAAAAATAGAACAGTTCAGAGTTGGTGAGTTTTACTCACATTTGCGCGTTAGCCGTTAAATAATGGTTTGCGTTATTTGATTCAGTCGGACAATTTATTTCGCCATAAATACAAACGAGCTCGAATCCACTTCCTGTCAGCTTCATTGTGAAGCTCTTGTCCATACGGTCCTAATGCAACTTACGATTCGTCAATCTGATATCGTATGGACAAGTTATTGCTTTACGAAGTTATACAAACATTTAATAGCCAAGTAAATTTTTATTTAAACCTTAACGGGCCTTTCACCTTTAAAATTCCTTGGCCCACTTAAACTTAGAACCAGCTCCAACATCTCCTCTTCCTCCAGACCAAGATACGCGACCTCCTCCTGTTGTGAACACATTGTTTCCGCCCCTTTTCACTCAAGCTTCTTCACAAACCCTTCTCGAATGAACAGACTAAAACTCACCAAAATGCTTCTCATCTAATACGTGATTTACTAAATCCCGTGAGCCCTCCTTCATTAAAAATGTCGGACCTTTATCAGTAGCCATCACCCAACGTCGAGCTCCCTTTTCTCCAACACTTTCGCACACAACATCCCTCCTTCCTTCCATGCGTGTTATGTCCATCAGCCCCCCTCCCTTTCTATCATTTATGTCCTTCCTTAACACCTTCAGCAAACACACAATCTCCTCCTTGTCGGCCCCTCTTCCACTCCCTACCACTCACATTTCAACTCGCCTCTGACTTTGTCAGCGCGTCGAACAGCCTCACTCGCACCCAACACAGAAGTCGCGACAGCTTAAATGTCGCTGTATCCAAAAACAACGAACCCTACATGCTGCGCCCAAACCCAGCGAACCCCATCAAGTTCGAACCCGAGAAAACCCACTCCAGAAGGAAGAGCACCTCACCAGAAACAGAATACACTTAGTTTTGGATTTTTACAACTTTCTTTTGATTTTATAGGATTTTAGAACTCTCGAATTTCATGTTTTGAAAGAGGAAGAGTGGAGGCGCGATCTGCGTTGACTTCAGAAGGGCATTAGGTTTTAAGGACTGTCGTTGCGTCTATTTATAGGGAGATTGGGGTGGATAATTATATTATTTTACTATCCATTGCTTACACTTGAAGTATCATCTTAAAACAAATCTATACTATCTCTGTTTTGACAAACTAAGCTATTCCTAGCATAGAAAAATATTCCGGATCCAATGGGACAGGTTTCGTCGAGTTCCAACACCGTTTGCGAAAATCCCGTAGAAAATATCGATGAAAAACACTGAGCATTAATTCTTTAAAATTACAGAAAAAATCCTAAAAATATGAGGCCTTGATGTTTCACTAGACCTCTTCCTAGGGTTTCGTATGAAACTTGTTTCATTGAATTCTGAGTTCGTTTGACCAGTTAGCCATTCAAATAAAGTTACCCCTGTTTAAAACGTATAAATGGTTAACTCAAAATAAGGCGTTTTTGACCACCGAGGTCACATACATCATCGGTTTGCCGCGAAACTTGACTTTCTTATAACGATAAATTAATACGAACCCAATGGCACACACTTCGTCGCATTCCGAGACTGTTCCCCGGTACGCTATTTTCTACGCACCCTAAGTGCTCCTTTAGACACCAAATTTTTCAATGTTCAAAAATAACAAACTATATATGTTTTCTGACTCTAAACGACGATACGAACTCAACGGAACTAGTTTCATGGCCTAATTCGATCGTCTGCTCCAGTGGTGGTCGAAACCCCCTTTTAAATCATATTAAATTATTAATAATTCCATAGCGACTTTTATAAAATTTGATTTGGACATAAATCAAAATCTACACGACGAAATCTCGATTTTTCTCTTCCACTAGAAAAATATACTTCACCAGCTCCACACGTTTCTTGTTTCACAGAAATCCGACTTGAAACGGACCCCGTATATTCAGTTGAAGTTCAAATCGCCAAATAACGAACTACCGCGCCATTTCAAGCTCGATTTTAATTATAATATAATTATACGTTCAAACTGTCGTTATTAAAATATATTCGTTATTCTAATTCAATTCTAAACTGAATTATATATCACAGATGATCCGGTTCACACCATATCGCAATGTCAGCCAATTCTGATTATTTCAAAATTAAATATATTATTTAATTTATTATTTTAATTAAATATTCACCATTATTTAATTCCACGACCATTAAATCCTTTAATTCACTATTTAAATAATTAAATAAATTAATTATTATATCTCTGAAAATGCGGGTCATTACATTCTTCCCCACTTAAAATAATTTCGTCCTCGAAATTGCTAAGGTAGAGGACGACCCTGTCTATTGGAATTCCTGATATTTGTTTACCCCTTATTTTTGATTTCAACTGAACCAATTAATATCGACTAAAATATTTATTCATTCCGACTAACTAAAATTTTCAAAAATTCTGAAAATTTTCTAACACCTTAAATTTTCGGAAAATTTCGCCATAACCTCCTTTGTACAGCCCTATCGGTAAAACCACAACTCGCCTCTCTAGGCCTTCTCCAACCCAAAAGAAAATCAAACAGCCAAGCGGCTTGCCAAATTCGGCTCATAAATCTCGTGCTTATATCAAATATAAACTTGTACCTTTTTGTCGGCATATTAACTTTATCACTTTCACCTGTCATCAATCCACATATACCAATGTCATCTCAACCAATTATTCGCTTATATCCAAACCTCAATAACATTTCCAATTCGAGTTCCATCCTCGATTCCAACTCTTAACTTCCTAATCCAATTTTGATTTCAGATTCTTATCTCGACAATCAAATTTTATTCAAGAACAAATTTTCCTTGATATCATTTTATTCCCATTCGATTTTACGCTTAACTGGGTTTAATTCAATTTGCTTTCACAAATTCACATTTAATTTGTTTTAAATTAAACCATCTATTTCTGGGAGTTTTAAACAGCTTTGTTTTTCTTCTCAAAAATCCACTTTTCTTTTTGGGATTCAAACCAACTTGTTTTTCTCAAAACAATTCAAAAACAAAATCTTTGGTAGTAATCCGTCACTTACATACTCGAAAATGAACACCGATGATGTCATGATCAACATCGGAATCTATTTTCCAGCTACCGAAGTGAGTTCAATACTATAGCGCTTTCAAAACCCATTTTTAAACATTTACACCTTGAAATCAATTCCAAATATCCTTTTACAATGTTGTAAACCAATTTAAAATCTCCCAGGATCTTAAAATTCACATATATTAAATCCATATTCATTTACAGACACCTTTCCCATTTTTTTGGGATTTTAAATTCCAATTCTGATCTAAATTCAGATTTAATTCATTTCAATTTCATATAATTCACTTGTATAAATTCTGATTGGTTATATATACCCATTTCACATTTTATAATCTTGTCTGATTATAATTACTACCAACACATCCTATATATGATGATATAACACATATCCATACTGTGTTAGTCCATCGTATTCAAGTGTTTATTTACTCCTACCGATACAGTGGATCAAACTGATCGACCAGAACTCATAAACAACTCAGCCAATGAATCTCCACAATATAAAACCATTTTTTATATCAAATACAAATACGCACTCGTATATATACACTCAACTCAATATAGTGTATTACTAGCCCTATCTCTACCGAGTCACGCCACAGAGCTAAGTAATTCTTAACCTGGCTCTGATACCAATTGTAACGACCCGGATTTTGAGCGACTTTGGTTATCGACATAAACTCGATGTTGATAACCAAACATCGAAAAATCCTGGTAATTAATAAAAGAAATTAGAGGGTGAGGATAGATAAGATAGAAACTTAGAATAGAAGAAGAAGAAGAACACAACATCAGAGTAACACGAACCTCACAGCGGAACGAATAACATATAATAGATAACATAACTTTGAAATATAACAGTTATGTATAAAATAGCACTTTATCAGAGTACAACACTTACAACACAACGGAAATAAATATAGCTATAAAATCCCGAAGCCTCCTGATCCACTGACTACTTGACTGCCCATACAAAATTAGGCACCCAAGAGTTTAGGGAGAACAAAACAAATAAACTCCGGGTCAGTCATGGGACTGGTATGAGTAAAACAGTTTAAACAGTTGAACAAGTAAATGATATCTCATAAGACCACGCCGTGTGACGGAACGGGTTTTTCCCTTATGAGAATACAAAATATCCTTATATCAAAAACCTTTTCATATTATAATAATGTCTATCAACCACAGTATATATAATCATCTAGTAGAAATGCTTTCATCTCACGTTCTACATATATAGTATACAATCAAAACCGCAAGCACGTATTGGGTAATGGATTTCCAACTATGACAAGGTATGGAACCACCTTCCGATCAGTGTACTCTAGGAACGATACACTGGAGTTCAACAAGAACATCTTGTAACTCAGCCACACATGACCGACCACTCATTTCGCTTGAGTGTATCGAATGTACATCACCAACGGTTGGGATCAGCAACCATTCCCGTATATATATATGGGACAACATTGATAGATTAAAGAAGCAAATGAATATTCTCTAGATAGGTGATTATACACCCTACTTCGGTGCGACCGACTTAGCCATGCTGCCTGCCCGATTTCTGTCATTTACCGGATGTGAGGCTAGAAACTACGCTTATATTTTACATATCATATTTTCATTCACTTAGAATGCCACATCGTCATACCCGCCAAATCACAAATTGACTTATATAAAAATAACACTGGTATACAGCTAAGAGAAACGAATTCCTCCACCACAAAACGTGAATACGTTTCTACAGATCAAGTTACGCGATCCATTGGATATACTCTGTCAGACCCTCGTCCATACAAGTTGTCCTGGGACTGGACAAACCGAAGGTACTGTTCCGTACATCCATCTTAGTCACTGTTATCTAAGACTTATACAACAGCCCTTGCATTTTACTCCGTCTTCAATTATCTTTGGCATATATGATTCGCAACGCTTATGCCAATACAGAGTGGTTCTTTGGATAATAATCCAACCGGTCTCTCCATATTAACAACGTTAAAATGGTCAAAAACTTTGATAGTCGGTGAGTTAACTATCAAAGAAAAACAGGTGTGCAAACAACGATATTATTTCCAGATGGAAATTATATAAATCAATCATCAATCATTGCTAACTCTTAAATTTATCCTATCATTAATTTATTCGTTTCCTTATAAATAAACATTCCATTTTCTAATTCATATTTCAATTTCCAATCTTTGATTTCATTCTGATTCTGATTTGGAAAACATTTCCAAATACTCCTTTATTGGATTTAAATGGATGTTTAAATCCACATCACGATGACGTCCCAAGCCACTATACTCATTAACTAATTCCACTTAACCACTTTCGAACCTTAACCATTTTTAAATTAAAAACGAAGTCAATCAAGTTGGGGTATAATTACCTCTCAGACCTTAACTGAACAACATCTTTAACCTCGAAATAAGATAAGTTCCCCTTCCTAAATCTTTAACACTTCCTTATGTAATTCTCTTTCTTTCGAATAACTATATTCGATTAACTCTTTTCACTTAACTCTTGTCGAATAAGCTATGTTCGATAACTCCTCTAACTCTATTCGAATAAACTGTATTCGATTAACTCCTCTAAATATATTCGAATAAACTATATTCGATTAACTCCTCTAACTCTATTCGAATAAACTGTATTCGATTAACTCCTTTCCAATAACTAGATTTGATAACTCCTTTCGAATAACCAATATTCTATTAACTCACTTCGAATAACCGATATTCGATTACTCTACTTCGAATAACCAATATTCGATTAACTCACTTCGAATAACAAATATTCGATTAACTCACTTCGAATAAGCGATATTCGATAACTCTACTCGATTAACTCCATTTGGATAGACGTTATTTTTAATCCCAAAAATATTCATCGGTTCACGCTGAAATTCCATCCACCAATAAAACAACTCAAAATGGTTTCAAACTGGAAAACTAGCAATAACTAGTTATACGTATTCCCATAAAATTCATTTCATCAAAAACAGAAGTTGTTTGAAAAAGATAACTATTTATAAGTCTTATATAATACCGTATAAATATAAATAGATCACAAAACAGTTAAATTAAATAAAAATAAATTATTATTACCATATACAAAATAATATACACTTCAGATTCGGTCAATATAGGAAAATAACTTAACATAAATATTTTCGACTTAAACGATATTCAAATTTTAAAGAAACCCTTTTATAAATTATTAAATAAACGTTATCGTTTATAATCGAAATCCATAGCGACTAATTTAAATTTTGGTTTGGATATAACTACAATATATATGCTGAAATCTCAAATTTTCTCTTTTGTTAGAAAATTATAATCAATCCGATTCTAACATTCCTTATTTCACGGAATTTCGATTTAAAACAGATTCTGTATATTCAATTAAAGTTCAGAACTCAATATTGTGAACTACCGCATCGTTACGAACTCGTTTTAAATAAAATATAAATATAAATGTTTGACTGTCGTTTAATATACGGGTTCAATATTAAAATTCATTAATATTCTAAATATAATATTTAAAACCAGTTTAAATATGCGAATTTAAATAGTTGAAAATCTGGGTCGTTACATTCTTCCCCCCTTAACAGAATTTCGTCCTCGAAATTGCTAAGTAAGAAAAATGATCAAAACCCAATTATTTTCGAAAATAATTAATATAAAATAAAATCAAACTAATTTCTAATAATATCAAAAATGTTCTAAGTTTAAAAATTTTACGAAAATTTCGCCAGCACCTCCTTTGTACGGGTCGATCTGAACAATTACAAGCACCACTTCGGGCCTCACGTTGATCAAAAGAAAACAAAGCCAATTGGCAATCCAACTCAGGGGTATAAAATGAATCACCAAACTCAATAAATTAAGGTTTACCTATTTGTCGGACAACCCATACTCTAGTCACGAAGCAAAGCAATTAACATCTTTCTCCTCTTTTCAACCTGCACTTAACTCAATAACTAATGCCAATAACAAATACAAGGTTAAATCGTTTCAGTCTTGTTTCATGTTGATTCTATTTAGATTCATTATATTAAATTACATTTCTTTAGTTTCAATTCATTCAATTGTTGATGAATTCATATTCAACCAGTTTATCACTCAACAAACAACCAATCACAATCAAATCATCCATATTAACTTATTTTTAAGTTAACTCCTGCTTCTTTTAATTCCATTTAAATTTAATTTACAATTTCTACATTTTAAATTCTCTTCTGGTTTAATTAAACCATTCAAATCCAATTTGAATTTCCATTTAAATCAATCAACAAACCGATATTCATAATTTGATAAAATTATTTCCTTTCTGTATATTTTGGGTAAAATTATTTTATCTACCCAATTTACAAAACAATATTGTATTAATCTGTTAGTTCAACTCGAACCGATCAAACAACACAATAAAAAATCCTTTTTATAAAAATTTACAAATACGCTCTCTCGTATGTATACACTCAATCTTGATCTAGGGTATTACAAACCCCATCTCTATCGAGTTACGCTACACAGCCAAGGTTATTCCTAAACCATTGCTCTGATACCAAATGTAGTGTCCCGGAAATTACAACACTCGAATCACGACACCAGTACATTCCATGTCCAAATTCAAGTATCAAAACCCAGGAAACTAATAGAAGGAAGTAAGAGGGTGAGATAAGAAAGAAAGAAAGTTAAGAAAACAAGAATGAGAAGAAGAACTAATACATCACAGAGTCTCACATCGCAGCGGAACAAAATATAATATAAAAATATATCTTTGCTAAGAGCCTTTAAAAATACTTACAATATCAGAGTACATCACACATCTGGACAGTTATAATAACCTGTCCTCATATATATAACACACGGCGGAGATATAATGGTATGCATTATACGTCTGAACTCCTTCAACTCGTCTTTGGACTTCACAGCATCCGATAACCTGAACCTGTACAACCCGGTCTACCCCGAGCATTACAAAACAACGGGTCAGTCTGGTGAACCAGAGTTAGAAAAACTCGCAAAATTTTAAGGGGAATCATCCAACTTGATTTTAAAGTTAAAACTTTTCGAAAGAAAAGGATAATCATAAGACCAAATCCACACATAAATACGGACGGTTTTTACCTTACGATAACCCAAAACATTTTGAAATCATATATATATTCTGATATTATGATAGTGTCTAAATACAAATAAATAGAATTTAGCAGAACGCTTGCATCTCACGCTCCACATGTATAGCATACAAACAAAACCGCGGGCGCTTTTTAGAGATTGGATTCCGACTATGACAGGGTATGGAACCACCTGCCGATAATGTATCTCTAGATGGGAATACACTGGATTCAACAAGAACGTCTTGCAACCTAGCCCCCACATGACCGACCACTCATTTCGCTTGAGTGTATCGAATGTATATCACCAACGGTTGGGCTCAAACCAACGTTTCCCAAAAGGGACAGCATCGAGATAGATTAAAGAAGCAAAATGAATTTCTCTAGATAGGTGATTATACACCCTAATGGGAGCGACCCACATAGCCATGCTGCTTGCCCGAGTTTTGTCATTTCCGGTTTGTGAGGCTTGAGGTTTTATTCTTTTGAAACATCTGGCCACCATTCACTTTGAATGTCACATTGTCAAATCCGCCAGATATCACTAATTGACGTCCACAAAAATACTCCGGTTGTTAAGCTAAAGAAGTTTCCCTTTTATGCCAAGGACTTGGTACGTTTGAAGAAATCAACGTACGTGCTTCCTTTGGAAATACTCTATCAGACATTCGTCCATACAAGTTGTCCTAGGACTGGACAAACCGAAGGTACTCTCCTACCACATCCTAGGAATCACCCTATAGATCAGTAGCGAGTAGTCCTTACAATCCGTAGATTCGAATCATGACAGAATCATTATTAACTCTAGGGATCAGCCAGAGATATTTAACAATGGTTCTTCCGCTCATGAAGGTGTACGGTCTCCAAATGCTCCATCTTCAATCAGCATCTTTCACGTATTCGTATTTATTGGTCGGAATGGTTTTCGAGTATAAATTCGAAACCGGTCTTTCCATACCAACAATCGTATGGGTAAAATTTGATAGTCGGTTATTTAACTATCAAATAACAAACATAAAAATAAAAATCTATTGATTGGTTGAGTACACAACAACACATGGCTTTAAAATAATATATCAGTTCCCATATATTTATATTCTCAAATCATTTAATTTATATACTTGGAAAAATAAATCATATGCAATTCTCCTGTTATTTATCATTTCAAACATTTTTTACAACATTACTTACTTTTTAATATAGGGAAACCAATTCAACTTATCATTTCAAACAATCGTTACGATATCTCCTTGTTTCATTGTTTGAACACCTTAATCGTCACTTCCCCTTTTAGAATAAACTCATTCCAAATCCCATCTCCTTATTTTGAAAATATCATTATATTTTTACCAATCTCCTTTTTATATTATTTCTTTACCATGGGAATATCATTTCATATTCCCAACCCCTCTTTAATTCCTTTTACTTTGGAATTCATAATATATATTTCACAATCCTTCAAATAACGTTACCCCATTATTTCCCAAATAATTTACTCTAACATTTTCACCACTACAACCAATATCATCCTACGATAATCTTGAAGTTGTTCAAGTTGGGGTATTCTAATTACCTCTTAGACCTTGATCAACGACATTCTTATCTTATGATAAATATGAATTGTAATTCAAAAACCCATATTCATTCTAATAGCGATAATTGCCATTTCACTATTTAACATACGGTTTTATAAATCTTCTTACTTTTGAAATCCCTTTTTAAACACATTATTATTACTAAATTTATTGATTTAGTAAATGATAAATAAAACATCATCCTTTAAAATTTAACGTCTTTAAATTATTTGTTTCATTACCTGGATTTTATTACAAATCCTATTGCTCTATCTTTTACCTAATCCAATTACAAAAATCCCTTTCTAAATCATTCGATCATTCTTTCTGGGAAATCTTACTTTAAATCTCATAAATTTCACTAATACCATTATTAAGTAACGTTAATTTAAAATTAACATTTTAACTTTCTATCTCTTTTTATGAACTCGTTTATACAATTCTGGTTTAATACAAAACCCTTTTTCATTTCGATTTCCCTTGCTTAATTCAAACATTAAGTAACGTTTATTTTAAGCTTACCGTCTTCGGTTAAAATCTTTTTGTAATTTTACCAAGCCAAGTTTAAATATAAACTCGTACATAAACTCACTTTTAAATTTAATTATATTTCAGTACTACTTTGATTACTTAAATGAACTTCATTTTAACAAATAATTCCTTAAATTATTATTAATTTAAAACTATAATTCACTTCATCACTAACTGGGATTAATATTAATTTTCTTTTTAAAATATTATTAAATTAAAACATTATTTGTTAAATTATCTCATTTGATTATTCGACACAAACTAATTGAATTTAATAATCAATTTCAGTTAAAACAGTTGGCATGGCCCGTTTAAAACATGATTAACTCATTGATCAAACCTAACTCATTTTTTCATTTAAATTAATGAATAATATTAATTTAAATAATCCATTTTAAAATAATCTTATTATAATTGTTTCTTAAAAACAATTAATCGCAATTATTAAACGTTTCACAGTTGCTTAACAATCTTATTAATACAAGAATTTGCTTTATAAAAGATAAAGCACGTGCTTCGCACACTGTAGATTTTGGTATCAAAAATGGTGATTAAAACAATCAACATATATATTTTTCTTATTTTTCTTATTATAAACCTCATTTTAAATAATGAAATAAAAACTATATTCATTTACAAAATAAATTTCACAACTTCACTCTTATCGATTTACCTAACGGTAAATCAATCTTTATAAACAGTTTGTATTTTGGCCATCTGTTATAAATTCCTCAACCAATATTACCCATTTGTTAATAACTAAACGAATATTGAATTTGGGTTTAACAATCAACAACCAATTCATTAAATCCATTCTAAGGGGTTCAACAATTCATATAATGATCATATGTAGATAAATAAACAATTCAACTAGTACGATCAACCAATAATAATCATTCAAACATCCAATTTAGTTTAAATACGTTTATATTATTATAACAATAACCAATAAGGTAAGTTACCTCATGTTAACACCGTTATTATAACGCAATTCAAAAAAGTAAGTGCCGAAGAACTTTGGACTGGTTACGACCTAAAGCGGTAAGCTATCAAAGCGACATGGTCTGTGCCATACCCATTCAAGTCGTCAAAACCAGTCTAAGTTGTTTTCGCGATAAGGCTCTAAGTCATTAAACACGACTTGGAGTGTATGCCAAACCATATCGGACAAATTAGGCCGCTCCAACTAAGACGCTAACGCGACATGGTCCAAGTCGTTAGTCCGACATGGTCTTAAGGCGTTCCATGCGCCATGATCTCAAGCCTATTTAAACGCGACATGATTCTAAGTCGTTAACACGACATGAAGTATATGCCGTAAGCTGCATGTCGACTGACAAGTCATTATGCCGGTCACCAACTCATGAAGCGCGTCATGCCACTATTAGTGCCAAGTCGTCCATACGACTTAGTTCAAGCCATCACGTGGTATTCATACCGCATGTCGCACTCGACATGTTCGACATGGTTCTCGCGGCTTAAGAGAGCATACTGTATGTTATAATATTGCCATTTATACATGGTGCTCACCTTAACCATGTCGCTCACTGTAAATGAAAGTACCACATGGCGTGTGATTTAGTGCAAGTGTAAATATATAAACTGCTACATGAAAATACATTGAACAATGAAAGAGTCTTTTATAATATAGAAGGGCACGTCAGAAGGGTGTGTGTGAGGAAAAAGAACATCAGGTCTTCAATGGGCTAACAATATGACGTGTGGACTTAGAAGAGCGGCATGGGCTCTTCTATAATCCATGACGGTTTTGAACACTCATGTCGCATGAATGGTTTGGGCGGTATGACATGCCGATGAGTTGGAAGTATAGCACAGAAGCTATCATGCCGTGTGAAGTAAAGCAAGTCGTTAGTACAGGTTTGACAAATATACAATAAAATGAGCATGAAATACACATGGCCTCAAATATACGACTGGAACCAGCTGTCAGTGCGCATGCCGCTTTAAAGACATACCGTTGGGCTTTTAAAAGGGATGGCCTTGGAAGGGAAGCAGTAAACCATGTCGTTCAGCAGTTAACGACATGCTTCATGTCGTCCAAGATCTTAAAGGCCACATATTCATGCCGCAAGGTCTACACGTGAAGGACAGCTACATGACAGCTGTACCCACACACATATTTACCAAAGTGCCACCGAAAGTTATACCGCATTTCACCATGGCGACATGAGTCACGGCGAGATGAGTCATGGAAAATGGAATCATGTCGAAATGAAGTCATGTCGAAGTGGAGTCATGGCGAGTTGAGTCATGTCGCTTTTTCTGCATAATTACGGATTTGCCACCCGGGCCAAAATCACCTATAAATACCCCTCATGATTCATTTGAGGGGGGGGGGACCGAAAATTCATTCCAAGGAGGAGGCTCCGTCAAATTCAAAGCTCATCTACAACTTCTCTAATGGCTTCTATGGATTCATCAACACTTTTCTAACTTCGTGGAGATCAAATCCAAATCAATGATCATAAAAGCTTTCTCCAGTCGAAACTAAGGGCTTTCGATCTCGTTTCAAGCTATAAGATAAATCTCCCAAACATCATTCAAAAGATCTCTAATCTTATCCAAAGCCAATATCGAATGCTAATTCACTATGAAATCTATGAAGATTATGGAAAAGGATCAAAGCACATAAGTGGTTGAAGATTCATCACAAAGCTAAACTTCTTTCCTTTTCTTCGCCAAATTCAAGTGAAAGTAGATCGTCAAGAGAGTGGAAAGAGAGTTAAAAGAGAGAAATGATTGTAAAGAGGAAACATTCATATGTTGTAAGCTTGAATATCATAATGAGAATTGATTGGAAGTGGACGTAGATTCATAGAGAATCGAACCACTATAAAAATTCCTTTGTGTTCTTACTTGCTTTTATCCGTTTATTTTGCGATTACGCGATTTCATATTCTTACCGAATCGGTGAAGTGTAGTTTTACACCTTTGGTGTTTGATCCCAAATTTGGAGCAAACACCTCAATTGGAAATAATCGTTAAAAATACGATTTCATTTCGTTTAAATTAAACAATCGTTTAATTTAAACCATATATAAAAATATCCAACAACTAGTCAAACAATTGTCAATGGGTCAATGAATAGCAACCATAGCACACAAATATTAAAACACAACTTATATAAAATATAAGTGGGAGAAGTGAGTGAGTTAACTCACCTTGATTTCCATCTATCATATAAATGGTTCGTTCTAATTAAATTAAACATGTGTTTAATTTAATTAAAAATCTGCGACTACTTTTATCTCGGTCGATTCCAGCTCCAGTGCGGCGCTCGTCCATATAGTTCCAGTGGAATTTGTTTTTGCTTTAATCTGTTAACATATTCATGATTTATTCACGTTATAGTTTTATGATTTATAATAATTAACTAATTCCTTATTGATAAAATAAATAAAATGGTTATATTTTAATCAGTAAAAATAACGGCTTTCTTACTTTCAGTTTAAAACGCATTTCTTTCAGTAGCCCTTCTTCCAACATGTTTCCTTCCCATTCACGTTCACCTGTCCATTTTCCCTTTTCATCCTTTTTCCTTGTCTTTCTTTTTCTTACTTCAACAGTCCAATGGCCCACCGACCATTGATAGCCTACACCTCCTTTTCTTATATTCTTCTTCCATCCCGTTCTGTTCTGTTTATGCTCCTGTACGCTAACCCATCAAGCTTCTTCAATTCACTGCCATTTGTTTTCGTGCCTTTTTTCTAGCTCAAAAGCCCACTCTAAAGATAAAGGCTCATATCTCCTTAAATTAGCCTACGCTTCTTCCTACGTTACACACAGCCATTTCCCATATTTGAAAACCATTAGATCCTGGTCCATGAATTGCTGACTCATCTGCATGGCACCCCCATGCCAATGTTAATTCTTTTATATATATATATATGTATGTATATATGTATGTATGTATGCAGCGACATACGCAGAAACTTCATACCGTGGGGGCGGATTTTCCATTTTTCTTAATTTTGACGTAGCATATTCTATATTAAAGTTAGATGAATTTAGATCTGCAGCACATTTATATTACCTTTTGATTAAAAACATACAAATTATTATCATAAAATATAAGTTACAAAATATCACAAAATATATCATATGCTTTTTTTTCTCAAAATATCATCCTTGCAAATGATTCTTCACAAGCAAACTCTTGGAGTCTTCATATTTTGGAAATGTTGAATGATTTCTTTAACTCCAACGGTATCTGCTATGTCGCTTTCCACATATGGCACCAAACAATCATTCATAACATCATCTCCTAATCAATTACATAGAGACGACTTGATAATTGTCATTTCAGAAAAGACTTTCGACTGTCGCAGTCGCAACATGTAGTATAATAAAGCTAACTTCAAAAGCAAAATACTGAAGGGTATAAACGATGTTTTTTTCTTTGAACCATCCTTTTAGCGAGAGCACTAATTCCTTCAACTTCGAAAATTTGACTATCATATTTCAAATTCAAAATACAATTATCAGGTAAAGATGCGGTAGGAAAGCAAGTTGACGGAGGATGAGTAGCATTACTAGAATTAGAAATAGAACTCCTTTTGTTCAATTTGTTGAAATTGCTCAACAAATTATTACTCATGTCTTTTAGTAACTATTTGATTTTTCCTATAAAAAAATAAAAAAAATCATCTTTTACATATAAACATTACTCATTAGCATATACCCAAGCCAAACTTCAAAATCACCGTGCATACCATTTTATGTTTAACTAATTGCTTAACTATTAGCACTTACTGGATTCTAAATCAATCTTTTTTAATTGGTACTCTATGAAAAATGTATTACATTTGCTTAGATATTTTTTCTGCCTTAATCAAACATTGGTTCAGCAAGATTTATTGATTCAACTATTGCCTACAAATCAAAGCCATGGAAACAGGAAGGATAATGGTTCAGCATAGTTTTTTTGAGCTTAAAAGGTTCAACATAGTTGATAAAAAAATAAAAAAGGAGCATAATATGCCAGAAATTGTTTGAAGAAAATGGCAGGAAATTGTTTGAAGAAAAAGGAGCATAACATGCCAGAAATTTCCATACGCCTGGCCCATGGAAACTCAAAAGCAGTCAGAAAATCAAAGAACAAAAAGAACAAATCAAAAATAGTTTATACCTTGTGAGAGAAATTGAATGGCAGGAGATAAGAGGAACAAATCAATTGCAATCCATTTGGAAGTTTGATTTTCTAATCAATGGCCGGGAGCTTTGTAATTGAATTGGAAAAATGTAGAAATTGGAGATGATGGGATTAGGGAAAGCAAAAGTCTCTGGAAATAACGAAGGAATTTGCGTGCTGCTGGCATGCTGCAGGAAGAACAAAAACTGAATTTATGTCCTTTTTTTTTTAAATCCAGTGGGGTCGGCCGACCCCACTGGGCCCGTGCTAGGTACGTCCTTGTATGTCCTTGTATGTATGTATGTATGTATGTATGTATATGTATTAGGCCAGAAGCCCAATTCCAGCCTGCGACCCTTTTCCCTCACCTTTCTGCTACTGTTCTAATTCCTTCCCATCTTGTATGTTGTGTGAATACATCCCCAGGCGAATTCTTTTTTTTTGTTGTTGTTTTTTCTTTTCTTTGAAATGGCCGAAGCCCAATAATCATGCACATGTTGGAACCTCTTGCTCCATACTTTTATCCTCTAGATAATAATTTACAAACCCAAATAGCACAGTCCTTCCATCTTCCCATTCTTACCACCCTAAATCCGTAACTTCCCAATATTTCTCTTCCCCCATACCAAGCTTCCCTTCTCTCTCCAGTAGCCTCTCCCATCACCGACAGCTCCACCTCCCATCACCGCCTCACGCGCAACACAGACCCGCAACCATCACCTCTTAGCAAACAACACACCTACTCAAACCACGAAATACATCGCACTTAGACATCGGACTTCCCAGGCTTCTCACCGCTGTTCCGATCCGAACCCACTCACGTATACCATTGCTCGCGATCCCCTTTTCATATTATTTTTCTTTAGTATATACATGTATTGATGTACGGTTTCCGAATTTTATTGTACATATACTTTTCTTTCTTTTTGAGAGGAGGAGAGAATGGCATTATACAGAAGGGAGAAGCAGCTGGAGAAATGAAGGGTACGATTTATATAGGGAGTTGAAACCGTGGAAGTCACGTTTACTTGGGGAGCACGGTGAGGAAGTTTGGTTGTGAAGAAAAATAACAGCGTGAATGGAAAGGTGTTATTTGTTTGGTCGCCAAGCAAAAGAATTTAATATTATTTATAGATAGTTGTCCTCTCACGTTTTACCTTAGCCTTCATGATAGGAGAAATGCGTATGCTGGGTCATATTCATTAATCAGACTTATATGAAGTAATATTTTCTTTCTGTTTGAATTTGTGTGCTCACGTCCATTATATAAATGTGTATTCAAAATATGCCGTAGCAATGGAAACTGTGTTCTATAACTAGTTAACTTGATCTCGTATGGTTGACTAATGATATTAGTATTTTTGAATGTGTCGGACTTGAACGAATATGTGTATAAATATGTTTTCTTTTAAAGTCAGCAACTTAACTCAAATTTTTATCTTAGAAAGGAGGCCAAAGACAGGACTTTACATGGAACTTTAAATTTGCAAGAAATTGAAACCCATTTCAAGGAAATTTCCAGTTGAAAAAATGCATGTATTAATTTCCAATACTTCTTCATTTCAAGGTTAACGCATGCATGTTAATTATGAAAAAATGTACGACTAGGGGAAAATGTGGACTCAATACGTACTTGCCTGTTATATTGACAATGTACAATGTATTAATTTAAGTTCTTCAGCCGCTCTTGCTCAAACCACACGGTATATGGTTCTCTTCATACATTTATTTTTATCTAACTTGAAAGTAATGCTGAAGTTTCTACAAATACAGCCATCTTTGGAAGCTACGATTTCATTTTTCTACATATTATACTACTGATTAGATTTAAAAAAATATTTTCTTCCATCGCTAATTGACGTTATCCATTATACTCGTACCACAACACGCAAACCCCAAATATAACGAAAATGGGCGCACTACGATGTCCGGACATTTCGGTTTCAAGGAAAATAATTTCATTGAATACGAACTCCGTTTGCGCAATGACGTTATTTTAAATCCCAAAAATATTCATCGGTTCACGCTGAAATTCCAACTACCGATAAAACAACTCCAAATGGTTTCAAACTGGAAAACTAGCAATAACTAGTTATACGTATTCCAATAAAATTCATTTCATCGAAAACAGAAGTTGTTTGAAAAAATAACTATATATAAGTCTTATATAATACCATATAAATATAAATAGATCACAAAACAGTTAAATTAAATAATAATAAATTATTATTACCATATACAAAATAATATACACTTTGGATTCAGTCAATATAGAAAAATAACTCAACATAAATATTTTCGAGTTAAACGATATTCAAATTTTAAAGAAACCCTTTTATAAATGATTAAATAAACGTTATCGTTTATAATCGAAATCCATAGTCACTAATTTAAATTTTGGTTTGGACATAACTACAATATTTATGCTGAAATCTCGATTTTTCTCTTTTGTTAGAAAATTATAATCAATCCGATTCTCACATTCCTTATTTCACAGAATTTCAATTTAAAACAGATTCTGTATATTCAATTAAAGTTCAAAACTCAATATTGTGAACTACCGCATCGTTACGAACTCGTTTTAAATAAAATATAAATATAAACGTTTGATCGTCGTTTAATATACGTATTCAATATTAAAATTTATTAATATTCTAAATATAATATTTAAAACCAATTTAAATATTCGAATTTAAATAGCTGAAAATCTGGGTCGTTACAAAAATATATATAAATACAAATTAAAAACCGTAATTCATCATTTGCTCAAAAAATCCTACTCGTTCAAAGCGATATACGGCGGTTATTGCTCGAAGTTTTAAATCCAAATTATATCCAATCCACACAATGAAATCCAATTTGTATCGAACAAAAATGGAAGAGCAATCCATACTCTTCAAATCCATACCCGTTTGAGTAATTATCATTGAGTGTTGGCTGAGATTTTTGAGCTCAAACCTCCGGGGTTCACATGTAAATCGGGAGAGTAGGGGCCCAGTGAGTTTGCTTATATGGTCGGCGGAGGGAGAGGACGTGGCGGTGCGCGAGGGGAGAGGGTCCGATGGTTGTCTGTCGCGAGCAGGAAGGAGCTACAATGAACCCTAAAAATCGATGTATGGGTTTTGGCATTACAGGAAAAACGATGTTGAAGAAGAATTAAACGATGATTTTGGAAATGTAATTAGTTTATCTATTTAATTAATTATATTATTTAATTTATTCAATGTTTAAACAACTATAACTCGTTCGATTCTTATCAGAATTCGACGAAACTGATTGCGTTGGAATCGTCTCAACACAATCTACATTTTAGAACTAACCATAACAGAAACGGAGCACATTAGAAATTTAGGAAAATTTCAACCTAAACTATTCAGAAATTCAGAAATAAAAACTGGCGAAGTGGAAACGAAAGTGAGAACTCCTTCTCACTCGACTATTTTTGTTATGTAATTATATTGTAGGTTGCAGGAGGGGCTTAGTAGCTCTTGGCACTATTTTTTTGTTAAACCATGGATGATTGGTGTGATATGATTGTGTTGCGGTAAAATTGTTGGATTGAAATTGACGATGTATGAAATTATATATGCGTTGAATAAAACGTGTGTGTGTGTATATATATATATATATATAATAGTCATGATATGGAAATATTATTTGTTCGATAAAAATATAATTTTTATCAGATATATGCTAATAGGTCTGTTAATTTCCAACACGATCCGAAATTTGACCCGAAACCCGCACCGGAAATTACGGGTTGACGCGACCCGTTTAATAACAGGTCATTTTAGGGTTAACCCGATTTTGACCTGTTTATAAACGGGTGGGTTTAGGGTTGACCCGCGAAACCCGAATTTGACCCGACTAGCCCATTTATGGGATCTATATTGTTGTAAAATTCTCACCTTAGCTTGAAAATAAAGGATGTTGTCATTATTCTATTATTCATATGCACAAACACTTAACAATTTTTCACATTTTCATGTTTATACCCACACTAACAACTTTTTACAATTTTATTCTCATCTTAGCTTGCAACAAGTGAATGACAACAATACCTTTCTTTCATGTTTTCATGTTCATTCACATCTTTTTATACAAATATTTTTCTTAACAGTTTACACGAATCAAACCCGAAACCCGCACAATTATAAATGGGTCAACCCGAAACCGACCCGTTTAATAAACGGGTTGAGCTGACCCGACCCAAACTAAACCCAAACACGACTTAACCCAACCCGAACCCAACCCATTGACAACCCTATATGCTATATATAAAATAGTCATGATATGGAAATATTATTAGTTCGATAAAAATATAACTTTATCGTATATATTCAGTATATAAAATTGTCATTCTATGGAATAATTAATTATTGGGAAAAAAATATTTTTAACAAATATATATGATATATAAAATTATCATGAAATGAAATTGGAATAAATATTCATTTACAAGTCGGACGGCTTGTTTATGCACACCTATTTATCTGATATTGATTGGGACGATAAATTTTACACATCGCCTAACTGCACAAATAATAATTCGTATTTGTTGTTTGAAAACCCTACATGGGTATTGGGATGGTATTTGACATACACTAATCCCAATATTTAGTTATATGTCAATCGATGGGTTGATAGGCTATTATGAGCGTTATTTATTTATTTTAATGCTTCTACAGTTGTAGAATGCACTCTAGATGATGTTTGAATGTGTGACGATTATTTATAGTTTTTGTTGAATACATGTGATGTATGAAATCCAAATAACTGAAATTATATCTTAACTGATTGAGTCGCATTTTGATTTAGAAATAAAAAATATTTTAAAATAAAGAATATATTATAATAACGAATATTTTAAAATAATATTCAGTGAAGAATAAAATATGGATTTGATGTCCGATTTTGGATGAACACGAAAATATGGAAATATATGAAGCCGAGTAAGTAGATTACGCCATTTAAACCCGAATGAGTTTATCGATGGATTTTATTCATTTTATATGAATATAAAAAAGAAGTGATTTCAAATTTTAATATTTTGAAAATATTATCATTTTAATATTATAATGATATGGAATATTCAGTTTTGATTTAAAATTGAAATGGTTTTAAAACAAATTTATAATATTTTATATAATACGTTTTAAATGGAAATCGATATATTTATATATTATATATAATGGCTTTAATAGAACGCACCACGCAACGACCGTTTGTGAATTTTGACTATTAACTTCAAATTGATGTTACTGGAGATCCGACCGTCGGATTCTCCTAAAACCAGAACCATTGGGTTCGTATTGAAAAGAGCTTTCCATTGAATATAAGAGATTTGAAATCTAACGGTTGGATTTGGAAATATGTCCAAATCAATTTTGGAAAAGGTCGCGATGAATGTAGTTCGATGGCCGTTTATGGAAATCAACTGTAAGGGCCTTAATAAAATTATTAAAAATATGGAATAATTATGTAAAATCATAATAACTGATTTGGAATGATTTTGGACAAAAAATTCCAAGTTTTGAAAAGATAAAAGATATTTTTATCGAAATGAATTAGCTAAAAGCTAGAATAATAATCCGGTTACTTTTAGAAATCATAAATTGGATTGAAAATGGATTTTAAAATAACCAGAATTTTCCAAGGAATAAATTGGAACTGATTTGGAATGGAAACTATATTTGAAATATTTCGATATTGGATTCCATGATTATACGGATATTGTCGAGGAATTTGGAAGATATAGATATCATTATTCCCTATACGATATTCGTTGGTTTCAGAATTTGATATTGAATATAAGCCGATATTATTTTCTATTCAAAGCCTTGTATTTGATATCAAAATTGGATTTTGGGTTTGTCATGAATGATGTCTTTATTAATACTGTTCTTAAGCCCCGTTGAGAAAAGAATAAATCTTTTAAATAAGATTTAGAGAGGTTTACCAATTAATCAATATTTAATAGGAATTGAATTGAAATTGAATTTTTGGGTTTATCATGAACGGTCTTTAAATAGCATTCGTTCTTTAACCCAATTAATATTGAAGAGATGATTTGGAATTTATAAATCTTTTTATTAAGATTTAATAGAAATGTTACAAAGTAAAGTTTTCTAATTTAATATATTAAATTGGAATTGAATGGAACTCGACTTGGTAATAATCGAGATGAGCTTCTGTAAAGGAAGAGTACCGTTACTATATATGGAATTTAAAAGGCTTTTCCGTTATTCCATTTATATTATTAGTCTAATACAAAAATTTACATCAATTATTTATTTATTTGTTTTCCATGAAGATTCCATAGCTGATGGAAGTTAATTTGGGATTATTGTGAACGGTGCTTTTAGTAACATTGATTCTTTAACCCATTTAAAGACAAGAATAATTTCTTAAAGTTGAATAACCATAAAGTAATGATTTATGATATTAAAACCAAGTTAGAGTTTTAATAAATCTTTAATTAGATTGAAATGAGAATTGGATAAACACATTTATCGAATTCATGAAATGATCAAGAATGGAGTACCACCAATTTTGCTTCAAGCTAAAGTAAATCTTTAATTAAATTTGAACATTAAATTGTAATTAATTTTACTGATAACACGGTGGGTGTTAGATATGGGGTACTACCAGTTTTTGCTCCATGGGATGAATAGGTTGGGATTGCAAAATAAGATAAATGGTTACTTCGGTAAGGCTCGATAATCCCAACTAGTTGATAAAATCTTTGAAATGATATACAAAAGAAGATTAAAGAATAAATTTAAAAGAATTTATCTTTTGTGACGGCCCGCCCCGCACCAACTTGCATTTCCTCCAAAAGTGCGCTGTACACATGCCCGACTAGCACGGGACGGTCATCAGAAGAAAGGAAAGAAGGGAATTAACTAAACGAGGAACCTGTAGAATGTCTCACAGCGCATGGAATAAAATATAATAATAACATACTTGACATAAAACAGGTGAGATAGTGCATAAGCTGATAACTAAAATTAACATCAACATCAGAGCAGCGGAAATCCAAATACAGCTTATTACAACTTTCCAAATTCACAGTCTCTAAACAAAAGAAAGCTAAAGTAGAAGATGCACCACCAATGCCCAAGTAGTGATCTTCAACAACACAGGGAGAATACTATATATATATATATATTACGTGGAAGCCTCTTGCTCGTCTCCAGATCATCTACCCGTGCATCACCAGCTAACCTGTCTCTAGTCTGCTCGTGTGAGCACCCAGAGTAATAAGAGGAGAAATAAAACTCTGGGTCAGACATAAAGCCTGGTATGAGCGATAAGCATCTAAACAGAACAATAACAGGTATACTAAACCATACCTGAACCTGGACCTACAACCAAAGAGTTAGTACCACATACCGTACAATACTCTAAGGTGCCATAACAAATAGTGTAAGAATGCGGGGGTGGGGTGTGCATGTCATAATGATAGCAAACAAATCAACCATAGCAACCATCCTCACACCTCTCACTCAGTGCGTAAAGCATACGATGTCCACCACTGTCAATCACTAGACCCATTGAAGTAGTGACGGAGTTCAACTTGTACAACTACTGCTACTACCAAGCTTACCACGTGGAGTCATGACCAAATCTTTACAAATGACCCCACTTCATTGTTTTATAGCCCTTTAGTCGTACCTAGGAAATTGCAGCCCTGAATCCATTCACGTACTTCCCATACATAGTGATCCAAAGTCATAAACATCGACTGCCCCTTGGCACACGTCCCGCAGCAAAGCCCAATCATGAAGTGAACTCATCGGTTCCTAACTGGATCTTGAGCTCTAACTTCCCATATTTGACTACCTTTGCATCTCGGGTTATTGGTCAATACTGGGTCGGGTCGGGTTCTCTTTCTAGCCATCGGTTCGGGTCGGGTCCTCTACTTCGGGTTGGTTCGTAGTCTTTTCCTGTAGCGGTTCGGTTCGGGTCCACAACATCGCATCGGTTCGAGTCGGGTATTCCACTTTGGGTCAGGTCGGGTGTCATCTCCCTTCCAGTTCGTGCTTCCGCTCCGATCCGCTCCCTCGTTCTCCACGTGCTCCGATCCGATCCTTCCTGCGCCATCTGATCCGCGTGGCCTTCCCTCTTGCGAGTTCTCCCAAGTGTTAAGTTCCGATCCGAGCCCTTCGTCTCCAAGTCGATCCGATCCCCGGCTTAACCAACATGGCCTTCTTATTTTTTTGCCTAGCCTCGTTTGTGCTATATTCCAGTTCGGGTCGGGTTCCTTGCCCAGGTCTCCTATCCGATCCGAGCCCATATCCGATCCGAACCGAAACCCTACACAACTTTCTGCAACTTTTCCAGCAACTTGTTTACGCCATTCAACGACGTTTTCGACAAATCTAACTATACTAATCAATCACAAATCATCCCAAACAGTCATAGCAACATAACCAACAAACCACAACACCAAAACAATGAATTTACATGTCAAAATGGATTAAATATACCCAAAATCCCATTTTTCCCTTAAGCATGACTAAATAAAACTAATCATAGATTTAACAAAACTTAACCAAATCTAACCGAATTTCTAACACAGGCATAAAATATTATTTAAGAATTTCTAACCATTTTTCCAGAATTTATTAGTGTATAAATTCGCTAATCTTCACTAATTACCCTTAATTAACAGTAATTAGTGTCAAAACGATGCTAATCACTCACCTTGGCCACAAAATAAAACACCAAATCAGAAATACTCTTTGTTTGGGTTGAATGCCTATGTATAGCAGCAGCTCCAACCTTGCTCTGTTGCTATTTGGCCCTGATTTGATGCAGTTTAGGATTAATCTTCAGTAAAAATGTGTTTTGGAGTGGTTTTAGAGGATGAAAGCCATTACTAGGATCTCAAGAAGGTTTCTGGCGGCTCAAAACTGAAATGAAAGTGATTTTCTAACCCTAATCAGCCCCCTATGCCTCTGAACCCGAAACTCCCCTCTGGGCCTAGCTGCTAATCACCCGGTTAAGCCCAATTAGCTAAAATTAACCCTCTAAATCTTCATTCAGCCATATCTTCCAAACGGTAAGTCCGTTTAGCTATTATGGCTACTCTACGGAAAGAGAAACCATCATCCGGAGTTAATGGAAGAGGTTTCAGGTCAAAATTCCTTTCTAGTCAAAAGTTATGGCCAAAACAGTGCCAACTAGGGGTAAAATGGTCATTTAAAAATCGGGAAAAATCACGAACATGGGAAATGTCCCCAATAGTCGTCTCCCAAAGTTACATGACCACACGACTTCGTATGTGAAAGAAATAAATATTCTATGATCCTATGATGCATAGAATACGGGTCGTTACACTCTCCCCCCCTTAAAAAATTTCGTCCCCGAAATTCCTTAACCCAAAACATACAAAGGATCCCGCATGCCTAACAACCACATACAACAATCAAACATGCAAAACAAGAAAACAAGCCTATCCTAGCATGCGGAAAACTAAATCGAAGTCAAAATCTTACCAGGCAAAGAGTTCTGGGTGTGTCTTCCTAATGTTCTCCTCTGTCTCCCAAGTACAATCATTCTCGTCCTCGCCCCACTGAACCTTGACTAGCTTCACCGCCTTCCTTCGAAGTTGCTTCATGTCGTGCTCGACAATACGGGCCGGCTTGCGGTTCCCAACCGCCTCGGGTTCTACTTCGAAGTCCTCTAATTGATCAGGTGAAATAGTCATATCTGGGTCGTGAACGAACTTCCTTAGTTGGGAAACATGAAATACGTTGTGAACTCCTGCCATCTTCTCTGGTAAGCCAACTCTATATGCCAAATTCCCGAATGGTTCAAGAATAGGGAATGGGCCAACAAATCTTGATGCTAACTTGCCTCTCCTGCCAAATCGTATCACGCTCTTCAACGGAGAAATCTTGACAAACACCAAGTCACCAACGGAGAATTTTAAGTCTCTTCTCCTCTTATCGGCATAACTCTTCTGCCTATCTTGGGCAGCCTTCATTCGTTGTTGAATGATCTTGATCTTATTTGAGGTTTCCCTCACCACATCTGGTCCAAGCGTAAACTTCTCGCCAGTCTCTATCCAACATGATAGTGAGTTGCACTGTCTTCCATACAAAGCTTCAAACGGAGCCATACCGATACTGGATTGGTAGCTATTGTTATATGCAAACTCAACTAGGTGCAAATGGTCATCTCATGATCCACCAAAATCTAATATACATGCCCTCAAGAGATCTTCCAAAATATGATTCACCCTCTCCGTCTGACCGTCGGTCTGAGGATGATATGCGGTACTGAGATGTAACTCTGACCCTAGAGCCTCTTGTAAGCTCTTCCAAAACCCACTAGTGAACAACGGGTCTCGGTCACTCACAATGCTTTTAGGTACTTGAAACACCCCACCTCCGTTAGGGTCACTCTCAAAGGGAATGCCCTAATTTTGGTGGAGGTTTATAAGTATAAGTCACAGATATACAAAACAGATATAAGAACACATATTTTTGAACAGCGGAAAATAACAACTTTTATTTCATTAAAATACGTGTTACACCAACCATACCATAATTGTCTTACAATACTTCCAAAAACATAACATCTTCATAACTGTCTTGATTACATTATTTAAAGAAGCATAAAGAAAACATAAATAAACTGCAAAAGTCTCATGGTTGCTGTCCAAAGCCATAGTCCAAACGAAAAGATCTAAGCAACACATTCTTTCTCTTCAAGCTGGATATGAAGGCTGGTCAAGCTGCGGTATTCCCTCCCTGTGGACCTGAGGGGGGGGGAGCGGAAGAAAAGAAGACGAAAGAAAAGTAGAGTCAGACATAAAGCCTGAGTAAGTCTAGGACTATTCAGTCTATGAATAAAGAACTGGGTATGATAAGTATAAACTAGAAATGGGAAAGCACCATAAACTTAGTTAAGTTGTCTAGGGTCGAATATACTATCGTACCCCATATTAATCTCTGTACCCATATAAACTAGTTCCCAACAGGCACCCCATAATCAGGGTGAAGTGATCCATTTTATGATGATCGGCTCCTACTCGCATAGTTACATGTGTCTTACGGCCCCCGATGTTGTAGTTACCTATGCTGGTCCCACCATGGGGTGTATCAAGTCCCATGGTGGCGGCCCGACACAACCCTAGAATGCACAGGTATGCTACTGGTGCCCAATGCCTTATTTTTCTGCGCCGGAGTGTGTGCATGCCCGCACCCCGTTAGAACCTACACTGCTGCACCACCGCCGTCGATTTGACCTCTTACAGTCAGCCCAGTAATCGTGCCCCACCCTGCCTAGTTTCAGGGTATCATGGTACACCTTATAGGGTTACTGCTGAAAAGGGTCCCCCGCTACTAGGTTTTCTATCTCTAGCCAACATGCTAAGTTGGTTAAGTGTTTTATAAACCTAACCCCCAGTCAGTCTGTTTAGTTTAGCATGTTCCATTTTGATTAAGTATTAATATAATTTACTTAATCCTATCAATCCTGACTCAGCCTTAATTGTCTTATTAAAGCCTTGACCTCTCACATTAGACAGGTATTGTTGTGGCTGCCTATTGCCGGTTGGGTCCGGGCAGTCTTACGCCACAACTCAGTCTAACCTCGGGTCCTTATTGGGCTCCGTGTTTAACCACCCACATTGGATAGGTATTGTTGTGACTAATGGACAGCCGGGCGGTTCCGGCAGGTTTTCATCACAACTCAATCCAACCTCGGGTTAAACACATCGTATTTTTCTACATTTACATATTTTGTCTCTTTTCTTTTTATATGTAAATATTTGCGGCCCATTATTCAAATTCATCTTTATTGATTAAGATTTATTTATGTCACTTAATTGTTTTTCAAAGTTATTGGCGTGCGTCAAACAAGCCAACACATATGTTCTATATTTTAGCCCAAACGTCATTTCCCTCGTTTTATACGTTCGTTCCAATGTAAGGTGTGTTGGGTTTAATACTTAAACCCAATTTAGCCGTATGAAAAGGGGAGGCTATAACATGGTGTTTATAAGGTGACATAAAAAGGGGAGTATGAACGCATGAACTTGCAACATAACGATCTAATTAACATAAGATAGGCATATGTGAACTTGCAATTGTGACAACATATAATATAAGCAATACTTAAACATGAATCATTCTATTCACATAATCATGGTATAAACAAAACATGAATCATTCTATTCATGTGGTCATGGCATAAATAATACTTAAACATGAACCATTCTAATCATATAATTATGGCATAATCATAATTGAACATGAGTCCTTCTATTCATATAGTCATGGCATAAACATAATTGAACATGAATTCTACTATTCATATAATCATGGTTTTTATCCTATCTATGTAACTTGTAAGTGGAATGTAATTCTAGTGTAATTCTAATGTAACTTATGTGTCAAATATATTATCATATGATTATGATAACAACATAAGCTTAGAAAACATGTTTTTAACTAGGCACAATAACAAACATAGCTTAGTCATGCTCATAAAATTAATACAAGCTTACAACGACGCTTGCTTTTGTCACTATCACAAAATCATGATTTTTATACTTGAACTATGATGCCAATTTCAACATAACCTTCATATGAATCATAATACTTAGGTGAATCAAATTACACTAAAGATGACCATAGAATTTTACATCATGTTGTCATAACAATAGATCATAGAATTGCATGAATTTCAAAATAAACTTTTACAACATATAGTTGTTGTTTCAACATGAATCTTATACTTGCATTTACCAAACGGGCGTTGTAAATAACTACCACAAACATGTAGTTTTCAACATGAATCATATGCTTGCATAAGTCCCAATCAAAATTCCACAATATGTGGTTGTCAACATAAGCCACATACTTGTATGAATCAAACCATAGCATTGCCAAATCGTTTAGAATCAAAATAACATACAAATATAAGTCATTATCGCCACAATTCCATTTCGTTTCCAACGCAAATCGCGTACTTGCAAATATCCAATCGTATACCATAATATTCCCAAATCGTTTTGCATCAAAGCAACATACAAATATAGATTATTATCGCCACAATTCCATTTCTTACATTACACAAATCAACACAATTATTTAATTCACATCGGAATAGCACTCTACTTACAGCGTATGACGAATCTTCAATTCAGGAATCTGAATTCTGAATTTGGAGATGCTATCCTTTGTTGTAGGCGTTGCTTTGATTTGATTAAAGTTGCTTTAAGCTTTGAATTATCTCCTAGTTGTCTCTCTATTTCTGACGGCTATCCTCAGTCTCTCCTCAGCAGCATGACGGTCTCATCTCCATTTTAGTTTATGTGAATTAGGGTTAGTTTTAGGTCCTTTTTATAGAGTTTGTGCATTGATTTAGACCGTCAATGAAGCTTGGTTCAATGATAGCCGTTCGTTTGAAGGAGAGACCAACCAGGAGCTGACACCTAGCCCTAGTGACAAGGCAAGGCTCAGAAAATCGACCAAACACAGACCTGGCCAGCCAGGACTTGACCAGACCTGACCAGCAGGTCATTTTTGACCTGGGCGCACTTGGCAGGTGCGCCAGGTCAAAAATGTACTGGCGCACTTCCCAAGTGCGCTAGTTCATTTTTGTTCTGGCGCACTACCCAAGTGCGCCAGTGCATTCTGACCCCTTTTCTGGTTTTTCGCCTAACTTCGTTCGTCCATATCTTCTTCATACGTTATCCGTTTTACGCAAACTCTGACTCTATCTCAAGCAGAATTTCGAGGCGAACGCAATGGCGTATCCCGTTTCCCTTAATTCTTTGATTTTAAATTAGTTATAGTTTAATTTATGAATTTCACAGTTATAAAATACATGGGGTGTTACATTCTCCCCCACTTAAAAGGATTTCGTCCCCGAAATCTTCAAGTTCAGGAAGAATGTACATCATAACATCCAAACATCCATCTACTCATCCATCAAACATGAGCATCCATTGTCCTTAAAAGACTTCTAATGCTTCATGATCATATCCGAAGTGTGTGTGTACATGTACTTATCTAATGCAAAATCAGGCGGTCTACTGATTCAGTTGACCTCCTTAATGCGAAGTATGTAAGTGCTATGAATCCATTATGTATGCAAATCCTCCCATTCATGATTCTACATGAGTGCACAATCATTCATACACATGCAACATCCATATGACAACACATTAAAGTTCAACCATATACGAATGCAAACATATATGCATATGCAATATGAAGTGACTGAGCCGATCTAAAACCTAGATTGTGTGTGTATATGCAACCACGAGCAACCACTAGCAATCACTTGCAACCACTTGCAACCATCATCCATAACATGTTTCAATTACATGTTTTCATCCAAAGAGTTTCTACCTAAAAGATAGGGTCGAGGAGATATACCTAATAAAAAAAAGATAGATAAAAGCGCAACTTAAGGAAAAAGGAAAGATCAAAGATGTACCCTCGAAAAGAAAAGGGTAGGCTGCGCGTATTTTAGCTTCAGTTTCCCAAGTTGCATCTCCTTCGGCGTCGCTCCACTGAACTTTGACGAGCTTGACTTCGCGGTTGCGTAGCTTTTTCACTTCCGTTCCTAATATGCGGGTTGGAACTTTTCTTATGGTTGCTTCGCGTTCCACTTCAGCTTCTTCTAGGATATTTGGCTCTACCACTTCAGCAGACTCATGTAGACATTTTCGGAGATGTGAAACGTGAAAGACGTTGTGAACTCCGGCCAATTTTTCGGGTAGCTCCAATCTATAGGCCATTTTCCCAATTTTCTTGATGATAGGGAATGGCCCTACGAACCTTGGTGCTAGCTTTCCTGTGGTTCCAAAACGAACAACGTTCCTTAGCGGAGATACCTTAAGAAAAACTTTGTCTCCAACCTCAAATTCAAGGTCGGTCCTCCTCTTGTCGGCGTAGGACTTTTGTCTGTCTTGGGCTGTTTTCATCCTTCTTCGTATTAAGTCTACTTTTTCTGAAGTCTCTCGGATCATATCTGGTCCAAGTATGAGTTTATCAGTAGACTCCCACCAACAAGTGGGCGATCGGCACGGTCTTCCATATAAAGCTTCTAAGGGCGCCATTCCGATGGTTGCTTGATAGCTGTTGTTGTAGGCAAATTCCATCAAAGGAAGATGGTCTTCCCATGTCCCTCCGAAGTCAAGGACGCACAGTCTTAAAAGGTCCTCCAAAACACTGTTCACTCTTTCTGTTTGGCCGTCGGTTTGGGGATGATAGGCTGTGCTCAAGCATAACTGTGTTCCTACTGCTTCTTGCAGACTCCGCCAAAACTCACTAGTGAAGATAGGGTCTCGGTCACTAACAATGCTGGATGGTATTCCATGGAGTCGAACGATTTCCTTGAGGTAAAGAGATGCTAGGGATGAGGCAGTTCTTTTACTTTTGACAGGTAAAAAGTGGGCGCTTTTAGTAAGCCTATCCACTATTACCCAAATGCTAGTGTTGCCTCTCCTAGACCTAAGCAGCCCATCAACGAAGTCCATTGAGATGTTATCCCACTTCCACTGTGGGACCTCTAGAGGATGTAGCAGACCGCCAGGCTTTTTCTGTTCCGTCTTAACCTGTTGGCACACCATACACTTAGAAACGAAATCTGCCACGTCCTTTTTCATGCCGTTCCAGAAGAAAGTTCTTTTTATGTCCTTGTACATTTTATCTCCGCCTGGGTGTATCGTCATCTTGGAGTGATGTGCTTCCTCGAGAACCTTCTTTACTAAATCCCTTGTCTGTGGGACGCATAGTCTTCTGTCTCGCCTTAGCCAACCCTTATCGTCGATGGAGTATCTGTTGAGGTAACCTGAAGTCTCACCACTAATTAGCCTATCAATCGTTTCCACAAGCTGAGGGTCTTCGCATTGTGCTGTCCCTATTGAGTCCACTAAGGTCAGGCGCACTTCGAGAGATGCTAGCAAGCCTGGTACAAAATCGGAGGAAGGCCTAAAGTCGAAGCTGGCTATAAACTCTAGGCTTTGTCTTTCAACAAATAGCGGGCTTAGGGTCAGTTTCTTTCGGCTCAACGCGTCTGCCACTACGTTGCCTTTGCCCGGAGTGTAGGAGATCTCGAAATCGTACGAGGCAAGAAACTCCATCCATCTCTGTTGCCTCAAGTTAAGATCTTTCTGCGAGAAAAGATATTTCAATGATTTATGGTCAGTGTAAATTTCGAACTTCTCACCTAGGAGATAGTGTCGCCAAGACTTGAGTGCAAAGACGATGGCAGCTAACTCAAGATCGTGGGTTGGGTAGTTCTTTTCGTGCACTTTCAACTGCCTTCCGCCATAAGCTACTACCCTTCCTTCTTGCATTAAGACGGCGCCTAACCCTGTCCCACATGCATCTGTATAAACGGTGAACATCTTGCTTCCATCTGGCAACGTCAAAACTGGGGCTGTTGTAAGAGCCCTCTTCAGTCGCTGGAAAGCAAACTCGCAATCCAAGTCCCAATTGAACACGAGATTCTTCTTGGTCAACTTTGTGAGCGGAGCTGAGATTTTCGCAAAATCCCTTATGAACTTTCGATAGAAACCTGCTAGTCCTAGAAAACTTCGGACCTCAGTTGCATTTCTTGGTGTCTTCCAATCCTGTACCGCCACTACCTTAGCAAGGTCCACTGCTAACCCTTGTTTGGATACTATGTGCCAAGGAACCTCACTTCTTCTCTCCAAAAGTGGCATTTGGAGAATTTGGCTTTTAGTTGATGGACTCGCAGAGTTTCCATGATTGCCCTTAAGTGCTGAGCATGTTCCTCTTCACTTTTTGAGAAGATAAGGATATCGTCTACGAAGACCACTACGAACTTATTGAGGAAATCTCTGAATACCCTACTCATCAGGTCCACGAAGTAAGCAGGTGCATTTGTCAAGCCGAAAGGCATGACAAGCCATTCAAAGAAGCCGTCTGGGGTTCTGAATGCCGTTTTATCGATACTATCTTCAGCCACCCTTAGCTGATGAAAACCGGTCGCTAAATCGAGTTGGGAGAAAACAGACGCTCCTACAAGCTGATCAAACAAATCGTCAATTCTGGGGAGTGGGTGCCTATTCTTTTTCATTAGCTTGTTGAGCTCCCTATAGTCAACACATAGACGGAGTGAACCATCCGCCTTTGTAGCGAACACCACTGGAGCGCCCCATTCTGAAATGCTCCTCCTAATGAACCCCTTTTCTAAAAGCTCTTTAATCTGTTTACTGAGCTCTTTCCTTTCCCGTGGAGCCATGTGTCTAACGGGCAACGCAACGGGCTTTGCATTATCTACAAGGTATATGAGGAAGTCTATCTACCGCTTCGGAGGCAAGCCCTTCACCTCTTTGAAGACATCCGGATATTCCCGGACCACTCTAACCGATTGCAAATTTTCAACGGAGGCATCTAGTGATTCAAGGTAACTAAGCATAACCGCATACGAGGGATTACAAGAAATTTCCAAAGTGTTACCGAGCTGGGTTAGGAGCCTGACAACCCTTTTCTCACAATCAAGGATGGCCCCATTACTGGATAGCTAATCCATGCCCAAAATCAAACCATATCCCGAAAAGCCCAAAACAAAGGCACTACATTGAAATTCTACGCTTAGAATAGAAATTTTCAATCCCAAACAGATCATAGACAAATGAGCTGGGCCCCCAATTAGGTTTGAAACAATTAAGGGGTCCTCTACCATACTAGTTTTTAGGTGCAGAGATTCTACTAAAGCAGACGAGATAAAGGAGTGTGATGCGCCAGAATCAAATAAAGTGCGAACTGGGTGATCATAAAGATAAACTACACTTTCTATAGAAGTATTTATACCTCGCTGTTGCAGAGGTGGCGCTTCTAGCACATGAACCTGCGCCCCTGAGGTGGATCCAGCCCTCTGCCCCTGTCCTCGTTTCTTTGGGCAGTCCTTAGCCATGTGGCCTGTCTCACCGCAAGAAAAGCACCCACCATTCATCTTGGCCTTCTTTTTCCGGCATTCTTTCACTAAGTGCCCCACTTTGCCACAGAAATTACACTTCCTCTTCTCTTTGTTGCCTTTCCCGCCCTTCTTAAAGTCTGTCTTCTTAGGCTGCAAACCCTCTTTCTTCCCTTGAGAGTTTTCTGCCTTTGTCTCCTTCTTGCCCTTATCCTCTTCGTTCAGCAACGCCATCTGTACCAATCTTTCATATGTAGCTCCCATGGGTATATGGATCATGGCCAAACTGTGTAATGGCTCATTCAAGCCTTTCACAAAACGGAGAGCCTTCTTGTGCGGGGTGTTGACTAGGTCCAATCCGAACCTAGCCAGCTCATCGAACTGATTAACATACTCTTTAACTGTCTTGTTCCCTTGATTAAGAAATAAGAATTTTTCCAACTGCAAACTCCTTTCCGCATCTGAGAGAAATTTAGCCTCAAACCTTGCCCTAAAGTCCTCCCATGTCTCCACTGGTCTTTCTGCATTAGTGACTTCCCACCAGTAGGAAGCCTCGCCCTTTAGTAGCCATACTGCCAGTTGTACTTTCTGTCTATCTTCTACCTCAAAGATGAAAAATAAGTCCTCGGTTTCTTTCAGCCAATTTCTAGCTGCCATGAAGGACTCAGTTCCATGAAAATCCTTTCCTCCCATAGCTTTAAAATCTTTACATATCTTAGCAAACGTGTTTCCCCGCGGAGGAGGTAGAGGAAGAGGTGCTGCTGCAGCTGGAAGATTTCCTGCAGCTGGAGGAGGAGGAACGGTAGGACCTGGCTGAGTGGCCCTTGCTTCTAAGAACTGTCTAAACCAACCAGGTATTGGTACACCCTCTGGCAAGTTAAGTTCTTCGGACATGCTGAAACAAAAAGGATAGATTCAAAACGAAGGATAAGAGATAGTACCTATGGCTTCGGTGGGACTTTGCCTTTTTTAAAATAAAATAATATTTTTCTTTTAAAAATGCTTCTTTAAATTTCCTTTTTGAAAATAAATTTTCAAAACTTTTTATCTTATCTGGTAAACCTATGCTCTGATACCAAGTGAAACACCCCACCTCCGTTAGGGTCACTCTCAAAGGGAATGCCCTAATTTTGGTGGAGGTTTATAAGTATAAGTCACAAATATACAAGACAGATATAAGAACACATATTTTTGAACAGCGGAAAATAACAACTTTTATTTCATTAAAATACGTGTTACACCAACCATACCATAATTGTCTTACAATACTTCCAAAAACATAACATCTTCATAACTGTCTTGATTACATTATTTAAAGAAGCATAAAGAAAACATAAATAAAATGCAAAAGTCCCATAGTTGTTGTCCAAAGCCATAGTCCAAACGAAAAGATCCAAGCAATACATTCTTTCTCTTCAAGCTGGATATGAAGGCTGGTCAAGCTGCGGTATTCCCTCCCTGTGGACCTGGGGGGGGGGGGGGAACGGAAGAAAAGAAGACGAAAGAAAAGTAGAGTCAGACATAAAGCCTGAGTAAGTCTAGGACTATTCAGTCTATGAATAAAGAACTGGGTATGATAAGTATAAACTAGAAATGGGAAAGCACCATAAACTTAGTTAAGTTGTCTAGGGTCGAATATACTATCATACCCCATATTAATCTCTGTACCCATATAAACTAGTTCCCAATAGGCACCCCATAATCAGGGTGAAGTGATCCATTTTATGATGATCAGCTCCTACTCGCATAGTTACATGTGTCTTACGGACCCCGATGTTGTAGTTACCTATGCTGGTCCCACCATGGGGTGTATCAAGTCCCATGGTGGCGGCCCGACACAACCCTAGAATGCACAGGTATGCTACTGGTGCCCAGTGCCTTATTTTTCTGCGCCGGAGTGTGTGCACGCTTGCACCCCATTAGAACCTACACTGCTGCACCACCGCCGTCGATTTGACCTCTTACAGTCAGCCCAGTAATCGTGCCCCACCCTGCCTAGTTTCAGGCTATCATGATACACCTTATAGGGTTACTGCTGAAAAGGGTCCCCCGCTACTAGGTTTTCTATCTCTAGCCAACATGCTAAGTTGGTTAAGTGTTTTATAAACCTAACCCCCAGTCAGTCTATTTAGTTTAGCATGTTCCATTTTGATTAAGTATTAATATAATTTACTTAATCCTATCAATCCTGACTCAGCCTTAATTGTCTTATTAAAGCCTTGACCTCTCACATTAGACAGGTATTGTTGTGGCTGCCTGTTGCCGGTTGGGTCTGGGCAGTCTTACGCCACAACTCAGTCTAACCTCGGGTCCTTATTGGGCTCCGTGTTTAACCACCCACATTGGATAGGTATTGTTGTGACTACTGGACAGCCGGGCGGTTCCGGGCAGGTTTACATCACAACTCAATCCAACCTCGGGTTAAACACATCGTATTTTTCTACATTTACATATTTTGTCTCTTTTCTTTTTATATGTAAATATTTGCGGCCCATTTTTCAAATTCATCTTTATTGATTAAGATTTATTTATGTCACTTAATTGTTTTTCAAAGTTATTGGCGTGCGTCAAACAAGCCAACACATATGTTCTATATTTTAGCCCAAACGTCATTTCCCACCGTTTTATACGTTCGTTCCAATGTAAGGTGTGTTGGGTTTAATACTTAAACCCAATTTAGCCATATGAAAAGGGGAGGCTATAACATGGTGTTTATAAGGTGACATAAAAAGGGGAGTGTGAACGCATGAACTTGCAACATAACGATCTAATTAACATAAGATAGGCATATGTGAACTTGCAATTGTGACAACATATAATATAAGCAATACTTAAACATGAATCATTCTATTCACATAATCATGGTATAAACAAAACATGAATCATTCTATTCATGTAGTCATGGCATAAATAATACTTAAACATGAACCATTCTAATCATATAATTATGGCATAATCATAATTGAACATGAGTCCTTCTATTCATATAGTCATGGCATAAACATAATTGAACATGAATTCTACTATTCATATAATCATGGTTTTTATCCTATCTATGTAACTTGTAAGTGAAATGTAATTCTAGTGTAATTCTAATGTAACTTATGTGTCAAATATATTATCATATGATTATGATAACAACATAAGCTTAGAAAACATGTTTTTAACTAGGCACGATAACAAACATAGCTTAGTCATGTTCATAAAATTAATACAAGCTTACAACGACGCTTGCTTTTGTCACTATCACAAAATCATGATTTTTATACTTGAACTATGATGCCAATTTCAACATAACCTTCATATGAATCATAATACTTAGGTGGATCAAATTACACTAAAGATGACCATAGAATTTTACATCATGTTGTCATAACAATAGATCATAGACTTGCATGAATTTCAAAATAAACTATTACAACATATAGTTGTTGTTTCAACATGAATCTTATACTTGCATTTTCCAAATGGGTGTTGTAAATAACTACCACAAACATGTAGTTTTCAATATGAATCATATGCTTGCATAAGTCCCAATCAAAATTCCACAACATGTGGTTGTCAACATAAGCCACATACTTGTATGAATAAAACCATAGCATTGCCAAATCGTTTAGAATCAAAATAACATACAAATATAAGTCATTATCGCCACAATTCCATTTCGTTTCCAACGCAAATCGCGTACTTGCAAATATCCAATCGTATACCATAATATTCCCAAATCGTTTTGCATCAAAGCAACATACAAATATAGATTATTATCGCCACAATTCCATTTCTTACATTACACAAATCAACACAATTATTTAATTCACATCGGAATAGCAATCTACTTACAGCGTATGACGAATCTTCAATTCAGGAATCTGAATTCTGAATTTGGAGATGCTATCCTTTGTTGTAGGCGTTGCTTTGATTTGATTAACGTTGCTTTAAGCTTTGAATTATCTCCTAGTTGTCTCTCTATTTCTGACGGCTATCCTCAGTCTCTCCTCAGCAGCATGACGGTCTCATCTCCATTTTAGTTTATGTGAATTAGGGTTAGTCTTAGGTCCTTTTTATAGAGTTTGTGCGTGGATTTAGACCGTCGATGAAGCTTGGTTCAATGATAGCCGTTCGTTTGAAGGGGAGACCAACCAGGAGCTGACACCTAGCCCTAGTGACAAGGCAAGGCTCAGAAAATCGACCAAACACAGACCTGGCCAGCCAGGACTTGACCAGACCTGACCAGCAGGTCATTTTTGACCTGGGCGCACTTGGTAGGTGCGCCAGGTCAAAAATGTACTGGCGCACTTCCCAAGTGCGCCAGTTCATTTTTGTTCTGGCGCACTTCCCAAGTGCGCCAGTGCATTCTGACCCCTTTTCTGGTTTTTCGCCTAACTTCGTTCGTCCATATCTTCTTCATACGTTATCCGTTTTACGCAAACTCAGACTCTATCTCAAGCAGAATTTCTAGACGAACGCAATGGCGTATCCCGTTTCCCTTAATTCTTTGATTTGAAATTAGTTATAGTTTAATTTATGAATTTCACAGTTATAAAATACACGGGGTGTTACAGTACTCCATGAAATCTCACTACCCACTTCATATACAATTCTGCTAACTTAGCTGCCGTTCTGGTCGATTTGACTGGTATGAATCTTGCACTCTTAGTCAATCGATCCACGATTACCCGAATGCTATCATGTCTCGATCTAGTCCTAGGTAAACCATCGATGAAATCCATCGAGACTTGCTCCCATTTCCATTCGGGAATTTCTAATGGCTGTAACAACCCACTAGGCTTCTTTTTCTCAGCTTTAACTAGCTGGCAATTCATGCATTTGGATATAAACCTCCCAATGTCTCTTTTCATCCCTTCCCTGTAGTAGGTCTTCTTCATGTCTCGATACATCTTGTTACCACTGGGGTGTATAGTCAGTTCTGAGTGATGACATTCTCTAAGCACTTCATCTCTCAATCCATTGACATTGGGTACAACAAGCTTTCCATTCTTTCTAAGCCATCCATCTCGATCAAGCCCATACTTGTTCATCTCCTCATCGATACCCATCTCTAACTTGGAGATGATTTCCAATAGGTTAGGATCGTCCCTCTGACTAGAGCCGATCCGCTCAATCAAAGTGGGTCTGACCGTCAAACTTGCTAACATTTCTGGATTCAATTCGCACTTTGGTCTGAAATCAAACCCCGCGATATACTCCAGTTGCTTCCATTCTAGAAACATAGCCACTAAACTGGCATGTCTCCTACTCAATGCATCAGCCGCCGCATTGCCCTTTCCCGGTGTATATGCGATGTCAAAATCATAGGAAGCCAAGAATTCTAACCACCTTTGTTGCCGGAGATTTAAATCCTTCTGGGAGAAGAGATACTTCAACGACTTATGATCTGTAAATAGCTCAAATCTTTCTCCCAAGAGATAATGTCTCCACATCTTTAACGCGAACACAATCACTGCCAATTCCAAATCATGGGTAGGGTATCTTCTCTCGTGCGGTTTCAATTACCGACTTGCATAAGCTACAACCCTACCGTCTTGCATCAATACAACACCTAGTCCGGTACCACAGGAATCCGTGTATACCGTCATCTCTTCATTCCCCTTAGGAATGACTAACACTGGTGCGCATGTTAACTTGTCCTTTAGACTCTTGAATGCATTCTCGCACCTTTCATCCCAGACAAAAGCTTGATTCTTCTTGGTCAACTGGGTCAATGGTGATGTTATCTTGAAGAAACCTTGGATAAACTTATGATAATATCCAGCTAACCCCAAGAAACCTCTTACATCCGTTGCATTCTTGGGCGTAGGCCAATCCTATACCATAGCCACCATTGCCGGGTCCACGGCAATACCATTCTCTGATACAACATGGCCCAAGAACCTCACTTCCCTCTTCCAGAAGTGACACTTAGAAAACTTTGCTTTCAATTGGTGTTTTCTCAACACCTCCATCACTATTCTTAAATGTCCCTTGTGTTCTTCCTCTATCCTCGAGTAGACCAAAATATCATCAACGAACACAAGGACAAATTTATTCAACTGATCTCTGAATACCCTATTCTTAAGATCCACAAAATATGTTGGGGCATTGGTCAGCCCGACTGGCATGACCAACCACTCATAAAATCCAGACGGCGTCCGAAATGTCGTTTTAGCTATACTCTCAGTTTCCACTCTAAGCTGATGAAAACCTGTCGCGAGATCCAACTGAGAAAATACTCTCGCGCCACTCAACTGATCGAACAAATCATCTATCCGCGGTAGAGGAAACTTATTCTTCCTCGTCACTTTATTCAACTCGCGGTAGTCTACACACAAACGAAGGGAACCATCCGCCTTGGTAGCAAACACAACTGGTGCTCCCCATTCAGAAACACTCCTTCTGATAAATCCCTTCTTCAAAAGGTCGCTAACTTGCACCTCGAGCTCTCGCTACTCCCTTGGTGCCATACGATGAAGTGGCATCACTATAGGTCTGGCATCTTTTACCAAATCAATACGGAACTCAATCTCTCGGTGTGGTGGAAGCCCGGTCACTTCTTCGAAAACATCCGGATACTGGCCAACCACGGGCAAACCTGACAACTCACTATGCGGAATGTCGAGGGAGTTTAGAAACAAGCCAATACCCCCTCACTGGGTAGACCACCAAACACTATCCTTTGCCCATCATCCGCTCTAGCTGTCACCAAAAAGCCCTCACAGTCTACCACCACCCCGTACCTTTGGTGCCAATCTACTCCCAAAATAATGCCAAACCCAGTAAAGCCCAAAACAAAGCAATAACAAACAAACATGCATCCATGACTCGATAAGACCACATTACGACAAATCATGCTAAGGCTAGTCGAACCACCAATCGGGTTCGTCACTACTAAAGGTCTATCGACAATCTCGGGCTCCAATCCCAACCTATCTACCAGGTCACTAGATATGAAAGAACTGGAAGCTCCGGTATCAAACAAACTCTAACAGGAACATTATAAACAGAAAGCATACCTTGAATGACGACATTCTTTCCCTTCTCCGCTGCTGTTGGGGCATTCGACGAAGAAGAAACAGCATTAAGGGCATAGGCTTTCACCATTTGCTTTTCTTTAGGGGGTTGCGGACACTTGTCGTTGTGATGTCCCATTTGGCCAAAGTTGAAGCACTTCCAATCCGCTGGCTTGGTCCGACAATTACTAGCATAATGGCCCTTCTTACCACAGCTGAAGCACTCAACATCTTGCTTATTCTTTTTCTTCTAGCCATCCTTAGTCTGATTCTGCTTTCTCTTATTCTGGGAACCACCCTTGCCTCCACCACTTGCTTGTGGCTTTGGCTCTTCTGCAGATGCAACCTCAGTCTTTGGCTTAGGGTAGAGACTTTCTGACCTCAATGCTTTCCCCACAATCGACTCAAACATCTCATCGATGTGGTTAATAAGCCTTTCCCCTAAGTACTGATCCAAACCAGTTATGAATTTCTCATTCTTCTTCTCGGCAGTATCAATAAGAGATAACCCATATTTTGACAAAGTGTCGAATTCAGCAATATACTCTGAGACAGCTCTGCCATTCTGCTTGAGCTCTAAGAATTTCTTTAACAGCACTGACTTCTGAGCAGCTGGAATGAACTTCTCGCTAAAGCGAGCCTTAAGCTGCTCCCAAGTATTCTGATCTTCGGGAGTAGCTGCCTTTATAGCGTTCCACCAATTCATTGCCCGCCCTTGTAGCTGACGGGACGCTAGCTTTCTCTTCATCGCATCCTCGATACCCAAATCCTCGAAGATACGTTCGCATCTATCCAACCAACCTTGAACATCCGTGGCCGACTCCGTTCCGTGAAATGGCTTCCCACCAAGGCTAGTATAATCCTTATTTAGGTTGGCGAAGTCGATCCTCGGCGCCTGCACTATTGGACCACCACCATTTCCACCATTGGGAGCTGCCCTTTGTACATCCCTAAGCATCTCTCTCATGAGGTCAGTAAACATCGTCCTCATGTCAGCAGCATTCCCATTATTGGACCCTCTACCGGTACCTCTAACATATCGGCTCAACGTCAATCTGAAAAAGGAAACGATTAACGACCCCATAGTGACGCTAGTGCAGCAAGACTTCATTCTTATACTGCTAATAGTATATATATATAGCTTTTGAAAACCAAAATAATCACAAATACGCTCTCTCGTATACGTATATTATCTCTCCCTGATAACTTCCCTAGGTTAACTACGCAACCTTGTGCTCTGATACCAAGTGTGACGGCCCGCCCCGCACCAACCTGCATTTCCTCCGAAAGTGCGCTGTACACATGCCCGACTAGCACGGGACGGTCGTCAGAAGAAAGGAAAGAAGGGAATTAACTAAACGAGGAACCTGTAGAATATCTCACAGCGCATGGAATAAAATATAATAATAACATACTTGACATAAAACAGGTGAGACAGTGCATAAGCTAATAACTAAAATTAACATCAACATCAGAGCAGCGGAAATCCAAATACAGCTTATTACAACTTTCCAAATTCACTGTCTCTAAACAAAAGAAAGCTAAAGTAGAAGATGCACCACCAATGCCCAAGCAGTGATCTTCAACAACACAGGGAGAATACTATATATATTACGTGGAAGCCTCCTGCTCGTCTCCGGATCATCTACCCGTGCATCACCAGCTAACCTGTCTCTAGTCTGCTCGTGTGAGCACCCAGAGTAATAAGAGAAGACATAAAACTCTGGGTCAGACATAAAGCCTGGTATGAGCGATAAGCATCTAAACAGAACAATAACAGGTATACTAAACCATACCTGAACCTGGACCTGCAACCAAAGAGTTAGTACCACATACCGTACAATACTCTAAGGTGCCATAATAAATAGTGTAAGAATGCGGGGGTGGGTGTGCATGTCATAATGATAGCAAACAAATCAACCATAGCAACCATCCTCACACCTCTCACTCAGTGCGTAAAGCATACGATGTCCACCACTGTCAATCACTAGACCCATTGAAGTAGTGACGGAGTTCAACTTGTACAACTACTGCTACTACCAAGCTTACCACGTGGAGTCATGACCAAATCTTTACAAATGACCCCACTTCATTGGTTTATACCCCTTTAGTCGTACCTAGGCCATTGCAGCCCTGAATCCGTTCACGTACTTCCCATACATAGTGATCCAAAGTCATAAACATCGACTGCCCCTTGGCACACGTCCCGCAGCAAAGCCCAATCATGAAGTGAACTCATAGGTTCCCAACTGGATCCAGAGCTCTAACTTCCCATATTGGACTACCTTTGCATCTCGGGTTATTGGTCAATACTGGGTCGGGTCGGGTTCTCTTTCTAGCCATCGGTTCGGGTCAGGTCCTTTACTTTGGGTCGGTTCGTAGTCTTTTCCTGTAGCGGTTCGGTTTGGGTCCACAGCGTCGCATCGGTTCGAGTCGGGTATTCCACTTCGGGTCGGGTCAGGTGTCATCTCCCTTCCAGTTCGTGCTTCCGCTCCGATCCGCTCCCTCATTTTCCACGTGCTCCGATCCGATCCTTCCTTCGCCATCTGATCCGCGTGGCCTTCCCTCTTGCCAGTTCTCCCAAGTGTTAAGTTCCGATCCGAGCCCTTCGTCTCCAAGTCGATCTGATCCCCAGCTTAACCAACATGGCCTTCTTTTTTATTTTGCCTAGCCTCGTTTGTGCTAGATTCCAGCTCAGGTCGGGTTCCTTGTCCAGGTCTCCTATCCGATCCGAGCCTATATCTGATCCGATCCGAAACCCCGCACAACTTTCTGCAACTTTTCCAGCAACTTGTTTACGCTATTCGACGACGTTTTTGACAAATCTAACTATACTAATCAATCAAAAATTATCCCAAACAGTCATAGAAACATAACCAACTAACCACAACACCAAAACAATGGATTTACATGTCAAAATGGATTAAATATACCCAAAATCCCATTTTTCCCTTAAGCATGACTAAATAAAACTAATCATAGAGTTAACAAAACTTAACTAAATCGAACCAAATTTCTAAAAGAGGCATAAAATATTATTTAAGAATTTCTACCCATTTTTCCAGAATTTATTAGTGTATAAATTCGCTAATCTTCACTAATTACCCTTAATTAACTGTAATTAGTGTCAAAACGATGCTAATCACTCACCTTGGCCACAAAATAAAACACCAAATCTGAAATACTCTCTGTTTGGGTCGAATTCCTATGTATAGCAGCAGCTCCAACCTTGCTCTGTTGCTATTTGGCCCTGATTTGATGCAGTATAGGATTAATCTTCACTTAAAATGTGTTTTGGAGTGGTTTTAGAGGATGTAAGCCATTACTAGGATCTCAAGAAGGTTTGTGGCGGCTCAAAACTGAAATGAAAGTGATTTTCTAACCCTAATCAGCCCCCCTATGCCTCTAAACCCGAAACTCCCCTCTGGGCCTAGCTGCTAATCACCCGGTTAAGCCCAATTAGCTAAAATTAACCCTCTAAATCTTCATTCAGCCATATCTCCCAAACGGTAAGTCCGTTTAGCTACTTTGACCACTCTACGGAAAGAGAAACCATCATCTGGAGCCAATGGAAGTGGTTTTGGGTCAAAATTCCTTTCCAGTCAAAAGTTATGGCCAAAACAGTGCCAACTAGGGGTAAAATGGTCATTTAAAATCGGGAAAAATCATGAACATGGGAAATGTCCCCAATAGTCGTCTCCCAAAGTTACATGACCACACGACTTCGTATGTGAAAGAAATAAATATTCTACGATCCTATGATGCGTAGAATACGGGTCGTTACATCTTTGATAAAATTAATGGGAATCTTTCTCTAAGGATATGAATATTTTAATAAAAGAATATTATAAATTGGAATGAGGCGTATGATGTGTTTTTATAGCACTTGATTATAATATATTTAAGTTTTTCGGAATGACAGGGTTTAACCCATTCTGAATAATTGATATGACGACTAAATGTCGATGATATGAAGACGGCGGTTGAATACCGGAGATCTTCACATCGTTTGGATGATTACTGATGTCTTTATTGGGATGTACACCCAAGACAAGGCAATAAGTGGTAATCGTCCAGATGTACTTGGAGATCGATCGGATATGCGAGGGCCTCCCTCTTGTATTGGACATATGGGACGAGGAATAAGATGCCTCCAGTTTTGTTCAGACCCAGAACGGACTTGCAAATGGATAGTGTGTCTAACATTGTATTCCTTTATACTGTATTTGTTGATCTCTGCTAAATATATATCTGTTTGGTGGCGGAGAATCTATTCTCTTGCTTAACACCCTTCTCTGAGACGTACGAGCTTAGAGGTTATCTATTGGTGGAAATTAGTGGTACTGTATGGATTGACAGTGTGGCATGTTGAGTTGCATGGATCAAAGCTTTTATTGAAAAGCAAGGCTTTGTGGTTGATGATCAAAGCACAACTTTAATTAGCATAGGGTTGTGTAGCATTAATTTGCGAACTTTACTCCCGATATGAGTCGAAAACGGGATAAGGGAGCACAGGGAAATGGACATATGTTAGTTTCTTGCTACAAGTAACGTCATGGTATGGAGCCCAGACTGATTACTTATGTGAATGTTGAAAAAACTTTATGATGGAAAGCGAGGTACCTCGGAATTCAGGCTGATTGAAAGGCTCAGATATGATTTGAGTCCCTAGTGGCTCTTTTGTGGTCGACATACTGATCCATTTTGGAGGTTCGATAGAACCGGCTAACATATAGTTTATGGTATTGCCAATCATCGATGGATGACCGGCTCTGCAACATCCAAGGGTTGCCCGTAGGCGTGATTCTGAGGCATTGCTAGTGTGTCTCGAATCGGTATGGAGACCATCCCTTGCCTTGACTCATAGATGGAAACGCAAGTTCCAATACGCGATTTTACGGTTTTAGTTGTAAACCTATATGGCGAAGTAATATAATGGTACCTACGTCGCCTATGATTGATACATTTATATTTGAAGTTAATTTCTTCACTTATATAGTAATAATAAAAGATGAAATTTCATATATCAAGCATATTGGGTATTATAAGGGATAACTCTATTCTCGACTGCGTTTATTGTGTGATAGGACCTGAGTCTTATAATAGCTTCATTTTTCTCTTTAGCATTGCGCTGCTTATTTTTATGCACTGATATCCATGGGGGATAAACCTGTTCCATGTTATATGGCATGGTCTCGTGACTTACCTAACATTAAAATAAAAGCTAATAACTGTTTTAGTTCTCACACCAGTCCCATGACTGACTCGGAATTTATTGTTTTAACCTAAACTCTAGGTTTCCATATTTCTAGACGGGCAGCTAGTAGTTTTGGTTTTCGCAGATGTTTCTTTTCCCAAGATCCTGGATTACAGCTGGAGCTATATTCAGAAAGTTTTGTATGCGTATATCTCTTTCAGTTGTGTCAGTTGTTACTTTCCGCTATGCATTGTACTGATGTATTATTTTCCGCTGTTATGTAAATTTTTAATCACTAATATTGTATTTCCAATGTGTAATATTTATTCATACTCTAGAATATTCTTGTACTCTAATGTAAATTGTTGTAGTGGCAATTAAATGTTCTTCTATTTGTGTTCTGATGCGTCGTGTTCTCAAAGCAATCCGTGCTTTCCTGCAAGGGGGATTTCAGGTCGTTTCCAAAAAAAAAATTATGCAAACTATACTTGGAAAAAATAGATTTTTTGAATATGGCATTAATGAAAGTTTCAAGTACGGAGAAAAAGGTACATAAAAGAGAAATGGAAAATGCAAAGTTTTATATTTCCTAGTTCCTTTCTAACATTAAAAAAATCAAGTGAAAATTGGTTTTTCAAAATTTTGAATATTAAAAGTTTCGTAATAGGGTTTTGAATGCAAAAATTGGTTAAACTACGCTCCTATTCTGTAGAAAATCGAAAAAATTAGATGAAATGCTATTTTGATTTTGGAAATGTTGCATTCATAAAGAACCGCAAGTATATTTAGGATGTTTGCATCGTGTTTAAAAAGAATTAGTGAAAGAAAAGAGCATTTATATAGGAGGTACCGCTTAGAAAGTCATGTGCATTCACATATTTCATTATGTGATACTCTTTGCATAATGACATGGATGGTTAAAAAATTGGATATATACTAACTGAATGTGATTATATAAATGGATGCGAGGAATTACGTAGTGTTACCCTTATCGAACTTCGAGGACGAAATTCCAAAATGATGGAGTATTTTTCGGAATAAATAAATACTCAAATGAATTGGTGAGTGGTGAAAATAAGCATTTTTAAATTATTATATTTTTTCCTTGAGGCTAGTTCCATTGTCTCCATGACAATTTTCTGATCAATTTACAAACATAATATGTTTTGAATGGAGTTTGTACAAAAATTTATTAATGTTTGAAGTTCCATATCAAAAAATAATCATATATGTAAATGCACGTGAATATATTAATTTTATAAATATGTGTACATATAAATTCCAAATATAATGCGTGTTTGATTTTGAAAACAAACGTGCATCATAAACACGATTAAATAAGAAATAAACAAAAATTTATTAGCGTTAACATATTATTAAACACAATGGTGCTATAAATTAATACGTATAAATTAGAAATAGTAGACGCGTTAAAACAACATGTAAGACCCATTGGGTTCGACCCTCAACAAGGTCAGATCGACCTATAAATCGACCTATAGGTGTCTGGGGTCGACCCATATGCATTTTAGTGAAGCGTTACTTTTGTTTTAACGTTCTGATTTTGATTGAATAAATGGATGACGTAGCTTTGGACCTCTATAACAAACTTGCAGGCTAGCCTCCAAACCAATAATTTTTTGAATAGGCGCAAAAGCTATGCCCCTCAAAATAAATAGGTTTAGGATTACTGGTTTACAAATTGAAGGCAGAAGATGTAGATCTAGGAAAGGGATATCCAAGATAGTCGTCCGTATGAGGTAAGTTTTATAGATTTGGTTTTCTGGTAGTCTACTTTATTTTTTTAGATATAAATTTATATATCCATGCAAATTCCAATTTGTGAATCCAAATTGGGTTACAAAAGGGAAGGCTATGGATAATAGAATAGAACTTGAATTAGATCTGAAACTAGGAGTGTTTTTTCCAAGTGATTTGAACTAAATTATATATATTTAAAATAACGGTATATAACACTGTTCGATTCATATTATAATCATTTGAATTTGATGTTGTTAAACTTGGATTAATCGTAGTAACTAATTTATGTAGGTTACTAATATAAAAAATGTAAATCTTAAGAAATCGTATTATATGCATATGTCGTTCTTATGGAATAGAATCAAAATAAATATAAGTAATCTTGGACTAAAGAATTGCAGAAAATGAAAATGGAAATTTAAAATATAACTTGATTTGGAAGTCAATAACAGCTTAATTGGTTAGTAAAAAAGGGATATATTTCCATAATTTAATTTTGTAAGAAGGGCGGTTAACGTAATTATGAGAATAAACGTATAGGAAGCAGGATCAATGCAAAATATAGATGCTACTGTATTTTGCACCATCTAGCAAATAAGTTAAATAATAATAGAAATATTACGTAATGAATTACTGTTTATGAGATTGTTTCTATATTAGAAATATAGAAATAGATTTTAGTAAAGTTTCGGTAACAATATTCAAGAAGAATTGTAACGACCCGCATTCTACGTATCATAGGATCGTAGAATATTTATTTCTTTCATTCATGAAGTCGTATGGTCATGTAACTTTGGGAGACGACTATTGGGGTCATTTCCCATGTTCATGATTTCTGTCAATTTTTAAATGACCATTTTACCCCTAGTTGGCACTGTTTTGGCCATAACTTTTGACTAGAATGGAATTTTGATCTGAAACCACTTCCATTGGCTCCGGATGATGGTTTACAATTCTGTAGAGTGGTCATATTAGCCAAATGGACTCACTTTTTGGGAGATATGGCTGAAACAAGTTTCAGATGGTGAAAAATAGCTTAATTGGTCTTAACCGGGTAATTAGCAGCTAGGACCAAAGGGGATTTCGGGATTGGAGATGTATATGGGTTGATTAGGGTTAGAAAACATTTCTTTCAGCCGCCACTTTCATTCTTGAACCCTAACAATGGCTGCCAACATCTAGAAACATCCCCAAATCACTTTCTAATCAAGTTTTGGCTTAATCTACATCAAATTAAGGAGAGAAAACACGAAAGCATGGTTAGATCTGCTGTTAGACATCAGTGTTTACCCAAATCAGCGAGGTTTCAGTTCTGAGAATTTTATTTGTGGTCAAGGTGAGTGATTAGCATTGTTTTTACACTAATTACAGTTAATTAAGGGTAATTAGTGAAGATTAGCGAATTTATACACTAATAAATTCTGGAAAAATATCTATAAATTCGAAAATAATATTTTATGTCTCTGTTAGAAATTTAGTTTAATTTGGTTAAGTTTTGTTAACCCTATGATTAGTTTTGCTTAAACATGCTTAAGGGAAAATATGGGGTTTTGGGTATATTTGATCCATTTTGACATGTAAATTCATTGTTTTGGTGTTTGTGGTTAGCTTGCTATGTTTCTATGACTGTATGATATGCTTTTTGATTAATTCCAATAGTTAGAATGGTCGAAAACGTCGTCGAATGGCGTAAAACACTTGCTGGAAGAGTTGCAGGAAAAGTGCAGGTTCTGGACCGGATCGGACCGGATATGGGGGCTCGGATCGGATAAGTTGAACTGGGCAAAGGATTCGATCGGATATGAACTTGACACTTGAGAAAACTGGCAAAAAGGAAGACCACGCTAATTGAACTGGGATCGGATCGGATAAAGGAGGAGAGATCGGATCGGAGCATGTGAAGAACGAGGGAGCTGATCGGAGCGGAAGCACGGACTGGATGGGAGATGGCAACCCGACCCGACCCAAAGTGGGACACCCGGCCCGAACCGATGCAATGCTGTGGACCCGAACCGATGCAACGCTGTGGACCTGAACCAAACCGCTACAGGAGAAGACTACGAACCGAACCAACTCAAAGTAGAGGACCCGACCCGAACCGATGGCTAGAAGGGGAACCGGACCCGACCCAGTATTGACCAAAAACCGAGATGCAAAGGTAGTCCAAGTGAGGAGCTTTGACTCAGGATCCAGTTGGGAACCAATGAGTGGGCTCCATGATTGGGCTTTGCTGCGGGACGTGTGCCAAGGGGCTATCGATGTCTATGACTTTGGATCACTATGTATGGGAGGTACGTGAACGGATTCAGGGCCGCAGTGGCCTAGGTACGACTTAAGGGCTATAGACCAATGAAGTGGGGTCATTTGTAAAGATTTGGTCATGACTCCATGTGGTAAGCTTGGTAGTAGCAGTAGTTGTACAAGTTGAACTCCGCCACTACTTCAATGGGTCTAGTGATTGACAGTGGTGGACATCGTATGCTTTACGCACTGAGTGAGAGATGTGAGGATGGTTGCTATGGTAGATTTGTTTGCCATCATTATGACATGCACACCCCACCCCCGTATTCTCTACACTATTTATTATGGCACCTTAGAGTATTGTACGGTATGTGGTGCTAACTCTTTGGTTGCAGGTCCAGGTTCAGGTATGGTTTAGTATACCTGTTATTGTTCTGTTTAGATGCTTATCGCTCATACCAGGCATTATGTCTGACCCAGAGTTTTATGTCTCCTCTTTTTACTCTTGATGCTCACACGAGCAGACTAGAGACATGTTAGTTGGTGATGCACGGGTAGATGATCCGGAGACGAGCAGGAAGCTTCCACGTAATATATATAGTATTCTCCCTGTGTTGTTGAAGATCACTGCTTGGGCATTAGTAGTGTATCTTCTACTTTAAGCTTTCTTTTGTTTTAGAGACAGTAAATTTGGAAAAAGTTGTAATAAGCTGTACTTGGATTTTCCGCTGCTCTGATGTTGGTGTTGATTTTAGTTATCAGCTTATGCACTGTCTCACCTGTTTTATGTCAAGTATGTTATTATTATTATATTTTACGCCATGCGCTGTGAGACATTCTACTGGTTCCTCATAAGTTAATTCCCTTCTTTACTTTCTTCTGACGACCGCCCCGTGCTAGTCGGGCATGTGTACAGCGCACTTTCGGATGAAATGCAGGCTGGTGCGGGGCGGTCCGTCACACTTGGTATCAGAGCTCTAGGTTGCGTATTTAACCTAGGGAAGTTATCAGGGAGAGATAATATACGTATACGAGAGAGCGTATTTGTGATTACTTTGGTTTTTAAAAGCTATATATGTATATACTATTAGTAGTATAAGCGTGAAGTCATACTGCACTAGCACCACTATGGAGTCGTTAATCGTTTCCTTTTACAGATTGACGATGAGCCGATATACTAGAGGTGCTGGTAGGGGAGCCAATAATGGGAATGCTGCTGACATGAGGACGATGTTTACTGACCTCATGAGAGAGATTCTTAGGGATGTGCAGAGGGCAGCTCCCAATGGTGGAAATGGTGGTGGTCCAATAGTGCAGGCGCCGAGGGTCGACTTCGCCAAGCTAAATAAGAATTATACTAGCCTTGGTGGGAAGCCGTTCCACGGAACGGAGTCGGCCACGGATGTTCAGGATTGGTTGGATAGTTGCGAACGTATCTTCGAGGATTTGGGTATCGAGGATGCGATGAAGAGAAAGCTAGCGTCCCGTCAGCTGCAAGGGCGGGCAATGAATTGGTGGAATGCTATAAAGGCAACTACTCCTGAAGATCAGATTACTTGGGAATAGTTTAAGGTTCGCTTTAGCGAGAAGTTCATTCCAGCTGCTCAGAAGTCAGTGCTGTTTAAGAAATTCTTGGAGCTTAAGCAGAATGGCAGAGCTGTCTCGGAGTATATTGCTGAATTCGATACTTTGTCGAAGTATGGGTTATCTCTTATTGATACTGCCGAGAAGAAGAATGAGAAATTCATAACTGGTTTGGATCAGTACTTGGGGGAAAGGCTTATTAACCACATTGATGAGACGTTTGAATTGATTATAGGGAAAGCATTGAGATCTGAAAGTCTCTACCCTAAGCTGAAGACTGAGGTTGCATCTGCAGAGGAGCCAAAACCACAAGCAAGTGGTGGAGGCAAGGGTGGTTCCCAGAATAAGAGAAAGCAGAGTCAGACTAAGGATGGGCAGAAGAAAAAGAATAAGCAAGATGTTGAGTGCTTCAGCTGCGGTAAGAAGGGCCATTATACTAGCAATTGTCGGGCCAAGCCAGCGGATAGGAAGTGCTTCAACTGTGGCCAAACGGGACATCACAAGGACAAGTGTCCACAACCCCCCAAAGAAAAGCAAATGGTGAAAGCCTATGCCCTTAATGCTATTCCTTCTTCGTCGAATGCCCCAACTGCGGCGGAGAAGGGAAAGAATGTCGTCATTCAAGGTATGCTTTCTATTTATGATGTTCCTGTTAGAGTTTTGTTTGATACCGGAGCTTCCAGTTCTTTCATATCTAGTGACCTGGTAGATAGGTTGGGATTGGAGCCCGAGATTGTCGATAGACCTTTAGTAGTGACGAACCCGATTGGTGGTTCGACTAGCCTTAGCATGATTTTTCTTAATGTGGTCTTATCGAGTCATGGATGCATGTTTGTTTGTGATTGCTTTGTTTTGGGCTTTACTGGGTTTGGCATTATTTTGCGAGTAGATTGGCTCCAAAGATACGGGGTGGTGGTAGACTGTGAGGGCTTTTTGGTGACAGCTAGAGCGGATGATGGGCGGAGGATAGTGTTTGGTGGTCTACCCAGTGAGGGGGTATTGGCTAGTTTCCTAAACTCCCTCGATATTCCGCATAGTGAGTTGTCAGGTTTGCCCGTGGTTGGCCAGTATCCAGATGTTTTCGAAGAAGTGACCGGGCTTCCACCACATCGAGAGATTGAGTTCCGTATTGATTTGGTGAAAGATGCCAGACCTGTAGTGATGCCACTTCGTCGTATGGCACCAAAGGAGCAGCGAGAGCTCGAGGTGCAAGTCAGCGATCTTTTGAAGAAGGGATTTATCAGAAGGAGTGTTTCTAAATGGGGAGCATAGTTGTGTTTGCTACCAAGGCGGATGGTTCCCTTCGTTTGTGTGTAGACTACCGCGAGTTGAATAAAGTGACGAGGAAAAACAAGTATCCTCTATCGCGGATAGATGATTTGTTCGATCAGTTGAGTGGCGCGAGAGTATTTTCTCAGTTGGATCTCGCGACAGGTTTTCATCAGCTTAGATTGGAAGCTGAGAGTATAGCTAAAATGGCATTTCGGACGCCGTCTGGATTTTATGAGTGGTTGGTCATGCCATTCGGGCTGACCAATGCCCCAGCATATTTTGTGGATCTTATGAATAGGGTATTCAGAGATCAGTTGAATAAGTTTGTCCTTGTGTTCGTTGATGATATTTTGGTCTACTCGAGGACAGAGGAAGAACACAAGAAACATTTAAGAATAGTGATGGAGGTGCTGAGAAAACACCAATTGAAAGCAAAGTTTTCTATGTGTCACTTCTGGAGGAGGGTAGTGAGGTTCTTGGGTCATGTTGTTTCCGAGAATGGTATTGCCGTGGACCCTGCGAAGGTGGCTACGGTACAGGATTGGTCCACGCCCAAGAATGCAACAGATGTAAGAAGTTTCTTCGGGTTAGCTGGATATTATCGTAAGTTTATCCAAGGTTTCTCCAAGATAGCAGCACCATTGACCCAGTTGACCAAGAAGAATCAAGCTTTTGTATAGGATGAAAGGTGCGAGAATGCATTCAAGAGTCTAAAGGACAAGTTGACATGCGCACCAGTGTTAGTCATTCCTAAGGGGAATGAAGAGATGACGGTATACACGGATGCCTGTGGTACCGGACTGGGTGTTGTATTGATGCAAGGCGGTAGGGTTGTAGCTTATGCAATTCGGCAATTGAAACCGCACGAGAGAAGATACCCTACCCATGATTTGGAATTGGCAGCGATCGTGTTCGCGTCAAAGATGTGGAGACACTATCTCTTGGGAGAAAGATTTGAGCTGTTTACAGATCATAAGTCGTTGAAGTATCTCTTCTTCCAGAAGGATCTAAATCTCCGGCAACAAAGGTGGTTAGAATTCTTAGCTTCCTATGATTTTGACATCGCATATACACCAGGAAAGGGCAATGCGGTAGCCGATGCGCTGAGTAGAAGATATGCCAGTTTAGGGGCTATGTTTCTTGAATGGAAGCAACTGGAGTACATCGCTGGGTATGATTTCAGACCAAAGTGCGAATTGGATCCAGAAATGTTAGCAAGTTTGACGATCAGACCCACTTTGATTGAGCGGATCGGCTCTAGTCAGAGGGACGATCCTAACCTATTGGAAATCATCTCCAAGTTAGAGATGGGTATCGATGAGGAGATGGATAAGTATGGGCTTGATCGAGATGGATGGCTTAGAAAGAATGGAAAGCTTGTTGTACCCAATGTCAATGGATTGAGAGATGAAGTGCTTAGAGAATGTCATCACTCAAAACTGACTATATACCCCGGTGGTAACAAGATGTATCGAGATATGAAGCAGACCTACTACTGGGAAGGGATGAAAAGAGACATTGGGAGGTTTATATCCAAATGCATGAATTGCCAGCTAGTTAAAGCTGAGCAAAAGAAGCCTAGTGGGTTATTGCAACCATTAGAAATTCCCGAATGGAAATGAGAGCAAGTCTCGATGGATTTCATCGATGGTTTACCAAGGACTAGATCGGGACATGATAGCATTTGGGTAATTGTGGATCGATTGACTAAAAGCGCAAGATTTATATCAGTCAAATCAACCAGAACGGCAGCTAAGTTAACAGAATTGTATATGAAGTGGGTAGTGAGATTTCATGGAGTACCTAAAAGCATTGTGAGTGACTGAGACCCGTTGTTCACTAGTGGGTTTTGGAAGAGCTTACAAGAGGCTCTAGATCAGAGTTACATCTCAGTACCACGTATCATCCTTAGACCGACGGTCAGACGGAGAGGGTGAATCGCATATTGAAAGACCTCCTGAGAGCTTGTGTACAAGATTTGGGTGGATCATGGGATGACCATTTGCATCTAGTAGAGTTTGCATATAATAATAGAAACCAATCCAGTATCGGGATGGCTCCGTTTGAAGCTTTGTACGGAAGACCGTGCAACTCACCATCATGTTGGATAGAGACTGGCGAGAAGTTTATGCTTGGACCAGATGTGGTGAGGGAAACTTCAGCTAAGATCAAGATCATTCAACAACAAATGAAGGCTGCCCAAGATAGACAGAAGAGTTATGCTGATAAGAGGAGAAGAGACTTAAAATTCTCCGTTGGTGACTTGGTGTTTATCAAGATTTCTCCGTTGAAGAGCGTAATACGATTTGGCAGGAGAGGCAAGTTGGCACCAAGATTTGTTGGCCCATTCCCTGTTCTTGAACTAGTCGGGAATTTGGCATATAGAGTTGGCTTACCAGAGAAGATGGCGGGAGTTCACAATGTATTTCATGTTTCCCAACTAAGGAAGCTCGTTCACGACCCAGATATGACTATTTCACCTGATCAATTAGAGGACTTCGAAGTAGAACCCGAGGCGGTTGGGAACCGCAAGCCGGCCCGTATTGTCAAGCACGACATGAAGCAACTTCGAAGGAAGGCGGTGAAGCTAGTCAAGGTTCAGTGGGGCGAGGACGAGAATGATTGTACTTGGGAGACAAAGGAGAACATTAGGAAGACATATCCAGAACTCTTTGCCTGGTAAGATTTTGACTTCGATTTAGTTTTCCGCATGCTAGGGTAGCCTTGTTTGCTTGTTTTGCATGTTTGATTGTTATATGTGGCTGTTAGGCATGCGGGATCTTTTGTATGTCTTGGGTTAAGGAATTTCGGGGACGAAATTTCTTATGGGGGGGAGAGTGTAACGACCCGCATTTTACGTATCATTGGATCGTAGAATATTTATTTCTTTCACTCACGAAGTCGTATGGTCATGTAACTTTGGGAGACGACTATTGGGGTCATTTCCAATGTTCATGATTTCTGTCAATTTTTAAATGACCATTTTACCCCTAGTTGGCACTGTTTTGGCCATAACTTTTGACTGGAAGGGAATTTTGACCTGAAACCACTTCCATTGGCTCCGGATGATGGTTTACAATTCCGTAGAGTGGTCACATTAGCCAAAAGGACTCACCTTTTGGGAGATATGGCTGAAACAAATTTCAGATGGTGAAAAACAGCTTAATTGGGCTTAACCGGGTAATTAGCAGCTAGGCCCAAAGGGGATTTCGGGATTGGAGATGTATAGGGGCTGATTAGGGTTAGAAAACATTTCTTTCAGCCATCACTTTCATTCTTGAACCCTAACAATGGCTGCCAACATCTAGAAACATCCCCAAATCACTTTCTAATCAAGTTTTGGCTTAATCTACATCAAATTAAGGAGAGAAAACACGAAAGCAAGGTTAAAGCTGCTGTTAGACATCAGTATTCACCCAAATCAGCTAGGTTTCAGTTCTGAGAATTTTATTTGCGGCCAAGGAGAGTGATTAGCATTGTTTTGACACTAATTACAGTTAATTAAGGGTAATTAGTGAAGATTAGCGAATTTATACACTAATAAATTCTGGAAAAATATCTATAAATTCGAAAATAATATTTTATGTCTCTGTTAGAAATTTGGTTTAATTTCGTTAAGTTTTGTTAACCCTATGATTAGTTTTGCATAAACATGCTTAAGGGAAAATATGGGGTTTTGGGTATATTTGATCCATTTTGACATGTAAATTCATTGTTTTGGTGTTTGTGGTTAGTTTGCTAAGTTGCTTTGACTGTATGATATGCTTTGTGATTGATTTCAATAGTTAGAATGGACGAAAACGTCGTCGAATGGCGTAAAACACTTGCTGGAAGAGTTGCAGGAAAAGTGCAGGTTCTGGACCGGATCGGATCGGATTTGGGGGCTCGGATCGGATAAGTTGAACTGGGCAAAGGATTCGATCGGATCGGAACTTGACACTTGAGAAAACTGGCAAAAAGGAAGGCCACGCTAATTGAACTGGGATCGGATCGGATAAAGGAGGAGAGATCGGATCGGAGCATGTGAAGAACGAGGGAGTTGATCGGAGCGGAAGCACAGACTGGATGGGAGATGGCAACCCGACCCGACCCGAAGTGGGACACCCGACCCGAACCGATGCAACGCTGTGGACCCAAACCGATGCAACGCTGTGGACCTGAACCGAACCGCTACAGGAGAAGACTACGAACCGAACCAACTCAAAGTAGAGGACCCGACCCGAACCGATGGCTAGAAGGGGAACCCGACCCGACCCAGTATAGACCAATAAACTGAGATGCAAAGGTAGTCCAAGTGAGGAGCTTTGACTCAGGATCCAGTTGGGAACCAATGAGTGGGCTCCATGATTGGTCTTTGCTGCGGGACGTGTGCCAAGGGGCTATCGATGTCTATGACTATGGATCACTATGTATGGGAGGTACGTGAACGGATTCAGGGCCGCAGTGGCCTAGGTATGACTTAAGGGATATAGACCAATGAAGTGGGGTCATTTGTAAAGATTTGGTCATGATTCCATGTGGTAAGCTTGGTAGTAGCAGTAGTTGTACAAGTTGAACTCCGCCACTACTTCGATGGGTCTAGTGATTGACAGTGGTGGACATCGTATGCTTTACGCACTGAGTGAGAGATGTGAGGATGGTTGCTATGGTTGATTTGTTTGCCATCATTATGACATGCACACCCCACCCCCGTATTCTCTACACTATTTATTATGGCACCTTAGAGTATTGTACGGTACGTGGTACTAACTCTTTGGTTGCAGGTCTAGGTTCAGGTATGGTTTAGTATACATGTTATTGTTCTTTTTAGATGCTTATCGCTCATACCAGGCTTTATGTCTGACCCAGAGTTTTATGTCTCCTCTTATTACTCTGGGTGGTCACACGAGCAGACTAGAGACAGGTTAGTTGGTGATGCACGGGTAGATGATCCGGAGACGAGCAGGAGGCTTCCACGTAATATATATATAGTATTCTCCTTGTGTTGTTGAAGATCACTGCTTGGGCATTAGTAGTGTATCTTCTACTTTAAGCTTTCTTTTGTTTTAGAGACAGTAAATTTGGAAAAAGTTGTAATAAGCTGTACTTGGATTTTCCGCTGCTCTGATGTTGGTGTTGATTTTAGTTATCAGCTTATGCACTGTCTCACCTGTTTTATGTCAGGTATGTTATTATTATTATATTTTACTCCATCCGCTGTGAGACATTCTACAGGTTCCTCGTAAGTTAATTCCCTTCTTTCCTTTCTTCTGACGACCGTCCTGTGCTAGTCGGGCATGTGTATAGCGCACTTTCGGAGGAAATGCAGGCTGGTGCGGGGCGGGCCGTCACAAGAATAATACTAACTCTCTATAATAAAACTTACAATGATGGTAATGAAAGAAATAACATAATGAATAAGAATTAACAGGAAGAAATAAAGATAATAATCAAGTTAATTTCTTAAGAGACGTAGAAAATAAATAAATGAGAAATATGATTGAGATCTTCCATAAAAATGCAGATAATAAAAAGTAAAGTAATTATTATGATAAACCATTTATGACAGAAACACAATTTCGGACTGAGATTCTCATAAAATATCAGAAGGCTAAAGAGGATGTAATACCATAATAAAGAACAAAAGTGGTTTAAAAGAAAGATAGGATGAACTAAAAGTGTAAGAAAAGATGGTCAAATACAAAGGTGAGGTGCATTTGGAGCAGTCCAAAGGGAAATGGATGTAGGCCAAATGAAGCGGACCATAGTAGATCCTTCAAAGTACACTGATCTCATGAGACATGTTTGTAGCAGTGTTCCCATTCGAGTTAAGGACTGATGGTCTCAGATCCGGGATTAAGATCGAACACGCTATGCTAAAGCAAGAAGTAGTGACTTTTATCGAAACATGGAGAAACCCCTGGATGTCCCTCTGATGTAGGCATAGTGAAGCGATCCATCTGAGACAGGTCTATAGTGTCCATCAAAAGGGTATGCCTTGGTTGTGTATGTGTTGTAGACCTAAAAGGGCTATCATTTGCAAGCAATCAAAAGAATCATGGGCGATGTAACACCCCGCATTTTTAATAGAATTAAAAATGTACATAAATATATATATATATATACATAGTTAGGTGAATAATGGTGATGTACAATGAAAATTTATTAATATATGGAAGAGAAGGAAAAATTAATTCGATAACAGTGTACGTAACAGAGAAGATAATAAAATAAGGATACTTAATTTAAGTATCAGGAAATAAGTAAAATGGCATCACCATTGCGTTCGTCTCGGAATTCTGCTTGGAATAGAGTCCAAATTATTGAAAATCGGACTACGTATGAAAGAGTTATGGCCTTCGGAAGATTCAACAAAAATTCAAAATTTACATAGGAAAATACCCAAGCAGGTCGACCGGGTGGTCGACCTACCCAGGGAAGTCGACCGACCCCCAGATTCGGGCAGAATTCACTTTTTTGCACCTGGACGCGATTTCTGACTAGATTCATTGGTTCCTACCTATATAAACACCCCTAGACCTTGTGCTTTCTCTGCACAACTCCATTACGCCACCACTCTGACCTAATCTAAAGAGAATTTTATTCTTCTTCCTCCTCAATGGATCTAAACAATTCTTCTTCTCCACCAAATATTAGATCCACCTTCTCTCTTCGCGAATCTATTCCTAAATTAAAAAGAATGAAATTTAGGATTTCAACTACCACAGAGAGATTCAGATCTAAAATACCGTGCAAGAAAAGAGGAGGGATTCAGTTCCGCAACCTACGTCGCGAAAGGAAATCAAAGGAAGATCAGATCTATAAATTGGGGCATGAAATCAATCAAAGTCAAATCAAATTCATGAATTGAAGAAGAAAATCAAAGATCTACGAATTGGAGCGCAAAAACATTGTGAGTGGGATTAAAATAGACTTGTTGCATAATAGTATTATTATCGTTCATCATTCCCCAGTTATAAATTCAATTCAAGATTCATGTTATAATAATTGTGCTTTTATTCTCCTTCCCCTTTTTAATTTTGGATCTAGGTTATCTCTAACCTAGACGAAAATCTTATTATACATACGTACGGTTGGAATAGGGGAATATTGGGCATAATCTATTTTATGCAAATCGAGGAATATAATCCGTAATTTGGGGTTTGTGGCATAACAATTATTATTGCAAATATTGGGAAATCATTGTGATATAGTTTGTAATTGGTAATTTTGGAGCATAGTCCATAATGAATCTTTGGATATGATTTGGGAACATGAATAGCGCATAATCATGAATTCTGGTTTATGATGTTGACATGAAATTATGTAAATTTAATTGGAATTGTTGAATGTGGGATAGGATTGGGGAAAAGGTGATTTATTTCAAATCTAAATATTATGGTATTGAGGGTTTAAATTATAAATTGAAGAACAATAGATACAGCCTATTAACGGGATTATAAGCATGAACATAAATAGGGGTTTTTGGGTAAAGCTTGAATTTGAGACTTGAAAATTGGATATGCCGTTAAGATCCTATAAACATAATTAAAAAAATGGAATATGTTGGACAAACCATGTTTTAATGTAATTATGGAACTCAACACATAACATGAAATTGACAATATGGCATAACTTGAACATGAACATGCTTGTGAATTGATAATTGACATTTGATATCAAGAATGAACATGAACATGCTTGTAAATTTATAATTGGCCTATGACACTTGGAATATACATGAATTGTTAATTGACTAAACATGAAACCTTGCTAACTTGAGGTTAGAATGAGTTTGCGGTGTAATCCTGCCCGGAACCGCCCGGCACATCCAGTGACCGCAAACAATAGGTTCTAATGTGATAAGATAGTCATAACGTGCTTGAAACCCGAGGTTAGACTGAGTTGTGGTGTAATCCTGCCGGAACTAACTGGCATATCCAGTGACCACAACAATAGGTCTAATGTGAGAGGTTGGGCATTAATAATTAATCAATGCTAATAACACATGCTAGTATGTTAAGGTTAAGTCAACATGACCGCTAGATAACACTTAACCAATTTGACATGATATATGGGTGGGTTAAGTCAACGTGAACCGCTAGATAACACTTAACCAATTTGACATGATATATGGGTGGGTTAAGTCAACTCGGACACATGGGCAAACTTAACCAATATAACAGTATCAAGCAAGGAAAAGTGGGGAATGATAAGATTAAATAATAAATAAACTTAAGATGTAATACAAGACTCGAAGGGTGGGACGACTTATACAATGAAATAAGTTAATCTAAGTTGGAAATGTGGGAGAACACCCGCACACTATCATTTCATAAAGAGAACTTAAGTCATGCTTGAATTCATAGGTAAACCTTAGTAAAAAGGAACTAAGTAACAAACCTTAGTTAAAGAGAACTAAGTAACAGAAACTAAGTATCAAACCTTGGTTAAGAGAACCAAGTAATAAACCTTAGTTAAGAGAATTAAGTAAATAACGAGAAAGAGAACTAAGTAGTAAACCTTAGTTAAGAGGACTAAGTTGTAAACCTTAGTTAAGAAAACGAACGATTAAGAGAAACTAAGTAGTAAACCTTAGTTAAGAGGACTAAGTAGTAAACCTTAGTTAAGAAAACGAACGATTCAGGAAACTAGGTAGTAAACCTTAGTTAAGAGAGCTAAGTAGTAAACCTTACTCAAGAAAACCAAGTAAGAACACGAGGAGGAGCGAACATCCATATGATCATGAAGAAGCCTCCAACGGTCTGGGTTACGAAGCACGCGGCTTCGAGGGGACGTGAGGGTACTCTTGGTATCCCTCTGTGAGGTTGCAGATGATCCTCCTGGGCTCACAGAGGTTAAGGTATGCGTTAGAAGAACCAAGGGTATGCTTTGTTTGCAATATAAGCAACCTAAAGACTAGGATGGACCAGCGTGAAGCGGCGATATCTTGTTTAGCCCTGTGATAGCACGTCGTCGTCTACCTACCATCTTAAGTCAATCGAGCACGTGAAGTGGAAAGGCGGAGAACTCCAAAAGACCATATACTTGCTATCTAGTTATGGGTTAGGTTGGCCAATAGGTTTGTGGGGGCATAGAGGGCCTGCGTACAGTTCTCACTCATGATTTTCTTGGGTACCTTTCATTAGTTGAGGGAGGGGTCAAGTGGGACCATAGCAACACACAGATAAAAACAGACCTTAGCATCTGCGTCGGCAGATAACTTAAAGCTCCCGACCGAGTTTCATGTTTCTTGATTTGCTCTGCCACGGGACTCGGGGCGCACATTTAGAGGACATGTGCAACTAGACATCAATAACGATTCACGACACGTACGTGGGGAAAGTCTAGGAACATATATCGCTCTGGGTAGTGTGTCCTAGACTAGGGGGCATCGTACGATATGTAGCATAATCCCTAGTAGGACCTAGGTCGCGTAAACCCTGAATCCGAGAAGTGTTCAATAGGTAGCATAAACCCCAGTGGCCTTGGGTAGCGTAAACCCTGGTTGAATCTAGGAAGCGCTCAATAGTAAACCTTAGATTAAATCTTGATGATACGCGGAATCTAGCAAGATCGAGAGTGGCAGTCCAAACGATTTCGAGAATGGTGGAACTACACTAAAGTAGTATAGACTTACATGATGAAGCCCGTACGACATACGGCATGGGACTGTATATATACATGGAAAGGATTAGACGAGATGGGGGTATCTACATATACGTTGTATTAGGTTAACCTACTGGTGGGACATGAGTATAGCCTAGAGAGCTAATATCGCGAATAACCTAATAAGAAAGAAAATATAACTGAACGGTATATATAGGATTATACAGAAGTTTATTCTAAGTCCACTCGCATAGGACTTATGTTCTGACCCCCTCCTCATTACATACTTCTAGGTTAGGTTCATGACAGAGATGGTATAGCTTTGGATATTGGTTTAGCAGTATTGTTAATAAGGTAAAGCAATATTTGAATATTATACTTTATTTCCTTCCGCTGTGAGAAGCTTCACGAATTCTGACATGTTTCTTTATCCCTGTCTTTTTCTGCAGGATACCAGAGCACCCAACTCGGGTTTCAATGGATAGAATTTGAAAAATTCGGTCTGTCGGAATCCGGGTTGTTACATCTGGTATCAGAGCTTCGGTTTAGTGATCTTAGGGAGATAATGAGTGAACGTATTTGTATTTTCTAAAATATAAATATATTATATGTATAAACCTAAATCCATATAGTAGCCCACTAGACAAGAAAGGAGTTGGGATATCTAGTTTGTACACTAAAGGAATGAACATAGGAATTTTGAGACCCCTTAGAGGATTGGTTGGAAAGTGTACAATATGACTTGATGTTAGAGAAAGAAAATATCCCATAGGATGGAAATGGAAATGTTAGTATTTCAGAGTAGTGGGTTTAGAAGTGTAACCTTAGAAACTAGAAAAGGTTGAAAAATGGATTAGGAAAATATATAGTCGAGAGAATTGAATTCGCGAAAGTGCCTAGGAAAGCCTAGTGAGTTGAAGACCCGCTTTGAGTCTAACCCAATGATGAACTTTTAAGAACTCGAATTTGTAAAAGGATTTGTGGTATTTTTCAAGATTTAATCTTAAAATTATTTTGATAAATGCATGTTGGGTTTTAAAGTAAAGTAGGTATATTGTGTAAAACAATGATTTCTTGTTTTAAAAGAATTCTCTCATAAAAAAGCGCATATTATGGAGCATAAATAGCTTGCTAGTTTTCAAATATGAAAAGAAGTTTTGAAATTCTATTCTGTTACCAATAAAATTTGATTATTGAATTACAAAGAAATTTTGTCGGGTGGACAAAATAAGTTGTAGGAATAGAATAGATGTCTGCACCTTATAGAAAATAATTAAACTAGAAACAGTGTAAGCTCGATAGTTGTCCTTGTCTACTCCAGTTTTGTAACACCCCACCTCCGCTAGGGTCACTCACAAAGGGAATGCACTAGGTTTGGTGAAGCATTATCGAGGTAAACATGCACAGAAATATTACAAGACAGAACATATATAAAACAGCGGAATTAAACAAATTTCATTACCTTATAAAATAAGGTCTAAAGCCTTTTACATCAGAATACATCAAAACCTGTCTTGCAATAGTAAAGAAGCATAAAACCTTTTTCATAAATTATTCCCCAAAATAAGACGGTGAAGCAGCCATAGCCAAGAGAAGACCAAGCTATACATGATGACCTTCAAGCATAAGAGGTCTGAATTAAACAACATCATTTCCTCCCTGAAAACCTGGGGGGGGGGGGGACGGAAGACAAAGAGGCGAAACAAAACGGGGTCAGTCATAAAGACTGGTAAGTCCTATCTACTTCCAGCATAAAAACATGTAAAGGTAACATGACATGCATAAACTGAAAGTAAACATAAGTATGACGACAAGATAGACAAGCTAAACCAAGATAACTGGATGAACTACTGTAACAAGATAAACTAAGGTGTCATGATAAACTATGGTGTCAAGATAAATCAAGGTATCACATTGTCAGGTTTCTATCAAGTATACTACCCCAAGGTATCTGTCATGTCTAACATCCCACGGTATTTATCATGTATATTTGCTATGCACCTCTCGTACTAGTATCCCAACCTGCGTCATGTTTTAACTATGAATGTCCCTTGCCCAATATCATGTAATGGTCCATGTCAACCTAATATATAACATATGTAGGTTTTCCCTAACTCGTATGTTTCTTTCCATGTATAAGTTCAGTCCTTTGCCGTAGGCCGTACGGCCTTTCCCATGTAAATTTATACCACCTCAACGTAGTACAATTTTATCCTTGATGTTGTTTTGGACTGCTACCCTTGAGCGGGTTATGTTTTCTTACCATGAACTATCGCGTGTTCACTTAGGATTTATGCCACCTAGGACCATTAGGGGTTATGCTACCTAATGAACGTTTCCGTGTCTCGGTTTGGGTTCAAGCCACCTAGAGCCACTAGGGTTATGCCACCCGTCAACCGCGCCCTTTATCCCACGTATGTATCGTGAACCATTTTCCATGTCTAGACGCACATGTACCTCAATGTGCCATCCGAGTTCCGTGCCAGGGCAAATCAAGAAATACGGAACTCGGTCGGGAGCTTTAAGTCGTCTGCTGATGCAGATATCAAGGTCTGTTTTTGTATCCGTGGCTACGGTCCCACGTGACCCCTCCCTCAACTACTGAAAGGCAATCCAAGAAAAATCATGTATGAGAACTACATCCCGGCCCCACAATAGCCCCACTTTACTATGGGCCAACCTCACCCATGACTCGATAGCAAGAACATGGTCTGTTTGGAGTTCTCTGCCTTTCCGTTCGTACATGATTAACTAAAGATGGTAGGTAGTCGGCGACGTGCTATCCAGGGCAAAAACAAGTATCGTCGACTCCACGCTAATCCATCCCAGTCTTTAGGTCGCTCGCATAGCAACCAAGGCATACTCTTGGCTCTTCTACCGCAGACGTTAACCTCTGTGAGGCCAGGTTTCATGGACCATTCGCCACCTCATAGAGGGATACCAAGAGTACCCTCACGTCCCCGAAGCTACTGCTTCGTCACCCAGTTCGTTGGAGCTTTTATCTAAGTCAGATAATTTGCTCCTCCTCGTGTTTTAAGCGATTGCCTACCGTATCAGGTTACTCATCTATTTATGAACTAGTCTCATGTCCTTGGCTAAGAATTATTACTTAGTTATTCTTAACTAAGGTTTACCACTTAGCTTCTTTTCCCGTTATCCTTGATTAACTACGATTTTCTACCTAGTTCCTCTAACTAGGGTTTTGTCTATTGGGTTAAGTGTTGTTATTTAAGTTCATGACTTAACCTGCCTACGAATCATGTCAAGATTTGGCTAAGTATTCAAGTCCAAGACCTAGCCCTACAAGTTGGTTAATATACCAAGAAGCTTTTGACTTAACCCTATTCAATCATCAAGTCAAATTGGTTAAGTATTTGTTTATCTTAACCCTATCAGATTATCGTTGTTAGATTGGTTAAGCATAGATTATCTTAACCTCATCGGATTATCGAGTCGGATTGGTTAAGTATAGGTTAACCTAACCCCATCCAGTAATCGTATTATAATGGTTAAGTATATTTAAAAGGTCTTGTGACTTAACCCTATCAGGTCCGCATATTAGATTGGTTAAGTATAGGTTACTTAACCTTATCAAATCATTATGTATAATTGGTTAAGTATAAGTTACTTAACCCCATTATATTATCATGTTAAGTTGGTTAAGTATTGGTTACTTAACCTCATTGAGTTACCAAGTTTAGATTGGTTAAGTGTTTAACTTAACCCCATCGAATTACCGTGTTTAGATTAGTTAAGTGTAGGTTACCTAACCCCATCTAATTACCGTGTTTAGATTAGTTAAGTATAGATTACTTAAACCTATCTAATTACAAAGTCGGATTAGTTAAGTGTAAATTACTTAACCCCATCCCCTAATCGTCTTATATGGTTAAGTGTCATTAAGAAATCAAGTCCGGTTCCACTTAACCTACCCATTCGTGTCATATCGGTTAAGTGTCATTAGTCAGAATTACTTAACCTTTTTATGTGGCATTAATTAGATTAATGCACCCCAACCTCTCACATTAGACTTTGTTGTGGTTACAAGTTAAGCCGGGCGGGTCCGGGTAGATTTACACCACAACCTAGTCTAACCTCGGGTTTTAAGTGCTATATGACCAACTACTCACATTGGGTCCTATTGTTTGTAGCCACTAGTTAAGCCGGGTGGGTCCGGGTAGATTTATGCTACAAACTCAACACAACCTCGAGTTGGCCACTTTCATGTTTGGTCTAGTGTCATATTACACCTACAACCCATACGTGTCTAGTTTCAAGTCCCATGTTTGCCCCCACATGTCATGTCCCCATTTAGGTGTATCATGAGTGTCATATTTTCATGAAATCCCATGTCAAATTATCGTGTCATAATCACGCTCGTCCATCCTACCCCAAATCGTGTTTCCAACCCAAGTAAAAGCGAGTCAACATAGTAAGGATACTATGCTACATATTGGCCTTAAAACATGCACGATGCCAAAAAGGGGTTGGCCACAAATATGCATGGTATCATAAGGGGGTTTGGCCTCAAAATATGCATAGCATCATAAGGGGTTTTTGGCCACAAACATGCATAGTATCATAAGGGAATTTGGCCACAAACATGCATAGTATCATAAGGGAATTTGGCCACAAACATGCATAGTATCATAAGGGAATTTGGCCACAAACATGCATAGTATCATAAGGGAATTTGGCCACAAACATGCATGATAACATAAGGGGTTTGGGTTCATTTACATGCATAAGCCCCAAAGTCAAATCTTTGCCAATGTTTCACAAGTCAAATGGTTCCCAAAGGTTCATGCTAACATTCCATAGATAAAGATTCAAACTTGCAAGATAAACTAGGTGAAACACAACATGAGTGGCATGATTAAGTCGCTAAAACTTAACCCAAAGTCATAGATCATTAAAAAGGGGAAAAATTAGGTTCACATAGGCTAGCATACTTATGTTTCATCGCATTTTATTCCATGTCACATTAGAACCACCGTTAGAATCTACAAGTAGCTAGAACTTACATAGCGAGGCTTAGGGAAAGATCATGAATCGTCTTGACTAAGAAAGGTGGCTCCTTTGTTGAAGAATCGTCATGAAACTTGCATAGCAACGTTGATTCACTCCCTTGATTTTATGTAGCAAGCTAGCACCTTTGATTCGGATCCGATTTGAATGCATGAGCTCTTGGAGTTGGAGATGGAGGCCATGATCAAGATAGATTTTGGCGGCACTTCGTGGCATGAGTGATTTGTGAGGGTTTAGGGTAGGCTTAGGGGTCTTTTTATAGAGATTAGGAGTAGTTTAGGCCATAGGATAAACCCTAGGATAGATCTAAGCCCTCAAAATCCGTCACAAGCCTCCAAATATGTCTTGAGGAGCAAGTCAGGTGCACCCAGGCCAAACTGGCCGACCACCCAAGTCGACAAGGGTGTCGACTGGGCAGTCGACACCACCTAGGGTGTGTTGACTCCCAAGTCGACTCCCTAGTCGACTTGGCGGTGGCGGGAATTTTTCCTGCCTCTTCTGCTTGGCTGAATTTGAAATCTGAATTCAAATTTGAACTGTTTTTGAACTTGAAATTTTCTGAAAACTTTGATGGGCCATAACTTGGTCATACGGACCCCGATTTTCGAAAACTCGGACTCTATTTCGCGTATTTTTCCGAGACGAACGCAATGGCATAGCGCTATTTCCTTGATTCACATTTTAAAATTAAATTCTCCCTTGATTATTGTCTTAGCATGTTGTAAAAATCCGGGTTGTTACATTCTCCCCAACTTAAAGGATTTCGTCCCCGAAATCTCCAAGTTAGGAAGAACGTATCATGCCATCCATCATCCATCTACTCAAAACATCATCCACAGGCAACCATGGCCCTTAAAAGACTCCTAATGCTTTATGAACACATGCAGAAAGTGTGTGTATATGTTCCTTAGCTAATGCTAATGATCAGGCCTGAATGATCTTTCTAATGCAAGATATGTTTAGTGCCATGAGTCCAGCATGTATGCAAACAGTCCTAGTCATATAAACACTACATGTGTGCACAAACATTCATTCATATGCAACATCCGCATGACAACACATTAACTTTCAAACAAGTATAAATACTCGTGCATATGCAATGCAAAATGTGAGTGCGTCGATCTAGTATCTAACGTGTATTCGTGCATCCATGAGCAACCACTTGCAACCATTTGCAACCATATCAATCATAACATGTTTCAAATACATGTTTACATCCATAGAGTTCTACCTAAGGTTCCCAAGATAGGATCGAGAAGATAAACAAGACAAACTCCTTACGGGGTTTGCAATAGAAACAGGACCGAGAGGATATCCGCCAAGCGATAGCGTGCAAGCAAGCTCTACAGGTGGACCAAGGATCAAAGATGTACTCTTAAAGAGAGACATGATGCGCGCGTCTAAGCCGCATTTCCTTGAGCTTAATTCCGTTGTGCCTTGACCGTCTTTGACTTCATGATTTCGTAGCTCCTTGATTCCTATTTACAAGGTATGAGTTGGAACTCATTTCACTGTCGCCTCTCGTTCCTTTCTCACTTATTCTTTTCTAGAATACTTGGCTCAGCCATAACTGCGTACTCATGGTTTCATGCAGGCTTTCCAACAATTCACTAGCGAATCTTGGATCTCGTTTACCTACTAAGAGGTATCCCATGCAGAAGAACTTTCCCTTGAAAACAACCGATGCCAGCCATGTTGCCCAGTGTACATACTAGGGTGATTCCTATAACCCATGCTTAAGCGGAATGAACCATCCGCCTTATTGGCGAACGTTACTCGATCGGATCAGAGATTTCGGATAAATGCATCAAGAGATTCTAGGTAACTGACCATGACAAAACCCAAAGGTTATACGAGACTTCGAGGGTATTACCAAGGCAAGTTAAGAGTCTGACTACCCTCTTTTCAAAACCGAGGATGGTATCCCTTACTGGATAACCACTTTACCCCTAGAATCCATCCATAGCCCAACAATAGAAGCATTGCTTCTAATCTCAACACTTGGCATAAACGTTCTCAAATCCAAACAAGTCATGGATAAATGGACCAACTCTCCAACCAGATTTTGGGACTAAAGTGGGATCTTCTACCATGCTAGTACTAAGGTGCAGAGACTTAACTATCGAAGCAGACTTAAATGATGCGATGATCAAAACAAAGTCTGGATGGGATGATAGAAAAGAAAGGCTAAACCTTTAACAAAAACGATACCATCCCTCTTAGGTACGCTAGGAGTGAGAGCATACAATTGCCCTCTCGCTGATCTTGTCCTTGCCTTCCTTCGTGGACTAATCCATACCAACAAGTTGCTTATCCTTACATCCGTGTCCTTTATCCTTGCTCTTATTACCCTTCCTTGTAACACGGTAACAGGTCTCTCGAGAACTTCCTCCATCGCACGGGAAAACACTTACGTAGCTAGACAAGGATTAGTCGCAGTTAAAACTACTGTGACAACAGATGGAGGAAAGAAAGGAAAAGAGATTCGATCAAGGAAACAAAGGATAGTGCTAATGGCTTTTGGAGAATAGCCTTTAAAAACTTTTCTTGAAAAATGCTTCTTTGTAAACGGTTTCTCAAATAGTTTTCAGAAGGTTTTAAAAACTTTTGCCCAGTCTGGTAACCTTCTGCTCTGATACCAAATGTAACACCCCACCTCCGCTAGGGTCACTCACAAAGGGAATGCACTAGGTTTGGTGAAGCATTATCGAGGTAAACATGCACAGAAATATTACAAGACAGAACATATATAAAACAGCGGAAGTAAAACAAATTTCATTACCTTATAAAATAAGGTCTAAAGCCTTTTACATCAGAATACATCAAAACATGTCTTGCAACAGTAAAGAAGCATAAAAACTTTTTCATAAATTATTCTCCAAAATAAGGCGGTGAAGCAGCCACAGCCAAGAGAAGACCAAGCTATACATGATGAACTTCAAGCATAAGAGGTCTGAACTAAACAACATCATTTCCTCCCTGAAAACCTGGGGGGGGGGGGAACGGATGACAAAGAGGCGAAACAAAACGGGGTCAGTCATAAAGACTAGTAAGTCCTATCTACTTCCAACATAAAAACAGGTAAAGGTAACATGACATGCATAAACTAAAAGTAAACATAAGAACGACGACAAGATAGATAAGCTAAACCAAGATAACTGGATGAACTACTGTAACAAGATAAACTAAGGTGTCATGATAAACTACGGTGTCAAGATAAATCAAGGTATCACATCGTCAGGTTTCTATCAAGTATACTACCCCAAGGTATCTATCATGTCTAACATCCCACGGTAATTATCATGTATATTTGCTCTGCACCTCTCGTACTAGTATCCCAACCCGCGTCATGTTTTAACTATGAATGTCCCTTGCCCAATATCATGTAATGGTCCATGTCAACCTAATATATAACATATGTAGGTTTTCCCTAACTCGTATGTTTCTTTCCATGTATAAGTTCAGTCCTTTGCCGTAGGCCGTACGGCCTTTCCCATGTAAATTTATACCACCTCAACGTAGTACAATTTTATCCTTGATGTTGATTTGGACTGCTACCCTTGAGCTGGTTATGTTTTCTTACCATGAACTATCGCGTGTTCACTTAGGATTTATGCCACCTAGGACCACTAGGGATTATGCTACCTAATGGACGTTTCCGTGTCTCGGTTTGGGTTCAAGCCACCTAGAGCCACTAGGGTTATGCCACCCGTCAACCGCGCCCTTTATCCCACGTATGTATCGTGAACCATTTTCCATGTCTAGACGCACATGTACCTCAATGTGCCATCCGAGTTCCGTGCCAGGGCAAATCAAGAAATACGGAACTCGGTCGGGAGCTTTAAGTCGTCTGCTGATGCAGATATCAAGGTCTGTTTTTGTATCCGTGGCTACGGTCCCACGTGACCCCTCCCTCAACTACTGAAAGGCAATCCAAGAAAAATCATGTATGAGAACTACATCCAGGCCCCACTATAGCCCCACTTTACTATGGGCCAACCTCACCCATGACTCGATAGCAAGAACATGGTCTGTTTGGAGTTCTCTGCCTTTCCGTTCGTACATGATTAACTAAAGATGGTAGGTAGTCGGCGACGTGCTATCCAGGGCAAAAACAAGTATCGTCGACTCCACGCTAATCCATCCCAGTCTTTAGGTCGCTCGCATAGCAACCAAGGCATACTCTTGGCTCTTCTACCGCAGACGTTAACCTCTGTGAGGCCAGGTTTCATGGACCATTCGCCACCTCATAGAGGGATACCAAGAGTACCCTCACGTCCCCGAAGCTACTGCTTCGTCACCCAGTTCGTTGGAGCTTTTATCTAAGTCAGATAATTTGCTCCTCCTCGTGTTTTAAGCGATTGTCTACCGTATCAGGTTACTCATCTATTTATGAACTAGTCTCATGTCCTTGGCTAAGAATTATTACTTAGTTATTCTTAACTAAGGTTTACCACTTAGCTTCTTTTCCCGTTATCCTTGATTAACTACGATTTTCTACCTAGTTCCTCTAACTAGGGTTTTGTCTATTGGGTTAAGTGTTGTTATTTAAGTTCATGACTTAACCTGCCTACGAATCATGTCAAGATTTGGCTAAGTATTCAAGTCCAAGACCTAGCCCTACAAGTTGGTTAATATACCAAGAAGCTTTTGACTTAACCCTATTCAATCATCAAGTCAAATTGGTTAAGTATTTGTTTATCTTAACCCTATCAGATTATCGTTGTTAGATTGGTTAAGCATAGATTATCTTAACCTCATCGGATTATCGAGTCGGATTGGTTAAGTATAGGTTAACCTAACCCCATCCAGTAATCGTATTATAATGGTTAAGTATATTTAAAAGGTCTTGTGACTTAACCCTATCAGGTCCGCATATTAGATTGGTTAAGTATAGGTTACTTAACCTTATCAAATCATTATGTATAATTGGTTAAGTATAAGTTACTTAACCCCATTATATTATCATGTTAAGTTGGTTAAGTATTGGTTACTTAACCTCATTGAGTTACCAAGTTTAGATAGGTTAAGTGTTTAACTTAACCCCATCGAATTACCGTGTTTAGATTAGTTAAGTGTAGGTTACCTAACCCCATCTAATTACCGTGTTTAGATTAGTTAAGTATAGATTACTTAACCCTATCTAATTACCAAGTCGGATTAGTTAAGTGTAAATTACTTAACCGCATCCCCTAATCGTCTTATATGGTTAAGTGTCATTAAGAAATCAAGTCCGGTTCCACTTAACCTACCCATTCGTCTCATATCGGTTGAGTGTCATTAGTCAGAATTACTTAACCTTTTCATGTGGCATTAATTAGATTAATGCACCCAACCTCTCACATTAGACTTTGTTGTGGTTACTAGTTAAGCCGGGCGGGTCCGGGTAGATTTACACCACAACCTAGTCTAACCTCGGGTTTTAAGTGCTATATGACCAACTACTCACATTGGGTCCTATTGTTTGTAGCCACTAGTTAAGCCGGGCGGGTCCAGGCAGATTTATGCTACAAACTCAACCCAACCTCGAGTTGGCCACTTTCATGTTTGGTCTAGTGTCATATTATACCTACAACCCATACGTGTCTAGTCTTAAGTCCCATGTTTTCCCCACATGTCATGTCCCCATTTAGGTGTATCATGAGTGTCATATTTTCATGAAATCCCATGTCAAATTATCGTGTCATAATCACGCTCGTCCATCCTACCCCAAATCGTGTTTCCAAACCAAGTAAAAGCGAGTCAACATAGTAAGGATACTATGCTACATATTGGCCTTAAAACATGCACGATGCCAAAAAGGGTTGGCCACAAATATGCATGGTATCATAAGGGGGTTTGGCCTCAAAATATGCATAGCATCATAAGGGGTTTTTGGCCACAAACATGCATAGTATCATAAGAGAATTTGGCCACAAACATGCATAGTATCATAGGGAATTTGGCCACAAACATGCATAGTATCATACGGGAATTTGGCCACAAACATGCATAGTATCATAAGGGAATTTGGCCACAAACATGCATAGCATCATAAGGGGATTTGGCCACAAACATGCATGATAACATAAGGGGTTTGGGTTCATTTACATGCATAAGCCCCAAAGTCAAATCTTTGCCAATGTTTCACAAGTCAAATGGTTCCCAAAGGTTCATGCTAACATTCCATAGATAAAGATTCAAACTTGCATGATAAACTAGGTGAAACACAACATGAGTGGCATGATTAAGTCGCTATAACTTAGCCCAAAGTCATAGATCATTAAAAAGGGGCAAAATTAGGTTCACATAGGCTAGCATACTTATGTTTCATCGCATTTTATTCCATGTCACATTAGAACCACCGTTAGAATCTACAAGTAGCTAGAACTTACATAGCGAGGCTTAGGGAAAGATCATGAATCGTCTTGACCAAGAAAGGTGGCTCCTTTGTTGAAGAATCGTCATGAAACTTGCATAGCAACGTTGATTCACTCCCTTGATTTGATGTAGCAAGCTAGCACCTTTGATTCAGATCCGATTTGAAGGCATGAGCTCTTGGAGTTGGAGGCCATGATCAAGATATATTTTGGCGGCAATTCGTGGAATGAGTTATTTGTGAGGGTTTAGGGTAGGCTTAGGGGTCTTTTTATAGAGATTAGGAGTAGTTTAGGCCATAGGATAAACCCTAGGATAGATCTGAGCCCTCAAAATCCGTCACAAGCCTCCAAATATGTCTTGAGGAACAAGTCAGGTGCACCTAGGCCAAACTGGCCGACCACCCAAGTCGACAGGGGTGTCGATTGGGCAGTCGACACCACCTGGGGTGTGTCGACTCCCAAGACGACTCCCTAGTCGACTTGGGGGTGGCGGGAATTTTTCCCGCCTCTTCTGCTTGGCTGAATTTGAAATTTGAATTCAAATTTGAACTGTTTTTGAACTTGAAATTTTCTGAAAACTTTGACGGGCCATAACTTGGTCATACGGACCCCGATTTTCGAAAACTTGGAATCTATTTCGCGTATTTTTCCGAGACAAATGCAATGGCATTGCCCGTTTCCCTTGATTCACATTTTAAAATTAACTTCTGCCTTGATTCTTGTCTTAGCATGTTGTAAAAATCCGGGTTGTTACAAGTTTTGTGATTTAAAAAAAATGTTTTGCATTTTTATTTTGATATGTTTTTGTGGTTTGGCAAAAACAAGTTTTGGAGAAGAAAATGAAGTTTCAACCACTTTTAATTTTTGAAAGGAAAATATAATGAAAACAAAGAAGGCCAAACCATGTTTTATAAAATGGAGTAGGTAAGGATTAGTGCCTAGAGAAGAACGAGAGAAAGTTAAAGCTATGGATTAAACAATTGGAACCAACTAAAGATTGGTTTAGTTGAGTGATTCTCTGAGTGTCAATCTGATGTTGATTTCGGTCTTCGGGGTTGATATTTAGGGAATTACTCTCTTGTCAATTTATAGTCAGGGATTAGCTAATGGAAAATTTCCCGTAGAATGCATAAGCATTGAGAAACCTAGGTTTGTTGCTTGAGAAAAAGAAAAAGGGATAGACTAGTAATACGCAGCAAGGACTAGTAGTGACTACTAAGTAGTAAAGGGCAAGTAAGAGGGTAGATCCTGTTGTGTGGACTCGCAATTGTCTAAGATGACAAAGTCCTAAGATTCTTGGCCCGTAGTAGTAGCTGTGTAGGATGCTGTTTGAGTTGAAAACAGAAAAAGCTTATTTGAAATAATAAACATAAGTAATTGGATTAAGTCAAATAAGCTAAGAAAAAGGATAGCCTAACTAATAAGAAATAATAAATTCAGCAAGGCAACAAATGTGATGGGAAAAGAAAATGGAAATCTTAAGAAAAAGATGAATAAATATGAATTTTTGTTCCAAGATAAGTGGAAAAAGAGAAGAAATTTTCTTATGTGATTGTGCTTGGATAGGAAAATAGGAAATCTTCGTAGAATAGTCATATTAAAATCCAAGTATGATTAGAAGAGAAAAAAGGAGGATGTGAATTTTTTCGTTTTCGTAACATAAAGAAATCGAATTTGGAAAAGTAGATTTTTCTAAATTCGAATTTAATGATAGTTGGTAGGATTTTGGATGCGATAATTGGATGAACTATGCTCTTACTCTATAAGAGTGTGGGAAAATTAGGATGAAAAACGTTTTGATTTTTCAAAAATATTGCATTCATATAGAACTGCAAATACATTTAGGATGTGAGCATCATGTTTTGAAAAAAAGTTTTTAAAGTTTGCATGCATATAGGTGGATCCAAATTAGGCATACATGATTTGCTATGATGTAATTCACTTTGCACATGTGCACAATGTTGCAACAATTGGATGCACACTTGATGGATGGATATTGCGAGGGATTATCTATTTTACTCTTATCGACTTTCGGGGATGAAATTCTTTAAGGGTGGGAGAATGTAACACCCGCATTTTTAATAGAATTAAAAATGTACATAAACATATATATATATATACATATCTAGGTAAATAACGGTGATTACAATGAAAATTTATTAATATATGGAAGAGAAGGAAAAATTAATTCGATAACAGTGTACGTAACAGAGAAGGTAATAAAATAAGGATACTTAATTTAAATATCAGGAATTAAGTAAAATGGGCGTCGACATTGCGTTCGTCTCGGAATTCTGCTTGGAATAGAGTCCAAGTTTTCGAAAATTGGACTCCGTATGAAAGAGTTATGGCCTTCGGAAGATTCAACAAAAAATCAAAATTTATATAGGAAAATACCCAGGCAGGTCGACCTGGGGGTCGACCTACCCAGGGAGGTCGACCTAGGGGTCGACCTGGGGGTCGACCTACCCCCAGATTGGGGCAGAATTCACTTTTTCACACCTGGACGCGATTTCTGATTAGATTCGTTGGTTTCTACCTATATAAACACCTCTAGACCTAGTGCTTTCTCTACACAACTCCATTACGCCTCCACTCTGCCCTAATCTAAAGAGAATCGTCTTCTTCTTCCTCCTCAATGGATCTAAACAATTCTTCTTCTCATCCACCAAATCTTAGATCCATCTTCTCTCTTCATGAATCTATTCCTAAATTAAAAAGAATGAGATTTAGGATTTCAACTACCTCAAATAAAACAAAAGAGAGATTCAGATCTAAAATACCATGCAAGAAAAGAGGACGGATTCAGATCCGCAACCTACGCCGCGAAAGGAAATCAAAGGAAGATCAGATCTGTAAATTGGGGCATGAAATCAATCAAAGTCAAATCAAATTCATGAATTGAAGAAGAAAATCAAAGATCTACGAATTGGAGCGCAAAAACACTGTGAGTGGGATTACAATAAACTTGTTGCATAATAGTATTATTATCATTCATCATTCCCCAGTTATAAATTCATTTCAAGATTCATGTTATAATAATTGTGCTTTTATTCTCCTTCCCCTTTTTAATTTTGAATCTAGGTTATCTCGAACCTAGACGAAAATCTTATTATACGTACGTACGGTTGGAATAGGGGAATATTGGGCATAATCTATTTTATGCAAATCGAGGAATATAATCCATAATTTGGGGTTTGTGGCATAACAATTATTATCGCAAATATTGAGAAATCATTGTGATGTAGTTTGTAACTGGTAATTTTGAGGCATATCCATAATGAATCTTTGGATATGATTTGGGAACGTGAATAACGCATAATCATGAATTCTGATTTATGATGTTGACATGAAATTATGTAAATTTAATTGGAATTGTTGAATGTGGGATAGAATTGGGAAAAAGGTGATTTATTTCAAATCTAAATATTATGGGATTGAGGGTTTAAATTATAAATTGAATTGGAACAATAGATATAGCCTATTAACGGGATTATAAGCATGAACATAAGTAGAGGTTTTTGGGTAAAGCTTGAATTTGAGACTTGAAAATTGGATATGTCATTAAGATTCTAGAAACATAATTAAAAAATGGAATATGTTGGACAAACCATGTTTTTAAGTAATTATGGAACTCGACACATAACATGAAATTGACAATATGGCATAACTTGAACATGAACATGCTTGTGAATTAATAATTGACATTTGATATCAAGAATGAACATGAACATGCTTGTAAATTTATAATTGGCCTATGACACTTAGAATAGACATGAATTGTTAATTGGCTAAACATGAAGCATTGCTAACTCGAGGTTAGAATGAGTTTGCGGTGTAATCTTGCCCGGAACTGCCCGACACATCCAGTGACCGCAAACAATAGGTTCTAATGTGAGAAGTCGGTCATAACGTGTTGAAACCCGAGGTTATATTGAGTTGTGGTGTAATCCTGCCCGGAACCAACCGGCATAACCAGTGACCACAACAATAGGTCTAATGTGGGAGGTTGGGCATTAATAATTAATTAATGCTAATAACACATGCTAATATGGTAAGGTTAAGTCAACGTGAACTGCTAGATAACATTTAACCAATTTGACATGATATATGGGTGGGTTAAGTCAACGTGAACCACTAGATAACACTTAACCAATTTGACATGATATATGGGTGGGTTAAGTCAACTCGGACACATGGGAAAACTTAACCAATATAACAGTATCAAGAAAGGAAAAGTGGGGAATGATAATATTAAATAATAAATAAACTTAAGATGTAATACAAGACTCGAAGGGTGGGACGATTTATACCATGAAATAAGCTAATCTAAGTTGGAAATGTGGTAGAACACCCGTACACTATCATTTGATAAAGAGAACTTAAGTCATGCTTGAATTCATAGGTAAACCTTAGTAAAAAGAAACTAAGTAACAAACCTTAGTTAAAGAGAACTAAGTAACAAAAACTATGTATCAAACCTTGGTTAAGAGAACCAAGTAATAAACCTTAGCTAAGAGAACTAAGTAAATAACGAAAAAAAGAACTAAGTAGTAAACCTTAGTTAAGAGGACTAAGTTGTAAACCTTAGTTAAGAAAACGAACGATTAAGAGAAACTAAGTAGTAAACCTTAGTTAAGAGGACTAAGTAGTAAACCTTAGTTAAGAGAGATAAGTAGTAAAGCTTAGTCAAGAAAATCAAGTAAGAACACGAGGAGCAGCGAACATCCATCTGATCATGAAGGAGGCTCCAACGGTCTAGGTTATGAAGCACGCAGCTTCGAGGGAACGTGAGGGTACCCTTGGTATTCCTCTGTGAGGTTGCAGATGATCCTCCTGGGCTCACAGAGGTTAAGGTCTGCGTTATAAGAACCAAAGGTATGCCTTGGTTGCAATATAAGCAACCTAAAGACTAGGATGGACCAGCGTGAGGTGGTGATATCTTGTTTAGCCCTGTGATAGCACGTCGTCGTCTACCTACCATCTTGAGTCAATCGAGAACGTGAAGCGGAAAGGAGGAGAACTCCAAAAGACCATATACTTGCTATCTAGTTATGGGTGAGGTTGGCCAATAGGTTTGTGGGGGCATAGAGGGCCTGCGTACAGTTCTCACTCTTGATTTTATTGGGAGCCTTTCATTAGTTGAGGGAGGGGTCAAGTGGCACCATAGCCACGCAAAGATAAAAACAGACCTTAGCATCTGCGTCGGTAGATAACTTAAAGCTCCCGACCGAGTTCCGTGTTTCTTGATTTGCCCTGCCATGGGACTAGGGCCGCACAAATAGAGGACATGTGCAACTAGACATCGATAACGATTCACGACATGTACGTGGGGAAAGTCTAGGAACATTTATCGCTCTGGGTAGTGTGTCCTAGACTAGGGGGCATCGTTCGATAGGTAGCATAATCCCTAGTTGGATCTAGGTCGCGTAAACCCTAAATTTGAGAAGCGTTCAATAGGTAGCATAAACCCGAGTGGCCCTGGGTAGTGTAAACCCTGGTTGAATCTAGGAAGCGCTCGTTAGTAAACCTTAGATTAAATCTTGATGATACGCGGAATTTAGCAAGATCGAGAGTGGCAGTCCAAACGATTTCGAGAATGGTGGAACTACACTAAAGTAGTATAGACTTACATGATGAAGCCCGTACGACATATGGCAAGGAACTGTATATATACATGGAAAGGATTAGACGAGTTGGGAGTATTTACACATACGCTGTATTAGGTTAACCTACTAGTGGGACATGAGTAAAGCCTAGAGAGCTAATATCGCGAATAACCTAATAAGTAAGAAAATATAACTAAACGGTAAATGTAGGATTACACAGATGTTTATTCTAAGTCCACTCACACAGAACTTATGTTCTGACCCCCTCCTCATTACATACTTCCAGTTTAGGTTCATGACAGAGATTGTATAGCTTTGGATACTGGTTTAGCAGTATTGTTAATAAGGTAAAGCAATATTTGAATATTATACTTTATTTCCTTCCGTTGTGAGATACTTTAGGAATTCTGACATGTTTCTTTATCTCTGTCTTTTTCTGCAGGATACCAGAGCACCCAACTCGGGTTTCGATGGATAGAATTTGAAAAATTCGGTCTGTCGGAATCTGGGTTGTTACTGGCGATTTGGGGATTCGTGCGGTTTCCTGACTCTATAAGCATGCTTAATGGATAGGACCCTTAAGGATAGTAGTCGTTTGGATATATTTCGTTGCAATCAGTAGCGATCACAGAGAAGATTTGGGTTAAACCAATAGGACAACGATCTTTCACTATCGAGACGCAGTACGCCTAATGAAGATGTCCTTTGCGGATGTAGCAAATTTTCGATTGAATTTCATACAAAGTGGGACTTAGTAGAGCCACTCGTTAGTGGAACTCATAAGTTTAGACAAAGCGATTACGTGTGATTCCTCAATGTATGCACTGGGTGGTACATTGTGGATACCCAGTGTAGATACTACAGATTAACTTCATGTTTTCTTAGGGATGACAAAACATCTACGTTGTAGGCATGTAGTGCAGGGCATACGAGGTGGCCTTTTGCAGATGTAGTTGCAGCACTCTCTTGGTGAGATGGTGGCATCATGTCGTGGAGGTTAAGAAAGATACCATGAGTAGTATCTAGAACCAAGGTGGTTCAAGAGCATGTAGCTACATATTTATTGACTGTTACATTTGGTCTAGTTGGGAGTAGAAGGGTATGATTTGCACACGAAGATGAGAGTATTGTAACCTAAATAACCTAATATAACTAAAATGATAATGGAACGATATACGTTGTGTTATTGTAATGACCGGGATTTTCAATCTTCAAAAATCGGCACTTAATACATACTTGGTATTCAAATGCCGAAAGTTCAAATGTCGAATCCGCATCGCTTGGGGTAATAACACATCAGAACAAAAATAAAACAAGACTTTCATTGATATAACAATATTTTACATAGGAGTTACAAAGATATATCAGAACACATTGGTTACGTAGTGGAAATTACTATGAAACCAGCGAAAGAATACAAAATGATCTAATTTTAGCTCAATCCTTAACCCAACATCTTCTCTATAAAGACTCCAAGACTAATCTGCAAACCATACCTACCAGGCTTCTCGTGTGGAAAATTATGGGCACCTGGAGTTTAGATGAAGGAACACTAAACTCCAGGTCAGTCATGGGACTGGTAAGAGAACTTAAAAACAATTTACTCTATATATATAATGAGGCAACTCATAAGACCACGTCGCATATACATAGAACGGGGTTTTCCTTATGAATATTAGTTCAGAAAAATTATGCATGCTTTTTGAAAAAGAAGCTATCATAAGGTCTCCTACAACACACACAATGAATCACACACATTGAATGACGTTTCTCCTTATGATAACCAAAAATGCTTGACACGCGAAAATCATTTGATATTATTATTAGTGCATAATATGAAAAATCACTTCGCAAGTAAATATGTTAAATTTAGCCAACATAATACCCCATCTTATTATGTTAACATAGGTATACAACTAAAATCAAAAGGGCTCGTATTGGAAAGTGGGTTTCCAACATGATAGTTCCTGGTACGAAAGATTAATCGTGGGCTAAAATTTTTTGTGCATCACCAGTACTCGCGATTGCATGTCCAGACTCATACACCATTACACTAATCCACATAACATGAATCGGGATATCCAAACAAACAAGGTCCCGGACTCAGGACTTCGTTATATCCTTTCATCATCCTAAGTGGCCACCGAAATAGCATATAAATACGACTACCAGTTCACTACCATACCGGGATGAGATTTGACAAATTCACGTTACACAAAGCTATGCTTATAAAAATCCATGCTTTGATCATTCATAATTCATTCACTTGGCATGTCACACTATCATTTCATAACGTATAATTGATAATCAGTAACCATATCACCTTTGAGCTCGTACGTCTCGAAGAAGGGTGTTAAACTAAGGGAACATATTATCCGCCACCAAACAGAAATATGTTTAGTGTATATCAACTAATATATTACAAAATACATTGTCAGATATACATCCATAAAAATTCATTCTGGGTCTGAACGAAACCAAAGGCACTTTATTCCTCGTCAAATATAGGAGAGAAGACAATGAAAATCCAGAAATTCTCTAAGTACGTTTGGATCACTGCTATATTATAAATAATAAATCTCAAGATGGAAATTATCCACTCTAGACCATCAGAAAAAAGTTCTCCCGATGTGAAGGTTTCCAGTATTCAACCATTATTTCTTTAATATCCTTGTTTATCACATCATATTATTATTCAGAATGGTTTTCGGATAGAACTTCCAATCCCGGACTTTTCGAATAATAAGCGTTATTTAAAATGATATGGATATATAAGGTTTTGGTTAAGTCTCAACCTATCTTAAACTTTGAAACTTCCATTAATCATTGAAAAAACTTCATTATACATTTGAAAAGGTTTAACAAAGTTTGGATGACGATTATTATGTTTAAACTTTTCAAAATCAATTATTAAGCAAAAAGTGTTTCAATAGCGTTGCTAAAAGCGTTACAAGTAGGCATATTTAATTAGCTTGATGAAAATAACTTTAAAACTCTATATTTTCGATCCAACTCACACCAAAAGCATTTAATATGTTTTGTCAAAAAAATTCATATTTTTCAATAATTTTTATACAACCAATTTAGTTGATTTCCAAATCCGATCATAGCACTGCGCTATCATGATTTTTATCGAAAACTGTTTTAGACAACTTGAAAATTATACATTGAAATCAAAAAATTCCTTTTTCATTTGAAAGCTATCACTATAAGAAAGCAAAAAATTTATGTTTCAAGGAAATCCAACTTAAAATGAATTTGTTATATCAATTTAAAATCTATGGTCGAAATTCACGAACTACTAGAGCACGAAAAGCTGTATTTTAACCGTATTTTAAATTTATTATAAATAATAATATGTTTTATTTCAAATTAGATTAGAAAAGCTTTTAAAACATATATAAGACTATTCCAAAACAATGTTTCATAATTTCAACTTTAAATTCAAATATTCATGTTTAATTAATATTATAATATTATTTAATTACTAGAATATTATAATTTTCAAAACAACTTTTGAAACCCAAACTTTCTAGAACTCAAATTAAATATTATATAAGCTATGTGAACAACCGGTTCAAGTTAGAATATCCTCTATATAGCTAAACCAAACTTCAATTTCAAAAATGAAATCAATTTATCCAATTTAAACTTGAACACATCATTTAATATCAAAACCTTATTCAATATAATTTCAACATTTACAGTTGTTTTTCGTAATCACTTCAATTTCATTTCTACCCGGTTTTGAGTAGAAAATTCCAACTTTGATTTTTTTTCCACTATATTTAAATGAATAAAATATTCATTTATATTATTTAATAGGCATGAAACTCAACCAGTACCCATATAATTCCACTTTGGTGGGTGTAGCATGTGCAGTATAACATAGTAGCACTACTAACAACTACTACAACATTCATAGCATCCATTGATCCATCACATAGCATATATCACAGTATATACGTATGAGCATTTGGTTATTAACGCTTACCTTCATTTAACAGTTAATTAACTATCAATTCACAATAACCAAGATAATATACATGATAAACAAATATAAGTGAAGAGTTTTTCACCTTAGGGTTCCACTTCACCTAACTTTATTGTAGGATATCCTAGCTAACCAAGACTGATCCGAACCGAATATCGATCCTTACCAGCATCTGTAACAATAATAATAATAATTCATTATTATATATATTATAATATAGAAGGAGGAGGAGGGCTCGGCTAGGGTGGTGATGGGGTATGGATGAGGTGGCTTGGCGGGGTTTAGTGGAGGCTTTTGGCGCAAGGGAGGAGGGGTGCTAGGGTGGTTGTTGTGGCACTAGTGGGGTGTGAGGAGGGTGGAGCCAGGGCGAAGTGGTGGTTGCTGAGGGGAAATGTGGGTAGGGCGGAAAATAGGGGAGAGAAGGGGGAGGTTGATGGCGGTTTTGGGGTGAAGGAGGAGCTAGGGATGCTTGAGTTTTTGAGGTGGATGGAGAAGGAATAGAGAGTGCCAAATTAAGAATGTAGGAAGAGGGAAAGAAGGAGAAGGAGAAGGAGAAGGAGGAGGAGGTAGAAAGGTTAGAAAGCCATGGTTGGGAAGGTGGAGAAGAAGTAGAAAAAGAGAGAGGAGTGAAGTAAGAGAATGAGAGGGTGGAGGGTCTTTTCATAGTAGAAAGGTGAGGGTATATTGGTAAAAACATCCTCACAAAACCATGTGCTCAAAACAAAACCATGGATGCATGGATATGGTTTTCATGCAATATATTTTTAGAACTTATGATTGTTACAAATTTGTAACGCTTATTTATGTTGCTGGATATCAATGTACAGGTGACTGATCTTAACAAAGCTGGTGTATTCTATCAATGCATTTTACAGTTAAATTTTATAGTTTACATAACTATTTTATTATTCAAAGTAAATTCAACTTTCAATCTATTTAAATTATAAATTCAACTAAGTTAATTATTTAATAAGTCGAAATTTCCAGATCGTTATAGTTATACTCAAAACTATATAAGTAACGATATATCTAATGTTATACTTGAAAGTATATAATTTGTCATCCTCTCTTCATGTCAACTTGCAGTTTCATTAGAAGGAAGAGATTAGTCATCCTAGAAATCCTTGTTTTAGAAAGTGTCATTGCTTAGTAAGTATTTACTATTTATTATAATTTAATCATTTCTGTTATTAGTTATTTACTTGAGCTATGGTATATCTATCTTTATCTATTTGCAGGATGTCAAATACCAAGCTCGAGCTTTAATGGACTTGGATTTTAGCATTTCGCGGAAATCTGAGCCTGTTAGGTTTCGGTTATTATGGATTAAATGCGGTATGGTCTTATGAGATATCTTAATTTTTAAATTGACATTAATAATTCATATGATTGTGCTTCTCAAACTAGTCTTACTTGACTGATTCAGATGTTGTTTTCTTATAATGCTCAGATTAGACCAAGCATATTTACATATTTAGCTTTCGATGTTTTTAGATCTTAAGGAGGCGATCTAGAGTTCCAAGGTGTACTCTCGTATTTCTTTTCTTTTCTTTTTTGCTTTGTTTGTTTTTCTGGTATTATTTATTAACATTCGTAAGGACATGCTATTATAATGGTCTGAACTGATTCATAAGTTAAATATGTTTTGATTTATGTTTATAAACATTTTATCTTATGTAAAGATCATTTTATATGACATATTATTTACTACATTGTGAGATTCTTTTCTTCTTTCTTTTTCTTGACTATCTATTTTTCAGGAACTCGATTGATCGACAAATGAATACCTTAAATGTATTTTTGTCGACGTCTAAATGTCCAAAAAGTGATTGTTATATTCGAGATCGCGGTGAGATGGAAGAGTATTTGGTTGGTAAAAGACTATACATTTGGTGAGAATGGACTGAATTTGGTGATGTGCATTATTAAGTGAACGTTAAGAAATGCCCCTAAAATCAAAGATTATGCAACACGGATTCATGTGTTAGTTTAGTTTCAAGAAAGTTCCTCTTGCTATAGCAATGTGTATTCCATGACTTTTTGTGCTACTACCTAGAAAAATTCAAAAAAATTGTAAATATCAATAGAAGATTACTGAAAAAGAAAAAAAATTGCAAAAATGGTTGCACTTATTATGAAAAAATAGATAGATATGTGCAAATACTCGCATAGTGTATTGCAAACATGTCTCAGTGTATAAAATAACAGCAGACATGTCTACAATTTTCTACATGGTTACTTCATTTTTATCATTTGTATACAATTTACATTATTTTTTTATTAATTTTTCTACAATAATGTAATGTTGAACAAGTGTATGGTTTGAAATTTTGAAGCAATCAGCAAAACTTAAATAAAAGAATGCAGCCTTTTTGTTATAATTACAATGATAACTGCAATTTTTTGAAAAAATTACAGTTATTCCTACATGTATTGTTGAAGCATGATTTTTTTGTTTTTGTTTTGAAGTATTTTTTACTTTTCTTATATGAACACAAAGATAATTATAAACTGAATTAATTTTTGAAGTTTAGTACCTTTTAACGTTGATTTTTTATTTTTATTTTATGGTTTTCAGAAAACATCGACCTAATTTACAATGTTTTGCACAATTTGAAACTTAACAAGGACCTTTACCAAACTATCCCTATTATTAATTGGGCTGTTTGGATTTGGGATAGGCCGTTGAACCAGTTGTAAATGTAGAAAAAGGAGATCTAGGTTGGGATAGGGAAAGGCGAAGGCCTGTTTGGGTGATAGGCTTGTTGCTGCAATTAAACATGGTAAGTACAATTAGTGGGTTTTAGGCCTAAAGTACAAAGCCTTTCTAATCCTAATACTCCATCAGATGATTCAGATCCAGCAAAATTGAGTAAGTAAAAATCATTAATAAAGCTTGGGTTGAGTATTTATTGGTCAAAACTAATTAAACCAACCAAACCAATTAAGTTTGGTTGGTTTGGTTTGGTTTGGTTTTGTAAGTTAATTAGTTGGCTTTGGTTTTCACTTTATATTACTTTGGTTTATTGGTTGGGTTTGGTTTTTAATATTTGAAAACTAAACCAACCATTAAAACCAAAATTTATTTATTTCAAAGATGAAAATTTACCACTAACAATGCTATTATTAATAAAATTTTCATAACAATATTATTTTTCTTTAGCTTCATTTTAACATTTTTAGAAGAAAGGTTTGGTTTCTAAAATATTTGCATCATATGGACTCAATTGGTTGTTTTGATACTATGTTATGTCAATAACTAGAAAAATTATTTCATTTTAAGATAAACCAAATAAACCAACCAAACCAAAACAAATATCATCGGTTCGATTGGTTTTGATTCCAAAAAAAATGACTTAGTTTGGTTTATGTTTTATGAATGGTTATTTTGATTTTAAATTTTTGATTGGTTTCAAACCAAACCAACCGTTTGCTTACCCCTAAATAAAACCATTACCTTTCAATTTCACTAATGCATTTCCACAAATAACATCGCAACTCAAATCCCTAACAATTCCTACGGTAACCAAGCATAAATTTTGTTGTTCGTTGTTAAGCCCGACAAAGTTTGCAACTCAAGGATGGGAGAATCATGCAAGCTCCAAGAATCCATGACAATTGAGATATGTGTACTATTGATCATGTCCCGAGTAGAGTTCTGTGCTGACTCAAATGCAAAGCTTTGGAAATATACAAAATGAACATCATATTAAACTTTGAAAACTGAAAGGATGTATTTGCACGTTGGACAACCATGTTGCATTTATTTCTATGTTTGACAGCCATTTGTAAGCCTTTATATATATGGCTTTTGTACTGCAAGTATGTAAGAAGAAAAAATAAAGTAAAAAATAAAACTTGCAGTTTGCTTTTGTAGCCAACAAGAGTGGTATCATAGCCAGCATGAAATCCAACATTGTTCAACAACAAATACCCAGGTTAACAAAAGACAATTATGATTCCTGGTCAATCCAAATGAAGGCTTTGTTTAGATCCTTAGATCTCTGGGAAACTGTGACAAATGGTTTTTGGAATCCACCGCTGAAGAAGAGGCTGCATACAAAGAGCAAAGAAGAAGGACTCTTAAGGAGAAGAGAATGAAAGATAAAAAGGCCCTGTTTACACTCTACCAAGGACTAGATGAGGCTACATTTGAAAAGGTTTCCGAAGCAACAACAAGCAAACAAGCAAACAAGCATGGGAAATTCTTGCTACCATCTACAAAGGTGATGATTGAGTGAAGCGAGTTCGTCTACAAGCATTACAGAGCGAGTTTGAAGCACTTCACATGAAAGATGGAGAATCGGTGTCGGACTACTTCTCATGGCTGCTGGTTATTGTAAATGGCTTAAAGAGAAATGGTGAGAAAAATGATGACATCCGTGTTGTCGAAAAGGTGCTTCGATCCCTTTCCACTAAATTTGAGCATGTGGTCGTAGCTATTGAAGAGTCTAAGGATTTGGAGAAGCTAACAATCAATGAATTGCTGGGTTCGCTTCAAGTGCATGAGAAAAGAATGCAAAAAGATTCAACTCATGCACCACTAGAACAAGCTCTAGAGTCCAAACTGACGCTAAACGATCAAAGAAGATCCAACTATAGCCGTGGTCGTGGTAGAGGCAGAGGTCGTGGTGCCTTTCAACAATCAAAACAAGGTCATCATGATAATCAAGGTTTTAGAGGCCGAGGACGTGGAGGCTACCGTGGCAGAGGAAGAGTCCATGCACGTGAAACTGCAAAAAGGTTACAGTGCCATAAATGCGGGAAATTTGGACATTATTTCGTTGATTGTTGGAGCAAAAATGATGAACAAGCAAATGTTGCAGAAACATCAAATGATGGAGGTATTGATACAATACTACTTTTTGTCAAGACGATTCAAACATTCAATATGATACTTGGTACTTTGATTCTGGTGCGAGCAATCATATGTGTGGTAGAAAAAACTTATTTGCAAAACTTATAGAAAGCGTTCATGGAACCGTGAATCTTTGGGACTCTTCCAAACTTTCTGTTGAAGGCAAAGGAACAATACAGTTTGATTTAAAAGATGGCACAAAAGGCTATATTTCTAATGTATATTTTGTTCCCAACATGAAAAGCAATATTCTAAGTATTGGACAGCTTTTGGAGAAAGGGTACAACATATGCATGGCAGACAATTCACTTACTTTAAGAGATAAATATGGAAGAATCATAGTTCATGTTCCAATGACCAGAAATCGTATGTTTTCACTACATCTCAGCAACAAATCGGAAAGGTGTTTCTATGGACACAAGCAAGATGGGTCATGGAAATGGCATCTTCGCTTAGGGCATCTTCATTTTGGTGGACTAAAGTTGTTGTCTTCATCTAATATGGTGCATGGTTTACCAATGATTGATTCACCAAAAGACAATTGTGAAGAATGCTTACTCAGCAAGCATTCAAGACTTCCTTTTTCAAGTGGAAAATCTTAGAGAGCTACAGCACCACTTCAACTTGTGCACACTGACATATGTGGACCAATAGAGACTGCATCATTAGAAGGTAATAAATACTTTATCACCTTCATTGACGATTATAGTCGAAAACTTTGGGTTCAGTTTCTTAGAGAAAAATCTGCTGCCTTGGATGTATACAAAGTTTTTAAAGCACTTGCTGAAAATGAATCTGGTCACAAACAAAAAAGATTATTGCAATAGAAAGATTTTGAAAAAAAAAATCTCCGTTCTGACCGTGGTGACGAGTATACATCAAAAGCTTTTGAAAATTATTGCAAGGATCATGGCATAAAGCATCAATTCACCGCTGCATGTACCCCACAGCAAAACGGAGTCGCTGAAAGGAAAAATCGGACAATTTTAAATATGACAAGAACTATGCTTAAAGAGAAAGGGTTGCCAAAACATTTCTGGGCGAAAGAATTAACATGCTCAGCATATATACTTAATCAATCTCCTACCAAAAGTGTCAAATATATGACACCTCAAGAGGCATGGAGCGGCTACAAACCAAGTGTTGCACACCTAAGGATTTTCGGACGTGTTGCATACTCACACATACCAAAATCCAATAGAAAGAAATTAGATGATCATGGGGAAAAAATGCATTTTTCTTGGATATAATGAGAACTCGAAGGCATACAAGCTCTACAATCCACTAATAAAGAAGTTGGTGATTAGTAGAGATGTTATATTTAATGAAAATGAAACTTGGAATTGGAGTGATGATGTGAAGGTTGATCAAAACCAACCTGCACTGGAAAATTCAGAAGAGCCTCTTATTGAAGTTCAACAGGTGACACCTTTGTCTCCTCAAACGTCCTCTCCAAGAAGTAACTCTCCATCTATTGGAGAAAGCAGCAATGAAGTTTCAAGGCATAAAGTCCTGTCAAAATGAGAAGTCTGAAGGACATTTATGAGCAGACAGAGAATGATGAAGAAAATAATCTTTTTTGCCTGTATGTTGATCAAGAGCCTCTTACTTTTCAAGAAGCAATAAAAGAAGATTGTTGGCGATTGGCAATGGAGGAAATACAAGCTATTGAGAAAAATAAAACTTGGGAGCTTACAACACTTCTAGAAAAGCAAAAGGCTATTGATGTTAAATGGGTTTACAAAATTAAGCGTACCGCAGATGGTGAAGTTTCCCGATACAAGGCTAGACTTGTTGCTAATGGCTACAAACTAAAATATGGAATTGACTATGAAGAGGTGTTTGCACCAGTTGCAAGACTTGACACGATAAGACTATTGATTGCTCTCGCTGCTCAACATAATTGGAAAATATATCAACTTGATGTCAAATCAGCTTTTCTCAATGGAAATCTTGAGGAAGAAGTATATGTCCAGCAACCCGAAGGTTTTGTGGTAGAAGGAGAAGAAAGTAAGGTATATCATTTAAAAAAGGCATTATATGGTTTGAAGCAGGCACCTAGAGCTTGGAATGCACGACTTGATAGATATCTTCACCAAAATGGATTCACAAAATGCCCATATGAGCATGCTGTGTATATGAAGAAAAATCATGTTGGCTATTTGTTGATAGTTTGCATATATGTTGATGACTTGCTATGCACAGGAAACAATATGGAAATGCTTATGTAGTTCAAACAATCAATGTTTAAGGAATTTGAGATGACGGACAACGGATTGATGTCCTACTTTCTTGACATTGAAGTGAAACAAATGGAAGATGGAATATACGTATCTCAAAAAAGGTACATGAATGAGATTCTGAAAAAATTCAACATGATAAATTGCAAACCTGTGAATTTTCCAGTAGCAATAGGAACAAAATTATCAAGAGAAGAAAGTGAAGCTCAGGTGGACTCAACCATTTTCAAGAGTTTAGTCGGCAGTTTGAGGTACTTGACAATTACAAGGCCTGATATTGTATATGGAATCGGACTTCTAAGTCGCTACATGGACAAGCCGAACAAGTCGCATTGGTTAGCTGCAAAAAGAATCTTGAGGTATATCAAAGTTACTCTCAGTCTTGGTCTTCTCTATCGCTACAATGAGAATGCAAAGCTGGTAGGCTATTCCGACAGTGATTGGGGAGGCGACAAAGATGACAGGAAAAGCACAACAGGGTATGTATTCTATTTTGGATAAACTGCATTTTCTTAGACTTCGAAAAAACAAAGTGTTGTGTGTTACCTTCATACGAAGCTGAGTACGTGGCACTCTCATCAACTGTTTGTGAGGCTATTTGGCTGAGAAATATTCTGATAGAGCTGGATGTTCCGCAAGAGGAAGCGGCTGTGATATGTGTAGACAACAAATCAGCCATTCAACTAGCAAAAAATCCGGTGCATCATGGAAGAAAGCATATTGTTACTCGGTTTCATTTTCTTCGAGACCACGTGAAGCAAAAAACAATAGAGCTGCAATATTGCCACACTACGGAACAAGCAGCGGATATATTTACGAAACCAGTCTTAGGTAAAACCTTCATAAAACTAAGAAACATGTTGGGAATGAAGCAGCTTTGATTTGAAGGGGGGTTGTGCTGACTCAAATGCAAAGCTTTGGAAATATATAAAATGGACGTCATATTAAACTTTGAAAACTGAAAGGATGTATTTGCATGTTGGACAACCATGTTGCATTTATTTCTATGTTTGATAGCCATTTGTAAGCCTTTATATATATGGCTTTTGTACTGCAAGTATGTAAGAAGAAAAAAAAGTAAAAAATAAAACCTGCAGTTTGCTTTTGTAGCCAACATTCTGATTGTCGGCGCCGACGAGGGCATGGAAAGTGATGTCGAGTCTTTTTGTTTGTGGTACATCTGGATCGATATGTATGTTTTCGAGGTCTTCTTCATCTTCAGCTAATAAGAGGAACAACCGACGTGTTTTACAATCATGACCAGGTTGATATCTTTCATCACAGTAGTAGCATAATCCTTTGGCTTGGTATTGTTGCATTTCAATTAAGGTTGTGCATTTGATTGGGTAAGGGCTATTTATGGGTCGCATAGGAAAAGAAGCTGGTCGAAAGAATTGATTTGTTTGGGTAGAGGAAGGAATTTGTGGTGAGTGGAATGGTGGATTATTGTTTTGGCTGAAGATTTTGCCATAGAATTGGTCTTTGTTTCTTACAGTCGAGGTTTATGGTATTGGAAATGGTGGTAGATTTTAGAGGTAGGAGTTTGTATTTGATGTGGGTTTTTAAGGCTGGAGATGAGCAAGACGTCAGGTGATGAGTTAGTGGCATGGTTCGTTGATTTGGAAAAGGGATTGGTTGTCTTCTATGCCGGTGGCTCAGTGAAGTTTCAAGAGAGAAATTTGTGGGTTGATGAACATGTTTAGCTCTGAGGGAATCCCACTGGGCTGGGCCAATTTTTTTTTTTTCTTTTGGTAAATTGTTAATATGTATATTATGAACTTCACCAACATGTATGGCAATGTGTAGTGTAGTGGTACATGAATATAAGCTGGGAAATAAATATCCAAGTTTAATGCTAGTAGCGGACAATTTTTTCTTTCTTCTAGCCTTCTTTCAAAATTTTGTTTTATGGGTATGGGTAGCCAATGTTGTGAGCCATCCCTGTTGATGAAGGATGATAGTTTGAAGCGTTGTTCTAAGGCTTTGATGAGTGCATGCCATGATGAAAGTTGTTGGTTTAGGTGCATCCATTGTGACCAAGTGCTTGTCTCATTATGTAAAATCTGGCTAGATCAATGCATTATTCTTTTGGTATGTCATGGTGAATGAAAAGTTGTTCTCTTATGCATTATTCTTTTGATATGGATCAGAGCTTTGAAAATGGTTAGCACACACTTAGGTGGACCTGTTAAAGGGAAGTATTGGTTTGGTAGTAATGGTGTTCGCATGGAATGAGTATTTGGGTTAGAATATGTAAGGGATGAGGGTGATGAGGTTGAGAAGGAAGATAGTTTAAGGTGAAGATGGACAAGGCTCTTAGTGATTTGTTAGGGAGAAATGGCATGGGATTGAAGGTGTTTTCAATATAGGATATTTGGGTTTGTTTAAATGCTTGAGCGGATTGGATGGCACAGATGGTTTTTTGTTGATCCAGTGGTTGGCATGCAATATTGCATTACAACAGCAACTTAGCTAGTACTTTAAATCCATCGATCGAAGCAGATTTAACTTCTCTCCAATTCGTGAAACCTTCGAAGAATCATGTCTATATTCCTGAAGAAAATTTTAAAGCTTCTGCAGATTCATGGCAAAATATAGTTGCTTTACATCCAGTGGATTTCAAACTCTCAGTGATTAAATTGAAGGAGTATATTCTAAATTTTTGGAAACCTAGAGGTAATTTTCGAATTCATATTGCCTTTGGTTTTCATTATACTGTAGAATTTGAGAAAAAATTCAATTGTATGTTAGTACTGAGAGCATCGACTTATTCTTATTTTGGAAGACTACTAATGGTTTTTAAATGTTTCCCTGGATATGAATTTGAGAAGCTCAATGCTAAGAATGTTCAGATCTGGATTATCCTATTTAATATGGATATGGAAATATGGTCGAACAAAGCTTTTTCGATGATTGCTAGTTATATGGGGGATCTAATTCGTGTTGATGATAATACAGCTAGTAAGAGAGTAACTAAATATGAGAGAATGATAGTTGGTATATATATATATATATATATGGAATCCAAACTGGTTGATAAAATTCCCATAATGCTACATAATGGGCATAAGAAAGAAGTTGTAGCTGAATTTGAATACGTGCCTCCTCGATGTGATCAATGTAATAAATATATGATTCATGAGCTGTCTAAAGAACCAACCTGGGTATCAAAGCAGTCAATGGATAAAGCAAGTTCATCTAATGTTGATAATCAAGCAGCTGATAAGGATCAAATTCATACTGATAGTTCTGATAAGGATAATGGAGGTGTGGATTTGGAGCTCCTGAATTCAGAATTACATCATAATTTTCTTCCTAAGAAATTAAATCATGTTGCAGATAGTTTGACTGAGTTGCCTCTAGAAGATGATCGTCGGGATGTCTCTTATGGTGTTATAGCAAATACGGATTAATTAGCAAATGTGAAAGGTAAGAACAAAATATCTGAAACTGCTCCTCCTAAAAGGCCATTAAGGAGAAATTCTTCTATCAAATGACTATAATGACTCAGAATGTCAGAAAGACGAACACATCACTGAGAAAGCGTGATGTGTTATCTCTGTTGACCAAATTCAAAACAACTCTTGTTGGTTTGGTAGAAAACAAATTAAGTAGTGTTAATTTGAATATGTTTAGTAGATTAATTCCAAGTAGATGGGATTTTGATTCTCCATGATACCACACAGTTTGATGGAATAATTTTATTGCTTTGGAATACATAGGTTTGGTCTATCAGTGTGATTTCTTCTCCAAATTAGCACTTTTCAGTTCAAGCAAGGAATATAGATGGACTTTCTTTATGTTTTACAGTTGTTTATGCTAGTACCTATCTTCAAGAGAAGCGGATTTTGTGGCAACATATTACAAATAAGGCAGAAGTTATAAATGAAGAGTGGGTTCAAATAGGTGATTTTAACAATTCTACTTCTCATTTAGATAAAATGGGTGGATTACGTGTTCCTTTTTAGTATATTAGAGCTATCAACAATTGTATTACTCAATTTTGTTTAATTGAGATCAATTCATTCGGATTTAATTATACATGGAGACGTAGAGGCATTGCAAACAATATTGATAAGATTTTTGTAAACCACTTACGTCTCCATAAATTCACTGATATGAAAGCATTATCATTATCCTAACTTTCGAGTGATCACAATCCTTTAGTCCTTGATTTATAACAACTTCTAAATCAAAAGGGTATCCTTTCAGGTATTCAAATGAATGGCAATTTAAATCTGGGTATGGTGAGTGTGTAACGAGAGGTTTACAATCAAGTGGATGGGGTTACCCTAGTTATATTTTCCAACAGAAGTTGAATGCATGTAAATTGGAGCTAAAATGTTGGAATAAATATAGGCCAAAAGATAATGCTATACTTTTGGAAGCTGAAGCTCTTTTCAGAGATAGGGAAGTTGCATCTGATTTAGAACCAGATAATTTGGCTTTGTATGGAAGCTTGCTTGAGGTTAAACAAGCATTGATGGTACAAAAACATATTAAGTTTTTGGAGTTATAAACAGAAGGCTAAAGTATCATGGCTCCAAGATGGGGATACTAATTCAAGTTTCTTTCATTATAAAATGTCAATGAGAAGATATGCTAATCATCTCAAAGCTCTAATCAATTCTGAGCAAGATCTTCTTTATAAACCTGATGAAGTTGTTAATGAGGTTGTCGAGTATTTCAATTCCTTATTCAATAGTGGCATTATATAAGAATTCCCTTCATTCTAATCAATTTCTACAATCAATACGCATGGTCGACAGGTATTACTTCGACCTAATTCTTTAGATGATGTGAAAGCTGCTATTAATTTTGTACATATTGATTCAAGCCCTAGGCCAAATAGATTTAATTCTAAATTTTATAGATTACATTTGGAAGAAATTAAATTTGACTTTTTGGCTGCAATGCAAGATATGTTCAACTCTGTTAAATTACCAAAGAGTATCAATCATACTTTTGTCACATTAATTCCAAAAGTTGATAGGCCAATATAAATTTCTCATTTTCGACCAATCTCCAGTTGCAATTTGTACTACAAAATTTTTTGTAAGATTTTTTGCAGTAGAATTAAGTGGTTTTTGCCTCATTTGATATCTCCAAATCAATGTGCATTTATTCCTTCTAGATCAATTGGGGGTAATATTCTTCTTGCACATGAGTTGTTAAGGGATTTTAAGAAACATGCAGTGAATAAGTTTTGCGTTAAGGTTGATTTACATAAGGCGTATGATATGATAAGTAGAGAGTTTATTTGCCATATTATGTTGAAGATGGGTTTCCCCAAACATTTCATAAACTAGTATATGAGTGCATTTCAAGTTTTCAATGCCTACTTTTTATATACTAATTCAAGGGGTTCCTAGAGGGTTTATTGCATCGAATAGAGGGATTCATAAAGGTAATCCATTATCCCCATATCTTTTTTTCAATTGCAATGGAAAACTTTACTTTCTGTATGAATAAAGTTACTTTGTAGAATTTGTTTATGCATGTTCATAAACTGGAGCCAATAGTATCACACTTATTGTATGCTTGTGATATAGTAGTTTTTGGTGAATATACTCCAACTTATGCTAATTCTTTGAAAGATGCATTTGGAAAATTAAAGAGATACAGTGGGCTAACTGTTAGTGTGTTGAAAACAAAAGTTTATTTTAACTCATTTGCATGCAATATTACGGAGGTATCCGCCTTTTTAGGTTTTCAAACTGATCAGTTACCAGTTAAATACCTAGGTGCCCACTATCTTCTAACTATATCCACAACAATGACTGCCATGCTTTGCTACATAGAATACAGGGTAAAATCCAAGCATAGGATGCCAAATTTCTTAGTTTTGCTAGGAGGGAAGAGCTCATTCAAACTGTTCTAACACCTATTATATTATATTGGTCGTTTGTGTATGAGTTTCCAGAGCATCTTTTGGATAAATTGAACATTATGTGTGCAGATTTTTTTTTTGGGTGAAAATGTTCATAAGGTAAGCTGGCAAAAGTTGTGTATGCCTAAAGCTGAAGGGGGTATTGGATTAAAGTTGTTTTATGATCTTAAGAAAGCAACCTGAGTCAAATTAATGTGGAAGTTCCTCTCTACTTCATCATTATGGAGTCAATCGCTGCATATGAAATACCATAATAGCAAGTAGTTTTGGAATATGAGAATAGAAAATAATGCTTCCAGTACATGGAAAGTCAATTTGAGATTGAGAACAACTGGAAATCATAATTTTAATAAGGTAATCTCTTCTGGATCTTCAACTCTTCTCTGGTTTGAGCCTTGGATTAATTGCAAATGTTTGGTTGACTGGATTGGGCTGTCTAGATTCCAAGCTATAGGTAGACAAGACGTATCGGTTTCAGCTATTATTACGGATGGGAGAATCAATGGAACTTTGCATGCAACAACTTGAGAAGTACAACAACAACTAAATGGGATTGTTATAAGTAGTGTTCAAGATGATTACTATGAACGGTGTGAAGGTGGTGTATTTTCATTTCATAAAGCATGGGATTGTAGAGATAAGCAAGAGGGTATGTTACGTAACAAGGTAATCTGGCATTCTAAAAATGCAAAGAGAATGGCTTTTATAACCTATTTAGTTATTAATAATATGTTGTACACACTATTTCAAATCTCGCAAATATCACGGGAGATCTCCTCCGATATCTCATTTTGGGCTCCTTTCGAAACGAAACAGCAAATATCACTTTAAATCTCCTTTTGAATATATCGCCCGAGATATTGCAATATCGAGCGATATATCGACCGAGACAAAATACTGGAATATCGTCCGAGATCTTAGTTTTTTTGGTTAAAATATAAATTTGTGCCTGAACTAGAACTATAATTAAAAAACTCAAATCTAGCCATATCAATGTTTAGTTATTTTACATCTTGTATGTTAAATGACTATATTGTATGTTCGTATATGTTTTACAATGCTTATGATTTTCATATTCGTCTTTTTACATACATATTACTTATGAAATTATGTATTTTATGGTCTATTTATGCTATTTTTTTTTAATGTTTTGGAACCTTTTATTGTTTCATGTCTAACAATATTCCTGTTTTAAGCATATTACGATCTAGAGTATGAATGATCTTTCGCAAAATAAAGAATAATAAATTTATTTTGCATTTTAAGTTTAAGTTACTATGTTTTTGATAGCATTCATAAAAATCATTTTGTTAAAATATCATTTTTAACATATCATGTACCCTGAGATTGTTCCGATATGAACTTTCAGACCCGAGATGAAAATCCGAGACGAACACCTGAGTTAGACTCATTTCGTCCGAGATCTCCCCTGATACGAGACTGAGTCTATAAAATCCCCGAGACGAAACGCGACCGATATCCGAGATTTAAAATCTTGGTTGTACACGAAGGACACTATGAGAAGATTAGGTATGATCAATAAAAGTTGCTTCATTTTTATGTGGTAAAGGTGGAAAATCTGTTGATCACTTGTTTTTTGCATGTGAAGACTCTGAATATATATGGTATGCTATTTCAATCAAACTTGGTATTTCAGTTTTTGTTGTATGCTATTTAATGAGTGAAGCAGATAAAATTCTGAGTGGTTTTAAAGACATAGATCAGTTGCTTGATGTGGCATGTGGAGTATATACTATTGCGGTATATCAGATATTGTTAGAAAGAAATGCCATGTTTTTTAGTAATAGATGCTTTGCAAATGAGGTTCGGTTAAAATGATTAAGAAGGAAGTGTATTACTTAGTCAAAGATAATGGTAGCAAGACAAAGAGAACTCGATAGAATATTGATATGTTGAAGAGGTGGGGAATTGATTTAGATGACACCGTTTAACATTTTAGTTTTACTGTTGTGTTAATGTGGTTGTATGTGTTGTGTTTAGTCCTGCTGAGTGATGTAAGCTTGTTGTTTTATTGTTTGTATTGTTAATATATGAAGTTTATGTGTACTATTTTCCCTTATATCGCACCCATTTAGATTAGGGGGTATAAGGTTTTGATGAGGCATATAAACAAAGTATATGATTGGTATAGCAATGAAGTGTATCGATTTTCAAAAAAAAAATGGATAGGATCAAGAGCGCCCCTAATTTCCACCACATTTCTCTTTCTCACTCTTTCCACTAGCCCTGAAACCCTCCTTATATATATATAATATATATATATATATATCTTTTGATTTCCTTCTTTAATGGCGTCTGCCACCATAACTAAATCTATTTTTCCATCTCGTTCTTAACCTCCTCTTTCTTCTTCATCAGAAAATCCACAATCAAAATCAGATGCATCAAATCCACTTTTGATTCCCACTACCGATTCATATAATATCAACAAACAAGATAGATCTACTCGAAGTCTTACTTTTGTGAAGCCATCTGCAAAATACGTATTCATTCCGGAAAAGATTTTTAACAAATCAATAGATGTTTGGACTAATACTTTGGCATTAATCCCGATCCACTTCATATTATCATCCAACAAGCTTAAAGACTACATTTCTAAAGTCTGGAAACCACAGGGTAATTTTCATATTCATGTTTCTCCTTCATACGAATTTGCTGTCTAGTTTGAAGATCAATCTGACTTCTCACGAATATTGGAAAGTTCTATATATTCTTTTTTTGGGAGGATGCTTTTGATTGAAGCATGGTCTCCAGGGTATGATTTTTCAAAAAAAACCGAAGTGATACGGTTCAGATTTGGATAAGATCGGTAGATCTACCTATGGAGTTTTGGACAATAGATGTTATTCAAATGATAGCAAGCTACATAGAAAATCCAGCATTAATAGATGAAAACACAGCAAATAAAAGATTTACAAAGTATGCTAGGGTTTCAGTTTCAATCGATACATTATCAGATCTGAAAACAGAAATCCCTTTTCTAATGCATAATGGATCAAAATTTAATATAACCGTGGAATACGAGTTTGTTCCTTCCAGATGTCTTCAATGCAATTTGTTTGTCCATAAAGATTCATATCATGAAGATTCTAAGGATCCACGCTGGATTCCACCAGATTTTCAAGTTGATCCTAATGAAACATCAGAAGAAAATGAAGCTAAACAAGTTAATAAAGAAAAATTGCAAAATGCAAATGACATTGGATGTACCTCTTTCAATCCAGGTGATGATTTAGATTTTCTGAATTCCAAGATACCTGAAAATTTAATGCCAGATGAAATAAATATCATAGCAGACGCAATTTCAGAAAAAGATAAAGAAGTGTCTAAAGTAAAGGGTAAACATATAAATGTGTCAAGTATGGTAGACGAAAATGCAAACTATACAAAAGATGATAGCACAACAGTTACTGCAAACTTTTTTCCTCCTTCTAAAAGAAATAAAAGGAGTTCTTCTTCTATTAAATGACGATGCTAACGTGGAATGTAAGGGGAATGAACACTACTTCTCGTATGAAGGATGTGTTATCTCTCCTTAATTATACAAAATCAACATTAGTTGGTTTAGTAGAAACTCAGCTATCTTCTAATAATTTAGGTTTATTTGTCTCTATGTTACCCAATTCTTGGAGATTTTTAACAAATAATTCACCTATTTCTTTTGGTAAAATTCTATTAATATGGGACACTAATGTTTGGGATTTGGTACTTTCATCATTTTCCTTTCAACACATGACAGTAAATGTGAGTAATAAAGGGAGTTTTGAGATGGTTTTTTCAGTTATCTATGCTAGCAATATTTTTGCAGAAAGGATTTCTTTGTGGTGAAATCTGTTAAATGAAGCTAGTTTGATTAATAATGCTTGGGTCCTTATGGGGGATTACAACAATGTGTTAACACCGAATGATAAGAGAGGGGGTTTATCTGTTCCTCTCCAACAGATAAGAGAATTTCAGAAACTTTTAATCCAGGCCTCATTATCAGAAATTAAACCTTTGGGTTTTAATTTTACTTGGCGTCGAAAGGGAATTGCAACATGCATTGACAAAATATTGGTTAATAACTGTTGTCTTCATTTATTTCTTGATATGAAAGCTCTTTCCTTACCCCAAAAATCAAGTGACATAACATTATATTGTTGGATCTAATTTCTATCAAAGAGGTCAAGGGAGATCCTTTCAGATATAGACATGATTGGCATCTTTTGGATGGTTATAAAGAGGCAGTTCATAAGGGCTTAAATTCAGCAGTCTGCGGTTTTCAAGGGTATCAGTTTTACATAAGCTTAAAAATTGTAAAACTGAACTGAAAAAATGGAACAAATTGAAAGATAAAAAATCTGCTAACCTCAAACAAGCTGAAGAAGTTGCAAATCAATTTGAGAAAGCCGTTGATGGTGATCCAGAGGATTTTCTTCTGTATGAAAATTATTTGATGGCCAAAAAAGAATATCAGAACTTGCAACAAATACATTTTAAAGCTCTTAAACAACAATTGAAAGTTGCATGGCTTCAGCAAGCAGACACAAACTCAAAATTCTTTTATTCAAGAATGTCAAACAGAAGGTTTTTTAACCACATCATGGCATTAATTGATCAAAATGGGAATTTATTGTATAAAGCTGAGGAAATTGAAGTTCCAACTATCAATTATTTTCAAGACATGTTTAATGGTACAAGCACTTTATCATTTCCAAGTTTCCATCCTACTTACACAATCAACTAAAAGGGACAGCAATTTCTTTTAAAACCAATTGATATATCAGAGATTAAAGATGCATTATTTTCTATAGATGATGAATCTAGTCCTGGACCGGATGGCATTAATTCAAAGTTTTCAAAGTTCACTGGGATGACCTGAAAAATGATCCGCTATTGGCTATTTCTGATATTTTTATATCAGGTAAACTGCCTAAATCTGTAAATCACACTTTCATCACTTTAATTCCCAAAAATGATAGACCATCCGAGATAGCACATTATAGGCCAATAGCATCTTGTAATGTCTATTATAAAAAAAATTCTAAAGTTTTATGTAATAGACTAAAACATTTTTTGCCTTATCTAATCTCAGAAAAGTAGGGTGCTTTTATCCATGATAGAAATATTGAGGATAATATATTGCTAGCTCATGAATTATTGAGGGATTTCAAGAAAAAGGGGATGCCTAAAATGTGTGTTAAAGTAGATTTGCAGAAGGCATATGATCGTGTTAATAGAGAATTCATATGCTACATAAGTCAAAAATGAGATTTCATATACATTTCATAAATATCATATATGAATGTATGTCGACTGCTTCTTATTCAATCATGATCCAAGGTGTTCCTAAAGGATTTATAACATCAAATAGGGGAATTAGACAGGGTGATTCATTGTCCCCTTATCTGTTTTCTATAGCTATGCAATATTTTTCTTATATGATGGATGAAGCAACTTATCATAAGAGTTTTCAGCCCAGTAGTGCTATTCAATCTATAATCTCCCATCTATTGTATGCTGATGATCTTATGATATTTGAAAAATTATCTATTACGAATGCTCAGTCCTTAAAGAAGATTTTTCATAATCTAAGCATGTATGCTGGCCTAAATGTAAATGCAATAAAGACTAAAGTGTTTTTTAGCACATCAATTACAAATTCAGAGGAGATTCGAAATATTTTGGGATTTCAGCAAGGATCTTTACCTATCAAATACTTGGGAGTACCTTTATTAGCCAACTACTTACATTATTCAGAGTGTAATTCTCTCATTCAAAGAATACAAAGTAAAATCAATGGATGGGAAACTAAACTGCTTAGTTTTGCAGGAAGGGCTGAACTAATCAATACTGTCATTACTCCGATTATCTTATATTGGATTTTCATCTATCAAATCCCAGAATATACTATAGACAAGCTACAATCAATTTGTGCTGATTTTTTTTGGGGGTGGGGGAGGGGGTTCATCTCATAAAGTTTCATGGCAAAAATTGTGTAGGTCTAAGAATGAAGGTGGAGTTGGATTGAAACTTTTTTCAGACCTTAAAAAGGCAGCATGTGTGAAGTTACTTTAGAAATTCTTATCTAATTCATCACTTTTGAGCAAATGGATACATAATAGATACTGCAAAAAAGATTATTTTTGGTCAATGGCCTTAGATAACAATGCATCCTCAACATGGAAATCTCTTTTAAGGCTAAGGACAAGATCAAAACAGCTGTTTAATAAAATTATTGTCAATGGTAAGGAAACTTATATGTGGTTTGAACCTTGGATTAACTGTAAGAGTCTGGTAGACTTGCTTGGCTATGATAGAATGAATCTAATTGGCAATGTAGATCAAAAAGTAAGTAGTATTATCAGAAATGATATGTTTGTACCTGAAATCCATCCCGCCACTAGAGAATTACTAGAAGAGATCAACTCCATCCCAATTTTTCCAAACATAAGTCATGATGTGTATGAATGGTGCGAAGGTGGTAAATTCTCATTCCATAAAGTTTGGGATTATCTGCGAAATCATGAAAATCAGAAAGAATTTTTTTTCCGGTTATCTGGCATGCTAAAAATAGGAGAAAAATGTCTTTTATCGCTTACCTTGGTCTTCTTGGCAAATTAAATACGAAGGACAGAATTCAACGCTACAACAAAATATCAGATCCTTTGTGTCCTCTTTGCAACAATCATCTCGAGACTAATCAACATTTATTCTTCTCTTGTGATTTTGCAGCTTTTATTTTGTTACCTCTAAAGCAAAAGTTGGATCTTCCTTTGATTTTGGCGGATCTGAAAGAAGCGAAGCTCATTCATGATAATTTCAAGAAAAAGGATCAATTGAAAGATTTGGCATGTGCTGCCTTCACTAGCGTCATCTATTTCACCTGGAAAGAAAGAATTTTGAGAATTTTTAATGGTAGAAGATCGGATTCAACAGTTTGTCTCTGGAAAATTCAAAGTGAAATTAAATGGAATTGGTGGACAATAATGGAAGTAGGACTTTTTGAGATGGGAGAAGTGAATTAATTCTGGGTAGATGGGGTATAGAACTTAAAGACACCGGTTGACTTTGCAACATGTCAAAGTGTTTGACTGGAAGACCGAAGTGTTACTGTATTTTGGGTAGATGGGCCTGTTTTGGAGTTATTTAATCCGTCAAAGTATTTTCGGTTTTAATGTTGTATTCTTTAAATAGTTAAAGTTACTTTTTCTATGATGTATACCAAATTTATAAGTATTCTTTTTCCTTGTAAGGCACCCACTTAGGTTAGGGGGATTACAAGGTTTTAACGAGGATTATAAAGGAGGTTTTTTTATTGGTTTTAGCAATAAAGTGAACCAATTTTCAATATATATATATAGAGAGAGAGAGAGAGAGAGAGAGAGAGAAGCGTTCAAGAGCACCCCAAATAGTGCAGCACCCCTTTAGCTCCCCTGATTTCCACCACACATTGTCGTTTCTCTCTCATTCCACTAACTCTCCCCCCACACTCACTTATTTAATTATAAATACTTGGTCGTGATTTGGGTACAAAAGGGGTGCCAAAAATAAATGGTGCTATATAAACCCCCCCTCATATATATATATATATGTATATATATATATGTATGTATGTATATATATATTTGTGTATATATATATATATATATATATTTATATATGAGGATCGTCCAGAGGCATCCCTATTTTGCAGCACTCTACTCTACCGTGAGATACGGTAATCCAAATCCAACAAGATTTTGCAGATGTTCGATCCATATATATATATTATCATTTATCCAAAATTTGAGCTCGTTCCAACATTCGTAACATTTCCAAAATCTAAACTCAATTGTTCACCATTCAGACATTTGTTCGAACTGTTAAATTTAGACATCAAATATATTATTATACGAATGTCGGAACGAGCTCAAATTTTGGATAAATGATAATATATATGTGGATTGAACATTTACAAAATATTGTTGAATTTGGATTACTGTAGCTCACGAACAAGTAGGAGTGCTACAAAACAGGGATGTCCCGAAACCCTCATATATATATATATATATATATATATGTAGAAGGGTTCCACTACACCTCTTATATTGCACGTGAACTCTCCTCCTTAATCTCCACCACCCATTTCTGTAACACCCCGAATTTTCTATTAACACTAAAGTTGCTAAAATAATAATAAGTGTGTAGAAGAGGGGATGTATCTATTATGAATATAAAAATATTAATAAGTATGTAAGAGAGGGGATGTATTTAATATGGATATAAAAATATTAATAAGTGTGTAAGAGAGGGGATGTATCTAATATGAATATAAAAATATTAATAAGTGTGTGAGAGAGGGGATGTATCTAATATGTATATAAAAACAATAGTAAGTAAAGGGGGATGTATCTAATATGTACATTGTAGAATATATATATATATATATATATATATATATATATATATATGACATGAATAGAAGTTTATTAATATGCTGAGTGTTTGCTGAGTCACTTCTGACTCATTGCTAAGTCAACAAGATAAACCCCATCTTGTCTGAACGGCTGCGGTTATTTCTAGGTTAAATCTAATGGCCTAAATGAATTCTAAAATCTATAAATAAGTGGGTAGACCCTAGACCTAAATCACTTGTAAAATTAGAGAAGCTACCGTCATGCTGCTGCCACGGAGTTCAGCATAGCCGTCACAAACTAAGAAGAGGAAGCCTAATCATCTACAACTAAATCTACACAAATCAAATCAAAAGATCTCTCTTTCTCTAATTCTTTTCTTTTGTTGGTGAGTATGATGATTCTCACAAGACTATTACAAACTAATTTGACTCAGTTATGAATGGATCACAAGAAAGTGACGTGATTTGTAATTGTAAATTCTATATATTGTGGATCTCTTATTATGTTATTATGTTGTCGTATGATGTAAATTATATATGCTATGTCATGCTATGTTGTAAATTCTCTTATGCTATGTCGTGCTATGTTGAGAATCATGTCAAGCTATGTTATACTATCATACTATGCCATGTTATAAATCATGCTATATTATGTTGTAAAATCATGATGTTGTTGGAACATGCTTAAAGTTATGTTTTTTTTAATTTAAATGGATCTTGTTTATGGGAATTTGCCTATTAGGTTAGGTGTACCCATAAACTTGAAACTATAATTAAATAAAACTTGAATATGGGAATTTGCCTATTGAGTTAGGTGTACCCATATAAAACCATGTTGTAAAAAAATTAGATGATGTTGATTCACACATGTTCATATGTAGTTTATGAAAATTGATTGAGATTATATTAGGTGAATTTTGAACAAGTTGACACCTTTAGGTCCACGACATGTATAATCTATGCAAGTTGGACATATGCAAGTTTCACCCCTTATTATGATTCATTTGGTCACATATACATGTTGTTATTATGATAATATCTTTTATGCTATGAGTTAGGCTATTCGAGTCTAACATATATTTTGCGAATAAACGTTCAAACGTGGGGTAGGGGTAATATTAGGAATTAATAAATTGGGTGTAATTTTGTAAGATTTTGCATACCATGAATGGATGTCCATAATTGAGTCAATTATGGACATTGTTAAAAATTGGAAGTAATTAATAATTCAAGTAGGGAATTATTAAAATTGGGGGAAAGTGGATTATTATTAATAATCAATGCTTAGGACACGAGGTTGGACCCGTTTGTGATGTAAACCTGCCCGGACCCGCCCGGCAAATCAAGTAGTCACAAATGTCGGCCCAATGTGAGAGGTCCTAGGCCCAAACTAAAGCATAACAGTTGTAAAGACACGAGGTTAGACTCTTTTATGGTGTAAGACTGCCCGGACCCGCCCGGCAAATCCAGCTGCCATAAATGCCAGTCTAATGTGAGAGGTCTTTATGAGGTTATGGCCTTAATGAACTAAGAAATACTTAACCAGATAATCATGTAAGGTGGGACATGGGGGTTAAGTAGGTGCCTTGGGTGGCATGAGGAATCTGGTGGTTGCCTTTAGAGGCATTTGAAATACGATTAGACTTAACCAAACACACATGTAAATGAACATGACTAAGTGGGTTAAGTGGGATGGACTAATGGGGACAAGCTTAGGTGGAATGCTTGTGGTAAATAGTGGGGGCCCATTTCAACCAGTATCCCAAAACGTATCTTTGTGGGCTCGACCCAAGTCGAGGACGGGACACGCATACTGGGTTTGACTATAAGAGGCCAAAACAGGGAGCGGTGGCAACGCAAGTCCAACGGGTTTCATATGCGTGTGTGGACCCGGGCTGGTAGGTAAGACGTTGTTGCATCGTGTAGGTATAAGCCGTGCATGTCCGTTGTATCAGGTTGCCACTTTAGGGGAGTGATACACCCCACTGTGGGGCCAGCACGGGTATCTACGAGTTAGGGAGCCGATCGAATAATGGGAAGTAGGGTACACCTAGTGGAGATAGGGGCAGGCGGCACCTATGTAGTCAGCTAGGGGTACGTAAAGCCATTGGGAAAGTTTCTAAGTGAAGCTAAGTGGGATGAATCTTTAGGGTGACTGGTGTGGTGCAGTATAGTGTTTATCCTTTAGTATTTAGGAGCGCCTATAACGTTGCCTTTAGCGATTGTCTATGTCCTTAATCTGCTCTTCATAGACATTTTCTTGTTTTCCAGCTTATGCCTTAGTCCAGTTATTTTGGTAATAGTATTGTAGAATTATCATATTCACCAGACTTTATGTCTGACCCCCTCTTTTCCATCCTTTTTCTCCCTTCAGGTCCGCAGGTTGGGCCAAGTTCTAGTGGAGTCTAGTTGGATCGCTTATCTTCTGGAAAGCTTGGACTGCTGAAGTAAAGTCCAGCTTGTTATCTTTCTTTTTAATGGCTATTCATGTAATGGGATTATGTACTTGTTTTATCAAGATAGATATTGTACTTGACATTGAATATGGTGTTATGATGTAATCAAACATGTTTTGACTTCTGCTACAATGAAATAAAGTTTTTGAATTTCCAAGTACTATTTTATATCTGTCTTGTTGTAATTTTACTGTTCTATATTCACTTAAAACCTCCATGGAAGTTAATGCATTCCCTTTGTGAGTGACATTAATGGACGTGGGGTGTTACACGTGGTATCAGAGCATAAGGTTACCAGAACAGATAAAAAAAAAATTTAGAAAAATATTTTTTTTCTAAAGTATTTTTGGAAGAAGTGCTTTCAAAAAAAAAACATGTTATTTAAAGAGAGTTTTTATGAAAAACATAATCCCAAATAGCCACATCCTTATCTTTATCTTTCGAATTCTCCATTTTGAATCTTTCCTTTTTCGTTTCAGCATGGCTGAAGATCTTAATCTCCCAGAAGGTGTGACGATTCCAGGGTGGTTTAGGAGATACTTGGAGGCTAGGGCCACCACTGCAGGCCCAGCGGATACTCCTCCACCCCTAGTTGCACCCATTCCTCCTCCTCCTCCTCATGTTGACACTTTTGCAAAGACGTGCAAGGAATTCAAGGCTATGGGAGGAAAAACTTTTCAAGGGACTGAGACGTTTGTGGAGGCCAGAGATTGGCCTAAGGAGACTGATGAATTGTTGGATATCTTTGAAGTGGAAGATGGGAGGAAAGTCCGTTTAGCTGCTTGGTTAATGAAGGGAGAGGCCTCGTTTTGGTGGGAGGTCACTAACGGGGAACGTCCAGTAGATTCATGGGCGGATTTCAGACGAAGGTTTGAGGAAAAGTTTCTTTCAAGGGCAGAGGAGAACTTAAATATGGAAAAATTCCTGGCACTAAAGCAAGGGAGCTCATCAGTAAAGGAATATGTCAATAAATTTAATCAGTTAGCAAGGTTTGGCTTGGAGTTGGTGAACACGCCAGAGAAGAAAGCTTTGAGGTTCGTTAGAGGCTTGAATGAACCGTTGCAAGGGTTGGCTATGACCCACATCCCTATGGGAGCCACCTTTGAAAAGCTAGTAGAAATGGCACTTATGCATGAGGATAAGGCAGTTGAAAAGAAAGGGGATCAGAAGAAACCCCAACAGCAAAATAAGAAGGGTGGTAAAAACAATAATGGCAAAGGGAAGAAGAAATGCTTCAATTGTGGGACGCCTGGCCATCTCAGCAAAGATTGTAGAAAGAAAATGAAGACTGGTTGTTTTCATTGTGGAGATGCGGGACATTTAGTAAAGGACTGTCCAAAGAAGGGGCAGAGGGCAGGGTCTCCCTCGGGAGGACAGGTGCAGGCTCTTATGGCACCAGGGCAAGTTCAGGCTATTGCGGCCCCACCGCTGCAAGAAAGAGGTAGAACAATTTCTGTTGAAAGCTTAGTTTTTCTGTTTGATCATCCTGTCCGTACCTTATTCGATTCTGGCGCATCTCATTCGTTTATCTCTGCATCATTAGTTGAATCACTGCACTTGAACACCAGTTTAGTAGAAGATCCCTTGGTCGTTTCAAATCCAATTGGGGGTTCGGCTCATTTGACCATGATATGTTTGGATTTGAAAATCTCTATACTTAGCGTTGAATTTAGATGTGATGCTTATGTATTGGGCTTCACGGGCTATGGGATAATTTTAGGAATGGATTGGTTGTCTAGAAATAGGGCCATTCTTGATTGTGAAAGGAGAGTAGTTAGGCTTGTGACTCGCCTTGGTAATGCTCTCGACATCTTTTGTAATCCCATAAATTCCGTTATGCTAAGTTATCTTGAATCGCTTGACGCGTCTGTAGAGAACCTGCGATCGGTAGAAGTGGTCCGGGAATATCCGGATGTGTTTGAGGAGGTGAAGGGCTTACCTCCAAAGCGGGAGATAGACTTTCGAATTTATCTTGTGGATAATGCTAAACCCGTATCTTTGCCAGTGCGCCACATGGCTCCTCGTGAAAGGAGGGAACTCAATAAGCAAGTAAAGGAGTTGCTTGAGAAGGGGTTCATAAGACGTAGTATATCGGAGTGGGGTGCTCCAGTAGTTTTTGCCACAAATGCGGATGGGTCTCTTAGACTTTGTATGGACTATAGAGAACTAAACAAGCTTACTAAAAAGAACCGACACCCACTGCTGAGGATTGACGATCTCTTTGATCAGTTAGTTGGCGCCTCAGTGTTTTCGCAGTTGGACTTAGCCACTGGCTTTCATCAACTGAGAGTGGCTGAGGATAGTATAGATAAGACTGCTTTTAGGACTCCTGATGGATTCTATGAATGGCTAGTGATGCCCTTTGGTTTGACAAATGCCCCTGCATATTTTGTTGATTTGATGAGTAGGGTGTTTAGGGAATACCTTAACAAATTCGTGGTAGTCTTTGTGGATACATCTTAGTCTTTTCTAAGAATAAAGAAGAGCACTCCCTACATCTTAGGGAAGTGTTGGAAACCCTTCGAGCGCATAACCTTAAGGCAAAATTTTCTAAGTGTCACTTCTGGAGGAAGGAAGTACGGTTTTTAGGGCACGTGGTTTCCAAAGAAGGGATAGCAGTGGATCCCGCAAAGGTGGTGGCCATCCAAGATTGGAAGGTCCCTAAAAATGCAACCGAAGTAAGAAGTTTCTTGGGGTTGGCTGGCTATTATAGGAAGTTTATCAAAGATTTCGCAAAAATATCAGCTCCATTAACACGGTTAACGAAGAAGAATCTGGTTTTTACGTGGGACAAAGATTGCGATGATGCGTTCCAACGTTTAAAGAGAGCCTTAACTTCAGCCCCAGTCTTAGTGCTGCCAGACGGGAATAAACCGTTTACCATCTATAATGATGCTTGTGGGACGAGACTTGGCGCGGTCCTCATGCAAGAGGGAAGAGTAATAGCCTATGGTGGAAGGCAGTTGAGGGTTCATGAAAAGAATTACCCCACGCATGACTTAGAGCTAGCCGCAATTGTTTTCGCGCTTAAGTCTTGGCGTCACTATCTTCTTGGTGAGAAATTCGAACTGTTCACTGACCACAAATCATTAAAATACTTATTCTCTCAGAAGGATTTGAATTTAAGGCAGCAACGGTGGATGGAATTCTTAGCCTCCTACGATTTTGAAATAGCATATACCCCGGGCAAGGGTAACGTGGTGGCAGACGCCTTAAGTAGGAAAAGGTTGTCCTTGAATCCGTTGTTTGTTGAACGACAAAGCTTAGAATTCATCTCTATGTTTGACTTTAGACCCTCCGTTGACTTAGTACCCGGTCTGTTAGCATCCTTGGAGGTCAGACCTACACTTCTAGGACGGGTTGGTGAGGCACAGCGAGACGACCCACAGTTGGTTGAGATAGTAGAAAAGCTCAAAGGGGGGGAGTCATCAAGCCATCTTCGTAGGTATACCCTAGACGATAAGGGTTGGTTACGAAGGGATAATAGACTTTGTGTACCACAAGACGAAGACTTAAGGAAGGCCATTCTTGATGATGCTCATCGCTCAAAAATGACCATTCATCCCGGCGGGGATAAGATGTACAAAGATATGAAGCGGGTTTTCTTTTGGGCCGGTATGAAAAAGGATGTGGCCGAGTACGTCGCTAGATGCTTGGTGTGCCAACGAGTTAAAGCAGAACAAAAGAAACCCGGTGGGTTGCTTCACCCATTAGAAGTTCCACTATGGAAATGGGAAAGCATCTCAATGGATTTTGTGGATGGATTACCAAGATCAAGGAAGGGTAACACGGGGATTTGGGTTATAGTAGATAGACTTACTAAAAGCGCCCATTTTATTCCCGTGAAAAGTAAGAGGACTGCTCCGTGGTTGGCTTCTGTATACATTAAGGAGATAGTTCGTTTGCACGGTATTCCTTCTAGTATAGTAAGCGACCGTGACCCCATCTTTACTAGCGAATTTTGGAAGAGTTTACAAGAGGCGGTAGGGACTCAGCTATGTTTGAGCACCGCATATCATCCTCAGACAGACGGCCAGACCGAGAGGGTGAATCGCATTCTAGAGGATCTTTTAAGGCTTTGTATCCTAGACTTTGGGGGTACATGGGAAGAGCACCTTCCGTTAGTAGAATTCGCATATAATAATAGCTTTCAGTCTAGTATTGGCATAGCACCTTTCGAAGCTCTTTATGGCAGGCCTTGCCGTTCGCCTACATGTTGGTGGGAATCTACCGATAAAATCCTACTTGGGCCCGATATGGTTAGGGAAACCTCGGAGAAGATTGAGTTGATTCGAAGGAGGATGAAAGCAGCACAAGATAGGCAAAAATCGTATGCTGATAAGAGGAGGACAGATCTTGAGTTTGACATTGGGGACATGGTTTTTATCAAAGTATCTCCGTTACAGAATGTTGTTCGCTTTGGGTCCGTGGGGAAATTAGCACCAAGGTTTGTAGGGCCGTTTCCTGTAAAAGACAGGATTGGGAAGATGGCATATAGGGTGGAGTTGCCTGAGAAACTTAGTGGAGTACACGACGTATTCCATGTATCACATTTGAGGAAGTGTTTGCACAAGACCGCGGAGGTGGTAGAGCCGAGCTTGCTTAAAGAGGTGGAAATAGAGCGTGATGCAACAATTAGACGAGCTCCTACATGCATTCTTGGGTCGGAGATCAAAAAGTTGAGGAATCGAGAGGTCAGACTGGTTAAAGTGCAATGGGGAGATGATGAGAGCAACGCAACTTGGGAGACAGAAGAGAAGATGCGTTCGTTGTACCCTTTTCTTTTTGAGGGTATGTCTTTTAATTTCTACTTTATCGCTTATCTTATCTTATCTTTGACCTTTAGTTAGGATAATCCTATGGTTGAAACATGTGTTTGAGACATGTTATGTATGATGGATGCAAAATGGATGCAAGTGTTTGCTAGTGGTTGCTCGTGGATGCATATATACACACACTTTAGGCACTAGATCGGCTCAGTCACTACATATTGCATATTGCATATTGCATATATATATGGATGTATTTAGTAAAATGGATGAACGATGGTTGTATTATCATGTGGATGCTGCATTCACATGATGGTTGTGCACGCATATAGAAGTATTATGTAGCATTAAGAATCTTTTGCATACATAATGGATGCATGGCACGATCATAGTTGCATTAAGGAGGTCAATTGAATCAGTGGACCGCCTGATTTTGCATTAAATACGGACATATACACACACTGTGCATTTAAACATGAAAGCATCAGAAGTCTGTAAGGACAATGGATGCCTGTGTATGATGGATGAGTAGATGGACGTTTGGATGGTAGGATATACATTCTTCCAGACTTGAAGATTTCGGGGACGAAATCCTAAAAGGAGGGGAGAATGTAACACCCCGAATTTTCTATTAACACTAAAGTTGCTAAAATAATAATAAGTGTGTAGAAGAGGGGATGTATCTATTATGAATATAAAAATATTAATAAGTATGTAAGAGAGGGGATGTATTTAATATGAATATAAAAATATTAATAAGTGTGTAAGAGAGGGGATGTATCTAATATGAATATAAAAATATTAATACGTGTGTGAGAGAGGGGATGTATCTAATATGTATATAAAAACAATAGTAAGTAAAGGGGGATGTATCTAATATGTACATTGTAGAAAATATATATATATATATTTATGACATGAATAGAAGTTTATTAATATGCTGAGTGTTTGCTGAGTCACTTCTGACTCATTGCTGAGTCATCAAGATAAACCCCATCTTGTCTGAACGGCTGCGGTTATTTCTAGGTTAAATCTAATGGCCTAAATGAATTCTAAAATCTATAAATAAGTGGGTAGACCCTAGACCTAAATCACTTGTAAAATTAGAGAAGCTACCGTCATGCTGCTGCCATGGAGTTCAGCATAGCCGTCACAAACTAAGAAGAGGAAGCCTAATCATCTACAACTAAATCTACACAAATCAAATCAAAAGATCTCTCTTTCTCTAATTCTTTTCTTTTGTTGGTGAGTATGATGATTCTCACAAGACTATTACAAACTAATTTGACTCAGTTATGAATGGATCACAAGAAAGTGACGTGATTTGTAATTGTAAATTCTATATATTGTGGATCTCTTATTATGTTATTATGTTGTCGTATGATGTAAATTATATATGCTATGTCATGCTATGTTGTAAATTCTCTTATGCTATGTCGTGCTATGTTGAGAATCATGTCAAGCTATGTTATACTATCATACTATGCCATGTTATAAATCATGCTATATTATGTTGTAAAATCATGATGTTGTTGGAACATGCTTAAAGTTATGTTTTTTTTAATTTAAATGGATCTTGTTTATGGGAATTTGCCTATTAGGTTAGGTGTACCCATAAACTTGAAACTATAATTAAATAAAACTTGAATATGGGAATTTGCCTATTGAGTTAGGTGTACCCATATAAAACCATGTTGTAAAAAAATTAGATGATGTTGATTCACACATGTTCATATGTAGTTTATGAAAATTGATTGAGATTATATTAGGTGAATTTTGATCAAGTTGACACCTTTAGGTCCACGACATGTATAATCTATGCAAGTTGGACATATGCAAGTTTCACCCCTTATTATGATTCATTTGGTCACATATACATGTTGTTATTATGATAATATCTTTTATGCTATGAGTTAGGCTATTCGAGTCTAACATATATTTTGCGAATAAACGTTCAAACGTGGGGTAGGGGTAATATTAGGAATTAATAAATTGGGTGCAATTTTGTAAGATTTTGCATACCATGAATGGATGTCCATAATTGAGTCAATTATGGACATTGTTAAAAATTGGAAGTAATTAATAATTCAAGTAGGGAATTATTAAAATTGGGGGAAAGTGGATTATTATTAATAATCAATGCTTAGGACACGAGGTTGGACCCGTTTGTGATGTAAACCTGCCCGGACCCGCCCGGCAAATCCAGTAGTCACAAATGTCGGCCCAATGTGAGAGGTCCTAGGCCCAAACTAAAGCATAACAGTTGTAAAGACACGAGGTTAGACTCTTTTATGGTGTAAGACTGCCCGGACCCGCCCGGCAAATCCAGCTGCCATAAATGCCAGTCTAATGTGAGAGGTCTTTATGAGGTTATGGCCTTAATGAACTAAGAAATACTTAACCAGATAATCATGTAAGGTGGGACATGGGGGTTAAGTAGGTGCCTTGGGTGGCATGAGGAATCTGGTGGTTTCCTTTAGAGGCATTTGAAATACGATTAGACTTAACCAAACACACATGTAAATGAACATGACTAAGTGGGTTAAGTGGGATGGACTAATGGGGACAAGCTTAGGTGGAATGCTTGTGGTAAATAGTGGGGGCCCATTTCAACCAGTATCCCAAAACGTATCTTTGTGGGCTCGACCCAAGTCGAGGACGGGACACGCATACTGGGTTTGACTATAAGAGGCCAAAACAGGGAGCGGTGGCAACGCAAGTCCAACGGGTTTCATATGCGTGTGTGGACCCGGGCTGGTAGGTAAGACGTTGTTGCATCGTGTAGGTATAAGCCGTGCATGTCCGTTGTATCAGGTTGCCACTTTAGGGGAGTGATACACCCCACTGTGGGGCCAGCACGGGTATCTACGAGTTAGGGAGCCGATCAAATAATGGGAAGTAGGGTACACCTAGTGGAGATAGGGGAAGGCGGCACCTATGTAGTCAGATAGGGGTACGTAAAGCCATTGGGAAAGTTTCTAAGTGAAGCTAAGTGGGATGAATCTTTAGGGTGACTGGTGTGGTGCAGTATAGTGTTTATCCTTTAGTATTTAGGAGCGCCTATAACGTTGCCTTTAGCGATTGTCTATGTCCTTAATCTGCTCTTCATAGACATTTTCTTGTTTTCCAGCTTATGCCTTAGTCCAGTTATTTTGGTAATAGTATTGTAGAATTATCATATTCACCAGACTTTATGTCTGACCCCCTCTTTTCCATCCTTTTTCTCCCTTCAGGTCCGCAGGTTGGGCCAAGTTCTAGTGGAGTCTAGTTGGATCGCTTATCTTCTGGAAAGCTTGGACTGCTGAAGTAAAGTCCAGCTTGTTATCTTTCTTTTTAATGGCTATTCATGTAATGGGATTATGTACTTGTTTTATCAAGATAGATATTGTACTTGACATTGAATATGGTGTTATGATGTAATCAAACATGTTTTGACTTCTGCTACAATGAAATAAAGTTTTTGAATTTCCAAGTACTATTTTATATCTGTCTTGTTGTAATTTTACTGTTCTATATTCACTTAAAACCTCCATGGAAGTTAATGCATTCCCTTTGTGAGTGACATTAATGGACGTGGGGTGTTACAATTTCCCCACTCATTCTCTCTCTTCCCACTAAGAAATAATGGGGAAGTGGATGGTGGAGAGATGTGCTACAGACTCAGTTGAGCGTTGTGCAATGTTCTATTTTTGTGAACCATTCAAAAAAGCAAAACAAAAAACCTTTTTCTCCTATTTTTGTTATATATATTACGTTCTGTTAAAAATATATATTGTTTAATGTAGAGTTTCAGTTAGAAGATTGTGTACAAACAAGCTGATGCTACAAGAAGCTGCAGCTGCAATATAATCTACTAAATTTGCAGATTATAAGCATCCAGATTATTACCATGGTGATATTATTATCTTCTTGCGGTCATAATATCATTAATCCAAACATACATCATTTTAGCTTATAACAAAAAACAATTCATAATGGGAAAAAAGAAAACAGTGGAAAATAGATTTATTTACAGGTTGTTATCAGCAATATGGAGTGCGCAGAGAATTAAGATACTTGCAACAGAAAGGATATGTAGCAAAAATCATGTGCACAATCTATTTCCTAGCCAAAGCTCTTGTGCACACTGCTTTGTGTAGAATAAACAGAAAGGCGTCCATTCTTCTTAAAGAGAGTATTTTAACAACAAACAAACACAAAGGCGTCTATTATTCTTAAACAAAGTTCTTCAACGAAAACAAAAGGAATAAGATGCCAAGAAAACCATTGTCCCAACAGTCAGCAAATAAAAAACCAGGCCTCTTTCCATGCATCAGGGCAATCCCAATACCAGCACAATACACCGCAAGCAGTGCAATGCCGCCATAACATAAGGTCCTTGCCTATGGAAGATTACAAAAATGTTATCATCTGTAGTTTTGAAGGTTCCTAATAGACAAAAATTTACACATTTACACAACCAGTTATACTCTTTGTACGCTGCTACTTTCAAATGGAAAATTATTGCATGCACATTCCACATATATGCATATGAATTAGTTTTAAGATCTTTGCCTCGACTTTAGACACGCCTCATGCACATTTTTTACAACATAGATATAAAGTGGAAATGGCGTTTGAAATTAATTACCAAAACGCATAGAGTGCCAACAATAAATTAAGTGTCATAGGCATTATATTTTAAGAAATAATGATTTTTTTAACCAGTGTTTAAAACACTTGAAGTACATGATGGTATAATTATCAGTAAAATTATACTAGATGATGAAAATACAAAAATTCCGGAAGACTATATATCTTTGTTGGTCCTGAAGAATGCAAAACAACAACAGTAGGTCACTTTCTGCTTTTAAATATTGTAATGAAGATTTTGATATGATTCGTAATGAGTAAATTATTTCCTACTTTTAAGTAATGTCGTAATGAAACTCCTAAAATCAATTATAGATATAGTTTAATGCAAAACTGATTTGAAAAAACAAAAGAAAACACATGAAATGCTTTCCAAAAAAGTAGCATACAAAGAGCTTAAAATGCAAAATAATATTTAAAAGAAACGATGTTGAAAGTAGAATTATTGTCTTCTGAATTCTGATTTTAATTTTCTTAACATTTGTTTAAGCTATTTTATACATTTATGGATCAAAAGTATTTTTAGATAGTTTGTATTATGAAGAAAGGTATTCATTTCAAATTTAAAAGGAAATATATATAATCAAGTAAAGCTTACATAAGTATATCACAATTTACTACTCTATTTTTCCTTCACTAATATTTATTTTCCCCAATGAGTGTTTCTTACTAAGGTTCTAACGAGACATTAATTTGATCCAGAAGCATAAAACTCCATTTGACGTTAGTGATTTTTCAAAGTATGATATGCTATATTGTACTCTTTTTACATCATTTAGATTTTCTTAGTAAGGTTTTAAGGAGGCATTATCATAATCCAGAAGTATCAGACTTTACTTCATGCGCTAAGAATCTAAAATATATTATCATAGTATTTTCTTTAACTAAGATACTAAAATATGTTATTGTATTCTTTTCCGTTAACTAAGGATTTCAAAGAACGACTGACCGATCTTGACAGCTCAAATGTTGTCGATGAATAGATTTTCGAAGACGATGCATTAACTGTTGAAATTAATGATTCAAATATTTGTAGAGAAGGAAAGAAATTGATTGATTGTCAATCAATTAATTGGCTTGTATATGGAAAGATATAAGAGGAAGTTTTTGGATGAAAATTAAAAAGCCAATCAATTAATTAATGAAGAATCAATTTACGTAGGGAAAGAGATTGAGACCATAATTGCACCATCCATTTATGCTCCAATCAAATCAAGGAAAATATTATTTATTTTTCCTTCATGTCCAAGCAATCTAGAAATTTCTCTTCTTTATCCCCAAAAAATCCCTCTATATAAATAGGCGTCATGTTATTGTATGAAAAAAACAATCCACCATTACTCTTCTCTCTATTGTAATCTTTTGTACTCATTTCTTCATTGAGAAATAAAAGTTGTTGGGTCTCCGTGGACGTAGGCAAAGTCGAAACACGTTAAAAATTGGTGTGCTCTTTCCTCTATTTTCTATTTTTGTTCTCTCTATAATTTGTGCCACTTGTTTTTTTTATTTTTGACGTTGTTGAAATTGTTGGCAGACTAGATCATTGGGTTTATTTGTATTTCGCTGCCCAAATCTTTGATTTTGCACTACAGATTGGTATCAGAGCAAGTTGTCCTGTTCAAAGATTTCTTTTCAACCATATCAAATTCTGCAAAGAATAATGGTGGTAGAAGCGATTCAAATTATGGAGTCGCTAGATTTGATGAAAAGGGGGATTTTGGCACATGGAAGATGAAGATGGAAGCGGTGTTGAAGAAATAGAGGACATTTAAGGTTGTCTCGGATCTAGAGAAACTGAAGAAATTAGCACCTGAAGAGTTAGAAGAATTGGAAGAGGATGCTCTTATTACCATCCAACTTAGCCTTTCTGATGAAGTACTTAGAGAGTTTTCTCATGTGAAAATTGCTAAGGAATTGTGGGATGCTCTTCAGAGAAAGTTCTATGACAAGTCTCTCACCAACCGCATCATCTTACAGCAACAACTTTATTCTTTCAAAATGAGGACCGAAACAGATGTATTTGCTCATATAGATACCCTCAACACACTTGTCATGAATCTTTGAGTAGCTGATGTAAAGATTGAGGATGAGACGCTAGCTGTTATTCTTTTATGTTCTTTACCTGTAGAGTATAATACTTTTGTTAACTCCATGATCTATGGACGTTCGTCTATTTTCTTGGAGGATGTGAAGACAAATTTGCATAACGAGATGTTGAGAGGAAAGTTAGCAAGCACGAGCACAGAGAATGATTCTGAAAGCCTTGTTGCACAGAGAGGAAGAAGTTAGAGTAGACCCAAATATGGTGGGGATAGAGCTAAGTCCATATCTCAGTAAAGAGGAGCCCGGAAGGGAGTTTGTCATTATTGCAGAAAATCTGCACATTATATTGCAAGTTGCCCCAAGTTGGAGAGTAAAAACAAAGCTGTTCCCCAGAAGGCTTCAGCATCTATAGTGGAGACATCAGATTCAGATAATGATCCTGGCATTTTTACAACTTCCACCTCTCCTAGGAAGAGTACTATGTGGATTATTGACTCGGGAGCATCCTATCACATGACTCCTGATAGACACTCTTTTTCCACTTACCGCCAACTTGATGGAGGAGAGGTTCTCATGGGAAATAATGCTTCTTGTCTCATGATTGGTATTGGAACAGTAAAAATCAGGATATTTGATGGTGTTGTTCATATTTTATGTGATGTCAGGCATATGCCTGATTTAAGGCGTAGTTTGATCTCCATTGGAGCATTGTGCAATTTTGGCTTAAAATGTGTAATAGAAAAAGATTCATTAAAAATTACAAATGGCTCATTGATAGTAATGAAAGGGGTAAAAGCTGGAAATCTATATTTGTTGAAGGGTAAAACTGCTGTTGCGGAGTATGCTTCAGTTATTGATTTAGTTGATTCCGATTCTACCAGATTGTGGCATTTTCATATGGGCCACATTGGAGAGCGTAGTTTAGAAGTATTGAGAAAGCGAGGCTTGATTGACGGTGTTCATCATTCAAAACTTGACTTTTGTGAAGGATGTGTACTTGGAAAGCAGACGAAGGTTTCTTTTGGCATTACAGAGCATAAGTCTAAAGATGTTTTAGAGTATGTTCATACTGATGTTTGAGACCCCGCACCATGCCCATCTTATGGAGGAGCCAGGTATTTCGTTTCATTTGTTGATGATTTTTCTCGAAAAGTATGGGTTTACTTTATGAAGTCCAAAGATGAAACTTTTGATAGGTTTCAAAGTTGGAAATCTCTTGTTGAGAAGCAGTCTGGAAAGAAAGTGAAGGTTCTTCGTTCAGATAATGGTGGTGAATTCACTTCTAAAAAATTCATTAAATTTTGTGAGTCCGAGGGAATCAAAAGACATTGCACCACACTAGAAGATCCTCAGTTAAATGGGGTTGTAGAGAGAATGAATCGGACTTTGTTGGAAAGAACTCCTTGCTTATGGCTGACTACATGATTAAATAAGAGATTTTGGGCAGAAGCATTATCTACGGCTGTTTTCCTTATCAACCGCACACCTTCTATCGCCATAGATATGAAGATTCCTGAAGAAGTATGGAAGGGAGGGCCTGTATCAAATTCCTTTCTCAGAGTGTTTGGTTGTCCAGCTTATGTGCATGAGAGCAAAGGGAAGTTGGATTCAAGATCGTGCAAGTGTATTTTTCTTAGATATAAGAAAGGAATTAAGGGTTATAGGATGTGGTGTCCTACTACCCAGAAGATTGTTACTAGCAGGCATGTTACATTTGATGAGAAGGCTACGTTTAGGTGGAGCCTTCTTCTTCTGTTAATGATGATGTTGAGAGGACAAATTCAGAATACCAAACACAAGGCAGATCATCTGACTTCCAAACGAGTAAAAATGGTGATTCCGATGACACTGTGGTTGATAGGGAAGAGATAGAAGATCAACCTCAAGGTGTTCCCAAATTCAAACTCGACCAACGAGAGAGAAGAAAAGACCTACATGGCTCGATGATTTTGTAGGATTAAGCATTGAAGATATTGACTTTGATAACACGGCAGCTTATGCATTAAGCATATTTCATGATAAACCAAGAGACTACAGAGATGCCATAGTTCAGTTGATAGCTCCAGTTGGCTAGTAGCACTGTAGGAGGAGATCGAGTCTTTGCACAAAAATCACACTTGGGATTTAGTGCCACTTCCTTCCGGTAAGAGAGCAATTGGATGTAAATGGATCTATAAGGTGAAAGACGGCGGCAATGGTGACTTGAGGTACAAAGCAAGATTAGTGGCGAAGGGTTATGTTCAAAAGAAAGATGTGGAGTTTCATGATATTTTTTTCTCCAGTTATTAGCCACACTTCCATTCGCATTCTTTTGGCATTAGTTGCTCACTTCGATATGGAGTTGGAACAACTAGATGTCAAGACAGGATTCTTGCATGGTGAGCTTGAGAAGGACATTTACCTACAGCAGCCAAAGGGGTTCGTTGGTAGCAGCAGGCCAGGTCATGTTTGTAAACTTAACAAATCTCTTTATGGCTTAAAACAGTCTCCTAGACAGTGGTATAAAAATTTGATAAGTTTATGATCTCACATGGTTATTCTAGAAGCTTTAAGGACCAATGTGTCTATTTAAAAATGTAATGATGACATCATCTATTTGTTACTTTATGTTGATGATATGTTGATAGCTTCTAAGAGCATGTCTAAAATTTCGGAGTTGAAGATGGTGCTCAGTAAGGAATTTGAGATGAAAGATTTGGGAAACGCACAGAGAATTTTAGGGATGGACATTCAAAGGGATAGAAAACAAAGAGTTTTGAGGCTCACTCAAACTCAATACATCGAGAAAGTCCTATCTCGATTCGGATGGAGAATGCAAAACCGGTGGCTACTCCATTAGGCTCTCAGTTCAAACTATTCAAAGATATGTGTCCCACATCGGATTAAGATAAAAGGGATATGTGTAATATACCTTATTCTAGTGCTGTTGGTAGTCTCATGTATGCAATGGTGTGCACGAGACCAGATTTGGCCCATGCAGTTGGTGTTATCAGTCGATATATGTCTAACCCAGGTAAAGAGCATTGGCAAGCAGTGAAGTGGATACTCAGATATCTTTGTGGCACTTCTTTAGTTGGCTTGTTATATGGTGAAGAAGATGGAGACATCTCTCTTAGAGGATACTGTGATTCAGATTACGCTGGGGATAGAGATGGACGGAAGTCGGTGTCGGGCTATGTTTTTACACTTGGCATAGACCCGATTTTGTGGAGATCAAAGCTGCTGTCTATCGTAGCTTTGTCGACTACCGAAGTAGAGTTGATATTGATTGTGGAAGCAACAAAGGAAGGATTGTACTTACTTCAGTTGTTGAATGATCTTTCAATGGCGCAGCAGACAGCGGAGCTATTTTCAGACAGTCAGAGTGCGATTCATCTTATTGAGAATCAGACTTATAGTTCACGGATGAAGCACATTGATGTTAGAGGCTTCTTTCTTATGCTTGAGGAAGAACAAAGCAAGATCAAATTATTGAAGGTGAGTACTTCAGATAATCCTCCAGATATGATGACCAAGTCACTTCATAAGGACAAGTTTGAGCATTGCTTGCTTCCTGTTACTTGAGCGCCATGGGGCGCTGGGCCCAACAACTTTTATGTTGATTGTTGAAGATGAGATAATGAAGGAAGATTGCCATATTTGAATCAAGGTGGAGTGTTGAAATTAATGATTCAAATAGTTGTAGAGAAGGAAAGAAATTGAATGATTGTCAATCAATTAATTGGCTCGTATATGGAAAGATATAAGAGGAAGATTTTGGAAGAAAAATAAAAGGCCAGTCAATCAATTAATGAAGAATCAATTTACGTAGGGAAAGAGATTGGGACCATAATTGCACCATTCCATTTATCCTCCAATCAAATCAAGAAAAAAATTATTTATTTTTCCTTCATGTCCAAGCAATCTAGAAACTTCTCTTCTTTATCCCCAAGAAATCCCTCTATATAAATAGGGGTCATGTTATTGTATGAAAAAAACAATTCACCATTACTCTTCTCTCTATTGTAATCTTTTGTACTCATTTCTTCATTGAGAAATAAAAGTTGTTAGGTGTAATGGCGCGTTTTGTAAGGTATAATAATTAAGTTATTTAATTATTTAAATAACGAATATATTAAATAAACGATAGTTGAATGTATAAATTATAATAATAATTATAATCGAGTCAGTAACGACGCGGCAGTTCGTTATTTGGCGAGTTGAACTTCAACTGAATATACAAGATTCGTTATAAGTCGGATTTCTGTGAAACAAGAAACGTTTGAATCTGTTAAGCTATATTTTTCTAATGGAACAGAAAAATGAAGATTTCGTCGTGTAGATTTTGATATACGTCCAAATCAAATTTCAGAAAAGTCGCTGTAGAATTCCTTTATAATTTGCAACGCTTTATATACGTTATAAAAGGATTTTCGATATAAATTGAATATCGATAAATCTAAAATCTGAAATATCAAGCTATAAATTCTGATATGATATTCTAAAGCTGTATGATATCATATGTGAAGATATACGATAATATTAAAATTTTAATATTTAAATTAATTATATTTAAATATATTTATATATTTAAATAAGCTATTTAGAGCTTTAAAAATAGCCACTTTTGCAAACGAAGTCGGAATTCGACGAAACCAGTTTTGTTGGATCCGCAATATCAAATAGTTGCTAGATGTCAAGTTTCGTGATTTTTAGAGTCACTGTGTGGCCGTACGGATTTTTAGAGTGAAGAATAGTCAGTATTTCGACAGTTAAAAATACGCTGTGTGAGCATACGTAGTCGGAATTCAACGAAACCAATTTCGTTGGGACAGTAATGTCGAACTCTAGCTACTTGTCCAGTTTGGTGATTTTTAGGTATCGTATATAACCATGGTGATTTTTAGAAAGCCAATAGTCGAATGAAAATAAATAAAAATCAAATATAAAAAAATATCTTAATATTTTCTTGGCCAAATTGGAGGCCACGCACCCTTGTATTTCAGCCACAACTGATACTTACCCAGACACGGCTTATAAAACCACCAGATTGTTTCCAACGTGAGAAATCAACATTTCTAAAATCAAATAAAAATCAAACAAGATTTTATAAATCACAATCTATATATTTCTGGATTGCGGTTGAGAGGGTCTTCAGTCTGATAGGGGTTTCGAATGGTTCGATCACCATTTCTGTATGCGGTTTTCAACGCAGCGATATTAGGGTTCGGATTTAATTCGTTCGTGGCGATTTTTGGTTGAATTCAGTTGGACATTGGAGTTTGTGTTAGCGAGTGGAGCTCGCTGTGAATTTTTGAGGATTTTTCGAAGACAAACATGTCGATGTCTGGTCGGAAACTCCAGGACGACGCGACGGGTAGATTGGGTTCGAGCTGGTCTTTATGGGGTGGAGGAGGAAGAGGCCGGAAGGAGGAGTTCAGTGGTGGTCTTCGTTGGTTGAACGGTGGTCCGAAGAAGGAGGATGGAGGATCCGACGATTTGGGAATGGTGTGGTGTAAAATTCCTGGAGCCGTGAATTTCAGTTTGGGGAAGAACATAAGGAGCGGGTCTGGGCTTTTAAATATTGGTGTGGGCCGAGTTAAAGAGGTTAAGCCCGTTTTAATTATAATCAAGTTTTATTTTTATTTAAAATAGTGTAATAACTTCTTGATACCATAACTTTATCATACGAAATCAGAATCACGAACCGTAAGTTGCGTTGGGATCGTATTGACGGGAGCAACACAATGAGACTGACCGGGAGTGAATCCGAGCCCGTTACAATTTATAGCAAAATAAATTGTCCGATCTGAATCAACGACAATTATCGTTAATTAACGATGATAGTCCAATGTGAGTAAAACTCACTAACTCTCCTCAGTTTATATTTTTATATAAACTGTGTTAAATGATTTGATTGCTGTGTATTGATAGTTTGGACTGTTAAATAGATTTGATTGAAACATAGATATAGTTATATATATAAACGACAATCAAATATTGATTCAGTTCATCAGTATATTTCATGTTGGAATGAAATTGATGTATATTTTATTGTGTAACATTTGTGGATGCAGGGAAACAGGTTGGAGGAATCCGACTGGATTCCTCAACATTTATTTTACCGTTTTTCATATATTTTGATATATGATGTGTTATGAAATCTGTTATTGATTTCATATGTTCGAAGGATACCGATCATTGTTATATGACACGTTAAACACCGTAGGTGATACTAGAATGTAAAAAGGGAATTTTCAATGTTTATATTGAAAATAAATCTTATTTATAAAATCGATAGGATTTTATAAAATGAAAACATTTATTTATTTAGGAAATAAATAAAGGAACATTTATTTAGACTATAAATAAATGGAATGAAGGAATATTTATTTAGGGAATAAATAAAGGAACACTTGTTCGGAAGATAAATAGAATTATACAAGGATAGATTTAAACACGTGCTTCGCACACGGTATAACACGATATGGATTTAAATGAGATATTAAATAGGAAATCTGTTTTAAACAGATAAATTGAAGTAGATTAATTTATAAATAATGTTTTATAAATTAAATAAATTATTTATCGTTAATAAATGGAATATATATAAGTCTGGACTTATATAGAGAAGTAGAAACGTTATTAAAAGGACATTTATAAAGTGAAGAACCGTTACTAAAAGTAAATCTTTATAAATGGATAAACGTTGTAAAAAGTAAATCTTTATCAATGGATAAACGTTGTAAAAAGGAAATCTTTTGAAATGAATAAACGTTAATAAAAGGAATTAATCGAATTTAGTTATTCGAAATAAGTTATTCGAATTAGATATTTGAATAGAGTTAAACACATTAGAGTGATTCGAATTACTTATTCGAATAGAGTTAAACAAAGTAATTTGTTAGATTAACCAAAGAAAGATAGTCGAGTTAATCAAAGTAATTGGTTAAGTTAACCAAAGTAAATTAGTTAAGATAAACTAAGCGGTTAATCGAAGTGAATTAGTTAAGTTAAACTAATTGGTAAATCAAAGTGAATTAGTTGCGTCAAACTAAGTGAATTAGTCAAGTTAAACTAATTGGTTAATCGAAGTAAATTAGTTGGGTTAATCAAAGTGAATTAGCTGAGTTAAACTAAGTAAATTGGTTAGAGTTAATCAAAGTGAATTAACTAAGTTAAACTAAGTGGATTAGTTCAGTTAATCGAGACAAGTAAATCAAGTTAGGTTAAACCATTTGAGTTAACCAGCTAGGTTAAACCATTTGAGTTAACCAGTTAAAGTTTACCAGTTAGAGATAAACAGTTAGAGTTAACCAGTTAAAGTTGACCAGTTAAAGTTGACCAGTTAGAGTTGACCAGTTAGAGTTATCCAAGTGGAGTTAATCGAGTAGAATTGCCGAATATCACTTATTCGAAGTAGAGTTATCGAATATAGTGTATTCGAGAGAAGAGTAATCGAATATAGTTTATTCGAGTGGAGAAATCAAATGTTATTCATTTGAGAGGAGTTACCGAATATTATTTATTCGAAGAGTAGTTATCGAATATTGGTTATTCGAAGTTAGTTAATCCAAAGGAGTTATTCGAAGTTAGTTAATCCAAAGGAGTTATTCGAAGTTAGTAATCCAAAGGAGTTATTCGAAGTTAGTTAATCCAAAGGAGTTATTCGAGGAGTTAATCGAATATAGTTATTCGAAAGAAAGTGTTAATCGAATATAGTTATTCGAGTAAAGTTAAAAGAGTTAAGTTATTCGAATAGAGTTAAACACGTAAGAGTTAATTGAATATTAGTTATTCAATTTGAGTTAATCGAATTTAGTTATTCGAAAGGAGTTAATCAATTTGAGTTAAGTTAATCGATTTGAATTAAGTTGAATCGAAATGGAGTAAATCGATTTGAATTAAGTTAATCGAGTTAGAGTAAATCGAATATTGGTTATTCGAAGGTAAGTTATTCGAATTAGTTATTCGAAGGAGTTAATCAATTAAGTTATTCGAATTAGTATTCGAAGGAGTAAATCAAGTTAAGTTAATCGATTAGAGTTGAGTGGACCGATTTGGGTTAAGTTAAGTTATCGAGTTAAGTAATCGAGTTAAGATTTATCGAGTTAAGTAATCGAGTTAAGTAATCAAGTTGAGATAATCGAGTTAAGAAAACCAAGTTAAGTAAATCGAATAAGTTATTCGATAAGAGTAAATCCATATAAGTTAATCGGATGTTAGTTATTCGATAAGAACAGACACATTTAAGAAAATCGAATATTTGTTATTCGATAGGAGTTAATGAAATAGAGCTAACCAAGAAGAGTTATTCGAATATTAGTTATTCGATAGGAGTTAATCGAAATAGAGTGTATCGAATATAAGTTATTAACTAGGTAGTTAATCGAATAGAGATTACTCAAAAGAGAGTAATACGTCGAATTCAATTATATCGAATTCGGGAAAGTACTATTTACTTTCCAGGGTTTAAATCAAGATTTAGTTATTGATTTAGAAATTAGGTGTATGTTAAATTATTCGAGTTAGGAAATAAAATATATAGGGGTAGGAATTATAACGTTATAGTTATAATCAAACACTGTCATATAAGAAGCGGATTCGTAACCTGAATCCGAGAATTTGCATAAACAGATGATTGTAAAAAGTGAGTGATGAGCTTCATCTATTTCACAGTAAAGGACGTTGTTCAATTAAGGTCTGAGAGGTAATTATACCCCAACTTGATTGACTTCAGAATTGACAAAGGAATAGTTGTGGTTCGATAGAAAGGTTGATTTGAAACATAGTTAAGTAATAAGCGATTAATGTATTAAGCGTAACGATGTTTTATACAACGTTCATTGGAAATCCGTAAATGAGTTTTGGAAACGTTTTCCAAATATAGTCAGATATGTTTTCTAAACATAGAAAATGAAATGTTTTCATGATAAGAATTTAAGAAATAGAGTTAAGCAAATTCAGAAACTGACTGGAGAGGGTAAGTTGAACGGTTTTCTAAGTGACGATCTGATGTTGGTTTCGACCTTCCGTATTGATACTTAGAGAATTGTTCTCGTACTAGTTACAGTTAGGGACTGATAGTTGCGAAATAATAGTGATGTGAAAATAAACTATGGAAATGTTTTCCAATGATTAATAACATATATTTTCTAAATATATGAAATAAGGAAATATGAACATATGAAGATTGATCGATCGAATTTCCATTTGGAAATAAGATCGTTGTTTGTACACCGACATGTTTTCATTTGATAGTTGAATCACAGACTATCAAAGTTCTTACCATTTTAACGTTGTTAATATGGAGAGACCGGTTGGATTATTATCCAAAGAACCACTCTGTATTGGCATAAGCGTTGCGAGCAATATATGCCAAAGATAAATTGAAGACGGAGTAAAGTGCAAGGGCTGTTGTATAAGTCTTAGATAACAGTGACTAAGATCGATATACTGAATAGTGCCTTCGGTTTGTCCAGTCCCAGGACAACGTATATGGAAGAAGGTCTGACAGAGTATATCCAATGGATCGCGTAAGTTGATCTGTTCAAACGTATTCACGTTTGGTGGCGGAGGAATTCGTTTCTCTTAGCTGTATACCCGTGTTATTTTTGAATAAGTCAATTTGTGATTTGGCGGGTATGACGATGTGGCATTCAAAGTGAATGGTGATCAGATGTTCTGAAGATAGACGTAGCTTCTAGCCTTACACCAGGAAGTAACAAAAGTTGGGCTAGGCAGCATGGCTAGTTGGGTCATTCCCAAGCAGGGTGTATTGTCACCGATCTAGGGAATATCCATATTTATACTTCTTTTTGATTCTGTATCTTCGAAGGATGGTTGGATGGCCTACAACCGTGGTGGCAATATATTCGCGACACTCAAGCTAAATGAATGAGCGATCATGTGTGGCCGGGTTGCAAGACGTTCTTGTTGAACCCTGAGTGTATCACCTCTAGAGTACACTATTCAGAAGGTGCTCCCATACCTTGTCTGTTGGAATCCATTCTCCGATAAGAGCCCTGTGGTTTATGATTTTATACTATGTATGTAGAACGTGAGATGCAAGCGTTTCTGCTAGATTGATACCTATTTGTACTTAGACATTATTATAATATCACAATGATATTGCTTATCAAAGTTGTTCAGATACTCATAAGGGAAAAACCCGTTCCGTATTCACGGCGTGGTCTTATGAGATATCCTATACCTGTTTTAAACTATTTTACTCATACCAGTCCCATGACTGACCCGGAGTTTACTTTGTTGTTTTCCCTAAACTCTTGGGTGCCTAAATTTGTACGGGCCGTCAAGTAGTCAAGATTTACAGATATACTTGGAGAGCTTGGAGCAGGAGGCTGCAAGATTTTATAGCTATAGTTATTTCCGCTGTGTTGTAAGTGTTGTACTCTGATAAGTGCTATTGTATATATATAACTGTTTACTTCAAAGTTATGTTATATATTATATGTTATTCGTTCCGCTGTGAGATTCGTGTTACTCTGATGATTCTGATGTTCTTCTTCTTCTTCTATTCTATTAGTTCTATCTTTTCTTCCTCACCCTCTACTTTCTTTCACTAACGTTCTCGGAATTTTCGACTCTCGAGGAGTCGGAAATTTCCAGCCGTTACATTGGGTCTCCGTGGACATAGGCAAAGCTGAACAACGTTAAAAATTGGTGTGCTCTTTCCTCTATTTTCTATTTTTGTTCTCTCTATAATTTGTGCCACTTGTTTTTTTATTTTTGGCGTTGTTGAAATTGTTGACATACTAGATCATTGGGTTTATTTGTATTCCGTTGCCCAGATCTCTGATTTTGCACTACATTGACATGGGCGATTGTACAACGAGCCTCTGAAGCTAGGAGAAGATAACGCATGACTAGACAATGTGCCAAGGTAAAAGGAAAAGAAAAGATTCCAAGTTTAACTTTAACCGCAAGATCGGACTATGTGAGGATGAAGAAGCGACTTCTGATGATATTCTGCAGGAAAAGAACTTAGATTATCATTTGAACGAGGATGAAGATTACGAGAATTGCTTGGATGAGGATGATGATAGCGATGATGACGATAGCAATTATGATGATGTTGATGATACGAGTGACTAAAACTTGGAAACGAGTTGAAACATCCTAGCATTTTGCTCTTGTAGACTTAAGTCGAAGGGTTTTCAAATTATTTATTTGGTTTGTAACATGAACTTATGACGTTTCATTGTAAGCATATGCCATTTTTCATTGTCAAAATTGCATAGTCACTAGTAGATTTAGTTGTAGTTTCTATAGGGCAGCAGCAAAAGAAGTGCATTAAAGGCGCACAAAAAGGTACAAGGCACAAGCCCTGCACCTTCTCGCCTTGACTGCTTTGATCTAAACTTGGATCATCTGCGAGTAAGCACGTTAATATAATGTTTGCTATTACTAGTGTTAAGTTTCTCCGAAAACATGTTAGAATTAGGCATTTGTATCTAATCTAACTTGGATAAAGAAAATACTCCAGTACTCAAATCCACTCTAACATTCTACTTAATACTCCTAATATTTATTTATTTTAGCATTTTTTAGTTCTTTACAAAAGTAGGCATATCATTTGATTGTAATTAAGTACTACAGAATTTTGTGATGCTCAAGCTCTTAGTGTATCAAGAGAGAATTAATTCTGAAACCACTGAATGAAAGATCGGACACACATATGAAGTTGAGTTTTGTTGCAAAATGGCAATGTCAAAATTGTTGCAAGCATTACATGTACTTGGATGCATTTGACAAAATATTTTTGATTGCTATGCATAACAAGCACATAAAAAATGTAACTACAAAAACATAATTTATAAGCATAATTACGTAACTAAATGGTGAAAACATAATGCTCTTAACGCGAGTATGAAAAAAGAAAATCATGCAAATAACGACGTAATTAAAATTCACCATGTATCACTGTGGCCATTCGGGTTGATTGATGGATTGAAGTTGGGTGTTTTCATTGAATTGTAGAGGATCAATCCTCCTCGAACCTATGACCTGCAAAATGAAAATAGTATTTTAAAAATTCAATGAGATAAGAATGTAGTGTGATGTCCTTAGTTATAATCTAATTAGAAATTCACAAAAACCAACTTAATATGCACCCACATAATAGATAGTAAATTCCATACGACAAGAAGACTAAGATTCATCATAAGAAAAAATTCCCAGCATTAATATTAATCTGCCAAACACAACTATTAGAGTGCTTAAATGATCGTTTAACCTCTAAACTTGCTACAATGTTTTAGTCGCTTAATTCGTTCACCTATTACACTTTATGTCTACAAATTTCACAACAAATTCAAAATTTGAAATTTTACTTAATATCAGAAAAAATAATTCAAAAGTCAATTAGTTCAGAATTATGATTAGATATGTATAATGGTTTTACGCTTGAATATTTTTGGAGAAACTATACTAGGTTTTGAGATTTTTCACGGTAAATAGCTTGTGCAGTTGACTTATTTATATAAATCATTCATTTAAGCATTGCATTCGGCTTTATTCAAAAATTAAATATAATATAGTAATAATTCTACATATTTGATCATCCAAAATTATTGTTTGCTATTTTCAAATGGACTTATAAAAAATTATAAGATTGATTGTGTTGAATTTACTCTAGAAAGTAAATCTTTGCAAATGAATTTACTAATGAATTTAAAATAAGATATTAATTGACACACAAATTATACGTAATTACTAAACTGTAGATTCTAAATCAGTAAAGTTATGTTCCCATTTTATTAACTCACGGAATCGTAGGAGCTGAAAGATCATTATAAATTTGATATGTAATATAAAAATTGAAATTTACAGTACAATTTGTTGCATATAGTCATATGAACCAACTAGTTATTCTATTCATTATTTTGATATACGTGTTGTATTTTCAACTCGAAATATTATGTGCAATGTTCAATCCGAAAAACTTACACCTCAATGTCTTAAGTCTTATGCCTCGCCTCTCGAGTGCAAAAATGCTTTATATATTTCTTCACCATTACAACTTAGGTTTGAAACAAAATCATACTAGACCAATACAAATATATTGCCCTGTAAATTAAATTTGATCGCAATAATTTCATATTCGTATAATAGATCTTACATAAAAAATCAAGAGATCACTAAGTGATTTTGTCATCATGTGTGCTAACCACTGGTTATGGAGATTTTACTGCATGTAACAACATAACTGATGAAAATAACTCCAACAAAATTACATATATGTAATACATATTTTTGAAATAATATGTTATGTTTGCTATATTTCATTACATATCTAAAACAATAAAATGTGATATCTGATGGAACAACAATACAATTCAAACAAACTTGTTTGGTATAAATTCATTTAGTGCTGATAGGTAAGAAAGAGATAAAGGTATTAAAGTCTTTTGTTAAGCATCTTTATTCTCAAAAGGAGTAATTGCTCCATATCCAGCGAAGTTTAACCAGAAATTTTGATATGTTTAAAGATAAAGTAATAACATTGCACATCGTCTCTTAACATAACATATACTATTCTAGCTTAATATTATGTCTTTAACCATCTATGCTAAATAACCTAACATGGGTATTATAAAGGCCTTTATGCTTCATTTGTTTGCAATAATGCTTATCATTATGACATTAATATTTAGATTTGTGTGTTTTTTGTACAATTGGATTGTATAGCCAACTTGTAATCCTTTTAAGAATATGTATGTATTGATTTCAACTACCTGACATACTATAAAGAGAGAAAAAGGAGATCAAAGAACCATGATGATACAACAGTTTCAAACATATTACAAGTTTATTACCAAAAAAAAAAAATCTAACAATATATATATATATATATATATATATATTATTCTAGCTTAATATTATATAAAAGCAGATGAAGACAATTTGTTTTACTAAATTTGTAAAATGATACAAAGGACTGAATAGAATGTTTGTAACCATAGACTGACGTTTATATACAACGCGATTTAATGTAATAATAGAATATGGACTTGATTGACTATGGGTTAGGCCCATTATATGTAATAGCATCGGGTACTAAAAGCTGTGTTAAATGTAATACTCTTAATGCCCCCCATCAAATCGAACTAGGGTTTTTATTTCCCTTCGTCTCTCCGCCGCCATACTCTATCTTCAGCTCTCCTCTCAACCTACTGAAATTTTTGGACGAGATAGCCTTCGTCAATATGTTGGCTTTCTAGTAGTATGCTGGAATGTGCCTCACAGTTAATTTTCCGCTATCAGTCCTTTCTCATACAAAATTGTCATGGTGCAACATTTAGTCAAACACCTTATGGGCATAAAACTAGAAAGAAAATTCTTCAAACAGAATGGAAAAACTCGAGACACAATTAATGCCAGAGCAAACTGATATTAGAAGGGATGCAGATGTACACTAGTATAATTTCCAGCATTGAATTTCAGTCAGAAAAACAAATAAAAGTGTGTGTGTATGTTGTGCACATGCACTAGTATGAAATGAGATTAAATTAGGGTTTTCATGGCATATTTGTAATTCCTGGCAACTAAGTGATGTATTGCCACTATAAATAAGTGCCTTAACCCCTATAAACATATATGCAAAATTTCAGTAATAACAGTATCTCATTTTCACCTCATTCTGTCTTGCAATCCTGTCTTTAATTCTCTCTTCTCAAAAACGAGTTAACCATTGTAATTTCTAATATTTTCTTGTGTGATTCTCTGATTTCTGACGTACCAATTGGTACTGATCCAAACTTCACCTCCTGCTTATACTGTGTTGATCATACTTTTCTGTGATCATCATAGCCTGAATCTTTAATTCCCCTGCTTTTCCTCCTAATTCCTGATACAATACCACCATTAGAAATGCCAGAGACCAGACTTCAGAAGCAAAAAAAAAAAAAAAAAAAAAAAAAGATGATGCCCTCAAATTGGTATCAGAGCCATCTGGTGAGATGAATACCGACCCTTGCCATCTTGATCCTGCAATTCTTGAAGCCAGTGAAGCATCATCTCAACCTGAAGACACAGATGCCACCAAGCTATCACAAGCTGAACTTTGGAATAGACAAAGCATGTTTAATAACAGGACCTGCAATAGCTTTAGGAAACTGGAATGAACTACAAAACATTAGTCAGATAAGAATCAAGAAGTCAAAGAAAAGATTGGTGATCTCAATGAAAAAAATGGAAGACATGCAAGAATCCTTGGAAAAAAAATTCTCTACTGAATGATAAAAATAAAAAATCACCTGATACAACCATTCGACTTGACATTCACAAACAACAAGGAAGAACTCAACAAATCAGATCAAATACTTGTGTACCTCCAAATGCCAGCCAGCCTCTTCTTGCAAGACCTGAAAATTCAAGCTTGGATGTTACACAACTCAGAAATACAGAACTTAACACCTGATTAAATACTGAGCACAATCCAACAACAACAACAACTAATACCAGACGTGATGACACTATGATTACTTCCAAAGATTCTTCAAAAATCAATTTCAAGATTGATTTTCCTACCTTTTCAGGTGACGACAGAGCTGTTGGAACAGATCCTCATGAATGGGTGCACTTATGCTCATACAACTTAAGAAAAGAAGCATTGCAATGGTTCTATAGATATTCAAGAAACACCAATGATCATGAAAACTGGTTAGTCTTTACAAAAGCAATCCAGGTATGCTTTAATCCCAATGAATTAGATAGACCTTATGATACCTTTTCTTCTCTAAAACAAACTGGTTCAGTCATGGAATATGTAAATCAGTTTGAAAAACTAGAGGGTCTAATTGAACATGTTTCTCCAGTTCATTATTTACAAAAATTCTTGGTTGGGCTAAAAGAGAAAATTAAATACCATGTGATAGCAAACAATCCTATTGATTTCGATCATGCAGTATGCTTAGCAAAGAATTTTGAAACTACGTGGCTTTCTAAAAATAAGAGGAAATCTTTTACTGATAAAAAGAACACTAATGCTTCTTCTTCTTTTTCAAAACCTGTAAGCAAGAACTTTGACAAGAATTCAAAAATGAAAAGGTTTACACCTGAAGAATTAATTGAAAAAGGAAAAAAAATATACACCATGGATGCACTAAAAATATCACCCTGGACAACAAGTGTAAAACAAAACTAGTCTTTATTATGTAGGGTGCTATAAACATTGATGACACCTCTGATACTGAAATTGAATATTCTGATGATGATGATCAGATTAAATTAACAGAGGTTAAAAGTGAGAAAGAACCTCACAATACTCTACATGCCATATCATTGAATACATTGCTTGGTATCCCAACATTTCACACAATCATTAAATAAGTGCCCTAAGCCCTGTAAACATATATGCAAAATTTCAGTAGTAAAAGTATCTCATTTTCACCTTATTCTGTCTTGCAATCCTATATTTAATTCTCTCTTCTCAAACACGAGTTAATCATTGTAATTTCTAAGATTTTCTTGTGTGATTCTCTGATTTCTGAAGTACCAATTGGTGTTGATCCAATCTTCACTTCCTGCTTATACTGTGTTGATCATACTTTTCTGTGATCACCATAGCCTGGATTCTTAATTCCCTTGTTGTTCCTCCTAATTCCTGATACAATACCACCATTAGAAATGCCAGAGACTAGACTTTAGAATCAAAAACAAGATGATGCCCACAAAAATGCAAATCAACCTTAATGTGTTTGGTTCTCGAGTGCTGAATGGGGTTGATGGACAGTGAGACGGCGCTGGAGTTGTCACAGCAGATGATGGGTCTTCGTGAATTGCAGAACCCTAATTCCTGAACTAGGGTTTCTACCCAGATCAATTCGGCGGTGCAGCTGGCGATAGCTCTATACTCAGCCTCAGTGCTCGATCGGGATGTGGTGCTTTGTTTCTTCGTGCACCGGGATATGGGGTTGCGACCGAGAAAGATGCAATATCCAGTGATTGACTTTCGATCGTCTGGATCATTGGTTCAATCTGCGTCAGTGTAAGCTTCTAGATCCATATTTTTACTCTATTTTAGTGTTAATCCGAAGTTCATAGTCCCCTTTAAGTATCGTAACACACGTTTAACCACCTTCTAATGTACACTTAGAGGATTTTGCATGTGTTGACATACTTTGTTCACGCTGTAGCAAATTTCTAGCCTTGTAATTGTCACATATTGTAGTGCACATGCGATACTCCTGTACTATTTGACATTGTCTATGGCTTCACCTTTATGTTTGGATAATTGTAAATTGCTAACCATGGGTGTCGCTATATGTTTGGCATGTTCCATACCAACTCTTGCGAGTATTTCTTGAATGTAATGCTTTTGTGATAAAAATAGCTCTTTATCTACCTTTCTCTTAACCTGTATGTCAAGGAAATAACTAAATTCACCTAAGTCCTTAAAAGAAAATGCTTGGTCTAATTATTGAACAACCTTGTTGATGTCATCAGTATTGTCTCCAGTAATTAATATATTGTCCACGTATACTAAAATGTATGTGGTATTATTCTTGCAAGATTTAGTGTAGAGTGAATTGTCTGACTTAGTTGCAATGAATTCCATGTCAGTTAGTGTTATTCCGAGCTTATTATACCAGGCCCTAGATGCTTGTTTCAATCCATAAATCGCCTTATGAAGTTTACAGGCTTTGTTGTTGGTGCCTTCTATTTCATTCCCCTTAGGCTATTCCATATAAACTTCTTCTTGAAGTTCGCCATTTTAAAACGCATTATTCACATCGAGTTGCCAATTATCCATTGTTTATGAAGAGTAATAGCCAGGATAACTCTGATAGTGGTAGGTTTAACAACAGGGGAAAAGTTTCAGTGAAATCGAAGCCATATTGTTGAGAATATCCCTTTGCCACCAGCCTCGCTTTATACTTTGATATGTTCCCATTAGCATCTCTTTTAATTTTGTAAGTCCATTTACATCCGATGATGTTCATGTGCTTTGGTGGGTTAACAATACTCCATGTCTGGTTTTTGAACAAGGCATTGTATTCCTCATTCATTGCATTTCTCCATTTCTCATGAGTGATAGCTTGTTCATATGTAGTTGGTTCTGTGTTTTCCAGGGTTGCAGTAAACAGTTTTGGCTTGAATATCCCATGCTTGGATCTTGTCATCATATGGTGGCCTGGTTGTGCAGCTTCATGATGTTCATTATCGTCTTGTTCCACATTTGCTTCTTCATGGGGTGTTTGATTACTGCTTGCTGTATCTCTGGTATGTCCTCCATCACTATTGTATTGCTAATCCGTATGCATGTTTACATCATCTGGACTGTATCCGGATCTTGTGCTTGATATACTTAGGTTCTGACGTGATTGTTTGTTGAGAACACCATCGTTGTTGTTGCATAGATCATCATGTAGGATTGGTATTGGTGGAACTTCTATTTTTATATTTCCAGTCCTTTGGTTGTTGTTTTCCTTTTTATCTTCATTTGAAAAACAGATTCATTAAACATCACATGCCTAGATATAATCATTTTACCTCTGCTATCCATGCACTTGTACCCCTTTCGATTATTCATATACCCTAGGAAAGTGCATAGACTAGATCTTAGGCTTAACTTGTGTTGATTAAACGGTCTAAGCTAGGGAAAACATAAGCATCCGAACACTATGAGTTGTTTGTAGTCAGGTTTGATTCCAAACAACTTCTCATATGGGCACTTGTATTTCAATACCCTTGTAGGCATCCTATTTATTAAATAAACGGATGTATTGAATGCATCTCCCCAATATTTCATGGCTAATGACGCTTGAGATAGTAAAGTAATACCTGTTTCGATGATATGCCTGTGTTTTCTTTCAACCAAGCTGTTTTGTTCTGATGTATGTGGACAAGTAGTCCTATGTAAGATACCTTTTTTGTTGAAGAATTCCTTACGTGTCTTAAATTCAGTTTCCCCATCAGTTTGGAAAATCTTGACACTTAAGTTTACTTGTTTTTCTATAACGTATGATAGCATTGCACGCATCAAATTTAAGTTTCCGAAAGAAAATCCATGTGTATCTAGAATATAAGTCCACTAGAGATAGATATTACCTGTGTCCTTGTATTGAATTAACCGGTGTTGGTCCCCATAAGTCGGCTGCTATGAGTTGCAATGGTTCTGTGCAAACAGTTGTGGACTGCCCAAATGGTTGTTTATGACTTTTGCCGAGTTGACAATGTGTGCATGATTGTGGAACACATGCTTTGTTATAATTAACATTGCACTCATTAAGGACATGTTTAACAATGTCAAAACCTCAGTTGTTATAATGAATGTCTACTCATAACCTCCCCCCGTAAACTTGGTTTTAAGGAAATATTTATTGCATTAATGGAAATGGTTATTAGTGAGATAATGTTTGTATTTGTGGAAATGGAAAAATCTAGACTAAATAATTATGTAATGTGAAACATTTAGAAAGTATAAAATTTAGGAAGAATCTAGAAAAGAATAGTCTAGAAATTTTCCCTAATATAAATTGAGATGTACCCATTCATTTATAATCAAGAAGTATGAAGCAAATTATGTAATCAATGTTGTATCAAGGAAAAATAAAGGAAAATAGAAGCAATAAAAAATTCCTTTTTTCTTATAGTTTCCTCTTCCTCCTTTGAAATTTCAACAAAGTGGTATTAGAGGTACACAAATTTTCAACAAAGTGGTATCAGTGCTATAAAATTTTAACAAAGTGGTATCGGAGCTCGAAGATCCTTTTAACAAAACAAAAAATCCTTCTTTCTTATAATTTCCTCTTCCTCCTCTAAAATTTCAACAAAGTGGTACCAGAGCTATAAAATTTTAAAAAGTTCTTCTTTTTTGGTATCGGAGCTAAAAGATCCTTTTAACAAAAAAGAACTTTGTTAAAATTTTATAGCTCTGGTACCACTTTGTTGAAATTTTAGAGGAGGAAGAGGAAATTATAAGACAGAACTAATCATTTATTTATTTATTTATTTTGTTAAAAGGATCTTCTAGCTCTGATACCTCTTTGTTGAAAATTTGTGTAGCTTTGGGAAGACTTTGTTGAAAGAGGAAACTATAAGAAATAAGGAATTTTTTATTGTTTTTATTGATTGCTTTTATTTCCCTTTATTTTTGCTTGATACAACATTGATTACATAATTTGGTTCATACTTCTTGATTCCAAATGAATGGGTACATCTCAGTTTATATTAGGGAAAATTTCTAGACTATTCTTTTCTAGATTCTTCCTAAATTTTATACTTTCTAAATATTTCACATTACATATTTATTTAGTCTAGACTTTTCCCTTTCCACAAATACAAACATTATTTCACTAATAACCATTTCCATTAATGCAATAAATATTTCCAAAAAACCAAGTTTATTTCCAATAAAAACTAGAGTGTCCTAGTTTGTGATGCCAAATATCAATGACGCTATTATTAGTTTTATTTTCAGTGGTGGCATTAGAAATAACATTGTTATCACATTCTTCAACATTACTGTCATTTCTGTCATTACAAGTACTACCTAAAACATTCGTATGAATATCGTCAGCAGTACTAGTAATATTATTGCATTTGTTAGCATTACTGTCATCATCATGTCAAGAAAATAACTTGCATGAACATCATTCGAGTACACATCATGGTCATTTTCTTGTCGATCCAGCCGTAAATTTGTATAGGCCATGATCAATTCTACCCAGTAATAATGTTTGATGACTTAGTAACTCCTTAACAAGGCAGAATTTTAGGTGAAACTCAAAGTATACTTTTTTGTCGTTGGCAAACTGAGATACACTAATCAAAATTTTCTTAATATGTGGTACCCTTAATAGATTGTTAAGGTAAAGTTGTCTTTTACTTTTAATGTAGCCATCTCCAACATGAGATATACTTATCGCTTCACCGTTGCCCATAAAGATAGTCTGTTTACCTGAATAATTTATGTTCCCTAGATTAAGATTTTGCAAGTTGTTCGTCAAGTGATTGGTGATGCCAGAATCCGGAGACCAGTCTTCTGCATTGGTGTCTTCAATTCTTGCACCATCTTCACTCCCTCCAGCACTAGTTGTACTGTTGTTTGATTGTGTGTTGGCTTGAGCCATATTTGCACTTGTAACCCTTTGATTATTAGGATTCGATTGAGCAACATTAAATTCTAAGTTAAATCGAGAATAACATCTACTTGTGATGTGTCCTGGTTTCTCGCATATCTGGCACCTTACCCTGTTATTGCCATTTCATCGTCCACGACCTCTTCCTCATGGAGGTTGTTGACCCCTTTGAGTTTGATTTTCTTGTTTACTTTGATTTGTAATATCTCTTTGTTGATTCTTGTTTCTTGATGTGGATGCATAATTGATTGAAAATTCTCCTTGCATGGCTTTCCTTTGCTCGACCCTGCCTTCGTGAGCCAATAGTGCTGAATGAACATATTGTAGATCAGGTAATGTCTTTTGTGTAGCTAAATATGTGACAAGAGATTCATATTCATGATCAAGACCATTAGTTATCACAAGAACTTGCTCATTGTCGGATATTTTGTGACCAACTGCATTTAACTTGTCACATAATGATTTTATCTTTGTAAGGTAATCCCTCATCAATGAATCTTCCTTTCTTGCATTTTGTAGTTCTCTCCGGTACTACATAATGCGGGCAGAAGACTGAGAATTGAATATGTCTTCAATTTTGGACCATATTACGAAAGAAGTATTACACCCAACTATTTGAGACAATAAGCTAGCACTTATGGATGAAAAGGGCCAAGATGATAGTAAACTATCTTGTTTTTGATAGAATACATAATCAGGATTACTAACTGTATTGTCTTCTTTTATTATCATGATAGGTGGAATTGGCCTTGTGCCTTTCACATAGTCTTGAAGACCATAGCCTTCAAAGCGGTTTCGATTTGGTATTTCCATAGAATGAAGTTCTCTTCATCTAATGGAATTGTGATTGCTTGACTCTTGGGTTTCACGAGGGTACATGTGGTGATAGGGGGTCCAGTAGCATCGTTTCTTGATGTTGTTGTGCTTCCTGCATCATCTCCGGCTATTGCTGTCGAAAAAGCGGGAAAGAATGAAATATGTGGGATCAAGATTCAGGAAATATTGTTTAGCGAGGCACTACTGATGTAGCCTCTGATGATGGCGTGGCACGGTGGATGCAGCCAGTAATATGAGGCAAGAATCTTTCAAGAACTCAGTGATGCCGCGATCTGAGAGTGGGCAATTTTGATGCAGCCAAAAGATGAGATGACATGAAACTGGATCACCTTTCAGGAATGACACAAATTGCAATGAACTGATGAACAGGAGACACTTCTTGATCGAAAAGAAAGGTAAAGCTGTCCGATGATGAAAACAATACTGAGGAGACTCTTCAAACAGAAAAAATCTTGTGAATCAGCCTCTATTCTTGGACTCAGGCAAACTGAAATGCAGACCACCAGAGTTGAATCAATTCTACGCCATTGGGCAGGAGCTCTGATACAATAAAAGCATATGACAATTTGTTTTATTGAATCTGTAAAATGATACAAAGGACTGAATAGAATGTTTGTAATCACAGATTGACGTTTATATACAATGCAATTTAGTGTAATAATAGAATATGGACTTGATTAACTATGGGCTAGGCCCATTATATGTAATAGCATCGGGTATTAAGAGCTGTGTTAAATGTAATACTCTTAATATTATGTTTGTAACCATCTTTGCTAAACCTAATATGGGTTTTATAAAGGCCTTTATGCTTCATTTGTTTGCAAGAATGCTTATCATTATGAAAATAATATTTAGATTTATGTGTTTTTGTACAATTGGATTGTATAACCAACTTTTAATCATTTTGAGAACATGTATGTATTGATTTCAACTACTTTACATACTATAAGGAGAAAAAGGAGATCAAAGAACCATAATGATATAACAGTATGAAAAAAGGGAGATCAAAGAACCATGATGACATAACAGTTTCAATGGTTCTGTGCAAACAGCTGTGGACTGCCCAAATGGTTGTTTATGACTTTTGCTGAGTTGACAATGTGTGCATAATTGTGGAACACATGCTTTGTTATAATTAACATTGCACTCATTAAGGACATGTTTAACAATGTCAAAACCTCAGTTGTTATAATGAATGTCTACTCACAACCTCCCCCCTAAATTGGTTTAAGGAAATATTAATTGCATTAATGGAAATGGTTAATAGTGAGATAATGTTTGTATTTATGGAAAGGGAAAAATCTAGACTAAATAAATATGTAATGTGAAATATTTAAAAAGTATAAAATTTAGGAAGAATCTATAAAAGAATAGTCTAGAAATTTTCCCTAATATAAATTGAGAAGTACTCATTCATTTGTAATCAAGAAGTATGAAGCAAATTATGTAATCAATGTTGTATCAAGCAAAAATAAAGGAAAATAAAAGCAATCAATAAAAGCAATAAAAAATTTCTTCTTTCTTATAGTTTCCTCTTCCTCCTCTGAAATTTCAACAAAGTGGTATTAGATCTACACAAATTTTCAACAAAGTGGTATCAGAGCTATAAAATTTTAACAAAGTGGCATCGGAGCTAGAAGATCCTTTTAACAAAAAAAATTCCTTCTTTCTTATATTTTCCTCTTCTTCCTCTAAAATTTCAACAAAGTGGTACCAGAGCTATAAAATTTTAACAAAGTTTTTCTTTTTTGGTATCGGAGCCAAAAGATCCTTCTAACAAAAAAGAAAAACTTTGTTAAATTTTTATAGCTCTGGTACCACTTTGTTGAAATTTTAGAGGAGGAAGAGGAAAATATAAAAAGAAGGAATTATTTATTTATTTATTTTTGTTAAAAGAATCTTCTAGCTCTGATACCACTTTGTTAAAATTTTATAGCTGTGATACCACTTTGTTGAAAATTTATGTAGCTCTGATACCACTTTGTTGAAATTTTATAGCTTTTATTGATTGCTTTTATTTCCCTTTATTTTTGCTTGATACAACATTGATTACATAATTTGCTTCATACTTCTTGATATGGGTACATCTCAATTTACATTAGGGAAAATTTCTAGGCAATTTTTTTCTAGATTCTTCCTAAATTTTATACTTTCTAAATATTTCACACTACGTATTTATTTAGCCTAGATTTTTCCCTTTCCACAAATACAAACATTATCTCACTAATAACCACTCCATTAATGCAATAAATATTTCCTTAAAACCAAGTTTATTTTCAACAAAAACTAGGGTGTCCTAGTTTGTGATGCCAAATATCAATGACGCTATTATTAGTTTTATTTTCAGTGGTGGCATTAGAAATAACATTGTTATCACATTCTTCAGCATTACTGTCATTTCTATCATTACAAGTACTGCCTAAAACACTTGTATGAATATCGTCAGCAGTACTAGTAATATTATTGCATCTGTTAGCATTACTATCATCGTCGTTATTACACATGTCATGAAAATAACTTACATGAACATCATTCGAGTACACGGCGTGATCGTTAATGTTTCTTGTCGGTCCAGCCGTAAATTTGTATAGGCCGTGTTCAATTCTACCCTATAATAATGTTTGAAGACTTAGTAAGTCCTTAACAAGGCAAAGTTCTACGTGAAACTCAAAGTATACTTTGTTGTCATTGGCAAACTGAGATACACTAATCAAATTTTTCTTAATATGTGGTACCCTTAATAGATTGTTAAGGCAAAGTTGTCTTTTACCTTTAATGTAGCCATCTCCAACATGAGATTTACTTATCGCTTCACCGTTGCCCATAAAGATAGTATGTTTACCTGAATAGTTTATGTTCCCTAGATTAAGATTTTGCTAGTTGTTAGTTAAGTGGTTGGTGGCGCCAGAATCTGGATACCAATCTTCTGCATTGGTGTCTTCAGTTCTTGCGCCATCTTCACTCCCTCCAGCACTAGTTGTACTGTTGTTTGTTTGTGTGTTTGCTTGAACCATATTTGCACTTGGAACCCTTTGGTTATTAGTATTCGATTGAGCAACATTAAATTCTAAGTTAAATCGAAAATAACATCTACTTGCGATGTGTCCTGGTTTCTCGCATATCTGGCCCCTTACCCTGTTATTGTCATTCCATCGTCCACGACCTCTTCCTCGTTGAGGTTGTTGACCCCTTTGAGTATGATTTTCTTATTTACTTTGATCATTAATATATCTTTTTTGATTCTTGTTTCTTGATGTGGATGTATAATTGATTGAAAATTATCCTTGCATGGCTTTCCTTTGCTCGACCCCGCCTTCGTGAGTCAATAGTGTTGAATGGACATACTGCAGATCAGGTAATGTCTTTTGTGTAGCCAAATATGTGACAAGAGATTCATATTCATGATCGAGACCATTAGTTATCACAAGAACTTGCTCATTGTCGGATATTTTGTGACCAACTGCATTTAACTTGTCACATAATGATTTTATCTTTGTAAGGTAATCCCTCATTGATGAATCTTCCTTTCTTGCATTTTGCAGTTCTCTCTTGTGCTTACTTACTTGACTCTTAGGTTTCACGAGGGTACATGTGGTGATAGGAGGTCCAGTAGCATCGTTTCTTGATGTTGATGTGCTTCCTGCATCATCTCCAGCCATTGTTGTCGAAAAAATGGGAAAGAACGAAATATGTGGGACCAAGATTCAGGAAATATTGTTTGGCGAGGCACTACTGATGCAGCCTCTGATGATGGCGTGGCACGGTGGATGCGGCTAGTAATATGAGGCAAGAATCTTTCAAGAACTCAGTGATGCCGAGATCTAAGAGTAGACAATTTTGATGCAGCCAAGGGATGAGATGACATGAAACTGGATCACCTTTCAGGTACGACACAAATTACAATGAACTGATGAACAGGAGACACTTCTTGATCGAAGAGAAAGGAATAGCTCTCCGATGATGAAAACAATACTGAGGAGACTCTTCAAACAGAAAAACTCCTGTGAATCTGCCTCTATTCTTGGATTCAGGCAAACTGAAATGCAGTTCACTAAGTTGAATTAATTCTATGCCGTTGGGCAGGAGCTCTGATACCATAAAAGCAGATGAAGACAATTTATTTTATTGAATTTGTAAAATGATACAAAGGACCAAATAGAATGTTTGTAATCACAAACTGACGTTTATATACAATGCGATTTAATGTAATAAATATGGTTGATTGACTATGGGCTAGGCCCATTATATGTAATAGCATCGGTGCTAAGAGCTATGTTAAATGTAATACTCTTAATATTATGTTTGTAACCGTCTTTGCTAAACCTAACATGGGTTTTATAAAGGCCTTTATGCTTCATTTGTTTGCAAGAATACTTATCATTATGACATTAATATTTAGATTTATGTGTTTTCGTACAATTGGATTGTATAACCAACTTTTAATCATTTTGAGAACATGTATGTATTGATTTCAACTACTTTACATACTATAAGGAGAAAAAAGGAGATCAAAGAACCATAATGATATAACAGTATGAAAAGAGGGAGATCAAAGAACCATGATGATATAACAGTTTCAAACATATTACAAGTTTATTACTAAAAAAAGAATCTAAGCTCAATAAATTTTAGTTGATTTTTTCTATCAAATACATATACATAAATGCATGCATACAAGTAAAAAATTATTTTAGAAGAAGAATTGCTTGCATTTAAGGTTTAAAAAAAACAAGTTTTTTTTTTTAATAACATGCACTTCTTAAAATAAATTAGAAATAGTTATAAATTTACTTGATCAGCTTTTAAAACTCCTTCCGCAAAGCTTTGCACGGTTGATCCATATTCTACAAATACATGTAGTGCATCATTAATTATGTTGAATATAACAAAACGCATATCGAGAGAAAAAAAGCTTCCTATCCTATGCAGCCATGGCTGCCAATAAGACTTTCCTGAGTCCAATTTTCGACAAATGCCCTAATCAGTTAGGGGTCTCATCATCTTCTCCCTCATCTTCCTCCATTCCTAACAGTAATCTTCCTCAATCTTCTCCTAATTTCCTTGTTGATGAAGAAGGCTTCACCATAGTTAATAATCGCAAGAAAGGGCTAAAACTGATGCAGAAGACAAATGATTCTGCACACTTTCGACAGGGCGCTGGAAGATCCAACGAATACCCTGTCGGAAATAAGCACAAACCATTTCCTGCCTCAAATGGTATAAGGTTTCAGCCAAGAAATCCAGTTAGATCTGATCAAGAAATTAGTCATTCGGTCAAGAACACATTGCCATTAGAGGGAAAGGCCTCGTCATGGGCATACATGGTCAAGAGCGAAGGACAGAGTACTAATTTTGATCTGAGTTATATAGAACCGACTGAATTACCAAGTGAGGAGAAGATTATTGTCGTTAGTGAGGAAACTAGTGTACATACTAAAGGAAAATGGGAGATGTCAATTGTAGCCTATGTGTTTGGTAAGCGCCCCCTTATCATCACTTTAGAGCTTTTGTTAGCTGAACATGGAATCCGATAGGGTCATTCGAAGTATTTACTCGTGAAAATGGATTCTTCGTCATTAGATTCACTAATTATGAAGATTGTGTCAAATTACTAACTAGGGGACCTTATTTCATCAACGGAAAATTAATCATATTAAAGAAGTGGACCAAGAAATCAATTCTTGATCGCGACTTGCTCAGTACAATGCCCGTATGGCTAAGGCTACCTGTACTGAAACTGAGATTATGGGATAAGGAAGTTTTCAATGTCATCGCAAGTTTAATAGGAACACCACTCAAGATGGATGAAAAAACAGCGAAAGAAACTCGCCTGAGCTACGCCAGAACTCTTGTTGAGATCAGCGCTGATGCTGAATTACCAAATGAAGCATCGATCTACATGCACGACGGAGAGATTATCTCTCAGCCGATGACCTATGAACTAATTCCTGATAGATGCAAGCTGTGTAAGTGCTTTGGGCATTCGTTCGAAAACTGCTTATGTAACAAAGATTCGAACGAACCACCAAAGGAAGTCACAAATCTTGATTAGGGTGTAAACGCAGAAATTAGCTCACAAGGTATTTCTCAAAATCTTCCAATCAATGCACACGATAAGGTGCTTATTCAAGAAGAACGCATGATCATCGACGCTTCCAACCCAAATCTGGGTAATTCGGAATCACCAGTAATTCAACAAATACAGAATTCTGCAAGCATTTGTCAAAGCAAGCAGCAAGAAAATGATCAATACAAATCTAAAGAAGTCAATTTCACTGAATCTTTAGAATTGAATGATCAAATCTCTGCATTGACTGAAAAACAAATAAACATAGGGGGGATTTCAGAAGCACAGGTCATTGGTTCCTCACCCCCAAAGGAGAAACCAAGTTTAATTACAAATTTGGAAAAAATAAAATGAAAGGAAAAGAAATTGAATGTGCGGAACTACTTTCGGTCGATCCCATCTTCACTGATGAATCTTTGTTGGCAGAAAGCCTCATTCCGACCAAATCTTCTTCTATTACTGAGGACAGCTTTCAAAAGGAAATAAACCATGCATTAGTTGGATCCAAGTCCTCCAAACCTGCATCACCAAAAAAGAAGAAGAAGAGCAAGACAAGAAGCCTAACAGATATAATCTCAGTAGAGGACACAGAGGATAAAATGGATCATGATTTCAGAAAAAATACATTAGTAAGAATACTAAATGGGAAAAACAACTCAAAATAGCTGAAAACACCATCTTCAAAAGGAGTGGCAAACAGCCAGAGGGACGAGGGGACAACAGCAAAAGCACTGGTCCACCTTAGATAGGTGATATCCATTTCCTTTTCTTCTATTTTTCTATATATTTTCTTATGGATATCATTGTGTGGAACATTAAGGGGCTTAATTCCCCTGCTAGACAGTTAGACTTGGTCAACTTCATGAACAAGTACAAGCCTTGTATTCTAGGTTTAGTTGAGCATAAACTAAATGACATTAGGATTAATGATCCGCAAACTAGATTTTTCTCAAATTAGAGCATTATTAATAATAATTTGATGGGTGGAAATGGTAGGATTATGGTTTTTCATAATCATGCCATTTGGATCCTCATCAATTATTTCATTGATAAGTAGCACATTTAAAAATAAAGGTGATCTGGAAATTATTACCACTTTTATTTATGCTTCCAATTTTGAAAATGAAAGAAATATGTTATGGAGTTGCATTGAGCAGTTCAGTAATATTATTAAAAAGCCTTGGATGTTATTGGGGGATTTTAACACAGTCTTCTACCAATTTGAAAAAAGGGAAGGAAATACTGTTCCTTTTTCAAAATTAGAAAAAGTTGCTATTTTTTTGTTGAAATCTGGTTTAATAGAACCTATCATCTCTGGCAATAAATATACCTGGAAATCTGGAAAATTCAGGAATATTCATTGCAAGCTAGACAGGGTCTTATTTAACCAGATTCTCATCAACCTTTTTTCTAACATTAAGTGTTGTACCCTACCTCAAAGCACCAGTGATCATACACCTATTCTAGTTTCATTTAATATAGATAAGGACATTTATAGTAATGCCCCATTTAGATTTGTAAATGGATGGGTGTATGAACATAATTACAAAGAGGTTGTCTCTAAGTGTTTTGATAATAATACTTTTGGAACTGCTCAATACAAATTCAATAAAACTCTGCAGTTGGTTAAAACTAATCTTAAAAGTTGGAACTCTTCTAGAAACAGTAATGACATTAAAGAAATTAGGGATGAGTGTGAGAGGTATTAAAATGATCTTGACAAAGATAGCTCAGACAAGACTAAGGTTGAGAATTTTTTTAATTCTCAGGCCAAATTGGTTAATGCCCTTCGTATTAATTCAGTTAATCTTAAGCAGAAAGCCAAGGTAAATTGGTTGACTGTTGGAGATGAAGCCAGTAAATTTTTTTACACCAAAATGTCATGCAGGAAAAATAGGAATAATATTGGTAAATTAATGGATGTTAATGGTGATATAATTAACAAAGCCTCTAATATTGAGTCAGAGGATGTTAGATATTTCAATGCCTTATATAACACCAGTGATTATCCCTCTATTTTTCCAGATAAAGAATTTATATATATTGTGAATTGCAATAGTGATGATATTCTTTTGGCTCCTATTAGACAGGAGGAAATTAAGAATATTTTCTTTGATGCTAATGTTGACAAAAGCCCAGGTCCAGATGGGTTTGGAGCCAAGTTTTATAAAACACATTGAGATGATATTCAGTATTTTTTGTGTGATTCTATAAATGAATTCTGTAGTTCAGGTAAATTGTTGAAGAACACAAACTATACTTTTTTGACCTTAATTCCTAAGGTGGAAAATCCTTCTGGACTAGAGGATTACAGACCCATAGCATGTTGTAACTTTGTTTATAAAATTATCTCTTCTTTGCTCTGCAACAGATTGAAGGGATTTTTAAAATTTACTATTTCTGAATATCAAAGTGCCTTCATGCCAGGCAGATTGATTTCTGAAAATTCCTTATTAGCCCATGAGCTAATAAGGAACTTCAATATGAGGAATAAAAACCTTATGTGCATTAAAATTGATCTGCATAAGGCCTTTGATAAAATTAATAGGAGTTTTATCTTTTATATTTTGCAAAAAATGGGGTTTAACAACAGGTTTTGTGCTCTGATAAAGGAATGCATCAACAATGTAACATATTCCGTTATGATTAATGGTTCCTCTAAAGGCTTTATTCATAGCAATAGAGGAATAAGGCAAGGTGATCCCTTGTCACCCTATCTTTTCTCAATTGTTATGGAATATTTCTCCATGCAAATGGATATTGAAGTGATTAGGGGAAACATTAAACCTATTAACAGAATCAAGCATCACATTACATATCTATTATATGCTGATGACATGCTCCTTTTTCTTAAAGCTGATAAAGTTAGTGCTATTGTTGTTCACAGTATTTTAAAAAATATGGAAAAGTATGCAGGGTTAACTGTTAATGAGAGCAAAAGCAAAATTTATTTCAGCAAATATGCTAGTAATAAGCATGACATTTTGCAACTTTTGAATTTTAAGGAAGGTAATCTTCCTGTTAAATACCTTGGCCTTCCCTTAAGCATTAACTCTATTAATGATAGGGACTATTCCAGATTAATAGACATGATTCATGGTAAATTAGATGGGTGGTCTAGCAAACTATTATCAATTGCTGGCAGACTTGAACTTACCCACACTGTCTTCACTGCTATGATCATGTATTGGGTACAAACACACAACATCCCAGCCAATGTCATTCATAAAATTGATAAAATCTGCTCTAATTTTATTTGGAGAGGTAAATATCATAAGATAGCTTGGGACACAGTTTGTAAGCCCAAAAAATTTGGTGGGCTTGGGCTTAGGAACTTAAAAGACATAGCTGAAGTTAGCAAATTTAAGCTGTTTTGGAATTTTTTGAAGGGGGGTTTCTCTTTGGGCCAGATGGCTGAGAGCCAAATATTTAAAAAACAAAAATTTCTGGTTGGCAAAAAAAGAGAATCATCATTCATACATTTGGAGAAACATTTTAAATTGCAGAAATATGGGCAGGAATCTCATTCATAGAAAGTTTAAAGATGGAACTCAAACAAGTTTATGGTTTGATCCATGTTTAAATGGCAATTCATTAATTAACCTTCTAGGTTGGGATAATTTGCATATATTGGAAGGGGTTAATGATAAAGTCAATAGCATTATTTTAAATAATCGTTGGAGCCTTCATAACAATCCTGCTGCTTTGGTTTTTAAAAATGATATTTCTGATTATCATATTGATCAAAATAGGTAGAAGGATCACTGGTGTTGGAACCTTTGTTCTAAAGATAAATTTTCTTTCAAAAAAGTTTGGGAATTCTTACAGGGTGGTGATGTAGAGGTGGATTGACATAAAGTTATTTGGAGTAAATCTAATTGCCCTAAAATGGACCACTGTGCCTATTTTGCTCGTTTAAATAAACTTCCCACTAGGGATAAATGTTACAATTGGAACAAAGAGTCTGAAAAAGTTTGTTTGCTTTGCAAAAATTGAGGATGAAAACTCCACACATTTATTTTTTGATTGTAAATACTCCCAGTACATTTGGTTTAATGCCAAAAGCACTTTGGGTTTCAATCAAAATTATGCTACTCTCAACATTAGAGATAGTGTAGATTACATTTTAAAGTTTTTTAAGCCCAAGACCATTAAATTCAAAAAAGCTTGTGCCTTACTGACTGCTACCATTTATTTTATTTGGAGGGAGAGAAATCAAAGGTTACATACAGGCAAAGAGATTAGCTGTACTCAGCTTTGGCATACTATTTTATATGATAGTAATATTGTTTTGTAAAAAGCTAACAGACATTTGCAGGACAAAGTGCATAGCCAAGGTCATTATAATAACAACAATGACTGTGATAAAATAGTGGAAGATTTCTTACTTAATGGCAAGCAGAGCACAAGTTGTATGTTCTCTAAATCCCCTCCTGGTGATTCTAAACTCCAATCTGCTTTCAATGGTCCTAGAAACAGAGGGATTTATCATGCTGATGCTAACTACAACTTTATTAGGATAAACACTAAGAAATTTAAAACTTCTCACTTGCCTGATGCAGATTGTAGAGATCAGATCACTTGCAGAAAAGAATCAGAGGTCAGATCTAGTGATTTCGAAAGACCTGACTTCCTTCCTGAAGCATCCATCAACCCCGATATCAATTCTCATAACTGTGAGGGAAGTAAACATAAATCAGCATCTTTTGTGCGTGATTTTAGTGCTAAATTGAATAGTAAATACATACTTTTACCTGATACAGGGGAAGGTACCTTCAGCAGTGATCCAGATCTTCACAATCACCTGGAAACAAAGAAGGCAGAAAGAAAAATAAGACTTTTACATAAAATTGGAGATAATCACTACAAAAACTTACTTAATAACCGGATCTATCATCATTCCAACTGGTTAGAAGGAGAAAGTAGCAGTGGAGGACCCTCAGACGTTATCAGAGATCCTATAAGAAGGATGAAAGAATCTAACAACATAAAAAGCTCAGATCCGATGAGTTTTATGCATCAAAGAACTAGTGATAGAAATTGGTATACGAGAGACAAAGGAGACGTCAACAAGCTTGGAACTAGAGAGAGGAGAAGCGAAGTCAGTGAGAATTATGTCTGGAACCCACCGTGGCGATGGAGGAGCTGTTTTCTCAAGCAATCCGCCATTTCTAGTGCTTAGTAGCTAGAGTTTGATAAAGAATGGTGGCGGCGAGGGTTTGTAGAGTTATCTGGTGTATTTGTTGTTCGGGTTGGTCCCGATTCATGGGCTTTGGGCCTTTTTACCTTTTCAAAAAAAAAAAAATGTTTTGAATATAGTAAATAAGCAAATTAGAAGTAAAAAATACAAGACTTAACAAAATAAGAAAAATATAAAATGTACTAACCTCTAGCATCTGTGGAACCCCTGCAACGACAAATATAAGTAAAAGAGTAACCATCCGTAGTTGACGATACTGATAATTCTTTAATCCTCAGATTCATCAAATCAAGGATGCCTATGATCTGGGAATATAATATTTACCATTACACGTAAACCAAATTAAGGTATTTTCACTTGTCAAGACATGTTTATATTAAATCTTACACGAGAGTAGAGCCCTGATTTGTTAGTGATAGGCTGATAGCACATGTTATTTTATACAATGGCTGCCTCAAACTATAAATCTCTTCATCAGCTGGATGAGCCTAAATCAGGATAAAAACAAAATCAGATAAATATAATAAATGATACTAAACTTTAGATAGTTGTTGCATAGAAAATATATGCATGAGGAAACCTCGATATTCAAAATTAATATGATATCAAAGTAATTCCTATTAAAAACATAAGAATTAACAACTGAAGAGGTTTATAAGTTGGTGATTCCTTTTACTACAAACTAAGTACGACACATGCAATGTTGAGAGGTATAAAGCTAATTTTTAGCAAATGATACACATATACTTGGTTACCACAGGATTAAGTTAAGAATAGGATTAACTGCTCAAAGAACATAAGAAAATATACCAACCTTATCCTCACAAACATCAATTACTTGACAATTAGCAGGAGTTTTTGCTAAATCTAAGAGCTTCATGTGCTTCAAAATTACTTTAATTCCATCAAATTTCACGTTCATTGCATAACTGGCGCAAAAAACGAATTCAATCAGCGGATAAGGCAAATTTTCACATTAGTTATAAAAAACTTCCTGCAATTAAGAAAATTACCTGGCAGGCAGTCTATCAAAATGTGAGCAGAGCTTTCGACAGAAATCCACCGAACAGGATTCCACCATATCCATGTCTTGTGATCTTTGAAGAATATCCTCACATACATCATTTTTTAACTTCGCCTTAGCGAAAAAGCCTCCAACAGTTTTGCTGTCAATGCTTCCCATTGAGGTTGATCTCTCGGAGGTTTAGCGTTTATTCTGAGAGCAAAGAATAAAACGATTCGATATTCGGAAATCAAATTTAACGACGCCAAGAGAAGTTCATGACCAGCGAGGCTAGGGTTTGACTAGTTGTTAGATGTGGTTTGCATTTAACAGTGCGTTGTTTGACATCTAATTTATCTAAACAAGTGTGCATCCATGCTTCGCTCACGGATGTGGCACAAATTAAGCAGTCCCATTTGTATTTACATTTAAATTTAAAAGCGCATGCTACACGAATATTACAATAAAGAATTGTAGTGAAAGAGGTTTTATCTCTGTCAATTAGTATTTATAGCATTTCACTAACCCAAAATGAAGGTGTGCTTATTGTTTATATATTAGGCTGCTTTCAACTTTATGTTTCCTGGATTGGAAAGCAGGTTAACTTTGAAGGCTGCACAAAAACCAATCAGACCCAGTATAGGATGTAGTGAAAACTGATCAAGATTTTTATAGCAGTGACTAAGCATTAAGAATTTTATATAAGATATATTGAAATTGATGAGGTTGCATTTTTATTTCAGTAACCTAATACCTTGAAAACTGATCAGATTGCATTTCCTTTGATGTATTGTGATGAACTCCTAAGTAAGATTGTAACGAAAGAAAACAAAATCAGAAGGGAATAAAAGAGGTAAAACATAACACTGGATTTTATAGATGCGCTCTTCTTATGCGATAAAATGACAAATTGAATATGAGCAAATCAGGTGTAGTTACATCAACCGTTGAGTATGATGACAATTGTCACATTCCATATATTAATTTCGAACAACAGACAATGAGTAACAAGTTAATGACCTGAAATTTATTGCACCTAAATCCTTTATTTCTTTTTACCTAGAAGTTTCCACTTGACGCCATCAAATAAACCACATAAATGACATAAATCTACGATAAACACAAAAAGGTATGCGAGATATGAGTTGCATTGTTAACCTATTTCAAAGAGGCAAGACATTAACTATATATGATATATTGAACCTAAATTTACTGAGATCCAAGCAGTATAACAATGGAATCCACCATAAGAAAATTAAAATTAGGCTTTTTCATGAGGAGAAAAGAAATTTACCAGTGAGCACCCAACCTTATACACCATGCCACACAATGAATGTTCAGTCAATAACCTCAGAAAATATAATCAATCTTCACATATAAGTAGACAACACAAACTATGGATTGACCACTTGCAGAATTACTTTGATAGGTAAAACTATAAACGTATAACAATGAAGGATTATATAAGTTCATGGAATCAATCAGAGAGGAAGTATTGACTAAATTATGGTATTTAACACGGCCTAGGACTCAGTAAGATGTAAAACACTACTTGTGTCTCAAAGGATTAAAATAACCCAAAGGAAATTACAAAATTGAAAAAAGCCTGAAAACTGATTTTTTTTTTTTTTTTTTTAAAAAAAAAAAAAAAAAAAAACAAGGTTCAAACGTACAGCCTCCTTTAAGGTAATAAATAATTGATAGGTAAATCATAATGTTTTAAAGCACGAAAAGTTGAAGTATTACTCCCTGTTAAATGAATTTTTGTAAATATTTGAGGATTTTGCCAGATATATTTGTGAAAAAAGTGCATTATGTAATGCACTACACGCAGTTACTATTAATACTCTCTAATTCTCTTGTATGAAAGTAAGGACAACAGCGCATACATAACCAAACAAAAGAAGAACATCGACAAAAACACCAAACAAAAGAAGAACACTGACAAAAACGGTGGATGTTGTACATGTTATGGCATAAAGCTTTAATTATAAATGCATGATACTGTTCTGCAATTCGTACATGTATGCGCTTCCGCCGTAAACATGCATCAAAGCACCCTAACAAATTCAAATTTGATGTTTGAGTTAGTTAAGTTCACGCCTTTTGCGTTCTGTAAACAAGTTCTAATAATAAAACGAACACAATGGAAGGAAAACAGGACAGCAAACTTGTTATCAAAATGGAATGAAAATCTGAAATAGAAGCACATTATATATGCCACGGAAGCCAAATCATTGCGGGAAAAAGATTAGCCGGTAAACTTTGTAAATACGAGAGGGTTTTGCTGGTTATATTTGTCCGAAAAATGCATTATTTGTTGTACTACATGCATTTACCATTAATACTCATTAATATCCTTAGATGAAAGTAGGTAAGGACCCCATCGCATACATAACCAAATGAAAGAAGAACAGCAACAAAAACAGTGGATGTTGTACATATTATAGCATAAGACCATAATTACAAATACATGGTATCGTTGTGAAATTTGTACATATATGCGCTTTCACTGTAAAAAAAGTTGCATACAATCTAAACATGCATCCATGCACTCCACCAAATACTTGAATTTGATGCTTATGACAGCGAAGTTCAAGGCTTCATGCCACGTGGTAGCCGCTGACAATTATTCTAAAAACAAACTAAAAGGTTCAAATAATAACACAAACTAAATAGAAGAAAAATAAAACAATAAAATTGTTATCACGAGAAAAATTAGCCAAATACAATATCTATAAGCGTGAGCACATAATACTTCATGGGTTTTACTTTCTGTACAAATAATGCATGATTAGTGCCTCAGAAGCCATATAAACACAACATAGAAGACTAAAACAACAGCAGTAATAAAACTAACTGAATGCAGGAAAAGATGATAACATATATCTTGTCAAAAAACAATGGAAAACTGTAATATGGACAGAGCATCCTAGCAAAAGCAAATCCGTCGAGAGAATAAAAAATCAATTAACTGAACACAACATCTCAATCTGAACACATACAACGTTTTAGGGTTGTAATTTTCAGTAGAAATTATTCAAGACTGCTTCCTCCAAAACTCAGTAAAACACAGCGTAGAACTTTTACTATCACGGTAACCATGGAATAAGCATTCGCTAGCAAAAAAGCATTTAGTACTTTCAAAGCGAAAAAATAAAGAAAAAGGAAAGCACGCTATAATTTTAAAAAGTGTTTGCTGTTAGGACCTTCGAGTGAGGAACGTAATTAATACATTCGCATTTTGCAAATGTCTATCCCTATGTATATTCATTATGATAGGCAGAATAAGGGATGAATGGAATATTTTGCTAATGCATAGTAATTATAAATACATGATATTATTGTGAAATTCATACATGTGTTTGCTTTCACTGTAAAAAAAGGTGCATACAACCTAAACATGTATCCAAGCACTCCAACAAATATTTCAATTTGATGCGTATAATTATGATAGCCAAGTTCAAGCCATGTGCATAGCCATTGACAATGTATTCTATAAACAAATAAAAAGGTTACAATGATAACACCAAATAAATGGAAGAAAAATAGAATAATAAAATTGTTATCAAAATCTTTTGGAGAGAAAAACTAGCCAGAAACAACATCTATAAGAAACAAAAGTGGAAAATAGGCATAAGAACAAACTTTGAAAAAAAATTAGCCTGAAGGACGTCAAGTTTTATTTTTAGGCTGAAAGACAAACTTTGGAAAAAATTAGGTTGAAGGACAATGCTAAATATAATTAGCATTTTCTGCAGTGTAAAACTGAATAATGCTACTTGAAACTAGCATTTTCGTACAGTGTAAAAAACTGAATATAATGCTAATTACACTTAGTATTTTTCTTCAATTGTTATCACGAGAAAAACTAGCCAAATACAATAAAATTGTTATCACGAGAAAAATTAGCCAAATACAATATCTATAAGCGTGAGCACATAATACTTCATGGGTTTTACTTTCTGTACAAATAATTCATGATTAGTGCCTCAGAAGCCATCTAAACACAACATAGAAGACTAAAACAACAGCAACAATAAAACTAACTGAATGCAGGAAAAGATGATAACTTATATCTTGTCAAAAAACAACGGAAAACTGGAATATGGACAGAGCATCCTAGCAAAAGCAAATCTGTCGAGAGAATAAGAAATCAATTAACTGAACACAACATCTCAATCTGAACACATACAACGTTTTAGCTGTTGAAGTATGCGACATTATGTGTTAGATCTAGAGGATATTTTGGATCTGGAAGATATTTTGGATCTAGAGGATATTTTGGATCTAGAGGATATTTTGGAGGAAATTTGGGAATTTCCGTATACTTTTCTATGCCTATATAAGCTACATCGAATACAAAAGGAGGTGGATCACAAATCAAGAGATTAGATCTAAGATTATTTTAATTAGGGATTAGGCAATCCTAATCTTCTTCAATTCCTTTCTCCACAAAATCAAAATTTTCTAGTAAATTTGATCATTTTAATCAATCTCTTGTACTCTTCTATTGATATTAATAAAGATTTCTCTCTCAAAGTGGACGTACACTGACAAGACGTCGGTGGAACCACTATAAATCCCTGTGTGATTTAGTTTCTCGTTATTGCTCTATTATTTCCATTGTTTGGTGATTGTGATTGGCTTGGATAAGATTGAGATTGTTCGATTGGTTGTTTTTGCACTATTACCACATCTTGTTTTCCGCGGCGTTGGGGATTTTTGATTTAAGCGGTCTTGAATCAAAATTTCTCCACAACATCTGGTATCAGAGCATTGGTGTTGGTAGATAGTTGTAGAAATTCCGGAATCAGATTCAAATAATCCATCAACAGGTGGTCCAAGTGGTGTAGCTCCTTATGTACATGGGTTGTGACGGCCCGCCCCGCACCAGCCTGCATTTCCTACGGAAGTGCGCTGTACACATGCCCAACTAGCACGGGACGGTCGTCATGAGAAAAGAAAGAAGAGAATGGACTAATCAAGAAACCTGTAATATGTCTCACAGCGCATAGAACAAAATATAATAATAACATACTTGACATAAAACAGAAGAGACAGTGCATAAGCTAAAACCAGAACTGAGCATCATAGCAGCGGAAATCCAAAATATAGCTTATTACAACTTTTCAAACTGTCTCAAAACAAAAGCAAGATAAAGGAGGTACACTACTAATGCCCAAGTAGTGACCACCAACGACACAGGGAGAATATCTATATATCATACGTGGAAGCCTCCTGCTCGCCTCCGAATCAGCTACTCGCGCATCACCAGCTAACCATAACCTGTCTCTAGTCTGCTCGTGTGAGCACCCAGAGTAATAAGAGGAGACATAAAACTCTGGGTCAGACATAAAGCCTGGTATGAGCGATAAGCATCTAAACAAAATAATAACAGGTATAATCCAATCATACCTGAACCTGGACCTGCAACCAAAGAGTTAGCACTACATACCGTACAATACTCTAAGGTGCCACTAACATACTGTGTAAGAGATACGGGGGTGGGGGTGTGCATGTCATAGTGATGTCAAACAATCAAGCATAGCAATCATCCTCACATCCCTCACTCAGTGCGTAAAGCATACGATACCCACTACCTTGGTCCTCTAATCCTTTGGGTCATGACGGAATCCAATCCCGTGTAACTATCACTACAAGCCCACTATCCATCTCTCAGTGGTGGACCAAAGTTATGGATACCGATAACCCCTTTGCACATGTCCCGCGGCAAAGCCCAATCATGAAGTGAACTCATTGGTTCCCATCTGGATCCTGAGCTCTAACTTCCATTTGGACTACCTTTGCATCTCGGGTTATTGGTCATCATCCTCCGGATCGGTCTTCATTCAGTTCATAGCCTCCTGGTTGGGTTCGCAGTCACCAGCTCGTGGTCAAGCTCCAGGTCATGATGATGCTCCAGTTCGGATCGCGCTGCCTTCACCAGTTTGGTTCGCAGTCATCGGATTGTGCTCCTCAGTACGGGTCGGTTCGCGGATCGCATCGCCTTCACCAGGTCGGATCGGGTCGAGACACTCCCACTGGTTCGGGTCGTGCTCCACAGCTCGTGGCGCTTCCCTTCGGTCGTGGAGGCACATCGGTTCGGATCGTGAGCTTCTGAAGTGGATCGGTTCGTGGTCCATCAGTACGTGGCGATCGGAGCTGCGATCGGTTCGGTTCGCATAGCGTAAGGGGCGATCCGATCCGGTGTATTTCCTGCACTTCGTTCCAGCAACTGTTTTTCGCCATTCGACGGCGTTTTTGACCAAACTAACACTTCTAGACAATCACAAAACATATCATACAGTCATAGCAACATATAGTATCGACTACAAACACCAAACAACAATTCTAATGAAGCAAAATGGATCAAAAGTGGTCAAAACTCCTTATTTTCCCCTTAGCATGTTTAAGTAAAACTAATCATAAGGTTAACAAAACTTCATCAAATTAAACCAAATTTCTACCAGAGGCATAAAATATTGTTTTCGAATTTCTAAATATTTTTCCAGAATTTATTAGTGTGTAAATTCGCTAATCTTCACTAATTACCCTTAATTACCGTAATTAGTGCAAAAACTATGCAAATCACTCACCTTTGCCACAATAAAACTTCCAAATCTGAAGTGAACCTCTGATTTGCACGAATTCCAATGTATAACAGCAGCTCTACCTCGGTCCTTGTGCTAATCCCCCTTGATTTGATGCCTCTAAGCCTTAATCCTTGATTAGGGAGTGATTTTGGGTGTTTTAGAGAGATTCAGAGAGTGGAGGCCATGGCTAGGTTAAGAGGAATGAAAGTGGCGGCTGGAAAATGTCTAAAGAAATGTTTTCTAACCCTAATCAGCACCTATATACCCCTAAACCCGAAATTCCCCTTGGGCCTAGCTGCTAATCACCCGTTTAAGCCCAATTAAGCTGTTTTTCACCATCTGAAACTTGTTTCAGCCATATCTCCCAAACGGTGAGTCCGTTTGGCTAATGTGACCACTCTACGGAAAGAGAAACCATCATCCGGAGCCAATGGAAGTGGTTTCAGGTCAAAATTCCTTTCCAGTCAAAAGTTATGGCCAAAACAGTGATAACTAGGGGTAAAATGGTCATTTAAAAATCGGGAAAAATCATGAACATGGGAAATGACCCCAATAGTCGTCCCCCAAAGTTACATGACCATACGACTTCGTATGTGACAGATATAAATATTCTACGATTCTATGATGCGTAGAATGCGGGTCGTTACACTCTCCCCCCCTTAAGAAATTTCGTCCCCGAAATTCCTTAACCCAAAACATACAAAGGATCCCGCATGCCTATCAACCATAAAACAACAATCAACATGCAAAACAAGTCTATCCTAGCATGCAGTTTACTAACAAGGGAAGAGACTATCACTACCAAAACCTTACTAGGCAAAGAGTTCTGGATACTTCTTCCTTATATCCTCCTTTGTTTCCCAAGTACAGTTTTTTTTTTCATTCTCACCCCACTGGACTTTGACTAGTTTCACCGCCTTCCTTCGAAGCTGCTTCGTATCGTTCCCAACAATACGCATAGACTTGCGGTTCTCAACCGCCTCGGGTTCAACCTCGATATCGTCCAACTGATCTGGTGAAATAGCCACATTAGGGTCTTGCACAAACTTCCTTAACCGGGAAACATGAAATACGTTGTGAACTCCCACCATCTTGTCAGGTAGCTCTACTTCATACGCCGAATTCCCAACTTGCTCGAGGACTGGGAATGGGCCAACAAATCTTGGTGCTAACCTACCTCTCCAACCAATCTGAATCACATTCTCTATGGAGAGATCTCGACGAACACCAAGTCGTTAACGAAGAATTCCAAATCTCTTCGTCTCTTATCGAGATAAGCCTTCTGCCTATCTTTATCCCTTCCCAGTAGTAGATCTGCTCTATGTCTCAATACATCTTGTTACCACTGGGATGTATAGTCAATTTCGAGTGATGATATGCTCTAAGCACTTCACTTCTCGGTCCATCTATGTTGGGTACAACTAGTCCCTTATTCTTTCGAAGCCACCCTTCTCGATCAAATCCTTATTTGATCATTCTCTTTCCATCGATACCCATCTCTACCCTAGAGATGGTTTCCAATAGATTAGGATCGTCCTTCTAACTGGAACCAATCCACTCAATCAAAATCGATCTAATCGTCAAGCTTACTAGCGTTTCTGAATCCAATTCAGTCTTGGGTCTGAAATCATGTCCTGTGACATACTCTAGTTGCTTCCATCCTAGAAACAAACCCCCTAAACTGGCATGTCTCCTACTCAATGCAACTAGTACTACACCCAAATCCTTTACTATGATCACTCTGCCCCATGAAGTCATAACAACTCCACTGCACTGGCTCATAGCCTTACTAATCCTTTACTATGTCCGCTTTGCCCCTCGAGTCATGACGACTCTACTGCACTGGCTCATAGTCCTACTATAATCACTTTGTTCCCCATCGCTGGAACCCTACAGGTGATAGTCTACTCAAGAGAAGAAAGATAGGAACAAACATAGCAACCATAACATCCATCAAACAAATCCTATCTATCACCTGCTAAAGTCATAAACACATCGACACCTACATGATTGGTCTAACCATTCCCAATATGTCGATTCCAATCTGTCTGGTCCAACCAACATCAATAACTAATGGAAGCCCGGCCTCCATACATACACCGATGCCTACTTGACTGGTCCAACTAATCCCAGGCCAATGGAAGCCCCGCCTCCCTTCGAACTACTGTACGTCCAACGTACGTTTATCCTCCAAGGATAATTAAACTAATGGAAGCCCAGCCTCCAATCGGACTACCGTACGTCCAACGTACGTTTATCCTCCAAGGATAACTAGATCACGTCCAACGGATCCAAGGTAACGGGCGTCCCCAGATACCCCTGCTTTTAGTCCTCCTAAAATACTTGAGTCCAACCCGAGTCTATCCATTATCTTGCTGCCCTCTCGAGTCCAACTCGAGCTGAATCCAATTCCTTGCAGCCTTCTCGAGTCTAACTCGAGTCAATCTCCCAGAGATAAACTAGACTCATCCAATGAATCTCGTACTGCACGTCCAACGTACATTCACCTTCCAAAGGTAAACTAGACCCACTTAGTGAATCTAGGTACTCTACCTACGAGTCCAAGTCCAACGTGAAACTCTCCTATGTTCGCTGAATCTCCAAGATCAACGAGCTTCCCACTATGTTCCAAACATACTTCAAATCTAATGTGAAGTATTTCCATATTCGTTATATCACCATGACTAACGAACTCGCCCCATTTTCTTTTACGAGTTCAAGTCTAACTTGAATCGTCCTAATCTTCGTTGCATCTCCCATGATCAACGAACACATCCTATTCTTTCAAAAAGAACATCAACATAGGGTCTTAACCAATCCATTACTCTGCATCTTTCCCGAGTCCCACTCGAGCAAGCTCATAACCCCTATCGAGTCTAACTCTGGGCAGTCTATACCATCGAACAGTCTTATCATGTTCCGTCTGCCCATCACTCCTCGAGTGAACCAAGATATCATCCAATGAAAAATCACAACAGCTATTTACCCCTCACGCAACCCATCCTAGTCGAAATCGACATTCCCCAAGCACAAGCCCCAAAGGCCTAAACCAATATCAGACAAGCACCCAAGGAACATCTCCTCCGAGTTCGGATAATCCACATGAGGTGATACTAGCAAAACAATCTAGCACTGGAGTACTCATTTGCCTCCCAGAGACAACTAGAACTTACTGCAACGATAACCTCTTAGCTTCCTTAACTCCAGTTACCCTTGCCATCACTAGGTAGGTACCTAATACCACCCTATTCCTTTGGAGTAGATCGACTCCCCAAAATAATGCTAAACCCAGTAAAGCCCAAAACAAAGCAATCACAAGGAAACATACATCCATGACTCGATAAGACCACATTAACTAATCATGCCAAACTAGTCGAACCACCAATCGGGTTCGTCACTATTAAAGGTCTATCGACTAACTCAGGTTTTTCAAACAAAACCCGATCAAAATTTCTTAAATAGAAAGCATACCTCGAATAACGACACCTTTTTCCTTCTGCGCCGCAGTTGGGGCATTTGACGAAGAAGGAACAGCGTTGATAGCATACGCTTTCACAATCTGCTTCTCCCTAGGAGGTTGTGGGCAATCATTCTTGTGATGTCCCGCCTGGCCGCAGTTAAAGCACTTCCTTTCCCCAGGCTTTTCTCTACAGTCTCTGGCGTAATGGCCCTTCTTGCCACAACTAAAGCATTCGCCATCTTTCTTATTCTTCTTATTCTGACCATCCTTGGTCGGGTTCTGCTTCCTCTTGTTCTGAGAATTCTTCTGGCCTTCACCGCCTGCTTGCGGCTTTGGCTCCTCTGCAGATGCCGTAGCAACTTCGGTCTTCGACTTAGGGAAAAGGCTCTCTGACCTTAATGCCTTTCCTACAATAGACTCGAACGTCTCATCGATATGGTTTATAAGTCTTTCCCCCAAGTACCCATCCAAGCCAGTTATGAACTTCTCGTTCTTCTTTTCGACTGTATCGATAAGGGACCATCCATATTTCGATAGAGTGTCAAATTCAGCGATATACTCCGAGACTGCTCTACCATTCTGCTTAAGCTCCAAGAACTTCCTGAATAGTTCCGATTTATGAGCAGCTGGAATAAACTTATCACAAAAGCGAGTCTTAAACTGATTCCAAGTAACTTGATCTTCTGGAGTAGCTGTTCTAATGGCATTCCACCAATTCATCGCTCGCCCTTGCAGCTGACGAGACGCTAGCCTTCTCTTCATCGCATCCTCAAGACCCAAGTCGTCGAAGATACGATCACAGCTATCCAACCAATCCTGAACATCTGTGGCCGACTCCGTTCCGTGGAACGGCTTCCCACCAAGGTTAGTGTAATCCTTGCACAACTTGGCGAAATCGACTCTTGGCGCCTGCACTATTGGACCACCACCATTTCCACCATTGGGAGCTGCCCTCTGTACATCTCTAAGCATCTCTCTCATGAGGTCAGTAAACATCGTCCTCATGTCAGCAGCATTCCCATTATTGGCTCCCGTACCAGCACCCCTAGTATATCGGCTCATCGTCAATCTGAAAAAGGAAACGATTAACGACTCCATAGTGGTGCAGTACGACTTCATTCTTATACTACTAATAGTATATATATATAGCTTTTGAAAACCAAAATAACCACAAATACGCTCTCTCGTATACGTATATTATCTCTCCCTGATAACTTCCCTAGGTTAACTACGCAACCTAGAGCTCTGATACCATGTGTGACGGCCCGCCCCGCACCAGCCTGCATTTCCTCCGGAAGTGCGCTGTACACATGCCCAACTAGCACGGGACGGTCGTCATGAGAAAAGAAAGAAGAGAATGGACTAATCAAGAAACCTGTAATATGTCTCACAGCGCATAGAACAAAATATAATAATAACATACTTGACATAAAACAGAAGAGACAGTGCATAAGCTAAAACCAGAACTGAGCATCATAACAGCGGAAATCCAAAATATAGCTTATTACAACTTTTCAAACTGTCTCAAAACAAAAGCAAGATAAAGGAGGTACACTACTAATGCCCAAGTAGTGACCAACAACGACACAGGGAGAATATCTATATATCATACGTGGAAGCCTCCTGCTCGCCTCCGAATCAGCTACTCGCGCATCACCAGCTAACCATAACCTGTCTCTAGTCTGCTCGTGTGGGCACCTAGAGTAATAAGAGGAGACATAAAACTCCGGGTCAGACATAAAGCCTGGTATGAGCGATAAGCATCTAAACAAAATAATAACAGGTATAATCCAATCATACCTGAACCTGGACCTGCAACCAAAGAGTTAGCACTACATACCGTACAATACTCTAAGGTGCCACTAACATACTGTGTAAGAGATACGGGGGTGGGGGTGTGCATGTCATAGTGATGTCAAACAATCAAGCATAGCAATCATCCTTACATCCCTCACTCAGTGCGTAAAGCATACGATACCCACTACCTTGGTCCTCTAATCCTTTGGGTCATGACGGAATCCAATCCCGTGTAACTATCACTACAAGCCCACTATCCATCTCTCAGTGGTGGACCAAAGTTATGGATACCGATAACCCCTTTGCACACGTCCCGCAGCAAAGCCCAATCATGAAGTGAACTCATTGGTTCCCATCTGGATCCTGAGCTCTAACTTCCATTTGGACTACCTTTGCATCTCGGGTTATTGGTCATCATCCTCCGGATCGGTCTTCATTCAGTTCATAGCCTCCTGGTTGGGTTCGCAGTCACCAGCTCGTGGTCAAGCTCCAGGTCATGATGATGCTCCAGTTCGGATCGCGCTGCCTTCACCAGTTTGGTTCGCAGTCATCGGATCGTGCTCCTCAGTACGGGTCGGTTCGCGGATCGCATCGCCTTCACCAGGTCGGACCGGGTCGAGACACTCCCACTGGTTCGGGTCGTGCTCCACAGCTCGTGGCGCTTCCCTTCGGTCATGGAGGCACATCGGTTCGGATCGTGAGCTTCTGAAGTGGATCGGTTCGTGGTCCATCAGTACGTGGCGATCGGAGCTGCGATCGGTTCGGTTCGCATAGCGTAAGGGGCGATCCGATCCGGTGTATTTCCTGCACTTCATTCCAGCAACTGTTTTTCGCCATTCGACGGCGTTTTTGACCAAACTAACACTTCTAGACAATCACAAAACATATCATACAGTCATAACAACATATAGTATCGACTACAAACACCAAACAACAATTCTAATGAAGCAAAATGGATCATAAGTGGTCAAAACTCCTTATTTTCCCCTAAGCATGTTTAAGTAAAACTAATCATAAGGTTAACAAAACTTCATCAAATTAAACCAAATTTCTACCAGAGGCATAAAATATTGTTTTCGAATTTCTAAATATTTTTCCAGAATTTATTAGTGTGTAAATTCGCTAATCTTCACTAATTACCCTTAATTACCGTAATTAGTGCAAAAACTATGCAAATCACTCACCTTTGCCACAATAAAACTTCCAAATCTGAAGTGAACCTCTGATTTGCACGAATTCCAATGTATAACAGCAGCTCTACCTCGGTCCTTGTGCTAATCCCCCTTGATTTGATGCCTCTAAGCCTTAATCCTTGATTAGGGAGTGATTTTGGGTGTTTTAGAGAGATTCAGAGAGTGGAGGCCATGGCTAGGTTAAGAGGAATGAAAGTGGCGACTGGAAAATGTCTAAAGAAATGTTTTCTAACCCTAATCAGCACCTATATACCCCTAAACCCGAAATTCCCCTTGGGCCTAGCTGCTAATCACCCGTTTAAGCCCAATTAAGCTGTTTTTCACCATCTGAAACTTGTTTCAGCCATATCTCCCAAACGGTGAGTCCGTTTGACTAATGTGACCACTCTACGGAAAGAGAAACCATTATCCGGAGACAATGGAAGTGGTTTCAGGTCAAAATTCCTTTCCAGTCAAAAGTTATGGCCAAAACAGTGATAACTAGGGGTAAAATGGTCATTTAAAAATCGGGAAAAATCATGAACATGGGAAATGACCCCAATAGTCGTCCCCCAAAGTTACATGACCATACGACTTCGTATGTGACAGAAATAAATATTCTACGATTCTATGATGCGTAGAATGCGGGTCGTTACATGGGTCGTATGCAGCTGCTGGTTCACAATTGGTTATCAACAAGTGGAATGGCGATAATGATTTTGAAAAATGGCAATGGAAGATGAAAGCGGTTCTTAGGCGGAATAGGGTACATCGGGTGGTGTTTGATACACATTTATTGCCAGAGGACATCTCAGATGTAGAGAGAGAAGAAATGGATTAGTAGGGGCATTCACTACACTTCAACTTGCCATTGGGGAGAATGTTATTTCCAAAATTAGTGGTGAGACGACTACTAAAGGTATTTGGAACAAGTTGGAGGAGTTGTATATGAAGAAGTCACTCACAAACCGATTGATCTTGTTGTGGACTTTCTTTACCTACAAGATGAATGTATGAACTTCGCTAAAGGCGCACTTAAATGTGTTTGATGATTTGCTAATGAAGATGAAGGCGGTAGATTTGAAGATTGAGGAGGAGCAGAAGGCAATGATATTGCTATGTTCATTGCCAGAACGCTATACTGGGTTCTCAAATAGTTTGATCTATGGCCGGGATACATTGACTCTAAATGATGTCAAGATGGGTCTTCTTAGTGAGGAATTACGAGATCAGATGAAGGAGCCGAGTGATGGTAGTAGTGGTGCTGGTAATGGTCAAGGTTTATTTGCGGAGAAAGAAAAGTCAGAGAAGAAGGGAAACCGGGGGCGTTCTAAGTCTAAGAAGCCCGGTGGAAGAGGAAAATCGAAGGAAAGAAATGGCAAGTGCTTTATATGTAAGAAACCTGGTCATTGGAAGAATGATTGTCCAGACAAGGGGAAGAAGGAAGTATCATCTTCATTAGTTGCGGTGGAGAGAGATGTTGGTGAGGAAGACATAGATGTTTTGTCGGCTGTTGCATCGGATGTTTCAGGCAGCGGTTGGGTGCTTGATTCGGGGGCTTCATATCACATGACGCCTAATAGGAATTGTTTTTCTTCTTATGTTGATCGAGAAGGAAATTCAATTTTTATGGGAAATGGTGCAGTTTGCAAGTCGAAAGGAATTGGATCCGTGCAAATTCGAATGTTTGACGGAGTGGTTCGTGCTCTCACTAATGTGCGCTATGTTCCGGGACTATGGAAATCACTTATCTCTTTGGGACAGTTGGATTCTCTAGGTTGCAAGATCACCATTGAGAGTGATAGCTTGAGGGTTTCGAAGGGTGCGCTTGTGGTTATGAAGGGTGCTAGAACTCATGGTATCTATTTGCTTCAAGGAGTGACCGTGAAAGGCGAAACTTGTGTCAGTGTTGATAGTTCTCGTGGCTTAGATGCTACACGGCTATGGCATTTGAGATTAGGTCATGTCTCGGAGAAGAGTTTAGATGTTCTTCGTCGAAGGGAGATGATTGATGGCGAGAGTTTCAGCAAGTTAGAGTTTGCGAGGAATGTGTCATGGGGAAGCAAACTAGAGTGTCATTCGGTGAAGGAAAACATGATTCAAGAGGGATTCTTGAGTATGTGCATACGGATGTTTGGGGACCAGCACTGTAGCTTCTTTGGGAGGAGCAAGATAATATATTTCTTTCATTGATGTTTTTTCTCGAAAGGTTTGGGTGTATGTAATGAAGGCCAAGTCGGAGGCATTTGAAGATTCAAAGAATATAAGGCTCTTGTTGAGAATGAGAGTGGAAAGACTTTAAAGGTTCTTAGGTCCGATAATGGCAGCGAGTATGTTTCCAGAGAATTTCTGAATTTTTGCAAGCATCATGGTATTCGGATGGCATTTTACTACACCGGGAGATCTGCAATCTAATGGAGTGGCGGAGAGAATGAACCGAACTCTATTAGAGAAAGATCAATGCTTGAGATTGACATCGGGTTTGTCTAAAGGATTTTGGGCCGACGCTTTGTCAACCGCAGTGCATATTATTAATCGAATTCCGTGCTCGGCTATTGGTAACAAAATTCCGGAGGAAGTGTGGAAGGGGAAGAGCATTGACTTGAGTTATCTTCATGTATTTGGCAGTCCTGTTTATGTGCATGATCCGGAGAATGATAAGCTCTCACCTAGAGCTTTCAAAGGGATTTTGCTTGGTTATATGGATGGAGTCAAAGGCTATCGGATTTGGAATCTGAAAACGAAGAAGATTTCAGTTTCTCGTCATGTTACTTTTGATGAGTAGGCTATGTTCAAGGATAATGAAGGCTCATCGGATGTTCCGGATTTGGTTCATGGTGAATCAAAGGAGAAGGAAGTTATTTCCACTTTTAGGCCTAGAGAGAGTAGAGTTGTTGGAGGTGCTTGCGAGGTGAATTCGGTTGATGTTACATCACATAGTCTACAGGATTCCTCTAGTAGTGTTGGTGATGTGCACGAGCCTAGAGAAGATTCAGTTCAAGGTGGAGCTGAAGGAAGACCGGGTGATGATATTGCTACTCGGGTTGGTCGTCGTGCTATAAGGCCACCCGAAAGATATGGTGATTGGAACTATCTTAGTTTTTGTGAGAATTTGGACTATGCTCTTCATGTAGTCCAAGATGAGCCGATGGACCTTGATGACGTCATGGATTCAAGTGATAGCTCGAAGTGGATTTGCGCCATGGAGGAAGGGATGCAACTGTTGATGAAGAACCAGACTTGGGAGTTGGTTCTACTTCCTCAAGGAAACCGTGCTATTGGGTGCAAATGGATATATAAGGTGAAGGATGATGGAAGATACAAAGCTAGGCTAGTGGCTAAGGGGTTTGCACAGAGGAAAGGAAAGGAGTATGATGAGATCTTCGCACCAGTTGTGAGACATACTTCTATCCGGATATTACTTGCCATAGTTGCTATTCACGACTTGGAGTTGGAGCAACTATATGTGAAAACCGCCTTCTTGCATGGAGACTTGGATGAAGACATCTACATGGAGCAACCAGAAGGGTTTGTTGTAGAAGGTAAGTCAGAACTAGTTTGCAAGTTGAAGAAATCACTGTATGGTTTGAAGCAATCACCTAGGCAATGGTACAAGAGATTTGATTATTTCATGCTTGAAAGTGGCTTCCATCGAAGCATCAAGGTTGCTTGCGTTTATTTCAAGAGGTTAGGAAATGATTGTTGGGTGTATTTACTCTTGTATGTGGATGATATGCTCATTGCTTCTAAGGACAAGGCAGAAATCAACAAGTTGAAAGAGAAATTAAAGGCGGAGTTCGAGATGAAAGACCTTAGAGAAGCAAAGAAAATCTCGGGCATGGAGATTGTAAGGGACCGAAAGCGTTTTGAGTTGAGATTGACTCAAAAGGAGTACACTAAGAAAGTGCTTTGTCGGTTTAGCATGGAGGATGCAAAGGCGTCAAATACACCTTTACCTTTGCATATAAAGCTTTCGAGTAAGGGATCACCTATCAAGGAGAAAGACAAGGCTTACATGGAAAAGGTGCCATATGCTAGTGCGGTTGGAAGTTTGATGTATGTCATGGTGTGTACAAGACCCGATATTGCAAATGCCGTCGAGGTGGTTAGTCGGTTCATGGCTAATCCGGGGAAATCGCATTGGGAAGCAGTGAAGCTTATCTTGAGATACTTGAAAGGTACAGCATGTCATGGCCTTGTTTTTGGGGGTAGTAAAGAGAAGAATAGCATGTTGGTTGGTTACTGTGACTCGTACTACGCTGGTGATAGGGATCGAAGAAAATCAACTTCTGGATATGTCTTCACTCTTGGTGGTACAACCATAAGTTGGAGATCGAGATTGAAGACCGTAGTTGCTTTATCCACTACGGAGGCGGAGTTGATAGCTGCGGTAGAGGCAGCAAATGAAGATTCTATTTGAAGCGACTATTGCGTGACTTGGGTTTTGAACATGACAGTGTTGATGTTCAATGTGATAGCCAAAGCGCTATTCACTTGGCTGAGAATTTGGCATTTAGCTCACGGACGAAGCATATTGAAGTGAGGGAGTCATTTCTAGTAGTCGTGGATGAAGACAAGCAAGTATGCCTTCGGAAAGTGCACACAAAGGATAACGCGGTGGACATATTCACTAAGGCGTTACCGGTTGGGAAGTTCGAGCATTGCTCGAACTTAATTCGCTTGGAGAGATGCTAGGTGCCACGGGGTGGCACATTTGAGAGAGAAACTTGGATGTAGAAGAGTATCGGTGAGAGGTTGGTGTTCTATCTTCATGGTAAGTACTTGTTTTCACTCCCGAGTACATTGTCTTTTGGTAAGACTGGTTTAGGAGTTGGATGTTTCAACACTTCATTGACGGGTGGGGGCTATGCCTGAACTCGTTAGTGAAATGCAATGGGCGGTGGCTATGCCAGAGTTAAATGGGGAAACATTCAAGCTTTCCTGATTAAAGATAGAAGGAAATGCTTGGGTGCATTGGAGTTTGTGATGTAGACGGATATAATATCGAGGTGGAGTGTTGAAGTATGCGATACTATATGTTAGATCTAGAGGATGTTTTGGATCTAGAAGATATTTTGGATCTAGAGAATATTTTGGATCTAAAGGATATTTTGGATCTGGAGAATATTTTGGATCTAGAGAATATTTTGGATCTAGAGGATATTTTGGAAATTTCCATATACTTCTCTATGCCTATATAAGCTACATCGAATACAAAAGGAGGTGGATCACAAATCAAGAGATTAGATCTAAAAATATTCTAATTAGGGTTTAGGCAATCCTAATCTTCTTCAATTCCTTTCTCCACAAAATCAAAATTTTCTAGTAAATTTGATCATTGTAATCAATCTCTTGTACTCTTCTATTGATATTAATAAAGGTTTCTCTCTCAAAGTGGACGTACACTGATAAGACATCGGTGGAACCACTATAAATCCCTATGTGATTTAGTTTCTCGTTTTTGCTCTATTATTTCCATTGTTTGGTGATTGTGATTGGCTTGGATAAGATTGAGATTGTTTGATTGGTTGTTTTTGCACTATTACCATGATCTCGTTTTCCGCGACGTTGGGGATTTTTTATTTAAGCGGTCTTGAATCAAAATTTCTCCACAACATTAGGGTTGTAATTTTCAATAGAAATTATTCAAGACAACTTCCCCCAAAACTCGTTAAAACACAGCGTAGAACTTTTACTATCACGGTAACCATGGAATAAGCATTCGCTAGCAAAAAAGCATTTAGTGCTTTCAAAGCGAAAAAATAAAGAAAAAGGAAAGCATGCTATAAGTTTAAGAAGTGTTTGCTATTAGGACCTTCGAGTGAGGAACGTAATTAATACATTCACATTTCAGATTAACGTCGCAGTTTGCAAATGTCTGTCCCTATGTATATTCATTATGATAGGCAGAATAAGGGATGAATGGAATATTTGCTAATGCATAGTAATTATAAATACATGGTATTGTTGTGAAATTCATACATGTGTGTGCTTTCACTGTAAAAAAAAGGTGCATACAACCTAAACATGTATTCAAGCACTCCAACAAATATTTCAATTTGATGCGTATGATTATGATAGCCAAGTTCAAGCCATGTGCATAGCCATTGACAATGTATTCTATAAACAAATAAAAAGGTTAGAATGATAACACGAAATAAATGGAAGAAAAATAGAATAATAAAATTGTTATCAAAATCTTTTGGAGAGAAAAACTAGCTAGATATATCTATAAGAAACAAAATGTCTATTTTGCTCATACACACGAAGAAGTGAAAGTTTACATCCGCGAACAGTGAACTCATCTTCAGTAAACCAACGTGGTAGGCAAAGACAAATAATTGAGTGACATCATATTTTTTATTTTATTTTGATAATTTCAGAAAGGGACAAGAAATGATCGCTTGAAAAACCAATAAACACATGCAAAGGTAGGTTAACAACCGTGACTGACTGCACTATATATGTATTTGATCTCCCAACTGCATAATTTCTCATTAATTTTGCTGGACGAAAAATAAAAAAATATGATGTCAGTCAATTGTTTGTCTTTGCCTACCACGTTGGTTTATTGAAGATGAGTTCACTGTTGGCGGATGTAAACTTCCACTTCGTGTATATGAGCATATAATATTTTATGGGTTTTACTTTCCGCAGGAATAATGCATGATTAGTGCCTCAGAAGCCATCTAAACACAACATAGAAGTCTAAGAGTCACGTCCAACGCCAATTGCTTTTTCCACTTCCAGATGAGACGATTTGCAAAGTTCCTCTTTTCTCCCTATAAAACCATTACCTTCACCTACCTCTTCATCCACACTACACCAACCCAATCCTCTTCTATTTCTTTTCAACCGAATTCGAGCAGCAATCAGGTTTTTTACATTTTAGGGTTCATATTACTTTTCATTATTCATCCTGATTTTTTCCTTATTTTTTTAAATTTATTTCTAATATATATTGTTTTTCATTCTTTAGTATGGCCAATCGAAAATCTGCACACATCACTGGTCATTTACTGCAACTCAGATTATGCTGCAATGTTCTGTTAACGCATATGGTGTTTGTGGCAGCAACAAAAAAGGTGTTCATAAAGTCATTCCAGAAAAGTTCAATGATGCCATACAAAACTATCCAGGCATCGAACCGATTGACGAAAGCAAGATCCGAAACAAATATGATAGTCTTTCGACGAGATTGGATGAAATGGGATGCACTGATAAACAAGACTGGCGTGGGTTGGGATGCTTATAAAGAAACAGTCTCCGGAGGCGATGAATGGTGGGAAGATCGTGTTAAGGTCGGTAAATTTATTTTTTTTATCATTTATTTATAGATAATTTCTTACAATTTATTTCTTACATTTAGGAATTTGGAACGGGTGTTATGAAATATAAGAAACTTCCACTAGAAAACTTGGAGATGATGCAACAATTATTTCGTGGGACGAATGCAACTGGTCAATCGTCGTACACTCCTGCTGCTACCGTACAACCATCGCTGACTAGCACGTCGCCATCAAAACAAAGCACGTTTGACAGAACATGAGATTTTGATGGGTTTTTTAATCCATTGGATGAAACGCAAAATAATCATATTCTGAATTTGAATTCGCCATCAAATCCTCTAATGCAACAAACTTCAATGAATCCACCAATTTATGAAGCTCCAATAATCTCTCCGTCAACCCAAATCCAATGAATCCGCCTACTCAACCAACTGCATGTCAAAGTTTAAAAAGACGACATGGTGAAAATGAAGATAAGATGGCTATACTCATTGACCTAATGCACGAGAGACAGTCGAAAAAATCTCGTATGCATTCTGATAGTCCGAATACGAGTACTAGCGTGGAGTCAATGGGAAGCTCTACAAATTATGCTAATACGGTAGCTCGCATGCAACGTCTTGGAGCAACGGCGAGTTTGATGTTGTAGACGCACTATTATTTGTTTTGGACCCCAAAATAAATGATATGTTCACTGCTCTTCCGGATGAGATAGCGAAAAGCAGGTTGATATCAGGGCTTGCAGACAAACACCATACAAAAGAATACCAAACTTATCTGATAAATACCAACAAGTGGGAGGTTCATGTCATTATGTTATTATATTTCTGTCGTATTTATGTTTGTATTTTATTTGCATAATGAAATGCTGTCGTTTTGTTTTACGAAATTAGTATTTAATTAAATCAAAACAATTAATTTAACAATTAAATACCACGCTCATATACCACGCTCAAATACCCCGTTCGCAGCTAAAAACATATTCCCCGTTCGCTACAATACCATGCTCAAATACCCCGCTCAAATGCCACGCTCAAATACCCCGTTCTCGTTGGTTAAGAACAGACCCTAAAACAACAGCAGTAATAAAACTGACAGAATGCAGGAAAACAACGATAACATATATCTTGTCAAAAAGCAATGGAAAATTGGAATAGGGACAAAGCATCCTAGAAAAAATAAATCTGTCGAGAGGATAAAAATTCAATTAACTGAAAACAATATCTCAATCCAAACATAGAACATTTTAGGGTCGTAACTTTCAGTAGAAATCATTCAAGACTACTGCCCCAAAACTCAGCAAAACACAACATAGAACCTTTACCGTCACGGTAACCATGGAATAAGCATATTTGCTAGCAAAAAAGCATTTAGTGCTTCCAAAGCGAAAAACTAAAGAAAAGGAAAGCACACTGTAATTTGTGTAAGAAGTGTTTACTATTAAGATCTTCGAGGGAGGAACATAATTAATACATTCACATTTCAGATTAAATCGCAGTTTGCAAATATTTGTCCCTATGTTTATTCATTATGATAGGCAAAATGAGGGATGAATGGAATATTTGCTAATGCATATTAATAATAGTTTATTATGGTTTTCAAAATCAACCAGTCCTTTAGAATGGAAAAACGAGTTTATTAAAAATGTAAAGCGTGTTTAATTGTAATTGAGAATTTTGATGTCAAAAAAAATGATAGAAATAGAACATCAGCATTGTGTAGTGTTTTGCCACTGCTTTCATATATGTTTACCGAAATAAACTGCTGCCTTGTACTGTTTTCTTAGATGTTCTAAAAATGCGTGAACATCTCATAAAGAGCAAGCTTGTGCAAAACTTAAAAAAATAAAAAAAATAAAAAAAATAATAACATTACATCAATTTAATTTATATATACGCCGCGCTACATACAATTTAACCTAAAACAATTAACAGTAAAAACATATGAGTATTATTAATGACACTCCAAAAACGGTTAAAGGGGGGCCGTTTTTTGTTTTATTTTAAACTTGTTAAGGGGTAAATCGTTTAATATATCCTCCCCTTAACAATTTGTAAAACATAGACCAAAATGCCCTTTTATTATTTTACCCTAATTATATTTTACTGTTCATTAAACCCTAATCATCTTTTTTTCTATTAAAAGTAAATAATTAATCACTGTTTTCATAAAGGAGCCAATTTCCAATGAAATGTCCAACTTTGAAAAAGAAGTAAACAAGATTTTTACTCAAAAAAGCGGACGACATGTTGAATTTGTTGAATAAATCACCAATGTAGTATTGCCGAATATGTAGGATTTTAATTTTTCTTCAATTAATATATTTTCGGCATGTTATTTCCAAAATTTGTAGTGAATTTCGGTATGTCCTTATTGATTTTTACCGTGTTTTATGATTTGAATGGAAGGGTAAAATCGGATTCTTTTATTAATTTTTCTATTGTGTTTGGTCCCCCCCCCCCCACCTTAACAATTTAATTTTTAATGGAATGAAAATAAAATATGAACCCCCCTTATCCGTTTTTGGAGTGGCATTAACAACACTCGAACATATCCATAAACCTATAGTTGCATTCTATTGTGATTTGTGATATTCAATCATAGGCGGAGAAGATGGTATGTTAAATCAGATTAAATGGAAGGAAATTTTTCTACGATGGAGAAAGGGTAGATATTGCTTTCCCTAATTAAAGGGATTTGGATAGATATTCTATTCCCTAGTTAATGGGATTTTGAAAGATATTGTTTTCCCTTATTAGGTGGCATAATTGATAAAGATTTGTTTTGAGCAAGTTTTAAAGAGTACTTATTTCTGAGATATTTTAGGGCCTATTTAGGTTTAGACCTAGTCTTTCTATTTTCCTATATAAGCATCTCATTAGGGAGAGCTTTACTTGTACTTGAAGGAAAGAAAGAAAAACTTGTTTTTTGGGATTGAGATAAATTCTCAATTATTTTTTCAGGCTTTCATTGTAATAATTTGGTGGATTAATAAAGGTTTGTTTGGAGTAATTTGCTTGTTACTGTTATCTTCTTCCCTTTTTCAAAATCTAATTGTATAGTGATCTTGCGGAAACCCTAACAAATTAGTATCATAGCCTTCTACACAAATTTTTTGGCAAGGGTTTGAATATGGATAAAATAATTATTGAAAAGCTTAATGGAAGAAATTGGAGATTATGGAGGGAAACGATGGAAGATTTCATTTATCTTAATGATCTTCATCACCCACTGGAGAATGATGGGGAAAAATCTAGCAATTTATCCAAAGCAAAATGGGAGACTTTGGATAAGAAGGCTGCTGCGTCTATTCGATGTTTTCTGGATAATTCAGTGTTTCATATTGTTGCTAATGAAACATCTGCTTACGCAACATGGAAGAAATTGGAAGGGTTTTATGCAAAGAACTCCGCAACAAATAAGGATCTTCTTATGAGAAGATTGGTGAATCTAAAGCTTAAAGAATGTGAATCATTTGGACAGCATCTTAATGCTTTTCAAGAAATTGTGAATCAATTGGTTGCCATGAATTTCAAGGTGGATGATGAAACACAAGCCTTAATGATGATAAGTTCGTTGCCAGAAAGTTGGGAAACGCTTGTGGTTGCGTTGAATAACTCAAATTCGGATGGCATTGTTTCAATGGGGTCAGTAGTTAGTAGCTTGCTTAATGAGGAGATGCGGAGGATGAGCCTTATGGAAGGAAAAGATAAGGAGGAAACGGAAATTGAAACTCCAATTGAAAAAGATTTTATTGCAAGGAGGGATAGTCAACGAAATATGGAAAGGCAATCGAATAGATCGGACATGAAAAAGGAATATGTTTGTTTTTACTGTGACAAACCCGGTCATCAACTGAGATTTTGTCACAAGCTTAAAAGCGATAAGGAGAAGATGAAGACATTGGAAGCAAAGATTGATGAACAAAATAACAACGCTAATGAGGTGAATTTTGGCGATGAGATTGAAGGAGATGTTTTATGTGTTAATAAAGGAGAAAGAAAAGATTGGATACTTGATTCAGGAGCTTGTTTCCACGTGTGCCATCAAAAGGAAACATATATTGATTATGAAGAACAAAGTAGTAAAGTGGAATCCGCCGACGGCCGAGATTTGCATGTTAAAGGCATAGGTTTGGTTCAATTGAAGATGAATGATGGAAAGGTGATGAAGCTAACGGAAGTTAGGTACATCCCAGAAATTAAGAAGAATCTTGCTTCAATTGGCCAGTTGAAACAAAAAGGTTGCAATTTCTCGACTAGAGGTGGAGTTACAAGGGTTTGGAGGGGTAACAAGGAGCTTCTGCGTGCAAAACGGGGAAATGATAACATATATAAATTGCTTGGAAAAACGGTGAAGAATGTTATGAGTTCTCAAATTGGATTAGAAGAGGCGAGTTCATCTGAATCAAGGTGGAGCCATCAACGTAAAGCCAAAAAGTCTAAATGGAGGCCATTGTGGTATTACAAGCAATTTTGAATTTATTGCTGGGAGGTGCATTTTATGTGGGAGATGCATCATTTGTAAGTGGTAGATTTGTTTTGAGATTGGAGTTTATTGGTGAGATTTCATATCAAGTTGTTGTGGTTTGTGATATTCAATCATAGGTGGAGAAGATGGTATGTTAAATCAAATTAAATGGAAGGAAATTTTTCTAAGAGGGAGAAAGGGTAGATATTGCTTTCCCTAATTAATGGGAATTGGATAGATATTCTTTTCCTAATTAATGGGATTTTGATAGATATATTTTTCCCTTATTAGGTGGCATAATTGATAAAGATTTGTTCTGAGCAAGTTTTAAGGAGTATTTATTTCTGAGATATTTTAGTGCCCATTTAGGTTTAGACCTAGTCTTTCTATTTGCCTATATAAGCATCTCATTAGGGAGAGATTTACTTGTACTTGAAGGAAGAAGAAAAACTTGTTTTTTGGGATTGACATAAATTCTCAATTATTTTTTTAGGCTTTCATTATAATAATTTGGTGGATTAATAAAGGTTTGTTTGGAGTAATCTGCTTGTTATTGTTATCTTCTTCCCTCTTTCAAAATCTAATTGTGTAGTGATCTTGTGGAAACCCTAACACATTCTTCAGTTGGGAGGTCAATAAACATCACCCAAGTAAAAAATAATTGACTTCAATTTTTGGGCCAAAACGAATACACCGAATAAAATAAGATAAAACATGAAGGAAATTTATCAGGAAAGCAATCGGCAATTGTATCGTGAAACTTGAGAAATAGGAAAACCAAGCACGTCGAAGAAAACCCTAATTTATACAGATGGGAGGGAATAAAGCACTAAAGCTGCCCAACAAAAGGTCAAATAAGGAACAGAGGCAGAATGGGAAACGAATTTGTTCGAGATGAGGCGCATACCGTAAACTTAAGAATCATAGGACAAAGTTGCTTGATGACCTTGCTAGTCTATAATTCAGCCAAACTTGGAAACGAGAGATAGGAAATTTTCACGCGAGGGTGATAAGGGAGACGCACAGTGAGTATGCTAAACCCACAACCTGGTTTTTAGGTCTGAACAAAGAAGAAGCGAAAACGGGAGACTGAAAAATAAAGTAGGAACATAGCTGAGATGGGAATCGACGTTTGAGTTTTAAATTGTTGTTCCATATCCATAAGGTTCCATATCCATAGTTTTAAATTGTTGCGCGCCCACAAAATCATACTTTGTGACTGCCATTAGAGATGAGCATGAAAACCGATTACAAACTGAAACCGAACCGAAACAGCATAAAATCGATAAAAGCCGCATCTTAAAAGACCTCACCGAATTAAAACCGATGAAACCACACCGTTAGTATGATCCGGTCTCGGTTTTAATCTTTTTTCAAACCGCAAAACCGAAACCACACCGAATATTATTCATACATAAATTTTAACATTACATTGCATTTTTTGCGTGCATCCATTAACATATGTGAAGTATTGTGTGTTTTACAGTGGTGCATGCATTTGTATGTAGATGTGTGCCCTCATTTTGGTTGATTTTATGCAGCAAGCCTACAATTATCAATTCTTTATTGTAATATGCATATTTAGTTACTAAATGGACATGCATATTACAAAGAAAAATTAAGTGGAGGTGGCTCTATCCCTGACTATAATATCGATAGCATTTCAGTAACTAAATATAGGACTGGTACAGGTTATATTTTTGGGCAAATATTAATTATTGTGACTGGATTGTGATTATGTGTGCTAGTGTTATGTTCATGCTGCTGCTGTGTGGGTTTTGTGTGGTGCATGATTTAGTATATAGTCAAACATGTGTGCCATGTATGTGTATGTAATATGTTGTTTTGTATGAGTAGGTTAAGGAACAATGTTGGTTTTTTTTTGTTTTTTTTTGTTAATCAGTTTTGGAACCGAAATCGCAGATTTAAAAACCAAAACCTTTTTTAATTTGAACCGCATTAACGGTTTTTGGTTCGGTTCTGGTTCCTACTTTTAAAAACCGCAGCGTAGCGGTTCCAGGTGCGGTTTTAAGCTAAAACCGCACCAATCCACACCATGCTCATCCTTAATTGTCGTTAACAAATACCCTAAAAATCCAAAATCCTTCTGCATCTGCATCTGAAAAAGAGATAAATATTTGATATCCAAATAACGGATGCAGATGCGAATATAAGAACATCCTTATCCGAAAATTACCCGTCCGATTTTTTTCATGATTATTACTTAAATTCTGTGTATTTTAACATAATTGAATATACAAATTTATTATTTTGTAGAGTTGAAAGTCTATTAAACGCATGATAATTGCTCAAAATTATATATTCATCATATTTATTTAATCTTTAGAACTTTAGTAATCAGTAGGATTGAAAAAGCTAAATATTAAGCTAAAATTTTTGCTTATGTTCATTGATTTTTCGATTGTTGGCGGAGCGGATAATTATCTGATATATGTCCGTATCCGCGGATGCGGATATCCGATATTCGAAAATGATTTCGGATGTGGATGCGGATATGAAACTATGCGTATCCGAAAGTATCCGTTGCAGTCCTATTTATGACTAGTGCGAACCATATACATAAATTACTTCCTCAAAATAAGAAATTCAACTTTTAAAACTTTATGAAAAGCGGGCAAATACCTTTACTTTTTCTTTGAAATCTAGTCATAGTCATAAGGCATATGCACTGGCACAAATTTGCAACTTCCAAGTTGTAGGGGAAGAAATAAGAAAAAAAAGTCAAATAGGGGACGGGAAACAATTTTTGGTTGGAGAAACATCTAATAAAATATTCTTTTTTGCGTTTGTAATATTTGTTCCCGAAATAGAGTAAAATCGACCAAGTGTTATAACATAATCATCCCTCATTTCTTCAAAATCATAATATTTACAGGCCAAAACGGATCATCCTGCCTTAAAATTTTATTTGTTTTTCAACATTAAAATATAAGTTGTCGCATCTTAAAAATACGTCTATGTTTACGCATTAAAATATAGACAATTGCTTGATAAAAATTTAGTCAATGTTAATTGTTTTTTGGTGAAACTTCGCTTGCATTCACTTAAACCAACATACATGCTTCAATGTTAATTATATTTCTTTTATAAGTAATAACTGGTTCATGTGCTACATAGTTAGCTTAATCATATACTAGATAGTAGATACATGTGTTGTCCATGGTCGATTTCTCTAACTTACTGAATCATATGATATATTGCCTTGTTCTGGGTTTGGTGTCACGTCCTTATGTATGTCATATTACACAAGCATTATGTCATCGACTCACGCGTTGCATCACCTTCTCTCTTCATATATTTTATGAGTTATTCGATATTTTATACAATATCAAAATATACGCCTTGAGTTACTTCTCTAACTTAATAAAAAAACAGTATGATTGTTAAACAAAATATACGCAATCAAGTTGGAGGAAGATCATGCTAAATCCAAAAAATGGTGCAGTGATCAGTGATTAAAAGGAAAAAGTTAATAAAGCTTTCTATGAATTAAATTTACTGGAAAATAAGTTTTTCTTTCTAATGTTCAATCCATATAGTGGAAATTGGGGGTCCTGATTGGTTAGGTATAGGGGGATAGAGAATTTTAGGTACAGAGGATTTGATTTGAATTTTAGTGGTCAGAAAGAATGCTGCTGACATTGACAACTTAAATGCTTATCCAAAAGTATCAAAACAACTAAAATATGAAAGGAAAAATAATATCAAAGCACTGCAATATGGACATAATGATAAAAATATTGCAATATAGACATAATAGAACATTGTGATGAAGAGCTCATTGAAGCATCATAACCTAGCAACCAAAAAGCTTGGTTAAAAAAGCAAGACATAAAAACTTTTCTATCAAAATGAAAAATAAAATAGAATTGAACAATCCTAGAATACAAAATTGCAACTTCAAGTGACGAAAAAATTACAACATAACAAGAGGTACTATCCATTTCTTTAAACACGACATGATAGCCGAACAAATCTTCAAGTCCCTTTATTTTTCTAGTAATATAAGCAAAACTATTCACAGGTCAATAATTTGAGTTATGGTTACGTATGAAATTAATGCAATAACTTTGGACATATATTCACTAATCAGAGTTTTCAATTAGTATATCATTGTCATTTCAGCTAGTTTTATAATTCCTCAATCACCCCATCAGACATTGGTTATTGACATATCATTGAAATGTAGGACTCAGATTAGTTATCCAAACAAAGATGAACCAGAGTCAATTGTTTTGGCTTTGTGCCACTAAATAAACGTTAATGCAACATAAATCATGAACCCCTTATCCGTGATTGTTAACTAAAATGAAAACTGAAATAGGTCGTCGTTCAATAACTTAGTTTGATTCATTAAGTTCGTCAAAGTATTTCGGACAAATTGCAAGATTGAAACTAAACTTGAATTATTTTTCATCTAGTTGGTAGAAATTGAGAAGTAAATTGCAAGGGAAATAACTAATGTAGCAATATATACATCTGTGATGAATTACTTTGAGAAGAAAATTGTAACATACGTCATTTATTGGCACATCAGATGTCTTATTTTGCTACAAGAGGGCAATTATGCGTAGAAAACACCTTTATCACAATATTAGTAGTGTGGATACTCGAGACATGTGATTAGTCAAATACCATATGTTGTAAATTAGTTGTTTATAGCAAACCAACAAACAGAAAAGTAAAGGCAAGTCCTGTGACTAATGTATAATTTATTCGTTAATAGTCTTTCTATCATTTTGTATGTTTTTCAACAATTTTTTTTCTATTGTTATGATGTTGTATTCTAGAGTGTTATCAAACAAATTTGGGTTATGAATTTTAAAAGTTTAAAAATGCAATTGGAGATAACTATCCTTCTCTTATTTTCTAATAAATTATTTATTAAAGTTTATTCTACAGGTGTACCATTATTTCAATATTACTTTAATGAATATCAATCAGGATTTTTGTCCTTTCAAGTAGAATATTACTCTTTCGATATTACTAACAATTAGTCATGTAATAAATCATAATACCCATTAACTATAATCAAATAGTTATATGTATTTTAGTCAAAACCTATGTTGCCCCCTGATTAATAACTATCCAATTTTATTCAACCTATATAGTATAGTGTATTTTACTACTCAGAAAATAATAAAGAAAGCACATTGTACAATATAAGGTTTGCGTATTCTATATGGCCCTTAACTTATTGAGCAAGTATTCCTGATTTCTAGTTTGTCTTAGATGATAAAAAGACCATGATTATTACTCTTCCACTGGGCATAAACGAAGATCTAGTCAGTTTTCGTTTGACTACAGCTCATGTTATTCAAAGATAAATAAATTATCCAAACGCATGGCAATTTTATATTAAATTAGCATAGTCAGGTATACTACAACTAAAACTAAGACTTGAAAAGTAAAGCAGTAACTACCTAAACGAAAAAAACATCTGCTTGGAAGTTCAGATATAAAAATGCATTAAGAACCTTTTTGAGATATTTTGTAACAACCCGAATTTTGACAGACCAAACTTTTCTTAAAAATTTCAATCTATCGAAGATCGAGTTGGCTTGTCTAGTGTCCTACAGAAAATACAGAGATAATAACTATATCAGAGCTCGATAATACATCTCACAGCGGAATTGATAAAATATAATAATCAAATATAGCCTTACCAAAGTAATAACATTGTCTAACAAGTGCCTTAAGACTGCCAAATCTCTGTCATAAATCTAACCTACGAGTATGTTATGAGGAGGGGACAGGAACATAAAGTTCTGGTGAGAGGAAAAATTATACATTCTGAAATTACCCTACATGTACCATTCAGTTACGTCTTCTTAATTATTAGATTATTTAGATTAATAGCACTCAAGGCTCTACACTCACATTGTACCTATCTACTCCTCAATATATTAACCTAACGTAGTATATATGTAGCTATGCCCAACATCTTAAGGTACTCCACATAGTAACCTCCTCACACGGTTTCCGCCATGGAAGCATATATACCACGTAATCGCACAAAACCACCATTGTTGTGCCATGTAAGCGTACAGATCCTCATATTCAAACTCCGGGGTCGAATCACGTCTCAACATGGAGTAATGCCCTAATTTCTACAATATACCACCTTGTGCATGTATCTAGTTAGACCCTCACACGAACGTACTGCCTATTATAACTTGAGTCCCGTAATAGGGCTGCACCCAATGCACGAACTCGGTCGGGAGCTTTCAATATTTGTAAATGATAGCTTCAATAGGCCTACAATACAGATATTCACATACGGTATGTCTTTTTACGAAGGCTATGTCCCCACCCATGCCCCTCCCTAAACTAATGAAAGGCGACATCAAGATCTAATGATGTGCCTCTAACAACCAATCTAGCATTCAATTTGGCTTGTCCCTCACCAACGCCTCGATAGTGAAAGTATGTTGTCTGCTGGTTTAGCTCTTAGTCTTTCCGCATTCCACTGACTGTCAATGACAGGTATCTGATGATTATTATCTGTATTTGGGTCCTGACCAACCTCTCCCACTGGTGAGGCAAATTGTCGAATCGCCCAATGCCATCCGCCACAGCCTTCCGGCTGTCACACCACAGTTGCAGTCAAGGTGCACTCATCGGATGGTATCGGACAGACAAAACCTTCATGGGTACAACCCGAAGCCTACAACAGAGAACCATCACGGAGTAATCTACCACGTCCTGTAGAAGCCACCGGTCTCTCTCCAATCTTGTAGAATAATCAGTTGGACGTGCTCTCCTCGTGTCGTAAGACACTACGATGATCTACCCCGTTGGGTTCTTCATCTCTATATGTACGAACTTGTGGCAGCATATCACACCATAGCGTTATTAAATTCTACATCTAATATTTAATTATGCGCTTAATTTATCTCATCACATTGCTATTTAACTTGATTATTCACATATTCCCTTTTGTTCAAGTTACTTGGTTTATTAGCTCACAATTAGCTACTTACTTTCGTTAATCAACCCTATGTCACCGAGCGGGCTTATGCTTATTATTTGTTACATTTATTAGACTTAGTACCTTTAATTATAAGTCTACTAATAATAAGTATACTTTGTTCTTTCTTATTTAACCATAACCTTATTTTACACTGCTACTGTTGTTGTGAGTTTACTTGTTAACTTAATTCCCTTAACTAAGTTTATTTAATAAGTTCCCTTTTCCTGATTAATTATAACTCACATTATAATTCCACTTTTCCGTGTGACAAGTCTACTTATTATATTTCATTCCCATTCAAATAATTAATTATAACATGTTACATTTCTTGCTCATCATAAGTTTTCTTAGGTTCCTTAATATGAACTAACTTTTACTGTTGTAACCTTCATTTATTTACCGTCTTTTATATTCTCATTATTTCAGAAAAATATTTCGCACACATGATTACCTTGGCTAGCTTAAAGATATAAAGATCTATTTCAATAATGTATACCAATTAAAATTCGTAGTTGCAAGCTATTTCTTTTAATTTTATTATGGGCGTACATATATATTTTATTTTATTAGTGTGCAATATGGTAAAAGAACCCCTATTTCACACTAATCATTTTTTTCCTTTCTTTTCTTACAACTACGTTCTTAGTAATTTTATCGTTATGGAAGTGTATCCACTTTTCCCAAAATCCAACTAACTTAGTCCACTACTAATTTTCCCCTTTTTATTTTCTGAGTTAGATGTTAATTCCTGTTTTTCATTTACCATTTTCAAATACTTTAAATTTCTATATAAAATTTGGCATATGAATTCTTCTACCATTATTTCCACAATTCACTATAATCTGCCTTTGCAACATATGCAATTTATTATTGAACATCAATCTTAAGAGCATATGCATAATTATTTTTATATTCACCATTTCAGTATTTAAGTAATTTTTAATCTAAACAGAGAATTCATATAATAAAATTGTACAATAGCAATATTCTTAACGTACTCAGAGAATAAATTATATTGCAATTACCATAAATTTCAATTATCTATCACGTTAAGAATTACGGGGAATGTAAACAATAAATATACCATTATCAAAATGTATAATTTTAAATTCACTCAGCTAACTGTTTTCCAATCCTTGAATATGATTCAAATCTGTTATTCCATAGTTTTACTAGTTGAATCTAACATTGTTATAATCACGGATTTACAAATCTAATGCAAAAAGAAAGAAACCTTAATAATTCGGATCCATTGGATTTACCTCAGGCAGACAAAAAATCTGAACACTTATGTTGTAGGTCTACATTCTTTATCTTCAAATCTTGTATCAGAATTCCTAAAAGTTAATATTCTAATTTCTGAAAGATTTAGGGAAGAAAGAAAATGGCAGAGCCATGGCATCGTCTCAGGAAATATGAGTTGGAGGGTAGGCCCTTGTAGTCTATTTATAGGTGTACAGAAGATTCTCGTTCGTAGGATAAAATAAAATGAAATCTGAGCAATTCAAATTGAAGAACAACGTCATCTTGACCCACATTGGGTCGACCCGATCCCCAGATGGGTCGGCTCCTAGGTCGACCCAGCTCTAGCATGGATCGACACACATATTGCCTGGGTCGACCCAGTTATCGGGTCGAGAACGTTGATTTTGCCAATTATTAATTTTGTTCAATGGTGACTATTAACATTTGTTTTATTTCCAAATATTTCTTACCTATTTATAACATATATATATAATTTCAAACTTACGCGCATATATACACGTATAACTTTTCAAATCTTTGATCGTTAATAACTTCCCTGTACGGGATTCGTTTAGGGCAGGTCGTATATGAAAATGAATCGGAAAATTGCCACGAACACAATGGTAAATGTTTCGGAGATAAATTTTGAAATCATAAGTTATTGTTATTTTTTTGGCAAAGTCGATCGTTTTTCAAGGTGATCGCAAACATCTTTTATTATAACTAATAATAAAAAATTAGTATTGCATAGGTGATTGTTAGTAGACAATCAACTATGTGGTTTTTAAGGTGGTACGTTCACTACATTCGAAATTTAAAGTGGACCTTCCACTCTACCTTACACGCTTACAACTTTGGAGCTAGCTAATAACTAGTCTACAATTGTTTCATACTCCACGCAAGGAGTTTTAACATATCCTATAACTCAATACAGGAAAGAAAATTACATGATGCGATTACAACATCCAAACAAGGGAAAAAGAAAATACATGGGCCTCATACCAAATGGCATGGAAGTAGCATGTGCTGAACAGTAAGCAACAGACAATCTTTTCTTGAGCCAGGAATAGGTACAGAAGGTACCACCAGTAGCTCGAGATTACCATCTAGCCCAGCTAGAGAACATTGCAGCTGATGTGCCATGTGATTGAACATCCTGTTTAGAGGAGAGTTTCTGGAGAAATAAGTATGGACATCACCAGAAAACGGCACGTTGAGCGCAACGCATCTCCATGTGTGCTGAAGTCACAGATGATGGCACGAACAATCGGAACACCAAAAAATAACCTCCAACTAGAATCGAACATCACGGGATCCATACCATCTCAAGAAAACACCCAATGGTGTACCAAAAAGCATAGTGAGATGGAACCTGCATACGAATAGTCCAAAGCAGCAAAAAGAATTAAAGAATGCACATTGTACAATAAGGCAAAAACCACCACCAGGCAGAAAGGCTATGATCATAGCCAAAGCTTCTCGTGTATAGTCCACTGTTGACAGTGACAACTAAGCCAAGCAAAATACTAACCAACGAACAAATTAAACTCATTTGGAAAAGCAGAAGAGGATTGCATTACATTTCAAAGGACCTAGCATAAGCTACCAGAATCGACTTACCCAGCAATAGACGATAATCGCTCAACTCCAAAAAGACGAAAAAAGAACACACATTGAAGGCCTATTAAGTAAGTTGTACCATCACAGACAAGCAAAGGAGCTTCGTTGATACGCGAAACAAAGTGACTCAAAAGAAGTTACCGTTGTCCAGTTGACTCCACGTTAGTGTCAAAATCCCTAACATCATCATCATCATATGACCAGTTGAAAACTAACGAAGAAAAGATTTTCCTGAAATCTCATAGCTCTGAGGAGGAAGTGGAGAAAGAAGTAGAATGAAGGAGCAGAAAGCACGCATGGCACAGGAAGTGGAAGAAAAATGGGGTAACTACGCACATAACCGATTTCATGGAAAAGCTTGGCTCTAAAAGTGGCAAAGTGGTTATTGGTGGACGACCATGCACGACATAAGAAAGGAATAGAGGAAGAAAGTGGGAGCGATGCGGAGAAAGAAAGGTTTTCTGAAGAGACAAAGGTAGCGTTTGATTTCTGAACTGGCCATTAATGTTCGCGTCTGCGTCCGACGCGTCCGACGCGTCGGACGCGTCAGTGGTAGATCCCACACTTTTGCCCGTTCAGACTAAACGGCTGGAAAGTTAGCTTTCGCGTCGGACGCGCCCAACGCGTCCGACGCACGTCCGACGCGAAAGATATTTTTGATTCCTTCAGTTTTCCCTCTCCCTATATATATTCTACTCATACCACCACATTTGTCCATTTTCCTCTACTTCTTCAACCAAATATGGCAAGTTCTGATCAATCCGACTTTGAAGATTTGCAAGATTTGCAAGATGTGCTAGATATTCAAGAAATTATGGCTGGTCAAACACAACAAAGGAGCAGAATACACAATTCCGCAAGTACTGGCCTTGTTTGGGTTCATGAAATACTAGCGGGACACGCAGATCGATGTCAACAAAATTTTCGAATGAAGCGATTATGTTTCAGATCCTTGTGCGAACGGTTACAAAATTATGGATTGGAGCCCTCAATGCACATAACAGTCAAAGAAATGGTGGTTGTATTTCTATATACAATTGCATTGGCCCTCCCTACAAGGAAGGTTGGTGAGCGGTTTCAACTACTATCCGGATCTTAATTTCCCTTATCCTCCCGCTGGACAGTATTATTTAGTGGATTCAGGGTATCCACTAATGGAACGATATATAACTCCTTACCGATCCGTGAGGTATCACATACCAGACTTTAATGACACACAGAATGAACAGAAGTCAGAAAATGAAATTTTCAACTACTATCACTCTAGTTTGCGTATGGCTATTGAAAGAACATTTGGTATTTGGAAGAAAAAATTTGCAATCTTACGTAACATGCAGACGTATCCCTATCATGTTCAAGTACAAATTGTTACTGCAACAATGACTATTCACAACTACATCAGAAAATACAACGCTGGGGATCCAGATTTTATGGCGTATGATGACGACCCTGATTTAGTGCCAAACAAATACCTCGACGAATATTACAGTATATCAAATCGCGGAAATAGAGATCGAGAACCCGTTCAAAGAACTGGAGCAACATCCACCATGGCGATAGTACGAGACAATATACGAAACGAACTAGTTGCTTCGGGAATGCATTAAAAAGTTTCGTTGTATTATGTATTTTATATTCTGCATTTTTAATTCTGCAATTTGTATTCCGCAATTATGTATTTTTATTTCTGCAATTTGAATTCTGCAATTTGTAATCTGCAATTTTAAATTCTGTAATTTGTATTCTGCAATTTAAATTCTGCAATTTGTATTCTGCGTTCTATTATTGTGGTTCTCAATAAACACACACAAACAATTAAAAAATAATATATACAAAAACAATAAAATAATAACTATGCCCCTTCCAAAATGGCCATTCCGTAAAAAGAACACATTCCCCGTTCCCAACAATTCCCCTTCCAATGCCCCTTCCCCATGCCCCTTCCAAATGCCCCTTCCTGTTCAAAATCAAACGGACCCAAAAGTGAAGAGAGTGAAAAGAGGGAACAATATGGACAAAGAATCGATTTTGAAGAGTCGGATATGTGAAAAAGTGAGTCAAAGAAAAGGAAAATTCGTTGATTCCACTAATGGCCGCCCAGCCAATAATGTAGATTTTTGAAGATGTGTGATTGATTTTATTTCTGTGTACTAATTAAATATCGACATTTCCATCTACTAATTACACATTTAATCGATCAAACATGAGATTCTTCTTTCACGCTTAGAACGCATACTGCAACAAAAGGATAGCCCACTAAGTAAATTTTCTACAGTTGAATCATATGGTGTTTGAAGAAGAAAAAACACACATCGTTGTCTGCATATACGTTACATGCAGAAAAGTGCAGATATATTGACATGACTTGTAGTAATTGAGCAAAACCTTGTTGTTTCGAACCATGAAGCATCCTCTACCTAAATGTTAGACCATAATTCAATGTTTCTCTAAGATATGTTAATATATTTTTACTGCTTGCCAATGTGTGTTTGATGGATTCTGCATGAATTAACTAACTTTATTCACATTGAAAGATATGCCAGGCCTTGTAATTGTGGCATACTGTAGTGCACCATCTGTGCTTCTATATAATGTTGGGTTTGTCTAGGGTTCACCACTTGCCTTGAATAACTGTATATTGCTTGCCATATGGGTACTTAGTGGTTTTCCTTGTCCATTTTGGTTCTGATTAACATATCGAAGACGTACTTTTCTTGATCTAGAGCAAGCTTGGCATGACATGATATTCTTACTTGAATGCCTAAGAAGTAACTCAGATTGCCTAGATCTTTGATTGAGAATTCTTTGTTTAGTTTCTTTGTAAGCTCTTTGATTCCATCACTACAAAATCCTATAATTATAAAATCATCGACATAAATCAGTACATAGGTAACACTTGCATTGTTATACTTTACAAATAGAAAAGTTTCAAATTTTGTAGGAGTATAGCCAAGGTTAGTTAGAGTTGTCTTGAGTTTGTAAAACCACACTGTAGGTGCTTGTTTAAGCCATAAATGGATTTATTTAGTCTGCATACAAGCTTTCCATTTTGATGCTGCTTGAATCCTTTTGGCTATTGTGTGTACGCTTCTTCCTATAATACACCATTAATAAAAGCATTATTTACATCTAGATGATTTATTTGCCAATTACTATGCAAGGCAAATAGCTAGAATTATTCTTATAGTGGTTGGTTCCACAACAGTTGAGAATTTTTCATTGAAATCAAATCCACACTGTTGTGAGTAACCTTTTGCTACTAGACTTGCCTTATATTTAGAAATTGAGCCATCGAGGCTTGTTTTGATCTTGTAAGTCCATTTGCAACTGATAATATTCTTACTATTTGGCATTCGAACCAAAGTCCAGGCATTATTTTTTATTAGAGCACATTACTCTTCTCTCATTGTTGTTCTCCAATTTTCATGTTGAACAGCTTTGAGATATGTGCCTGGCTCTTTGATTTCTATGTTGTCATTATATATCTTTAGTTTAAAAATTCCACTCTTTGCCTTGGTTATCATGTGATGACCAGTGGTGGTTTGTGGTTAAGTGTGATCTCTGCTATTGGGTTGATCATCTTCATCACTATTGGATGATACTACATTATCCAATGGTTGTTGGAGCTCTGCTTCCCAAGTAGTTCAATCTTGTGATCCAGATTGCTCCACGCTTGATTGAACTCCAGGCATAGAATGCCTTGATTCATGGGTTATAGTCTTAAATTGTTGATGATCAGAATTGAGGGAATGGACACTGTCAACTTGTTCTGACAGGTCATCTTGCGTTGGCAGCTTAGGTATTAAAAATTTTGGATTGTAGATTTTTTTGAGTGACTTTTGTCTCTGCTTTACTAAAGGGAATTTCCCTTTCATTGACAATAACAAGTGTAGAAGTGAACACCTTTTCCATTGTTGTTTAAGAATTTATACCCTTTCCGATTTGTGGCATACCTCATAAAAGTACTGTGTGTTGATTTAAAATTTAGTTTGTGGAATTATATGGTTTTAAGTACGGAAAACATAAACATTCAAAAGTTTTTAAGGCTTTGTAGTCAGGTTTGGTATTGAACATGACTTCTAATGGACATTTTAGTTTTAAAGCTTTTGCAAGAAGTCTATTTGTCAAATAAACAATGGCAGAAAATGTATCAGGCCAAGTTTTTAGAGGTAAACCTGCCCTGAGCAGTTAAAGCGCTTAGCGGATCCAATGCAGCGGAGGTCCAAAAAGTCATAGCGGGGATAAAGCGAGGAAATAGTAGGATATAGCGGATGGCTCTAAAATAACATATATAACTCCTTCAAAACGTTTTTATGAATATATAAATGATAAGTAAGTGAAAAACTAACACTTTATTTAACTTTAATTAGTACATTTTTAATTTTTAATACAAATATGTGCAAATATCGACAAATAAACATAAACTTTCATTTAAATTAATTAAATTCAATAACATATCATAGTATTTTTATTTCTAAAAGTAGATATTAAAAAATTCAATTAAAAAAACTAATTTAACAGTTCTTTAATGCATAAATTTCATTTTTGAGTTAATTTCTATCATCAAATATATAGCGGGAATAATAAAATATAGCGGAAATAATGGGATATATCGGGAATAGCGGAATATAGTGGGGCTTAAAGCGGAGAGGCTACATTAGAGGCTATATGAAGAAAAGCGTAGCGGTGGTAGTGTGCTATAGGATATAGCGGGGCTATAGCGGGGTATTAACTGCATAGAACCTGCCTAAGCAAGAAATGTCAAACTTGTCTCTACTATTTGTCTATGCTTTCTTTCAACAATGCCATTTTGTTTAGAAGTGAATGGACATATCACTCTATGTATGATACCTATTTTTGTTAAATAGCTCTTTTGAAGGTTTAAATTCTGCTCCTTCATTAGTTTGAAATATTTTCACATACTGTTCAGTCTATCTTTCTGCCTGAGTGAGAAATTTGAGTTACAGCAGTATGTATTTCAGACTTAGACTTTCAGAAACATATCCACTCATATCTAGAATAGGCATCAACAAATGATATGCAGTATTTAAACCCATAATCATTGTTGATTGGTGTTATTCCCCACAGGTCAGCAGTAATTAACTCTAATGGTCTGTTGTACACACTTTCTGAACCAGAAGATGCAAGTTTATGGTTTTTTTCCATTTGACAATATTTACAAACATAAGGTAGGGTTAAATAATCAATATTGATATTGATGCTTTTCCGAATATACTTCATAGTGTTTACATTTGGGTGCCCTAATTTGTAGTGCTAGATATCAATATTTCTACGACTTATTTTTTTGACTAATTTTGGAAGAATTACAATAGTAATCATTTCTTTCAAATTTCCTTGGGTTTGAATTAGAAACTTTGAATGTGTACCCTACAATAAAATTTCTCTTGTTAGAATATCCTTTACTAAAAGGTACGGGGGATAAAATTCAAAAAATACGTTGTTATCCCTAACAAATTGAGATACACTTAATAATTCTTTCTTATTAAAGTAGTCTTAGTAACTTCCCATACTTCTTTCATTTCCTACGTGTGACATTATAGTGGAATTTCCAATTCCCATAAATAGAGAATGTGTACTGTTATATTCAACATTTCCAGATTTAGATTGCTTAAATTGCTAATAAGATGTTTGGTTGCACTGGAATCTGGATACCAAACTTCATCATGAATGTTTTCAACCTTTGTTGCATCATTACCACCGTGTTGGCATTTGGTGGATAGTTTCTTGAGCTGTTGTTATTTTGTTGTAATGGAGTATAGTTAGAGTCAAATGTGAAATAACAACTGCTTGTAGTATGACCAAAATTTTCACATATTTCGCATTTAAATCGATCATTGTTATAAAATCTTCCACTTCTGTCTCTTCCTCTTGAAGTGAAGCAACCTCTTTGACCATTAAATTGTTTGCTGCCCTATGTTACACCTTTCTTAATTCTTTTTTTTTGCTATAGTTGGCATTGTTGATAGAATACTCACTTTTAGCAGTCTTCTTTTGTTCTATTATGCCTTTATGAGATAGTAGAATTGAATGAACTGACTGAATTGTAAGGGTGGTTTCCTTTGAGATCACAGAAACAACAGCTTCGTATTCTTCATCTAACCTATGAAATATGTACATAATCTGATCTGAATCGGATACTATATGGCCCACTGAAGTAAGTTGATCGCATTGTTTCTTGATTTTTGACATATATTCTCTTATTGGTAAGTTTTCTTTCTTGATACTATGTAGTTGTCTTTTGTAATACATTGACCTTGTTGAACATTGTTTTGACGTCAAAAGTTGGTCTTATAAAAATTAACCCCCAAATTGTATAATCCACACACAAGTCACTGAGGAATAAAGGAAGTGACAGGGAACACACAATAATTTTTATAGTGGGTCAGCTTAACCAAGCCTACATCCACTTTATAATCTTTGTTTATGCCGTCGATTATAGGTTACAGTTATTTGATCATAAAAATGTAGAAAACGAATTGGTTTATACACATAAACCTTGTGTTATAGTTCGGTTCAATCAGTTTATAGAGCTGGATATTTAAGGACACTGACCTATGAACTTCCAAAAAAGAGAATCCTCTGTAATAGTTTTGAAATGAGGTATCTATAGGCAAAATTTGTACGGGTCGACATGCCACCTGGCGACTATCCGGGGTCGGGTCGGCCACGTGTCACCCGATCCAGAATATTGGCGATAGGCGGCAGGGCCTAGTCTTTAAATGAGGAATAGCTCTTCTCGTTTTGTTTAGCATATGTGTAGCTCAATCCGTGTATTAAGGTGATAAAGTAGGTCAGAGTCGAGCAATAAAGTAGCATTGAGAAGTGGTACACAGCATGTGCTACAGGGTTCGGGTTGGCTTGTTGGGGTCGACTTGTTTGAAATGAACAGACCAACCCGTGAAGTTCGATTCAGGTGTGGAAGAGAGTGCTTTCATCTAGAGCATAGATGGTTTGGGCCAAACCATCCTTGATCGGCCTGAAGCATGAATCGAACCAGGAGAGAGGAGCATGTTAATTCCATAATTCTGGGAGTTTGGGCATTCCGTCCAAGTGGCTGTAGGTAGTTAGAGTTTGTGCTCAAGTTCATAATGCTTATCTTGATAAAGATCCGAGTTGTGACGGCCTTGCCAAAAGGCGAGTCAACACTTTTCCCTCGAGAACATATCTTTCTTAATAAAGGAAGATGTGTTCTGGATAATTCGGAGATTCATAATCCATAGAAGCCCAACATATAGAAATCCAGAAAGCCATGATCGTGCCAGATCGTTTTAATTAATAATAAAAATCCAGAAACCCATGGTTGAGTCGGACCATATTATAAGGAAACCAGAAGACCGACGATCATGTTGAATCGTATTATAAATGAAATCCAGGAAAACCAAGGCCTCGCCAGGCCCATCTGATTGTAAGCATAATCCGTACATGTAGAGAGATTAGGCGAACAGATGTGTCGAATCCCGACAATATCGCTTAACCTTTTCAAGCATAAACCATGCTTGGACATCTATTTTGAGTAAAACCATACTCAAGCGATGATTGAATTGTTCCACCAAATCCTGACAAGGTAACGCAACCCTTCGGCATAAACCATATTTAGATATCCAATCCGAGCATAAGCCGTACTCGGGGCATAATCCATGCCATGAAATCCAAACTGAGCATAAGGCATACTCGAGTTTTGGTTGAGTTTCTCCGTTAAATCCTGAAAAGATATTCTAAGTTTATTGAGTATAATCCATACTTAGGAATCCAATTTGAGTATAATTTATACTCATACCTAGATAGAATTGTAGTTGTCACATCCTGACAGGAGAGTTCAACCCTAGGCATAAACCATACCTAAGGTTCTGAGATGAGTATAAGCCATAATCTGGTTATGATTAAGAAACTTGCCAGATCCTAACAAGATACTTATATTTCTCAAACATAATATATGCTTAAAAATAGGTTTAATTTATTTCAGAAACTATTACAAAGTCAAAACAAAACTTGATTGGTTTATCATTGAATCCAGAGCACACCTTGGGACTAAATCCTAATTTTGTACATATGTGCTTAAACCTAACCATTTATTTGTGAGATGGTTTTATTGTCGAGAACATAGTATGTCCGAGGAATAAAGCCTAATCCCCGTGCATATATGACTCGACGTAGCCATCCGGAAGTCCAAAAGCAACAGAGATACATATCTTATATCATTAGAAATACTGTAAATCCAAGATGATCTAATACAAATTAGTTAATGATGATGCTGTGATTGCTCGGCTCAGGATCCTTCCCATTTTGAGGAGCATGGAGAGGTGGTCGTGCTGGTATAGGCGCTGCAGATTTCTTTACATACTCGGGTATCTCTTCGCATCTGACTCATTATTCGATGAGGTCACGTAAGTGCCTGCAGTCGTTGGTGCAATCACGTTCCATATCATGGAACATCCAGTGCTTTCCAGACTCATTCTCTTTCTGGGTTGGCTCCCTCCTGGGAGGCTTAGGGAAAGGAAGAGTTCCTCGCACGTCAAGGTTTATATCCAGCAGTTAAGAATTGAGCTCAATGTATTTGTCATATTTGGGTTCTCTCTGGAACCGCACATTCTTTTCCAAGGCCTTTCCCTTCCTTTGTTTTGGCCTTCAATGGATGGTCCTCCATCCTTTACCAAAAGTACATTGAGATTATCCACCTCGATAGCATCCTCTTGCCAAAGGAACCTATCTGCTATAAAGTAAAAATACAAGATCTCTTGGGGAGTCCTGCTGTAGGGAGATTTTAAAGTCTGTTTTATCTAAGATGTCGGTCATAGATGTCATAAGTACCATGGACGGTTCTAGTCGATTTACCGACGTCACCGCCACATCGAATCTTTCCAGGGAGGAGCGCAGTGTTTCACCGGTCCACTGCTTAATAGAAGTGAGGAACATGAAACTTTTGGGTTGAGCTATGTGGACCCTGAATTGCTCAGTGAAGCAAGTGACTAACATGTTCCAATTGTTGATCGATTCAAATGTTAGCTGCCGGAACCACATGACAACGATGTTGGTCAGGAAAAGAGGGAAGCACTTAGCCATGATGTTATCTGATGTCAATAGTACCTCCATGTGGCGCATGTAGTGCATAAGATGTATGGTAGGATCTGTCCTGTCGTTTTATGGTTCCATAGATGGAAGCTTGAAGTCAGGTGGGTTGCCAGAATTCCTGATCTCCCGTGAGAAGGTGCGGCGATGGACGTTATCCATGTCATGCTGAGAAGTGGCGCTTCGAGCAAAGCGTTTGATAATGCTGGCAATTTGATTCCTGTCTCCGAGAAGTCATTGCCAAGAACCCAATTCTGCACCAAGGGCTTCAGCTCAGAGCTCACCGGATGGTGGAAGCATGTCTTGCGCGTTTGGGGTTGGTCTGGTATTACCCTCGAGCGAGGGTAGGAGCCTGTCCCGAGCCTTTGGTGTCGGTTCCAGATTGTCCAAGGTAATCGGGTCGGCATGAATAATGGGTCGAGCGGGGCCTAGGTCGGTAGGATCGAACCGACCAAGGATGGCATTTCCTGTCCTCGGCTCGACGTTGCCCCTTCCTGGGGGATATTAGAGTGGTCTACATTAGCATTGCCTCCCATAGTATTGCGAGTTAAAGTGTCGCGGAGTAGTCCATGAAAGCTAGAAAGATTGAACCCTGTCTGGTTCGGGTCGTCATGTGTGGGAGGCCGACCCGGAAGTTGGGTCGAACCGGATGGTGGTAAGACGGTGGGTCAATTCAGGGCTTGGGTCGAATCGACCCAAAATTCTGTTGTTGCCATAACATCGCTAGTTCTAGGAAGTGATGCTTGGTTTCTCAGCCTTTCTTCCATCCGAGCGAAGAAGTTATCCATCATCTCCTATTATTTTTTGAGGAGTCCATCTTGATGTGCCATTTGTGCCATGAGTTCGGCCAGAACTCCATCCATTTCATCCCTAGTCATATATAGGGAATCATCCCCATTGGAGGAAGCCTCCTCGCTTGCCTCGCCAGCTGTGCCTGTGTTGTCGGCGGCTTGAGTGTGGGAAGATGTTCCATCCTTCTTCCACTTCACCATAGTTTTTCCACAAAATAGCTATCCATACCCTTTCAAGCTAGAAATTGCTGAAGGTGTGTGTTCCCTCTTCCTAGTGCGCCAAAGTATTAATGTCAAAAGTTGATGTTATGACAATCAACCCCCAAAGTGTATAATACACACATAAGTCACAAAGAAATAAAGGAAATGACACTGAACACAATATTTTTATAGTGGTTCATCTTAATCCAATCCTACTTCCACTTTGTAATCTTTGTTTATATTGTTGATTACAGGTTATAATTATTTGATTATAAGAAAGCAGAGAAAGAAGTGGTTTAGACACAAAAACCTTATGTTATATAGTTCGGTCTAATCAGTTTATAGAGCTGGCTGTTTGAGGAAACTGACCTATGAACTTCCAAAAGAGAGAGTCCCCCATATCAATTTTGAAATGAGGTATTTATAGGAGAAATTTGGTTCTGGTCGGCATGCCACATGGCGATTATCTCGGGTCTGGTCAGCCACGTGTCATCCGATCCAGATATCGGTGATATGCGGCAAGGCGTAGTCTTCACATAAGGAATAGTTCTTCTTGTTTTGTGTAGCACACGCGTAGTTCGATCCATGTATTAATGATATAAAGTAGGTCAAAGTTGACTAATAAAGTAGCAGTAGGAAGCGCTCTACATCGTGTGCTGCAGGGTTCGGGTCGGCTTGTTGGGGTCGACTTGTTTGAACCGACCGGACCGACACGTGAAGTTCGATCAAGGTGTTGAAGAGGGTGTTTTCATCTAGAGCATAACTGGTTTGGGCCGAAACAGCCTTGGTCGACCTGAAGCATGAACCGAACCGGGAGAGAGGAGCATGTTAATTCCATAATTTTGAGAGTTTGGACATTCCATCCAAGTGGTTGTAGATAGTAATAGTTTATGCTCAAGTTCAAAGTGCTTATCTTGATAAAGATCCGATTTTTGATGGCCTGGCCAAAAGGTAGGTCAACACATTGGCTATTGAAAATTTGTTCTATGCAGTCCATATTTCATGTGCACTTTTACATCATATTAGTTGAGGTTGTAAGTTTGCACTAATCGTGGATGGTAACAAAGAATTGATCAAACTATCATGTCTTTGATGTATCATGTAGTCTTAATTATGGATAAGTCTTCTGTAACACCCCACACTTTTCTGCACCCAAATTGACAAAAAATCAAAACTTGAACATATCTAAGCATAAACCGTATATCTGGTACCCGCAATAAATGAGCATGAGCATGAGCATAATCAGAGTACGATAAATATAACTCACAATGGAAACAAGATAGGATAAATTAGTATTAACTCAAGTAACAACCTTTTTTAAAGTAAGTCACTTTGCCAATGCTAAGCATGAGAGAGAACGAGAACCAAAGCCAAACTTAAACATCTCTGAGAACCCGGCCTTCTCTATGAAATCTGGAGGTTGTAATGAGGAGGGGGTTAGAACAACAAGTTCTAGTGACTAAGAAATGTACAACACAGTTTATAACACAGATATGTTCCGTTTGGTTCAACCCAAGCTGTATGCCTAACCAAGTTAGTGATTCTAGCCCAACCTAGTAAACGTATATGCACGACTTTACTATTCAGCCCAAAGCATTATTCCCATGTCATATTACCGAGATAGGACATTTACACACATTTTTGTGAAGCCTTTATACTAGAGTTTAATTGGATAATTATACCGAGAGTGGGCCCCTAATTTCAGGGTTTCTATCTATATATCCTTATTCTCTATTCTTTATTATTTAACGCCTCACTATCAATGATAGATAGGGTGGATTCTCCCTGATCACTTAAGACACTAGGCGGACCTATTGGTCACTTATTAATTCTCGATAATATATTAAATGTTAACATAAAACTAGAGGGCACTAACAACAGGCCCTACTAGTTAAGGCTTCCATCATTCGCGCATATACTCTTACCCCGCATAAGGTGAGAGTAGGTATTTTATCGTTAGTTATACCTTCTAGCTGACCTTGTTAGATAACCTCCTTAGTCACTTACTACTTCCGGTAGGATAGGCAGCCATATCTGACTCTCTTAATTTCCATGTTCGGGTAGGCCAGCACACACCTGTCATTTAAGACCCCTATACTGAAAAACCTATGTCTAGGTGGACTCTTTAACCCTAGTCACTTAGCCTTTTAGGACCCAGGAAGCGGACTACACGCGAAGGTTATTCGTTCGTCCCCCACTTATCTTTAACACCTTTCCTTTTTTGGGATAAAGTAAGATACGTTATTAAGTCATTGCCGTTTAATTCCTTTACACGGAAATACTATACGTACACCATTTATTTGTATCACGGGTTTATATGGTTAATAATGTCTTATATTGTTAACCTACTAAGTCTAATTGTATTTTTAATTATAAGTTTTATTGACATAAATAGAGAAGATTATATTCCCTTTTCTCCAGGGTATTTATTTAATTTCTTCCTTAATTTGGACTTAGTATTAAACGACAATTAACACCCATTAATCCCCTTTTTGACACCCATTTCTTTTTATTTCCTTTTTATTGCCCTTTATGACTTTAACGGACATATTTTCCTAAGGCAACTATTTATCAGTCCCAAGTTATCTATTTGTTGTACCCCAATGGAAAATTCCTATTCTTATTTATTTATTTATTGACTGTTATATACATATATATTTACATACCAGGCCTCTCACATTAAGTTGGCAACCTTTGGATGATGGATATGCCAGTCGGTTTTGGGCAGACTTCTACCACAAGTGAACTTAATCTCGTTCCTTAGTACGATTATATTTATGCATTAGACCCCTTACATTAAACTGACTACCTTTGGTTGCTGGATTTGTCGGTTGGTTCCGGGTAGGCTTATGCCACAAGTTGAGTTTAGGCTCGTATCTAAATGTAGTTATAATATAAATTTCTTAACTAGGGTCCACAACAGTCATCCTAATTTATTTTAGGAATTTAACCATTTTCCTATTCACATTTATTTTCCCCAAATCAATATTGGTTACAATGGTTAGTTCTTTATTTGCGATCTCATTTATAGTAGTTGATTACATTTATTACTACAAATGGTCACCACAAATATATTAATTCAAAATGGATTATATTTCCACATAATTCCATAATTGAACCATATCGAAACTATAATGTCCCGTATTTTTACGATATAATAATTAATTAATTTATTTATATATATATAGCGATTTAGAGAATTAAATGGCCATTTAATTAAATAATATTGAATATTCAATTAAATTAAATAATAGAATAATATATTTAATTTCTGAAATAGTCGAAAATAGTTGAATTGACAATATTGTGTGAATTGGGTAATTCCAAATATATAATTCAGTTTAAAATTGAATTACAATAACGAATATATTTAATTAACAATGGTTGAACGTATAAATTATATTATAATTATAGTCAAGCTCGAAATGGCGCGGAAGTTCGTAATTTGGCGATTCGAACTTTAAATGAATATACAAAATCAGTTTTAAGTCGGATTTCTATGAAACAAGAAACGTTCAGAGCTAGTGAAGTATATTTTTCTAATGAAAGTGAAAAATCGGATTTCGTCATATAGGTTTTGATTTATGTCCAAATTAAATTTTCGAAAAGTCGCTATGGAATTCCTTTATAATTTATAACGATTTATTTATAATATAAATGAACTTTTTAATATAAATTGAGTATCGATTCAACCGGAATTTGAATATCGAGTTATAAATCAGTTGGAGCTGTATGATATTCTATGTGAATATATGCGATAATATTTATTTATAAATATTAAATTATATTATTTTTAAATATACTAATATTTAAAAGGGTTTATTTAGAGCTTTAAAAATAGCCAGTTTTGCAAACGACCCCCTTTTTCGATGAAACTAATTTTGTTGGATCCACGATATTAAATTATTGCTATATTTCAATTTTCGTGATTTTTAGAGTCAGTATGTGGCCGTATGGGATTTTAATCTGAAAAACAGTCAATAATTTGACCTTAAAAATACGTTGTGTGAGTAAACGAAGTCGAACTTCGACGAAACCAGTTTCGTTGGGTCCGTAATGTCAAACTCTAGTTGTATGTCAATTTCCATGATTTTTGGATATCATATGTATACGGATTTTTAAACAGTAAAACAAATTGCAATTAATTATATCTTAATATAATATTGGTTAAAATAATAATTTTTCATCTCTATAAATAATCCTTAACACTTCTAAACCTAATTCATTTCCTTTGGTCAAAATTTTATCCGCCGCTCCCATTCTTCATTTTTCACTAAAACATCCATCTTTCAAAAATCGAATCAATTCAAGGAAAATTGCATAAATCATAACACAAATGTATTTGGCTTCACATCGAGCTTCTCTTCAATTCGATGTCCATATTATACTGTGCAACAACCTTCTGGAGTCCAAAGAAATTAGCTGTGGTTCTAGGGCTTGCGATTTCTGGTAATATAAGCATCGATTTGATGTTTGAGTACTAGTTTTGGGTTAAGGATGTCGAATAGCTGATGTTGGCAAGATTTTGGAGATTTCCGTGCCAGAAGAGTTCGGACCTGATGTTAGTCACCCGCAGTTTCGCACTCGATAGGAAGAGGTCGAGTTCGATCTTACTAGGTGGAGAAGGAAGTGCAGACGAAGGGATGATCAATGGTGATAGAAGTTTGTGATTTAATGGAGTATAGATGGAGAATGAATCGAGGAAGGCAGCGACAATGGTGTTGAACGGGATACTAGAGCACGAGATCTATCTTGCGAGAATAAGAAGTTTGTGGGTCTGTGAATTAACAAGTATAGTGGGCCAAATTTTTTAGCCCAGAAGGTAAGAAAAAATGGTGTGAGCCCAGAAGGGAAGAAAAAAGGTGTGAAAAGAAGAAACGGGACAAGCAAGTCTGTGTACAGGTTTAGTAAAGATTGGCCTCATTTTTTTGTGAAGAATTTGAAGCATGATTTTTAGAAAATTATACAGCGTGTGGTGATGGTTCAATAGGGTGTTGGGGTAGTGTGGTGTCTGTCTTGATTTCGATGGTAAGTGTAGAGTGGTGTTGTTGGCGGGGTTGGTGGTAGGGCTCAAAATGTTTGTAGTTGGCCTGGTAGCTAGATGAAGGGTGATAACCTGTTGTTGAGTTTAACAGCAGTTTATAGGAATATCATTTTTGGTTAAGGAGTTTGGGTTATGGTGGGGAAGAAGTGTTTAATGTTGGTTTAACGCTGGTTGTGGGATTTTTATTTAAATAAGAATGGGAGCATGGATTTGCGTGTGTGGTACCAGTATGGTGAAATAGAGATGGTGGACTTAAGTTAGGTTTACTATTTCGGGTATTACACAGGAAGAAGAAGGACTATTAGTACAAATAAAAAGGTTATCCTACTAATCATGAAGTGGTGTTCGACATATTCTGGAGGCCACTTATAATTTGGAGGAGGAGTAACAGTAGTTTGCGGTTAGGTGATAATAGGCCGGTTTACATGGTAAGAGTCCCGATTAATAGTAAATTTAGTTTCTATTTAAACAAAATACATATATAACTTGTAAAATTAATATCTATTCCATACGTTATCAGAATTTGATAAAACCTGATCCGTTGAGATCATATGGACAGTGGCTACAACATGGAATTGACGGGGATCGAAGCTCGTTACAATTTATAGCGAAATAAATTATCCGTCTGAATCAAGCGACAATTATCGTTATTTAACGATGATCGTCCAATATGAGTAAAACTCACTAACTCTATCAGATTATATTTTTATAAATATAATCTAGTAATGATAAATGATAATTGATTGCTGGGTGCTGATTGGTTGGTTGAATTGCTGATGTATTGGTTGAAATTATAGATAACGATATATATGTATATATATATATATATCATTAATCAAATGTTGATTCTGTTTATCAGAATATTTCATATCGAAATGAAATCGATGTTATTATATTGTTTAACATCTATGGATGCAGGGAAACAGGTCATAGGAATCCAACTGGATTCCTCAACATTTATTTTACTGTTTTTCATATATTGTAAAATATGATGTGATATATAATCTGCTGTTGTTTATGTGTGTTTGAATGATATCGATCATTGTTATTTGGTATTTTAAATACCATATATAATACTGGAATTTAAAATGGGATTTTTCAATGTGTATGTTGAAAATAAAGTATATTTATATAAAATCAAATGATTTTATAAAAAATGGAATTTCAAAGTGGATATTGAATATAAAAGGAAATATTTGTAAAATAAATAGAATTATAAAATGAAATATTTAATTGGGAAATAAATAGAATGTTATAAAGGAAATATTTATATGAAATAAATAGGATATTATAAAAGGAAGTATTTTATAAAATAAATAGAGTTAATTGATTAGAGTTAAATAAATAGAGTTAATTGATTAGAGTTAGATAAATAGAGTTAATCGATTAGAGTTAAATAAATAGAGTTAATCGATTAGAGATAAATAAATAGAGTTAATCGATTAGAGTTAAGTAAATATAGTTAATTGATTAGAATTAATCAAATAGAGTTAATCGATTTGAGTTAATCGAATAAAGTTAATCGATTAGAGTTAACCGAATAAAGTTAATCGATTAGAGTTAACCGAATATAGTTATTCGAAGAAAGGAGTTAATCGAATATAGTTATTCGAAGAAAGGAGTTAATCGAATACAGTTTATTCGAAAGGAATTAATCGAATATAGTTTATTCGAAAGGAGTTAATCGAATATAGTTTATTCGAAAGGAGTTACTCAAATATAGTTTATTTGAAAGGAGTTAATCAAATATAGTTAATCGAAAGGAGTTATCGAATATAGTTTATTCGAAAGAGAGTTGTACGTTGAAAATCGATTATATCGAATTCGGGAAAGTACTATACACTTTCCGTTTTAATAAAGATTCATTTATTTATTAATAAATTAGTTGTTTGTTTATTTATCCAAATTAATAAATGAAAGTAATACTTAAGTTATTATATTTCGAACGCATGGGATTATAACACTATTGTTATAATCAAATGATTTCGATAAAAGAAGTGGATTCGTAAATAGAATCCGAGAGTTAAGTAAGGAAGTTTGTTAAAGATTTAAAAGGTGAACCTTGTCAATTTCGAAGTTAGAAATGTTGTTCAGTTAAGGTCTGAGAGGTAATTATACCCATTGATTGGCTTCGTTTTTAACTAAGAAATGGTTAAGGTTCGATAGTGAAGGTTGGTTAAGTGAAATTAGTGAATCAGTGTAATGTTTTGGGTTGGCGTAATGATGTTTTATTTAAACATCTATTTAAATCCAAATGTAGGAGTTTTGGAAATGTTTTCCAAATAAGAATCAGAAATGTTTTCTAATATAGAAAATGAGAAATGGAAATGTTTTCCAATGTTAATAATGTATATTTTATAAATTTAGAAAATAAGAAATGTTGAATATATGGAAACAGAAAATGAATAAATTAATGAACTAAAGAGATAAATGATCAATGATGATTGATTGATAAAATTTCCATCTGGAAATAATATCGTTGTTTGAACACGTGTTTTTCTTTGATAGTTAACTCACCGACTATCGAAGTTTTTGACCATTTTTCCGTCGTCAATACGGAGATACCGAGATTAGATTCATTATCTGAAAACTACTCTGTATGGGCATTAGCGTTGCGATCAAATATGATGAAGATAATTGAAGACAGAGTTTGTGCAAGGGTCGTTCTATCAAATCCTAGGTAGAAATTGCCTAAGATGGATTTATAGAATAGTGCCTTCGGTTTGTCCAGTCCCAGGACAACCTGAACGGAAGAATATCTGACAAAGTATATTTAATGGATCACATAAGTTGATCTCTTCAAACGTATGTACGTTTGGTGGCGGAGGAATTCGTTTCTCTTAGCTGTATACGCATTGTATTTTTGGGGAAATCAATTTGTGATTTGGTGGGTATGACGATGTGACTTTCAAAGTGAATAATTGTATGATCTGTCAGAGATAAGCATGGCCACTAGCCTCGCAACCAGGAAATGACAAAAATCGGGCTGGCAGCATGGCTATGTGGGTTGCTTCTATTAGGGTGTATTATCACCTATCTAGAGATATTCATTTCATTCTTAAATCTATTCGAGGCTGTCCCATTCAGGAAACGGTTGCTGATCCCAACCGTTGGTGATATACATTAGATACACTCAAGCGAAATGAGTGGTGGATCATGTATGGCCGGGCTGCAAGATGTTCTTATTGAATCCAGTGTATTCCTCTCTAGAGGTACACTATCGGAAGTTTGTTCCATACCTTGTCATAGTTGGTAATCCATTATGCAATAAGTGATCGAGGTTTTGATTATATACTATATATGTAGAACGTGAGATGAAAGCGTTTCTGCTAGATGATTATTACATTGTGGTTGATAGACACTATCATAATATCAAAAGAATTTTGATATAAAGACTATTTTGGATTTTCATAAAGGAAAAACCCGTTCTGTTATACGCCGTGGTCTTATGAGATATCCTTTAATTCTCAAACTATTTTAAAATGTTTTACTCACACCAGTCCCATGACTGACCCAGATTTTGTTTTGTTTTCCCTAAACCCTTGGGTGCCTAATTTTGTACGGGAAGTCAAGTTCTCAGGATTTTACAGATGTATTTGGAGAGCTTTGGAGCAGGAGGCTTCAGGAATATATAGCTATTGTTTATTTCCGCTGTGTTGTAAATGTTATACTCTGATAATGTTATTGTCTACATATGCTGGTTTTATTTCAAAGTTATGTATCTATTATATATTGTTCGTTCCGCTATGAGATTCGTGTTTACTCTAATGTTGTATGTTATTCTTCTTCTTCTATTCTAAGTTTCTATCTTATCTATTCTCACCCTCTAATTTCTTTCATAGATTATCCGGTGTTTCTGATGCTTGAATAGTCGACATGGTGTTATATGCCAATATCCAGGATCGCGAAAACCCAGGTCATTACAGTGGTGTCAGAGCTAAAGGTTAAGTAATTACCTTGTCTCTGTGGCATGACTCGGTAGAGATGGGGTTAGTAATACCCTATATTGAGTTGAGTGTATATATACAAGTGAATGTATTTGTAGATTTTATAAAAATTGTTTTATATTGTGGAGATTTATTGGTTGAGATGTCTATGAATTCGGGTCGATGATTTTGATCCACTGTATCAGTAGGAGTTTCTAAACACTCGAATACGATGAACCGAAATAGTATGTTTAGAAAAGTGGGTAAATGAAATAATTTTACCCAATTATATTTTGATATAAACAGTATAGATATTTAAAGTATTACCGTATACTGAATGTGTTGGTCGTTATTATAATCGAATAAGATTATAAAATGTGAAATGGTTATGTAAATAACCAATTAGAATTCATATAAGTGTAATATTTGAAATCAGATGAATTAAATTTGAATTTAAATCAGAATTGGAATTTAAAATCCTAAAAACATGAAAAGTGTTTGTAAATGGATTTGGATTGAATATATGAGAAATTTAAAATTTTGGGAGATTTTATATTGTTTTACAAGCACTGTGAATGGTCATTTGAAATGTATTTCAAAATGGAAGTGTTTAGAAATGGTTTTAAAAGTGATATAGTATTGAACTCATTTCTACCGCTGGAAAATAAATTCTGATGATGACAGCTGCATCATTAGTGTTCATTTTCGAGTTGCTAAGTGATGGATTACTACAAAGGATTTTGTTTTTGAATTGATTTTAGAAAAGCAAGTTATTTTGAATCCTGGAAAGAAAAGTTTGATTTTCGATATGGTAAATTGTTAAAACTCCCAGGAAAAACTATTTGAATTGAAAACAGATTAAATTAGAATTTGTAAAAGCAAATAGAAATTGAATTGAAACTAGTTAAGTGGAAAATGAATTGAGATAGAAAATATCGAATTAGATTGGATTAGAGACAATTCGAAATGGAATTGGACTGGTAAGTTAAGAGTTGAAATTAAAACTGGAATCTGAGTTAAGAACAAAATTTGGCTTGGGTATAACCGAATGATTTGGATGACATTGGTATATGCAGAATTGGTAACAAATGAAAAGGATGCATTGATATGCCCGACAAAAAGGTGCCAGTTTATATTATATATGGGTTTGAGATTTGGTGAGCCGAATTGGCAAGCCGCTTGACTGTTTGATTTTCTTTTGGGTTGAAGAAGGCCTAGAGAGGTGAGTTGGAGTTTGAGCTACTGACCAGTACAAAGGAGGTACTAGCAAAAAATTTCGAAATGTTAAGGTGTTAGAAAATTTTCAGGATTTTAGAAAATTTTCGCTAGTAGGAAGGAATAAATATTTAATCGAAATTAAATTGGTTCAGTTGAAACTGAAGTTAAGAGGTGAACAAATAAGTTCTAACCAGTTAATAAGGTTTGTTTTCTACCTTAACATGTTCGAGGACGATTTTATTTTTAAGGGGAAAAAAATGTAATGTCCCGTATTTTTACGATATAATAATTAATTTATTTAATTATTTATATAGCGATTTAGAGAATTAAATGGCCAATTAATTAAATAATATTGAATATAATTAAATTAAATAATAGAATAATATTTTTAATTTCTGAAATAGTCGAGAATAGTTGAATTGACAATATTGTGTGAATTGGGCAATTCCAAATATATAATTTTGTATAAAATTGAATTACGATAACGAATATATTTAGTTAACGATGGTTGAACGTACAAATTATATTATAATTATAATCGAGTTCGAAATGGCGCGGCAATTCATAATTTGGAAATTCGAACTTTAAACGAACATACAGAATCCGTTTTAAGTCGGATTTCTGTGACACAAGAAACGTTCAGAGCTGGTGAAGTATATTTTTCTAATGGAAAAGAAAAATCGGGATTTCGTCGTGTAAAGTTTGATTTATTCCAAATCAAATTTTTGAAAAGCCGCTATGGAATTCCTTTATAATTTATAACGATTTATTTATATTATAAATGAATTTTTCAATATAAATTGAGTATCGCTTCAACCGGGATTTGAATATCGAGTTATAAATCCAGTTGGAGCTGTATGATATTCTATGTGAATATATATGATAATATTTACTTATAAATATTAAATTTAATTGTTTTTAAATATATTAATATTTAAAAGGGTTTATTTAGAGCTTTAAAAATATCCGGTTTTGCAAACGACCTCCATTTTCGATGAAACTAATTTTGTTGGATTCGTAATATTAAATTATTGCTAGATTACAATTTTCGTGATTTTTTGAGTCAGTATGTGTCGTACGGGATTTTAATCTGAAAAATAGTCAGTAATTTGACTTTAAAAATACGTTGTGTGAGCAAACGGAGTTGGAATTCGACGAAACTTGTTTCATTGGGTCTGTAATGTCAAACTCTAGTTGTATGTCAATTTCCATGTTTGCTGGATATCATATGTAATTATATGGGTTTTTAAATAGTAAAACAATTAGCGATTGATTAATCTTAATATAATATTGGTCAAAATAATAAATTTTCATCTCTATAAATAATCCTTAACAATTCTAAACCTAATTCATTTCCTTTGGTCAAAATTTTATCTGCCGCTCCCATTCTTCATTTTTCAGTAAAACATCCATCTTTCAAAAATCGAATCGATTCAAGGAAAATTGCATAAATCATAACATAAATGTATTTGGCTTTGCATCGAGCTTCTCTTCAATTCTATGTCCATATTATACTGTGTGACAACCTTCTGGAGTTCGAAGAAATTAGCCGTGGTTCTAGGGCTTGCGATTTCTCGTAATGTAAGCATCGATATGATGTTTGAGTACTAGTTCTGGGTTAAGGATGTCGAATAGCTGATGTTGGCGAGATTTTGGTGATTTCCATGCCATAAGAGTTCGGACCTGATGTTAGTCATCCGTGATTTCGCACTCGACAGGAAGAGGTCGAGTTCGATCTTACTAGGTGGAGAAGGAAATGCAGACGAAGGGATGATCAATGGTGATAGGAGTTTGTGATTTAATGGAGTTTAGATGAAGAAAGAATCGAGGAAGGAAGTGACAATGGTGTTGAACGGGATCTGGAGCACAAGATCTATCTTGCGGGAAGAAGAAGTTAGCGGGTCTGTGAACTAACAAGTATAGTGGGCCGAAGTGTTTAGCCCAGAAGGGAAGAAAAAATGGTGTGAGCCCAGAAGGGATGAAAAAAAGGTGTGAAAACAAGAAACGGGACAAGCAAGTCTGTGTACGGGTTTGGTAAAGATTGGCCTCATTTTTTTGTGCAGAATTTGATGCATGATTTTTGGAAAATTATACAGCATTTGATGATGGTTCGATAGGGTGTTGGGGTAGTGTGGTGTTTGTCTTGATTTTGATGGCAAGTGTAGAGTGGGGTTATTGGCGGGGTTGGTGGCAGGGCTCAAAATGTTTGTAGTTGGCCTGGTAGCTAAATGAAGGGTGATTATTTGTTGTTGGGTTTAACAGCAGTTTATAGGAATATCATTTTTGGAAAACGAGTTTGGGTTATGGTGGGGAAGAAGTGTTTAATGTTGGTTTAACGCTAGTTGTGGGATTTTTATTTAAACTAGAATGGGAGCATGGATTTGCGCGTGTGTGGTACCTGTATGGTGAAATAGAGATGGCGGACTTGAGTTGGGTTTACTAGTTCGGGTATTACACAGGAAGAAGGACTGTTAGTACAAATAAAAAGGTTAACCTGCTAATCATGAAATGTTGTTCGACATATTCTGGAGGCCGCTTATACTATGGAGGAGGACTAAAAGTAGTTTGCGGTTAAGTGATAATAGGTCGGTTTACATGGTAAAAGGCCTGATTAATAGTAAATTTATTTTCTGTTTAAACAAAATACATATATAACTTGTATAATTAATATATATTCCACACGTTATCAGAATTTGATAAAACCAGATTCGTTAGGATCGTATGGACAGTGGCTACAAGATGGAATTGATGGGGAGCGAATCGAAGCTCGTTACAATTTATAGTGAAATAAATTGTCCTGAATCAAGCGACAATTATCGTTATTTAACGATCACTCACTAACTCTATCAGTTTATATTTTTATAAATATAATCTAGTAATGATAAATGATAATTGATTGTTGTGTGCTGATTGGTTGGTTGAATTGTTGATGTATTAGTTGAAATTATAGATAACAATATATATATAAATCGTTAATCAAATGTGGATTCTATTTATCAGAATATTTCATATCGAAATGAAATCGATGTTATTATATTGTCTAACATCTATGGATGCAGGGAAACGGGTCGGAGGAATCCAACTGGATTCCTCAATATTTATTTTTCATATATTGTAATATATGATGTGATATATAATCTATTGTTGATTATGTGTGTTTGAATGATATCGATCATTGTTATTTGTTATTTTAAATGCCATATATAATACAGGAATTTAAAATGGGAATTTTCAATGTGTATGTTGAAAATAAAGTATATTTATATAAAATCAAATGATTTTATAAAAAAGGAATTTCAAAGTGGATATTGAATATAAAAGGAAACATTTGTAAAACAAATATAAAAGGAAATATTTGTAAAATAAATAGAATTATAAAATGAAATATTTAATTGGGAAATAAATAGAATGTTATAAAGGAAATATTTATATGAAATAAATAGGATATTATAAAAGGAAGTATTTTATAAAATAAATAGAGTTAATCGATTAGAGTTAAATAAATAGAGTTAATCGATTAGAGTTAAATAAATAGAGTTAACTGATTAGAGTTAAATAAATAGAGTTAATCGATTAGAGTTAATCAAATAGAGTTAATCGATTAGAGTTAATCGAATAGAGTTAATCGATTAGAGTTAATCGAATAGAGTTAAGCGAATATAGTTATTCGAAGAAAGGAGTTAATCGAATATAGTTATTCGAAGAAAGGAGTTAATCGAATATAGTTTATTCGAAAGGAGTTAATCGAATATAGTTTATTCGAAAGGAGTTAATCGAATATCATTTATTCGAAAGGAGTTAATCAAATATAGTTTATTCAAAAGGAGTTAATCAAATATAGTTAATCGAAAGGAGTTATTGAATATAGTTTATTCGAAAGAGAGTTATACGTTGAAATTCGATTATATCGAATTCGGAAAAGTACTATTCACTTTCCGTTTTAATCAAGGTTTATTTATTTATTAATAATTTAGTTGTTTACTTATTTATCCAAATTAATAGATAAAACTTATACTTAAGTTATTATATTTCGAAAGCATGGGATTATAACACTATTGTTAAAATCAAATGATTTCGGTAAAAGAAGTGGATTCGTAAATAGAATCCGAGAGTTAAGTAAGGAAGTTTGTTGAAGATTTCAAAGGTGAACCTTGTCTATTTCGAAGTTAGAAATGTTGTTCAGTTAAGATCTGAGAGGTAGTTATACCCCAACTTGATTGGCTTCATTTTTAACTAAGGAATGGTTAAGGTTGGTTAAGTGAAATTAGTTAATCAGTGTAATGTTTTGAGTTGGCATAACGATGTTTTATTTAAAAATCTATTTAAATCCAAATGTAGGAGTTTTGGAAATGTTTTCCAAATAATAATCAGAAATTTTTTCTAATATAGAAAATAAGAAATGGAAATGTTTTCCAATGTTAATAACGTGTATTTTCTAAATTTAGAAAATAAGAAATGTTGAATATATGGAAACAGGAAATGAAAAAAATGAATAAATTGATGATCTAGAGAGATAAATGTTCAATGATGATTGATCGATAAAATTTCCATCTGGAAATAATTTCGTTGTTTGCACATGTGTTTTTTTTATAGTTAACTCACCGACTATCTATGTTTTTGACCATTTTTCCATCGTCAATACAGAGAGACCGGGATTAGATTCATTATCTGAAAACCACTCTGTATGGGCGTTAGCGTTGCGATCAAATATGATGAAGATAATTGAAGACGGAGTTTGTGCAAGGGTTGTTCTGTCAAATCTTAGGTAGAAATTGCCTAAGATGGATTTACAGAATAGTGTCTTCGGTTTGTCCAGTCCCAGGACAACCTGTATGGAAGAATGTATGACAGAGTATATTTAATGGATCACGTAAGTTGATCTCTTCAAACGTATGTACGTTTGATGGCGGAGGAATTCGTTTCTCTTAGCTGTATACCCATTGTATTTTGCGGGAAATCAATTTGTGATTTGGCGGGTATGACGGTATGACATTCAAAGTGAATAATTGTGTGATCTGTCAGAGATAAGCAAGACCTCTAGCCTCACAACCAGGAAATGACAAAAATCGGAAAGGCAGCATGGCTATGTGGGTTGCTTCCATTAGGGTGTATTATCACCTATCTAGAGATATTCATTTCATTCTTTAATCTATTCGATGCTGTCCCATTCAGGAAACGGTTGCTGATCCCAACTATTGGTGATATACATTCGATACACTCAAGCGAAATGAGTGGTCGGTCATGTGTGGTTGGGTTGCAAGATGTTCTTATTGAACCTAGTGTATTCCTCTCTAGAGGTACACTATCGGAAGGTGGTTCCATACCTTATCATAGTTGGTAATCCATTATCCAATAAGTGCTCGTGGTTTTGATTATATACTATATATGTAGAATGTGAGATGAAAGCGTTTCTACTAGATGATTACTGTATTGTGGTTGATAAACACTATCATAATATCAAAAGAATTTTGATATAAAGACAATTTTTGATTTTCATAAGGGAAAAACCTGTTCCGTTATACGGCATGGTCTTATGAGATATCGTTTAATTGTTCAAACTGTTTTAAACTATTTTACTCACACCAGTCCCATGACTGACCTAGAGTTTGTTTTGTTTTGTTTTGTTTCTTGTAAAGGCCCGTAAATCCATACCAATTTGAGCTGACTAATATCGTACACATTACACTCAAAGTGCACGAAAATACAGATCTTTAATAGAAAGAAATAAGAGGATGAGAAAGATAAGATAGAACTAATAGAATGGAAGAAGAAGAACATAACTAAACAGAATCAGAGTAAACACGAACCTCATAGCAGAACGAATAAAATTTATTATACAACATAATCTTGAAATACAAATCTAAATTTGTATACACATACCATATCAGAGTACAAGACATTATATATCACAGCGGAAATAACTCTACGTAACTAACAGTGAAGTCTCCTGCTTTGAGCTCCTCCAAGTGTGTCTGTAAAAGCCAGAAACACTTGATTGCCCATACAAATTTGGGCACCCAAGAGTTTAGGGAAAACAAAACAAAATAAACTCTGAGTCAGTCATGGGACTGGTGTGAGTAAACTCCAACCATACTGTTTAACTTTGAAAATCCTTTTGAAACAAAAAGATAATAGTAAGACCAGCCCACACATAAGCATGAACGGTTTTTACCTTAATACAACCAAACCATTTTTGATATCAAAATCCAGTGATATTATAATAATGTCTAATCAAATAGCAGAACACTTGCATCTCACGCTCCACATACATAGTATAAAATCAAAAACCGCAGGGCGCTTATTGGAGATTGGATTCCAACCATGACAAGGTATAGGACCACCTCCCGATCAGTATACTTTAGAGGGGATACACTGGGGTTCAACAAGAACATCTTACAACCCGGCCCACACATGGCCGACCACTCATTTCTCTTGAGTGTATCGAATGTATTGCCACCTACGATTGGGCCTATATAACCGTTATTTGAAGATACAGAAACGAAGGAAGAACAAATTCAAATTTTCTCTAGATAGTGACAATACACCCTAATGGGAATGACCCACATAGCCATGCTGTCTGCCCGATTTTTCTCATTTCCTGGTTGTAAGGCTTGAGGCTATGTCTATCTTTAGAACATCTAATCACCATTCACTTTGAATGCCACATCATCAAACCTGTTAATTCACTGATCGATTTCTAAAAATATCGCGGGTATAAAAAGCTAAGAGGATCCTCCACCAGACATAATACCTTTAAGAGATCAATCATACGTGATTTGTTAGGTATACGCTGTCAGATACTCGTCCATACAAGTTGTCCTAGGACTGGACAAATAGAAAACACCATTCTGGAATAGAACGATACTTGCATTTCACTCCGTCTTCAATTATCTTCAGCATAATCTAATTCGCAGCGCTTATGCCTGTACAGAGTGGTTTTCGGATAATATATCCAACCAGTCTCTCTGTATGGACAACGATGGTCAAAACACTTCGATAGTCGGTTATTTAGCTATCGAAGTAAAAACAAACATCCATTCTAATGTATAACTAAACATCATACAATCACAGACACTTTTATTTAACATTCGTTTTTATTATTTGAATTCCTATATCTTACCAGATATTTTTCAAATCCCGTTTATCCCTTTTCATACTCCTTTCCAATTATTATAAACTCTTATCCACCCATGTTCCAGAAAATATATGTTATTTATGTTTGAAAACATTTCCATTCTTTTTACATTGTTTATTTCCTACACTTGGATAATATACCCTATCTACATTGGAAAAATGTTTCCAATTTCATTATAAATAGTTTAATTTGCCAAATGTTCACTTTTAAAACATTAGTCACTTTAAAATGTGAATATCATACCTATTATAGAAATCTGAACACCTTTATCAAATAACTCTTTATTCGAGTAGTAGACACCCTTATCTTGTTTACCAAGATCTCTTCATAATTTTATATTTCCATTCCTCTTTATAAACTCTGTTTCTAAGTCAACTTCTTGTCAAATCAAGTTTATAACTAAATACTGATTACATATCCTTAGTCTAATCTATTGCTTTAAACTAAAATTTAACTATCCTAACATATTAAAATTCCTAAAAATAATTTACTTTGATACATTTGACATCGTCGAATTATAGTTCCAATACCTAATAGTGTTATATATAAAAATCACGCTTAAGCTTAGTCAACAACGCTAATTTATCGTTATGGTTCAAACTTGTCATACGCTGTAATGTTATCTTTATAGCCAGTCTCGACATAACAGTCACGCTTAAGCATAGTCAACAACGTTATTTTATCGTTATAGTTCAAAGACTTACTATACGCTGCAATATCCCTTTTATAACTAATCTTGACATCTCTTTTCATTACAAACTGATACCATTCCTCGATAATAGTGAAGCCATTCAAGTTGGGATATTTTAATTACCTCTCAGACCTTGATCGACAACATTCTTATCTTAGAGTAGATATAAGTTCGTAACTCTAGCCCCTTATACTTTATAATCCATCAAATCGTACTTCTTGCTATATTTTAAATATGGTTTTACGACGCCATATCTTAAATTTGAAAACTCAGTTGTTTACAACTATTTATTTTAAATATTAATTCTTTGCTTAATCTAACTTATACAATTCCATTTATAACTTCTTTTATCAAAAATTATTAGCGCTCCTTGTCTTCTGACATTTTACTATCCGTTCCATCTAATTCAGGTAAATATCTCATAAAAACTGAATATTATCTTAAATGAATTCCATTCAAGAATAACTACTTTAATTTAAATAATTACATAGCAATTAACTTCACCATAACTGAACTAAAATGATTTAATTCATTATCAATTTAACTAGATTGGTAGCTTACTTTATTAAACAATGACCGATTCTACTTGTTCAATAATCATTTAAAATTTATTAATTAATAAGAAATCTTATTAATTTTGATTAATTTAATTCTAAGCTATTATCATTAGATTAACTGGAGACCGATTAGTCTAAAATTCAATTTCCAATAAACAGTTGATCTAATCAACTTCAAACCATCAGTTAATTCGTTAACTGATTTTAATTACTTCTTGCCATTGGATCACTTTACCATTCGTCTCCAAATATTTACACGCAGGATGGTTACAACTTTATAACTTATTTAAATATCAAACAATCGTTTATATTTACTTAATAAACGAACTATAAAATACTAATTTATAATAGAACTTCTATTTTAATTTATACTTCACGTTAATTATAAAAATATAATTGTTATAACCAACTTCGTTGATTCGCCTACCAGCAAATCAAATTTTTTTTAAACCAACAATGGATTTATGGTCGGTTGCTGACACTTTCTTAACCGATAATGTCTATTGATTAAATCGAAATAACGTTGAATTTCCATTCAACATTAATAGTATTTAAATGTCATTTGGGTTCAAACGGTGCGTATATAAATCAAACAATACATATAAATATTGAGTAATCCGGTTGGATTCCTCCGACCGGTTTCCTCCATCCACAGATGTTAGTCAACACAATCAACACAAATTCCATACTAGGGAATTTTATAATCGATGGAATCAGTGTCCAACAAATGATGTGTACATACGTAACATATATATATTTCAACCAATTTAATTTGTAATCTACCTAAACGACCATCACACAACATTCAACCAATATTAGAATATAATATTTTAAAATAAATCAGAATTAGTGAATTTACTCACCTTTGCGCGTTAACCGCTAAATAACTATTTGCGTCAGTTAGTTTGAATCCAATGTTAAACTTTGTCAACATTTCTAACTAACTCCAAATCGTTCCAAATTATTTCCATATGTCCCATTCTTCACCATGATTCCGGTGTAGCTTGTTTTGTTTAATTCTGATAACTTGATTTTCGTAAACCACTGATATGCTTAAATCCTTCTGCACGCACTGCTTCCATGCACAGATCTCTATGTGTAGCAACATAAATTGTTTTACCGTACTATGCTCCTGTCTGAAACCATTATCCACGTACAATGTTACGCCCAAGCAGCTTGTAATTGATATAAGTTCAGTTACTTCGCTAGGCTAATTGAAATCACTGCAGCTTGGGATATTATCATTGAAGTTGACAGTGCCAAAGATTTGAAATAGCCTGCAATCCCTGAAATTTCAATGAACTGGGCTGACATTTAATCCCATTCCACATTCTTCCCCAACACTTTTGGGCTTCACTTTTCAATTTTTGGGCTTACCAGAAAAGGGACACGCATGTTTTAAACACAACCCAAACCCGCATGTGTCTTTTCTTTCCCAAAGTACATTTCAGCCTCCAAACTTGAACGCCGTTTCCAAGCGTTCAACCCCAACCACTTCCCTTTCCTCTTCATGAAATTCAAACAACATTCCACCATTTGTTTCTCTTGCCAAACACTCTACAACCCTATCTGTTACTATCGGATCCACACTGAAGTTGATTAGTGCTCCTCATCGCATCGTCCCATCTTTCATCATACTGTAAAGAAACGTTGCTCCTATGCATACCGTACCCCAAACGTATCCTCCAATGCCCCCTATACACTGGCGTCACATATACTTTCCTTCACACAACTACTCTCCACAAATTCCACCCTAGTAGCTCCAGTATTTCAAATGTACCCTTCCTTTTTGTAATACAAACAAAACACGATTCTTTTTCATTTACTTTATATAACAAGTAGTAGTATCTCCTTAGTTCCGCATACAAATTCCACCAATTGAAAACACATCCCCATGTAAGGTAGCTCCACTTCCACTTCTCCTTCAACATACACACTTCCCCATTATCCACCACCAAAATCAACTATACCCACTAATTCTTCTCCTGTTAACTGTCTCACACAACATATACTGCTCCCCATTCTGGAAACACGCATCCCGAGGCCTCCTTTCCTTCATTCACACGCCTACCTAACAGATAATACACACACCAGATGTAAAACACCCACACCATATCTCTGTATCACCTTCGCCACCTGGGGCGCATTGCAATGCTTCCGCCGACTGTCTATCATCTCGGCACTTGGCAGGACCGATACGGACTCACGTGTATATTTCCTTTTGATTTTTTATAGGTGGGTGGAATTTTGTTTTAGATTTTTCTAAATTGAAAGAACTGAAGGAGCGGTTTGGTATTTATAACGAGAAGAAGAAGCTTACCGCTTAAGCATTATGCATGATGTAGAGTAGTTCAGCTATGTGTTTCCATTTCATTGTCATGTCCGTTATAGGTGGGTAGGTCTCTGTTATGAATCTTTAGGCAGGAACTGTTTTACATTAAATTTTCGTGTAGTCTGTGTGATTGATTTTCCTGAGGAGGTCACTATTTTGCTTAGGGTAGGAAGATAGAATGACTGTCCTATAATACTTGGCTCGAAGGTTCGCACAACACTGATATGATAGGGTAGATAACTTGGTTAAGTAATAGGCACGAGGGAAGCATAGGTCTGTACACATAGCTTGCGTGAAAACATAGGGGTTGCGTGAATTTGTACGAGGCTTGGCCTCCAAGTAATGCGTATAATATATATATAAAAGTTTATATGCAAAAGTTTATCTTTTTCTGTCACTTCTGGTTGAATTGTGTCCTCACTTCCTTAAGATACAGTTCCTTTAGGAGTCCTTGTGAGCGATGGCATCGTTTTGATTTTGATTTCATTTCTTTTAAGTATGGGCGTATGGAATAGGTGAATGGTGAGGTAAAAACTAGGATATATATATATATATACATATGTGTATATATATAGGCTTAGATATTTTGGGGAGTAAACTATCTACAGAACATAGCATATATTTTTACTTGGTTTATTACATATATCACGCCCCTTGTATTAATGTGTGAAGTAATTAGCGTTCCTCCAAATGCTATTGAATGTTAACCCTATTACAATCAACTTCACATAATAGTAAGTCATCCTTAAATTTTTTTTAGTAGAGAAACTAATTCCATTTATTTACGAGCCACTACAAATAGAAATAAAAATACAATTGTGTCCAGCGAGTTGCCATGATCCCAAAAATATAATAATATCAGTAGGTTAACTCATATTTTGAAACCCCAAAATACTGGTATAGGGTGCAAAATATTCCAAATAAAAAGTTGCGTGTTTAATTAATTAAAAATTACAGTAAAATTTTAAAAATTAAATTATCACTACGTCTCAAAAGAGTCCTATCCAAATTCGAAACCGATATCTAGTTATATCGAATAAACCGTTACAGTCGATATACAATTTCATAGCGACTTTCTGAATATTTGATTTGGATATAATTCACAATCTATAATGCGAAATCTTGATTTTTTACTTCTGTTAGAAAGATATAGTTCAACAGATTCCGACGCTTCTTGTTTCGAAGAAATCCGACTAATAACGGGTCATGTACACTCAATTGAAGTTCAGAACGTTAAATTACGAACTGCCGCGATATTACAGACTCGATTATATTTAATATATATTTTTATACGTTCAACTTCGTTTTTAATTAATATATAAATCTACTTATATTATGAATTCAATATTTAAACTGATTTAGATATTCAAATGCAAACCGATAAAAATGCGGGATGTTACACTCCTTCCCCCTTAAAAGAATTTCGCCCCCGAAATTTCAAAGGTAGGGAAATGCTACAATCCATGTTATAACCAGGTTAAAAAATACTTTTTATTTAATTACTTAAATTCAATTTTCAACATAACCGATTAATTCTAATTAAAATATTAATTCCTTCTTATTAACGAATACTTTGAGAAATTCTGAAAATTTCTTAACAGCTTAACTTTTCGGAGAATTTCGTTAGCATCCCCTCTGCACGGCTCATTCGGTACTGCTACAACTTGCCTCTCTGGGCTTTCTCCAATTCAACAGAAATCAAATAGCCAATCGGCTTTCCAAAAATAGCTCGTAAATCTCATATTCGAATAATGTAAACTTGTACCTTTTTTCGGCATTTAACTCTATCTCTGCCATTGGATATCACTTTAACATATATCCAAGCATCCTTGGTTGATCTCCCATCAATCCATTCTCAAACCAATCTTTCATTTTTACTAAGTCAAATTTCTATTTCAACTCCAATTCTATTCTCAATTCCAAACTCTTAATCTCGTTAAGTTCTATTACGACATTCCATTCACTGATTTATTTCCCAAGTCAGTTATCTCCATCTCCCATTTTAAAATTTGATTGTTATTTTCCAAGAATCAATTCATTTTATTAACTCGAACCTCCAATATTTCTTTTTTACAATTTTCATTCGGAATCATTTTAAATTTAGTCCAATTTCGTTTATCTTAGTTTAAGTTCCTCCTTTACCATTTTAACTCCATAAGTTAAATCTTTTTCTCAGAATTTAAATTCCTGAGATTTATTTCAAATCAGTTTGAAATCATATATTATTCAAAACATTTGAATTTCTGACAACTTGTTTCATCACAATAATTCAAAACAAAATCTTTGATAGTAATCGCCACTTAGCAATTCGAAAATGAACACTGATAATGTCGCGGTTCATCACCAGAATTTATTTTCCAGTCATCGAAGCGGGTTCAAAACTATATCACTTTCAAAACACTTACTTTCAAACATTTTCATTTGAAAATCACTTCAAAATGTCATTTCAAAATGTCTGGAAAATATTTCCAAATCTCTCCCAGGATTTTAAATTTTCCATATATTCAATTCAAAATTCATTTACAGTATCTTTCTAAGTTTTAGAGTTTTATTTCAATTCTGGTTTTAAATATAGAATCAGTTCAACTGATTTTGCATATTATACGTATATAATGTTTTGATTGGTTATTTATATAACCAACTCAATTATAAATTTTATTTGATCATAATAACGATCAACACATCCAATATACTATAATACTCTCAAGCTATATATTTCTTTTATATCAAAATATATTTTGGATAAGATTATTTCATTTACCCACTTTTCAAAACATACCGTGTCGAATTACTCTATTCAAGAGTTTAGGAACACCTATCGACATAGTTTGCATTACGTTTCGACTAGAATTCATAAACCACTCAATTGACCAGTCAACACAATATAAAATAGTTTTTTATATTAGTTTACAAGTACACTCTCATATATATACACTCATACTCAATCTAAGGTATTACTAACCCTATCTCTATTGAGTTATGCCACAGAGCCAAGGTAATCATTTAACCTTCAGCTTTGATACCAACTGTAAAGGCCCGTAAATCCGTACCAATTTGAGCTGACTAATATCATACAAATTCAACTCAAAGTGCACGAAAATACAGATCTTTAATAGAAAGACATAATAAGATGAGAAAGATAAGATAGAACTAATGGAATAGAAGAAGAAGAAGAACACAACTAAACAGAATCAGAGTAAAACGAATCTCACAGCGGAATGAATAAAATTTATTATACAACATAATCTTGAAATACAAATCTAAATTTGCATATACATACCATATCAGAGTACAACACATGATATATCACAGCGGAAATAACTCTACATAACTAACGGTGAAGCCTCTTGCTTTGAGCTCCTCCAAGTGTATCTGTAAAAGCCTGAAACAGTTGACTGCCCGTACAAATTTTGGCACCCTAGAATTTAGGGAAAACAAAACAAAATAAACTAAGGGTCGGTCATGGGACTGGTGTGAGTAAACTCCAACCATACTGTTTAACTTTGAAAATCCTTTTGAAACAAAAAGATAATAGTAAGACCAGCCCACACATAAGCATGAACGATTTTTACCTTACTACAACCAAACCATTTTTGATATCAAAATCCAGTGATATAATAATAATGTCCAATCAAATAAATAATCAAATAGCAGAACGCTTGCATCTCAAGCTCCACATACATAGTATAAAATCAAAAACCGCAGGGCGCTTATTGGAGATTGAATTCCAACTATGACAAGGTATGGGACCACCTCCCGATCAGTATACTCTAGAGGGGATACACTGGGGTTCAACAAGAACATCTTGCAACCCGGCCCACACATGATCGACCATTCATTTTTCTTGAGTGTATCAAATGTATGGCCACCTACGGTTGGGCCCATATAACCGTTATCCGAAGATACAAAAACGAAAGAAGAACAAATACGAACTTTCTCTAAATGGTGACAATACACCCTAATGGGAATGACCCACACAACCATGCTGCCTGCCTGATTTTTGTCATTTCCTGGTTGTGAGGCTTGAGGCCATGTCTATTTTCCGAACATCTGATCACTATTCACCTTGAATGCCACATCGTCAAACCCATTAATTCACTGATCGATTTCCAAAAATATCACGGGTATAAAAAGCTAAGAGGAACGAATTGCTCCGCCACCAGATGTAATACCTTTAAGAGATCAATCGTATGTGATTTGTTACGTATACTCTGTCAAACACTCGTCCACACAAGTTGTCTTGGGACTGGACAAACAGAAAACACCATTCTGGGCAGAACGATCCTTGCATTTCACTCCGTCTTCAATTATCTTCAGCATAATCTAATTCGCAGCGCTTATGTCTATACGGAGTGGTTTTCGGATAATATATCCAATCGATCTCCCCGTATTGACAACGATGGTCAAAACACTTCGATAGTCGGTTATTTAACTATCGAAGTAAAATCAAACATCCATTCTAATGTATAATTAAACATCATACAATCACAGACATTTTTATTTAACATTCGTTTTTATTATTCGAATTCCCATATCTTACTAGATATTTTTCAAATCCCGTTTAGCCCTTCTCATACTCCTCGGAAAAACATTCCCAGTTATTATAAACTCTTATTCACCCATGTTCCAGAAAATATACGTTATTTATGCCGCGGTCCATCATCAGAATTTATTTTCCAGTCATCGAAGTGGGTTCAATACTATATCACTTTCAAAACACTTACTTTCAAACATTTTCATTTGAAAATCACATCAAAATATCGTATCAAAATGCTTGGAAAAAATCTCTCCCAGGATTTTAAATTTTCCATATATTCAATTCAAAATTCATTCTCAATATCTTTCCAAGTTTTAGAGTTTTATTTCAATTCTGGTTTTAAATTTAGATTTAGTTCAACTGATTTTGCATATTGTACTTATATAATGTTTTGATTGGTTATTTATATAACCAACTCAATTATAAATCTTATTTGATCATAATAACGATCAACACATCCAATATACTATAATACTTTCAAGATATATTTTTCTTTTATATCAAAATATATTTTGGATAAGATTATTTCACTTAACCTCTTTTCAAAACATAATGTGTCGAATTACTCTATTCAAGAGTTTAGGAACACCTATCGACACAGTTTGCATCACCGTTTCGACCAGAATTCATAAAACCACTCGACTGACCAGTCAACACAATATAAAATAGTTTTTTATATTAGTTTACAAGTACGCTCTCATATATATACACTCATACTCAATCTAATGTATTACTAACCCTATCTTTATTGAGTTATGCCACAAAGCCAAGGTAATCACTTAACCTTCAGCTCCGATACCAACTATAAAAGCCCATAAATCCGTACCAATTTGAGTTGACTAATATCATACACATTCAATTCAAAATGCACGAAAATATATATCGTTAATAGAAAGAAATAAGAGGATGAGAAAGATAAGATAGAACTAATAGAATAGAAGAAGAAGACAACTAAACAGAATCAGAGTAAACACGAATCTCACAGCGGAATGAATAAAATTTATTATACAACATAATCTTGAAATACAAATCTAAATTTGTATATACATACCATATTAGAGTACAACACATGATATATCACAGAGGAAATAACTCTACATAACTAACGGTGAAGCCTCCTGCTTTGAGCTCCTCCAAGTGTATCTGTAAAAGCCTGTAACACTTGACTACTCGTACAAATTTGGGCACCCAAGAGTTTAGGGGAAACAAAACAAAATAAACTCCGGGTCAGTCATGGGACTGGTGTGAGTAAAATCTAACCATATTGTTTAACTCTGAAAAGCCTTTTGAAACAAAAAGATAATAGTAAGACCAGGCCACACATAAGCATGAACGATTTTTACCTTACTACAACCAAACCATTTTTTATATCAAAATCCAGTGATATTATAATAATGTCTAATCATATAACTAATTAAATAGCAAAACGCTTGCATCTCACGCTCCACATTCATAGTATAAAATCAAAAACCGCAGGGCGTTTATTGGAGATTGGATTCCAACTATGACAAGGTATGAGACCACCTCCTGATCAGTATATTCTAGAGAAGATACACTGGGGTTCAAAACGAACATCTTGAAACCCGGCCCACACATGACCGACAATTCATTTCCCTTGAGTGTACCGAATGTATTGCCACCTATGGTTGGGCCCATATAACCGTTATCCTAAGATACAGAAACGAAGGAAGAACCAATACGAATTTTCTCTAGATGGTGACAATACACCCTAATGGGAATGACCCACATAGTCATGCTTCCTGCCCAATTTTTGTCATTTCCTGGTTGTGAGGCTTGAGGCTATGTCTATCTTCAGAACATCTGATCACCATTCACTTTGAATGCCACATCGTCAAACCAGTTAATTCACTGATCGATTTCCAAAAATATCACAGGTATAAAAAGCTAAGAGGAACGAATTCCTCTGCCACCAGACGTAATACCTTTAAGAGATCAATCGTACGTGATTTGTTAGGCATACTCTGTCAGACACTCGTCCATACAAGTTGTCCTAGGACTGGACAAACAGAAAACACCATTCTGGAACAGAACGATCCTTGCATTTCACTCCGTCTTCAATTATCTTCAGCATAATCTAATTCGCAGCGCTTATGCCTATACGAAGTGGTTTTCAGATAATATATCCAACCGGTCTCTCCGTATTGACAACGATGGTCAAAACACTTCGATAGTCGATTATTTAACTATCGAAGTAAAAACAAACATCCATTCTAGTGTATAACAAAACATCATACAATCACAGACACTTTTATTTAACATTCGTTTTTATTATTCGAATTCCCATATCTTACCAGATATTTTTCAAATCCCGTTTAGCCCTTTCCATACTCCTTGGAAAAACATTCCTAGTTATTATAAACTCTTATTCACCCATGTTCCAGAAAATATACGTTATTTATGTTCGAAAACATTTCCATTCTTTTTACATTCTTTATTTTCTACACTTGGATAATATACCCTATCTACATTGGAAAAATATTTCCAATTTCATTATAAATAGTTTAATCTTCCAAACGTTCACTTTTAAAACATTATTCACTTCAAAATGTGAATATCATACCTATTATAGAAATCTGAACACCTTTATCGAATAACTCTTTATTCAAGTAGTAAACACCTTTATCTTGTTTACCGAGATCTCTTCATAAATTTATATTTCCATTCCTCTTTATAAACACTGTTTCTAAGTCAACTTCTTTTCAAATCAAGTTTGTAACTAAATATTGATTACATATCCTTATTCTAATCTATTGCTCTAAAATAAATTTAACTATCCTAATAGATTAAAATTCCTAAAAATAATTTACTTTGATACATTCGACTTCGTCGAATTATAGTTCCAATTTCTATTAGTGTTATATATAAAAATCACGCTTAAGATTAGTCAACAATGCTAATTTATCGTTATGGTTCAAACTTGTCATACGCTGTAATATTATCTTTATTGCCATTCTCGACATAACAATCACGCTTAAGTATAGTCAACAACATTATTTTATCGTTATAGTTCAAAGACTTACTATACGCTACAATATCCCTTTTATAACTAATCTTGACATCTCTTTTCATTACAAACTAATACCGTTCCTCGATAATAGTGAAGCCGTTCAAGTTGGGGTATTTTAATTACCTCTCCGACCTTGATCGACGACATTCTTATCTTAGAGTAGATATAAGTTCGTAACTCTAACCCTTTATACTTTATGATCCGTCAAATCGTACATCTTGCTATATTTTAAATATGGTTTTACGACGCCATGTCTTAAATTTGAAAACTCAGTTGTTTACAACTATTTATTTTAAATATTAATTCTTTGCTTCATCTAACTTATACAATTCCATTTATAACTTCTTTTATCAAAAATCACTAGCACTCCTTGTCTTCTGACATTTTACTTTCCATTCCATCTAATTCAGGTAAACATCTCATACAAACTCAATATTATCTTAAATGAATTCCATTTAAGAATAATTACTTTAATTTAAATAATTACATAGTAATTAACTTCACCATAACTGAAATAAAACGATTTACTTCATTACCAGTTTAACTAGATTAGTTGTTTACTTTATTAAACAATTACTGATTCTACTTGTTCAACAATCATTTAAACTTTATTAATTAAAAAGTTAATTAATAAGAAATCTTATTAATTTTGATTAATTTATTTCTAAGCTATTATCATTAGATTAACTGGAGACCGATTAATCTAAAATTCAATTTCCAATAAACAGTTGATCTAATCAACTTCAAACCATCAGTTAGTTCATTAACTGATTTTAATTACTTCTTGTCGTTGGATTACTTAACCATTCGTCTCCAAATATCTACATGTGGGATGGTTACAACTTTACAACTTATTTAAATATCAAACAATCGTTTATATTTACTTAATAAACGAACTATAAAACACTAATTTATAATAGAAATTCTATTTTAATTTAAACTTCGCGTTAATTATAGAAATATAATTTTTATATCCAACTTCGTTGATTCGCCTACCAGCAAATCAATTTTTTTTAATTAATGATGGATTTATGGTCAGTTGCTGACACTTTCTTAATCGATAGTGTCTATTGATTAAATCGAAACAACGTTGAATTTTCGCTCAACATTAATAGTGTTTAAATGTCATTTGAGTTCAAACAGTGCATACATAAACCAAACAGTACATATAAATATTGAGTAATCCGGTTGGATTCCTCCGACCGGTTTCCTCCGTCCATAGATGTCAGTAAACACAATCAACACTAATTCCATACTAGGGAATATTATAATCGATGGAATCAGTGTCCAACAAATGATGTGTACATATGCAACATATATATATATATATATTTCAACCAATTTAATTTGTAATCTACCTAAACGACCATCACACAACATTCAACCAATATTAGAATATAATATTTTAAAATAAATCATAGTTAGTGAATTTACTCACCTTTGCGCGTTAATCGCTAAATAACGATTTGCGTCAGTTGGTTTGAATCCGAGGTTAAACTTTGTCATAATTTCTAACCAACTCCAAATCATTCCAAATTAGTTCCATATGTCCCATTCTTCACCATGATTCCGGTATAGCTTGTTTTGTTTAATTCTGATAACTTGATTTTCTTAAACCACTGATATGCTTAAATCCTTCTACACGCACTGCTTCCATGCACAAATCTCTCCGTGTAGCAACATAAATTGTTCTACCTTCCTATGCTCCTGTCTGAAACCATTATCCGCATACAATGTTATGCCCCAGCAGCTTGTAATTGATATAAGTTCAATTACTTCGCTTGGCCAATTGAAATCACTGCAACTTGGGATATTATTATTGAAGTTGACAGTGCCAAAGATTTGAAACAGTTGGCAATCCTAGAAATTTCAATGAACTGGGCTGACATTTAATCCCATTCCACATTCTTCCCCAACGTTTTTGTGCTTCACTTTTCAATTTTTGGGCTTACCAGAAAAGGGACACGCATGTTTTAAACACAACCCAAACCCACATATGTCTACTCCTTCCCAAAGTACGTTTCAGCCTCCAAACTTGAACGCCATTTCCAAGCGTTCAACCCCAACTGTAACGACTCGTATTTTACCATATAATTAATTTATTTAATTATATAAATGGGGATTGAGAGATTGAAATGGTAGTTGAATTAAATAATAATGAATATTTAATTAAAAATAAATAATATAATAATATATTTAATCTCTGAAATAGTCAGAAATAGTGGAATTCACAAAATAGTGTGAATTGGGTCATCGGTGATATTTAATTCAATTTAGAATTGAATTAGTAATAACGAATATATTATTTTAACGACAGTTTGAACGTATAATTATATTATAATTAAAATCGAGCTTGAAATGGCGCTGCAGTTCGCTATTTGGCGATTTAAACTTCAACTGAATGTACAGGGTCCATTTTAAATCGGATTTCTGTGAAACAAGAAACGTATAGAGCTGGTGAAGTATATTTTTCTGCTGGAAGAGAAAAATCGGGATTTCATCGTGTAGATTTTGGTATATGGCCAAATCAAATTTTAGAAAAGTCGCTGTGGAATTCCTTTGAAGTTTATAAATATTTATTTATATTTATAAAAGGAATTTCATTTTAAATTGAATATCGATTTAAAGCGGGATTTGAAATATCGAGTCAGAAATCCATATAGGATTATTTTGGAGCTATATGGTAATCCACTGTGAATATATACGATAATATAAATTTATTTATATAAAATTTAATTAATTTTAAATATATTTAAAAGGGTTATATAGAAATTTAAAAATAGCCACTTTTGCGTACGACCTCAGAATTTGATGAAACTAATTTTGTTGGATCCGCAATGTTAAATTATTAATAGATTTCAATTTCCGTGATTTTTTAGGTCAGTTTGTGGCCGTACGGATTTTTAGAGCGAAAAACAGTTACTATTTTGATGGTTAAAAATATACTGTGTGAGCAAACGGGGTCGTAATTCGACGAAACCAGTTTTGTTGGGACCGTAATATCGAACTGTAGCTGCATGTCCAGTTTCGTGATTTTTGGGTATCGTATGTGATTATAGGAATTTTTAACAGTAAATACAAATAGCTTTTACTTAAAATAAAATAAAATAATCAATAAAAATATATTTAAACTTCTCTATATATACCCCTCCACCTTTCTTAACCCTAGGAAATTTTCTCTTCTGTCAAAAATGCGCCGCCACCACCAAAGAAAAATAAACAGTAAAAATCCCCTTTCTAAAATCAAAACAAAACAAAGAAAATTCCTAAAATCGAAATGAATATAGGTTTGAACTCGTATCAACCTCTGCGTCGATCTGGTGTGAGTTTTAAGAGGTTCGAACCTCTTTTGGGTTCGTTGGGTTGTTTCCGGCGTGTTGCGATGGATCTAGGGTTGGGAATACTGCGAAACTTAAGCAGTAATTGGCTAGCGTACTTGAGTTCGAGGGTTGAGAAGAGGGTATTGGCGAAGTTTGGTGAGATTCGGGGCACAAAACCGTCGCCGATTCACTGTACTATTCACGTGGAGGCTGACGACACAAATGGGAGGGTAGTAGCGAGCTACAGATTTTTGGTATGTAGATGGAGAGGATTGAAAGAGGAGTATGAAGGTGATTTTTGTTTGATTTTAAAAAAAGTACTGGAAGAGGAAGATGGAGTCAAAGGGGCGGCAATGATTTTGAACGAGAAGAGCGTGGAGTAGGAATTCACGGCAAAATTTGGGAAGAAGGGTGCCATAGCAGGTTGGGCTTTAGAGGTTTGGGCCGGTTTGTATTTGAAGGGGTAAGGAGAAGTGAATTAAATTAGTTTGTTTTAATTCAAAACAATGTATATAACTTGAAAATTTTATATCTTATTCATATGAAATCAGAATCACGAACCGTCAGTCACGTTGGGATCGTATGGACGGTGGCTATACCATGAAACTGACTGGGAGCGAATCGAAGCTTGTTACAATTTATAGAAAAATAAATTGTCCGTCTGAATCAAGCGATGGTTATCGTTATTAACGATGATCGTCCAAGGTGAGTAAAACTCGCTAACTCTTCTCAGTTATATTTTTATAATGTATTTTTTTTATAACTGATAGATGATGATTGTTTGCTGTGTGTTGACTGTTTGGTTGAACTGCTAGTCAGTTGATTGAAAATATAGATAATGATATAGACATAAATCGTTAATCAAATATTTTTTCTGTTAAGCAGAATACTTCATAGTGAAATGAAATTGATGTTAATTTTATTGTTTAACATCTGTGGATGCAAGGAAACAGGTTGGAGGGACCCAACAGGGTTCCTCAATATTTATTTTACTTTTTTTTCATATATTGTGTTATATGATGTGATATGAAATCTGTTGTTGATTTTGTATGTTGGAATGATACTGATCATTATTATATGGTACGTTAAATACCATAAGGAATACTGAAATGTTAAAAAGGAAATTTTCAATGTTATCATTATAAAATCAAAGATTTTATAAAAAGAAAACTATTTATTTAGAAAATAAATAGATTAAAAAGGAATATTTATTTGTAAATCAAATAGATAGGATAGAAAAGAAATATTCGTAAACCATTTACAAATAGAATTGAAAAGGAATATTTATTTGAATATAAATAGAATAGAAAGAGGTAATATTTGTAAAATAAATAGAAAGGGAATAGTTAGATTATCAAAGGAATTACTTATAAAATCAATAGATTTTATAAATAGAAAATATTTTACAAAATAAATAGAATTATCAAAACGGGATTTAATTGGTAAATAAATAGATTATAAAAAGGAAATACTTGAAAAGTGACTAGAATTGTATAAAAGGAAAATTTTACATTTGAAAGGTTTAGACCCGTGCTTCGCACACGGGTATAACATGATATGGATTTAAAGCAAAGATCTTAAATAGAATCTATTCTCACTGACATATTGAGAAGATAAGTATATAAGTAATATTTTATAAATAAATTGAAAAGTTTATCATTGGATAAATAGAATATATAAGTCGGGACTTATATAGAGAAGTAAAAATCAATTTCAACATCGATATTTGAAACCGAATACAGCGAAGAGTGAATCGAATATCAATTATTCGAGAAGAAGTTAATCAAAGGAGTTAATTTAAAGGAGATAATCAAACAGAGTTAATTGATTTGAGTTAAAATCAAATAGAGTTAATCGATTAGAGTTAGAGTTAAGTGGTTAGAGTTAACCAGTTAGAGTTAATCAGTAGAGTTAATCGAATATTAGTTATCCGAATAAAGAGTTAATCGGATAGAGACAAGTGAACATAGTTTATCGAATTAGGATTAACTGGAAAATTAGTTATTCAATTAGAGTTGATCGAATATAGTTATTTGAGATAGGGTTAGTCAAACATAGTTATTTAGGCTGTGTTGCCATTTAGTACGACTGCTAGCGTAATTCGCAGAGCTGCAGATAGCCTACGGCGGTCGGATGTTTCCTGAGGGAATCAGGCATAACCGTTGTGATCGTTGTGACCTAGAGTCATGCGAATGGAGTTAAATCGAATATTAGCCATTCGAAATAAAGGTAAAATAGACATAGTTATTCAAATATAAGTTAATCGAATATTAGTTATTCGATAGGAGCTAAATAAGTTGAGTTAAATAAGTTGAGTTAATCAAGTAAGTTAATCAAGTTGAGTTAATCGAGTTGAGTTAGTCAAGATGAGTTAATCAAACCAAGTTAATCCAAATGAGTTAATCCAAAGGAGTTATTCGAAATAGTTTATTCGAATAAAATTAAAGGAATTAATCGAATATAGTTATTCGAAAGGAGATTAATCGAATGTAAATCATTCGTGGAGAGGTTATCAAATGTAAATCATTCGAAGAGAGATTATCGAATATAGTTTATTTGAAAAGGAGCTATCGAATAGAGATTATTCGAAAAAGAGAATTATACATTGAATTCGATTATATCGAATTAGGGAAAGTACTATTTACTTTACATCTTTAAATTATGATTTATTTATTATTCAATTAGTTATTTATTATTTATTCAAAATAAGAAATAAGAATTTTATTTAAGTTATTTTATTTCGAAAGCATGGGATTATAACACCATCGTTATAATCAAATGATTTGGTAAAAGAAGTGGATTCATAAATAGAATCCGAGTTACGTAAGGAAGTTGGTTAAAAGATTTAAAAGGTTGAACTTTATCTATTTCGAGGTTAGAAATGTTGTTCAGTTAAGGTCTAAGAGGTAATTGTACCCCAACTTGATTGACTTCGTTTTTAACTAATGAATGGTTAAGGTTCGATAGTAAAGGTTGGTTAAGTGAATTTAGTTAATGAGTGTAATGGTTGGAATTGGCTTAGTGATGTTTTATTAAAACATCTGTTTAAATCAAATGAAGGAATTTTGGAAATATTTTCCAAATAAGAATCAGAAATATTTTTTAATATAGAAAATATGGAATGGAGCAAATATGGAAATGTTTTCCAATGATTAATAAAGTATATTTTCTAAATTTAGAAAACAAGAATTTACCTGTATATAGAAATGAGAAAGGAATAAATAAACGATTATTTTAATTAAAAGAGATAAATGTTGATTGATGATTGATCAATCGAATTTCTATCCGGAAATAAGATCGTTGGTGTACACCTATTTTTCTTCGATAGTTAAATAACCCACTATCGAAGCTTTTGGACCATTTCTTTCCGTCGTCAATACGGAGAGACCGGGATCAGGTTCATTATCTGAAAACCACTCTGTATAGACATTAGCGTTGTGATCAAATATTGAAGATGGAGTTATGCAAAGGCTATCCTGTTTACAGAATAGTGCCTTCGGTTTGTCCAGCCCCAGGACAAACGTGAATGGACGAATGACTGACAGAGTATATCTAACGGATCGCGTAAGTTAATCTCTTCAAATGTACTGATGTTTGGTGGTGGAGGAATTCGTTTCTCTTAGCTTTATACCCGTGGTATTTTTGGGGAAATCAATTTGTGATTTGGCGGGTATGACGATGTGGCATTCAAAGTGAAGGGTGGTCAAGTGTTTCAAAAGATACGTAATGACCTCAAGCCTCATCAACCGGGAAATGACAGAAATCGGGCAGACAAAATGGCTATGTGGGTCGCTCCCATTAGGGTGTATATCACCTATCTAGAGAAAATCCAATTCATTCTTGTATCTATTTCGATGCTGTCCCTTTTCGGGAAATGGCGGGTAACTCCCAACCGTTGGTGGTATACATTCGATACACTCAAGCGAAATGAGTGGTCGGTCATGTATGGGCCGAGTTGCAAGATGTTCTTATTGAACCCAGTGTATTTGCCTCTAGAAATACACTATCGGCAGGTGGTCCCATACCTTATCATAGTCGGAATTTAATCTCCAATAAGTGCCCGCGGTTTTGTTTGTATACTATATATGTGGGACGTGAGATACAAACGTTCTGCTAGACTGTTATTTACTTGTGATTAGACATTATTATAATATCAGAAGAGTATTGATTTTCCAAAACTGTTTTGGGTTATCGTAAGGTAAAAACTATCCGTGTTTATGTGTGGATCGGTCTTACGATTATCTTTTCTTTAGAAAGGGATTTTGAAAAGTTAAACCGATGATTTGAGTTTACTCACACCAGTCTCATAAGTGACCCAGAGTTTATTTTGTTTTGTTTTCCCTAAACTCTTGGGTGCCCAAATTTGTACGGGCAGTCCAGTAGTTCATGTCTTTACAGATATACTTGGAGGAGCTTGAAGCAGGAGGCTTCAGGATTTTATAACTATTGTTATTTCCGCTATGTGTAAGTGTTGTACTCTGATAATGTTGTTGCATATATATACCGTTTTATTTCAAGGTTATGTTATATATTATATTTTATTCGTTCCGCTGTGAGATTCGAATGACTCTGATTTTGTTCTGTGATGATCTTCTTCTCCTTCTATTCTAATTTTCTATCTTATCTATTCTCACCCTCTAACTTCTTTCTATTAATGATCAGGTATTTTTGATGTCTGAATAGTCAACATGGCAGTTTTGTGTTGATTTTTGGAGTCAAAAATCCCCATGTCGTTACAGTGGTATCAGAGCTGAAGGTTAAGTGATTACCTTAGCTCTGTGGCGTGACTCAATAGAGATGGGGTTAGTAATACTCCAGATTGAGTTTGAGTGTACATATACGAGTGAACGTACTTGTAGATTTTAAAAAAATTGTTTTATATATTGTGTAGATTTATTGGTTGAGTTGTTTATGAATTTTGGTCGGTTAGTTTGATCCATTGTATCGATAGGAGTTTCTAAACACTCAAATACAATAAACCGACACAGTATGTTTTGAAAGAGAGTAAATGAAATAATTTTACCCAAAATATATTTTGATATAAAAGAAAGGTGTATCTTGAAATTATTATCATATATTGGATGTGTTGGTTGATTATAATTGAAATGGTTATATAAATAACCAAACATAATTCGTATAAGTGTAATATGTGAAAGCAGATTAATTAAATCTGAATTAAATCAAAATTGGAATTAAAATTCTGGGAACTGGGAAAGTGTTCGTAAATGGATTTGAGTTAAATATAAGAAATTTTAAAATCCTGGGAGATTTTAAATTGTTTTACAAACAGTGTGAATGGTATTTTGAAATGAGTCTCAAAATGGAGGTGTTTAGATATGGTTTTGAAAGTTATATAGTATTGAACTCACTTCGATAGCTGGGAAATAACTCTGATGGTGCTGGCCACATTATCAGTGTTCATTTTGAAGTTGTAAGTGATGGATTACTACCAAAGATTTTGTTTTCAAATTATATTGGGAAAAAGGAAGTTGTTTTGAATCCCGAAAGGGAATAATTTATTTTAGAAAAAAATCAAATTGTTTAAAATCCCCAGGAAGATAGTATGAATTAAAAAGAAATTTGTGAAAAAAATTATGAATTGAATTGAAACCAATTAACTGGAATTTTAATTGGAATATAATATATGAAGTAAAATCAGATTTTGAATTTTGAGATAGAATCTGAAATGGTATTGGATTGGTGAGTTAGGAATTTGGAATCAAGAATGAAACTTGAGTTTGAAATGGTAATTGGCTTGTTTAAGCGAATAGCTGTGTTGAGGATAAATTGATCAGAGATTGATTGGGATGACTTTAGTATATGCTGAATTGGCAGTAGAATAAAAGGATCCAATGATATGCCCGACAAAAAGGTACACGTTTATTTTTATGGATTTGGTGATTTATGGGCCGATTTGGCAAGCTGCTTGGATATTTTATTTTATTTTGGGTTGAAGAAGGCTTAGAAAGGCGAGTTGGGGTTTGAACTATTAACCGGTACAAAGGAGGTGCTGGTGAAATTTTTCGAAAATTTCGAGTGTTAGAAAATTTTCAGGATTTTAGAAAATTTTCGTTGATAAGAATTAATTAATATTTTAATTGAAATTAAATTGGTTCGGTTGAAATTAAAGTTGGTAAGTAAACGAATAAGTTTGTACAAGTGAATAGGGTATGTTCTCTACCTTAGCAATTTCGAGGACGAAATTATTTTAAAGGGGGGAAGAATGTAACGACTCGTATTTTACCATATAATAATTAATTAATTTAATCATAAAAATAGGGATTGAGAGATTGAAATGGTCATTGAATTAAATAATAATGAATATTTAATTAAAAATAAATAATATAATAATATATTTAATCTTTGAAATAGTCAGAAATAGTGGAATTCACAAAATAGTGTGAATTGGGTCATCGGTGATATTTAATTCAGTTTAGAATTGAATTAGAATAACAAATATATTATTTTAACGGCAGTTTGAACGTATAATTATATTATAATTAAAATCGAGCTCGAAATGGCGCTGCAGTTCGCTATTTGGCGATTTTAACTTCAACTGAATATACAAGGTCCGTTTTAAATCGGGTTTTGTGAAACAAGAAACGTACGGAGCTGGTGAAATATATTTTTCTAGTGGAAGAGAAAAACCGGGATTTCATCGTGTAGATTTTGGTATATGGCCAAATCAAATTTTAGAAAAGTCGCTGTGGAATTCCTTTGAAGTTTATAAATATTCATTTATATTTATAAAAGGAATTTCATTTTAAGTCGAATATCGATTTAAAGCGGGATTTGAAATATCGAGCCAGAAATCCATATAGGATTATTTTGGAGCTGTATGGTATTCCACTGTGAATATATACGATAATATAAATTTATTTATATTAAATTTAATTAACTTTAAATATATTTATATATTTAAAAGGGTTATTTAGAGCTTTCAAAATAGCCAGCTTTGCAGACGACCTCAGAATTCGACGAAACTAATTTTGTTGGATCCACAATGTTAAATTATTGTCAGATTTCAATTTTCGTGATTTTTGAAGTCAGTATGTGGCCGTACGGATTTTTAGAGTGAAAAACAGTTAGTATTTTGACGGTTAAAAATACACTGTGTGAGCAAACGGGGTCGGAATTCAACGAAACCAGTTTCGTTGGGACTGTAATGTCGAACTGTAGTTGCATGTCCAGTTTCGTGATTTTTTGGTATCGTATGTGATTATAGGAATTTTTAACAGTAAGTACAAATAGCTTTTACTTAAAATAAAATATAATAATCAATAAAAAAATATTTAAACATCTCTATATATACACCTCCACCTTTCTTAACCCTTGGAAATTTTCTCTTCTGTCAAAAATGCGCCGCAACCACCAAAGAAAAATAAGCAGTAAAAGTTCCCTTTCTAAAATAAAAAAAAACAAAGAAAATTCCTAAAATCGAAATGAATATAGGTTTGAACTCGTATCAACCTCTGCGTCGATCTGGTGTGAGTTTCAGGAGGTTCGAACCTCTTTTGGGTTCGCTTGGTTGTTTCCCGCGTGTTGCGATGGATCCAGGGTTGGGAATACTGCGAAACTTAAGCAGTAATTCAAAAATTGGCTAGTGTACTTGCATTCGGGGGGTTGAGAGGAGGGTATTGGCGAAGTTTTGTGAGATTCGGTGCACAAAACCGTGGCTAATTCACTGTACTATTCACGCGGAGGCTGACGACGCAAATGGGAGGGTTGCAGCGAGCTACATATTTTTGTTATGTAGATGGAGAGGATTGAAAGAGGAGTATGATGGTGATTTTTGTTTGATTTTAAACAAAGTAATGGAAGAGGAAGATGGAGTCAAAGGTGCGGTAATGGTTTTGAACGAGAGGAGCGTGGAGCAGGAAGTCACGACAAAATTTGGGAAGAAGGGTGCCAAAGCGGGTTGGGCTTTAGAGGTTTGGGCCGGTTTGTATTTGAAGGGGTAAGGAGAAGTGAATTAAACTAGTTTGTTTTAATTCAAAGCAACGTATATAACTTGAAAATTTTATATCTTATTCATATGAAATCAGAATCACGAACCGTCAGTCACGTTGGGATCGTATGGACGGTGGCTACACCAAGAAACTGACTGGGAGCGAATCGAAGCTCGTTACAATTTATAGAAAAATAAATTGTCCTTCTGAATCAAGCGATGGTTATCGTTATTAACGATGATCGTCCAAGGTGAGTAAAACTCACTAACTCTTCTCAGTTATATTTTTATAACGTATTTTTTTTATAACTGATAGAAGATGATTATTTGCTGTGTGTTGACTGTTTGGTTGAACTACTAGTCAGTTGATTGAAAATATAGATAACGATATAGACATAAATCGTTAATCAAATATTTTTTCTGTTTAGCAGAATACTTCATAGTGAAATGAAATTGATGTTAATTTTATTGTTTAACATCTGTGGATGCAGGGAAATAGGTTGGAGGGACCCAACTGGGTTCCTCAATATTTATTTTACTTTTTTTTCATATATTGTGTTATATGATATGAAATGAAATCTGTTGTTGATTTTGTATGTTGGAATGATACTGATCATTGTTATATGGTACTCTAAATACCATAAGGAATACTAAAATGTTAAAAATGAAATTTTCAATGTTATCTTTATAAAATCAAATATTTTATAAAAAGAAAACTATTTATTTAGAAAATAAATAGATTAAAAAGGAATATTTATTTGTAAATCAAATAGATAGGATTGAAAAGAAATATTCGTAAACCATTTACAAATAGAATTGAAAAGGAATATTTATTTGAATATAAATAGAATAGAAAGAGGAAATATTTGTAAAATAAATAGAAAGGGAATAGTTACATTATCAAAGGAATTACTTATAAAATCAATAGATTTTATAAATAGAAAATATTTTATAAAATAAATAGAATTATCAAAAAGGGATTTAATTAGTAAATAAATAGATTATAAAAAGGAAATACTTGAAAAGTGACTAGAATTGTATAAAAGGAGAATTTTACATTTGAAAGGTTTAGACCCGTGCTTCGCACATGGGTATAACATGATATGGATTTAAAGCAAAGATCTTAAAAAGAATATATTCTCAATGATAGATTGAGAAGATAAATTTATAAATAATATTTTATAAATCAATTGAAAAGTTTATCATTGGATAAATAAAATATATAAGTCGGGACTTATATAGAGAAGTAAAAATCAATTTCAACATCGATATTTTAAACTGAATACGGCGAAGAGTGAATCGAATATCACTTATTCGAGAAGGTGTTAGTCAAAGGAGTTAATTTAAAGGCGGTAATCAAACAGAGTTAATTGATTTGAGTTAAATCAAACATAGTTAATCGAATTAATCGATTAGAGTTAGAGTTAAGTGGTTAGAGTTAACCAGGTAGAGTTAATCAGTAGAGTTGATCGAATATTAGTTATTCGAATAAAGAGTTAACCGGATAGAGACAATTGAACATAGTTAATCGAATTAGGATTAACTGGAAAATTAGTTATTCAATTAGAGTTGATCGAATATAGTTATTTGAGATAGAGTTAGTCAAACATATTTATTTAGGCTGTGTTGCCATTTAGTACGACTGCTAGCGTAACTCGCAGGGCTGCAGATAGCCTACGGCGGTCGTATGTTTCCTGAGGGAATCAGGCGTAACCGTTGTGATCGTTGCGAACTAGAGTCAAGCGAATGGAGTTAAATCGAATATTAGCCATTCAAAATAAAGGTAAAATAGACATAGTTATTCAAATATAAGTTAATCGAATATTAATTATTCGATAGGAGCAAAATAAGTTGAGTTAAATAAGTTGAGTTAATCAAGTAAGTTAATCAAGTTGAGTTAATCGAGTTGAGTTAGTCAAGATGAGTTAATCAAACCAAGTTAATCCAAATGAGTTAATCCAAAGGAGTTATTCGAAATAGTTTATTCGAATAAAATTAAAGGAATTAATCGAATATAGTTATTCGGAAGGAGAGTAATCGAATGTAAATCATTCGTGGAGAGTTTATCGATTGTAAATCATTCGAAGAGAGATTATCGAATATAGTTATGTGAAGAAAGAGTTATCAAATATAGTTTATTTGAAAAGGAGTTATCGAATAGAGATTATTCTAAAAAGAGAATTAAACGTTGAATTCGATTATATCGAATATGGGAAACTACTGTTTACTTTCCGTCTTTAAATTAAGATTTATTTATTATTCAATTAGTTATTTGTTATTTATTCAAAATAAGAAATAATAATTTTATTTAAGTTATTTTATTTCGAAAGCATGGGATTATAACACTATCGTTATAATCAAATGATTTGGTAAACGAAGTTGATTCATAAATAGAATCCGACTTACGTAAGGAAGTTGGTTAAAAGATTTAAAAGGTTGAACTTTGTCTATTTCGAGGTTAGAAATGTTGTTCAGTTAAGGTCTGAGAGGTAATTATACCCCAACTTGATTGACTTCGTTTTTAACTAAGGAATGGTTAAGGTTCGATAGTAAAGGTTGGTTAAGTGAATTTAGTTTATGAGTGTAATTGTTGGAATTGGCATAGTGATGTTTTGTTTAAACATCTGTTTAAATCAAATGAAGGAATTTTGGAAATATTTTCCAAATAAGAATCAGAAATATTTTCTAATATAAAAAATAAGGAATGGATCAAATATGGAAATGTTTTCCAATGATTAATAAAGTATATTTTCTAAATTTAGAAAATTAGAATTTACGAGTATATAGAAATGGGAATAAATGATTAATTTAATTAAAAGAGATAAATGTTGATTGATGATTGATCGATCGAATTTCTATCTGGAAATAAGATCGTTGGTTGTACACCTATTTTTCTTCGATAGTTAAATCATCGACTATCGAAGTTTTTGGATCATTTCTTTCCGTCGTCAATATGGAGAGACCGGGATCAGGGACATTATCTGAAAACCACTCTGTATAGACGTTAGCGTTGCAATCAAATATTGAAGATGGAGTTACGCAAGGGCTATCCTATTTACAGAATAGTACCTTCGGTTTGTCCAGTCCCAGGACAAACGTGAATGGACGAATGTCTGACAGAGTATATCTAACGGATCATGTAAGTTGATCTCTTCAAACGTAATGACATTTGGTGGCGCAGGAATTCGTTTCTCTTAGCTTTATACCCATGGTATTTTTGGGGAAATCAATTTGCGATTTGGCGGGTATGACGATGTGGCATTCAAAGTGAAGGGTGGTCAAGTGTTTCAAAAGATATGTAATGACTTCAAGCCTCATCAACCGGGAAATGACAGAAATCGGGCAGGCAGCATGGCTATGTGGGTCGCTCCCATTAGGATGTATATCACCTATCCAGAGAAAATCCAATTCATTCTTGTATCTATTTTCGATGCTGTCCCTTTTCGGGAAACGGTGGGTAGCTTCCAACCGTTGGTGATATACATTCGATACACTCAACCGAAATGAGTGGTCGGTCATGTGTGGGCCGGGCTGCAAGATGTTCTTGTTGAACCCAGTGTATTTGCCTCTAGAGATACGCTATCGGCAGGTGGTCCCATACCCTTTCATAGTTGGAATCTAATCTCCAATAAGAGCCTGCGGTTTTGTTTGTATACTATATATGTGGAACGTGAGATGCAAACGTTCTGCTAGGTTGTTATTTACTTGTGATTAGACATTATTATAATATCAGAAGAGTATTGATTTTCCAAAAATGTTTTGGGTTATCGTAAGATAAAAACCATCCGTGTTTATGTGTGGATCGGTCTTACAATTATATTTTCTTTTGAAAGGGATTTTGAAAAGTTAAACCGATGATTTGAGTTTACTCACAACAGTCCCATGACTGACCCAGAGTTTATTTTGTTTTGTTTCCCCTAAACTCTTGGGTGCCATTTTTGTATGGGAAGTCAAGTAGTTCAGGTTTTTACAGATATACTTGGGGGAGCTTGAAGCAGAAGGCTTCAGGATTTTATAACTATTGTTATTTCCGCTGTGTGTAAGTGTTGTACTCTGATAATGTTGTTGCATATATATACCGTTTTATTTCAAAGTTATCTTATATATTATATTTTATTCGTTCCGCTGTGAGATTCGAATAACTCTGATTTTGTTCTGTGGTGATCTTTTTCTCCTTCTATTTTAATTTTCTATCTTATCTATTCTCACCCTCTAACTTCTTTCTATTAATGATAAGGTATTTTTTATGTCTGAATAGTCAACATGGCAGTTTTGTGTTGATTTTCGGAGTAAAAAATCCTCGGGTCATTACACCAACCGCTTCCCTTTCCTCTTCAAGAAATTCAAACAACGTTCCACCATTTGTTTCTCTTGCCAAACACTCTACCACCCTATCAGTTACTATCGGATCCACACTGAAGTTGATTAGTGCTCCTCATTGCATCGTCCCATCTTTCATCATACTGTAAAGTAACGTTGCTCCCATGCATACCGTACCCCAAACGTATCCTCCAATGCCCCCCATACACTGGCATCACATATACTTTCCTTCACAAAACTACTCTCCGCGAATTCCACCCTAGCAGCTCCAGTATTTCAAATGTACCCTTCCTTTTTGTAATAGAAAAAAACACGATCCTTTTTCATTTACTGTATATAACAATTTTTAGTATCTCCTTAGTTTCGCATACAACTTCCACCAATTGAAAACGCATCCCCATGTAAGGAAGCTCCACTTCTCCTTCAACATACATGCTTCCCCATTATCTACCACCAGAATCAGCTACACCCATTAATTCTTCTCCTGTTAACTGTCTCACACAACATATACTGCTCCCCATGCTGGAAACACACAACCCGAGGCCTCCTTTCCTTCATGCACATGCCTACCTAACAGATAATACACACACCAGATGTAAAACACCACACACCGTTTCTCCGTATCACCTTCGCCACCTGGGGCCCATTGCAACGCTTCCGGCGACTGTCTATCATCTCGGCACTTGGCAGGACCGATACGGACTCACGTGTATATTTCCTTTTGATTTTTTAGAGGTAGGTGGAATTTTGTTTTAGATTTTTCTAAATTGAAAGAACAGAAGGAACGGTTTGGTATTTATAACGTGTAGAAGAAGCTTATCGCTTAAGCTTTAGGCATGCTGTAGAGTAGTTCAGCTATGTGTTTCCATTTCACTGTCATGTCCGTTATAGGTGGGTAGGTCTCTGTTACGAATCTTTAGGCAGGAACTGTTTTACATTACATTTTCGCGTAGTCTGTGTGATTGATTTTCCTGGGGAGGTCACTATTTTGCTTAGGGTAGGAGGATAGAATGACAACCCTATAATACTTGGCTCGAATGTTCGTACAACACAGAAATGATAGGGTAGATGACTTGGTTAAGTAATAGGCACGAGGGGAGCATAGGTCTGTACAAATAGCTTGCGTGAAAACATAGGGCTGCGTGAATTTGTATGAGGCTTGGCCTCCAAGTAATGCGTATAATATATATAAAAGTTTATATACAAAAGTTTATCTTTTTCTGTCACTTCTATTTGAATTTTGTCCTTACTTCCTTAAGATACAGTTCCATTGGGAGTCCTTGCGAGCAATGGCATCTCTTTTATTTTGATTTCATTTCTTTTACGTATGGGCGTATGGAATAGGTGAACGGTGGGGTACAAACTAGGATTTATATATATATATGGACTTAGATATTTTGGGGAGTAAACTGTCTACAGAACATAGCATATATTTTTACTTGGTTTATTACATATATTACGCCCCTTGTATCGATGTGTGAAGTAATTAGCGTTCCTCCAAATTCTATTGCATGTTAGCCCTATTACAATCAATTTGACATGATAGTAAGTCATCCTTAAAAAAAATTAGTAGAGAAACTAATTATATTTATTTACGAACCACTACAAACTGAAATAAAAATACAATCATGTCCAGCGAGGTGCCACGATCCCAAAAATATAATAATATCAGTAGGTTAACTCATATTTTGAAACCCCAAAATACTGGTATAGGTTGCAAAATATTCCAAATAAAAGGTTGCGTATTTAATTAATTAAAAATTACAGTAAAATTCTAAAAATTAAATTATCACTACGTCTCAAAAGAATCTTATCCGAATTCGAAACCGATATCTAGTTATATCGAATAAACTGTTACAGTCGATATACAATTTCATAGCGACTTTCTGAATATTTGATTTGGATATAATTCACAATCTATAACGCGAAATCTGATTTTTCACTTCTGTTAGAAAGATACAGTTCAACAGATTCCAACGCTTCTTGTTTCGAAGAAATTCGACTAATAACGGGTCATGTACACTCAGTTGAAGTTCAGAACGTTAAATTATGAACTGCCGCGATATTACGGGCTCGATTATATTTAATATATATTTATATATGCTCAACTTCGTTTTTAATTAATATATAAATCCACTTATATTACGAATTCAATATTTAAACTGATTTAAATATTCAAATACAAACCGATAAAAATGTGGGATGTTACATTTTCCCTAAACTCTTGGGTGCCCAATTTTGTACGGGCAGTCAAGTAGTCAGGATTTTACAGATGTACTTGGAGAGCTTGGAGCAGGAGGCTTCAGGAATATATAGCTAGTGTTTATTTTCGCTGTGTTGTAAGTGTTATACTCTGATAATGTTATTGTATACATATACTGATTTTATTTCAAAGTTATGTATCTATTATATATTGTTCGTTCCGCTGTGAGATTCGTGTTTACTCTGATGTTGTATGTTCTTCTTCTTCTATTCTAAGTTTCTATCTTATCTATTCTCACCCTCTAATATCTTTCATGGATTATCTGGTGTTTCCGATTCTTGAATAGTCCACATGGTGTTGTATGCCAATATCCAAGATCGCGAAAACCCGGACCGTTACACAAACATTCAAACAACCCCATACAATTTATATTTCACCGTTTTACGCTGATTTGGACGGATAATATGTATATATTCATTTTTATATTTTCGTGTGGTCAACGTAGCTATTAATATTTATTTATTATTTTGCAATATTTATTTTTAAATCAATGATTTGGTCAAACCAATTAACCCAACATTCCCTTTTTACATTCAGTCTTGCCAAAAAGGATTCAAGTCTCACAAGGACCGTTAGCCAGAATTATTGTAAATCATGCCTATTTTGTAATATTGACATATTTCCAAATTGCAAGAAATATATGTAATGTATTTTTATTTTCGAATAGTCGATGCAAATTACATACAAAACATATGTTTATTTTTATATGTACCTTTGCACCGCTTTTCCTCTTTCAATTCTTTTTGGTCATACTTCTTGTGATTCGAAAATAATGCCTCTTTATTTAAAGATGAGGAAAATGGCATAATTTAAAATGCTTAAGCCAAAAACCCAACAACATTAAATATAAACAAGGAATATTTCTTTTATTCTTATAATCACATAATACACAAATTCATCTTTTTACCCAAATTTGCATGTTTCATATTTTAGCACTGAACTAAAGACCTGGAACATAACTACAACAAATTTATGTTTAATGGGACTGACTACCAGATCCACAGTGTTATGTGGCATATACAACATATTTCATAATTCATGACATAACTTGTTATAATATGTGAGAATTTATATAAAAATCCTATAATTCATGTTTATACAACATCACAACTTCATAATTTACCAACATATTCATAATTAAATCTGATGGTTATCACAATGTACAATTATTTAAATAGCAGATCTGATAAGCATAAAACATAGATTGAATTCAAATGAAATTGATAAATTATTATATATGTATTAGTAAATTTCTCGCTCACCTTATAGCTTCCAATTTCTGAATTATGGACCATTTTAGGCTTACAATCCCCAAAGTCTTACAAATCTATAGTTTATCTAGAAAGGGGAAAATTCTGTATCCGTAGAAATGTAAGAAAAATGGAAAAGAGTGAAGAAATCTATTGTTGAGCACCCTCTTCCATTGAAACTACTTCTCTTCCCAATTCCATATGAAATTGATTTGATTTAATATATGTATGAATATATTTTATTTAGAATTTAGGTTAGAAGAGGAAGAAAAATGGCAGAGCTCCGCTGCCTTCATAGATTTGAATGGAAAGAGAGTGAGGCTCTACCCCTTTATTTATAGCGGTGGAAATGGCCTAGAACCGTCAGATCGGTTTTAATTAACATCCACTCATTCATATATTAATTTTATATACTTAAACCCTAGTCGCCACTGCCTGGCTCGACCAAAAGGTCGCAGCCAATGATTGATCACCCCGGTCGACCTGGCAATGAGGTGGCTAGGCAATTATATATTACTATATATATAGTATTCCATTTTATTTATTTTCCGCCTGTTTTCGTATTTCGTTCGTAACTTTTTCATACGGACTCCGTTTGCAAAACTCCAAAATGAAAGTTGACCAGAATTCTGAGACAAACGTAAGGGTTAAAGTTTCATGATCAAATTCCATTATTTGTAGAAATTCCTATTTTTGAGCTTCTAATTAAATAACTATTTATTGTCAAAATTTTGAGTTTTCATATCTTCCCCCCTTAAAAAGAATTTCGTTCCGGAATTCTGGCACCTAGTTATCTACGCTACACAAACAATTTGTGTACATCCACTTTGCAACCATGTGTATATATGCATGGTGTACTTAATGCATTTCAACCATAAAACATGCGTGCAAGATGATTTTAAATCGGGCCCTTTATATGTATGCATTGAGATTTTTAAAACACTTTCAAAAACCTAATGCAAAACATTCTAAATATACTGGCAATTTTATATGAATCAAATTTTGAAAATTATTTTTCATCCATAACCTTTACACAATTACAAATAAAGTGTGAAGCAGTCAATTTTGCATCCAATTCCTACCATCCAAAACGTACGCAATCTAATTGTTTCCTATTTAATCTCTCCTAAACCGGGAAAACGAAATCAAAGCGAAGAATTTAAACATTTGCCCCGCTTAAAAATATCTCATTTCCCGCCCTACAGCGGAATTTTCTCTTCATTTGCCCAAAATACTCCAAAAATTACCAACTGTAGACTGTAAAGGAGGCTTAAAACAAGCTCTCAACGTAAAATGAGTTAATTAGTAACTATCGCGCATATTTGATAAGGTATGGAAATAGTATTTCCAAGGCTAAAACAGTCTTTTCCTTATTGTCGTTAACGTTTTTATCATATCGGTGGTCCTATTGCACCGCTAAAACGTGCACACAAGGCATCTAAACATCTTCCTTACGCTATTCATGTGACCAAGAATCGAAATGTTTCATAAAAATAAATTTCAGCTTAAAAACATCTTATGTTTATTTTGAAAATTTTCAAAATCGTTTGATAAAAATGTTCAAAAAACATATTTCTAAAACTTTCAAAAATGTATTTTGCAGAAACTTAAACGATTCAAGTCACATATTGGCGAAGAAGGAAGTCTGTCACGCCAAAAAATGCAAAAAAATGAAATCACACACAAAAAGAAGCCCGGTGACTTACTTCGTCCTTCGGAGGTTCCTTAGTGGAAATGGGAGAGCGTCTCTATGGGTTTCATAAACGATTTGCCTAGATCAAAGAAAGGCAACACCAGTTGTGGTAGATAGACTCACTAAGAGCGCTCACTTTAATCCAATTTAAAGTAAGAGGACGGCATCATGGTTGGCAGCAATTTATGTCCGGGAGATAGTTCGTCTTCATGGAGTACCTTCTAGCATCGTAAGTGATCGTGGCCCCAACTTTACCAGTGAATTTTGGAGGAGCTTGCAAGAAGCGTTAGGTACACAGTTGTGTTTAAGCACCGCTTATCATCCTCAGACTGATGGGCAGACGGAGAGGGTGAACAGAATTCTAGAAGATCTTTTGAGGCTGTGTATCCTAGATTTCGGAGGGACTTGGGAAGAGCATCTTCCTTTAGTAGAGTTTGCCTATAACAACAGCTATCAATCCAACATCGGCATGACACCCTTCAAAGCATTGTATGGACGGCCTTGTAGACCACCAACTTGTTGGTGGGAATCTACAGAAAGATTATTACATGGACCAGATATGTTAGAGAAACATCCGAAAAGATTAAACTTATTCGTTGGTGTATAAAGACAGCTCAAGATAGGCAGAAGTCCTACGCAGACAAGAGAAGGACTGACATCGAATTTGAAGTGGGAGACTTAGTTTTTATCAAAGTATCACCACTGAGGAATGAGGTTCGCTTCGGATCGGTAGGGAAGTTGGCACCTAGGTTTGTGGGACCATTTCCCATAACCGAGAGGATTGGACAAATGGCTTATAGAGTAAAGCTCCTAGAAAATCTATCTGGAGTTCATGATGTTTTCCACATTTCTCATCTGCGGAAGTGTCGACATGACACCATAGAAGTTATTGAGCCAAGTGTATTGGAAGAGGTAGAAGTGGAATGGGAGGCGACAGTCAGGCGAGTCCCTACCCGTATTCTTGGATCAGAAGTTAAGAAGCTATACGCAATAAAGAGATCAAATTGATAAAGGTTCAATGGGGAGATAACCCAGAGGATGCAACTTGGGAGACCGAAGACAAGATTCATGCTTCGTACCCTTTCCTTTTCGAGGGTATGTTCTTAACTCCTTTTCCAAAATTTTAGCTATGCTTGTTTCTATCATTCGAATATATCATGTCCGTAGTATTATTCGACCTTTAGATAGGAATCTTATGGATGTAAACATGTGTTTGAGACATGTTATGTTTGATGGATGCAAGTGTTTTCTAGTAGCTGCCTGTAGATGCATATACACACACATTAGGCACTAGATCGGGTCAATCACTCTCATATTGTATATGGATGTGTGTGCATTTCCTTTTCTTTTATGGATGAAAATGAATGTATTAGCATATGGATGTTGCATTTGGACAAATGAGTGTGCACACATATAGAACTTACATGTTATAGTAGGATTATTTGCATACATATCAGATTCATGGCACTAACATATATTACATTAAGGAGGTCAACTTAATCAGTAGACCGCCTGATCTTTTGCATTAGTGTTGGGGCATATACACACACCTTTGCATATGCCCATATAAGCATTAGAAAATTTTAAGGACAATGGATGCCAGTGGTTGGAGGATGAGTAGATGGATGATCGGTGGTAGGATACATTCTTCTCAACCTAGAGATTTCGGGGACGAAATCCTTTAAGTATGGGAGAATGTAACACCCCGAAATTTAAACAACACTACAAGAGGATAAATTAAATAACAACTAATTTAATATTCATAATTAAGGAAAACGGACTACGCCATTGCGTCCGTCTCGAAATTCTGGTCAAGATAGACATTTGGTTTGCGTAAAAAGAACACCGTACGAAGAAGTTATGAGGGTTTTTATTTTGTATATGCGTAAAATAAATATGTGTATACATATGATACAGTCAGATATGAGTCAGCACTCATCCAGAAAGGGTCAAAAAATCGAAAATTCATATGGCGGCAAATTTCCCGCTATAGGGGGTCGACCCCTTAGAGGGGTGTCGACACCGGGTCGACCCACCTACAGGGGTGTCGACACCCCTAGGGCTGACGTGGCAGTCGGTTTCAGGGGCCTGGCAGCCATAAATACATGGTCATTCCTCCTATTTTCTTCATTGAGAATTCATGGGGGCCAAACTCTGCCGGTGTCTGATCTGAATTGGATCCGTTAATCTTCTATAACTATCAACTTAAGCAAATCTGTTAGAGATTCAAGATCAATTTTCTAAGCCAAACTCCGTGAGTTCCTAGTTGCTTTTAGATTTAAATATTTAAAAGTAAACGTGATATGACAATAGTTCGGATTTGTTCATGTGCCTATATTATATTGGATCCATTGTAAATTGCAAACATATGACATCCTAAATTGTGTATAATTTGGATCTAAATCTCGATCTTGTTAGATCTATTGTAACTTTTGTGGCATTCTATGATGTGGATCTTGACCTTATTTGTGTTAGATCTATTTTTAACTACTGATCAAAATCTCCATCTTTTTGGATCTATTGTAACTTCTATGACATTCTATGATGTGGATCTTGACCCTAATTGGGTTAGATCTATTTTTAACTATTGGATATGAATTATGTGATCTAGTTTATCATTTTGTGCCTATCATATTAATCTAAACCAGTTGGACATCTAAATTGTTAATTTAGATCTTATTATGCTTATTATGACATCACAGCTATATTAACTGCCACAAGTTCATCAGATTTATGCTTATATGTCCACCTTATCACCATGTTAGTATATGTTTATGCCAAAACAATCACCTTTGTCATATTCCCATCACTTTTCCTTTTATTGTTTATGACTAGGTTACTTTCTAGCCTAGATGTCGCCAAGTATATGTGAATGTGTTAGTTAGGGAACGGGGGAAAAGTTAGAATTTGCATAATTTAAATAATGTTTATATGAGTTGGACATATAATTCAAAATAGGGAAGTGAGGCCATAATCACCTATAAAGACATAGGTAAGAATTGGATAAGAATGAAACGTTAAATAATTACCATTAGAAATTGTAATTAAACTTATGACACGAGGTTAGGTTGCATTAGTGGTGGAAGTCTACCCGTACCCGACCGGCATATCCAGCAACCACTAATGTTGAACCAAATGTGAGAGGTGTAAGTGCGCAAATACAAATCGGACTAAGGCACAAGGTTAAGCCCAACTTGTGGAATAAGACTGCCCAGACCCGACCGGCATATCCAGCATCCAATAGTTGTAGGCCTAATGTGGAGGTCTAGCCCATAATAAACCATAAATGGACATGGTAATAAGTTGGACTACTTAACCAAATCTAATCCATAGAGATTGTATGATTGTGAACTAAAGTTAGGGTAAAGTAAAATTGGTTGGACAGTGGATGGGTTATGTAAATCTGAGGGGGTGGGTAATATTTACATATAGGCCCACAAACTTAACCCGATAAGGTTATGTAATTCAAGACACCAAGTGGTATACATGACCGAGGAGAATAATAAAGTTATGTAATTAAAGACACCTTTTAGGGTAAGCATAACTTGTAGAAATGATAGGGTTATGTAATTAAAGACACCTAGTGGTATACATAGCCAAAGAAAACCTAGTGGGGGATACAAGACAAAGGGGAGAGCTTGTATCATATTGTGTAGGGCCCGTTTTATCCAGTAACCCGAAGTAGGTATCAAAACATGTACTCCGTACTAGGTCGTAGAAGGAGCATGCTTACTGGACTGATTGTAAGAGATCCAAACGTGGAGGATGGTGTAGGCAGCGCAAACCGACCGTGCCATGTGCGTGCATGAGCTGAGAAGAAGGGGATAAGATGACCGTGACACCTGTAGATATGGGGTTGTGCATATCAGCGAGGGGTTGCCACTTTAAGATGTGATACATCATACGGTGGGGCCGGTACAGAGTACCTACGGAGTAGGGAGCCGATCGATTAGGGTAGTAGTTAGGGTACATTTGGATGTATCCCTATGTCTACCATCTTGAAGTGTAAGGGATCACCTCATTCTGGTCATACTATTAATAGTGCAGAGTAATCATTAGGGAAGCGTATACACCATATCCTGTCTACCTTGTCATACCTGCCATTTATGTAGTGATATCTCTTATCCACTTTATATGCCTATCATGCTACTTTTATTTATTTACTTGCTAAAAGTAACTAAACTCGCCAGACTTTATGTATGATCCTTTTTGTTTCCTATTCTTTCTTATGTTCCACCCTTCCCCAATGTTCTCAGGGCGGGAACACTCAGGCTTAAGTTATCATCTTGCCAGAGCTGCTTTAGAAGTATGGTTCAACTTCTAATCTCTACTATGGCTTTATCTCTTTTATTCGGGGAATTATGTTTTCTTTTAAGTATTTATGTACTATGATGGTAAAAGACAGAAGTTATATTGTTGTAATGATTTTTGTGACTTATGGTATTTTGGACCACGATGTATGATTTGTGTCTGAAATAAAAATTTGAATTTTTGTTGCCATCTTATTTATATATATCTTGTAATATTCTATGTCTGTTTACCTATAACGCTTCACGAAACTTAATGCATTTCCTTTGTAAGTGACGTTAACGGACGTGGGGTGTCACAATGGTCCTCCGATGTAGACATAGTGAAGCGGTCCATTTGAGACAGGTCTATAGTGTCCATCAAGAGGGTGTGCCTTGGCTGTGTATGTGTTGTAGACCTAATAGGTTGTCCTTTACAACCAATCAAAAGGATGATGGGCGAATTGAGGATTTGTTCAGTTTCCTGGCTCTAGAGGCGTTCTTAGTGGTCAAGACGCATAAGGGTAGTAGTCGTTTGGATATTTGTCATTGTCAATCAGTAGCGATCATAGAGAAGATTTGGGTTAATCCAACAAGACAGTGATTTTTCCCTATTGAGACGCAGTAGGCCTATTGAAGATGTCCTTTGCAGATGTAGTACATCTTCGATTGAGTTTTGAGACGACCCGAACTTCCCCGTGAAGGAAAGCACGGATAGAATTGAGGGCAAGACAAAATAGAACGCATACAGAAGAACATTTCATTGCTATTACAACAATTCCATCAGATACAAGAATATACAGAGTAAAAATGAATAAATTACATTCAACAAATATCAGAGATTACAATAAATTACATAGCAATGGAAAATAATACAAAAGCACAACTAGAAGTGATACACGGATACAGAGCTTTCCGAGCATCGTTCCAGCTGTAAATCAGGACCCTGTGAATATAAATCTGCAAAACCAAAACTACTAGCTGCCCGTGTGGAAAATAGGGGCACCCAGAGTTTAGGTTAAAACAATAAACTCCAGGTCAGTCATGTGACTGGTGTGAGAACTAAAACAGTTATAATTCTTTATTTTAAAGTTCGGTAAATCAAGGGACCACGCCGTATAACACGGAACGGGTTTCCTCCCAAGAATACCAGTGCATAAAACAAACAGCGCAATGCTAAATAAAGAAAAATGAAGCTGTTATAAGACCCAGGTCCCATCACACAATGCAACGCAAGCCGGAGGATAGGGTTTTTACCTTATAACAGCCAAAGCATGCTTGATACGTTTAAAACACATTATTTGATACTATTATAGGTGTATAGTGTCAAAACAGTTTCAATCATAAATATAAATCATAGGCGGCATGGGTACCATCTATCATGTCGCCATACTAGTTCTACAATTAAAACCGCAATATCACGTATTGGAAATTGGATTCCGTCATGAGTCGAGGCAAGGGGCAAGCTCCTCTCCGCGTTCGAGACACTCTAGCAAATGCCTCGGGACCGCACACAGCAATCCCTGGATCCTACAAGGCCGGTCCTCTCTTACTTTTGAGGATTGGCAATTCCTGAACACACGTTTCCTGGTCCTTACAGACCTATATCCGAGGCGCCTCGTATCCAACAACCACACAGGTGAAAAGTATATAAATGTCAGGGCTGGTAGGTCACTGACACCACCATAGCTAGAAAGAAACGTCGTGCACTCCTTGGGTCCGTATCCCGTTTTTGACTCATACCGAGGTGTGAGGCTCGCGAATTCACGTTATACACAAAGCTACGCCACACAGGCCGTGCTTTGATCTTCAACCACAAGACTTTGCTTTTCAACATAAGCCTTGATCAATTGCCACTTACGCATGCCACATTGGCAATTCACTCCATGCGACTGATGTCCATCGATATACAACCTCTGAGCTCGTACGTCTCAGAGAAGGGCGTTAAGCAAGAGAATAAATTCTCCGCTGCCAAACAGATGTATATTTAATAGAGATCAATCAACACAGAATAAAATCCAATGTCATACACACAATCCATTTACAAGTTCGTTCTGGGTCTGAACGAAACAGGAGGCACTTTCCTCGCATATCCATCCATCTCCAAGTACGTCTGGACGATCACCAACTGATTCCCTCATCCTGGGTGTACAGCCCAATCAAGATCATCAGTAATCACCCAAACGATGTGAAGACTTCCGGTCTTCAACCACCGTCTTCATCTTCGACATCTCGTCGAATCGGTTATTCAGAATGGGTATAGACCCGGCCTTTCTGAATAACCCACGTATATAATAAACAAATGTTACACAAACACAATGAACGCCTCATTCCAATTCAGAATATTCTTTTATTCACAAAATCACATTCTTAGGGAAATGTTCCCATTAATTTTATCCAAGATAAATTCTTCTAAATTTATTCTTTAATCTTCCTTTGGATATCATTTCAAACCATATTAGGGTTTTCCAAACTAGTCGGGATTAGCGAACCACACCGAAGTAATTATTTATTTTATTTCCCAATCCCAACCTATATATCCCATGGAGAAAACTGGTAATACCCCACATCTAACACCACGGTGTTATCGGTAAAATTAATTACCATTTCACGTTCAAATCTAATTAAAGATTTAACTATCGCTTTGGAGCAAAACTGGTGGTACTCCATTCTCGATCACCTTTCAGATTTGATAATTTAAATTATCAATTCACTTTTCAATCTAATTAAAGATTCATTAAAACTCCACTTAGTTTTAATCTTTTCAAAAATCAACATCTTGCCTTTAACTGGGTTAAAGAACCAATGTCATCTAAAACACGATTCACGATAAACCCAAATCACATTTGATATTATATACAAGGCTCTGAATAGGAAATATATCGGCTTATATTCAATATCAAATTCTGAAACCAACAAATATCGTATTGGAAATAACGATATATAACATATCTTTCAAATTCCCATAACAATATCTGTACAGTCACGAAATCCAACATCGAATTATTCCGAAGATAATTTCGATTCAACTCCACTTCCACTTCACCTATTGGGAATATTGATTATTTTTAAAATCACTTTCAAATTCAATTTATTTATTTCAAAAATAAATTGATTTTAATTCTAGTTCAAAACTAGTTCATCTCGACAAAAATATATTTTTCACCTTTCAAATGTGGAATTTTTCAGCCCAATTCTTTCCAAATCATATATTATGATTTTACAAAAATTATAGATATTTTTAATAATTTTATCAAGGCCCGTACAGTCGATTTCCATCAACGGCTATCGAACTGCACTTACATCGACCTTTTTCGAATTTGATTTGGACATAATTCCAAATCCAACCGTTAGATTTCAAATTTCTAATATTCATTGGAAAGCTCTTTTCGATACGAACCCAACGGTTCCGGTTTTAGGAGAATCCGACGATCGGATCTCCCGTAACGTCAATTCGAAGTCAATGGTCGAAATTCACGAACTGCCGTGGAGCGTCGCGTTCTATTCAGGCCATTATATATATAATATATATATATTATATATATTTCGTCAATTTCCTTTTTAAAACGTATTTTATAAAACGTTTTAAATTCGTTTTCAAAACCATTTCAACTCTATATTCAATTTCTAATCAAAACTGAATATTTCATATCATTACTATATAAATGACAACATTTTCTAAATGTTATATTTTAAAATCACTTCTTCTATATATTCATTATAAAAACGAATATAATCGATATAAATATCGTTCACGTCAAAATAGCGCAACTCTAATCAACACGGCTTCATATATTTCAATAAATCTGTTATTCTATTCAACAAATGAATATTTATTCCATTCAACACATGAATCTATATTTCTTCCAACACCTGACTAATCTCAACACACGAGTACTGTCAACACATCACTATTTTTGTTATGTAAAATATTTTATAAAACTATGGTATCTATCGTTTGATTTTCAATTAGATTTCTACTGGGAAGTAGTTCTAATTGTAAATATGATAAAGATGTAATTTCATTGTATAAAATATTTCACTCAACACATGAACATCGTCAACACATGACTATTTTTATATTCAACACATGAATTTTCTTTTATAATATTCCTTATTTTCCCGATTGGAATGAGGCCCAATCAATCACCATATAATGTTAATTATATGGATTCCGTACAACACATGTATATAATAGCACTGGTAAACAATCAACCATCAACCAAAGTGCACTACACTGTATAAGCATCAAATATAGATATCTTACGCTTATAACAGCCTGTCAATCAATCGATCGACATATTTAATCGATCAGGATGAGTGAACTTCAAATTTCATCCCCACACCCGTGTGGGGTTTCAAACAATCAAACATAGATTTTATTTGTGCAGTTGGGCGATGTGTAAAATTTATCGTCCCAATCGATATCAGTCAAATCAGTGTATATAAACAAATCGGCCGATTTGTTTATAAATATTCATTTATTCACTTTCACGTTAAAAATTATATTTTTAACGATAAAACATTTTATTTTAACCCATGAATTTCTATTCAGTTCATTTATTCAATAAAATGATATTTTTATTTTTCTAACATATTTTAGAAAATTTCGGCGGCATAACGGCACGATACTAGAAACGGGACGAGGCCTAGCCTTATCTCCGGTCTAGTGAAGGCCCATGACCTTCACTTATCAATCAATCCATTCCATTTCACCAAACAATTCAATTCAAACCCAACAAACTAACCAACTACTCAACCAAACAATTTAACAAACAAGCCATCCATGGTCTGTGGATGACAGGTGTCGGGTGCTACTAAGCACCGTCTGCATCCTAGTATATATATATATATATATAATTTGAAAAAGAAGTTTAGAGTGAGAAGTTCTCACATATTTGCTAAACCAGACGCCTCGGCTCTTCTTTGCAGAAATCTTCATCGTTATCGCATCTTTTGTTACTTTCGTCGCCCGTATACACTGTATATATAAAAATCACATTTTTATATTTCCTATGATATAAAGATCATATTTTTATCGCTAACTTCATATTGTGAAAATAGAATTTTCATCGCTATTTCTATAATGTAAAAATAGAAATTTCCTCGCTATTTCATATTTGTAAAGATAGAATTTTCATCGCCATTTCTATAATGTAAAAATAGAAATTTCCTCGCTATTTCATATTTGTAAAGATAGAATTTTCATCGCCATTTCTATAATGTAAAAATAATATTTTTCTCAAAGTAAAAATCATATTTTTACTTCACTACTCATATCAAAATATCGCCTTTTCACTTTTAAAAATATCGTCTTTTCACTTTTAAAAATATCGCCTTTTCAATTTTAAAAATATCGTCTTTTCACTTTTAAAAATAACGTCTTTTCACTTTTAAAAATATCGTCTTTTCACTTTTAAAAATATCGTCTTTTCACTTTTAAAAATATCGCCTTTTCACTTTTAAAAATATCGTCTTTATTTTGCTTCTTATATAAAGATGATATTATTAATATTCCTATCATGTAAAAATTATATTTTCACTTCTCTACATAAACAAAAATCATATTTTTATATCATCTATATAGTAAAGACTATATTTTTAATACTTTAAAAATATAAAAATCATATTTTTAATATCCTATTTACATAAAAATTATAATTTTCATTTATTTCAAAATCAAATCTTTATTTCATCATTAGTTTTAATTACTATATAAAATTAGTTTTTATAATCCCAAAAAAAATCGATTTTAATATATATATATAAAAAACAGTTATATATAAACAAAAATAATAAATAAGAAAAAAAGGAGGGGACTTACAGCGGATGGAGGAGAAGAGGGGTCGGAGTTTGCCGGTGGTGGCGGCGGAGCAGGTGAGGGGGGGGGGCTCGGTCGCGTCGGTGGATGGGGGGGGGGGGGGGAAGGTCTCGCGTCGGTGTCGAGGAAGGCAAGGGGGAGGAGGAAGGGAAGAAGGAAGGAGGAAGAAGAGGAGGGGGGCGCGCCTGCCTCCGGCGCGGCGGTGGCTCATCGGGGAGGGGCGATGCGGCGGCGGCTCCCCCCCCCTTGGTCGCTCTCGTCTCCCCCCCCCCTTTTTTTTATTTAAATTCGATTTGAAAATTGAGATAGGGGGGGCAGCGCATAAAAGGGAAGAGGGGGTTTTAAATTTTTAATTAATTTAATTATTTTATTTTCAAAAAGTTGACTTTTACCTACGACCTCGAAACGAGGCCCACCGCCTGTCGTCCATAGCATATTACCCCTATTCCGAACACAATGGGATATGTATCGTAGGTTGATTTGATCGTTTGAATCAGTTTCCGTTAAATTTACATTTAAATCATTATATTGAATCTTAAACGTACATTTCAAATTACCGGGGCCACATACTAACTAGAAAAATTCCAGAAAATATTTTCTAGCTTCGTATTGACGATACGGTCCTAACAAAACTAATTTCGTCGAATTCTGAGACCGTTAGACAAATGGCCATTTTCCAGTCGATTAAAATCAATTGAAATGGTCAAAACACGTTTTCCTATGCCACGCTCACATATTGAATCGAAAAATTATGAAATTTGAAACCTAGCAATAATTTGACACTGCGGATCCAACAAAAGTGGTTTCGTCGAAATCCGAGGTCGTTTGCAAAATTTCCATTTTTAAGGGCCTGAATTCCATAGCGACTATTCAGAATTTTCAACGGGCATATCTTTTGATTCCCGCTATCAAATCTCGATTATTCGGATTCGTTGGAAAGATATTATCAATTAGATCCTAATGTTTTTGGTTTCACTAAAATCCAGATTGTTTTGCACCCGGTACATTCAATTGAAGTTTGAAATTGAATTATCGAACTACCGCGCCATTTTCAATTCCATTTATAATTATATATAAATATTTATATTCTAACGACGACGTATATAATATATACGTCGGATTATATTCAAAATAAATTTTTCGTCGATATTATTTAAAATAATTCATTTTAAATATTCAAAATTCATTAAAATTGCCAAAATAAAAATTTTAAACTGGCCCAGAATTTGCGGGTTATTACAATCTCCCCCACTTAAAACTTTTCGTCCCCGAAAAGGAACAAAGTCGAAAGTGGTTTGATTATTCAACTCTACATTCGATCTGGCTTCCATTCTCCAACTTTTCAGTTTTTGAGAATTTTCAAATTTTCAAAAATTTGGCTAACACCCTAAATTATGGAAAAATTTCGCCATAACCTCCCCTGCACCGGGAGCATCGGGGAATTTCAAATAGCTTCCCCGGTCCTTCTAATCTCAAAAAGAAAAAGAAAAAGCCAAGCGGCTAGCCAATAGGCTCATAAAATCATCATCACCCAAACAAAACAGTAAATTATGTAGTAAACATGTACCTATTTGTCGGGCAAACAAATTTTATTCTTCGGCTCTAGCCTCCTTGCTATGACCTGTTCAATTTAAGTAGATGTATATGCAAGCAAATGCGACCAATTTTCAATACAGTTCAATATTTGATTCAATTAGGCTTAATGGTTCAAAATTAGCAAACAAATAAACAAACAACACAAACATCAATCAATTAGTGGATTAGAGTTTCAAATTCATAATTTTGATACATATACAAAAAATCATGTTTTGATGCCAATTCACAACAATGTGTTCTAACTATATCCGTTTTGGTTCTCACACCAGTCTAATGAAAATATATAGGTATCACACCTTCGAAATTCGAATATGAATACTGATGATGATGCACCATCATCAGAATCATCCCCGGATGTCTAGAATGTGATTCTATATCTACCCAGTATATTAAAACTTCGAATATACGTTCATGACGCGTATACGCGAAATCTATATATACTCGATTGTCCATATTCAAAATAAATAAATATATTCAAATACGTATAAAGCAATTTAAATTTTCAAAACAAAATTGTTTTCATTTGAAAAATATACTCTTCACACTCGTTCTAGGATACTACTGATCCTATCTCTAACGAGTCATTCTAATTGGATAATACTAATCCAATATCTGATGAATTCTTTCGTATGGTTCTAATGCGTCTTGTTCTCGAGCTCTGTAAACCAAGGCTCTGATACCAAACTGAGACGACCTGAACTTCCCCGCGAAGGAAAGCACGGATAGAATTGAGGACAAAAAAAAATAGAACGCATACAGAAGAACATTTCATTGCTATTACAACAATTCCATCAGATACAAGAATATACAGAGTAAAAATGAATAAATTACATTCAACAAATATCAGAGATTACAATAAATTACATAGCAACGGAAAATAATACAAAAGCACAACTAGAAGTGATACACGGATACAGAGCTTTCCGAGCATCGTTCCAGCTGTAAATCAGGACCCTGTGAATATAAATCTGCAAAACCAAAACTACTAGCTGCCCGTGTGGAAAATAGGGGCACCCAGAGTTTAGGTTAAAACAATAAACTCCAGGTCAGTCATGTGACTGGTGTGAGAACTAAAACAGTTATAATTCTTTATTTTAAAGTTCGGTAAATCAAGGGACCACGCCGTATAACACGGAATGGGTTTCCTCCCAAGAATACTAGTGCATAAAACAAACAGCGCAATGCTAAATAAAGAAAAATGAAGCTGTTATAAGACCCAGGTCCCATCACACAATGCAACGCAAGCCGAAGGATAGGGTTTTTACCTTATAACAGCCAAAGCATGCTTGATACGTTTAAAACACATTATTTGATACTATTATAGGTGTGTAGTGTCATAACAGTTTCAATCATAAATATAAATCATAGGCGGCATGGGTACCATCTATCATGTCGCCATACTAGTTCTACAATTAAAACCGCAATATCACGTATTGGAAATTGGATTCCGTCATGAGTCGAGGCAAGGGGCAAGCTCCTCTCCGCGTTCGAGACACTCTAGCAAATGACCCGGGACCGCACACAGCAATCCCTGGATCCTCCAAGGCCGGTCCTCTCTTACTTTTGAGGATTGGCAATTCCTGAACACACGTTTCCCGGTCCTTACAGACCTATATCCGAGGCGCCTCGTATCCAACAACCACACAGGTGAAAAGTATATAAATGTCAGGGCTGGTAGATCACTGACACCACCATAGCTAGAAAGAAACGTCGTGCACTCCTTGGGTCCGTATCCCGTTTTTGACTCATACCGAGGTGTGAGGCTCGCGAATTCACGTTATACACAAAGCTACGCCACACAGGCCGTGCTTTGATCATCAACCACAAGACTTTGCTTTTCAACAGAAACCTTGATCAATTGCCACTTACGCATGCCACATTGGCAATTCACTCCATGCGACTGATGTCCATCGATATACAACCTCTGAGCTCGTACGTCTCAGAGAAGGGCGTTAAGCAAGAGAATAAATTCTCCGCCGCCAAACAGATGTATATTTAATAGAGATCAATCAACACAGAATAAAATCCAATGTCAGACACACAATCCATTTATAAGTTCGTTCTGGGTCTGAACGAAACCGGAGGCACTTTCCTCGCATATCCATCCATCTCCAAGTACGTCTGGACGATCACCAACTGATTCCCTCATCCTGGGTGTACAGCCCAATCAAGATCATCAGTAATCACCCAAACGATGTGAAGACTTGCGGTCTTCAACCACCGTCTTCATCTTCGACATCTCGTCGAATCGGTTATTCAGAATGGGTATAGACCCGGCCTTTCTGAATAACCCACGTATATAATAAACAAATGTTACACAAACACAATGAACGCCTCATTCCAATTCAGAATATTCTTTTATTCACAAAATCACATTCTTAGGGAAATGTTCCCATTAATTTTATCCAAGATAAATTCTTCTAAATTTATTCTTTAATCTTCCTTTGGATATCATTTCAAACCATATTAGGGTTTTCCAAACTAGTCGGGATTAGCGAACCACACTGAAGTAATTATTTATTTTATTTCCCAATCCCAACCTATATATCCCATGGAGAAAACTGGTAATACCCCACATCTAACACCACGGTGTTATCGGTAAAATTAATTACCATTTCACGTTCAAATCTAATTAAAGATTTAACTATCGCTTTGGAGCAAAACTGGTGGTACTCCATTCTCGATCACCTTTCAGATTTGATAATTTAAATTATCAATTCACTTTTCAATCTAATTAAAGATTCATTAAAACTCCACTTAGTTTTAATCTTTTCAAAAATCAACATCTTGCCTTTAACTGGGTTAAAGAACCAATGTCATCTAAAACACGATTCACGATAAACCCAAATCACATTTGATATTATATACAAGGCTCTGAATAGGAAATATATCGGCTTATATTCAATATCAAATTCTGAAACCAACAAATATCGTATTGGAAATAACGATATATAACATATCTTTCAAATTCCCATAACAATATCTGTACAGTCATGAAATCCAACATCGAAATATTCCGAAGATAATTTCGATTCAACTCCACTTCCACTTCACCTATTGGGAATATTGATTATTTTTAAAATCGCTTTCAAATTCAATTTATTTATTTCAAAAATAAATTGATTTTAATTCTAGTTCAAAACTAGTTCATCTCGACAAAAATATATTTTTCTCCTTTCAAATGTGGAATTTTTCAGCCCAATTCTTTCCAAATCATATATTATGATTTTACACAAATTATAGATATTTTTAATAATTTTATCAAGGCCCGTACAGTCGATTTCCATCAACGGCTATCGAACTGCACTTACAGCGACCTTTTTCGAAATTGATTTGGACATAATTCCAAATCCAACCGTTAAATTTCAAATTTCTAATATTCATTGGAAAGCTCTTTTCGATACGAACCCAACGGTTCCGGTTTTAGGAGAATCCGACGGTCGGATCTCCCGTAACGTCAATTCGAAGTCAATGGTCGAAATTCACGAACTGCCGCGGAGCGGCGCGTTCTATTCAGGCCATTATATATATAATATATATATTATATATATTTCGTCAATTTCCTTTTTAAAACGTATTTTATAAAACGTTTTAAATTCGTTTTCAAAACCATTTCAACTCTATATTCAATTACTAATCAAAACTGAATATTTCATATCATTACAATATAAATGATAACATTTTCTAAATGTTATATTTTAAAATCACTTCTTCTATATATTCATTATAAAAACGAATATAATCGATATAAATATCGTTCACGTCAAAATAGTGCAACTCTAATCAACACGGCTTCATATATTTCAATAAATCTGTTATTCTATTCAACAAATGAATATTTATTCCATTCAACACATGAATCTATATTTCTTCCAACACCTGACTAATCTCAACACATGAGTACTGTCAACACATCACTATTTTTGTTATGTAAAAAATTTTATAAAACTATGGTATCTATCGTTTGATTTTCAATTAGACTTCTACTGGGAAGTAGTTCTAATTGTAAATATGATAAAGATGTAATTTCATTGTATAAAATATTTCACTTAACACATGAACATCGTCAACACATGACTATTTTTATATTCAACACATGAATTTTCTTTTATAATATTCCTTATTTTCCCGATTGGAATGAGGCCCAATCAATCACCATATAATGTTAATTATATGGATTCCATACAACACATGTATATAATAGCATTGGTAAACAATCAACCATCAACCAAAGTGCACTACACTGTATAAGCATCAAATATAGATATCTTACGCTTATAACAGCCTGTCAATCAATCGATCGACATATTTAATCAATCAGGATGAGTGAACTTCAAATTTCATCCCAACACCCGTGTGGGGTTTCAAACAATCAAACACAGATTTTATTTGTGCAGTTGGGCGATGTGTAAAATTTATCGTCCCAATCGATATCAGTCAAATCAGTGTATATAAACAAATCGGCCGATTTGTTTATAAATATTCATTTATTCACTTTCACGTTAAAAATTATATTTTTAATGATAAAACATTTTATTTTAACCCATGAATTTCTATTCAGTTCATTTATTCAATAAAATGATATTTTTATTTTTCTAACATATTTTAGAAAATTTCGGCGGCATAACGGCACGATACTAGAAACGGGACGAGGCCTAGCCTTATCTCCGGTCTAGTGAAGGCCCATGACCTTCACTTATCAATCAATCCATTCCATTTCACCAAACAATTCAATTCAAACCCAACAAACTAACCAACTACTCAACCAAACAATTTAACAAACATGCCATCCATGGTCTGTGGATGACGGGTGTCGGGTGCTACTAAGCACCGTCTGCATCCTAGTATATATATATATATATATATATATATATATATAAAATTTGAAAAAGAAGTTTAGAGTGAGAAGTTCTCACATATTTGCTAAACCAGACGCCTCGGTTCTTCTTTGCAGAAATCTTCATCGCTATCGCATCTTTTGTTACTTTCGTCGCCCGTATACACTGTATATACAAAAATCACATTTTTATATTTCCTATGATATAAAGATCATATTTTTATCGCTAACTTCATATTGTGAAAATAGAATTTTCATCGCTATTTCTATAATGTAAAAATAGAAATTTCCTCGCTATTTCATATTTGTAAAGATAGAATTTTCATCGCCATTTCTATAATGTAAAAATAGAAATTTCCTCGCTATTTCATATTTGTAAAGATAGAATTTTCATCGCCATTTCTATAATGTAAAAATAATATTTTTCTCAAAGAAAAAATCATATTTTTACTTCACTACTCATATCAAAATATCGCCTTTTCACTTTTAAAAATATCGTCTTTTCACTTTTAAAAATATCGTCTTTTCACTTTTAAAAATATCGTCTTTTCACTTTTAAAAATATAGTCTTTTCACTTTTAAAAATATCGTCTTTTCACTTTTAAAAATATCGTCTTTTCACTTTTAAAAATATCGTCTTTATTTTGCTTCCTATATAAAGATGATATTTATAATATTCCTATCATGTAAAAATTATATTTTCACTTCTCTACATAAACAAAAATCATATTTTTATATCATCTATATAGTAAAGACTATATTTTTAATACTTTAAAAATATAAAAATCATATTTTTAATATCCTATTTACATAAAAATTATAATTTTCATTTATTTCAAAATCAAATCTTTATTTCATCATCAGTTTTAATTACTATATAAAATTAGTTGTTATAATCCCAAAAAAAATCGATTTTAATATATATATATAAAAAACAGTTATATATAAACAAAAATAATAAATAAGAAAAAAAGGAGGGGACTTACAGCGGATGGAGGAGAAGAGGGGTCGGAGTTTGCCGGTGGTGGCGGCGGAGCAGGTGAGGGGGGGGGCTCGGTCGCGTCGGTGGATGGGGGTGGGGGGGGGGGGGGGAAGGTCTCGCGTCGGTGTCGAGGAAGGCAAGGGGGAGGAGGAAGGAGGAAGAAGAGGAGGGGGGCGCGCCTGCCTCCGGCGCGGCGGTGGCTCATCGGGGAGGGGCGATGCGGCGGCGGCTCCCCCCCCCCCTCCGGTCGCTCTCGTCTCCCCCCCTTTTTTATTTAAATTCGATTTGAAAATTGAGATAGGGGGGGGGGGGGGCAGCGCATAAAAGGGAAGAGGGGGTTTTAAATTTTTAATTAATTTAATTATTTTATTTTCAAAAAGTTGACTTTTACCTACGACCTCGAAACGAGGCCCACCGCCTGTCGTCCATAGCATATTACCCCTATTCCGAACACAATGGGATATGTATCGTAGGTTGATTTGATCGTTTGAATCAGTTTCCGTTAAATTTACATTTAAATCATTATATTGAATCTTAAACGTATATTTCAAATTACCGGGGCCACATACAAACTAGAAAAATTCCAGAAAATATTTTCTAGCTTCGTATTGACGATACGGTCCTAACAAAACTAATTTCGTCGAATTCTGAGACCGTTAGACAAATGGCCATTTTCCAGTCGATTAAAATCAACTGAAATGGTCAAAACACGTTTTCCTATGCCACGCTCACATATTGATTCGAAAAATTATGAAATTTGAAACCTAGCAATAATTTGACACTGCGGATCCAACAAAAGTGGTTTCGTCGAAATCCGAGGTCGTTTGCAAAATTTCCATTTTTAAGGGCCTGAATTCCATAGCGACTATTCAGAATTTTCAACTGGGCATATCTTTTGATTCCCGCTATCAAATCTCGATTATTCGGATTCGTTGGAAAGATATTATCAATTAGATCCTAATGTTTTTGGTTTCACTAAAATCCGGATTGTTTTGCACCCGGTACATTCAATTGAAGTTTGAAATTGAATTATCGAACTACCGCGCCATTTTCAATTCCATTTATAATTATATATAAATATTTATATTCTAACGACGACGTATATAATATATACGTCGGATTATATTCAAAATAAATTTCTCGTCGATATTATTTAAAATAATTCATTTTAAATATTCAAAATTCATTAAAATTGCCAAAATAAAAATTTTAAACTGGCCCAGAATTTGCGGGTTATTACAAGTTTTGTACGAAGCGGGCCTTAGTAGCGCCACTTGTTAGCTGGACTCAGAAGTTTAGACAGAGTGACTACGTGTGAATCCTGAATGTATGCACTGGGTCGTACATTGTGGATAACCACAGTGTAGGTACCGCAGACTAACTTCATGTTTTCTTAGGGACGACAAAACATCTACATTGTAGGCATGTAGTGCAGGGCATACAAGGCAGTTTTTTCAGATGTAGTTGCAACACTCTCTTGGCGAGACGGTGGCATCCTGTCAAGGATGTTATGAAAGATATCATGAGTAGTATCTAGAACCGAGGTGGTTCAAGGGCATGTAGCTACATATTTATTGACTGTCACATTTGGTATACTTAGGAGTAGAAGGGTACGATTTGCACATGAAGATGAGAGTATTGTAACCTAAATAAACCAAATATAACTAAAATGAAAATGGAACAATATATGTAGTGTTATTGTAATGACTTGGATTTTGGACCATCGAAAATCGACACTTAGTACATACTTAGTATTCAAATGCCGAAGGTTCAAATGTCGAATTCACATTGCTTGGGGTAATAACACATCAGAACAAGAACAAAACAAAACTTTCATTGATATAACAATATTTTACATCAGAGTTACAAAGATATATCAGAGTACATTGGTTACATAGTGGAAATTACTATGTAACTAGCAAAAGAATACAAAATTATCTAATTTTATCTCCATCCTTAACCCAACATCTACTCTATAACGACTCCAAGACTAATCTACAAACCATAACTACCAGGCTTCCCGTGCGGAAAATCATGGGCACCTGGAGTTTAGATAAAGGAACACTAAACTTCAGGTTGGTCATGGGACTGGTATGAGAACTTAAAAGCAATTTACTTTAAATATATAACGAGGCAACTCATAAGACCACTCCGTATATACACGGAACGAGATTTTCCTTATGAATATTAGTTCAGAAAAATGGTACATGATTTTTGGAAAATGAAGCTATCATAAGTTCTCCTACCACATGGACAATGAACCGCACACATTGAATGAGGTTTCTCCTTATGATAATAAAAAATGCTTGACATGCGAAAACCATTTGATATTATTATTATTAGTGCATAGTGTGGAAAACCACTTTGCAAGTAAATGCGTTAAACTTAGCCAACATAATACCCCATCTTATTATGTTAACATAGGTATACAATTAAAATCATAAGGGCTCGTATTGGAAAGTGGGTTTCCAACATGATAGGTCCTAGTACGAAAGATTAATCGTGGGCCCAAAAAATTTGCCCATCACCAATAATCATGGTTGCGTGTCCAGACTCATACACCGTTATACTAACCCATATAACATGAATCAGGATATCCGAACAAACAACGTTCCAGACTAGGGACTTCGTTATATCCTTTTATCATCCTAGGTGGTCACTAAAATAGCATACAAATATGACTACTAGTTTACCATCATACCGGGACGAGATTTGACAAATTCACATTACACAAAGTTGTGCTTATAAAAAGCCATGCTTTGATCATTCATAATTCATTCACTTGTCATGTCACACTATCACTTCATAACGTATAATTGATAATCACTAACCATATCACCTTTGAGCTCATACATCTCGAAGAAGGGGGTTAAGCTAAGAGAACATATTATCCGCCACCAAACAGAAATATATTTTGTATATATCAACTAATACATTACAAAATACACTGTCAGTCATACATCCATACAAATTTGTTCTATGTCTGAACGAAACCGAAGGAACTTTATTCCTCGTCCAATAAAGGAGAGAAGACATTGTAAATCCGGAAATTCTCCAAGTACGTTTGGACCACTGCTATAATATAGATAATAAATCTCAAGATGGAAGTTATCCACTCGAGACCATCAGCAAAAATTCCTCCGATGTTTAGGTTTCGAGTCTTCAACCACTATTTCTCTAATATCCTTGTTTATCACATCATATTATTATTCAAAATGGTTTTCGGATATAACTTCTGATCTCGGACTTTTCGAATAATAAGCATTATTTAAAACAATATGGACATATAGGGTTTTGGTTAAGTCTTAACCTGTCTTAAAATTTGAAACTTCCATTAATCATTGAAAAAACTTCATTATACATTTGAAAAGGTTTAACAGAGTTTGGATGACGATTATCATGCTTAAACTTTTCAAAATTAATTATTAAGCAAAAAGTGTTTCAATAGCATTGCTAAAAGCGTTACAAGTAGGCATATTTCACTAGTTTGATGAAAATAATTTTAAAACTTTATATTTTCGATCCAAACCACTTCGAAAGCATTTAATATGTTTTATCAAAAAATTCCATATTTTTAATAATTTTTATACAACCATTTTCATTAATTTCCAAATCGGGTCATAACAATACACTACCGCAATTTTTATCGAAAACTGTTTTGGACATAACTTTAAAACTATACATTGAAATCGAAAATTTCCTTTTTCATTTGAAAGCTATCACTAGAAGAAAGAAAACATTTCATGTTTCAAGGAAATCCGACTTAAAATGAATTTGTTATATCATTTTAAAGTCTATGGTCGAAATTCGCGAACTGCTGGAGCGCGAAAAGCTCTATTCTAACCTATTTTATATTTATATTATAAATGATCTGTTTTATTTCAAATTAGTTTAGAAAAAAATTAACACATATATAAGACTATTTCAAAACAATATTTCATAATTTCAACCTTAAATTCAAATATCCGTGTTTAATTAATACTATAATATTATTTAATTATTAGAATATTATAATTTTCAAAAATTAACTTTGAAACCAAAACTTTCCAGAACTCAAATTAAATAATATGTAAGCTATATGAACAACTGGTTCGAGTTAAAACATCTTCTATATAGCTAAACCAAACTTCAATTTCAAAAATGAAATCAATTTATCCGATTTAAACTTGACCACACCGTTTAATATCAAAACCTTATTCAATATAATTTCAACATTTACAGTAGTTTTTCGTAACACTTCAATTTCATTTCTACCCGGTTTCGGGTAGAAAATTTTAACTTTAATTTTTTCACTATATTTAAATGAATATAATATTCATTTATATTATCTGATAGGCATGAGACTCAATCAATACCCATATAATTCCACATAGGTGGGTGTAACATTTGCAATATAACATAGTAGCACTACTAACAACTTACTACAACATTCATAACATCCATTCATCCATTACGTAGCATATTTATCATAGTATATATGTATAAGCGTTTGGTAATTAATGCTTACACTTCATTTTACAGTTAATTAACTATCAATTCACAGTAACCAACATAACATACATAATTAACAAATATAAGTGAAGAGTTTTTCACCTTGGGGTTCCACTTCACCTAACTTTGTTGTAGGATCTCCTAACTAACCAAGACTACTCTGAACCGAATATCGATCCTTACCGGTATTTGTAACAATAATAATATTTCATCATTATTATATATAATATAATATAGAAGGAGGAGGAAGGCTCGACTAGGGTGGTGATGGGGTATGGACGAGGTGGCTTGGCGGGGGTTTGGCAGAGGCTTTTGGCGCAAGGGAGGAGGGGTGCTAGGGTGGTTGTTGTGGCGCTGGTGGGAGGAGGGTGGAGCAACGGTGAGGTGGTGGTCGCCGAGGGGAAATGTGGGTAGGGCGGAAAATAGGGGAGAGAAGGGGAGGTTAGTGGCTGTTTTGGGGTGAAGGAGGAGGTAGGAAGAGTGAAAGAAGGAGAAAAAGGAGGAAGAAAGGCTAGAAAGCCATGGCTAGGAAGGTGGAGAAGAAGTGGAAAAAGAGGAGAGGAGCGAAGTGAGAGAATGAGAGGGTGGAGGGTGCTTTTTATAGGAGAAAAGTGAGGGCATATTGGTAAAAACATCCTCACAAAACCATGAGCTCAAAACAAAACCATGGATGCATGGATATGGGTTTCATGTTACATATTTGTGACACTTATGATTGTTAAGAATTTGTAACGCTTATTCATGTTGCTAGATATCAGTGTATAGGTTACTGATCTTAACAAAGCTGCTATATTATGTCAATGCATTTTACAGTCAAATTTTGTAGTTTTAAATAACTATTTTATTATTCAAAGTAAATTCAAAATTTAATTTATTTAAAATATAAATTCAACTAAGTTAATTATTTAACTAGTCGAAATTTTCAGATCGTTACAGTTGTACTCAAAACTATATAATTAACGATATATGTAGTGTTATACTTAAAAATATATAATTTGTCACCCTCTCCTCATATCAACTTGCAGCTTCACCTGAAGAAAGTGATCAATCATCCTAGAGATGCTTGTTTTAGAAAGTGTCATTTGCTTAGTAAGTATACACTATTTATTATATTTTAATAATTTCCGTTATTAGTTATTTACTTGAGCTATGGTATATCTATCTTTATATATTTGCAAGATATCAAATACCCAGCTCGAGCTTTAGTGGACTTGGATTTTAGCATTTCGTAGAAATCTAAGCCTGCTAGGTTTGGGTTATTACAGTTTAAATGCGGCATGGTCTTATGAGATATCTTAATTTTAACTTGACATTAATAATTCATATGATTGTGCTTCTTAAACCATCTTACTTGAATGATCCAGATGTTGTTTTCTAATAATGCTTAGATCAGGTCGAGCATATTTACATATTTAGCTTTCAATGTTCTTGGAGCTTAAGGGGATGACCTAGAGTTCCAATGTGTACGCTTGTATTTCTTTTCTTTTTTGTTGCTTTGTTTGTTTGTTCTGGCATTATTTAGTAGCATTCGTAAGGACATGCTGTTATAATTGTCTGAATTGATTCATAAGTTAAATGTATTTTGATTTGTGTTTATAAACATTTTCTCTTATGTAAAGATCATTTTTATATAACATATTATTTACTACATTTTGAGATTCTTTTCTTCTTTCTTTTTCCTGACTATCTATTTTTCAGGAACTTGATTACTCGACAATGAATACCTTAAATGTATTATTGTGGACTTCTAAATGCCTAAAAAGTGATTGTTATAGTCGAGATCGCAGTGAGATGGAAAAGTATTTGGTTGGTAAAAGACAGTAAATTTGGTGAGAACGGACTGAATTTGGTGGTGTGCATTATTAAGTGAACGTTAAGAAATGTCCCTAAAATCGTAGATCATGTAATGCGGATTCCTGTGTTAGTATTGTTTCAAGTAAGTCTCTCTTACTATACCAATGTGTATTCCATGACTTTTTGTGCTACTACATAGAAAAATTCAACAAAATTGTAAATATCAGTAGAAGATTACTAAAAAAGAAAAAAATTGCAAAAATGGTTGCACTTATTGTGAAAAAATAGATAGATATTTGCAACTACTCACATAGTGTATTGCAGACATGCCTGCAATTTTTCTGCATGGTTACTTCATTTTCTGCATTTTTATCATTTGCATACAATTTACATTATTTTTTTAATGATTTTTCTACAATATTGAAATGTTAAACAAGTGTATGGTTTGAAATTTTGAAGCAATCAGCAAAACTTGAATAAAAGAATGCAACTTTTTTGTTGTAATTACAACGATCTCTGCAATTTTTTGAAAATACCACAGTTATTCCTATATGTATTGTTGAAGCATGATTTTTTCTTTTTTAGAAGTATTTTTTAGTTTTCTTACATAAAAACAAAGATAATTATAAATTGAATTAATTTTTGAAGTTTAGTACTTTTTACGTTGATTTTTTATGTTTTTATAATGATTTTCAAAAAACATGGACCTAATTTACAATGTTTTGCGCATTTTGAAACTTAACACGGACGTTGACCAAATTGTCCCTATTATTAATTAGGTTGTTTGGATTTGGGATAGGCCGCTGGTCCAGTTGTAAATGGAGAAAAAGGGGATCTAGGTTGGGACAGAGAAAGGTGAAGGCATGTTTGGGTGATAGGCTTGTTGCTATAACTGAAAATGGTGAGTTCAGCCAGTGGTTTTTGGGCCTAAAGTACATAGCCTTTCTAATCCTAATACTCCATTAGATCCAGCAAAATCGAGTAAGTAAAAATCATTAATGAAGATAGGGTTGAGTATTTATTGGTCAAAAGTAATTAAACCAAAAAAACCAATTAAGTTTGGTTGGTTTGGTTTGGTTTTGTAAGTTAATTGTTTGGCTTTGGTTTTCACTTTATATTACTCTAGTTTATTGGTTAGATTAGGTTTTTAATATTTGAAAAACGAACCAACCATTAAACCCAAAATATATTTATTTTAAAGGCGAAAATTTACCACTAACAATGCTATTATTTATAAAATTTTCATAATAATATTATATTTCTTTAGCTTCATATTAACATTTTCAAAAGAAAGGTTTGTTTTCTAAAATATTTGCATCATATGGACTTAATTAGTTTTTTTTATACTATGTTATGTCAACAACTAGAAAAATTATTTCATTTTAAGACAAACCAAATAAACTAACCAAACCAAATAAACTAACCAAACCAAATAAACTAACCAAACCAAATAAAATATTATCAGTTCGATTGGTTTTGATTCCAAAAAAAAAATGGTTTGGTTCGGTTTATGTTTCGTGAATGGTTATTTCGATTTTAACATTTTTGATTGGTTTCAAACCAAACCAACCATTTACTTACCCCTAAATATAGCCATTACCTTTTAGTTTCACTTATGCATTTCCACAAATAACTTCGCAACTCAAATCCCCTACAATTCCTATGGTAACCAAGCATAAGTTTTGTTGTTAGCTGTAAGCCAACAAAGTTTGCAACTCAAGGATAGGAGAATCATGCAAGCTCTAAGAATCCATGACAATCGAGATATGTGTACTACTGACCATGTCCCGTAAACGAGTAGAGTTATGATTGTCGGTGCCATCGAGGGCATGGAAAGTGATGTCGAGCCTCTTTGTTTATGGTGCACCTAGATCGATATGTATGTTTTCGTGGTCGTCTTCGTCTTTAGCTAACAAGAGGAACAACCGACGTGTTTTGCAATCATGATCAGGTTGATATCTTTCATCACAATGGTAGCATAATCCTTTGGCTAGGCGTTGTGGCATTTCTATTGAGGTTGTACATTTGATTGGGTAGGGGCTATTTATAGTTTGGTGGAATAAGAAGTTGGTCGAAAGAATTGATTTGTTTTGGTAGGAGAAGGAATTTGTGGCAAGTGGAATGGTGGATTATTGTTTTGGCTAAAGATGTTGCAATAGAAGTGGTCTTTGTGTCTTATAATTGAGGTTTATAGCATTGGAAATGGTGGTAGATTTTTAGAGGTAGCGGTTTTTATTTGATGCGAGTTTTTAAGGCTGGAGATGAGCAAGACGTCAGTTGATGAGTCAGCGGCACGGTTTTTTGATTTGGAAAAGGGATTGGTTGTTTTCTACACTGGTGGCTCAGTGAAGTTTGAAGAGATTAGTTTGTGGGATGATGAACATGTCCGGCTTTGAGGGAAGCCCACGGGTCTGGGCAAAATGTTAAGTTTTTTTTATTATAAATTGTTAATATGTATATTATGAACTTCACCAAGATGTATGGCAATGTGTAGTGTAGTGATACACGAATATAAGCTAGGAAATAAATATCCAAGTTTAATGCTAATAGCGGACAATTTTTTCTTTCTTCTAGCCTTCTTTCAAATTTTTGTTTTATGGGCTTGGGTAACCAATGTTGTGAGACAACCCTGTTGATGAAGGACGATGGTTTGAAGCGTTATTCTAAGGCTTTGATGAGTGCATGTCATGATGAAAGCTGTTGGTTCAGGTGCATCTATTGTGACGAAGTGCTTGTCCCGTTATGTAAAATTTGGCTAGATCTATGCATTATTCTTTTGGTATGACATGGTGAATGAAAAGTTGTTCGCTTAAGCATTATTCTTTTGATATGGATCAAAGCTTAGAAAATGGTTAGCTCACACTTGGGTGGACTTGTTAAAGGGAAGTATTGGTTTGATAGCAGTGATGTTCATATGGAATGAGTATTTGGGTTAGAATATATAAAGGATGAGGGTGATGAGGTTGAGAAGGAAGATAGTTTAAGGTGAAGATGGGCAAGGCTCTTAGTGATTTTTTGGGGAGAAATGGCATGGGATTGAAGGTGTTTTCAATATAGGATATTTGGTTTGTTTGGATGCTTGAGCGGATTGGATGGCATCGATGGTTTGTTGTTGATCCAATTGTTGGCATGCAACATGGCATTACAACAGCAGCTTAGCTAATTATTGAACTAATTGCTAAAGTTAGATTTGGATGCATGGTAGGGTAGGGGTATTAAATGGACGTTGCAACAACAGTGATGCCCCGGAATGCTCATTATATATATATATATATAAATATTTGGATATATATATATATGGATAGTTTTTCAAGAAATGGCAAACTCCATCTCGCATAAACCATCTTCAAAATCACCACGATGTCATCAACCTCCAAAGTCGGCGATGCCTAACTCCAGTCAGGTCGAAGCTAGTACTTTGAATCCATCATCGAAGCAGATTTAACTTCTCTCCAATTCTTGAAACCTTCATAGAATCATGTCTATATTCCTGAAGAAAATTTTAAAGCTTTTGCAGATTCATGGAAAAATATAGTTGCTCTACATCCAGTGGATTTCAAACTCTCAGTGATTAAATTGAAGGAGTATATTCTAAAGTTTTGAAAACCTAGAGGTAATTTCTGAATTCATATTGCCTCTAGTTTTCATTATACTGTACAATTTGAGGAAGTATTCAATTGTATGTCAGTACTGAGAACGTCGACTTATTCTTATTTTGGAAGATTACTGATGGTTTTTAAATGTTTCCCTGCGTACGAATTAGAGAAGTTCAATGCTAAGAATGTTCAGATCTGGATTAAACTATTTAATATGGATATGGAAATATGGTCGAACAAAGTTTTTTCAATGATTGCTAGTTATATTGGGGATCTAATTCATGTTGATGATAATACAGCTAGTAAGAGAGTAACTAAATATGAGAGAATGATAGTTGGTATATATATGGATTCCAAACTACTTGATAAAATTCCCATAATGCTACATAATGGTCTAAAGAAAGAAGTTGTAGTTGAATTTGAATATGTGTGTAACACCCCGTATTTTCTATGAATATTAAATTTGGCAAAATGAAGAATACTTAATTTTTAAAAGAAGAATTAAGTAAAACAGACTACACCATTGTGTTCATCTCAAAATTCTTGTCAAGATGGATCTAAAGGTTGGGTTAAACGGATAATGTATGAGAAAGTTATGGACCTTGGAAGTTTGTATACATATAAGGGGAATGTATGTATATATATAAATTAACAAAATAAAATCAACCTAAAATTCAAGAAAAAAATTCAATACAGCGGAAGCGGGAAGGCAAAACGCCGAATCGACCTATTTTTTTGGTCGACCCGAGCCCTGCTGGGTCGACCCGGGTCGACTCAGGGTGTTTGGAATCGGTCCCATCGGCCCAGAATGGCCTATGCGAATTGTTGTGTTTTAGGGCATACGTGGCGTTCTCTGATTGGCCGGGTGATGCATTTTCTTGGACTAGATGGTTTGGATGGATCCTATGTTGATCTAAAGGCTCTAATTAATCCTACACATCTAACCTAAACCATAATCTAAGCTAAATTCATTGATGAGCCTATTTGTTGCTGCATCCTAAACTAACCTAGCCTCTACCATAACAAATCAAATTCAAGCTAGAAGATAAAAATCAAAGTCTACATCAAGGGTTAAGCTTAACAAATTCAGAAGTCAGATCCCAGAATTCAAGATCCATTCTTTTTCTGTGAGTGCTAGTCACTTTTAGGTTTAAATAGATAAATGTGAATTGTGGTAGACTATGAATTGGGTATATGCTGTAAATCATGAACTTATGCAAGCATACTATGTCATTTTCCCTAGATCTAATATATGGACATTCTACTATGTTTCCGATGTGAATTTTGAATTACGATTATATTGTGTTACATGTGTACTTGTTAATACAGATCTAACTTTCTAGATCTGATTATGGTGATTCGATATGACGTTTATATGAACATTGATTTGTAACCATGTTAAGATGATTGTACATCCATTAATTTGACATTACTTGGATCTAGATTTTGGTGTTAATCACCTTTCACTTGCTATATTATGGCACCTTAGTATATGTGGTAAACTTGACATATGAATCTAAACTTGTTATTATGCCACCCTGTCTATGCTAGATTTTGGTAATTGGACACCTAATACTGAATCTAGATCTCATTATTCTTGCCTAAACACAAGTTATTAATTTGATGTCCACTTTATTATGATAATTATCACATGTCCATTCACTTAGTTACTATGCTAGTTATGTTAATATTTATGCCAAAACATGTTGAAGTGTCACCCGTATCATGTTCCCTTTTATTGTTATGACGAGGCTACTTTATAGCCTCGATGCCGCCAAAATACGTGTGAATACGTTATTTAGGAACGGGGATAAACGGAATTTGTAATTGGCATAGTTTATAATTGGCATAGTTTATATAATATTTATATGAAATGAGCATATAATTCAAATGGGGAAACGTAGAATTAATTATCTATAATGACATAGGAAAAGTTAGGTAAAAATGACATAATTTGAATATGACCATTTATGGAAATGTAATTCAAATTACTATTGCAAAATAGGGATTGACACCTATAAAAGGAAAAGGATTAATTAATTGGTAAATTAATTAAAAATGGAATGTTAGTAATTAAAATTAAGAATTTTAATTGTACTTATGAGACGAGGTTATGTTACGTTAATGGTGGAAGTCTGCCCGGACCCGACCGGCATATCCAGCCGCCACTAATGATGAACCTAATGTGGGAGGTCTAAGTACGCAAATATGAATCAGGCTAAGACACGAGGTTTGGCCCAACTGTGGAATAAGACTGCCCTGACCCGACCGTTATATCCAACATCCACAAGTTGTGGGCCTAATGTGGGAGGTCTAGTTCATTATAACCATAATTGGACATGGTAAAGAAATTGATTACTTAACCTAATTTAATATGAATATGGACTTAAGTTAGAGTTAAGTAAAATTGGATGGGTAGTGAGGAGGGGTTAAGTAAGTTAGAGGGGATAGGTTAAATATATATATATATATATATATATATATATATAGGCCCACATAATTAACCCAATACATGTTATGTAATTAAAGACACCTAAGTGGTATACATAACGGGTAGATAAAATAATAAAGGCTATGCAATTTAAGATCACCCTTTTAGGGTATACATAGTCAGTGGAAAACCTAGTGGGGATACAAGACAAAGGGGAGAGCTTGTATCATATTGTGTGGGAGTTATGTAACTAAAGATCACCCTTTATGGTATACATAACTGGCTATGTAATTAAAGATCACCCTTTTAGGGTATACATAGTCGGTGGAAAACCTAGTGGGGATACAAGACAAAGGGGAGAGCTTGTATCGTATTGTGTGGGACCCATTTCAGTTAGTAACCCATAGTTGGTATCAAAGTAGAGAACTTCGTACTAGTGGAGAAGGGGCACACTTACTGATTGATTATAAGAGATCCAAAACGTGACGGGTGGTGTAGATGGCGCAAACCGACCGGGGACATGTGCGTGCATGGGCCGGGCAGAGGGGAAAAAGACGACCGTGTGACACCAGTAGGCATCCCTGTGCACATCTTGGGTTGCCACTTTAGGGAAGTGATACCCCCTACTGTGGGGCCAGCACATGATATCTACAGAGTAGGAAGCCGATCGATTAGGGTAGTGGTTAGGGTATACTTTGACGTATGACCTAAGCCTACCAGCTTATAATGGAAGGGATCATTTCATTTTAGTTATACTAGTAATAGTGCAGAGTAGTCATTAGTGAAGCATGTATATACCTCACCGTATCTGCCTTGTCACACCTGCCATTTGTATAGCGATCTCTATTATCCACTTTATGCCTGTCATGTTCACCTTTATTTATTTAATGGCTAAAAGTCACTAGACTCGCCAGACTTTATGTCTGACCCCTTTTTGTTTTCCCTTCTCTCTTCCGTTTCCCCTCCCCCAGGTTCCCAGGGAGGAAACACCCAGGCTTAGCCAGGATTTGGATATCATCTTGCTTGGAGCTACTGTTGAAGTATGGCTCGAGTCTTTGTCTCTGCTATGGCCTACTCTTTTATTAGGGAATAATGTTTTCTTTTAATTCCTATGTACTCTAATTATGCAAGACAAAAGTATTTTGTTGTAATGGTTTAATGAATTATGGTATTATAAACCACGGGATTATGATTTATGTCTGAAATGAAATTTTTGAAACTTCCGCTGCTATCTTTATTTATATCTGTCTTGTAATTATTCTGTGTCTGTTTACCTACAATGCTTCACAGAACTTAACGCATTCCCTTAGTGAGTGAAATTAACGGACGTGGGGTATTTCACTTGTTATCAGAGTTGAAGGTTACCAGATTAGATAAAAGTTTTGAAAAATATTTTTCAAAAAGGTTTTAAAAGAAAGTATGTTCAAAAAGAAAAGTCTGTTTTGAAAATATTCCCATAAGAAGCCATATGTAGTATCCTTTGGTCCCTTATCTAAATTTCATCCTTTCTCCTTTTTCAGCATGTCTGGGGAACAAAACATCCCTAATCTCCCAGAGGGCGTCACTATACCCGGTTGGTTCCGTAGGTATTTGGAAGCCACGGTAACAGCCGAAGAACAAAGAGACGTTCCTCCCCCAACTGCACCAATCAATCCTCCTCCTCCCCCTCCAAGAGCAGATAACTTCTCTAAGATCTGCAAAGACACCTTGCTATGGGAGGGAAGCCATTCCATGGGAAAGAGACATTCGTAGAAGCCGAAATTGGCTTAAGGAGACTGAGGACTTATTCGTCATCTTTGAAATGGAGGACCGAAGAAAAATCCAATTAGCTGCTTGGTTGTTAAAGGATGAAGCCTCATTTTGGTGGGAAGTCACCCAAGTTGGACGTCCGGTGGAAACTTGGGGAGATTTTAGACACAGGTTCGAAATGAAATTCCTTTCCCAAGCTGAGAGAAGCATTCAAATGGAGAGGTTCTTAGCTCCCAAACAAGAAAATTTGACGGTGAAGGAATATGTGAACAAGTTCAACCAGCTGGCAAGGTTCAGTCTAGAGTTGGTGGATACGCAGCACAAAAAGGCTTTACGATTTGCTAAAGGACTGAATGAGCCTCTGCATAGTCTTGTTATGTCCCATATTCCTATGGGGGCCACCTTTGAAAGGCTTGTGGATATGACCCTAATGCATGAGGAGGACAAGGGAGAAAAGAAGGAAGTGAAAGTTGAGGAGTCATCGTAGAATAAGAAGGTGTGGCCCAAGAAGGGGTAACAGTAGCAACAAAAATAGCAGAAGAAAGGAGAGAAAGATGAAAAAGGCAGGGATAAGAGAAAATGTCACGGTTGTGGGAAGGAAGGTCACTTGATCAAAGATTGTAAGAGAAGGAAGGTCAGTTGCTTTAACTGCAGAGAACTCAGACACTATTCTACAGAGTGCCCAAAGAAACAAGGATCGCAGGGACAAAGGCAAAGAGCCGGAACTTCTGGAGGGCAGGTCAATGCTCTCGTGATTAGTGCTCCTGAAAGAGGTAGGAAAATTTCCGTAGAAAGTTTAGTTTCTCTTTCAAATCATCCAGTTAGAACACATTTTAATTCTGGTGCTTCACATTCATTTATATCTAGTTCTATTGTTGAATCTCTGCATTTAATGACTAGTATGGTAGTGGATCCCGTAGTTGTCTCAAACCCCGTAGGTGAATCGGCTCATTTATCTATGATTTGTAGGGGTTTGAGAATATCTTTGTTAGGCGTCAAATTTGAATGCGACGCATATGTACTCGGGTGGGCTATGGGTTGATTCTAGGGATAGGTTGGTTTACTACATATAGTGCCATTTTGAGTGGTTAGAGGAGGGTCGTTAAGCACCCTCGAAATTTCTTGTGACCCACAAGGGTCTGTCATGCTTAGTTTCCTAGAGTCTCTCGAGGCGTCTATCGATGATCTACGATCGACACCAGTACTCTGTGAGTATCCTGATATCTTAGACTAGGTTCGGGGATTATCCTCGAGGCGCGAGATTGATTTTCGTATATACCTGGTGGACAATGCAAAGCCAGTTGCATTACCTGTGCGCCATATGGCTCCTAAACGGAAAGAGGGAACTTGATAAGAAAGTGGCGAGGCTATTGAGAAGAGGTTTGATAGGTGAATCATATCAGGATGGGAAACCTATTGAAGACAGTCCTAGAGGAAGCCCATCACTCCAAGATGACTATTCATCCAAGTGGCGATAAAATGTATAGAGTTCTTGAAAGTGGGGCCAAACTTGCGAAAGGAAGTGAAAATAAAGTAGGAAACAATGATTGGATGAGTTTCGACTTGCATACTTGGATCAGAGGTTAATAAGCTACGCAAACGAGAAGTCAATTTGGTGAAGGTCCAGTGGGGAGACAATCAAGAAGATGCAACTTAGGAGACTGAAGACAAGATTTTTACGCTTCGGACCCTTTCCTTTTTACGGGAATGTTCTTAACTTCTCTTCCAAAAGCTTTTATTCGCATTTGCTTCTATCATCTGAGTATATCATATCAATCGAAACTTCGACCTTTAGGTAGGAAACCTTATGATTGTAAACATGTGTTTGAGACATGTTATGTTTGATGGATGCAAGTGGATGCAAGTGTTTGCTAGTGGTTGTCTGTGGACGCATATACACACACATTAGGCACTAAGATCGGCTCAATCACTCTCATACTGCATATGGATGTGTGTGCATTTTCTTTTCTTTTTTGGATGGAAATGGATGAACTAGCATATAGATGTTGCATATGAATGAATGATTGTGCACTCATATAGAAGTTATAAAGTTCATTAGGAATAATTGCATATACGACGGACTCATGGCACTAACATAATTCACATTAAGAAGGCCAACTGAATCAGTAGACCGCCTGATATTGCATTAGATGACGACATATACACACTATGCATATAATCATGAAAGCATTAGAAATCTTTTTAAGGACAATGGATGCATGTGATTGATGGTTGAGTAGATGGATGTTGGATGTTAGGATACATTCTTCTTAACTCAGAGATTTCGGGGACGAAATCCTTTGAGGAGGGGAGAACGTAACACCCCGCATTTTCTATGAATATTAAATTTGGCAAAATGAAGAATACTTAATTTTTAGAAGAGGAATTAAGTTAAACAGACTATACCATTGCGTTCATCTCAAAATTCTAGTCAAGATGGACCTAAAGTTTGGGTTAAACGGATAATGTATGTGAAAGTTATGGACCTTGGAAGTTTGTATACATATAACGGGAATGTACGTATATATATATATATAAAAATTAATAAAATAATATCAACCTAAAATTCAAGAAAAAAATTCAAAATAGCGGAAGCAGGAAGGCAAAACGCCGAACCGACCTATTTTTTTGGTCGACCCAAACCCCGCTGGGTCGACCCGAGGTCGACTCAGGGTGTTTGGAATCAGTCCCATCAGCCCAGAATGTCCTATGTGAATTCTTATGTTCTAGGGCATACGTGGCGTTGTCTGATTGGCCTAATGATGCATTTTCTTGGACTAGATGGTTTGGATGGATCCTATGTTGATCTAAAGGCTCTAATTATTCCTATACATCTATAAATACACATCTAACATAAACCCTAATCTAAACTAAATTCATTCATGAGCTTATATGCTGCTGCATCCTAAACTAACCTAGCCTCCACCATAACAAATCAAATTCAAGCTTGAAGTTAAAAATCAAAGTCTACATCAAGGGTTAAGCTTAACAAATTGAGAAGTCATATCCCAGAATTCAAGATCCATTCTTTTTCTGTGAGTGCTAGTCACTTTTAGGTTTAAATAGATAAATGTGAATTGTGGTAGACTATGAATTGGGTATATGCTGTAAATCATGAACTTATGCAAGTATACTATGTTATTTTCCCTAGATCTAATACATGTACATACTACTATGTTTCCTATTTGAATCTTGAATTACGATTATATTGTGATACATGTGAACTTGTTAATACAGATCTAACTATCTAGATCTGATTATGGTAATTCGATATGAAGTTTATATGAACATTGATTTGTAACCATGTTAGGATGATTGTACATCCATTAATTTGACATTACTTGGATCTAGATTTTGGTGTTAATCACCTTTTACTTGCTATATTATGACACCTTGGTATTTGCGGTAAACTTGACATGTGAATCTAAACTTGTTATTAGATTGGTAATTGGACACCTAATATTGAATCTAGATCTCATTATGCTTGCCTAAACACAAGTTACTAATTTGGTGTCCACTTTATTATGATAATTATCGCATGTCCATTCACTTAGTTACTATGCCAGTTATGTTAATATTTATGCCCAAACATGTTGAACTGTCACCCTTATCATGTTCCCTTTTATTGTTATAACGAGGCTGCTTTATGGCCTCGATGCCGCCAAAATACGTGTGAATACGTTATTTAGGAAGGGGATAAAGGGAATTTGCAATTGTCATAGTTATATAATATTTATATGAAATGAGCATATAATTCAAATGGAGAAATGTAGAATTAATTACCTATAATGACATAGGAAAAGTTGGGTAAAAATGACATAATTTGAATATGACCATTTATGGATATGTAATTCAATTTATCGTTGCAAAATAGGTATTGACACCTATAAAAGGAAAGGATTAATTAATTGGTAAATTAATTAAAAATGGAATGTTAGTAATTAAAATTAAGAATTTTAATTGTACTTATGACATGAGGTTAGGTTATATTAGTGGCAAAAGTCTGCCCGGACCCGACAGGCATATCCAGCAGCCACTAATGTTGAACCTAATGTGGAAGGTCTAAGTACGCAAATACGAATCAGGGTAAGACACGAGGTTAGGCCAAACTGTGGAATAAGACTGCCCGGACCCGACCGGCATACCCAGTATCCACACGTTGTAGGCCTAATGTGGGAGGTCTAGCCCATTATGACCATAAATTGGACATGGTAAAGAAATGGATTACTTAACCTAATTTAATATGAATATGGACTTAAGTTAGAGTTAAGTAAAAATTGGATGGGCTGTGAGGAGGGGTTCAGTAAGTTAGAGGGGATGGGTAATATATATATATATATATATATATATATGTATGTATGTATATATATAGGCCCACATACTTAACCCAATACATGTTATGTAATTAAAGACACCTAAGTGGTATGCATAACGGGTAGATAAAATAATAAAGTCTATGCAATTAAAAATCACCCTTTTAGGGTATACATAGTCAGTGGAAAACCTAGTGGGGATACAAGACAAAGGGGAGAGCTTGTATCATATAGTGTGGGAGTTATGTAATTAAAGATCACCCTTTATGGTATACCTAACTAGTATAGGGATATGTAATTGAAGATCACCCTTTTAGGGTATACATAGTCGGTGGAAAACCTAATGGGGATACAAGACAAAGGTGAGAGCTTGTATCGTATTGTGTGGGACCCATTTCAGTTAGTAACCCATAGTTGGTATCAAAGTAGAGACCTTCGTACTAGGTGGAGAAGGGGCACACTTACTGATTGATTATAAGAGATCCAAAACGTGACGGGTGGTGTAGATGGCGTAAACCGACCGGGGACATGTGCGTGCATGGGTCGGGCAGAGGGGAACAAGACGACCGTGACACCAGTAGGCATCCTTGTGCACATCTTGGGTTGCCACTTTAGGGAAGTGATACCCCCTACTGTGGGGCCAGCACATGATATCTACATAGTAGGAAGCCGATCGATTAGGGTAGTGGTTAGGGTATACTTGGACGTATGACCTAAGTCTACCAACTTATAGTGGAAGGGATCATTTCATTTTAGTTATACTAGTAATAGTGCAGAGTAGTCATTAGTGAAGCATGTATATACCTCACCTTATCTGCCTTGTCACACCTGCCATTTGTATAGCGATCTCTCTTATCCACTTTATGCCTGTCATGTTCACCTTTATTTATTTAATGGCTAAAAGTCACCAGACTCGCCAGAATTTATGTCTGACCCCTTTTTGTTTTTCCTTCTCTCTTCCGTCCCTCTTCCCTCCCCCTCCCCACCAGGTTCTCAGGGAGGAAACACCCAAGCTTAGCAAGGATTTGGATATCATCTTGCTAGGAGCTACTGTTGAAGTATGGTTCGAGTCTTTGCCTCTGCTATGGCTTACTCTTTTATTGGGGAATAATGTTTTCTTTTAATTCCAATGTACTCTGATTATGCATGATAGAAGTATTTTGTTGTAATGATTTTATGAATTATGGTATTATAAACCACGGAATTATGATTTATGTCTGAAATAAATTTTTTGAAACTTACGCTGCTATCTTTATTTATATCTGTCTTGTAATTATTCGGTATCTGTTTAGCTACAATGCTTCACAGAACTTAATGCATTCCCTTAGTGAGTGACATTAACGAACGTGGGGTGTTTCACTTGGTATCAGAGCTGACGGTTACCAGATTTGATGGACTTTCTTTATGTTTTACAGTTATTTATGTTAGTAACTGTCTTCAAGAGAGGCGGATTTTGTGGCAAGATATTATAAATGAGGCAAAAGTTATAAATGAAGAGTGGCTTCAAATGGGTGCTTTTAACAATTCTACTTCTCATTTAGAAAAAATGGGTGGATTACCTATTCCTTTTTAGTTGATTAGAGCTATCAATAATTGCGTTACTCAATCTGATTTAATTGAGATCAAGGCATTCAGATTTAATTATACATGGAGACGTATAGGAATTGCAAACAATATTGATAAGATTTTTGTAAACCACTTATGTCTCCATAAATTCACTGATATGAAAGCATTATCATTATCCTAGAGTGATCACATTCCTTTAGTCCTTGATTTATTCCTACTTCTAAATCAAAAGGGTATCTTTTTAGGTATTCAAATGAATGGCAATTTAAATCTAGGCATGGTGAGTGTGTAACGAGAGTTTTACAATCAAGTGGATGGGGTTACCCTAGTTATATTTTCCAACAGAAGTTGAATGCGTGTAAATTGGTGCTAAAATGTTGGAATAAATATAGGCCAAAAGACAATGCTATACTTTTGGAAGCTGAAGCTCTTTTCAGAGATAGGGAAGTTGCATCTGATTTATAACCAGAGAATTTGGCTTTGTATGGAAGCTTGCTTGAGGCTAAACAAGCATTGGTGGTACAAAAACATATTAAGTTTTGGAGCTATAAACAGAAGGCTAAAGTATCGTGGCTCCAAGATAGGGATACTAATTCAAGTTTCTTTCATTTTAAAATGTTAACAAGAAGATATGCTAATCATCTCAAAGCTCTAATCAATTCTGAGGGATATCTTCTTTATAAACCTGATGAAGTTGTTAATGAGGCTGTCGAGTATTCCAGTTCCTTATTCAATGGTGGCATTATATAAGAGTTCCCTTCATTCCAGTCAATTTCTACAATCGATATGCATGGTCAGCGGGTATTACTTCGACCTATTTCTTTAGATGAAGTGAAAACTGCTATTAATTCTGTACATATTGATTCAAGCCCTAGGCCAGATGGATTTAATTCTAAAATTTATTAATTACATTTGGAAGAAATTAAATTTTACCTTTTGGCTGCAATGCAAGATATGTTCAACTTGCTAAATTACCAAAGAGTATCCATCATACTTTTGTCACATTAATTCCAAAAGTTGATAGGCCAACAAAAATTTCTCATTTTCGACCAATCTCCAGTTGCAATTTGTACTACAAAATTTTCAGTAAGATTTTGTGCAATAGAATAAGTGGTTTTTGCCTCATTTAATATCATCAAATCAATATGCATTTATTCCTTCTAGATTAATTGGGGATAATATTCTTCTTGCACATGAGTTGTTAAGGGATTTTAAGGAACATGGAGTGAATAAGTTTTGTGTTAAGGTTGATTTACATAAGGCGTATGATATGATAAGTAGGGAGTTTATTTGTCATATTATGTTGAAGATGGGCTTCTCCATACGTTTTATAAATTAGTATATGAGTGCATTCAAGTTTTCAACGCCTACTTTTTCTATACTAATTCAAGGGGTTCCTAGATGTTCTATTGCATCGAATAGAGGGATTCATTAAGGTAATCCATTATCCCCATATCTTTTTTTCAATTGCAATGGAAAACTTTACTTTTTGTATAAATAATGTTACTTTTTTTAGTTTATGCATGTTCATAAACTGGAGCCAATAGTATCACACTTATTGTATGCTTGTGATTTAGTAGTTTTTGGTAAATGTACTCCAACTTACGCTAATTCTTTGAAAGATACATTTGGCAAATTAAAGAGATATAGTGGGCTAACTGTCAGTGTGTTGAAAACAAAGGTTTATTTTAACTCATTTGCATGCAATATTACGGAGGTATCTGCCATTTTAGGTTTTCATACTGATCAATTGCCAGTTAAACACCTAGGGGCCCACTATCTTCTAACTACATCCACTACAATGACTGTCGGGCTTTGCTACATAGAATACAGGGTAAAATCCAAGCATAGGATGCCAAATTTCTTAGTTTTGCTAGAAGGGAAGAGCTCATTCAAACTGTATTAACACCTATTATATTATATTGGTTGTTTGTGTATGAGCTTCCAGAGCATGTTTTTGATAAATTGAACACTATGTGTGCAGCTTTTTTTTTTTTTTTGGGAAAATGTTCATAAGGTAAGCTGGAAAAAATTGGGTAAGCTAGAAAAAATTGTGTATCCCTAAAGCTGAAGGGGGTATTGGATTAAAGTTGTTTTATGATCTTAACAAAGCAACCTGTGTCAAATTAATGTGGAAGTTCCTCTCTACTTCATCACTATGGAGTCAATCGATGCATATGAAATACCATAATAGCAAGTAGTTTTGGAATATGAGAAAAGAAAATAATGCTTCCAGTACATGGAAAGCCAATTTGAGATTGAGAACAAATGGAAATCATCTTTTTAATAAGGTAATCTCTTCTGGATCTTCAACTCTTCTCTGGTTTGAGCCTTGGATTAATTGCAAATGTTTGGTTGACTTGATTGGGCTGTCTAGATTCCAAGCTATATGTAGACAAGATGAATTGGTTTCAGCTATTATTACGGATGAGAGAATCAATGGAAATTTGCATGCAGCAACTCGAGAAGTACAACAACAAGTAAATGGGATTGTTATAAGTAGTGTTCAAGATGATTACTATGAATGGTGTGAAGGTGGGGTATTTTCATTTCATAAAGCTTGGGATTGTAGAGATGAGCAAGAGGGTATGTTATGTAACAAGGTAATCTGGCATTCTAAAAATGCAAAGAGAATGGCTTTTATAACATATTTAGCTGTTAATAATAGGTTGTACACGAAGGACACTATTTTAGGTATGATCAATGAAAGTTGCTGCATTTTATGTGGTAAAGCTGAAAAATCTGTTGATCACTTGTTTTTTCCATGTGAATACTCTGAATATATATGGTATGCAATTTCAATCAAACTTGGTATTTCAGTTGTTGTTGTATGCTATTTAATGAGTGAAGTAGATAAAATTCTGAGTGGTTTTAAAGACAAAGATCAGTTGCTTGATGTGGCTTGTGGAGTATATACTATTGCAGTATATCAGATATTATTAGAAAGAAATGCCATGTGTTTTAGTAATAGATGCATTGCAAAGGAGGTTCGATTACAAATGATTGAGAAGGAAGTGCATTACTTAGTCAAAGATAATGGTAGCGAGACAAAGAGAACTCGACAGAAGATTGATATGTTGAAGAGGTAGGGAATTGATTTAACTGACACTGGTTAACTAAAAGGTTAACATTTTAGTTTTACTGTTGTGTTAATGTGGTTGTATGTGTTGTGTTTAGTCCCACTGAGTGATGTAAGCTTGTTGTTTTTGTATTGTTAATATATGGAGTTTATATGTATTATTTTCTCTTATATCGCACCCATTTAGGTTAGGTGTATAAAGTTTTGATGAGGCATATAAACAAAGTATATGATTGGTATTAACAATAAAGTGTACTGATCTTCAAAAAAAAAAGGACAGGATCAAGTATTACGGGAATATGATAATTTGATTGGAATATTTGATTGGAATATAATATTTGATTAGAATATTCCCTAGAATATCTTTTGGGAATATTTGATTGGAATATAATCTTTTGGTAAATATCTTGTAATTAGGCATAATTGATGTAATTGGTAGTTGTTTCCTTATTTTCTAGAATATCCTTGATTCTAGGGAATATTCCTGTATGTAAACATATAAATGCTTGGTATCGTGAATGAGAAGATCAAGCCTTCATTGTTAATTCCTTCATGGTATCAGAGCATGGCCGGCGATAACGATGCTCCACCACCGCCACCATCAAAAATCGAAATCAATAACCCGTTTTACCTCGGCGCACATGATAGGCCGGGGGATTTCATAACACCTATTAGATTGAAACTTGATAATTTTGATTCTTGGTCACATGCCATTAAAGTTGCTCTCTCCTCTCGTCGCAAGTTTGGTTTTCTTGATGGTACGATTGTGGATGTTGTACCTCCTACGACAAAGGAGGATTGGATTGTCGTCCATTGTATGCTCGTATCATGGCTCATGAATACGATAGATCCCGAGGTAAAGTCTATTCTTTCCAATTATGATAATGCGAAACAATTGTGGGATGATTTGCACGAACGTTTTTGTGTTGTGAATGGACCTCAGATTCATCAATTGAAATCTCAGATTAATAAATGTGAGCAAACTAAAACCATGTCTGTTGCAATTTATTATGGAAAATTGAAGGTCTTGTGGGATGAACTTGCAAATTTACAACCTTTAATTAACTGTAATTGTGGTAAATGCACTTGTAATGTTGGCAAGCAACATGAAAAACGTCGTGAAGATGATATGTTGCAACAATTCTTGCTTGGATTGTATACGGATTATTATGCGCAGATTAGGTCTAATATACTTGCTCAAGACCCCTTGCCATCTTTAAACAAAGCATATCAACAAGTGTCTCAAGAGGAGCTTGTTCGTGGTTTCAATCGTGTTCAAGACGATTCTTCTTCTGCTGTTGGATTTGCTGTTTGTGCGGCAGCAGGGAGGGGCCGTGGTTCTAATGACAAGCAGGCCTCGGATAAGCCTGTGTGTAGCTATTGCAAGAAGCCGGGTCACGTGGTTGGTGATTGTTATGCTTTACAGGTGTGTACTCATTGCAAAAAGAAAGGACACAATGTTAGTCGCTGCTATGAACTTAATGGGTACCCTGAAGGATACACTCCGGGAGATCGAGGAAGGAAATCCACCACGACTGGTCAAGGCCGTGGGGTGGCGCGTGCAAATGCAGCAGCCGGCAGCAGCTCTTCTTCATCTTTTCCGGCATCAAACTCCACCACTCCTTCGCCTTCACATGATCAAGTTTTTACAGAAGAACAATGGAAAGCTATCATGGGATTTTTTGGTAATTCTAATATACCGGAAAATCGCTTAAGTGGTAAGTTTGATAATACTTCTTGGATCATTGATACAGGAGCAACTCATCATGTAACTGGAGAAAAATTTTGGTTGTTTGACATTAAACAATTGAATTGTCCTGTTGGTTTACCTAATGGGGACACTGTTATTGCATCTATGGAGGGATCAGTTTATTTGTCAGATATGATCACTCTGAATCATGTTCTTTATGTTCCTAACTTAAGTTGTAATTTACTTTCGGTTTCGCAACTAAATGATAATTTACAATCAATTGTCACATTTAATTCTGATGTGTGTTTGATACAGGACCAAATGAAGGCTCTGATTGGAATGGGAGTTAGGCGGGATGGACTATACTACTTCAGCAAACCAGAGGTGGTGTCTGCAATTGATGCTCCATCTGATGTGGAATTGTGGCATAGGCGAATGGGACATCCTTCTGAGAAAGTAGTTAAGTTACTACCCCCTGTTAGTAGGTCTAAGAATAGTTTGAATAAAGGATGCGAAGTGTGTTTTCGGGCTAAGCATCATAGAGACAAATTTCCTTTGAGTAATAATAATAGTTCTAGAATTTTTGAAAAAGTTCATTGTGATTTGTGGGGTCCATATAGACATGAGTCCTCATGTCGTGCTCGTTATTTATTGACTATCGTGGATGATTTTTCAAGAGCTGTATGGCTTTATTTGATGGTGGATAAAACAGAAGTTTTTCATATGTTTATGACTTTTGTGGCTATGGTTGATAGACAATTTGGTCAAAAGATTAAGATTGTTCAAAGTGATAACGGTACTGAATTTAAATGTTTGTTTGATTTTTTTCATGCCACTGGTATAATTTTTCAATCTTCTTGTGTTGGTACACCTCAACAAAACGGGAGGGTTGAAAGGAAACATAAACACATTTTGAGTGTGGCGAGAGCATTGCGTTTTCAAGCCAATTTGCCTATTTATTTTTGGGAAGAATGTGTCATTGCAGCAGTCCATCTCATCAACCGTACACCAACTCCTATCCTACAAAATAAAACACCTTTTGAAATCCTTTTCAATAAATTACCCAATTTTGATGCTATACGCACATTTGGATGTCTTTGCTTTGCACATAATCAGAAAACACAAGGGGACAAGTTTGCTAGTAAGAGTAGGAAATGCGTGTTTGTGGGGTATCCATTCGGGCAAAAAGGTTGGAGAGTGTATGATTTAGATGCAACAGAGTTTTTTGTTTCTAGAGATGTCAAATTTATTGAAGATGTGTTCCCTTTTGGCTCTCCCGATGATGTGAATATTGAGTCTAATGTGGATTATGTGGGTGAAATACATGAAGACTTTGCGGAATTAAGTGTATGTGATGAGGATTGTGGTGTAGAGATACATAGTCATGATCAAGGGGGGAATCAATGAGGCATGAGCAGCCTAGCCACGGGAATTTGCAGCCCTCAATTGCCAGCGGTCCACCCCAGACCACAGCACCAGCCACACACATTGATGCTGACAGCGAAGAACAGCAGCAAGTCGAGGCTCCCGACAACACAAATCAGACCACCGAAAATATGGGCCGTGGATTTCGTACCAAATATCCATCAGTTAAGCTTCGTGATCATGTTACCCACACTGTTTTTGCTAATAGTCCATCTCTCCCGACTTCCGTTTCTGATCATCCTTCAGGTACTCCGTATCCTCTTGCACATTATATACATTGTGATAATTTTTCTGTAAATTACCGAAAGTTTGTTGCAGCTATAGTTGGTAACAATGATCCTAAATCATTTAAGGAGACGATGAAATATGAGGGTTGGAGACAGTCAATGCAGGAAGAAATACGAGCTCTTGAAAACAATGGCACATGGACCTTGGAGCCACTTCCACCTGGAAAAAGGGCTCTTGGCAGTCAATGGGCTTACAGGACAAAATTTTTGTCCAATGGTGATATTGAAAGACTGAAATCCAGACTGGTTGTACTTGGGAATCATCAGCAAGCAGGTATTGATTACACTGAAACTTTTGCTCCAGTCGCTAAAATGACTACTGTTCGCACTTTTTTAGCAATTGCTGCATCTAAGAATTGGGAACTTCATCAAATGGATGTTCACAATGCCTTCTTGTACGGTGATCTTGATGAAGAAGTCTACATGAAATTGCCTCCCGGATTTGAGTGTTCTGGTCCTAATATGGTTTGCAGACTGCGAAAGTCCTTGTATGGATTAAAACAAGCTCCCAGATGTTGGTTTGCAAAGTTAGTCACAGCCTTGAAAGAGTATGGCTTTCTTCAATCTTACTCTGATTACTCTTTATTTACATATACTAAGACAGGTATACAGATTAATGTCTTAGTCTATGTTGATGATATTGTTATTTCTGGGAATGATTCCGCTGCTTTGTGTACTTTCAAGTCTTATCTTAGTGACTGTTTTAAAATGAAGGACTTGGGTCCTTTGAAATATTTTCTGGGGATAGAGGTTGCTAGAAGTTCTGCAGGGTTGTTTTTATGTCAAAGGAATTATACTCTGGATATTGTTTCTGAAGCAGGATTGTTAGGAGCAAAGCCAAGTGGATTTCCCATTGAACAAAATCATAAGCTTGGCTTAGCCAGTGGAGATTTACTTAAAGATCCGGAATCATATCGCAGGCTTGTTGGTCGATTGATATATCTTGTGGTTACTCGTCCAGATTTGGCATATTCTGTTCATATCTTGTCTCAGTTCATGCAGGAACCCAGAACTGAGCATTGGGAGGCGGCCTTAAGGGTCGTTCGATATTTGAAAGGGACACCAGGTCAAGGCATCCTTTTGAGTGCAAATTGTGATTTAACTCTACAGGGTTGGTGTGATTCGGATTGGACAGCATGTCCACTCACTCGACGCTCTCTTACGGGTTGGCTCGTGTTTCTTGGTAAATCTCCTGTGTCTTGGAAGACAAAGAAACAACATATAGTCTCCAGGTCCTCGGCTGAAGCCGAATACAGGTCTATGGCAGCCATCACTTGTGAGTTAAAATGGTTAAAAGGCTTGTTGTTGAGTTTAGGTGTGAATCATCCAAAGGCAATTAAGTTGTTTTGTGACAGTCAATCCGCTTTGCATATTGCGAAGAATCCTGTTTTTCATGAAAGAACGAAGCACATAGAAGTTGACTGTCACTTTGTTCGGGATGCAATCAATGAAGGCCTCATTTCTCCATCTCATGTCTCTACATCTTCTCAATTGGCAGACATTTTTACTAAGGTGCTTGGTAAAATGCAGTTTGATAATTTACTCTTCAAGTTGGGCATTCATGATCCTCATGCTCCAACTTGAGGGGGGGTATTACGGGAATATGATAATTTGATTGGAATATTTGATTAGAATATTCCTTAGAATATCTTTTGGGAATATTTGATTGGAATATAATTTTTTGGTAAATATCTTGTAATTAGGCATAATTGATGTAATTGGTAGTTGTTTCCTTATTTTCTAGAATATTCTTGATTTTAGGGAATATTCCTGTATGTAAACATATAAATGCTTGGTATCGTGAATGAGAAAATCAAGTCTTCATTGTTAATTCCTTCATCAAGAGCACCCCTAATTTTCAAAAAAAATAATGGATAGCATTGTGGAATGTTCTGCTTTTGTGAACCATTCAAAAAAAAAAAAAAAAAAAAAAAAAAAAAAACATTTTTCTCCGATTTTTGTTATATATATTCCGTTCTGTTAAAAATATATATTGTTTATTGTAGAGTTTCAGTAAGAAGATAGTGTACAAACAAGCTGATTCTACAAGAAGCTGCAGCTGCAATATAATTTGCTAAATTTGCAGATTATAAGCATCCAGATTATTACCGTTTAACAGCCAATGGTGACGTTATTATTATTTTCTTGCGGTCATAATATCATTAAGCCAAACATACATACATCGATTTAGCGTATAAGGAAAAAACAGTTCATAATGGGAAAAAAAGAAAACAATGGAAATTAGATTTATTTATAGGGTTGTTATCAGCAATATGGAGCGAGCAGAGAATTAAGATACTTAAAACAGAAAGGATGCGCGCAGACTATTTCCTAGCCATAAGCTCTTGTGCACACTGCTTTATGTAGAATGAACAGAAAGGCGTCCATTCTTCTTATAGAGAGTATTTTAACAACAAACAAACACAAAGGCGTCTATTATTCTTAAACAAAGTAGTTCAACGAAAACAAAAGGAATAAGATGCCAAGAAAACCATTGTCCCAACATTCAGCAAATAAAAAACCAGGCCTCTTTCCATGCATCAGGGCAATCCCAATACCAGCACAGTATACCGCAAGCAGTGCAATGCCGCCATAACATAAGATCCTTGCCTATGGAAGATTACAAAAATGTTATCATCTACAGTTTTGAAGGTTCCTAATAGACAGAAATTTACACATTTACACAACCAGTTATACTCTTGTACGCTGCTACTTTCAAATGGAATTTTATGGCATGCACATTCCACGTATATGCATATGAATTAGTTTTAAGATCATTGCCTCGACTTGAGGCGCGCCTCACGCACATTTTTTAAAACATAGATATAAAGTGGAAATGGCGTTTGAAATTACCAAAACGCATAGAGTGCCAACAATAAATTAAGTGCCATAGGCATCATGCATAATTTTAGAAATAATGAATTTTTTAACCAGTGTTTAAAACATTTGAAGTATATGATGGTATAATTATTGGTTAAATCATACTAAATGATGAAAATACAAAAATTCCTGAAGAATATATAGCTTTGTTGGTCCTAAAGAATGCAAAACAACAAGAGTAGGTTACTTTCTGCTTTTAAATATTGCAATGAAAATTTTGATATAATTCGTAACAAGTAGATTATTTCCTACTTTTAAGTAATGTCGTAATGAAACTCCAAAAATCAATTATAGATATAGTTTGCATGCAAAACTGATTTGAAAAAAACAAAAGAAAACACATGAAATGCTTTGCATAAAAGTAGCACGCAAAGAGTGTAAAATGCAAAATAATATTTAAAAGAAACGATGTTGAAAAAATTGACTGTTATCAAAGGCAACTACCTACTGAATGAAAAACATCAAAGAAAAGAGAGTAGAAATATTGCCTTCTGATTTTAATTTTCTTAACGTTTGTCTAAGCTATTTTATACATTTATGGATCAAAAGTATTTTTAGATAGTTTGAATTATGAACGCATGTATTCATTTCAAATTTTAAGGAAAAAATATATAATCAAGTGAAGCTTACATAAGTATATCACAATTTACTACTATATTTTTCCTTCACTAATAATTATTTTCCCCATTGAGTGTTTCTTGCCAAGGTTTTAACGAGACATTAATTTGATCCAGAAGCATAAAACTCCATTTGACATTAGTGATTTTTCGAAGTATGATATACTATATTGTACTCTTTTTACATCATTTAGATTTTCTTAGTAAGGTTTTGAGGAGACATTATCATAATCCAGAAGTATCAGACTTTACTTCATGCGCTAGGAATCTAAAATATGTTATCGTAGTATTTTCTTTAACCAAGAAACTAAAATATGTTATAGTACTCTTTTCCGTTAACTAAGGGTTTCAAAGAACGGCTGATCAATCTTGACGAAGGCAGTTCAAATGTTGTCGATGAATAGATTTTCGAAGACGATGCATTAACATGGGCGATTGTACAACGAGCTTCTGAAGCAAAGAAAAGATAACACATGACTAGACAACGTGCCAAGGTAAAAGGAAAAGAAAAGATTCCAAATTTAACTTCAACCGCAAGATCGGAATATGTGAGGATGAAGAAGTGACTTCTGATGATATTCTGCAGGAAAAGAACTTAGATTATCATTCAAACGAGGATGAAGATCACGAGAATTGCTTGGATGGGGATGATGATAGCGATGATGACGACGATAGCAATTATGATGATGTTGACGATACGAGTGACTGAAACTTGGAATTGAGTTGAAATATCCAAGCATTTTGCTCTTGTAGACTTAAGTCGAAGGATTTTCAAATTATTAGGTTTGTAACATGAACTTATTAAGTTTTATTGTAAGCATATGCCATTTTTCATTGTCAAAACTGCATAGTCACTAGTAGATTTAGTTGTAGTTTATATAGGGCAGCAGCAAAAGAAGTGCATCAAAAGCGAACAAAAAAGGTACAAGGCACAAGCCCTACACCTTCTCGCCTTAACTGCTTTGATCTAAACTTGGAATATCTGCGAGTAAGCACGTTAACATAATGTTTGCTATTACTAGTGTTAAGTTTCTCCGAAAACATGTTAGAGTTAGGCATTTGTATCTAATCTAACTTGGATAAAGAAAATACTCCAAGCATGCGTATTTAGCACTCAAATCCACTCTAACATTCAACTTAATACTCCTAATATTTATTTATTTTAGCATTTTTTAGTTCTTTACAAAAGTAGGCATATCATTTACTTGTAAGTACTACAGAATTTTGTGATGCTCAAGTTCTTAGTGTATCAAGAGAGGATTAATTTTGAAACCACTGAAAGAAAGATCGGACACACATATGAAGTTGAGTTTTGTTGCAAAATGGCAATGTCAAAATTGTTGCAAGCGTTACATGTACTTGGATGCATTTGACAAAATATTTTTGATTACTATGCATAACAAGCACATAAACAATGTAACTACAAAAACATAATTTACAAGCATAATTATGTAATTAAATGGTGAAAACATAATGCTCTTAACGCGAGTATGAAAAAAGAAAACCTTGCAAATAACAACATAATTAAAATTTACCATGTACCACTGTGGCCATTCGGATTGATTGATGGATTGAAGTTGGGTGTTTCCATTGAATTGTAGAGGATCAATCCTCCTCGAACCTATGACCTACAAAATGAAAATAGTATTTTAAAAATTCAATGAGATAAGAATGCAGTGTAACGTCCATAGTTATAATCTAATTAGAAACTCACAAAAACCAACTTAATATGCACCCATATAATAGATAGTAAATTCCATACGACAAGAAGACTAAGATTCATCATAAGAAGAAATTCCCAACATTATTATTAATCTTCCAAACACAACTATTAGAGTGCTTAAATGATCATTTAACCTCTAAACTTGCTACAATATTTTAGTCGCTTAATTCATTCACTTATTACACTTTATGTTTACAAATCTCACAACAAATTCAAAATTTGAAATTTTACTTAACATCAGAAAAAATATTTCAAAAGTCAATTAGTTCAGAATTATGATTAGATATGTATAACGGTTTTACGCTTGAATATTTTTGGAGAAACTATACTAGGTTTTGAGATTTTTCACGGTAAATAGCTTGTGCAGTTGCCTTATTTACATAAGTCATTCAGTTAAGCATTGCGTTCGACTTTATTCAAAAATTAAATTCAATATAGTAATAGTTCTACATATTTGATCATCCAAAATTATTGTTTACTATTTTCAAATGGACTTATAACAAAGTTATAAGATTGATTGATTGTGCTGAATTTGCTCTAGAAAGTAAATCTTTGCAAACGAATTTATTGATGAATTTGAAATAAGATATTAATTGACACTCAAATCATACGTAATTACTAAACTGTAGATTCTAAATCAGTAAAGTTATGTTCCCATTTTATTAACTCACGGAATCGTAGGAGCTGAAAGATCATTATAAATTTGATATGTAATATAAAAATTGAAATTTACACTACAATTTGTTGCATATAGTCATACGAACCTACTAACTTGTTATTCTATTTATTATTTTGATATATGTGTTGTGTTTTCAACTCGAAATATTATGTGTAATGTTCAATCCGAAAAACTTACACCTCAATGTCTTAAGTCTTATGCCTCGCCTCGCGAGTGCAAAAATGCTTTATATATTTCTTCACCATTACAACTCAGGTTTGAAACAAAATCATACTAGACCAATACAAATATATTTCCCTATAAATTAAATTTGATCGCAATAATTTCATATTGCTATAATAGATCTTACATAAAAAATCAATAGATCACTAAGTGATTTTGTCATCACGTGTGCTAACCACTGGTTATGGAGATTTTACTGCATGTAACAACATAACTGATGAAAATAACTCAAACAAAATTACATATTCGTATTTAAACAATGTAATACATATTTTTGAAATAATATGTTTGCTATATTTCATTACATATCTAAAACAATAAAATGTGATATCTGATGCAACAACAATACAATTCAAACAAACTTGTTTGGTATAAATTCATTTAGCGCTGATAGGTAAGAAAGAGATAAAGGTATTAAAGTCTTTTGTTAAGCATCTTTATTCTCAAAAAGAGTACTTGTGATAACCCCAAACATCCACGGAATGAAAGTAAGGAATAATCATTTGGAATACAACATAAATACAATAATACAGATCACAGATACAACATAGCATAGGAAATTCATAGAGTAACAACATCATAGCAGCGAAAATATAATGTCATCAACCACAGAAAATCCACAGTCACAGAATTCTAAATTATTACATCATGTTTGCAGAAAATGAAATAAGCTCCAACTCCAACTTAAACAACGTGAAATGAAACAAGTTTGATGTCTGAAATTAAAGAGAGAAAAATGCAATAGTAGCAATTGATAGATGTCTTCAAGCTCCAAGTCATCACCTCTCTACGAAAACAAGTCCAAGAAAGATAATAAGCAGCTCCAAAGAAAAGACTCCAAGCAAAGAATGAACCTGTTTACTTGGCTGCCCGTGTAGAAGGGAGGACACCCGAGTTTGCAAAAAGGTGAAACAAACTACGAGTCAGTCATGGGACTGGTGTGAGAGTTCTTAACTAATTTAACTACTAGTAATAAGGCAAATCCAAAGACCACGCCGCTAACGCGGAACGGGTTTATTTCAATGGATTGTAGTGCATAATTTAAAGTGACAGAGCAAATAATAAGTAAAACGTAAAACAACACAATGCTTTTGGAAAAATGTAATCACCGTAAGACTCAAGTCCCATCACACAATGCAACGCACACCAGAGGATAGAGTTTTACCTTATGGTGATTAAACATGTTAAATATGGTAAATACGAATCTAATATTGTTATTAGTGTATATAAAACATTTCAAAATAAATGTATCAATCCTAGGACACATAGATACCATAATACTATGCTTTCTTACTAGTAATACAATCAAATTCGTAGGGTCATATTTGGATTTTTGGTTTCCATCATGAGTCAAGGCTAGGGAGGAGCTCCTTACCGATTCGAGACACTCTAGCTAATGGCCCAGGATCCCCCGCAGTGAACCCTTGGATAGCTGCAGGGCTAGTCCACACATACAGCTTCGTGGATTGGCAATACCTAAACACACGTTTCCTGATCCTATAGGACCTATCATCCGAGGCGCCTCATTCCATCATCCACATAAGTAAAATATCAGCCAGTTTAAGCACCGACATTACTTCTAGCTAGAAAGAAACGTGATGCTCTCCCTGCGCTCCCTTCTCCCGTTTTAGACTCCACCGGGTTGTGAGGCTCGTGAATTTATGTAATACACAAAGCTATGCTTATTCAAGTTGTGCTTTGATCGTCACCACAAGGTTCTGCTTTTCAACAAGAAACCTTGATCGTTGCATCTTAGTATGCCACACCGTCACTCCATATCACACTACCAATCCTTTGCCGAAACATATGAAAGAGTGTTAAGCAAGAGAATAAATTCTCCGCCACCAAACATTCATGCATTCGACAGAAAATTAATAACATGATATTTAACGGAGTACGATGTCAGACACATGATCCATTTATTAGCTTATGCTCTAGGTCTGAGCGAAAACCAAACCCGTGAAATCAACACGTACGTTTAGGCAATGACCATGACCCTTGAATTGGGAGCAAGTCAAATCAGGGCCTCGATCGTTGTCCTCTCGATGGAAGATTTACGGTCTTCATACGCCGTCTTCATACTTCGATTCTTAACGTCGTATGATTATTTTAAATGAGAGTAACTCGGACTTTCCAAATAATCCTCGTATATACATACTTATTGAAAATCATTCTTATTTGTTAATATTATTCTTAATTCATTTGAAAATGACGATAATATTACAGCATCCTAAATTCATTCTTTATTTACATTAGAAATGTAAATTCCATCCTTTTCTTTAATTTACATGTCAAATTTCTATTTTTAATATACATATAAAAATGTAAATTTGATTACATTGCAAAATCCTACTTTTAATCCACATATGTAAATTTTCTTTGCTATGCTAATTCTCATTGTTACTTACATATAAAAATGTAATTTTTCTTTACTATGTTAATTCTCATTTTTATGTACATACAAAAATGTAAATTTTCTTTACTATGATAATTCTCATTTTTATGTACATATAAAAATGTAAATTTTCTTTACTATGCTGATTCCCCCCTCTAAGTTCATAAAAAGAAATGATTTTTATTTTTAATGTACATTCTCATCCTATGTTACATAAAAAGAAAAAGTAAAAGCTCATTCTTTTATTGCATATAAAAATGCAATTTTATTTGCGATGCCAATTCTCATTTTTATTTGCAAATAAAAAGGTAATTTCATTTCATCGCAAAGTCCTACTTTATAATTACATATAAAAATGTAGTTTTTTATTTACAATGTAAGTTCTATTAATTACATATAAAGATGTAATTTTTGGTTTTAATGTGAATCCTACTTCTTTCTTACATTACAAAAATGTAATTTTCAATTTACATTGTAAATCTCATCATATGTTATATATAAAAATGTAATTTTTATCATACGATGGGGAAATTCATGTTTTACTTACATATAAAAATGTAGATTTTATCATACGATGCAAACTCCTATCCTAATTACATAGAAGAATGTAATTTTTATCGTATAATGCAAACTCATATTTTAATCACATTAAAATAATGTAATTTTCATGCGGTGAAAATTCCTACTTTATTTACATTAATAAAAATGTAAATTTTCATACGATGAAAATTTCTACTTTATTTACATTAATAAAAATGTAAATTTTCATACGATGAAAATTCCTACTTTATTTACATTAATAAAAATGTAAATTTTCATACGATGAAAACTTCTACTTTATTTACATTAATAAAAATGTAAATTTTCATACGATGAAAATTCCTACTTTATTTACATTAATAAAAATGCAAATTTTCAAACGATGAAAATTCCTACTTTATTTACATTAATAAAAATGTAAATTTTCATACGATGCAAGTTCTACTTCTAGTTTACATTATGAAAATGTAATTTTTATTTACATGCGAATTCTTAACTTTAATTACATAAAAAGAAAAATGTAAATTTTCTTTACAGGCTCATTCTCATTTTTACATAAAAAGAAAAATGTAAATTTTCTTTACAATGTTGAATTGATAATCTAGATCAATTCAAATAAAAAGACAAATTTTTATTTTCTATGTTGAATTGATAATCTACATCAATTCAAATAAAACAAAAGCGCTAACATAACAATGACAAACCATGTCTCCTTTATTATGAATTGATAAATTAGATTACTTCAAATCATACAAAAGCAATAACATAAGAGGTGGTAATCATATGGATCTATACTATTCATCATAAACACATACCAACCATCATCAAATATGACAAAACAAAATAGATCTGTATCGTAAGCATGTTATTATAACATCGCAAAAAAAATAATTTAATTAATTAATAACTTTAAACAAAGAAATCTCACCTTGCTATTGCACGAATCTACAATCAACAGAGAGTCAGAAAATGTTCCAATCAATTTCAGCAAAGTCTATTCGTCATCACAGTTCCGTCGGATCTGAAATTTTCAGATTCGGAGCTCGTATGAATTAATTATCAATTTTTTTGAATAACAATGACTTTTTACAACTGCTGCTGTGACAGCTAAAAGCGTGGCAAAATCTGAGTTATTCATACCTTAAAATTTTCAGTTTGTTCAAATCTTTGAATCCGATTTTCGTGAGATAGGAAGGTCGGTTTGGGGTGCGGTTTGTTGGAGGTGGAGCGGGAAAGAGAGGGGCACGTGCGCCTAGCACGACGGAGGGTGCGGTGGCGACAGGTGGGCTCGGCGGCGGGATTTGCGGCGCGGTCTTCGAGGGTCGGGGCGGGCTAACGGGGGCACTAGGGGAGGTGATTCTTGTCGGAGATGGAAGAGGAGAGGAGCTTCGGAAAACTCAACTACACCCCTGTCTAATTCTCTACGGATTGGGAGGAATCGGAGCTCAAAGTTTTGAGCTGTTATGGGTTCGGCGGCGCTTTGAAATGGAAGAGGAACGATGTACAGTGCCTCCGTATTTATACTGTATACTAGGGTTTTTTTTTTAATTAAATTCTAAAAATTAGGGTTTTTCCATCCGATCTCCAAACGGACCCCAACGACTGTCGAACAATATGTTTTGACGTCTTCTGAATGCGATGGCACTATTGCCGAAGTCTAATTATGAAGTTTACAGTATGTTTTCTTTATTTTCAAATTAATTTTTTTAATATTAAATTCGAACGTACTTTCTAATCTTACCGGGGTCACATACGAAGTCAGAAAAATCCAGAAAAAATATTTTTGGTTATGTTTTGTCGATACGGTCTTAACAAAACTAATTTCGTCGAATTCTGAGATCGTTTGAAAAATGGTCATTTTCTGGTCGATCCAATTTAAATGTAATTGACCAAAACACATTTTTCTTTGCCACGCTCACGTATTAACTTCAAAAATCATGAAATTTGAAATCTAGCCATAATTTGACATCCTGGATCCAACAAAAGTGGTTTCGTCGAATACCGAGGTCGTATGCAAAATGTCTATTTTCAAGGGCGATATATTCTTTATGGCGACCTTTCTGAAAATTCATTTGGCCATAACTTTTGATTCCCGCTATGAAACTTCGATTTTTCAGATTTGTTAGAAAGATATTCATTACCAGATTTAAATATTTTTTGTTTCACCGAAATCCGGTTTATTCTGCATCCTGTGTAGTTAGTCAAAGTTCAGGTTTGTCTTTTCAAACTACCATCCTTTTTCTAATTCCTTTTATAATTAAATTAAACATATTCGTATTAAATCCAATCAAAATAAATTTCTAGTCATTTTTTATTTAAAATAATTCATTTCAACTATTTAAACACCTTTAAAATCTCTAAAATGAAAATTTTAAATTGGCCCCAAATTCCGGGTTGTTACAATCTCCCCCGCTTAAGAACTTTTCGTCCTCGAAAAGAAAAAGGGAAGAATAGAAGGGTAGGAACCAACACAGAGAATGGGAAATATTTTAAACATACCTCAAAATAAAATCTAATCGGAGATATCCACTCTGCATTTGGGATAAGCCTTCTTGATACTGTCTTCTGTCTCCCAAGTACAGTCTCTAGGATCACCGCTCCATTGCACTTTGACTAGGTTGATTCTTTTATTTCTCAGCACTCTAGTCTCTTTGCCAATAATTTTCAGTGGTTCCCTTCTCACTGCAAGGCTTGGGGTAATCTCCAAATCTTGCTGTGCAGCTTCCTCCACAACTAGATCCGGATCATGGACATGCCTTCGAAGTTGAGATACATGGAATACATCGTGCACTCCAGGAAACCAGTCGACATCTGAATTCTGTAGGCTAGGGTGCCAATCTTTTCAAGAATAGGGAAGGGGCCGATGAATTTAGGTGCTAATTTTCCTGTCTTTCCAAAACGGATTACACCACGCATTGGAGCAACTTTCAAATAGACATAGTCACCCACTTCAAAAGCCAACTCTCTTCTTCTTACATTTGCATAGCTCTTTTGTCTACTTTGGGCAGCCAATAATCGCTTCTTAATAAAATCAACTTTGTCTGAAGCTTCTCGGACCATGTCTGGACCCAATACAAGCCGATTTCCTTTTTCAACCCAACGTGTTGGCGATCTACATGGCCTACCATATAAGGCTTCAAATGGGGACATTTTCAAACTTGCTTGATAGCTATTGTTATAAGAGAATTCAACTAAATGCAAGTGATCCTCCCAAGAACCCCCAAGATCGAGTATGCAAGCTCGCAATAGATCCTCCAGAATGCGATTCGCCCTCTCAGTTTGGCCATCAGTCTGAGGGTGATATGCGGTACTGAGATTTAACTTCGTTCTCAACTCATTTTGGAATGCTTCCCAAAATTTGATAGCAAAGATAGGATCACGGTCGCTAACAATGCTATTAGGAACTCTGTTTAAAACAAAAGATTATTATTTAATTTGAAAATGAAAATTTTCATTCAGATTATGATGAAAAGGACAGATTTAGTTTTATTACCCATGTAGCCTGACGATTTCTTTGAAATAGATTTGCGCCAGACTTTGAGCAGTTCTTGTGGACTTGACAGGTATGAAATGAGCGGACTTTGTGAAGCGATCCACGATCACCCATATGCTGTCATTTCCTTTCCTAGTACGAGGCAAACCATCTATAAAATCCATGAAGATTTGGTCCCACTTCCAATCTGGAACTTCCAATGGTTGCAACAACCCCGCATGCTTTTGTTGATCACTTTTTACTTGTTGGCATGTAGGACATCTACTCACATAAATGGATATATCCCTCTTCATAGATCTCCACCAAAATGTGCGTTTTAAGTCTTAATACATCTTGCTCACACCAGGATGGATGCAAAGCTTTGATTTGTGACCCTCATCCAAAACTTCCCTTATGAGGTCTTTGATATATGGAACACAAATCCGCCCTTGAAATCTAAGAATTCCCTTGCCATCTATTTGGAAGTTCGTGTTTTCACCTGCTTCAATTCTCTTAATCATTATCTGAATGAATTTATCATCCATTTGAAGAGCAGAAATTTTATCAATCAAGGAAGGGGTAATGATGAGGCTTGCGACAATGACGTCCTTTCTACTAAGCGCGTCCGCCACAACATTGGCTTTCCCCGGTGTATATAAGATGTCAAGATCGTATGCCGCCAGAAATTCTATCCATCGTTGCTGCCTTAAATTCAGATCCTTTTGATCGAAGAGATATTTCAAAGATTGATGGTCTGTGAATAATTCAAAATTTTCGCCCAAAAGATAATGTCTCCAAATTTTTAAAGCAAAGACTACGGCCAACAACTCTAAGTCGTGGACATGATAATTTTTCTCATGCGGCTTTAATTGACGACTCGCATATGCAACAACTTTGCCTCTTTGCATCAGTATCGCACCAAGACCACCACTTTGAGAAGCATCGGTATAGACTTTTAAATCTTGGTTGCCATCGATGATGGTTAGTATGGGTGCAGTGGTCAAACTCACTTTTAGCTTTTGGAATACCTCCTTATAATCCGATGTCCAATTGAACTTGGTATGCTTCTTGGTGAGCTTTGTTAATGGGCCAGACAGCTTGGCGAAGTCTTTGACAAATTTCCTGTAATACCCAGCCAATCCTAGGAAGCTTCTTACTTCAGTAGGTGTACTGGGCTGCTTCCAATCTCGAATGGCGGTAATTTTACTTGGGTCAACAGCAATCCCTTCTTTTGACACAACATGACCCAAGAATTTTACATCCACTTGCCAAAATGTGCATTTGGAAAACTTTGCTTTTAAAACGTTTCTTTGCAGAATCTCCAACACTTCCCTTAAATGCCCTTCATGCTGCTCCTTAGTTTTAGAATAGATTATAATATCATCAACGAAGACTAGGACAAATTTATTTAGGACCTCACGGAAAACCCTATTCATCAAGTCAACAAAGTGGGCTGGAGCATTGCATAGGCCGAACGACATCACTAACCATTCGTAGAATATGTCGGGACCTCTGAAGGCGGTCAAAGATATGCATTCTTCGGCTATGCGGAGTTGATGGAAACCTGTGGCTAGGTCCATCTTCGAAAACACCTTGGCTCCATTCAATTGGTCCATTAAATCATCTATGCGAGGCAAGGGGTATTTGTTCTTCAATGTTTGCTTGTTAAGATCGCGGTAATCAACACAGAGTCTTAGAGTACCGTCGGATTTGGGGACAAACACCACAGCTGCACCCCAATTAGAAAAACTAGGTCAGATGAGTCCTTTCCATAAAAGCTGTTTTGTTTGATTTTTCAACTCTTCTTTTTCTTTGGGATTCATCCTTCTAATAGCATGGACTACAGGCCTAGCATCTGGAACAAGATCAATTATGAAATCAATTTCTCTTCGCGGCGGTAAATTGCCTACTTCTTCAAATACGTCCGCGTAATTTTTGACCACGGGGATCTTTTCTAAAGAAATGGGAATGACTTCGAGGGAAGACCAAAATGCGTTCCTATCAGATTTTGGACCATGGCAAGGTATAGTAACAGTATTTCCGAATCATGTTTTCACCTTCACCGCTCTTTCTGAACATAGCACTTCGGCGTCATATTTGGTTAACCAATCAAGACCGAGGATGATATCAAACTCGGAAAAATTCATAATGGTCAAGTCAAAAGGAAACTGAAAGTAAGAGTAGGAAATAGGCACCCGACAGTATAAATCAAGGACGATAGAACCTCCTACAGGATTATGAACATTAATCAGCTCTTTAAGACTTCTTTGTTTTAGTTTCAATTTCTGGACCGTGTTGCTAGAAATAAAACTTCTTGATGCACCCGTATCAAACAAAGCAGTAACAGGAATGTTTTTAACAGAAACGGTACCATCTAAAACATCAGGCTTACCTGCTCCTTCAGAAGAAGTAGGGGCGGAAGAAGATGGTGCACTTTCCCCCTCATACACATGTGCAATCTGCGCTCCTTTCAACAGCGGGCAATTAGGCTTGATATGACCCTTCTTGTGGAATTTATAACATTCCTTGGTGTTGTCGCTTCGAGCCTTCTTTGGATTTCTACAATCCTTGCTGTAGTGTCCAAACTTCTGGCAGTAGTAGCATTGCACCTTTGACTTATCATAAGTCTTAGCAGCTCCAGAACTGCTTCCTTCAGTCTTCTTCTCGGGTTGTTTCCTTTTATTGTTGGCCAAGCTCCTTTCTATGTCTTGTTGGGAATTCTTCTTATCATTCTCCTCAAATCGACAAGCAAACTCCACCAAGCTATTGAAAGAAAGGTCGATGTGGGCAGTGACTCTATCAATATATTTTCTCGCAAGCCCATTTATGAACCTCTTGTTCTTCTGAAAGTCATCCTGAATCAATTTAGGGGCATAGCGGGAGAGGTCTTCAAATCTTCGTACATATTCTGAGATGGTCTTGTCACCTTGCTTCAGATTGGCGAACTCGTCATGCAGTCTTTCTACCTCCTGCCTTGGAATGTATTTGTCATTGAAAAGCTCCTTAAAACTTGTCCAAGTCATATTATCTGCAGTCCCTCCAACCGTGACTGTGTCCCACTAGTTTTGAGCCTCCTCCTGTAGCAGCCATGAAGCCACTAATCTTTTCCCCTGATCCACTAGTTCCAATCCTCCAAAATTCTTTTCGCAGTTGCTCAGCCAAGCTTGAGCCTGTGTCACAGTTTCAGTACCCTTGAATGGCACTCCTCCTAGGTTTTTGAACTTCTTCGCCACCTTATCCAAATCAAAGGGCTGCGGTGGTCGTGGTTGTTGGACAGTGGCCTCCTCAGTTCCAGCAACATTTTGCCTCCTTGCTCTAGCTCTAGCGGCTCTAGCAGCAGCCGTACTCATTTTTAGTTAGTTCTGTACGATCCAGGAAAGAGTCAGAACAACTGTAATGGTGATTTTAAGAAATGATACAGATAAAAGGATGGGAAAAAGGATGGCGATAAAAGGACTGACTACTATGTATTCACATGAAATGTTCGCCATAGAATATAGGGATTCTAGGTAAACGAATTATTATAAATATGTTATATTCCAAAGCTAAGTTTAACCAAAGCTCTAATACCAACTGTGATAACCCCAAACTTCCACAGAATGAAAGTAAGGAATAATCATTTGGAATACAACATAAATACAATAATATAGATCACAGATACAACATTGCATAGGAAATTCATAGAGTAACAACATCATAGCAGCGGAAATATAATGTCATCAACCACAAAAAGTCCACAGTCACATAATTCTAAATTATTACATCAAATTTGCAGAAAATGAAATAAGCTCAAACTCCAACTTAAACAACGTGAAATGAAACAAGTTTGATGTCCGAAATTAAAGAAAGAAAAATGAAATAGTAGCAAATGATAGATGTCTTCAAGCTCCAAGTCATCACCTCTCCATGAAAACAAATCCAAGAAAGATAATAAGCAGCTCCAAAGAAAAGACTCCAAGCAAAGAATGAACCTGTTTACTTGGCTGCCCGTGTAGAATGGAGGGCACCCGAGTTTGCAAAAAGGTGAAACAAACTACGAGTCAGTCATGAGACTGGTGTGAGAGTTCTTAACTAATTTAACTACTAGTAATAAGGCAAATCCAAAGACCACGCCGCTAACGCGGAACGGGTTTATTCCAATGGATTGCCATGCATAATTTAAAGTGACCGAGCAAATAATAAGTAAAACATAAAACAACGCAATGCTTTTGGAAAAATGAAATCACCATAAGACTCAAGTCCTATCACACAATGCAACGCACGCCAGAGGATAGAGTTTTACCTTATGGTGATTAAACATGCTAAATACGGTAAATACGAATCTAATATTGTTATTAGTATATATAAAACATTTCAAAATAAATGTATCAATCCTAGGACACATAGATACCATAATACTATGCTTCCTTACTAGTAATACAATCAAATTCGTAGGGTCGTATTTGGAGTTTTGGTTTCCATCATGAGTCAAGGCTAGGGAGGAGCTCCTTGCCGATTCGAGACACTCTAGCTAATGCCCCAGGATCCCCCGCAGTGAACCCTTGGATAGCTGCAGGGCCGGTCCACACATACAGCTTCGTGGATTGGAAATTCCTAAACGCACGTTTCCCGATCCTATAGGTCCTATCATCCGAGGCGCCTCATTCCATCATCCACATAAGTAAAATATCAGTCAGTTTAAGCACCGATACTACTTCTAGCTAGAAAGAAACGTGCTGCTCTCCCTGCGTTCCCTTCTCCCGTTTTAGACTCCACCGGGTTGTGAGGCTCGTGAAGTTACGTAATACAAAAAGCTATGCTTATTCAAGCTGTGCTTTGATCGTCACCACAAGGTTCTGCTTTTCAACAAGAAACCTTGATCATTGCATCTTAGTATGCCACACGGTCACTCCATATCACACTACCAATCCTTTGCCGAAACATATGAAAGGGTGTTAAGCAAGAGAATAAATTCTCCGCCACCAAACATTCATGCATTCGACAGAAAATTAATAACATGATATTTAACGGAGTACGATGTCAGACACACGATCCATTTATTAGCTTATGCTCTGGGTCTGAGCGAAAACCAAACCCGTGAAATCAATACGTACGTTTGGGCAATGACCATGACCCTTGAATTGGGAGCAAGTCAAATCAGGGCCTCGATCGTTGTCCTCTCGATGGAATATTTACGGTCTTCATACGCCGTCTTCATATTTCGATTCTTAACGTCGTATGATTATTTGGAATGAGAGTAACTCGGACTTTCCAAATAATCCTCATATATACATACTTATTGAAAATCATTCTTATTTGTTAATATTATTCTTAATTCATTTGAAAATGACGATAATATTACAGCATCCTAAATTCATTCTTTATTTACATTAGAAATGTGAATTCCATCCTTTTCTTTAATTTACATGTCAAATTTCTATTTTTAATATACATATAAAAATGTAAATTTGATTACATTGCAAAATCCTACTTTTAATCCACATATGTAAATTTTCTTTACTATGCTAATTCTCATTGTTACTTACATATAAAAATGTAAATTTTCTTTACTATGTTAATTCTCATTTTTATGTACAAATAAAAATGTAAATTTTCTTTACTATGTTAATTCTCATTTTTATGTACATATAAAAATGTAAATTTTCTTTACTATGCTAATTCCCTCCTCTAAGTTCATAAAAAGAAATGATTTTTACTTTTAATGTACATTCTCATCCTATGTTACATAAAAAGAAAAAGTAAAAGCTCATTCTTTTATTGCATATAAAAATGCAATTTTATTTGCGATGCCAATTCTCATTTTTATTTGCATATATAAAGGTAATTTCATTTCATCGCAAAGTCCTACTTTATAATTACATAGAGTTTTTTATTTACAATGTAAGTTCTATTTCTAATTACATATAAAGATGTAATTTTTGGTTTTAATGTGAATCCTACTTCTTTCTTACATTACAAAAATGTAATTTTCAATTTACGTTGTAAATCTCATCATATGTTACATATAAAATTGTAATTTTTATCATACGATGGAAATTCATGTTTTACTTACATATAAAAATGTAGATTTTATCATACGATGCAAACTCCTATCCTAATTACATAGAAGAATGTAATTTTTATCATACAATGCAAACTCATATTTTAATCACATTAAAAATAATGTAATTTTCATGCGGTGAAAATTCCTACTTTATTTACATTAATAAATATGTAAATTTTCATACGATGAAAATTTCTGCTTTATTTACATTAATAAAAATGTAAATTTTCATACGATGAAAATTCCTACTTTATTTACATTAATAAAAATGTAAATTTTCATACGATGAAAATTGCTACTTTATTTACATTAATAAAAATGTAAATTTTCATACGATGAAAATTCCTACTTTATTGACATTAATAAAAATGTAAATTTTCATACGATGCAAGTTCTACTTCTAGTTTACATTATAAAAATGTAATTTTTATTTACATGCGAATTCTTAACTTTAATTACATATGAAAAATGTAATTTTTTAGTCAATGTAAATTTTCTACTTCTTAATTACATAAAAAAAGTAATTTTTATTCAATGTAAATTTCCTGTACATGCTCATTTTATTTACATAAAAAGAAAATTGTAAATTTTCTTTACAATGTTGAATTGATAATCTAGATCAATTCAAATAAAAAGATAAATTTTTATTTTCTATGTTGAATTCTTAATCTACATCAATTCAAATTAAACAAAAGCGCTAACATAACAATGACAAACCATATCTCCTTTATTATGAATTGATAAATTAGATTACTTCAAATCATACAAAAGCGATAACATAAGAGGCGATAATCATATGGATCTATACTATTCATCACAAACACATACCAACCATCATCAAATATGACAAAACAAAATAGATCTGTATCGTAAGCATGTTATTATAACATCGCAAACAAAATAATTTAATTAATTAATAACTTTAAACAAAGAAATCTCACCTTGCTATTGCATGAATCTACAATCAACAGAGAGTCAGAAAACGTTCCAATCAATTTCAGCAAAGTCTATTCGTCGTCACGGTTCCGTCAGATCTGAAATTTTTAGATTCGGATCTCGTATGAATTAATTATCAATTTTTTTGAATAACAATAACTTTTTAAATCTGATGCTGTGACAGCTAAAAGCGTGGCAAAATCTGAGTTATTCATACCTTAAAATTTTCAGTTTGTTCAAATCTTTGAATCCGATTTTCGTGAGGTAGGAAGGTCGGTTTGGGGTGCGGTTTTTCGGAGGTGGAGCGGTAAAGAGAGGGGCACGTGCGCTTAGCACGGTGGAGGGTGCGGCGGCGACAGGTAGGCTCGGCGGCGGGATTTGCGGCGCGGGTTTCGAGGGTCAGGGCGGGCTAACAGGCGCACGAGGGGAGGTGATTCTTGTCGGAGATGGAAGAGGAGAGAAGGAGCTTCGAAAAACTCAACTACACCCCTGTCTAATTCTCTACGGATTGGGAGGAATCAGAGCTCAAAGTTTTGAGCTGTTATGGGTTCGGCGACACTTTGAAATGGAAGAGGAACGATGTACAGTGCCTCCGTATTTATACTGTATACTAGGGTTTTTTTTAATTAAATTCTAAAAGTTAGGGTTTTTCCATCAAATCTCCAAACGGACCCCAACGACTGTCGAACAATATGTTTTGACGTCTTCTGAACGCGATGGCGCTATTGCCCAAGTTAATTCTGAAGTTTACAGTATGTTTTCTTTATTTTCAAATTAATTTTTTTAATATTAAATTCGAACGTACTTTCTAATTTTACCGGGGTCACATACGAAGTCAGAAAAATCCGGAAAAATTATTTTTGGTTATGTTTTGTCGATACAGTCTTAACAAAACTAATTTCGTCGAATTCTGAGATCGTTTGAAAAATGGCCATTTTCTGGTCGATCCAATTTAACTATAATTGACCAAACACATTTTCCTTTGCCACGCTCACATATTAACTTCAAAAATCATGAAATTTGAAATCTAGCCATAATTTGACATCCCGGATCCAACAAAAGTGGTTTCGTCGAATTCCGAGGTCGTATGCAAAATGTCTATTTTCAAGGGCGATATATTCTCTATAGCGACCTTTCTGAAAATTCATTTGGCCATAACTTTTGATTCCCTCTATGAAACTTCGATTTTTCAGATTCGTTAGAAAGACATTCATTAATAGATTAAAATATTTTTCGTTTCACCAAAATCCGGTTTATTCTGCATCCTGTGTAGTCAGTCAAAGTTCAGGTTTGACTTTTCAAACTACCGTCATTTTTCTAATTCCTTTTATAATTACATTAAACATATTCGTATTAAATCAAATCAAAATAAATTTCTAGTCATTTTTTATTTAAAATAATTCATTTCAACTATATAAACACCTTTAAAATCTCTGAAATGAAAATTTTAAATTGGCCCTAAATTCCAGGTTGGTACAGTACTTGCTCCATATCCAGAGAAGTTTAACCATAAATTTTGCTATATTTATAGATAAAGTAACAATATTGCACATCGTCTCTTAACTAAACATATACTATTCTAGCTTAATATTATGTCTTTAACCATCTATGCTAAATGACCAAACATGGGTTTTATAAAGGCCTTTATGGTTCATTTGTTTGCAATAATGCTTATCATTATGACATTAATATTTAGATTTGTGTTTTTTGTACAATTGGATTGTTTAACCAACTTGTATTCCTTTTAAGAATATGTGTGTATTGATTTCAACTACCAACATACTATAAAGAGAGAAAAAGGAGATCAAAGAACCATAATGATATAACAGTTTCAAACATATTACAAGTTTATTACTACAAAAAAAACTAACAATATATATATATTACTCTAGCTTAATATTATGTAAAAGTAGATGAAGACAATTTGTTTTATTGAATTTGTAAAATGATACAAAGGACTGAATAGAATGTTTATAACCACAGACTGACGTTTATATACAATGTGATTTAATGTAATAATAGAATATGGACTTGACTAACTATGGGCTAGGCCCATTATATGTAATATCATCGGGTACTAAGAGTTGTGTGAAATGTAATACTCTTAACACCCCCCATCAGATCGAACTAGGGTTTTTATTTCCCTTCGTCTCTCCGCCGCCATCCTCTATCTTCAGCTCTCCTCTCAACCTACTGAAATTTTTGGATGAGATAGCCTTCGTCAATATGTCGGCTTTCTGGTGGTATGCTGGAATGTGCCTCATAGCCAATTTCACTACAACAAATTAAGCTTTTAATAGCACATGATAAATGTTATAATAGGTTACCATAACATTAGTGATGACACTATATAACAACACGTAATAATAGCCCTGTTATATCTTATAGCTCAAATCTAAACGCTATAATAATATACGTTTAATAGTGCACGTTCACCAGCATGAAATGTTTTACATAACATTCAGACCTTGCAATTATATTTGCTTACTAAAATCTCAGCTTATTTTTTATAGCGTTATCAATAATTTCATAGCACATATTCATTGCTATGAAAAATGTTTTCTATTTTGTTTTTTAAAAAAATTCCGCTATTATAGAATACCCCATTGATATATAGCGTTCAAACCTTACCATGTTAGGTACTCTTTTTTTTATATAGCATTATCACTGTTTTCATAGCTCATATTCAGTGGTATGAAAAATTCTCTCCACAATTTAAATTTTATATAGCATTTCATATTTTGATTCCATAAGTGGAGTTTTCCGTTATGAATATTTATAATATATATAGCATTATCAATTTTTTCGTAGCACACAATGATATGAAAACGTTTTCTGCTATCTAACTTTTTACATAGCATTTCACCTTATATTTCCATAAGTGCAATTTTCCGCTATTAATATTTTTAGTAATATATAGCATATATTTCAACTATGATCTTTATATAGCAAATCTCTTATTTAATTTGTGCACTGTTCAAACAATTAAACAATAAATTTACAAGACAAAACTGCTAATAGCAAAAAATTAATACGAAAAGCATATTTGATTTCAATTACAAAGTCATAGTTAATAAGTCTACACTACTAAATATAAAAATAAGTCAATATACATGTTGTTCAAACATCGTTTCAAAACAAGATTACATGAAAAATCACTTAGTCTTCAGCTTGTAAGCTCGTCCAACTTCTAAAACCTGCAATTCACAAGCACAAGTTAAAAATGCAAGAAACACGATTAAAATGCAAAAATGAAAGTGTAAGATGTCATCTCAAATAGTTCATAACAAATAGAAATGTTTAATATCTTATAATTTTTCATTTTGATCAATGTAAACAGGTTCTAATTATCATCGTGGGCATACGCATTTCAAATGAACGATGCACTAATTGCTTCCGTTCACTCAGCAATTAAAATAACTTGTACATGAATATGGCCAGACTAAAATTTGAATGTGAATTATAATCTGAATGTGAATTATACAAACTTATAATCTGAATGTGAACTAGTGTGAATTTTGAAGTCTCTAACCGTTTCACAGTAGCTTACATTGACATGGTAAAGTGAACCACGGTAGCCTATAGTAAATCTAGAACAGACTAAATACTTTGAATGTGAAAACGAACGTCCCACCCTATCAAAATAGCAAGAACAGATACACGTACAATAACCACTGCAACCATGATTTTAAACTGTAATCAAACTGATATTAGCATGAAAAATGCATTGGAGATAGACCTGCTGTAAAACTCTGCTACTATCATCAGGGGTTGCGGCGACTGTATAATTCTTTGCTCCTTCCTATAGACTTAAATCTCGAAGACATAAATAATTTAGCATGTTCCATGACATGGTGCCCGGCATGTTATTAGGAATAAGAGTAGAGCAAGCATTTGTTAGTTTGTGTACTGAAAATGGAAAATGCACTATAGAATAACTAGACTTACACTGACAGGATTCAGAAAAGTGCGTGCAAAGCCATAATATAAACCCGAGAGGTCATATGCTTGAAGTTATATAAAAGGATTGGTTGAAAATCTTATTACCTTGCTGTCGGGATCAGTGTAAAGGTATTTTGATGGAAAAGGAAGCTGCAGAAGTAAAATAAGGAAAATAAGGCAACTATGTAAATGCACGAAAATGGATGAATTACAAAAAACTTAGAATTGATGCTGAGCTAAAAAAGTTAGAATATATATGCCCTTTTTGCAAATAAACGAGCCTTGTCAGGAGTGCCAACACCAACCGCAATCAGTTTTGCTCCAGCTGCACCAAACTGTTGTTTCGAGTTTTATAAGACAGAAGCTAATTCCCACCTAAAGAATATAACAATGACAAATGAAACATAATTAGTAGTTGAGTATAGATCAATGTTATATCCAGTATTCCCATTTCACAAGATTTTGCAGTAGTCTATTGTAAATCTAGAAATAAATTTATTAGGACATGACAAATTTATTGATATGCTACTGTGAACAAAACGACACTGTGAACAAAACGACAAAGTAAATGAAGCAACTTTAGTAATTGAGTTTTAAATTGTAGTGCGCCCACAAAATCGTACTTTGTGACTGGTGCTAGGGATGAGCATGAAAATCGATTACAAACTAAAACCAAACCGAAACCGCATAAAATCGATAAAAACCGCATTTTAAAAAACCTCACCGAAATAAAACCGCAAAACCGATGAAACTGCACACCATTAGTATGGTCCGGTTTCGGTTTTAATCTTTTTTCAAACCGCAAAACCAAAACCGCATCGAATATTATTTATACATAAATTTTAGCATTACATTGCATTTTCTTCGTGCATACATTAACATATGTGAAGTGTGTGTTTTTATAGTGGTGCATGCATTTGTATGTAGATGTGTGCCCTCGTTTTGGTTGTTTTTATGCTGCAAGCCTTCAACTATCAATTCTTTATTGTAGTATGCATATTTAGTTACTAAATGGACATGCATTACAAAGAAGAATTATAGTGGGAGTGGCACCTTTATCACAATATTAGTAGTGTGGATACTCTAGACATGTGATTAGTCAAATACCGTATGTTATAAATTAGTTGTTTATAGCAAAACAACATATAGAAAAGTAAAGGCAAGTCTTGTGATTAGTGTATAATTTATTCGTTAATAGTCTTTCTATCATTTTGTATGTTTTTCAGCAAATTTTATTTTTCTATTATTACGATGTTATATTCTAGAGTGTTATCAAACAAATTTGGGTTATGAATTTTAAAAGTTTAAAAATGCAATTGGAGATAACCGTCCTTCCCTTATTTTCTAATAAATTATTTATTAAAGTTTATTCTACAGGTGTACTATTATTTCGATATTGCTTTAATGAATATCAATAACGAATTTTTGTCCTTTCAAGTAGAATATTACTCTTTTGATATTAATGACAATTAGTCATGTAATATATCATAATACCCATTATTTATAATCAAATATTTATATGTATTTTAGTCAAAACTTATGATGCCCCCTGATTAATAACTATCCAATTTTATTCAAACTATATAGTGTAGTGTATTTTACAACTCCAAAAATAATAAAGAATGTACGTTGTACAATATATAAGGTTTGTGTATTCTATATGGCCCTTAACTTATTGAGCAAGTATTCCTGATTTCTAGTTTATCTTAGATGATAAAAGACCATGATTATTACTCTTCCATTGGGCATAAACGACGTTTGACTTGTTTTCCTTTTGTTTAAATTCTACAACTCATGTTATTCAAAGATAAATAAATTGTCCAAACGCATGGCAATTTTATATTAAATTAGCATAGTCAGGTATACTACAACTAAAAACTTAAAACTTGAAAAGCAAAGCAGCAACTACCTAAACGCAAAAAACATATGCTTGGAAGTTCAGATATAAAAATGCATTAAGTACCTTTTTGAGACATTGTGTAACAACCCGAATTTCGACAGACCAAATTTTTCTCAAATATTTCAATCTATCGAAGATTGAGTTGGCTTGTCTGGTATCCTGCAGAAAAGACAGAGATAATAACTATATCAGAGCTCAATAATACATCTCACAACGGAATGAATAAATTATAAAAATCAAATATAGTCTTACCAAAGTAATAACACTGTCTAACATGTGTCTTAAGGCTACCAAATCTCTGTCATAAATCTAACCTGCGAGTATGTTACGAGGAAGGGACTAGAACACAAAGTTCTGTTGAGAGGAAAAAATATACATCTGAAATAACCCTACATATGCCGTTCAGTTACATTTTCATAATTATTAGGTTATTTAGGTTAATAGCACTCAAGGCTCTGCACTCACGTTGTACCTATCTACTCCTCAGTATATTAACCTAACATAGTTTGTATGTAGCTATGCCCAACATGTTAAAGTACTCCACATAGTATCGTCCCCACATGGTTTCCACCATTATGCCATGGAAGCGTATACACCACGTAATATCACGGAACCACCATTATTGTGCCAGGTAAGCGTACAGATCCTCATATTCGGACTCCTGGGTCGAAACGTGGAGTAATGCCCTAATGTCTACAATATACCACCCTGTGTGTGTATCTAGCTAGACCCTCACATGACCGTACTGCCTATTATAACTTGAATCCCGTAATAGGGCTGCATCCAATGCATGAACTCAGTCGGGAGCTTTCAATATCTGTAAAGGACAGCTTCAATAGGCCTACAATACAGATATTCACATATGGTATGTCTTTTTATGGTGGTTATGGCCTCACCCATGTCCCTCCCCAACTAATGAAAGGCGACATCAAGATCTAATGACGTGCCCCTAACAACCAATCTAGCATTTAATTTGGCTTGTCCCTCACCAATGCCTTGATAGTGAAAGTACGTTGTCTGCTAGTTTAGCTTGCAGCCTTTTCGCATCCCACTGACTACCGATGACAGATATTGGATGATTATAATTTGTATTTGGGTCCTGACCAACCTCTCCTATTGGCGAGGAAAATCGTCGAATCACCCAACGCCATCCGCCACAGCCTTCTGACTGTCACACCACAGTTGTAGTCAAGATATACTCACGGATGGTACTGGACAGACCAAACCTCTATGGGTACAACCCGGAGCCTACCACAGAGGACCAACACGGAGTACTCTACCACGTCTTGTAGAAGCCACCTGTCTCCCTCCAATCTCGTAGAATAATCAGTTGGACGTGCTCTCCTCGTGTCTTAAGACACCACGATGATCTACCCCATTGGGTTCTTCATCTCCATACCAACAAACTTATGGCAGCGTATCACACCATAGCATTATTAGATCCTATGACTAATCTTTAATTATGCGCTTACTTTATCTTATCACATTGCTATTTAACTTGATTATTCACATATTCACTTTTGTTCAAGTTACTTGGTTTATTAGCTCGCAATTAGCTACTTACTTTCGTTAATCAACCCTATTTCGCTGATCGGGCCTCTGCTTATTATTTATTACATTTATTAGACTTAATACTTTCAAATATAAGTCTACTAATAATAAGCCTACTTTATTCTTTCTTATTTAACTATAACCTTATTTTACACCGCAGCTGTTGTTATGAGTTTACTTATTAACTTAATTCCCTTAACTAAGTTTATTTAATAAGTTCCCTTTTCCTGATTAATTATAACTCACGTTATAATTCCACTTGTCCCTGTGACAAGTCTACTTATTATATTTCATTCCCATTCAAATAATTAATTATAATAGGCTATATTTCTTGCTCATCATAAGTTTTCTTATGTTCCTTAATATGAACCAACTTTTACTATTGTAACCTTCATTTATTTACCGTCTTTTATATTCTCATTATTTCAAAAAAAAAATTTCGCATACATCATTACCTTGGCTAGCGGAAAGATATAAATATCTATTTCAATAATGTATACCAATTAAGATTCGTAGTTGCAAGCTATTTCTTTTAATTTTATTAAGAGCATACATGTATATTTTATTTGATTAGTGTGCAATACGGTAAACGAACCCCTATTTCACACTAATCCCTTTTTCCTTTCTTTTCTTGCAACTACGTTCTTAGTAATTTTATCGTTATGGAAGTGTGTCCACTTTTCCCAAAATCCAATTAACTTAGTCCACTACTAATTTTCCCCTTTTTATTTTCTGAGATAGATGTTAATTCCTATTTTTCATTTACCATTTTTAATTACTTTAAATTTCTATACAAAATTAGGCATATGAATTCTTCTACCATTATTTTCACAATTCACTATAATTCGCTTTTACAACATATCCAATTTATTATTGAATAGCAATCTTAAGAACATATGCATAATTATTGTAATATTCAACATTTGAGTATTAAAGTAATTTTTAACCTAAATAGAGAATTCAGATAATAAAATTGTACAACAGGAATATTTTTAACATACTCAGGGAATAGATTATATCGCAATTACGATAAATTTCAATTATTTGTCACGTTAAGAACTACAGGGATTGTAAACAATAAATATACCATTATCAAAATGTATAATTTTCAATTCACTCACCTGACCGCTTTCCAATCCTTGAATATGATTCAAATCTGTTATTACGTAGTTTTCCTAATTGAATCTAACATTGTTATAACCACAGATTTACAAAACTGATGTTAAAAGAAAGAAAGAAACCTTAATAATTCAGATCCATAGGATTTACCTCACGTAGACAAGAAATATGAACACTTATGTTGTAGACCTACATTCTCTATCTTCAAATCTTGTATTATAATTCCTAAAAGCTAATATTCTAATTTCTGAAAGATTTAGGGAAGAAAGAAAGTGGAAGAGACATGGCATCGTCTCAGAAAATATGAGTTGGAGGCTAGGTGTATAGAAGATTCTCGTTCGTTGGATAAAATAAAATGTAATCTGAGCAGTTCAAATCGAAGAACAACGTCATCTTGACCCGTATTGGGTCGACCCGATCCCCAGGTGGGTCGACTCCCGGGTCGACCCAGCTCTAGCATGGGTCGACCCAGTTATTGGGTCAAGAACGTTGATTTTGCCGATTATTAATTTTGTTTAATGATGACTGTTAACATTCAATTTATTTCCAAATAGTTCTTACCTATTTATAACACATATCTAATTTCAAACTTATGCACATATATATATGTATAACTTTTCAAATCTTTGATCGTTAATAACTACCTTATACGGGATCCGTTTAGGGCAGGTCGTATATGAAAATGAATTAGAAAATTGCCACGAACACAATGGTAAATGTTTCGGGGATAAATTTTGAAATCATAAATTATCGATACATTTTTTGGCAAAGCCGATCGTTTCTCAAGTGATCGCAAACATCTTTTATTATAACTAATAATAAAAAATTAGTATTATACAGGTGACTATTAGTAGACAATCAGCTATTTGGTTTTTAAGGTGGTCCGTCCACCACATTCGGAATTTAAAGTGGACTTCCCACTCTACCTAACAGGCTTACAACTTTGGAGCTAGCTAATAACTAGTCTACAATTGTTTCATACTCCATGCATGAAGTTTTTACATATCCTATAACTCAATTCAGGAAAGAAAATTATATAATGCGATTACAATATCCAAACAAGGGACAAAGAAAACACATGGGCCTCATACCAAACGGCATGGAAGTAGCATATGCTGAACAGTAAGAAACAGACAATCTTTTCTTGAGCCAGGAATAGGTACATATGGTACCACCAGTAGCTCCAGATTACCATCTAGCCCAACTAGAGAACATTGCAGTCGATTGCCATGTGATTGAACATCCTATTTAGAAGAGAGTTTTTGGAGGAATAAGTATGGACATCACTAGAAAATGGCACGTTGAGCGCAAAGTGTCTCCATGTGTGCCGAAGTCACAAATGACGACACGAACAATCGGAACACCAAAAAATAACCTCTAACTAGAATCGAACATCACAAGATCCATACCATCTTAAGAAAATACCCAATGGTGTACCAAAAAGCATAGAGAGAAGGAAATTGCATACGAACAGCCCAAAGCAGCCAAAAGAATTAAAGAATGCACCTAATTAGCACTGTACAATAAGGCAGAAACCAGCACCAAGCAGAAAGGCTATGATCGGAGCCGAAGCTTCTCGTGTATAGCCCATTGTCGACAGTGACAACTAATCTAAGAAAAGTACTAACCAAAGAACATATTAAACTCATTTGGCAAAGTAGAAGAGGGCTGCATTACATTTCAATGGACCTAGCATAAGTTACCAGAATCGACTTACCCAACAATAGACAATAATCGCTCAACTCCAAAAGGCATTGCACCTTTATCCGAGAACTACCAACAAGACGAAAAAAGAACACACATTGAAGGCCTATTAAATAAGTTGTACCATCACAGACAAGAAAAGGAGATTCATTGAGACACGAAACAAAGTGACTCAAAAGGAGTTGCTGCTGTCCAGTTGACTCCACGTTAGTGTCGAAATCACCATCATCATCATACGACCAGTTGAAAACTAACAAAGACAAGATTTTCCTGAAATCGCATAGCTCTGAGGAGGAAGTGGAGAAAGAAGCAAAATGAAGGAGCAGAGAGCACGCATGGCACAGATATGTCGTAGTGGATGAAAAATGGGGAAACTGCGCACATAACTGATTTCATAGCAAAGCTTGGCATTGAAAGTGGCAAAGTGGTTATCGGTGGGCGACCACACACAACATAAGCAAGGAATAGGGGAAGAAAGTGGGAGCGATGTGGAGAAAGAAAGGTTTTTTTAAGAGACAAAAGTGAAGAGAGAGAAAAGTGGGAACAATGTGGAGAAAGAATCGATTTTTGAAGAGTCAGATGCGTGAAGAAGTGAGTCAAACAAAAGGAAAACTCGTTGATGCCATTAACGGCCGCCCAGCCAATAACGAAGCTTTTTGAAGATGTGTGATTGATTATTTTTCTGTGTACTAATTAAATATCGATATTTCCATCTACTAATTAAAAATTTATATAAAAATACGGGTGTTACACATTTAATCCATCAAACATGAGATTCTTCTTTTACACTTAGAACGTATACTGTAACAAAAGGATAGCCCACTAAGTAAATTTTCTACGGTTGAATCATACGGAGTTTTATAAAAAAAAAACACACATCGTTCTCTGCATATACGTTACATGCAGCTAGTGCATATTGACATGACTTGTAGTAATTGAGGAAAACCATGTTGTTTCGAACCATGAAGCGTCCTCTACCTATCTTAATATACCTTTACTGCTTGCCAGTGTGTGTTTGATGGATTTTGCATGAATTGACTAACTTTATTCATATTGAAAGATATGTCAGGCCTTGTAAATGTGGCATACTGTAGTGCACTAACTGTGCCTCTGTATGATGTTAAGTTTGTCATGGTTTCACCACTTGCCTTGAATAACTGTATATTGCTTGCTAGGTACTTAGTGCTTTTTCCTTGTCCATTTTGGCTTTGATTAATATATCGGAGATGTACTTTTCTTGACTGACAACAAGCTTGGCATGACATGACATTCTTACATGAATGAATAAGAAGTAACTCAGACTGCCTAGATATTTGATTGAGAATTCTTTGTTTATTTGCTTTGTAAGCTCTTTGATTCCATCACTGTAATTACCTATAATTATAAAATCATCGACATAAATCAGTACATAGGTAACACTTGCATTGTTAAACTTTACAAATAGAAAAGTTTCACATTTTGTAGGAGTATGGCCAAGGATGGTTAGAGTTGTCTTGAGTTTGTAAAACCACACTCTAGATGCTTGTTTCAAGCCATAAATGGCTTTATTTAGTCTGCATACAAGCTTTCCATTTTGATGTTGCTTGATTCTTTCTGGTTATTTTGTGTACTCTTCTTCCTATAATACACCATTAAGAAAAGCATTATTTACATCTAGTTGATTTATTTTCCAATTTCTAAGTAAGGCAAATAGCTAAAATTATTCTTATAGTAGTTGGTTCCACAACAATTTAGAATGTTTCATTGGAATAAAATCCACATTGTTGTGAGTAACCTTTTGCTACTAGCCTTGCCTTATATTTGGAAATTAAGCCATCGGGGTTTGTTTTGACCCTGTAAGTCCATTTGAAACCAATAATATTCTTACTGTTTGGCATTCGAACCAAAGTCCAGGCATTATTTTTTATTAGAGCACCGTACTCTTCTCTTATTGTTGTTCTCCAATTTTCATGTTGAATAGCTTTGAGATATGTGCCAAGCTCTTTGATTTCTATGTTGTCATTATATAACTTTAGTTTAAAAATTCCACTCTTTGCCTTGGTTATCATGTGATGACCAGTGTGGTTGAGTATGATCTCTGCTATTGGGTTGATCATCTTCATCACTACTGGATGATAATGCACTATCCAGTGGTTGTTGGAGCTCTGCTTCCCTAGCAGTTTCATCTTGTGATCCATATTACTCCATGCTTGATTGAACTCCAGGCGTAGAATGCCTTGATTCATGGGTTGTAGTCTTAAATTGTTGATGATCAGAATTGAGGGAATGGACACAGACAACTTGTTCTGAAAGGTCAGCTTGCGTTGGCAGCTTAGATATTGAAAATTTTGGATTGTAGATTATTTGAGTGACTTTTGTCTCTACTTTACTAAAGGGAAATTCCCTTTCATTGACAAAAAGTCTAGAAGTGAACACTTTTCCATTGTTGTTTAAGCATTTATACCCTTTCTGATTTGTGGCATACCTCAGAAAAGTACAGGGTGTTGATTTAAAATTTAGTTTATGGGATTATATGGTCTTAAGTACGAAAAACATAAACATTCAAAAGTTTTTAAGGCATTGTAGTCAGGTTTGGTATTGAACATGACTTCTAATGGACATTTTAGCTTCAAAGCTTTTGCAGGAAGTCTATTTATCAAATAAAAAATGGCAAAAAATGTATCAGGCCAAGTTTTTAGAGGTAAACCTGCCTAAGCAAGAAATGTCAAACTTGTTTCTATTATTTGTCTATGCTTTCTTTCAACAATGCCATTTTTTTAGAAGTGTGTGGACATGTCACTCTATGTATGATACCTTTTTTGTTAGATAGGTCTTTTAAACATTTAAATTCTGCTCCTCCATTAGTTCGAAATATTTTCACATACTGTTCAGTCTGTCTTTTAGCCTGAGTGATAAATTGAGTTACAACAATATATGTATTTTAGACTTAGACTTTAAGAAACATATCCACACATATCTAGAATAGGCATCAACAAATGATATGTAGTATTTAAACCCATAATCATTGTTGATTGGTGTTGGTCCCCACAACTCAGCAGTAATTAACTCTAATGAGTTGTTGTACACACTTTCTGAACCAGAAAATGCAAGTTTATGGTTTTTTACCATTTGACAATATTTACAAAAATAAGGCAGGGTAAAATCATCAACACGAACATTGATACTTTTCAGAATATACTTCATAGTATTTACATTTGGGTGCCCTGATTTGTAGTGCCGGATATCGATATTTCTACACATATTTTGTTGACTGATATTGGAAGAATTACAATAGTAAACATTTCCTTCAGATTTACTTGGGTTTGAATTAGCAACTTTGAATGTGTACAGACCATTTCTAACAAATCGAGATTCATTTAATAATTCTTTCTTATTAAAAGTACTCTTAGTAACTTCCCATAATGCTTTTGTTTCTTATGTGTGACATTATAGTGGAATTTCCATTTCCCATAAATAGAGAATGTATACCGTTATATTCAACATTTCCAGATTTAGATTGCTTAAACTGCTAGTAAGATGTTTGGTTGCACCGGAATCTGGATATCAAACTTCATCATGAATGTTTTCAACCTTTGTTGTGTCATCACTAGTTGCCTCAAATTGTAATCTTTTTTCTTGAGAACTGCTCACCATGTTGGTATTTGGGGCATAGTTTCTTGAGCTGTTACTTTTTTGTTGTGATGGAGTATAGTTAGAGTCAAATGTGAAGTAACATCTGCTAGTAGTGTAACCAAAATTTTCACATATTTCGCATTCAAATCGATTGTTTTATAAAATCTTCCACTTCTGCCTCTTCCTCTTGAAGCGAAGCAACGTCTTTGACCATTAAATTGTTTTCTGCCCAATGTTACCCATTTCTTCATTCTTTTTTTTGTTGTAGTTACATTGTTGATAGAATACTCATTTGTAGCAGTCTTCTTTTGTTCTATTCAGCCTTTATGAGAGAGTAGAATTGAATGAACTGACTGAATTGTAGGGTGGTTTCCTTTGATATCACAAAAACAACAGCTTCGTATTCTTCATCCAACCCATGCAATATGTAAATAATTTGATCTGAATCAGATACTAAGTGGCCTACTGAAGTAAGCTGATCACATAGTTTCTTGATTTTTGACATATATTCTCTTATTGGTAAGTTTTCTTTCTTGATACTGTGTAGTTGTCTTTTGTAATACATTGATCTTGCTGAACATTGTGTTGACGTCAAAAGTTGGTCTTATGAAAATTAAACCCCAAAGTGTATAATCCACACGTAAGTGACAGAGAAATAAAGGTAACAACAGGAAACACACAATATTTTTTATAGTGGGTCAGCTTAATCCAAGCCTACGTCCACTTTATAATCTTTGTTTATGCCGTTGATTATAGGTTACAGTTATTTGATCATAAAAATATAGAAAAAGAATTGGTTTATACAAAAAACCTTGTGTTATAGTTCAGCTCAATCAGTTTATAGAGCTGTCTATTTAAGGAAACCGACCTATGAATTTCCAAAAGAGAGAATCCTCTGTTTTAGTTTTGAAATGAGGTATTTATAGGCAAAATTTGTACGGGTCGACATGCCATGTGGCGACTATCCGGGGTCGGGTCGGTCATGTGTCACTCAATCCAGATATTGGCGATAGGCGGTAGGGCCTAGTCTTTAAATGAGGAATAGCTCTTCTCGTTTTGTGTAGCATATGTGTAGCTCAATCCGTGTATTCAGGTGATAAATTAGGTCAGAGTTGACAAATAAAGTAATTAGGAAGTGGTCTACAGCGTGTGCTGTAGGGTTCGGGTTAGCTTGTTGAGGTCGAGTTGTTTGAACCGAAAGAACCAACCCGTGAAGTTCGATCCAGGTGTGGGAGAGGGTGCTTTCATCTAGAGCATAGCTGGTTTGGGCCGAACCAGCCTTGATTGGCTTGAAGCATGAATCGAACCGGGAGAGAGGAGCTTGTTAATTCCATAATTCTGAGAGTTTGGACATTCCATCCAAGTGGCTGTAGGTAATAAGAGTTTGTGCTCAAGTTCAGAGTGCTTATCTTGATAAAGATTCGAGTTGTGACAGCCATGCCAAAAGGCGAGTCAACACTTTTCCCTCCAGAACATATCTTTCTTAAGAAAGGAAGATGTTTTCTGGATAATTTGGAGATTCATAATCCATATAAGCCCAATATATAGAAATCCAAAAAGCCACGATCGCGCTGGATCATTTTAAATAATAATAAAAAAAAGCCAGAAACCCATGGTCGTGTCGAACCATATTATAAGGAAATCAAAAGACCAACGATCATGTTGGATCGTATTATAAACGAAATCCAGGAAAACCAAGGCCTCGCCGGGTCTGTCCGGTTGTAAGCATAATCCATACATGTAAAGAGATTAGGCAAACAGATGTGTCGAATCCCGACAATACCGCTTAACCTTTTCAAGCACAAACCATGTTTGGACATCCATTTTGAGTATAAACCATAATCAAGCAATGATTGAATTATCCCGCCAAATCCTGGCAAGGTAACGCAACCCTTCGGCATAAACCATACCTAGAAATCCAATCCGAGCATAAGCCATACTCGGGCATAATCCATGCCATGAAATCCAAACTGAGCATAAGGCATACGCGGGTTTTGGTTGAGTTTTTTCGTTAAATCATGAAAAGATAATCTGATTTTCCCGAGTATAATCCATACTTAGGACTCCAATTTGAGTATAATTCATACTCATACCTAGATAGAATTGTACTTGTCACATCCTGACAAGAGAGTACATCCCTAGGCATAAACCATACCTAAGGTTCTGAGATGAGTATAAGCCATACTCTAGTTGTGATTGAGAACCTTGTCAGATCCTGACAAGATACTTATATTTCTCAAACATAATATATTCTTGAAAATAGGTTTTATTTATTTTAGAAACTATTACAGAACCAAAAAAAATCTTGATTGGTTTATCATTGAATCCAGAGCACACCTTGGGACTAAATCCTAATTCTGTATGTACATGCTTAAACCTAACCATTTATTCGTGAGATGGTTTTATTGTCAATAACATAGTATGTCCGAGGATTAAAGCCTAATCCCCATGCATATATGAGTCGACGTAGCCATCCGGAAATCCTAAAGCAACAGAGATACATATCTTATATCCTAAGAAATGCAATAAATCCAAGATGATCTAATACAGATTAGTTAAAGATGATGCCGTGATTGCTCGGCTCAGGACCCTTCCCATTCTGAGGAGCATGGGGAGGTGGCAGTGCTGGTATAGGCGCTGCAGATTTCTTTACATACCCGGGTAGTTCTTCGCGTCTGACCCATTCTTCGATAAGGTCACGTAAGTGCCTGCAGTCGTTGGTGCCATCACCTGCCATATCATGGATCATCCAGTGCTTTCCAGACTCATGCTCTTTCTAGGTTGGCTCCCTCCTGGGAGGCTCAGGGAAAGGAAGAGTTCCTCGCATGTCGAGGTATATATCAAGCATTTGAGCTCAATGTATTTGTCATATTTGGGTTCTCTCCGGAACCGCACATTCTTGTCACTATTTTCCAGGGCCTTTCCCTTCCTTTGTTTTGGCCTTCAGTGGATGGTCCTCCATCCTTTACCAAAAGTACATTGAGATTATCCACCTCGATATTAGCATCCTCTTGCCGAAGGAACCTATCTGCCACAAAGCAGAAATCACCAAGATCTCCGGGGGAGTCTCGCTGTAGGGAGATTTTACACTACTACAAAAGTGGGCATAATCGACACTAATTTGTGTGCGTTGCATGAAAAGTATGGCGAAAGCTATGCATTCTTTGATCTTCTGCAACAACATTCATTTGTTGTTGCATTAGATGTGAACACAGTGTTGCGGTTGGAATTCTTGTGTTGTGACATGCAACACCAGCTCAAAGTGTTGCATTACATAAATACATGCCAGGTCAGGGATTTTCATTATCTGTTTAAACAAATAAATAACCGTAGAAGTTGATTAATCCAACGGTTCAAGCCGAACCTTGCTACAACTTGGTGAAAATTTGGCGCGATAGTTTCCCCATTCACGAAATACTTCCGCCCAAAACAAATTTCTCCCGTACTCCTCCTTCTGCCCGTTTCTCTCTCCAAGAAATCTGTCCAAGAACACCTTCAATTGGTACTCTTCCTCGGGTTACAAACTATAAACCTTCGATTGCTCCTATTTTACAAACTTTGCACCTCAAATTTAGATCATTTAGGACAATTACAGGTAGTTAGGGCTTCATCATTTCGGTTTTATTTAGTTGATTTCATCTCTAACTTATTTTGGTCTACGTTCAAAGTCTCTGGGTGATTTGGGTATACCGATAGCCTTAAATTAGGGTTTTTATACTTGAAGTGTTGTATTTATATGTTTGCATGTGTTGAAATTGTGCAAGTTCTGTATTTTTATGTTTACCAAACCATTGATGTATTGGTAAATAATGCTTATTTCGAAAGGTGGAAACAAAATTTAGAGGACAAAAGAAATCCAATTTAAATGTTTAAATGTCTATTTCTATTTGTAGTTAAATAATGCCTATTTCTCTTCCTACATCGTATGACTACGAATATACCCTGGGCATGGGTGATCTATGACTGTCAAACCCATCATCACCAGAAAAATCCTATTGATTTTTATATAGAGATGCAAGAAAGGCACTACGATGATTTGCATGAGTATGAACTAGAGCAAGAAGAACTCCGAAGACAATGGCGAGAAGAAGAACGACGTGAAGAAAGGGTGATGCGACGGCATAGTCGTGTTGCCTTGCGTCGTTAGCATCAAAACAACCAAGTGGTTAACGAACAGCAAGCTGACTCACCAATCATAATGTGTTATTGTGGGTATGCCGCTGTAGAAGATGTTATTCCGATTGGATTCAACATTGGTCGTCGTTATTTTAGATGCCGTGTTTATACCACAGGGTGTACCTTTTGGCAGTGGATTGACCAACAATTTCCAAGTCGAGTCGCTGAGTACGCAGATGAATTACAACATCAACTTACAACGCTGCAAAATCGAGTTATTGGTTTTCGAACTGACGTTAGTTGACTTAATGACCAGCTTTAAGGGCTAAACATTAGAAGACAAAATTAAATTATTGCATCGTTCTTGTATTAGGTACAACTGTATCGTCTTTGTATCACCTGTATAGTCTTTGTATCTGTACTATTTTGTTTTGGTGCAGTCATGTAATGTTATGAATTTGTGTTCAGTATCCTTAGTTGCTTGCTTTATGTATTCTCCTGATAACTCAGTTTCAAAAGTTAGTGATAATTCATATCAAAACAATCGTCTTTGTATCATCATACTGATTATGTATATATGTAAATTATTATCTTGTTTTGTTTTTATTTCTAATTTAGTCAAACATTACAGGGTAGCCCTTGTTCGTGTCTTGAAACTCTTAGTGGTATCAAATTTAGTCTTACTAGGTCGTGGTTAGATTGTGGCAATGGATAGTGAGTACTACATATGGATAAGACTTCCGAGATCGAGTGCAGAATATGTAAGAGGGGTAACGGCTTTTCTAAGAAATGCATTTCCCATTTATAAAGTAGGTGATGAGATGAATTGCCCCTGCAAATGTACAGAACGTAATTGGTATTGTGAAAATGTCACTTACTACTTCCCGTAGGATAGGCGGCCTTATTTGACCCTTTTAATTTCCAGGTTTGGGTAGGTCAACACACACCTGCAACCCCTATACTGAAAAAATTTATGCCCAAGTGGACTCTTTAACCATAGTCACTTTGCCTTTTAGGACCTAGGAAGCGGACTACGTGCGAATGTTATTCGTTCGTCCCCCACTTTCCTTTAACAACTTTCCCTTTTTGGGATAAAGTAGGCTACATTATTAAGTCATTCCTGTTAAGTTCCTTTACACGGAAATACTATACGTACACCATTTATTTGTATCACGGGTCTATATGGTTAATAATGTCTTATATTATTAACCTACTAAGTCCAACTATATTTTTAATTATAAGTTTTATTGACATAAATAAGGAAGAGTATATTCCCTTTTCTCTAGGATATTTATTTAATTTCTCCCATAATTTGGACTTAGTATTAAACGATAATCAATACCCTTAATTCCCTTTTTGACACCCATTTCTTTTTATTTGCTTTTTATTGCCCTTTATGACTCTAACGGTCATATTTTCCTAAGGCAACTATTTATCAATCCTAAATTATTTATTTGTTGTACCCCAATGGACAATTCCTATTCATATTTATTTATTTATTAACTGCTATATATATATATATGTGTGTGTGTGTGTGTGTGTGTGTACCAGGCCTCTCACATTAAGTTGGTTACCTGCGGATGTTGGATATATCGGTTGGTTCCGGACAGACTTCTACCACAAGTGAACTTAACCTCGTGTTTTAGTATGATTATATTTATGCATTAGACCCCTCATAATAAACTGACTACCGGTGGTTGCTGGATTTGCCGGTTGCTTCCGGGTATGCTTACACCACCAGTTGAGTTTAACCTCGTGTCAAAATGCGGTTATAATTTAAATTTCCTAGTTGGGATCCACAATAATCATCCTAATTTATTATAAGAATTGTAACCATTTTCCTATTCACATTTATTTTCCCCAAATCAATATTGGTTATGATGGTTATTTCTTTATTTGCGATCTCATTTATAGTAGCTAATTACATTTGTTGCTATAAATGATCACCACAAATATATTAATTCAAAATGGATTAAATTTCCACATAATTCCATAATTGAACCTTACCCGAACATTTAAACATTCCATACAATTTATATTTCACCGTTTTATGCTAATTTGGATGGATAATATGTATATATTCATTTTTATGTTTTCGTGCAGTCAATGTAGTTATTAATATTTATTTATTACTTTGCAATATATATTTTTAAATTAATGATTTGGTCAAATCAATTAGCCAAACATTCATTTTTTACATTCAATCTTGCCAAAAAGGTTTCAAGTCTCACAAGGACCTTAGCTAAAATCATTGTAAATCATGTCTGCATTGTAATATTGACATATTCTCAAATCACAAGAAATATGTGTAATATATTTTTATTTTGGAATAATCGATGCAAATTACATACAAAACATATATTTATTTTTATATGTACCTTTGCACCACATTTCCTTTTTTAATTCTTTTTTGTTATACTTCTTATGATTTTAAAATAATGCCTCTTTATTCAAAAATGAAGAAAATGGCATAATTTACAATGCTTAAGCCAAAAACCCAACAATATTAAATGTAAACAAGGAATATACCTTTTATTCTTATAATCACTTAATACACAAATTAATATTTTTACCCAAATTTACATGTTTCATATTTCAACATTGAACTAAAGATTTGGAACAAAACTAGAACAAATTTATGTTTAATGGGACCGACTTCCAGATCCACGGTGCTATGTGGCATATGCAACATATTTCATAATTCATGACATAACTTGTAGGAATATGTGAGAATTTATATAAAAATCCGACAATTCATGTTTGTACAAAATCACAACTTTATCATTTACCAATATATTCATAATTAGATCTAATGGTTATCACAATTTACAATTATATAAATATCAGATTTGATAGGCATAAAATATAGATTGGATTCAAACGAAATAGATAAATTATTATATCTGTATTAGTAAATTTCTCACTCACCTTATAGCTTCCAATTTGTAAACTATGAACCCTTTTAGGCTTACAATCCCTAAATTCTTACAAATTTATAGTTTATCTTGAAAGGAAAAAATTCTAGATCTTAGAAATGTAAGAAAATGAGAAAATAGCGAAGAAATCTATCGTTGAGCACTCTCTTCCATTTTATCTATTTCTTTTCCCAATTCCATATGAATTTATTTTGATTTGTAGATGTATGAATATATTCTATTTAGAATTTAGGTCTGAAGAGGAAGGAAAATGGCAGAGCTCCGCTGCCTTCATAGATTTGAAAGGAAGAAGAGTGAGGCTCTGCCCCGTTATTTATAGGGGTGGAAATGGCCTAGAACCGTTAGATCAGATTTAATTAACATCTGCCCATTCGTATATAAATTTTATATACATAAACCCTAGTCGCCATTGCCTGGCTCGACCAAGCGGTCGACCGCTGGTCTACCGCCGGTCGATCAGGCAGTGCGGTGGTTAGGTAATTATATATTACTATATTTATAACATACCATTTTATTTATTTTTCGTCTGTTTTCGTATTTCGTCCGTAACATTTTCATACGGACTCCGTTTGCGAACTCCAAGCATAAGAGTTGACCAGAATCCGAGACGAACACAATGGTTAAAGTTTCATGGTCAAATTCCATGTTTGTAGATTTTCTATTTTTGAGCTTCTAATTAAATAAATGTTTATTGTCAAAATTCCAGATTGTTATATCTTCCTTCCTTAAAAGTATTCTTTGGTGGAATGATAAAAGTACGAAGAATGTACAGTTCAAGTCTGTGCCCCTTTGTTGCTGTTTCAATCTGAATTTTCCACGATAAAAAAGTTATGTTCATCGAGTTTTATGTTAGTCAATTGACTTTGTTGTTTTACAGCTCTAATGAGTTCATGGTTGGCATTTCTGACTGGAGTTTGATCTGATGCAGTGTTCCTGATGTGGGAGAAGTTATGGACACATTATTGTCACCTTCAGCCATGGTGAAAATAAAAGAAGTAATCAAATAGAGAGGAGATTCATAAGCAGTGATGCAGGATGCTGAAATAGAGGTAACGAGCCAAGGTAGATAGCAAATCATAAAGTTTCCGGTGATGGATAATGATTTCTGATGAGATTTTCTGATATGGCTTTGTCTTGAGTTGTTTCTTGATTTACGGTGTTCTGAACTTGCTTTCTGAATGTCTTTTTCTGTAAGATTCAATTGCATTGAATTCTGGCTGAAGCCAGAGTTATATTTCTGGCAAGGCACAAGAGTTTAATCTTAAATCAAGAGATGAGTTGATCTCATATGAGAGAAAATGCTCAAATAATGAAAACTATATGATGAGTATCATGTTCTCCTTCTATAATTTTGCAGTTTTGATGTTGTTAAGCTGTGTAAGGGCTCTCATACCATGAAAGGAAATGACTGATTATCGATCTTGATATTTAATGTTCAGAGTAATGAGGATTTGTAGAATAACGAGAAAGTGAAGTTTTGTATTATTTCGATTTTAATTGTTTACAGCCCAAACCGGTATATTTATAATACAAAACATTGTAAATAAGCCAGGTCTAAATGCACTGCCTAACACAATGTAATATTATATACGCATATCAAAGGAAGTCGGTTACATTACTTTACTTTCGCTTATATGTTAACTCCATTTTTGCTACCTTAAGATAAAGTCTTGTGGGTTGAGATATGGACATAATAATCGAACTCATTTCATATATGAAGTTTAATTGAGTACAAGCTAAATACATCGATCATTGATCATACTCCCACCAAGTTGCTTGTAGAATGTTCCATCAGATTCAAGCCCATTCCCGTTTTTGATATCTTAAACCCAAGGCAATATAGGATTCAATACTGTGTTTTTACCTCCATTTTAAACTATTGCATCTATTGCATTTTTCCTTTTGGTGGATAAATTTTTATTCTTTAATTGATGCATTTCTAATCCAAGAAATTATCTACTCTATTCATAATTTAGAAACGTTGAACTCCTATACCATAAAACCTTTGAATTTTCTTATGGATGCTTCATTATTCAATTACATACTAGATTATTAAAGAACGAGATTAGAATCAAAAGTTTACCTTAGATGTTTGTTTTTACCAAAGTTGTTTCATTGCTAGGATATTTTTTTAATTCTCCCCTTATAACGTAGATTTTAATGGAACTAAACTAAGATTGTAGGGATTATTTTAGTCCATATAAATCTTTTCTTTACTTGTAAACTTTGTGCAGTTATCCTTAGTTTCAGAAAGTTATGTTCCTACTACTAGACATACACATCATTAATTCATCATGTAGGAATGTTAATTTGATTTTAAATCTATACACTTTTTTATCTCTTTGAACGTGCGGCAGGTCAAGGATGATTCTGAAAGTTTCCATCTTAGCCGATGATGATAAGACTTATGAATATTCACCAATATTCTTGTAAATAACCTTCAGCCTTTAGCAAATAGTTAAGCTTTAGACTTCTATATCTCATCATGTTCGCTTGGCTTTATCTTGTAAGCCATTTGACTCCAATAACATAATGAGAACCCAATTGTTTCATTTTCTCAATGCATTTAATCTTTGACTCCCTTGCATCCACTAGTCTTCTCTTTTTTATAGCATTTTTAAAACTTACATGATCTTCATTAGCAAAAAACAATAAAAATTATAATAAACAAAAAAAAAAGTTCACATCATCTTCAGCTTATGAAAGTGCTTATCCTCTCATGCAATAATGCATCCAAGTTAGTGGCCGCACCAATTATTCCGTTCCCATTTCCCTGGTTCCCCTGTGTCCCGACTCTCATCCAATCACAGTCCCTGATTTTCATCTTTTGCAGTTAAATCCCTGAATTGTTGGGGGACTTAAATGCAAAAAAGCAGAAATGGGAGATTTGATTGGAGGGACACGGGGCAGGGGAAATAGAAATAGAAGAATTGGTCTCCTTAGTGGCCTCTTATTTCACGCAGTTTTTGAACTTGAGTTTAAGATATACTTTCAAATGACAAAACATTTATGACTAAAAAACAATGGCTACTTACTATGGAAATAAGCGATTTCCTAATTTAAGCGATTTTTTCATGTTCTCGATCTCTTGTCTTTACGGTTATTCTTTCTAGTCTAGGTGGGCCTTTTCACTGCTAATGGGTGCTTTTCTTGTCGTTGTTATCCTTTTGCTACCTTTCGATTCATTTTTAGGGTTTGATAGATTTGGTTTCCTCTATTAATGGTTTCTAGGCTATTGGATCTTTTTTGGGTTTTCCTTCCAGTTGACGAGATTGCGTTAACACTGAGTGCTGATTTGGGTGTGATGTTTTCGATTTGTGAGTTTTCACCTAATTCGGTGCTGGTTAGCTTCACTGTAGGATTTTGTGTCAATCGTTAGCATTTTTTTTATTTTTGGTAATGTTTTCATGGAGTTTTATCCTTGTAAACTCTTCAAGGTGTTTCCTATTCGTAGAGCATCTGCTGTTGCGTGTTGTGCTCTGTGAAGGCGTATGCATGTCGTCACGGCTTTTGATCCTCGGTCTGCTCCAAATGGTCGAGTTCGTCGACGACAAAGACCTCGTTGTCCTTCACAATCAAAGTTGTAGTGTCCATCAGTTCCACAGAAGAGAACAAGTGTAGAGGCTAATATGGTTGTCGATTGGGGAGATGCACAGTCCCGTGCACTTCCCTTACTTTTCACTTTCAATCAATTCGATCTACTTCGTTTTGTTCAAGCACCATAAGTTTGTGATAATATAGTGGCAACTTCTATTAGGGAAACATCTTGACTGGCTAAGAAAGAACGAGTGTGGTTAAAGGTGAGTGTTATTAATGACAGTTGTCCTCAACCCATTCATTTTAAGGTGATCTGAGCGATGCTCCTTTACCTTGGCTGCAACCGGTGGGCTTTTATACCGGAGAGGCAACCGAGGATACAGTGGAGTTAGTCGAATATTGGTCTAGTTTAGATGGCTGTAGCTTTTCATTGTAGACCAGTCCTCCAAGACAGGTATGACTTTCCTCTTTTACTGTTTAAGCCTTTTTGGTAGCTCTCCGGTGGTTTAGGTTCATTGTTGCTTAGATGTGGTTTGTGGTTGTGGGTCGGTCATGGCTCCTGCCTTAGATATGTTGGACTTGGGCTTTATTTGTAGTTTAGTTTCTTTGGCTTGGTGAAATCATTGCCTTTGGTGTGTGTGGTGTCTAGACATTGTTATTCCCCTATCTTTCATCTTTTGAGACGGTTGTTTGGAGAATTCTCTTCTTCCACTTGTGTCTGTCAGTGGTGCGATCTATTTTGCCCTGATAGTTTGAATGCTTATGGTGTCGTGAATTGCCTTTTTTCTGGGTGGTGGTCTTTGTTCTGCTATGTCGTTTCGTCCACCTTTGTTAGTAAGGGCAATTGCACTACTTTTACGTATGTTTTCCTCGTTACCCACGCCACGTCTTACAATGGCATGCAAGTGGCACTGCTTTGGTTGAGGGTGTTATGGTTTATGGCTTGGCATGCATGTTGTGTGCTTTGGCAGGTTTGGTGCTACACTAGCGATCGACGGTGTATAGCTTAACCGTCGGCGGTTACCTATATTTCGTCAGCTGTTTTAAGGTCACCTATCATTTAGATGGTCCCTTTACTAGCTAGGGGTTTTCTTCGCTTTCCCCTAATCTTGGCTAGTTCAATCGCTGGATCTCCACTAATGAGCAGAATCATCAATCTAATGACGTTTCTGCAAAAGTAGGATCCACACAGCAAGTGGAGTCTTCAGTCTCTGTCACTCCGACGTCTCATCCCGCTCGTATTCGTTATTTGCATTTGGTTCTTCTTCTTAATTTGGACGAGATCAGAATCATAAACGGTCGTTTGGCTCATATTGCTAAAAATTCATATTCTTGCCAGTTAGATCACATAGTGTCTTCCAGGCAAGAGTAACACCCGTCGACAACTAGTAGTTTCCCCTCAGCAGCTTCGGCTGTGGGGCCACTTATTGTACATCGCTCCAGCTCTTCTATTCATTCTTCTAGGAGGAGTACACGGTCTCAGCCGCGCATACCTCGCACCATTCACACCCGTTCGCTAGCAGCGATGGATCTGATGGTTAGGTCTGCTTGTCACACCCTCTATCTGATATGATCATGTTTATTATGAGTTGTTTATCTTTTTTTCCTTTCCTCCGTTATTTGCTCCTTTTTCTTTTATGGTTAACTGCTTGTTCTGGAATATTCGGGGTATGGGCCACGATGCCCCTCTTTCGTGCCTTAAGCGTATCATTAAGAAAGATTCTATTTTTCTAATGGCACTTCAAACCATTCATGGGAACAAAAGTGCTCTCAGAAATCATCCTTCTCCTTAATTTTGGTGGAGGCTTTCTTAACGTTTCCAATAAGATTTGGATTCTTTGGGCTAAAGATGTTTCTATGTGTTTTATCTTCAACTCAGCTCAACTCCTTTAAGTTGAGTGTTCGCTTTCGTTTTTTCTTCCCCCTTTCATTTTTCCACTGTTTACACCGAATGTGACTGGATTAACGCTTGTCCTTATGGCAGGATATTCTTTCCTTGGCGGTGCACAGTTATGGTACATCGGTCATCGTGTGGGGATTTCAATGTTCTGACATGTCAAGCGGAGAAGCATGGGGGAGCCTCTATCAATCGCTCAATGGTAGAGCATTTCAATTCTTTCATCATCCATTTGGGTTTGTATGAGGTTTCTTTTGTTGGCTTTGCCTTTACTTGGTGTAACAACCAGTGTTATCACGTCGACGACTAGTCGTCGACTAGTCGTCGACTAGTCGTCGACAAGTCGAGAAGTCGCTCGGGGAAACTCGAAGACTCTCGACTTTTGCATTTCGACGACGAGTGGGCCAAATCGAGCCTAGAACCCTAAATCGAGCCTAGAACCCTAATTGAGCTGATCGACATCGATATTTGCTTTCGTATAACCCCTAAATCAGTAAATCGAGCATCGATTTAAAAAAAACTAATTGCATCTCGCTGCCTCACCGCTGCTCCTCCCCCTACTCGTCTGCCGCCATCCTCAGGTAACACAGAAGCAGCGTTTTATTTTTATTTTTTTTCACCGTAAACATTTTTTTGAGAAGCAGCGTTTTTTTTTAATTAACTGATCAGTGTTTAATTAACTGATTTGTTAAAAAATTAGCCCTAGGCTTAACTTTGTTTTTAATTGACTGATTTTTTTTTTTAATTAACTGATAAGTTTATAATCTAATTAAATAATTAACTAATTTGTTTTTAATTTTTAATTATATACGCAGCGGTTGAAATGGAGAATAACACAGAAAATACTTGGCATGAGATGACTAAAGATCCTAAGAGGAAAGCTAAATCAAATGATCCCGGTTGAAAGTATGCATTTTGGCCAAACTTAAGCAATAAAGATGTGGCTAAATGCATTCTTTGCGGGAATGAAAATCATGCCGGAATTAACAGATTCAAGCAACATTATGGGTTTTATTTTGTTGCGACTAGGATCTATTTATAAATGTTTGTTGAATTTGAACCTATTATTATGTTATCTTTGTTGAATTTGAATCTATTATCATGTTATCTTTACATCTAATTATATTATATATTTAAGTCTAATAAATATATGTATATAAAAGACTTGTCGACTAGTCACGACTAGTCAGACGACTTGTCGACTAGTCTCCATTAGGTAGTGGCTCGACTTGGCGTCGTGATAACCTTGGTAACAACCATGAAGGAACCAGCAAGATCCTTTCTAGACTAGACCGGATTTTTGGTTCGGAAGGCCGGTTTAGCCTCTTGTTCTCTTTTAAGGTTAAATGTCTCCATCGCATTAATTCAGATTATGCTTCCATGATTCTCCGGTGCTCCCCCTCTTCAATACCGGGACCTACTTCGTTTAGATTTCAGTCTATGTGCAAGTCCCAACACTCTTTCTTTCCTATGGTAGAGGAATCCTAGTCACTTCCTGCCATAGGTATCCCTATAATAGTTTTCTACCTTAAGCTTAAGCGTCTCAAATTTTTTCTGAAGGTATGGAGCACTCAGGTGTTCAAAAATATCTTTAATAAAGTTTGATCAGAAGAAGATCTTGTCCTAATGGAAGCTTACTATGATGCCGATCCTTTGGCTCCTAACAAGGTAGATTGGGTTCAAGCCCAACTCGCCTTTAAATCCAAGCTTAGCATTGAAAATATGTTCCTTAATCATGTAGGTTATTGATGGTGACTCCAAATTGAAATTCTCCTATTCTACTATTAAAAATAAGAATAATATTCTTTTTATCGACCAAACCTTTGGTCAGACCTTTCCGTGACTTTGACCCCTTCTAAGGTCGAAGAAACGATCATTTCCTACTTCTAAACCTTTATACAGTGTCCTTCTACCAGTCAGAAATATCATGTTCCCCAGTCTTTTATACCTAACTTGGCCCTTCCTGGAGAGGCTCTTTCTCTTTGTTAGCCTCCCTCGATGGAGGAGATTCGATCTTGAGTTTTTTCCGCTTAGTAAGGACAGTGTGAGTGGGTTGGACGACAACAACGGGGATTTCTACCTTAGTGTCTGGGCGATCATTCTTCATGACATCTCATTGGTGATCCAATCTTTCTTCTCTGGTGGAACACTGCCATTGGCCTGGAGATCCATCGTGCATATCCATAAATGTGAGAATCCTAGGTCTTGTTCTGATTTTAGACCGATTAACCTCTGTATCTTCTCTAACAAGGTCATCTCCAAGATTTTTTCTTCTTGCCTCTCGCCAATCCTTGATTGTATTATCTCTACGTCTTAGGTAGGGTTTGTCAAAGGATTGCTTATTATAGACAATGTCCTTCTCATCCCAGAATTATCTCTCAAATCAATCAGAAGATTTGAGGTTCTAATGTGGTCATTAAGCTAGATATGGAGAAAGTGTATGATCGCATATCCTGGTTTTTCATCATTTGGGTTCTCCGAACTTTTGGGTTTCCCGAGCCTCTTATTGATTTTATTTGGAGGCTAGTGTTGAACTGTTGGTTCTCTATTCTTATCAATGGGGCAGCCAAAGGCTTTTCCTGCTCGGGGAGGGGTCTTCGTCAAGGTGATCCACTCTCTCCAACACTTTTTGTCATTGCCATTGAAGCCCTTGTCCATGGGGTGTACTCTCTTACTACTATAGGGCAAATTCATCGCTTTGGCATCTCAAGTGTATGCCGTGTGATTTCCTCTTTGTCTTTTGCGAATGAAGTCATTATTTTCTCGAAGGGGATCATCGTTCTGCCCGTCGACTCTTATCTTTCCTTCATCTTTACGAATAGTGCTCGAGGCAATAGATCAATGCTTCGAAGAGCTGCTTCGTTCCCGCCAAGACTATGGACTATAAAAGGATATCGTTGATCGAGTCCTTTTCTGGGTTTTGGGCCGCTTCACTTCCTCTTAATTATCTTGGTATTGTTGTTTACTATGGCCATAAGCTCAATGCAATTTTCAACTCCTTAACTGATAAAGTTAGGGAGAAGATCTTTAGATGGAGCTCAACTCCCATCTCTCAGGCTGGAAGGCTTGTTCTTATCAAGTCGGTGCTCATTCTATTGGGTCTCATGTTTTCGCAGCGATGACGTCTCCCACTTTGTTTTTTCGTTCCTACCACTCTTGGCATTGTCTTTTTTCTAGGAGAATAAGGACGACGTAAAGAGGCATCATTGGGTGTCCTGAAAGAACATCTATCATCCCAAGCGTGAGGGTAGCCAAGGCCTATGGAATCGTAGGGATGTAAGCAAGGCTTACTCCTGTAAGCTCTAGGTTATGTGTCGATCTAAGGACTATCTTTGGGCATCACTCTTTCATGTGAAGTACCAGCATCTTTTACCGACAAACTTCACGGGATCCCTGTCTTATGCTAGTGAGATGTGGAAGCAGATGCAGTTGGTCAAGGCATCTTCTAACACCCACGACAGAGGTTTTGGATGGGGCGAAGGTCCTTTCACCCTTCGGGCTACCTAGATTTATTCTAGAATCCAAGATACCAATATCAAGGATTTCTCTTTCATTTGGGATAGGCTCATTCCTCCTAAGATTTCCCTTCTTATGTGGAAAATCCTTCATGACGGATTTTTGTTGGATGTTAACCTTATGACGTTGGCATTCCTCTTGTGTATCGCTGCAATTATCGCCGACCTGGCTTGATCGAGTCGATAGCAATTTGTTCATGGATGGTGAGTGTGACATTGCGGTTTGGTCTTTCTTCGGGGATTTGGTGGGTCTTCATGGAGATCTACCTTCTCTACGCGTCCTGCTCCATGCTTGGTGAGTAAAGGGGTTGGGAAGGATCTTAGGTCGATCCTTTTCAGACTCATTCCTTATGTCATATGCTGGCATCTTTGGTGTTTTAGGAACAAAGCGGTTTTTGAGGAATCACTTATGATGTCATCTTCCATCATCCGTAAAGTGAGGGATGATGTTTTCTTCTCTTTCATAGGTAGGCCCTTCACGGAAAACCTCTGTCCTCTTTCGTTATCTTTGGCATGTGTTTTTTCTGTTACCCGAGGATCGCGTCCTCGGGCTGGAGTAGAGTGATTGGTTTTTTTGACAAGTTTGTTGCTTGGCTCCTCACTTTGTCTCCTATTCCAGGCTGGCTGGTAAGCCAATTTGGATTAATTGGATGCTTGGGAGGATGTCCCGCTTTTGGAGGCCTTTTCAAGTTACTAGATTTAATCGGAGTTGATCTTTAGTGAGTTGGTTTTGGAGTTGATGTTAGCTTGGAGGGTCTTTTTGGACCAACGATAGGGCTTGGCTTTATGGATGGCAGATGTTTGTTTTCTTCAGGTATCCCTGGAGTGTGTCCTTATTGAGGCAGCATTGCTGGAATTTTCTCTCGTCTTTTATGTCGGCTAGGGGTTGGCCCTTTGATTTTTGTTCTGTATTAGTGGATTTGTCCTTGTGTTTTTCGGACAGTTAGGATATTTTTCTATTTGTCATAGTTTCCATTTTTATTGGTTCTTGGGTGATATGCTCTATGTTGTATTTTGTTTCTCTGTTTTTTTCTTATTCTCTGTTTTGTTTGGCCGGTACGATGTGTAATCTTCGTATACCGTAGCTAATTTTTTGTGAGCCTCTGGAGAAAGGCATTTTTTTTTCTCCTTCCTTGTTTATATATGTTATTTTGGCTGTAAAAAAACTTGTGCCTAAGAAAGGAATCTACACATTTTCATTATCAACTCTTATATTAACCTCATAAACTACTATATACATTCTTTCACAGCCACTCAAATACTCAATCATGTCATCTTCGCTTTCTCCCTATTTTAACTTAAAAATGCATGTTGGTCGCAACTCTTGTCCCAATTCACTTTCCATTCTTCAAAAATAAAGTCTTGGTTGGCGAATATCTTCTTGATCATAGAATTGCATATCTTATAAAACTTTAACTTATCAATTGTTCCTAATAAAAAACCATTGGCATTCATATTTATTAATGTTTTCTCTTTCGATCAACTACATGCATGTGGAGCACTCATTCGAAGACTTACATTGCCAATTGATGCTTTCACAACACTCATTCCAATTTACCAATGTGAATGAGATTCTAGTGCCAAAGATGAATGACATATTGAAGTACACTTCTTTTATTTTCTATGAGGAAGAAAATATAGTCTAAGAATCCATTTGAGAGTTTTATGGCACAATTTGTGGGAGGTTTTGAGAGTAATGGTTTGATCATAAATAATCACATTATTTTTGACAGGTTTACATGTAGTGTTGTTATAACCAATCAACACATGCTTAAGAGTTTAGTATATACCATTTCAGAGTTTTCCACTGAAATAATGTTTTTTGTGAAGATTAATTTTCCAGTATATAAGCTACGTAAATTGTAAAAAAAATTGTAACCCCTCTAAAAATCTCAATTTAATGGGTTAAGAATTGACACTAAAATTACATTACGTCGACTTCATTGGTTTATAGCCAATAACAAATAGTATGAGAAAAGGTATACCAATAATGGTTATGATTACACCCAAAATACAAAGTCATTCAAAACCATTCAAAACCGGTAGAAACTAATTTTTCAAGCAAAGCCTTAGTAACCAAGATAAACCCCCGATTGATGCCATTTCAAATTAGATGACCAAACTCGTATATGAATGGTATACCTTGCACTTTTCTGATTCAATAGAATAGCAAGACTCTTCTCATGTAGCTACCCAATGTTTAGTGGTTTGTTCGTCGAATTAGGTTTATAAACGCATCATCAATGGTGGAGTTGGCTCCATTTATCTCCAAACTTACAATCACTTTCGTAGAAATCTTCATACTTGCAATGTTACCAAATTATATAATATGCTTAAAATCTTTGTCCAATTCAATAACTAAAGTACTATACATGTGTTTACCAAGGTTCAAAATTCCAATTTCCGGTTTTTTGGGTTAGTAGAAAATTTTGAAATTTCGGTTCCGTTTTTGAAATTTTCTGAAGTTCCGCTATAATTTTGGTAAGCAAATTCCAACATGTTTCTTCGAATGTTTATAGGTAGATACTAAAAGTAGCAGTGTAGAATTATTGTTATTCACTAATATGGTCTTTTGATACAACTTATCATATATTAGATAACTTAACTATATTTGATTAAATGCTCTCTACATTAATCCATAATTCATATGGACTATAGAACTCAAATCTCGGAAATGTGTTCGGATAAAACAACCTATAGGAATTCCTTTTTTCTTGCTTGTTCTAAAATTAAATCTCTACACCGTAGCTTTCAAAGTTCTAGTTCAAAGACGAAAATCAAAATAAAAGAATAGATTTTTGCTTTCAAAGGCATATTGCCGAGATTAAGCACTCTAAAGATGAAGATTCATAATAGCGACAAAAGTAGTTTGATTTTTATGTTTTTTTTACTTATTTTTGTTTCTTAAAAGTTGATATTGTTTGATTGTTAGAATCATTTACATTTCTTGTTATTGCTTTGTTTTCATTAAGATTTAGAAAGTGAATTCTAAAACGGAATTTTTGTGCATTTACGGACCGGTCATCGCTAGAACCGGACCGAAATGATAAAGACTCTGTTGTACCAGTCAAAATTTAAAACCTTGGTGTTTACTATAACCCGATATAAGAACCGAATTTCCTTTCTTTTTGTTCCAATATCTTTGATGTAAATCATCAATTACATCTTCTTCTATTTATCTAACTCTACATAATTAGTTTGTTTATTCCGAATGGGAATTCATAAACTAAATGACCTTTAAACCATCAATAGTTTCATTTTTTTGAAGGCTCCATCTCTATTTATTCCTCTTTAGCTGGGTTTTTCATATCTCCATGTCCTCTTCTGATTCCCTTGCACTTTTTCGCCACTCATATGAAGTATTCAACGCTTGCTTATATATACCGACTTTTTGAATTTTTGGTCATGCAAAAGAAGCAAAGTATGTAGTTCATCAGTGGAAAGTACACCTATGTCTTATGATCATCAGTCGTGAATACAATTTAGTTGAACCTTTTAGAAATTCCACAACTATCTCCATTCTGATATTCTTTTCTATATAATTACTTATGTGTTTCAGGGGAGGGGAGGAACGTTAATCAGTTGCTTCGAGTTAATATCGAGAATCTCATTCAATCAAAGTCCTCAAATCGAAAGGAAGTAGTCGCTTCAAGAGCTTTCGGTGTGTAAAGGTTAGTTTAGAGCACGAAAGCACACCTCCCTCACCCTAATATACTGGGGCCAATGTTTATACTGGGACAGGGGAGGCTTTACTAACCCCGGGTTTTGTTAGAGTTTAATACTCGCTCATGCGTGGACTGCTCTTTTCCCTGAGGAGGACTGCTTATAGATTTAGATGAATAGTAAGGCATATGCTGAATTGCACTGGCTCCTTTCTTCACTCGAAAAGGGGGAGACCCGTTCTCTAAGTCAGTGGACGGCTTCGATACGGCGGGCTAGGAATTCTATTCTGAGCTGCTTTGCCATATTCTATTAACCTAGGATTTTTCGTTAAACATCAATTTCCCTTCATAAGCCCAGATAGATAGATCTAAAGGCATGCACATATAGATGCAAAATCTGTGATTGGAATTTCCCCAAGGTTATATAGGTCGACGGAGATGCAAAGTGAAAAAGTGCATTTCATATAGCTGTGAAATCAGTGAATTTCTTTTTAGCCCAAGCTCTTTCAAAATGAAAAAAGGTTATCTCATATAGCTGACAAATGATAGATTTGGTTGAACCATCCAGGGTCCCGTTCTTCGGTTGATTTACTTGATTGGCCAATCGAGAAAAAACTCCTAAGAAAAAAGAACCAGATTTTGTGGTGATGAGCATGAACAAGAATATTTACCCAAAATGTATGATCCCTTTTTGAATGGACCTTATCGCGGAACAATAAAAAATGTAGATTCAGATGAAATCATGACTGATATAATAACTTCAAGAGTGGATTCCTTAGAAATGTTGTGGATAAATAAAATTCATGGTCTATTTCCTAAAAATTCTCAAACATTTGAACATAATGGATCTTATTATGATGAGAAATTTTATCGAATCTTATTAAGAATTCCTTAACCTCAATTGAAAATTTTGATTTTGAACGTGTGCAAGGAATAAATTCAGAAAGTCAAATAAAATCTTTGAAATTTTTGTTCAATGTAATTACAACTGATCCAATTGATCTACTAAAAATTAGAAAAAATTCTAGTGGAACGTAAGAAATTAGTAAAAAGGTCTCTAGATGGTCATACAAATTAACAGATGAATTATTACAACCATTATTCTTGCAAAGTAGTTAACCACATACTCACTAAGCTACGTCTAAAGTATCAAAAACTATCAACAAAAAGAGTCCGAATTTAAGATAATCGACCCCAGTCATTCTCTTGGTACTTCTTTCTTGATTCACATAATTACTTAGAAGTCTCTTTCTGAGTACTTGCCTTCCAAATAGATTTGTCGATTGAATATGAAAGATAAAATTTTCATCTTTTAAGTTCTTCAAATTCAAATCCTCTATGTTCCTCCTTTGTGTAGTATTCAATACTTCTACAGGTGCAGATTCATTGTAGTTGTTAGCCTGCTTTGTGACCAGACTACCCAAAGCAAAGATCGTGTTGACACACCTCTGGGTAAATGCTGCCTCATATGGAATCTCTGGATAACATCACTCTCCGACATTGGAGGCATCGTCAGAAGACACAACGCAGTTTGTTAAAAATCACAACACCAGTATAAACTGGTCCGAAACCCTTATCAAACGACCTCATTTGGATCTATTCACATCATATGCTTGTAGCCCTCTGAATAAGCTTCAGTTTGAGCTTTGGTTCGGCTCAATCGGACTTACGGTTTGAAAGTTATGCCCGTTTCCGTGAACGGGTCCAGATTAGCATCAACTCGTGTCATTCCTGGTCGGATCGCGTACCGTGGATCGTGGATACCGGATCGGATCGCCCCCTCTGTTCGCGGAGCGTCCTCAAGCCACGATCCGTCCACTCCAGCTCACAACCAAGCCTCAGATCGTGAAGCCCATATCACGAACCGATCCCAGACCCACGAACCGATCGCCGAACCTGCAGATACATGCACTGTTTTGACCTATTCTTAAGGCTATTCGATCTCCTACTTTTCCGGATCGCATGCCACATGTCCTACCACGACCCAGTCCTCCTAGGAGCTTTCCTGCAGCTATAAATACACCTTCAGATGGCATTTTCAGGGGACTTTTGACATCTCCTCATCCATGGCTGCCATGGCCAACATTTCTCCATGAATAACCACCATCTTCCTAAATAAATTCAATGGATTCGGAGAGAATTATTCATTGAATTCAAGTGATTGAGAGCCAATATTCATTGTAATTGTAACCGCTGAGCGAAATGAGAAAATATAAAGTGGACGTAGGCTCGTTAACGCCGAACCACTATAAAAATCCTGTTGTCTTGCTCTTTTCTCTATTTTTCAGTTATTTCTTCATATTCTATGCTCAAAATACGACGATTTGGGTGTTAGGACCATTTTTTGGTCTAACAGTAGTTTTCTTCAATTACTCTTTATATTCTTTTGAACTTGGAAGATTTATCATAAGCATAATTTGATAGGCCTAATTAATGTCGAACTTAGGGAATATGAAGGAACTCCAAAATTGTTTGCTTCTATGTATATGCTTGCACTTTATCTCTTGTGATTCTCTAAAAGAAAGGTCTAAGTCGAGGCTCTAATATCGTATTATTAGATGAACTTTGACAAATAACAGATCTAAAATGAAAAAGTTTAGAAAAGTTTCCATGAGAAATTTTGGGGAAAAATCTCAAAAGGCAGCAAGGCTTTACTGTTATTTATAACAATGTATTACAGGCTGACAGCTACAACTTGCAATGCAAAACAGAAGAAATGCAACTTGCAAAATACTAAAATGAATAAAGCAAAAACAAAGATTAACTAATTCCTGGAAAACTGTTGCTATCATCCCCTTTCAAACGAAATGGGGTAGACACCACATGAAGTTTGGACTCAAGATAGTGAAATATGTCAGTTGGTAAAGCCTTAGTGAGAATGTCTGCCACTTGATTCACTGATGGAATATAACACACAACAATTTCTCAAGCAATAATCTGGTCATGAACAAAGTGCAAATCAATCTCAATATGTTTACTTCGGGCATGAAAAACCGGATTAGCAGCTAAAGCAGAGGCACACTGATTATCTACCCATAATACTGGACAGCTAGGTAGGGGGATATGACATGTAACATAGAAACAAGCCACTTTATCACAACTTCAACATTGGCTAAATCATGGAATTCACTTTCTGTACTCGAATGAGCCACCACCTGTTGCTTCTTTGCTAACCAAGAAATTAGATTACCGCCTAAAAACATAGCGTCAGAATAGCCTTGAAGATCATGCATAACAGCTGGTTTGATGAGTAACCCTTCCGAAATGGTACCTTTTAAGTATTGAATAAGCCTCTTACTTGCCTCCTAGTGTGTTACTATAGGAGCTTGCACAAATTGGCTTAGTTTATTTACAATGAATGCAGCATCTGGGCGGGTTAATGTTAAATATTGTAAAGCTCCTATAGTACATTGATATGTAGTAACATCATCAAATGGAACACCCTATTTGAGAGATAGTTTATGTGTAGAACTAGTGGGACTAGAACAGGCTTTTGCTCATTCAAGATGAAGTTTTAACTAACAATTCAGTGATATACTTAGTTTGAGATAAGTACATACCTGTTGGCGTTCTGTGAACTTCAACCCCAAGAAAGTAGTGCAAGGATCCAAGATCTTTGAGAGAAAAACTAGCATTAACATCAAATATTAGCTTGGATATCAGGTTGGTATTTGGATCAGTCACTAAAATATCATCAAAATAGACAAGAAGCAGCCCTAAATTTTATACCGAACCATAGATAAACAAAGAGTTACCAGACCTGGATGCTATGAAACCCCAGCTAAATAAAGTGCATTTAAATTTATCATTCCATACTCTTAGAGCTTGCTTAAGACCGTATAAAGCTTTGTTCAATTTACAAACATAACTCGGTTTTAATGGATCAACAAAGCCTTGAGGCTGCTGCGTGATTTTTTTTTTTTTGCATTTAGAGTACCTTTTAGAAATGCATTACTAATGTCTAGTTGTTTAACATTCCAATTTGAAGAAACAGCCAACGTCAAAACAATTCTAACTGTGACTGGTTTAACTACAGGACTAAATGTATCTTCATAGTCAATACCAGGCTTTTGAAGATACCCTTTAGCCACAAGTCTTGATTTATACTTTTCAAGACTTCCATCAGCCTTCAGCTTGACTCGAAACACCCATTAATTGCCAATAAGATGCATGCTAGGGTCATACGGCACCAAAGTCCAAGTACCTTGATTAATAAGAGTATTATATTCTTCTTTCATGGAAGCAACCCAAGTAGTTGGTTCGGAAGGTAAGAGTGACTCGGGAAGAGTATGTTGGGTGGCCATATAAGCTTTAGGTTTGTATATTCCATGTTGAGATCTTGTAATCATATGATGAGTTCTCGTAGTTGGGATTATTTGGCGTTCAGATGGAGCAATTGTGGTGTTAGGCACAACTGTAGTAGGACATTGAGGTGGGCTTTGTTTATATTGGTTAGATGAAGACTCTGGTGATAAGGATGGTTCAGGAACATCAGTAACTTTAGCTTGGTTAGGTTGCATTTTAGCATTGCAAGAATGCAACTTGGGTGAATTAGGTGCAGTGATTGTAATAGCATCAGAATCTGTAGTGACAGAAACATCATTAGTACGTGAACACGAAGCACTAGTAGAAGATCGAGCTGTAGGAAGTTGATGAGAATTAAAATCAGGTACCTAATTCTCTGTTGTGGAGATGGAATATTGAGTTTCATTAAACACCACATTGCGAGCAGTAAAGATTTCCCTGTTTTACTCTCACATATATATCCTTTATGATGCATTGAATACCCCAAAAAGATGCAATCTTCAGACCTGAAATTGAACTTATGATTATTTTAAGGTCTCAAGTGAGGATGGCAGATGCATCCAAAAGGCTTTAAAAAATTGTAATCTGGTGCATGATGAAAGAGACACTCATAGGGACCGGTATCATTCAAAATAGAAGCAGGAAGCCTATTGATGGAATAATCTGCACATTGAAATGCATGCCACCAATATGACACATCGAGACCGGATTGAGCTAATAAAGTAACTCCTGTTTCAGTGATGTGTCTATATTTTCGTTCTCTCTTCCATTTTGTTCATGTATATGTGGACATAGATGTTGAAAATGAATACCTTGATCATTTAAGTATCTTTCAAAACTTCTATACTCACCTCCCTAGTCATCTTGTACACTTTTTATAGGTAGAGCAAATTGTTTCTCAACAAGAGCTTTGAATTTAATGAACACTTCAAAATCTTGTGATTTAAGTGTTAAAGGAAAAATCTAGGTGAATCTACAAAAATCATCAAGAAGTGCACATAATAGATGAAACCATATTTTGATGGGGTACATGAAGGTCCCCATAGATCGATATGAATGAGTTCTAAGGGTTGATTAGCTCGGCTTGAGGGCAAAGAGAAAGGCAATTTATGACTCTTTCCTTTTTGACATGCATCACAGAATTTTAAGTCTTTTATTGAGCATGAATTAGTGATTTTTGACAAAATTTTGCTTGAAGTCCTAGAGGAAGGGTATCCAAGTTTGCAATGCCACACATTAACATCATTAGAAAGAGATGAAGAAAAAACTTGTGGACTAGAATCACAACTAGAAATAGATTCTTTATTCATTTGAAATTCATTACAAGCATTTGAAACAGTATTTGGAAAATGAGACATATTACAAGAAGATGCCAAGCATCACAAGGATAAAAGGTACCATAAAATGATTCTGATGTGGTAGCTAAATGACATTGCAGATCAGTAGAAGACTTAGAAGAATTTTCTCTAAGCATGTACCGACCATTTTAAACCTTCCCTTTGAGAAGCACATTCCTGGTTTGCTTGTCCTTGACAAGACAATAAGATTTGTGAAATTCAAGAAAAACATCATTATCTTGAGATAACTTGGAAACACTGACCAAATTTTAGTGATAGCAGGAACTTTTAAAATAGAATTCAAGTGCTTAGGAGGATTTGATGATGAAGGAAGAATAGCATGACCAATATGAGAAATTATCAATTTCTTACCATCACCTACTGCCAAAGACTCAGAGCCAGCATAAGGTGTAGCAGAATCTAGATTTTCCATGCCAAAAGCAACATGATTTATTGCACCTGAATCAGCACACCACATAGAATTATCAGCAAAATCAGGTACACCAGGTGAGCAATATGCTTGAGAATACAAATCATTTTCATACTTAGCTAAATAGGCACGAGGTTGAGCAGTAGCAGGTGCCTTGGGTGTGATTAAGCTCTTATCAAATCTATAATGACAAATAGCAGCTGTATTTACCAATTTTAAACAAATTTGACATAATGGTTTTGAGCTAGAATGATTGGGAAAACGATTATATGGCCTGGATCCAATTCTTGAAGTGGTATTATGAGGAGTTCCCCTATTGTTTTGAAATGGTGGTCTATATGAGCTTGGATTGCTGAATCTTGAAGATCCAACCGTGAGATTTGCAAAAAACTTGGATGTGATATCAACAACAGTGTTATGGCATTCAAGTCTACATTCATGAGCCATAAGTAAAGCCTGAATTTTTTCAAGGGACTTTGTTTCACTATTAGATGTAATTGCCGAGATAACTGGATCATATTCCGGACCAAGACCATTAAGAAGTTGGAGCTCAAGATCATCATCATTGACCACATAACCAGCAATGGTCAAATTATCACAAAGAGATTTTACCTTATCAACATAGTCAGAAATAGTTCGATTACCTTTTTGAATATTACATAACTGACTTTTAAGTTGTAGCAAACAAGCCTTGGACTGACTGGAAAATCTTTGTTCAAGAACTTTCCATAGTGAGTATGATGAAGTATGTGAAGATACCGTAGCAAGAATAGCTTCAGTCATCTAAGATCGCAACTATGAGAGAAGAAGCTGATCATTTTACTTCCACTAGCTATAAGCTGGATTTGGATCTCCATTAATCAACAGCTGAGGAGGTTTATTGTTACTGAATAGAAAACCATCAAGATCATGGCATATCACATTTGGTACCATTTGAGATTTCCAAGCCAAAAAATTCAATCGGTCAAGTTTAATTGTCGGTGAAGTGGTTAAAGAAATCGAAAAAGGATTCCAAGGTTGATTCGGAAAATTGATAGAACCTGAATTCATCGAAGCAGAATTTACCAGATTAGGGTTTCTGGAGTAAAATTTGCAGCCACTATTGGATCTATGTTGGATTGAGGATTGTTTGAGAAGTTCGCCATAGACGTTTGTCAGCGGCTTTGATACCAAGATGAACTTCGACAAATTAAAGATCTAAAATAAAAAACTTTAGAAAAGTTTCCATGAGAAAATTTTGGGGAAAAACTTCAAAAGACAGCAAGGATTTAACTATTATTTATAACAATGCATTAAAGGCTGTCAGCTACAACTTGCAACAGGACATACAACAGACTAAATGCAACTTGAAAAATACTAAAATGAATAAAGCAAAAACAACAATTAACTAATTCCTGGAAGATTGCTGCTATCAGAGAGTTAAGATTAAAAACTAAATAAAAACGTATGAGATGAGCACTAGTGGGGTTGAAAGGATTCTCGACTTTCAAACAAGTCGGAGAGAGTTCAATCTTTAGTAATAGCATTTTAGTTATTTTTGTTTGCAACAATCAAATTCCCTAGCCTTACCCTTTAGAGTAAGGCTTGATGGGATATGAAAACATAAGATGTAGATTTTAATAACTAGATATATTAAAACTAAAAATTTGGCATAGCTCCAACTAATACAAGAAGAAGAAAGATGTAAAACATGCTACCGACTTAAACAACAAACAATAAGCAATCGGGGTTTCTTTTTTAGCAAACAATAATGGCGCATTTGAATTGGAAAGTTGATCAAAAGGGTAATGTGCCTATTTGCAGCTAGAGTAGATTATGAGCGGAGTAGGGTTATGCTTTATAATAAAATTGATTCCTTTTTAATTAATTAATTATTATTTTAAATGAATAAATGTGTTGATATTCAAAACTAGATAAAATTCACAAAATTATAAATTGCTCGGATTTTGTTCAAACAAATTACATAAAATAGAGCACTTTAATATGATCGAAATACAAAATATTACGTGTGAAACAGATTTATTTTCATAAGTTATTAATATTAAAAATTTGTAAAAAAACTTATAACATATTTGATTATCCCGATACACCAAATTTCTTATTAATTTGAGTGGGGAACTTGATCCATTATTGTTTTAGATGTGTGGAGATCAATAAAACCACAAATATATTCTTCAGTGGAATTATACCTAAAAAGTTGAAAAGTTTATAAAGGTATACGAATACATAGAAAAATAAGTAATTTATTAAGATAAAAAGCAAAACCTCCGAGCATAGTTTTTTTTCAAACCACTACCGATAATACGACCTATATTCTTTTCTCTCATTCTTTTCAAGTGAACGAATGAGCTATGCACCCGGTAACTACGAACCAGCCAAAGACTGGCTCAAAAAATAAGCATTCATAAGTACGACAAAAAATTCATCGTTATAAATCAAGATTAAATCTAGCAAACGAACTGCCACAACATTTCGTCACCCTCGTTTCTTCATTTTTACAGCAAAGGGATCCACCTTATTTCCCTCATTTCACCATTTTCCATTATTGAACCTCAAAATCTATATGTCAATACACAATTTAAAGCTTGTTTTTTTATATCTACACATGTAGAAATGTTCGTATTACTCAGAAAGTTCGTGAAAATGTCCATGCATGGAGAATGCAGTGGTGATGTCGATGACGGAGGTTAGACTATTTTGCATTATAAATAAGCATGGAATAGAAGATCCTCTCAAGGTCGTCGAAAATCTCAAAAATTAGGGGGAGGTGAAGGTGCTGGGAGTTGCAGAACCATAAGGGTGGTCGAACGAGCATGGCGCACCGAGAAGTAAGGCAGTGTTCTGTAAGAGTTCCCAAGTTTGGTGGTTTTCAAGAACCATACCTAAGCACAGTGAAGGTGTTTACTGATTTTCAGGCGCTCTCCGAAAGCAATGTACACATCAACACATAGACAAAATTAGGTGTAAGCATTTCTTTTACAATATGGTTAAAGTAATTATCATTTCAAAGTCCTATTTAACAGTTATTTTAACTTAAACAGTCATAGAAAATTTAGTATTGGAGCTCGTTAGTTGTCACCTTAAACAAAATCATAAGCATTGGATGAATATTCCTAGAGTTGTTAGCACTCTTGAATGAGCTTAGGTTCCAGTATTTATTAGGTAATTTAACGAATCACATAAGTTGAAAAAATAAAATAGTTAATTTATTAGAATTTTATTTTATTTTTATTTAATTTAAAATTTTAAGCATAAATAACTATTATTAAAGGAGATGAGCAATTATATGCAGCTAACAATCTAAGCATAAAACCATTCACACGTTTCATTTTCTCTACGACGAATTAGTATTTACACAGCCATATTTCTTCTATGCTTACCGACATTAGCATAGGAGTGACTGCTTTTATATCGATCCTATACAATGGTCGATGGTAAGATCCCACTGTTGTTCGTAACCTTTTTCCAGGTTAGATACTCATCTCCATCATATCAGTCTGCTTCTACTATTAGAGTCGGTGCGATCACATATGCTATGAACAACATGCTGATACATTATTCCGTTGAGCATGATTTGGAGCTTGTTAGATTGTTTATCTTGCAACTTATAGGGAACTTGTTTTTCAGCACCACCAGCAGTAGTTTATCAATCGGCTATACCGAGGCAATATCTGGCATTGTTGTTGAAAAGTACTACTAGGGTAGGATCGAATAATATGGAACTGAATGTATATGTGGAAGTCTTGATAGTGTGATATAATATACTTGATATAGTTATGCAAGTAAAAAATTGATGAGAATAACTAAATAAACTAATATCACGGATAAGCATATTATATGCAGTAAAATAAAAGTAAACGACACCAGGAATTTTTATACTGGTTCGGAGCACCGTGCTACGTCCAGTCCCAGACTCTTTCTAGAATTTCAACTAAATAATAACCCTCTCTTCACCCGTATGAATAGGTCTTTACAACACCTGAGCAGCGGAACAGGGACTTGAGCAGCAGAACAGAATTTCGCCTCAGCAGCCAAAGAGGACTTGACACGCCTGAGCAGCAGAACAAGACTTTACACAATGAGAAGAAACTTGGAGATCGTTTGTGTTCTTTAATAACAAAAATTTTCTTTTTATAGTACACCCTTCCTATAATCTTCTTCTCGAGTATATGTATATTATTTTAAGTGTAAGAAGATAAGGAAGAAAGATATTGCTTGAATATTAAGATTGAAAGTGCGTTCAAGCAATTTTAGAATGCATAAAATAGAATATTAGAAGTATATAGATAAATCAGATCAGAAATGAGAAAGGTGGGTTTGTTTTATGTTAGATTATCTATATATAATAGTTTAATAGTTGTAACGTATGGCGAAGAGATTCGATGAAAAATGATATCTAAATATTTTGATATAAGATCGTATCTCTTCACGAAAATGGTGACTTTTTAGAAAATGTAGCCATTGTAAAAATTCAGTCGACTGAAGTTCTAAGTCAGTCAACTGAACATACAAACACACACACACACACACTCACACACACACACACACACACACACACACACACACACATATATATATATATATATACTTATGCATATTGCACAAAATTGTGCAGGTCAGTCGACTGACCTAGCAATTTTTGTGCAGTATGCACAAATTCAATGTGTGTGTATATATATATATATAATGAAGTTAATATACACACACACACACACACACACACACATATTCTTTGAGGATAAATTTTAACAAATTTTAACTTATGACTCAAGATTCAATGCTTATCTTGTATATACTAATTTGAGACATTTTTGTTGATATTCTCTTTTTGTCACCTTACTTGTTGTTCTTCGTATCATGAATCAAAACTATGACTCAACATTTTCCCCTTTTTTGATTGATGACAACCTATAAATAAAGATCTATTCGGTCACACATAGTAATAAATATTTATACTTACTCCCCCTGAAAGACTTGGAAAAGGAGCATGAGCGGGGTGATTAACTCTCATAGTACATCAGGATTAGAACCATAGTGATTGAACTTGAGCAGCAACATCTACTCTAAATTGGACCGAGCTAGGCTTAAGGGCATAAATCACCAACCCCTAACCCGAATGGCATGAACATAATAAGTAATAAATGAATTCCATAGTCAAATGGTTAAGTCACTTACACATGTATGTGATCAAGACTTGGTCCCTTGGCATGCTCTGTGATGACGAAGAACTGAGAGAAACCACCTAGTTTTTTGGTTTTTTGACATTAGATAACTTTGACAATGGATATTTGAATATTTAAATCTACATTACATGATGAACAATTAGGTCCTAGTTGTCTCGATCGAAGGAGGCGAAAACCACCAAGTGTGGGCCCCTTTTTCCAAAGAGCGGCTGGATGCACTTGTACACTATGAATCATAACAGGTGCTTGATAGGAATTTCGAGGCTAGAGAATTAAAATAAGTCGCTTTGTCAGAGAGCAACACGATTGACTTAAGTCTTTTGGATAACCACAAGCCTATGACTGAGGGTCAAAGCTAGAGAATTAAAGAAAGTCGTTTCACTAGAGAGCAACGTGATTAACTTTCATCCCTAAATTACGCCCTAGACTAGAGAGTCAAGGCTGGAGATCAACCATACCTGGATAAAGCCTTTGTCCAAAGGACCATGGTCGTAGAATGAAGTAAGTGCCTTCACCATAGAGCATCATGATCGACTTACTTATGGTCGTCAATTATGGATTATGCTTATCAAGAGTTTAGAGATATTACTATAGATTTTGACTTTCCTAGGGAAGAGATCACTGCATATTCCTTACTCTATGAGGAGATCAACATGGCTTAATCTCACAAATAAACACTTGGACATCAAAGAAAATCACTCGTTTATTCAAGATGTCACCTAGGTAACACCACTAACTATCACTGGCGATCTGAACCATGTTCCATAAGAGACCAACCAGAGGGATAGTACCCCTAATTAAACAATTCATTGGATTGGTGATGATCTTTCGTATTGGACCAAATAGGGCCCAAACTTTCTAAAGATACTTGACTGGGTCGTTTGGGCTTCTCTACATATTTTCATGCTAATCCGAAGATACCTTCACCTATAATACAGAAACTTTTGCATAAGAAAAGGGGAACTTTTCTTCCTTTAGCAACGAGACTGTCATTTTATTTCATCATTCAAACTATTTTTTAATTGTAATCTCTCTACAATATACATAAAAGGAATAACATCAAAGTGGATGTAGGATGAAGAATTATCGCACCACTATAACATATTATGTCTTTTTTGTTCTTTATTTTATTTCTCTATTGCATCTGTGATTGGATTATTTGGTTATTTGGTGCTTTTATAATGGTTTGGGTTCTTATAACCATATTTAGGGCAAAAAAATGCCTTGTGATTTTTTATGTAGTGATAAAACTTGCTTACTGCTTTATCAGTACATGATTGTGTATTTTTTGTCAGATATCATTTAGTGACTAGGCTTATCATTAGTAAGGCCGGTCCAAGGGGAAGACAGAGCAGGTGGTCGTCTAGAGAAACCCACCTCGGTGAGCGCAACGATCTTAGGACATGGAAATAGTGATAACGAAAAATATATTTTACATATGCCTAGATGGGGATCTTCTAACAAAAATGCTTTTAAATTGGTTGGTTGTGTTTGGATTTGACATAGTTGAGGTAGGGAGTTTGATTTTGGTAGGCAACAAATTTTTTTCACCTCCTTACCATTCAGTCGTCCCCGCCTTGGGTACCCCAAACTAATGGTCCGGCACTGACCATTACCGCAGTCATGTTGTTGTTGTGTACAATGCCTTCTGATTTTTTTTATGCAACTTTAAATTTTAAATTTTTTTTATTCAGGCCACTTTCGAAAATTAATAATAGGAATAGGCCTGTTTCAAACTAATTACAAATATAAACAACTTTTTCATATATTGGCATAATCCCAGATAACGCAGTTCAATTTTTTTAACAAAGGCGTAATCGCAGATCTTGCCTACATTGATAAAATGTAGGTGTTATTCCAGATAATGCTAGTTGGCGTAATGTGGGATAACCCTTCAGCCCCCTTTCTTCCTCTCCCATTTCCTCGTTGGTTCGTTCATTCACAGCTTCAGCTCTCCAAATTTTTTCCCCATTTTTTAAAACTGATACAATATTAGAATCATGCTTTTTTAGAAGATCTACTCATCAATTAACAAGTTATAGATTTCTTTTTATGTTGAAGGTATGACGACTATTTACATTATAATTCTATAATATTTGATTTTAGGGTTGTTGTGAATGTTGGTTCATTATAGATAGTTAAATTGTTGTTGTTTTGTATGTAGAATGGCTTTTAAATGTATTCCTACCATATGTTATTATTATGGTGAATTGGTGGTTGACGATCAAAACTTTGGCAAATACATTGAAGGGTCGTATAAACCGGAAAAAGTAGTTCGAGGATGTAACTTGTTTCACCTGAAAGATTCAGTATATAACGCGACAAATAATAAATCTGATGAATTTGACATCGATTTGGTATGTAATTCAGCTACGGATTCTGGATCGAAAGCCATTAAAAAGCCGATGATGATGACGGGGATATAATGTTTTCAACGACAACAAAATCCATGGAGCTTTTTGTTATAAAGATCAAACGGGTTCAAATAGTTAAAGAAACAACTCCAGTAGTAGACGATGTTGAATGTCAAAATATTGATGAAAGATTGGTCATCAAAATGTATTGTCGAGCTCTAATCATTGGAGCTTTAATACTTCTACCTTTTGTTTTCCACTGTCCACAATTTGTCAACATGATATTCTATACAATGACCCCTTTTCTACTCAAGGAAGATTCACACATATGATGAAAAGGTTGATTGTATTTTTGTATATTTTGTAGATCTATAAGCATATGTTGTTATTCTAGTTCTTATGTACTTTGTTTTGTATGTAGTTTTGTTACTCAATAATCGAATCCTTTTTTCTTCGCTGGACCGTCAAATTATTACGTGTCCCTTTTCATGCATCCTATACAATCTGAGTTACAATATTTAAGTCGGAGGTATGTGAAATATTTACATTTAACTCGTTGGTTTTGTATGTCAAATAATGCATATAGTTATCATGTTTCATTTTTTTGAATCTTCAGTGCTCAAACCCTCGACATTGCTACACAATCAAATATCTAAATAGTAAACGAGGCCATTGTAGCAAATGAGGTAGTAGACAATATTGAAAAGGACATGGTTGGAATAGATGAGGAGGTTTATGAGGATCCCCTATTAATAGTATGGATGTAGTGAGCATACCAGAAAATGACATTTCTTGGATAGATAGCATGCAAGTAAATAATGAACCATTAGACTATGATTTTGTTGATTTGGAAGATAGATTTGCGGAAGATAGTGATGAGAGTGAAAGGAAGATAGATTTGTTGATTTGTTAATTGTCCATGGGGTACTTCCATTTCATTCTCATCACTGTCTTCAGTAGATCCATCTTCTGAATCAACAAAATCATAGTCTAACGGTTCGTTATTTACTTGCATGCTATCTATCTAAGAAATGCCATTTTCTAGTATGCTCACTACACCCATACTATTAATAGGTGGATCCTCATATGCCTGTTCATCTATTCCAACCGTGTCCTTTTCAATATTGTCTACTACCTCATTTGCTACAATGGCCTCATTTACTACTTGGGTGTTTGATTGTGCATCAATGTCGAGGATTTAAGCACTGAAGATTCAAAAAAAAATGACACATGATAACTATATGCATTACTTGACATACAAAACCAACGAGTTAAATGTAAATATTTCACATACCTCTGACTTAAATGTTGTAATTCAAATTGTATAGGATGCATGAAACGTAATAATTTGACGGTCCGTCGAAGCAAAAAGGATTCGACTGTTGAGTAATAAAACTGCATACAAAAAAAGTACTTAAGAACTATAATAACAATATATGCTTATAGATCCACGAAATATAAAAAAATGCAATCAACCTTTCCTTCATATGCGTGAAGCTTCCTTGAATAGGAAAGGGGCCATTGAATAGAATATCATGTTGATAACTTGTAGACGGTGGAAAACAAAAAATAGAAGTAAAGCTCGATGGATTAGAGCTCGACAATTCATTTTGATGATCAACCCTTTCATCAATATTTTGACATCCAATGTTATCTACTACTGGAGTTGTTTCTTCTACTACTTGACCCCGTTTGCTCTTTATAACAAAAATCTCCATGGATTTTGTTGTCGCTGAAAACATTATATACACATCATCATCATTATCATTGACTATTTTAATGGCTTTTGATCCAGAATCCGTAGCCTAATTACATACCAAATCAATGTCAAATTCGTTTGACTTAATCTTTGTTGCTTTATATACCAAATCTTTTAGCTGAACCAAGTTACATCCTTGAACTACTTTTGCCGGTTTATTCGACCCTGAAACATATTTGCCAAAGTTCTCATCGTCTACCACAAATTCACCGTCATAATAACATATGATAGGAATACATTCAGGAGCCATTCTACATACAAAACAACAACAATTTCACTATCCATAACAAACCAACATTCACAACAACCCTAAAATCAAATATTATAAAGTTATAATGTAAATAGCGGCCATACCTTCAACACAAAATGAAATCTATAACTTGTTAATTGATGAGTATATCTTCTAAAAAGTATGATTCTAATATTGTAGGATTTTTCTAAAATGGGGAGATTTTTTTTTTTTTTTTTTTTTTTTTGGAGAGTTGAAGTTGTGAAAGAACGAACCGAGGAGGAAATGAGAGAGGAAGAAAGGGGGCTGAAGGGTTATTGGCCTCTGGGCGTTATCCCACATTACGCCAACTAGCGTCATCTGAAATAATGCCTACATTTTATCAATAAAGGTGTGATCCGAGATTACACCTTTATTATAAAAAATTTGAACTGTCGTTATCTGGGATGACGCCAGTATACGAAAAAGTGGTCAGTATCTGTAATTAGTTTTGAAACAGGCATATTTCTGTTATTACTTTTCGAAAGTGGCCTAAATCACAAAAATTCCTAAAATTTATTTACTGCTTCACCAGTACAACACTCCATAAGCTCTTATTCCATTGTAAATAACATTCTCATACCATTGTAATATGTGCAAACTCTTATTTCATATTTCCATATAGTACATCATAATGGTGGAATACATCCACATTTTATTACCTTCTTCATATTCACATGAAGACCATTTAGTCATGAACAGTCTCCAAATCCTACTTCATTATCACTACCAATGGAATAGTATGTTGAAATGCAGAAAAAGCGATGCGAGGATTAATTAGAGCATGAATGAGAGGAACAAAAGCAACAGTTGTGGAAGAGGAGAAGAAGACTTGTATATGTGGGAAAACTCCAGCAAAGTAACAGATAAGGATGGTAGGATGTCCATAATCAGTAGATAGAGAAAGAGAGCAGAAGGTTGACTCTCCTACAATATTTTATATTTATGGAGTTTTAGTTACGTATACCATTGTACAAAGAGGAAATGTCATTCGATGATGCTATTATGGACGCAAAATCTGTACAAATGATCGTGGATTATGAGAATGGATTGATGATCCATTCCATCATTGAGGAGTGGAATATGAGACCGAGCAGGAACATGAAATAGTCATGCTTCGCAATAAGCTAAGTTCACTTGAGTTCCAATATGGTGATGGACATAAATAAGTTTTTTTTATTTAGTGTATGTTTAATTGCGTGGATGTTTAACTATGTTATTTGCTTAGATATGTTGTATATGTTGGCATGTTGTACTTTCAATTGTTTAGTATGTTTAAATATGTTGTATGTTTGAAGTTTTCTGAATATTTATGTAAAAATATTATTTAGGTATGTTATGTTTAGTTACACAGAATGCATGATATACAATCAACAAAAATAAATTTAAATATTATATGCCTACTTTCCAAATCTGATTAAATGGCTAGTATTAATTCATAGTAAATATAAGAATCTATATCAGTGATTACCTACTTTCCTTCTCATATCTTTCCATAGAACGCACACAACTCATATTAATACATGTAGAAATACATAATTCATATAACTAATAGAACAATGGCATCGAAATAAACATAATTCACAGAATACTTCAGACATTACAAACACAAATAACACATGAATGCAACCAATAAAAAGTTACAAACCCTTAAAAATCATTCGAACTTTCTAATATAAGGCATTCGTATATTAGCACCAACAAAGTGTGTCTATTGATCCACACAATATAGAGGGTCAAAAGCTGACCTATTCAACTGAAACACATTTTCTTGTTTCATATCGGTTATAATTTTCCGATACCTTGGTCAAGCTCTAGTTAACTTAACGAATTGAACAGTTCTTCAAAAGCCACAACTTATTTCGTCAAAAAATGTGAAATAGAGACAATAAAATGGGATTCTCCTCTTATTTACAAAGCTGAATTCACGGATGGTTCCACTGATTTATTTCACATTCGCTGAATTTGACAAAATGACTTTCGAGAAAAGTAGCACTGTTGTAACAGATTACATCTAACATCCAAAATTTCATTTTTAAAACCTACATTTCGGGATGGATATTGTAAGCTTTATTTATAGTTACCCAAATTCTTCGACCTTCCCTTCTATATATTTCTGACTGACCAGAATATAAGCTTTAATCAACATAAAATAATCATGGGTAATCCAAGATTGATTTTCCATTTGGAGTCTCATTTGTATTAAACAAGCTCCTATAATATAAACAGTGATGGTAGAATCCTTACACATCCATTTGCACATGAAAACATACCAAATGGCCACGATGCGCAATTTATAGCCATGCACTGGCATGCGCAAAGGTACATTGTATCCATGATGTGCAAACATATACTATAACATGATGTGCAAGTCGTAGCCACTTACTAGCATGTGGAAACATACACTGTAGTTATAATGCGCAAACCTACATCATAACCATGACATGAAAACGTATATTGTGGTTTTATTGTGTAACTCATACATTCGCTAGCATATGCAAACATATATTATAGCCAAGTTATGAAATCCCTAGAAAACATAATCTATAGGCATGATATGCAATCTCTAACCGTTCATTTCCATTTATATCGTATTTCCACACTTATATATAACCTTACACTAAGCTACTTAACATAGAACTACAAAAAGATAAAGCAAACTAAGAATTTAAATTACTTACTCCGCTCAACAACAATGGATATTTACATTTACAATCAGCACAACTAAACTAGAGAATTAGAAAATCAAACCGTAGAATTAGAAACATAACGACTTGCAGCATTGTTAGCACTAAAATAACCAAGGAGAAACCGAAAGTCAAAAGCTAAGATGAAGGGGTGCTGAAGGCATCAGGTCTTCAGCATAGTCTAAATTGTTGCATCAATATTTGCTTCTAGAGCTAAAATTGGAGAGACGAAAGATTCATTCTCACAAAGAAAGTGCTTATCGGTAAAACCCGAAGGACATGATATTATATGCATTTACCTTCAATCACATGGAAAAGGTAGGTATGCCTTTTGGTCAGCCTGAAGGGAATATGCTGAAAAGTCTAAAGCCTTCATTAGATATTTATCACAAGAGGACGTCAAATACAAAAGAAGACGATACCATAAGCGGTGTCGAAAGCCAAGATCTCCTGCAAATTCACTTCTCACGTAGATAGCCAAAGCTTCTAGATCCGTAAGAGTTCTTTCGTATAACCATGCGTCGCTGTTATAGCTACCATCCCAAGGGATAACAGAAGGTGCCTTCACCAAGTCTACGTTTGCGCCGCCACAAGAGTGCTGGGGCGAAGCTCATATGACGAAGAAAGGGCTAAGCCGCACCTCTGAATACGGATCTGGGGTTCAAAATCAGGATCAAATTTCTCATTCTCACTCTTATATCTAAAAGCATGAGTTGTAAATACTAATTTCAAAATCAATTTGGGGAAAACTCTATAACTTCAGAACTTATAAATAAAGAAATTTGTTCACGCAATTGAGGTAATAAAGTGGTAATTTCTTAATAATTATATTATTATCTTATAACATTGCACTTTCAATACTAAAAGTATCTAAAGGACAGTAGTTCAACAGAAGTGCCTTAAAAGGGATTCAAAAGGCCTTAAGTTCTGGTATTAGGTAATCATACCAACTTCGGGCATAAAATATTCGATCGAAACTACATGACCAATAACCTATCAATGGTTCCTTAAGATGATCTAAACTAAATAGAATTCTAAACCTCTTTCAAAGGAATGATATGTTGTGATTTGTGAAATGAAATCACATATGTCAATGAAGGGGATGTAATCAATTAATTAATTTGATTATTTGATTGATTAATTAATAAATTGACTAATTTATTTGATTGAGTGGTTGGTTGGCTGATTCAAGTATTTGATTGATTGATTTTATTATCAAAGGAAAGAAATGGATGAATATATTCTGAATATATTTCGGAGGGGAAAATCGGATATTTGACTAAGCCTTCTATTTTCTTATAAAATCAGCTTTTAAGTTTTGATTAGGGTATGACCGAATAGAGTTGAGAGGCTGTGTGCCTCCAGGGCTTGTGCCCTGGAGAGGAAGATTAGGAATTGAGGGCTGAGACATGTTATTCCTATTGGTGCGTCCAGATTGTTCAAGGGTTTGTCGTCGTTCTTCATTGTTCTCCTTCTCCAACAAGAGTTGTAGTCATCTAGATATTCTTTCCCTTTTCAATAAGGTTATTGATTCATTGTAATTTTTTTATTTTTGGTTGTTGATCCATTGTATGTAAACAAAATTTGTTTTGTTGAATCAATAAAGAGGGTGGTAGGGTGGAATATCTTGTATTGTGCATGTAATTTTATATCTGTGTTGTTTTCGATAGAAATCATCTTTAAGTAGTTAGGTGAATAAGATCCTGGCCGCTTTCGCAAAGGCGCAGTTTCACAACAGTTGGTATCGGAGCTAGATCATCGCAAAGCTTATAGTGATTTGGACTGGAAAAAAACATTTTTTTTAATGTCGGATATGATGGCGCTTCTGAAGATGACTAATTTTTATTAGGCATTTTGAAGGCCTCAATGGTTTGCTTGATGGAGCTGAAGAGAAGTCCTCCGATGTTGATAAGGGAAGATAGAAGAAGATGAAGATGTTGGCAATTGGTATAATTTTCCTATACCTTCGTGATTCGGTTCATGTTTTCGACTTAGGTCTTCACGTTGATGATGCTCGAGGGATCCGGTGTGTTCGAGAAAGGAGTTCAGATCAGGTGGTAGACATGTGTCAATTGAGGTGAGGTCGTAGTCCTTTTAAATCGACTGGGTGTGTATCTCGTTTCCATAAAATCGAGGTTGTTGGGTGTATCTCTTTGCCCTGAAATCGAGATTGTTGGGTGTATCTCATTTCCCTAAAATCGAGGTTGTAGGGTGTATCTCGTTGCCCTGAAAATTGAGGATGGTTTTAATTGAGAGCAGGAGTCATAGAAAGAGCTAGATTGACTTGTTTAGTGATTGTTGGAGTGTTGATATGAATTCAGCTTAAGGTGGAGTAATTTGTGATTGATGGTATCACATGTCCACGGAAGTCGGATGACTCATTGTTGATGTGATTTCATATCAAGGTGGAGTGTTGTGATTTGTGACATGAAATCACATATGTTAATGAAGAGGATGTAATCAATTAATTAATTTGATTATTTGATTGATTAATTAATTAACTAATTGATTTGATTTGATTGATTGATTTTATTATAAAAGGAAAGAAATGGATGATTATATTCTGGATATATTTTTGAAGGGAAAATTGGATATATGCATAGGCCTTCTATTCTCCTATAAAATCAGCTTTCAAGATTGGATTAAGGTATGCCCGAATAGAGTTGAGAGGCTGTGTTCCTCCAGGGCTTGTGCCCTGCAGAGGAAGATTAGGAATTGAGGGCTGAGAGAAGCTATTCCTATTGGTGCCTCCAGATTGTTCAAGGGTTTGTCATCATTCTTCATTATTATCCTTCTTCAAAAGGAGTTGTAGTCATCTAGATGTTCTTTCCCTTTCTCAATAAGGTTATTGATTCATTGTATTTTTTTATTTTTTGCTTATTGATCCATTGTATGTGAACAAAATTTGATTTGTTGAATCAATAAAGAGGGTGGTAGGGTGGAATATCTTGTATTTGTGCGTGTAATTTCATGTTTGTATTGTTTTCCATAGAAATCATCTTTAAGTAATTGAGTGAATAAGATCCTGATCGCTTCTGCAATGGCACAGTTTCCATAACATGACAGGCCCTTTATCGACACTAACGAGCCCTCCTCAACTAAAAGTGATGTACATGGTAATTTACCACAAGAAAATTAAGAACCATGAAACCCTACGCATGGGTCTACTGGCTTGATTGAGAGTATTACCATGAAAACTATAAGAAATTATTAACATAAATAACATGCTAGAGGATCAAGCTTCTCCCAAGTGGTCTTTCGATCTTTATCCTATCGACATTTGATTATTGTTTCTTGTTTTATATAGGAGTTACTTTTGGAAATTAACGAAAGCACTCTAAAGGAATTATATCATAGAAACGGTAGCATAACCTGGGTTAATCCTTTCACAAATGAAGAACCCTACAGAGTCTACCACATTTTGGGTATTAACCATATTTTTGGCGCTAGAAAAAGGGCCTGAGCTTCCGATACCTTTTAACGTCCCTATTGATTAAAAACTTCTTCTGACAAGAGTGTAAATAGATCCGAAGTATGAGGCCAATATAATTTGCAAAGGACTACTTCATATAAAACATAAGGTAGTAACTATGGTTTTGAAAGGAATTTCCATGAAACAAATGACATTTCCTAAAGGCTAAGCATGGGCCTGAAAAAAAAGTATCGGACACCTTTCAAAGTCTAACAGAGAAAAATAAATCATAATCCCTTTGTGTTATTAGTAGATTAATAATAATGAAAAAGGATTAATAATAACATTGGATCAGTCTTTGGAAAAAAGGAAAGTGTTACTCCCTCCCACAAAAAGGCAAGCCAGCAAAAATGACAGATTGTATAAATTCAAGCAAGGATCTTCTGATCTATTTGTTTCATAGATAGCCTACGTGGGTTTAAGGTTCTATGAAGAACAAATTCTGAGAATGGAGGCTTTAAGTATAATAAGTCAGAATAAGTTTGAAGCCTATGACCCGAATAACTGGAGTATAAATCCTTTCCATATTGGGTTGAAGCCTCTTTTCGCCTATGAGAAAATTCTAGAAAAATATGGTGGTTTATTTTCGAAAATGAGAACACTAAATTCGAAGATGAAAAGGTAAAAGATTATGATGCTTTCTCATTGAAATGGAAGCAAATCTTAAGGAATTTAAGTCTTGTCATAACTCCCAAGAGACCATCCAAAGTGATGGAATGTTTAAAGAAGGCTTCACATGCAATTATGATACCACCCACAGGAATCTTAAAAGGAAACGAGCCATGAGCAAAGAAAAGGAACTAATATGCAACTCAAAGAAGCCAAGAGTGAATACTCCAAAAGGAAAATTTAAGTCAAAAACAACGAAGGAGTACAATCTAACTACTTCTACTAAAATATTTACTTATAATTCAAGGATGAATTAGATTATTGGCCTTCTAACAAGAAACCATCTAAGTCTAAAAATAATAAAGGAAAATCTTATTGCCATTATCATATGGTATACGGTCATGGAACTAATAAATGTAGACATCTTGAAAGAATGGTAGGTTACTTCATTAAGAAAGGAGAACTTAATGAGTATGTAAAGAGATGTTAAATGGATTTAATAAAATGTTGCTTCGTTCTGATATAAGATATTCTACATGGGTTAAAGACAAAAGTCAATCCAAAATAAGAAATTCTACTTGGCTGTGGGTGAAATACCATTTATATATGGATAACTTTAAAAAGTCCTTGATGTAGTCAAGGTGCATCCCGAAAGGGAGGAAAGGTAAGCCTGTGGGCATGTATCTGGCATCCATGAAATTCATTGGTATACCAAGGTCCTTCCCTAAAGAGGGATAAGGGCAAACCTAGGGAAGTGTGCCTAGCACCAAGCCATGAGTATATCCTAGGCGCCTTCTATATGGAGGAGCGAAGCCTGGGGGTGGCGCCTGGAACCACGAGTCTTTGACGTAGTCAAGGCGCCCTATGGAGAAGGGAGGGATGAGTAAGCACAGAGACATGCACCCGACTATGAATAAAGCATGCTCTAACTTTGTTTTTCTAGAATAAGGTCTGCCTCTACTTTAGCTTAAGCACACTCTGTCTATGCTTCAAATATGATCACACTTTGCCTCTACTTATGCCTTTCCTTTTAGAAGCGAACGGAAGCTCAAAAGGAGCACCTAAAGCATGCCAATCCTCTACTTTACCAAAAAACCTGCAATGGGTGAAAAATCTTCTAAAACCGAAAGCACTTTCATAATATTGTTCCCAGATGAAGAATTATGGATTTGTATTATCTTATTACCTGAATCTGGGTTTCAGGACATCTATAAGCCGAAGATGGCTTCGTTTATTTCTATTTTTTCTAGAAAAATGTTTTTGAATTTCTATTATTATAATGCCTAAATTTTGGGTTTTGGGTCTTTTATAAGCCGATGGTGGCTTTGTTTAGATATATTATTTCTAGAAAAAGGTTTCTAGATTTCTAATATTCTAATGTCTGAGTATAGGTTTCAGTATTCTATAAGCCGAAGGTGGCTTCGTTTATATCAATTATTTCTAGAAAATGGTTTCTAGATTTATATTATTCTTATGCTTGAATTTGGGTTTCGGATATTTAATAAGCCGAAGGTGGCTTTGTTTATATCTATTATTTAGTTTTTATTGTTCTGATACATGAATCTAGGGTTCGGGTCTTTTATAAGATGAAGGAGGCTTCCTTGATGTCGATTATCTCCAAAAGAAGGTTTCAAGATTTCTATTATTCTAATGTCAGAATTTGTGTTTCAGGTCTTCTATTAGCTGAAGGAGGCTTAGTTCTAGAACATTGAATCTTTACTTCTATTATCTGAAGTATCCAAATCTATGTTCCATGTCCTCTATGAGAGGCTTCAATTATATTTATTCCTAAGAAAGTGATCCTAGACGTCATTAGTCTGCTACTTAAGTATGGGGTGACAATCCTCCCAATACCATAAGAAATTTATTTATCGAATTCTCAGTCCCAGAGACACTAAAAAAAGATGGGTATGAACCTCTTATAATATTCAAGAACATAATGCATTTCAGAAAAGTAAAGCAACAGAAGTATGCAAATGATTCATATTCATATTATGCCAAAAATTGAATCAGATGACAGATATGCTCCGATGTTTGAATGAATACCTCTCTATCGTCAATTTCTGTACCGTCTAATTACATATCAGACCATAGGTATGCCCCGTAATCTGATATGTTGAGATAAACCAAATCCACTTGCCTTCTGAATTGACTATAAACCACACAAGTCAAGTTCAAAAAGTAAGCTTCATTGGAAATTCCTACGATAAACCAAATTTCCGACCTTAGATAGTCGATACTTAACACATCTATCGTGTATCGCAAAATCAAATGCCACAAACTCGATTCATCAGGGTTTTATCATAGTGAAACACAGCGGACGGAAACAAAATATAATATTCAATATATATCTTTATAGCAGAAACTTTTACATCATCAATCCATATACATCCAAGTATATATAGTAGAATACGTCCGGCCATCTGACGAAGAACTTAGCCTTTACGAATCAACTAGAAAACTCATCGTCAACCTGCTTACCCTAAAACACACACTCGGATCTGACCTGAGCGTCAAACATTCTGGTCAGGCATGGCCAGTTTGAAAAGTAGATAACAAACCATAACCCATATCATACAAACATCAACCAAGGTTCAAAACTTCGAAATTCATACCTTTGAAAAATGAAGCTATTATAAGACTTAAGTCCCATCACACAATGCAACGCATATTGGAGGAAAAGTTTTACCTTACCATGGCTAAACATGCTTGATATTCTTTAAAAAAATATTTTGATATTATTATTAATGTCTATGTGTGAAAATCACTTTCGAAATAAATGTATCAATCTTAGCTCTCATAATTCCCTACCCCATTATGTTGGCTATTAGGTTACAAATGAAAATGCAAAACTCGTATTGAAAGTTGGATTCCAACTATGATGGTTCCTGATTCAAAAGATCTATCATGGAAGTGTGTATCTCCACGGTTTAGTCCAGACATTGGATAACGTCGTAATACCCATCCACACTACATTCTGGAATCAAGTATCACACCCCGCAGTTTTTGTCCTGGCTCAAAACACCGCTATACTCTATCCCTTTAAACATTATCAATCCTCAAGTTGTTCATTCCCAACTTGAAAGTCATACTAAATTAACCATCAGTTTACCATCATACCTAGGTGTGAGGTTTTCAAGTCACGCCAAACATAAAGTTATGCTATATTAGTCATGCTTTGATCATCATCCTAAAAGCTCTACTTTTCAACACAAAGCTTTGCTTTATCTGCCCGCTACACTTAGAATGCCACATTGTCAGTTCACAACATATGATTGGTGTAAACTAATATATAGCCCTCTGAGTGCATAAGTATCAAAGCAGGGTGTTAAGAAAAGTGAATAAATTCTCCACCACCAACTGAGATAACACCAATAGAAACCAATAGGTTATTTTGTAAAATAGAACGTCAGACACATCCATTTACAAGTCCGTTCTATGTTTTGAACGAAACCGAAGGCGCTGTATTCCACGACCCCGTCTGAGTGTGAAAGCCATTGCAACCCGAATTGCTTTAAGTATGGTTAGATCGTCGTCACTTTAACCCCATAATTGGGTAGCTAGCTGAGGCATCGGCGAGTATTCCTTCTGATGTGAAGGTCTTTGGCTTTCAATCACAGTCTAAGCCATTTAGTTATTCACAATGGGTCGAAAGCAGGTCATTCCGAATAACTATCGCATCTTTCAAAACAATTAAGATATACAAGATGTCACGAGTCTTATTCAATTTTGGGAATATTCTTTTACTCAAATCATTCTTTACATTTGGGAATTTCTCCGAAAAATCTTATCGCTTACATGAAAAACAAGCTTATATTCTTTTAAACAGTCCTTAAGCTCATTTCTTTCATCATTAGTTTGGGAAAACTCTTTCATTCAAATCTTTATATTCAAATTTAATAAAGATTTCTTTTTATCTCATCTTGGAAAATTATCCTTTCCTTCTACCGGGTTAAAGAACAAACGTTATTTAAAACATTATTCACAATAAACCTCAAAATCATACTTCCATTTCAAATGGAATCTTCACGGAAAACATATCAATTTATAATCGATATAAATTCCTGTATCCAACTAATATTATAAACGGAATAATGGCAAAGCCTTTTAAATTCCATAAATATTAACGGTCTTTATCTTCAGAGACCCATCTCAATTATTACTAAATGGATTTCCATTCAATTCCAATTTAATTATTAATTAGAAAACTTAAATTTGGAAAACTCATTTAATTTTAATTAAAAGATTAATTCCATAATTCATTAGGTTATTGAATAGTGTTATTAAAGACACCATTCACGACAAACCCTAAACCAAACGATGTTAAATATAATTATTCAAACAAAATTATATCAACTTATATTCAATACCAATTCTCATAATCAACGAGTACTATAAGTGGAATAACGACATAAATATCTTTCAAATTCCTCAAACGGTAAATGTCTACACAACGGTAATAAATACCAAATATCCGAAAATCATTTCTATCCAAATCAAATTTTTATTCAAATTGGAAAAAAATTCTAATTAAAAAGTTTTATCAAAACACTCCTTTCAAAACATGGTTATATTAGATAAACCAAATACTTTAAGTTTATATAACTTAAATTTTCAAAACAACGTTTTACTGTATTCAGCCGATTGGGCTGAAAACACAAATATCCAAAATATAGTTCGAAACTTCATATTTCTTTCCAAATCACTTTGAAATCATTAATTATGATTTATCATAATTTTGCCATATTTTTATAATTTAAAAATAGCTCATTTCTTGAAAATCCGTTTTCGGGTCACTAACAGTTCTAGCGCTGTTTTTATTCAAATTTTATTTGAACTTATCTCAAGATCTAACTGTTGGATTTTAAAACTCCATATATCAAATGAAAGATATTTTCATTTCTAACCCAATGATTTTATTTTGGGAAAATCCGATGTTCGGATCTCCCGGTACATCAACTTGAAGTCAATGGTTGAAATTCGCGAACTACCACTGCGCGACGAGTTCTGTTCAAACCAAACTTCAATTATATATTAAAATTAATTCGAATTGCTTCCAAAATAGTTTATCAATTTTATAATAACTATATAAAAATAGTCATAAATTTTACTTTCCATTTTCAGCCCGACTTTCAAATATTCCATTAAATGGCTATTATAATATTATTTTATTATTAAAATAATTTTATTTTTCAAAACTCGTCTTACTACATTCAAACTTTCCTGACGTCCATTATAAAAATAATTAGGAGAGTTTTGAAAAAGAAATTTTTTTAAAACATTTTCCCAATGCTCTAATCGAACTTCACTTTTTCTAGTTACTATTCATTTAAAAATAAAAACTTGAACAAACCTTAACTACTTGAAAATTATTTCAAATCAATTTATTTTCTCTATGAAAATTCATTGTAATGACTTAAACTTTGTGTCCATCAAAAATCAGACATCATATTCAAACTCTTATTTTTCGCCCATTTTTTATAATTAAAATATTCAATTGATTCCCAATTTGGAATAAACTCAATCAACTACCACATAATTCAACTTATATGGGTTCAATATGTCATTTATATTCAAACAACATTTATCAATCAACCACCAACATATCATGGCATAGTTTATAACATATAAGCGTTAAACAATTAACGCTCATACGTTTTTGTCAATCAACGGATTAACTGCAATACTTACACACACACACACACACATATATATATACATATATATATATATACATATATCATTTTGAATACTGTAAATTATCCGAATTCATTGCTACTTGCTCAATCACTTAGAAACCCAACATTTTACTTGCAATTATTTCATTTTACCCCAGGTACATGCAACATAACGACCAAGTTATAAACCAATTCATCCAAATATTTTGTTTACGATTTCAACTTCCAAATTACTTACAATACCATATCAGTTACTAATCAATGTCAACAATTCACATTCAAACTTCAATCTCATGCAACATTAAGAATACATAACATGTAATTATTTGCAATTCAAACACATAACATTAATAAGCATATATGTAAGCATATTAATTCAAATGTAAGCGTATAATTGCTCACCATAGCTTTCCATTCCATCTATCTTTTAAAGATGAGATTTTTATTACTACGCAAGCTTGCTAGCGACCAAACGAACATCGTATAAACCAAATACTTCTATGTAAGCAACACACACACATACACTCACACACTCACACACACACACACACACACACACACACACACACATATATATATATATATATATATATATATATATATGAGTACTAACTTGTGTTTAAAGAAGAAAGATTCGATATTTATTGGTTTTAAGAAGCAAAAAAGGGATTTTTGGCCACGAGGAGTTATCCTCATTGAAGGAACCTTGAAGGATAGGAGAGATCCTGTATCAACCCCCTCCTCTTTATCCTCTCCTCAAGGATCTCTTCATCCCGATGAAGTCCGTCCATCAAAGCCTGAAACCTTTCAACCATTGACTTCAGGAGCATGTTGAAACTTAGGTTTGGACATTTTCTGAAGTTTTCAGAGTAGACCGTAATTAGCGGAGCCGTGAAGGAGTCTTCGAGAACCTTGTCGTAAGAATGATCAAAAAATCATCTACTTTTCTTTTCGCCTCCGAGACCGCATCCATGACCTTCGTTAAGTTTTTCTCCTTGTTTTCAAAGTTTTATTTGAGGAGGAGCACTACTCTTCCAGAGATTTTGTTCCTTCCAATCATCCAGAAGTGCTCATCTTTTAGCTCATAAAGTTTCAACTTCATAGCATTATCATCAAGAATAACCTATGCAAATACTTGGACACGGAAGCCACATTGGCAGCTTCATCAACTGCAACAGCCAAGGTGGTACTATGTTTTCTCAGCATTTCAGCCTCCTTTCTAAGATATGAAGCTTCGTCTTCATATATGGAGGAGGCATGGAAGAAGGCATTCCAACTCTCCAAGAGCTAAGAATTGGAAAAAACTAAGGTATGATAAAAAGAAAGAAGTAGAGTACGAAGAGGTAGAAAAGATAAGAAACAAAAGAGGATACCATAAGGCAATGTAAAATAATAAGTCGATCCATTGAAGAGTAATTGTCAAAAAAAGAAAGCAAATAGGGGATTCCAAAACTGATTTTACAAACTCAAGAAAGCCAATCGAGTGCATGAAATGGAGTTATGGCCTTCTTGGTGGTCGATACGAGAGAGAAACATGGGTCATTTTGGAATAATACTTGATATTAAAAAGCAGAAGATTCAAGAAATAATACGCCTTGGAAGAAAACCTATAGAATCGTACCTTCGGAAGAGGGCTCAACACTGCTTGTAAAAACCGTTGTGATTATTGATATAGGGAAGACTCTTTCATACCTCCCTCTTCATCCGAGATGTCAATCAGGGGTTCTGAAGAAAATTTAACCTTCTTTTAAGCGAGTTCATTGGAAGAGTCCTTCCGAATTTTTTTATTGGAAAGCTTCAAGACATTGTAAATCTCATGTGCCACAGAAGATCCCTTAGACTCTAAAGATATAATAAGAGGTAGTTAATAATAGGAGGATCATATAAAGGTCTGTAGACAGCTACTGGAATAAGGCAATGAAATGAAATTAGAAAGGGGATATTTTTAAGTACAAATTCAGTACACACCCTCGCGACTAAACATAATAGATGATGTGGAAGTGAACTTTAAAGGGTTTGGGGAAGAAGATTGTGTTTTACAAGGTTGGCAATGGTCAGAAGTGTATTCCTCACCCAAAATTTCTCTGAAACCTCTATGCTTTTTGTGATAACTTGATCAATATCGTCATTGGTGGTTTTGGGGATGTCCTCTACAAGATGAATGAAAGGGATTACTATATAAATTTGAAGTCTTTACCAAGTTTGATGAATTTCTTGCTAATTCGGAGAGGACATCAGATGAAGAAGACTTGGGTCTCCCAGTCTTTGAACTTATTGAGAAGGTCAGCAATCAGAGCATTTTCAGGGTTAGCCCGGTATAATGTGGGTTGGCTTTGCCTATTTTAGCCAAACGAAGTAGATTGTAAAGGGCTTAAGGGCTTAAGGATTCGCCTTCGGACTCGAGTGAGATCATCTCCAAATACAACATATAAGTATATGTGTTTGGAGACAATTGAATTGGAGCAAGGTGGGTATGCTGAAGAAAGTGCAAAAGAAAATCAAAAAAAGGAAAGAACTTGCCATCTTAAGTATGGACAACGGTTTAAGAAAAAAAATCCCTCGAGTGGAATATCGATGGAAGAGACCTTCGACAGTGGAATGGCTTTGACATTGGGGATAAGAATGTATGCAAGGATGGAATCCACCTCCCATTGAGAATTTATCAGCGATCTTTTAGCGACGGCAACAACCTTTTCGTCGCTCTTTGTCTTCTTTTTTTAGGAGTTGAGGAGGATTTGCCAACCGCAGGGGTTGTCTGCAGGATTGTCTTCTAAGCGGGCTTCTAATTATCTATGATGCTTCTAGGTGATATTGTTTCATGATTATAAAAATACTTGACAATTTAAGAGGAAAAAGGCTTGCATATCATTTCTCCGGGAAGTACTATAAAATGGTAAATAAAATGATTAAACGTAAGTGCTTCCGGAAGAAATGGCAATCAAGAAGGCATGACCTAAGTCATAAACTAGTTGGTATTTGGTCTAGAAATATCTTCCAGTTTATAAAGAAATCCCGAAAATAAAGTTTCGCTCAAAGAAATGAAACAGTAGAAATCAGAAAAACCAAAAAGAACATGTTTTGGATTTTAAAAACCAATTGCCTAATTATATTATAATTATAAGGTCCAGAATATGTAGCTTGGACATAACAAAATTGTATAAATTGAAGATGGACCAAAGTGGTTTTAATCCGAAGAAGCATGTAAAATGCACAAAAGTTATGGCTAAACTCGAGAAAATCATATTGAAACCAAAAAGTGTCTAATCATAATTGAAACATATGAATCCTTCTCAATTTCATAGTTGACTCCATCAGTCGATTAAGATCCTAATCAATTAATGATTTCCGTATGAAAATTAGGGGATTTAAAACAATAAAAATATTGAAATCTATGGGTTAATTATGAAAAGAAGAAGAAAAACAAAAAAATTACCTTTAATTAGCAGTTGAAACAATTCAGAGAAAATTGAGGTTCTTTTGTAAACTTTGATTCCGGGCTTTGAAATAATGTTTACAAGTGAAAAAGAAAGAAGAAGGAAAGATCGTTATTTATAAAAGAAAGGAAAAGGAGAGAAACAAAGATATTCGTTGATCCAGATCTAACTGTCCAGATGGGATTGCCAAGAGATAGGAAGAATATCACATACCTTGAAAATTAGAGTAGTTGATTGAAAAGCCAGGAACATCCCTTCAGTCGGGGGGAGGGGGAAATTGTTAGCACTGAAATAACAAAGGAGAAACCAAAAAGTCAAAAGCTAAGGTGAAGGGGTGCTGAAGACTACAAACAGTAGGCATAGTCTAAACCATTCCATCAATATTTACTTCTGGAACCAAAATTGTAGAGATAAAAAATTCTTTCTCTCAAGGAAAGCCCTATTGATGAAACTCAGAGGGTATGATATTATAAGAGTTACCTTAAAACACATGGAAAGAAGTTAGGTGTTCCTTTCAATTGTCCCGAAGGAAATATGTCAAAAAGCTCAAGCCTCAATCAGATAATTACTGCAAGTGAACATCGTATACAAAAGAAAATGATATCACAAGTGGCATCAAAAGCAGGAAGCACCCGCATATTCACTTCTCAAGCACATCGCCAAAGCTTCTAGTTTCGGAAGAATTCTTTCAAAGATCTCTGCATTAGTACAATAACTACCATTTTAAAGGATAATAGAAGGTGCCTTCACTAAGTCTTCGTATGTGCCTCCGCAAGGGTTCCGGAACGAACCCTATATGACGAAGGAAGGGCCAACCGGAACTGTAATGACCTAGGGAATTTGTGATCCTGGATATCAGCATACAACACAATGTCGACTATTCAAGCATTGGAAACACCGGATAGTCCATGAAAGAAATTAGAGGGTGATAATAGATAAGATAGAAACTTAGAATAGAAGAAGAAGAAAAACATATAACATCAGAGCAAACACGAATCTCACAACAGAACGAACAATATATAATAGATGCATAACTTTGAAATAAAATCAATAAATGTATACATTAACATTATCAGAGTATAACACTTACAACACAGCGGAAATAACTATAGCTATATATTCCTGAAGCCTCCTGCTCCAAGCTCTCCAAGTATATCTGTAAAATCCTAACTACTTGACTGCCCGTACAAGATTGGGCACCTAAGAGTTTAAGGAAAACAAAACAAAATAAACTCTGGGTCAGTCACGAGACTGGTGTGAGTAAAACAGTTTAAAACAGTTTGAGCAATTAAACGATATCTCATAAGACCACGCCGTATAACGGAACGGCTTTTTCCCTTATGATTATTCAAATCAATTTGATTTAACTTTCAAATCATTTTGAAAGAAATAATGATCTTTTGTATCAAAACTCTTTTAATATTATAATAGTGTCTACCAACCACAATATAATAATCATCTTGCAAAACGCTTTCATATCACGTTCTACTTACATAGTATACAATCAAAATCACGAGCACTTATTGGATAATGGATTTCCAACTATGGAAAGGTATGGAACCACCTTCAGATAGTGTACCTCTAGAGAGGAATACACCGGGTTCAACAAGAACATCTTGAAACCCGGCCACACATGACTGACCACTCATTTCGCTTGAGTGTATTGAATGTATATCACCAACGGTTGGGATCAACAACCGTTTCCCGAATGGGACAACATCGAATAGATTAAAGAATGAAATGAATATCTCTAGATAGGTGATAATACACCCTACTTGGCAGCCAACCACTTAGCCATGCTGCCTGCCCGATTTTTGTCATTTCCCGGTTGTGAGGCTAGAGGCCACGCTTATCTCTGACAGATCACACATTTATTCACTTGAATGTCACATCGTCATACCTGCCAAATCACAAATTGATTTCCCCAAAAATACAATGGGTATACAGCTAAGGGAAACGAAATCCTCTGCCACCAAACGTAAATACATTTGACGAGATCAACTTACATGATCTATTAAATATACTCTGTCAGACACTCTTCCATACAAGTCGTCCTGGGTCTGGACAAACCGAAGGCACTATTCTGTAAACAGGACAACCCTTGCATAACTCCGTCTTCAATTATCTTCATCATATTTGATCGCAACGCTAACGTCCATACAGAGTGGTTTTCAAACAATGAATCCGATCCCGGTCTCTCCGTATTGACGACGTAAAAATGGTTAAAAACTTCGATAGTCGATGAGTTAACTATCAAAGAAAAACATGTGTGCAAACAACGATATTATTTCCAGATGGAAATTCTATCGATCAATCATTATTTAATGTTTATCTCTTTAGTTCATTAATTTATATCTTTCTTGTTTCCATATATTCAACATTCCTTATTTTCTAAATTTAGGAAATATACGTCACTAATCATTGGAAAAAAATTCCATCTCTTTTTCACGTATCACTGTCATTCTAGTATTCTTTACCATCCAACATTTCATTTTCTATTATTAGAAAATATCTATGATTATATTTGGAAAATGTTTCCAAAACTCATTCCTTGGATTTAAACAGATGTTGAAATAAAACATCGCTATGCCAATTCAAACCATTACCTTCATTAACTATATTCACTTAACCGAACTTTACTATCAAACCTTAACCATTCCTTAGTCACAAACGAAGTCAATCAAGTTGGGGTATAACTACCTCTCAGACCTTAACTGAACAACATTTCTAACTTCGAAATAGACAAAGTTTACCTTCTAAGTCTTTAACAAACTTCCTTACGTAACTCTCGGATTCTATTTACGAATCCACTTCTTTATTGAAAAACATTGATTATAACTATAGCGTTATAATCCCTACTTCTGAAATATCTAACTCCAAAATATAACTCGATTAACTCAAATCAATTAACCCTAACTCCATTAACTTTTAACTCGATTAACTTTAATTCATTAACTCTTATCACTTAACTCCTTTCGAATAAACTATATTCGATTAACTCCTTTCGAATAAACTATATTCGATAATTCCTTCAAAATAAACTATATTCGATAACTCCTTTAGCTCTATTCAAATAAACTATATTCGATTTACTCCTGTAACTTTATTCGATTAACTCTTATTCGATTAACTAATATTCGACTAACTCTTATTCGAATAACTAATATTCGATTAACTCTCTTTGAATAACTAATATTTGATTAACTCTCTTCGAATAACCAATATTCGATAACTCTCTTTCGAATAACCAATATTCGGTAACTCTCTTTCGAATAACCAATATTCGATGAACTCTCTTCGAATAACTAATATTCGATAATCTCTCTTTCAAATAAACTATATTCGATTATCTTCTTTCGAATAAACTATATTCGATTAACTCCTTTCGAATAATTATATTCGATAATCTCTCTTTTGAATAAACTATGTTCGATTAACTCTCTTCGAATAACTAATATTCGATAATTTCTTTTCGAATAACCAATATTCGAAAATCTTTCTTTGAATAACTATAATTGATAACTCTTTTCTTCGAATAAACTGTATTCGATTGACTCCTTTCAATTAACTCTACTTGAATAACTAATATTCGATTATCTCTAATTCGATTAATTCTATTTCGATTACTCTAATTCGATTACTCTAATTCGATTAACTCTAATTCGACTAACTCTAATTCGACTACTCTAATTCATGTCCGCTTTAAACAATCTTCTCATAACTCTTTTATATCTCGTTAATTCCCTTTTATAATACTATTTATTTTCCAAACAAATATTTCCTTTATAATTTTATTTATTTAACAAATAAATAATTACTTTTCAATTCTATTTATTTAACAACTAAATATTCCTTTTCAATTATATTTGTAAATGTTTTAGAAATATTTCCTTTTCAATTCCATTTGTAAATGTTTTACAAATATTTCTTTTTCTATTTGTTTCACAAATATTTTCCTTTTCTATTTGTTTTACAAATATTTTCCTTTTATATATAAACCCATTGATTTTATATAAATACTTTATTTTCAAATTACACTTTGAAAATCCCCTTTTTTACATTCCAGTATTTCTTACGATGTTTAAAATACCAATTCACAAGGATTGATATCATTCAAACACACATAATCAATGACAAATTGTATATCCCATCATATATTACCATATATGAAAAGAACAGTATTATAAATATTGAGGAATCCAGTTGGATCCCACCAACCTGTTTCCCTACATCACAGATGTTAAACCATATAATTAACGTCAACTTAATTTCAGTATGAAATATTCTGATAAATCGAATCAATATTTGATTAACGATATATATATCGTTATCTATAATTTCAACCAATCACTTAGCAGTTCAACCAAATAGTCAACACAGAGCCATCATTTATCAGTTCTAAATATACGTTATAAAAATATGGACGGGTAGAGTTGGTGAGTTTTACTCACATTGGACGATCATCGTTAACAACGATAACCATCGCTTGATTCAGACAGACAATTTATTTTGCTATAAATTGTAACAAGCTCCGATTCGCTTCCAGTCAATTCCATTGTGGAGCCACCGTCCATACGATCCCAAGGATCCAACTTTGTGAAATTCTGATATTCCATGTATCAGATATTAAAATTATAAGTTTACAGTATTTTAAATTAAAATAAACTTAAGCCTTATTTACTTATTTCGGGCCATTACCATTTTATTCAACCCACTACCACATTTCAAGATCCATGACCCGCTTCCCTCCCTTCTCCTTCACGTAGCAGACATTAAACCCAATAACAGTGCCACTTACGCCTCCTTCATTCTCAAATATCCCCAACAATACAAAACCAGTCCTTAAACAGAAACCACCGCGCTTCATCTCTTCGAAAGCCGCAACTTCCCATACCAAAATCAACACACTCGCATCCTCCTTTTCTGCCTGCGTCGAACAAGCCAAGCACAGCTAGAGTAAAACTGGCAAACCATTTAGTCACCACATCACCCAATACTTCAGAATTAAATGTTGTTTTCCACCCTAAATTCGAATGCAAATCCGATTTCACCAAACGCTGCTCCAGTCATCACATAAGCCTAACCCTAAGTGCTGCTGTAACATATTCGAGCTCCCCTAAACAACGTCCAATAGCAGGAAAGGGCAACCACCGTAAAGAGAATTTCTAGATGATCTCAAAAATATACATTTTAGAATTTCTAGATTTTTCTTTGCATTTATCTTGGATTTTAAAAATTGTGATTGAGGAGTTTGTAAAGAAACATGTCGGCGGAGTTTCTACTGACTTCGGGGTGAGGTTTTGGGTTAGGGTGTTAAGTTGTGGTATTTATAAGAAATTTAGATATTTTTCTAATGATTATTTTATTCCTTTTTAATCAATCGTTGTTCGTATTTGTCATCTAAAAATTCTTATAATCACACATGATTTCCAAAAATCACGAAAATGGACATACACCTTTAGTTCGACATTACGACCCAATGAAACTGGTTTCGTCAAATTCCGACTCCGTTTGCTCACACAGCGTATTTTTAACCATCAAAATATTGACTATTTTTCATATTAAAATCTCGTACGGCTACATACTGTCTTCAAAAATCACGAAACTTGGAATCTAACAATAATTAAATATTCCGCATCCAACAAAATTGGTTTCGTCGAAAACGGAGGTCGTTTGCAAAACTGGCTATTTTTAAAGCTCTAAATAACCCATTTAAATATATAAATATATTTAAAAAAATAACTAAATTAAATATTTAAAAATAAATATTATAATATATATTCACAATAGGATATCATACAGCTCCAGTTGGATTTATAACTCGATATTTCAAATCCCAGTTAAATAGATATCTAATTTATATTAAAAATCCTTTTATAATATATATATATATATATATATAAAAATTTCAATGGAATTCCATAGCGACTTTTCTAAAATTTGATTTGGACATAAATCAAAATCTACACGACGAAATCCTGATTTTTCTCTTCCATTAGAAAAATATACTTCACCAGCTCCGAACATTCCTTGTTTCACAGAAATCCGATTTAAAACGGATTATGTATATTCGTTTAAAGTTCGAATCACCAAATAGCGAACTGCCGCGCCATTTCGAGCTCGATTATAATTATAATATAATCTATACGTTCAACTATTGTTTAAATAATATATTCGCTATCGTAATTCAATTTTATACTGAGTTATATATTTTGAATTTCCCAATTCACGCAATATTGCCATTTCAGCTAATTCTGATTATTTCAGAATTAAATATATTATTAAATTATTATATTAATTAAATATTCCATATAATTTAATTAAACGACCATTTAATTCTCTAAATCACTATTTATATAATTAAATTAATTAATTATTATACCGTAAAAATATGGGACATTACAGGAACCTACAAATATGACCTTAGGGGTTGAGAATCAGGATTAGATTTCTTATTCTTACTCTGTATCTAAAAGTCTGATTTGTAAACCCTAACTTTAAAATCAATTTGGAGAAAAGTCTATAACATCAAAACTTAAAAAAAGAGGTTTATTCACGTAATTGAGGTAATAAAGTGGTAATTTCTTGATTATTATATTATTATTATCTTATAACTTTGCAGGTTCAACACTAAAAGTATCTAAAAGACACCAGTTCGAGAGAGGTACCTTCTTGAGGATCCGAAAGACCTTAAGTTCCGGAATTGGTTAATTATACCAACTTTGGGAATGGAATATCCGAAACCACATGAATTATAACCACCCGATGGTTCCTTAAGATGATTTAAACCAGGTAGAATTCTAAGCCCCTTTCGAAGGAATGATAGGCCCTTCGTTGACACAACCAGAGCCCCCATCAAGTAAAAATGATCTACATGGTAATTTACTACAAGAAAGTTAAGAACTTTGAAATCCCACACAAGGGTCTACTAATGATCGAAAGGATACAACGAAAATTATTTGAAATTATCAATAGAAACTAAAATGCTAGAGGATAAAGCTTCTTCCGAATGGTTTTTCAAACTCTATTTCATCGACATATGATTATTATCTTATTTTCACAAGAATTACTTTCGAAAATTAACGAAAGCTCTCTACAGAAATTTTATCATGAAAACTGTAGCATAACCTGGTTTAGTCCTCTCACGAATAAAGAACTCTACAGGATATACACTATTTTAGAGTGTTAACCATATATTTGGCTAACAAGAATAATTTTCTTACTTTATTGGCGAAAGATCTACGAGCAACCACTGCAGTCGTATGCTCAGATGAATTGACCGTTGTTATAAAAGGAACTATAAGGATGAACATGAAAGAACAGTGAAGGACTACTTCATTGACAATCTAACTAGAGTTTTAGAATTTTTTTCCATCATCGATTTTGCATAGGCCTAGTTGTTTTCACCAAAATTTATCTTGAACTAAATGAAAACAATAAAATTTTCAAGTACAAGTCAAATGAAGCACTCGAACCAGGAATTTCGCCCTATATCAAATCTTGATGGCTTTACGTATATTAAGCTATAAAACGCCTAGTGATCCGTTAGATGAATATTTCAGAGTTGTATCATAAACAACGATAAATTGCAGGAAGGAATTATGCAAAATAATTATTGCGTAGTTGGGCAATAAACACTTACGAACATCAGGACCACATGGTGTAGCCAAAATACTAGTTAGAGAAATGATAGGGTTTTTCCAGGTATGCTTCGTAGCTTGGATTGCATGCGTTATAAATTAAAAAAATGTTCAATAAGTTGGAAAGTGTAACGGCCCCGGAGATTTTCGACCCCGAAAATCAACACAAAACACCATGTCGACTATTCAAGTATCGAAAATACCGGAACGTTAATAGAAAGAAGTTAGAGGTGAGAAATAGAAAGAAAGAAATATTATAATGGAAGAAGAAAAACATATATACAACATTAGAGTAAACATAAATCTCACAGCGGAACGAATAAAATATATTACATAACATAACTTTTGAAATACAAATCATTAATTGTTTATACATACCATTATCAGAGTACAACACTTACAATTTAGCAGAAATAAAAAATAGCTATGAAATGCTGAAGCCTTCTGCTCCATGCTCTTCTAAGTGTATCAGTAAAATCCCAACTACTTGACTACCCATACAAATTTGGGCACCCAAGAGTTTAGGGTAAAACAAAACAAAATAAAACTATGGATCTGTCATAGGACTAGTGTGAGAAAATTTCTACCACTTGGTTTAACTTTTAAAATCCTTTTAAAAGAAATGATAATTGCAAGACGGATCCACACATAAATACATATGGTTTTACTTTACGATAACCAAAAATATTCTTTGAATCTATATTTTTCTGATATTATAATAGTGTCTAAATCAAACAAATATTATGCTAGCAGAACGCTTGCATCTCACGTTTCACATACATAGTATACAATCAAAACCGCAGGCGCTTATTGGGTAATGGATTTCCAAGTATGACAAGATACGGAACCACCTTCCGATAGTGTATCTCTAGAGAGGAATACACTGGGGTTAAACAAGAGCATCTTGCAACCCAAGCCACACATGACCGACCACTCACTTCTCTTGAGTGTACCAAATGTATATCACCAACGGTTGGGATCAACAACCATTTCCCAAAAGGTACAACATCGGTAGAATAAAGAAGAAAATGAATTTTCTCTAGATAGTTGATAATACATTCTAATTGGGGGCGACCCACTTAGCTATGCTGCCTGCCCGATTTTTGTCATTTCCCGGTTGTGAGGCTTGAGGTTACTATTACCTTTTTAAGAACATCACATCTTCATTCACTTTGAATGCCACATTGTCAAATCGCCGAACCATTTATTAATTATCCCAAAAATATCACGGGTATAAAGCTAAGAGAAACGAATTCCCCTGCCACCAAACGTAACAGGTTTGAAGAGATCAATATAGATGATCTTTTAGGCATACTCTATCATACATCCATCCAAACAAGTTGTCCTACGACAGGAAAAACCGAAGGCACTATCCCATCAATCCATCTTAGACAATTTCTACCTAGGATTAATAGAACAGCCCTTGCACTTTACTCCGTCTTCAATTATCTTCGGCATAATTGATTCACAACGCTTATGACCATATGGAGTGGTTTTTAGATAATAAACCCGATCTCGGTCTCTCCGTATTGACAATGAAAATATAAAATAAGCCAAAACTTTGATAGCCAGTTATTTAATTATCAAAGAAACATCCATACAACCAACAACCCTATTTCCAAATGGAAATTCTACTAGTCAAATATCAAGCAACATTAAGCCCCTTCTCAAATTAATTTTTTATTTATCTATCATTTCGCAGTTTCTCGTTTTTCATATCTTTCCCTGGATATTTCTCACAACTCGCTATATTTAGATAAAATCTCTTATTAACATGGGAAAACTCTTTCATTTCTTATTGGCGTATCACTATTCTTCCACATTCAACAGTCCCTAACCGTAAACTAGCAAGAAAACAACTCCCTAGGTATCAACCCTGAAGACCGAAATCAAGATCAGATCAACACTCAGGAAACCATTCAACTCGACTAATCTCCATTCAGTTTCTAATTTCCTTAACTCCATTTCTTAACTTCTTATTAACAAAATTATTTCATTTTCTATGCTTAGAAACATTCCTGATTATACTTGGAAAACATTTCCAAAATCCATTTATGGATTTTAAAAGAATGTTGTATAAAACATCGCTATACCGTTCAACCCATTTATCGCATATTAACTAACTATATCTCTAACCGACCTTACACCAATGAACCTTAACTATTCCTTAGTCAGTTATAAAGTCAATCAAGTTGGGGTAAAATTACCTCTCAGAGCTTAACTAAACAATATTTTTAACCTCGAAATAGATAAAGCTCACAGCTTCAATCTTAACAAAAACCTCTTACGCAAATCTCGGATTTAGTTTGCGAATCCACTTCTTTAACGGAAATCACTGATTTTAATGGTAGCGTTAAAATCTCTATTTCTAAAATATTTAACTTGAAAATATAACTTTTATCCATTAATTTGAATAAATAAATAATTAAATCTTGATTAAAATTGAAAGTGAATAATACTTTCCTGAATTCGGTATAATCGAATTTCAATGTATAACTCTATTTCGAAAAATCTCTATTCGATTAACGTTCCGAACTTCGGAATAAATTTCCAGTTTCGGGTTAACTCCATTTCCATTATAAATTCCCTTTTGAATTTATCACATCCAAATCTTTAACAAATTCTCTTTTTGAGTAAGATGAATGTATAACGTGATACTACACAGCCGATTAATAATATTTTATATATAAAGATTATCCAGTCGACAAGCCCAACTGGTGGCTAATAGTTCGATATAAGTGCATTAAGAACCCACAAAAACCATCAGAATCATTACTGATAGTAACTTAATATAATACATCATATAGTAATAAAGCAAGCACCATGGACATTGAAAGACACATCTAGACCGGTCATACTAAAGCACCCAAAATCATTAAGAACCCATGCTGGAATCCCAAATTTAGTGCAAATATGGGCTCGAACCGCCTTGATTTGAATGCATCGCATCTGTAGGACTATTACTTTGAGACCAGGCAAGCCTGAATCTAGCAGAAGATGATTGACCTGTCCATGATTAAAAGAAGTAGGAGATGAGTCTGCATATCCCTTCAAAATGTTTCATTGGTTTGTTAAAAACTGCATCATTTCTCTCCTTCCAAATACACCAGCAATAAATAGATAAAAATGAATCTAATGCAACATTAGTCGAATTGTATTGCCAATAATCAAATACAGATGAGATGTCAGGAATGAAGCCAAGCAAGTGAATACTAAAGGCTGCCAGAATGGGGTAAGAGACATCATAATCAAAGAACAAGTGTTGAATTGTTTCTTCATGCCTTGAACATAATGCATAAAAGGGGTCAGCAACCAAATTAAGTCTGTGTAACCTAGCTTGAGTATTATCCCTCCCACGAATCAAGCACCATTGAAAAAAATAGAACTCTAGGAGGCAAACGGATTTTCCACAACCTAGCAAATGAGAAAGGCCTTCCTGTACAGTTAAGTTATAGGTATAAAGATGAAACAGAAAAACCACCTCTGGGTGATAATTACCAAATATAGCTATCAGAGTTTTCAGATAACTGAGATTGAAGAAGCAAACTGGAAATGTCGAGAAGATTAAGAAAAACATTAACATCAAATAAAGAAGAAGGGCAAAGGCTAAAAGGACCACTATTAAAGGTGTTGGCAACAGAAATGAGCACATGAGCGGTCAAGGAAAAAAGAGAGGAAAAAAATAGGAAAGAAGAAGCTGGTCATGCCAAACGTATAGCCAAAATAAACAAGATTCACCATTACCAAGTTTGACATGTATCAGTCTTTTAATATGTGGTACAACTGAAGTGATACCAGACCAGAAATGTAACACCCCATATTTTAACTACAATAAAGAGGATAGATTAAAGAATAATTAATTTAATATTCAGAATTAAGGGAAACGGACTACGTCATTGCGCCCGTCTCGAAATTCTGGTCAAGATAGACACCTGGTTTGCGTAAAATGGATAACGTATGAAGAAGTTATGGACGATAGAAGTTTGATGAAGAGAGAAGGAAAAACCGGCGCACTTGACAAGTGCGCCAAGGTATTTTTACACTGGCGCACCTGTAAAGTGCACCCATGTTAATTTTCAGCATCCGGACCCCTTCAAGTGGGCGTCGACCCATGGGCCGACCCCCCTAGGGCTGATGTGGCAGGTCAAATTCTGGGGGCTGACAGCTATATATATGGCTCCATTTCTCTTGTTTTCTACACTGAAAATAATGGAGGCTTAGATGATGTCGGTGCCTGAACTGAATCAAATCTCTTTCTTCTTCTGCAATGCAATTAATCAAGTTTAGAGATTGAAGTGTTTCAAGTGTAGTTCTAAGATCCAAGCTTCAATTTTATCCTCCTATTCTTCTAGATCCAATCATTATGAGTTCAAGCTACCTTTAGAATTGAATAATTAAAAGTGAGACATGATATGACTGTAATTTGGGTATATGCTTAGGATTGAATCATATCAGATCTATTGTAGTTTGTGAATCTATGAAATTCCGAGTTAACTATGACTTGAATCTTAACCTTTATCGTGTTAGATCTACTTTTGATTATAGATCTAATTCGATTTAGGTCATTTTGTACCTATCATGTTGTAGTTGGTTTGGATATTAACCGTTATCATGTTAGATCTACTTTTGATTACAAATCTAATTCTATTTAGATCATTTTGTACCTATCATGTTGTAGTTGATTTAGATCTTAACCGTATCATATTAGATCTACTTTTGATTATAGATCTAATTCTTTTTAGATCATTTTGTACCTATCATGTTGTGGTTATTTTGGACCTGTCATTAGTTGGACATGTTTTAGATTTAGATCTAAACTTTCACCTAATTGTCTTGACAAGTTTAACTTGGTTTCACTATTTATATTACCTTGTTCCTATCATATTGCGGTTAAATAGGGTCTATTATTAGTTTGACATCTAAATTATTATTTAGGTCTTATCGTGCCAGTTATGACATCCCTATTATGTTAAGATTGATTCTAATATTACACGTTCACTAGATTCGTTCATATATGTCCATCTTATCATTATGTAGTTATATGATTATGCCACCACATGTTTATGTCAATCTTGTTAGAATAATCATTTCTGTCACACTGTCCCTTTTATTTTAGTCTGGCTACTTTCTAGCCTAGCCATGATGTAAGATTATGTGAATACGTTAAAATGGGAACGAGGGGAAAAACTGTATAAATTAGACATAATTTGTAAATGGAAAGTTTGGCATAACTTATTGTTTACGAACATGAATTCGGGCATATAATTAATTATGAAGATAACAAGGGAAAAAGAGGCATGAACACCTATAAAGACATAGGTATAAGTAATTAATAATTGAAATGCCTAGGATTACTGTAATTAGAAACTGTAATGGCACTTATGACACGAGGTTATATTGCACTTGTGGTGGAAGTCTACCCAGAACCAACCGACATATCCAGCGACCGCAAGTGGTGAATCTAATGTGAGAGGTCTAAGTGTACGAATACGAGACGTGCTATTACATGAGGTTAAGCCCGACTTATGGAAGAAGTCTGGTCGGAACCGACCGGCATAACCAGTGTCCACAAGTTGTAGGCCTAATGTAGAAGGTCAAGCACATTTTAACCATAATTGAATATGGTAATAAAGATGAAAACTTAACCTAGTTGAATCCATAGAGATTGTGTAAACATGTTTGTTTGAATAGGGTTAAGTAAACTTGAATGAAACGGTGGAAGGGTTAAGTACATCTTGGGTTGGTGGGTAATATTTGTATATATATGCCCACAAACTTAACCTGTTGGGGTTACGTAATTGAAGATACCATTAGGTAAATATAACCAGTGGAAAACCTAGTAGTGGGGACGCAAGACAAAGGGGAGAGCTTGCATCATCTTTTGTGCGATCCATTTCAGTCAGTAGCCTTGTACATGTATCAAACGAGTACTCCGAACTAGGTCGGAGTTAGGCACGCTTACTGAACTGATTGTAAGAGATCTAAATGTGAAGGACGGTGTGGGCGGTGCATACCGACTAGGTCCAGTGAGTGCATGGTCCGGACAGATGAAGATAAGCCGGTAGATATGGTTATGCACATCAACGAAGGGTTTCCACTTTAGGAAGTGATACCTCCTACTGTGCGGTCGACACAAGGTATCTACGGAGTAGGGAGCCGATCGATTGGGGTAGTAGTTAGGTTACATCTAGACTCTGGTAAGTTTAGGAGTCCGTTATTGGGGCTGCCTGTGGATTGTATGGGGTTAAAACCTCTCACCAGAAGTACGCCTAAGTCTACCATTTCATACATGTTGGGGATCATCTCATTCTGGATATACTAGTATTAGTGTAGAGAAATCTCTAGAAGCGCAATATACTCTATCATGTTTACCTTGTCACACTTACCTATTATGATGATATCTCTCTTATCCACTTTGTATTCCTGTCATGATACTTTTACTTATTTACTTGCTAAAACTAACTGGACTCGCCAAACTTTATGTCTGACCCTTTTTGTTTCCTCTTCTTTCTTCCGTTTCCCCCAGGTTCTCCGGGAGGGAATTCTCAGGCTTAGTCAGGATTCTACTATCGTCTTGCTTGGAGCTGCTAGATGTATTGCTCAAGCTTCTATCTTTGCTACTATGGCTATGTTTTCACTTGGGGATTATGCTTCTTCTATTTTGTACTCTGATGTTTAAGAATACGACAGATGTTTTAATTATGTAATGGTTTTCATGTATTTCAGACATAGGATGTTTTGCCTATGCTACTTTATGATAAATGAGTTTTTTATTTCTGCTGCTATTTTTACGTCTATCTTGTAATAATTCTGCTTTTGTTTACCTATAACGCTTCACGAAACTTAATGCATTCCCTTTGCGAGTGACATTAATGGATGTGGGGTGTCACACTTGTTATCAGAGCTGAAGGTTACCAGATTGGATAAAAAAAAATTTGAAAGTATTTTTAAAAGAAAGCATTTTCAAAAGAAAAGTCTGTTTTGAAAAGGATATTTCCCAAAGCCATAGGAAATATCATGCGATCCTTAGTCTGAATCTCTTTCCTTTTTCTTTTCATCTTGACTCGGGAACCTAACATTCCTAATATTTCTGAGGGCGTTATGATACGAGGATGGTTCCGTAGGTATCTAAAGGCCACGGCGCCTGCCGAGGGTCAAGCGGACGTTCCTACCCCAGCTGCACCCATCGTTCCTCCTCCTCCGCGTGTAGATAATTTTGCGAAGATATGTAAGTATTTTTGTTCCATGGGCGGATAGCCATTCCGCGGTACTAAGACGTTCGTAAAGGCAAGAAACTAGCTGAAAGAGAAGGAGGATTTGTTTAGAATTTTTGAAGTTGAAGATAAGAGAAAGATTCAGTTGGTCGCTTGGCTGTTGAAAGGTGAGGCTGCATTCTGGTGGGAAGTGATGCAGGCTGGGCGTCCAGTGGAGACTTGGGATGATTTTAGGATGAGGTTCGAAATGAAGTTTCTTTCTCAAGCTGATAAAAGCACGCAAATGGAAAGGTTTTTGGCGCTCAAACATGGTGATATGACTGTAAAAGAATACGTTAACAAGTTCAACCAACTAGCGAGGTTTGGGTTGGAGCTAGTATATACCCCGCATAAGAAGGCTTTGCAGTTTGTTAAAGGATTGAATGAACCCCTCCATGGGTTGGCTATGACCCATATATGGGAGCAACGTTTAAGAGGCTCGTGGATATGGCTCTAATGCATGAGGAAGAAAAATGAGGGAAGAAGGAAGTTAAAGAAGGGGAAACAACAAAGAATATGGGATCGACGTTTAAGAGGCTCGTGGATATGGCTCTAATGCATGAGGAAGAAAAATGAGGGAAGAAGGAAGTTAAAGCAGAGGAAACAACAAAGAATAAGAAGGTATGGCCCATGAAAGGACAACAACAACAACAAAAACAACAATAGAAGAAGGGCGGAAAAAATGACAAGGCTAAGGATAAGAGGAAGTGCCATAATTGTGGCCAAGAGGGTCACTTGGTCAAGGACTGCAAGAAGAGGAAGAATGCTTGCTTCAGTTGCGGAGAGACTGGACATTTTTCTAGGGAGTACCCAAAGAAGCAAGGACAAAGTCAAAGGGCATGGACGTCTGGAGGGCAGATTCATGCTCTCGTGATTAGTGCCCCAGATAGAGGTAGGAAAGTTTCCGTGGAAGGTTTGATTTCTCTTTCTAATCATCCTATTAGAACTCTTTTTGATTCTAGCGCTTCGCATTCATTTATATCTAGTTCTGTGGTTGAATCTCGGCACTAAAATACTAGTATGGTAGTGGATCCCGTTGTTGTCTCAAACCCCATTGGTGGTTCGGCTCATTTATCCATGATTTGTCGGGGTTTGAGAATATCTATATTGGGCGTCGAATTCGAGTGCGATGCGTATGTGCTCGGGTTCATGGGCTATGGGTTAATCCTAGGGATGGATTCGCTAGCCATGTATGGTGCCATTCTAGATTGCGAGAGGAGGGTAGTTAGACTATTGACTTGCCAAGGGAGGACCTCGAGATTTCTTGTAACCCCAAGGGGTCTGTTATGTTGAGTTTCCTAGAGTCACTTGACGCATCTATCGATGACCTGCAATCTGTTCCAGTAGTCCGTGAGTATCCTAATGTCTTTGAGGAGGTTGGGGTTTAACCCCAAGGCGCGAGATCGATTTCTGCATATATTTGGTGGACAATGTAAAGCCAGTTGTATTGCCCGTGCGCCATATGGCTCCAAGAGAAAGTAGGGAGCTCAATAAACAAGTAGGGGAGCTACTTGAGAAAGTATTTATTCTGCGAAGCATTTCTGAATGGAGTGCTCTAGTAGTATTCGCAACTAAGGCGGATGGCTCACTTCGTTTATGTGTGGACTATAGGGATTTGAACAAACTCATTAAGAAAAACAGGCACCCACTCCCAAGGATAGATGATTTATTTGATCAGCTTGTTGGTGCATCAGTATTCTCTCAGTTAGACTTGGCCACGGGGTTCCTTCAGTTGAGGGTGGCCAAGTACAGTATCGATAAAACTGCTTTTAGGACTCCATATGGTTTCTTTGAGTGGCTTGTTATGCCTTTTGGGCTAACGAATGCACCCGCCTATTTTGTTGATTTGATGAGCAGGGTGTTTTAGGAGTTTCTAAACAATTTGTTGTAGTCTTTATTGATGATATCTTAATCTTCTGAAAGAATGAGGAAGAGCATGCCTTACATATAAGGGAGGTTTAGAAGACTCTCCGTGCACAGCAACTTAAGGAAAAGTTCTCCAAATGTCATTTCTAGAGAAAAGAGGTCATATTTTTAGGGCATGTGGTCTCTAAAGAAGGGATAGCAGTAGACCCCACGAAGGTTGTTGCTGTTCAAGATTGGCAAATCCCAACGAATGCAATGGAGATGAGAAGTTTTTTGGGGTTAGCAGGCTATTGTAGGAAGTTCATTAAGGACTTCGCAAAGATATCAGCCCCACTCACTAGGCTAACGAAGAAGAATCTGGCATTTTCATGGGATATAGATTATGACATTGCATTTTAATGATTGAAGAGGGCTCTGACAATAGCCCCAGTCTTAACCTTTCCTGACGGGAACAAAGGGTTTACGGTATACACTGATGCATGTGGTATAGGGCTTGGTGCGGTTCTGATGCAAGTGGAAAGGGAGGTATGCTATGGAGGTAGGCATTTAAGAGTTCATGGGAGGAACTACCCTACCCACTACGTAGAGCTAGCTTCTATAGTATTCGCACTTAAGGTGTGGCGTCATTATTTGCTTGGAGAAAAGTTCAAGTTGTACACTGATCATAAATCTCTCAAGTAATTATTCTCGCAAAATAATCTTAATTTAAGGCAACAAAGGTGGATGGAGTTCCTAGCATCTTATGACTTCGAGATTGCATATACCCCTGGCAAGGGTAATGTAGTGGCAGACGCTTTGAGTAGGCAGAGGATGGTCTTAAGTCCTTTGTTCGTGGAAAGGAAAAGCTTGGAGTTTATATCAACTTCTGACTTTAGACCCTCCATCGAGCTTTTGCTTGGCTTATTAGCATCGCTGGAGATACAACCTACTATTATGGATCAAATAGGAGCTTCGCAGCGAGAGGTTCCATAAGTTTCGGGCATCTTGGATAGACTCAGTAGAGGGGAGACTTCTAGTCATCTCAGTAGATATTCCATAGACCATAAAGGGTGGTTGCGACGAGATGGAAGGCTTTGTGTACCCCGAATTGGGAGTTTGCTAAAGAAAATCCTAGAGGATGCCCATCATTCTAAATTTACTATTCATTAAAGCGGTGATAAGATGTACAGGGACATGAAGAGGGTTTTCTTTTGGCCTAGGATGAAGAAAGATGTGGCGGAATTTGTTTCTCAATGTCTGATTTGCCAAAAAGTCAGAGCTAAGCAAAAGAAGCCCGGCTGTTTGGCTCATCCTTTGGAGGTCCCGCAGTGGAAGTGGGAGAGCGTCCCTATGGATTTCATAGATGGTTTTCCTAGATCAAAGAAAGGCAACACCAGTATTTGGGTGGTAGTGGACAGGCTGACTAAGAGCGCTTATTTCATTCCAGTGAAGAACAAGAGGACGACAACTTGGTTGGCAACACTTTATGTTCGTGAGATAGTTCATCTTCATGGAGTACCTTCCAGCATCGTAAGTAATTGTGACCCTATTTTCACCAGTGAATTTTGGAGAAGCTTGCAAGAGGCATTGGGTACAGAGTTGCGTATGAGCACTGTAACATACCATCTTTCGTCCACTTCAAGCTAGTAATTAAACCAACTTGAACCGTTCGAAATGACAGAATGTTATTAGCTTCTGAGTTAAATAAAATAAATCACAGAATCATAGACACAGAAAAACAGAATATCTCGCAGCGGAATAATTAAATTATACAATAGTAGTTCATGAAGCTACTAAAAAAAATTCAAAACTTATACATAATATCAGAGTTACAAAATTTAATACAGCGGAAGTCTAAATACAAGAATTTCTAATACAAAGGAGAAATAGCCAGAATCAACAGGTAGAGTGATATCTTCAATAGTCTCCAGCTTCAAGAGGTGAAATCTCGACACTGCAATACTCAATCTGACCCGAGCAATAATGCAAAACAAAACAACTCGGATCAGGACTAACATTCTCATGGAAGTAAATCAACTTAAATGAAATATTCAATGAAATGCACCAGTAACTTAAAGGATGTTTGGGATCACCATCCTCTAAGGATCCGTTAAACTAATATCATATAATATAATACGCTATTATAATAGTGTCTATGTTTAAATATACTATTGAAAATAGTGTAAGCGGGATTACCATTATTACCCTTACACCGTTTATACCGTTATCGTACAGTTTGCATATAACACACCAGTACGTCGGCGGATAGGGATGCGCCGTGATACGACAACGCTAAATCAAAATCGTAGGGGGCTCGATCAGGATAATATGACAAGGCACACGAGGAATACCCACGGTAGGATTCTACCGATGCACGCCCGGACCGGTGGTAACGCATAGCCGCAACTACCGCCCACCTCGAACAACACTCCCATAATCAAGAGTGGCCACCAATCAAATCACAAAGTAATAGATATAGTTCGAAGAAGTGTGTCCGATGGAGGTGCGACCTCACTTAATCACGGTATAGCACCTGTTTTAGTCATTTTAATTATGACCCGAAGGTCAAGGCTATCCATCAACGTTCTCTTTCTTCAATCCAGTAATCGCCACCAAACCATCCTACTTCATTCTGGAACTCCACCGCGTACACAGTTGTTAAAGTGGTTTTCGGTATTGGCAGAGAGTATGACAACATCCGATCCCGGTCTCTTTAACAACCAAACGTTTACATTTTCACACCGTGGCCATTTTAATAAAACCATATCTTGAAATAAATTGATTTAAGAAATTTCTTTAATTCAAACCAAAAAGTTTATGAATCAATCCATGTATAAAATTATTTCAATTCATATTCAGTCAATTTATAATCGAATTCATATATTCATATCAATTATAAATTCAAATTCCAATTAACTACGTAGTTCACGTACATTTCCTATACAGTTCAATATTTATGTCAATTCAAAATTCGCATTTAGTTGATTAAAATTCAAATTCATTGAATCAAGTATCGTTATATAAATTCAATTCTTTAAACCTCGCATTTAAATCGCAAAATCAAAACTTATCCACCTTTGAGTTTATTATTAAAGTTTATAAAATATATATAAAATAAGCATTAAAAATATTGTTTATAAGTTATAAATTTATATAGAAAATAACTTTATAAACATATATAGGTTTAAATTAATTCAGAAATAGGTTTAGAAAGAATAATTTATTATAATATATTAATTTAAAGTTAAAAATATATATATATATATATATATGATTAAATTATATAGTTTAAAATAAATAAATTATAAGTAAAATCTTAAATAAGCATTTAAATACATTTTTACTTATAAAATCATTTTAAAACATATAATTTATAATTTACAAAATTTAAGTATAAATCTTTAAAATATAAATATAAAATATAAGATGTTAAACTAATAATATTACAATCAAATTTTCGAAATCATTTTAATTCGAAAACATGACCAACGGTGTCCATATATAGTTTTCTACCCTATGATCAAGTGATACGGATATTTATCATTTCAACCCGCAATTTATAAAATTTCTATGGGTTTATCATTTCAACCCGCAATCCCAAATTCAGTAAAAATCATTCAGGTCTATCATTTCAACCCATAACGATTTTTCCCTAATCTAATGTCCGTTCGGGTATGTATCATTTCAACCCTTAGTGATTTTTTTTCTAAACAAGGGGTATCTACAACATAACAAATCATCACATATCATCAATCACATCATAGTCATATATAATCAGTGTACATACATGTCACATGAATATTGTGTCACATATGAAAGTGTATAATTTAAACAAACAGTCTCTACTGACAATCATATACATTTCATAACAGTTCATTTAGTTGATCTAACATCTATGAAGTAATGTGAGTCAGGTGTGAGATAAACTCACCTTTCATGGAATAGATTGGAAACAACAGACAAATTTGACACCGAATTGAAACAGCAACTTCAAGGCATGTTCCAAAATAGATTCGATTACAGCAACCACTCAATATACTTTTATTTTATTTTGTATGAGGCGATAATGGAATTTCTATATTGATTGGTACAGCAATTTGGTGTTGGACGGTATGGTATTTGGGTTTTGGAAAGGTTCTCAAACTCAACACCAAACTTGACTCAAAATAAACCCAATAAATTCTGTACACAAAATATATATTTTTATATATACAAATGAACAATTTTTCTTTTACATATATATATATATATTTAAAATTCGGTGCACAAAAATATATTTTATACATTATACATTTAAATAAAACACAACGCTAATGCATACTAAATCATATACACTTATATATAATATATAATTTGAAACACACACATAAACTCACACACACACACATACCATACACACAACACAAATTATAATAGTATATATATTATAAATTATACATAAACACACAACAAATCCTTTTTCAAAATAATATATATATATTTAATATAAACGTAAACACTGTAAAATTTATATATACCTATATATTTAAAATTCGACACATTACAAATCACTTATATAAATATATATATTAAATTATATAGCTCCAAACCATATATATGTTTAAATAACATACAACGCAAAAACACCCAAATAAAACCATAAAACTATATATATATATATAAAAATATTTAAACAATTATGTATATATGTACATATATTTTAAAACAAATAAATTTTCAAAGAAACTGTAACGACCCAGATTTTTCTGATCGATTTATTTTGAATATTTAATATCGTTTTAAATATTGAGCTGATAATATAATCAATTTTTATATTGAATTATCGACATAACTATCGTAATATGAGGATCTTAAGTAATTAAATTTGAAATGGAGTCAAATTGATTTATATGAAGTTTTATTTGAATTTAAACGATAACAAATAATAATTTATTATCGAAGAATTCATTGGTTTAAATTTAAATTATATTATATTGATTTAAATGGTTATTTTATATTACATTCAAATTAAATTGTATAATCTGTTTCGTTGAATTCAAAATAGTGAATGATGTTGGGAACATCAATTGTTTTGCTGACATAGTGGTTCGTGGTTTCAAATTAAAGGACCGCAAGATATTTTATCTATTTAAAATAAAAATCAAAAAATAAAAATAAAATAAAAACAGAGCCGACCTATCTAAATATCCTAACGTAGACCTACCTTCTGCCTTATTTGATTTTCTTGTACCTTATGTTCGTTCTCTTCACAATCAAGGAAGACAAGAATTAATGGCGCAGACTTATTTCTTCCATCGAGCCAAAATAGCTGTCCCCTCTTCAATTATAAAATCGCGACGTCCCTCTGAAATTCTTCACAAACGAAAATGAAGACCAAAGCTTCAGAAAGCAAATGGCCATCCCCTTCCTTAAAACTGCGATTTCCTTTTCTCTCTTCCCCATTTTTCATTTCAACCGAATAAGTAAATCAAAACCCCTTTATTTCAAAAGCCGCTACCCTCCTCTCCTCCGTTGGTTACTAATCACAGATCGAAAAGGAAAATCGCGGTGGATTCGGGTGTTCGAACGAGGTGAGGTTATCGCGATGTCTGGAGGAGCGTTCACAGAGGAACCGACATCAATTTTTGTTGCGAACTAGAGTCGGACAATAGAAGTTTGAAGGTTTGAGCTAATGATTGAGGAAGTTCGAGTGTCGAACTAGGTGTTTGATGAAGCAGAGGTGTAGCGCGATGCGGTCTGGAGGGTTGTGATTTGACTGTCGCATTTTTCCTGATATCGTGATTTGAGGAATGGGAGGTGCGTGAGAAATAAAGAAGGTGCCGATAAGGTGTTCGACGCAATACTGAAAAGGGAATTAAATGGAAGGAAACATAGTATTAGGTGATGTTGAGATCAGTGCTGAGTTCATGAATTAAGGTAAATATTCTTTTAGAAATAAATTTTTATTTACATTTAAATTATTCGATAACAAAATAATGCATATAAATTGTTAGATATACATATATACAAGATTTTATCAAATGGAGCAAATCGAACAATGCATAGCTGTGAATTACATAAGCTGGAATTAAAATTGGAATCAGAATGCATCAAATAAATCACGGTGAGTAAATCTCACTCACCTTTAGAATTATTTTTATTTCATTAAAAATAATTGTCGGTTGCTTGCGTGAATATTTTCTGGTTGTTTTATATATATTAGTTATTTAGGCTATTATATATATATTGGGTTGATTGATTGGTTGGATTCCCGCAGTCTCATTAGCGGATGCCCGCAGTTTCATAGCGGATGATTACCCTATACGCCCACGCTATGATTAGTGGATGACCTTCTATACCACGATATTCTGCCACGAAGCAGAATGGGTATTATTTATGTGCTAACATCTGTGGATGCAGGGAAACAGGTTGGAGGAATCCAACTGGATTCCTCAAAAATATATTATCTGTTTGTTTGTTGTTTGTTTGATTTCATATATATTCATATATGATGTGTTAAAAACCAAATGATTGAGAATTGGGTGATTTGATTGTTTTAAATATCACTGGGCCAATTAAAAGGATATTTAAGATTTTAAAAGGGAAAATTCTATTTTTAAATAGAATTTGAATTTTTAAAGAAAATAAAGATATAAACTTGTTTTGAAAAATAAAATAAGTAGTTTCTTTATAAGCGAAGTTTATAAATAGTTTTTTTATAACGAAGACTAAAAATAGTTCTTTTATAACGAAGTTATAAATGAAGTGAAAAGGATTATCATTTGATAATTCAGAAGTAGAAATACAAGTGTTTTGAAAATATGATTCAAAAGGAAATTTAAATATAGAATTTGAATAATCGAAAAGGAAATGGAAATTTGAATTCAAAAAGAAAAGGAAATAGAAAATTTGAATTTAGAATTCAAATAGAAAATCCAGGGTGGAATTGAATATAGAACTTTCAAATGGTGTTTGAATATAGAGAATTTGAAATAGAATTCCCAAATAGAATTTGAAATAGAATTTCAAATTGGAATTTTCAAAAGAAAATTTGAAATAGAATTTGAAATATAGAAGAAGAATTGAATAGAATTTGAAATATAGTATTTCAAAGAAGAATTCAAATGTGAAATGCGAATAGAGATTTGAATGGAATTTAAATATGAAATTTGAATAGAGATTTGAAATAGAAATTCAAGTGTTGAATTTGAACATGGAATTGAATACCGAAATTCAAGTAGAAATTTGAATATGAGATTTCAAAATAGAATTTGAAATAAACTTTGAAATAGGATTTTCAAAGTAGAATTGGAAATAGAATTTCAAATAGGATTTCAAAATAGGAAATCCAGATGGTTTTGAAATGGGATTTGAATTCAAGGGAATTCAAATGGATTTGAGTGAAGAAATTTAAAAAGGGTGTTAAAAATAAGTTGAATATTAGAATTCAAATGGGATTGGAGATGAATTTGAATATTAGAATTCAAATGGAAAAGGAAAATGGAATTTGAATATAAGAGATTCAAATTGAATTCAAATCGGATTTGATCTATGGAATTTGAATATGAAATTCAAATGGGTTTAAAACTATGGAATTTTGAATATAGAATTTAAAAAGGAGTTTGAATATTTGAATTTCAATAAATTTCAAATATAGGAATTGGAATATAGAAGTTCCAATGGAATTTAAATATAGAGTTTGAATAAAAGAATTCAAATGAATTCAAGTATCGAATTTGAATATAGGGAATTCAAATAGAAATTCAAGTATTGAATTTGAATATCAAATAGGAAAGGAATTGGGATTTGAATATAGAATTCAAATAAAAGTGAGATTTGAATTTGAATCAAGGAATTCAAATGGAGTTAAATGAAGTGGAATTCATTTTAAAGAAGTTTAACGTTTATATTTATAAATATAATTAAAACGAACTCGCCGCAGCGCTGCAGTTCGTAAGATAGCGATTCGAACTTCAATCGAATATACAGGACTCAATTGAAGTCGAAATCCTTTGAAACAAGAAACGTCAGGACCGGTTTGATAATAGTTTCCTAATGAAGGAGAAAAATCTGAATTTCGTCGTATAGATTTTGAGTTATGTCAAAATCAAATTTTCAGAAAAACAGCGCCAGAACTATTTAAAAACCATAACGGTTTATTTCATTTTATAAAAGGATTTTAAACAAATAAAATCCGAATTTCTATTTAGAAAATTTCAGACTTGAGTTATAAAATATATGTGAACTCAAGTGAAGTAATGAATTTGATTTTGAAACAGAAATCAGATTTTTGATTTTTGAATAGAATTAACTAAATCGAATAGAAATTAGTTAATGAGATTTCAAATGGATATTGGGATTTGAATAAGTAAATTCGATTTGAAAATTTATATTCGAAATCAAAAAGGGAAACTAGAATTGAAATTGAAATTCAATTTGATTTTGAGCAAGTTAAACATTTTATTTGAACATGTTATGTTCAAACAAAGAAGTGAAATAGGCAAAAAGGGCTAATTAAAGAATAATTGAGCGAAACTGAATTCAAACGAATGGATTGAGTTGAATTGAATTGGAAACAGGTGAACAGGTGTTAAACAGATATGGGATGGAGTATATGAAGATTTAAATTTGTGTGCCCGACAAAAAGGTACATGTTTAATTCATATATGAGATTTTATGCGCTGTATCGGCAAGCCGCTTGGCTTTTCCTTTTTCTTTTTGATTGAGGAAGATACCGGGAAGCTATTTGAAATTTCCCGATGCTCCCGATACAGGGGAGGTTATGGCGAATTTTTTCCGGGAATTTAAGGAGTTAGAATATTTTTAAGAAATTTGACAATTAGAAATCTATATATCGATATATATAGAATTCGATAAGGAAACGAAATCAAAAATAGCGAAAAGGGCCAAAATGGTTATTGAAAATATTTGGTTAACAAATATTGATAGAGAGAATATAGAAGAGATTTAATTAATGAAATATTAATTAAAGAACCCAGTGATTTGTTTGATATGTTGGATGAACACTTGTTTTTATTCGATAGTTAAATCACAGACTATCGAAGTTTTGACCATCGTTGTCAATATGGAGAGACCGGTTGGATTATTATCCGTGAACCACTCCGTATCGGCATTAGCGTTGCGAACCAAGTATGCTGAATATATTGAAGACGGAGTAAAGTGCAAGGGCTTTTCTATTTATAGAAATAGTGCCTTCGGTTTCGTTCAGTCCCAGAACGAACGTATATGGACGAATGTCTGACGGAGTATTTCCAATGATCAATTGGGTTGGTCTGTATGAATATATATGGTTGCAACGGATTTATCCCTTAGCATAACATCCAGAATATTTGTGCAAACTCAACTAGTGATTAACGGATCTGACAATGTGGCATTCAAAGTGATTGTGCTATCAAGGAATGGTAAGTATGCGTAGCCTCAGGCCTCAACAACCGGGAAAGGACAAAAATCGGGCAGGCAGCATGGCTATGTGGGTCGCACCCATTAGGGTGTATAATCACCTATCTAGAGAAATTCCTTTTGTTTCTAAATCTGTCGATTCTGCCCATTCGGGAAACGGTGGTTTGAGTCCAACCGTTGGTGATATACATTCGATACACTCAAGTGAAATGAGTGGTCGGTCATGTGTGGGCCGGGTTGCAAGATGTTCTTGTTGAACCCAGGTGTATTCGCCTCTAGAGATACATCATCGGAAGGTGGTCCCATACCTTGTCATGTTGGAAATCCAATCACCAATAAGCGCCATGCGAGTTTTGATTTTACACTATATATATGTGGAGCGTGAGATGCAAGCGTTCTGCTATTTGGTTATTTATTTGATGTAGACATTATTATAATATCATTGGATTTTCGTATCAAAGTGTTTTGGGTTATAGTAAGGTAAAAACCGTCCGTGTTTATGTGTGGACTGGTCTTACTATTATCTTTTCTTTGAAAAGAGTTTTGAAAGTTAAACAAGTGATTGGAGTTTACTCACACCAGTCCCATGACTGACCCAGAGTTTATTTTGTTTTGTTTTCCCTAAACTCTTGGGTGCCCAAATTTGTACGGGCAGTCAAGTGTTTCAGGCTTTTACAGATACACTTGGAGGAGCTTGAAGCAGGAGGCTTCAACGTTAGTTATTTCGAGTTACTTCCGCTGAATCAAATGCTATATGTACTCTGATGATGGTATGTGTATATGTACAAAACAGATTTGTATTTCAAAGTTTATGTTATATAATATATTTTATTCGTTCCGCTGTGAGTTTGTGATCTTCGTTTTTCTTCTATTCTAATATTTCTTTCTTTCTATTTCTCATCCTCTAACTTCTTTCTAATAATGAGTCGTATTTCTGTGTTATTTGGGTTGGACGTGTGGTGTATCTAGTCAACTCAGATAGCACGGATTTGCGGGCCTTTACAGTGGTATCAGAGCTTAGGTTGAGCGAATACCTAGGCTTTGGTGGAATGTGCTCATTAGAGATAGGGTCAGTAGTACCCTAGAATGAGTTGAGTGTATAGATACGAGAGTGCGTATTTGTTAGTTGATATAAAAATTTGTTTTATATTGTGTTGGCTAGTCTGTTGAGTGATTTATGAATTCTGGTCGAATCGTGGGACGCCACGACGTCGATAGGAGTTTCTAAACACTTGAACAGGAGATTGAACACGATATTGTTTTAAAGAGGGTAAATGAAATAATTTTACTCAAAATTTCTATTTTGATATAGAAAGAATAATTTTCTAGAATTATTATTATATGGATGTGTTGGATGTTGATTTTATAATCAAATGAGATTATAAAATTTGAATGGTTATTTATAACCAAAATAGAATTTGTATAGAAATTAAATATACAAATGAGATGAATTGAGATTGAATTCAAATCAGAATTAAGAATTCAAAATCCTGGGAAGTTGAAAATATTTTTCAAAGTATATTAGAACAATATAGCTTGGTTTTAGAAGGAGTTGAAAGAAAATCATTTTAGATGGATTTTGAAAGTAAATAAGCACTGAACTCACTTCAGTGGCTGGGAAATTATTCTGATGATGATTGCAACATCATCAGTGTTCATTTCCGAGTTTCTAAGTGATGAATTGCTACCTTAGAAAGTTTTTGATGGAAATTTGTTTTGAAAGAAAACAAGTAGATTGAGAATTCAAATGTTTTGAATTGAGATGAAAATAAATATAAGTATACATTTATGTATTTCAAAGGATTTGAAATGATAACCCTGGGATTTGGATTCTGGAATTAAAATTTAACTGAAGCAAGTTAAATGGTTCAGGGTGAATTAAATTGACTAGAATCAATTCGAAATAAATTGAAATGAATATGAATTAGAATGCATGTGAATGAGAAACCAAATGTTTTGGTAGAACTAAATTGTTGAAATATGAAGAGATGAGTTTCAACATAAAGAAGTTGTGAAAGGTAATAGGTTTGTACCATTTTTCCTACCTTAGCAATTTCGAGGACGAAATTATTTTAAGGGGGAAAGAATGTAACGACCCAGATTTTTCTGATCGATTTATTTTGAATATTTAATATCGTTTTAAATATTGAGCTGATAATATAATCAATTTTTATATTGAATTATCGACATAACTATCGTAATATGAGGATCTTAAGTAATTAAATTTGAAATGGAGTCAAATTGATTTATATGAAGTTTTATTTGAATTTAAACGATAACAAATAATAATTTATTATCGAAGAATTCATTGGTTTAAATTTAAATTATATTATATTGATTTAAATGGTTATTTTATATTACATTCAAATTAAATTGTATAATCTGTTTCGTTGAATTCAAAATAGTGAATGATGTTGGGAACATCAATTGTTTTGCTGACATAGTGGTTCGTGGTTTCAAATTAAAGGACCGCAAGATATTTTATCTATTTAAAATAAAAATCAAAAAATAAAAATAAAATAAAAACAGAGCCGACCTATCTAAATATCCTAACGCAGACCTACCTTCTGCCTTATTTGATTTTCTTGTACCTTATGTTCGTTCTCTTCACAATCAAGGAAGACAAGAATTAATGGCGCAGACTTATTTCTTCCATCGAGCCAAAATAGCTGTCCCCTCTTCAATTATAAAATCGCGACGTCCCTCTGAAATTCTTCACAAACGAAAATGAAGACCAAAGCTTCAGAAAGCAAATGGCCATCCCCTTCCTTAAAACTGCGATTTCCTTTTCTCTCTTCCTCATTTTTCATTTCAACCGAATAAGTAAATCAAAACCCCTTTATTTCAAAAGCCGCTACCCTCCTCTCCTCCGTTGGTTACTAATCACAGATCGAAAAGGAAAATCGCGGTGGATTCGGGTGTTCGAACGAGGTGAGGTTATCGCGATGTCTGGAGGAGCGTTCACAGAGGAACCGACATCAATTTTTGTTGCGAACTAGAGTCGGACAATAGAAGTTTGAAGGTTTGAGCTAATGATTGAGGAAGTTCGAGTGTCGAACTAGGTGTTTGATGAAGCAGAGGTGTAGCACGATGCGGTCTGGAGGGTTGTGATTTGACTGTCACATTTTTCCTGATATCGTGATTTGAGGAATGGGAGGTGCGTGAGAAATAAAGAAGGTGCCGATAAGGTGTTCGACGCAATACTGAAAAGGGAATTAAATGGAAGGAAACATAGTATTAGGTGATGTTGAGATCAGTGCTGAGTTCATGAATTAAGGTAAATATTCTTTTAGAAATAAATTTTTATTTACATTTAAATTATTCGATAACAAAATAATGCATATAAATTGTTAGATATACATATATACAAGATTTTATCAAATGGAGCAAATCGAACAATGCATAGCTGTGAATTACATAAGCTGGAATTAAAATTGGAATCAGAATGCATCAAATAAATCACGGTGAGTAAATCTCACTCACCTTTAGAATTATTTTTATTTCATTAAAAATAATTGTCGGTTGCTTGCGTGAATATTTTCTGGTTGTTTTATATATATTAGTTATTTAGGCTATTATATATATATTGGGTTGATTGATTGGTTGGATTCCCGCAGTCTCATTAGCGGATGCCCGCAGTTTCATAGCGGATGATTACCCTATACGCCCACGCTATGATTAGTGGATGACCTTCTATACCACGATATTCTGCCACGAAGCAGAATGGGTATTATTTATGTGCTAACATCTGTGGATGCAGGGAAACAGGTTGGAGGAATCCAACTGGATTCCTCAAAAATATATTATCTGTTTGTTTGTTGTTTGTTTGATTTCATATATATTCATATATGATGTGTTAAAAACCAAATGATTGAGAATTGGGTGATTTGATTGTTTTAAATATCACTGGGCCAATTAAAAGGATATTTAAGATTTTAAAAGGGAAAATTCTATTTTTAAATAGAATTTGAATTTTTAAAGAAAATAAAGATATAAACTTGTTTTGAAAAATAAAATAAGTAGTTTCTTTATAAGCGAAGTTTATAAATAGTTTTTTTATAACGAAGACTAAAAATAGTTCTTTTATAACGAAGTTATAAATGAAGTGAAAAGGATTATCATTTGATAATTCAGAAGTAGAAATACAAGTGTTTTGAAAATATGATTCAAAAGGAAATTTAAATATAGAATTTGAATAATCGAAAAGGAAATGGAAATTTGAATTCAAAAAGAAAAGGAAATAGAAAATTTGAATTTAGAATTCAAATAGAAAATCCAGGGTGGATTTGAATATAGAACTTTCAAATGGTGTTTGAATATAGAGAATTTGAAATAGAATTCCCAAATAGAATTTGAAATAGAATTTCAAATTGGAATTTTCAAAAGAAAATTTGAAATAGAATTTGAAATATAGAAGAAGAATTGAATAGAATTTGAAATATAGTATTTCAAAGAAGAATTCAAATGTGAAATGCGAATAGAGATTTGAATGGAATTTAAATATGAAATTTGAATAGAGATTTGAAATAGAAATTCAAGTGTTGAATTTGAACATGGAATTGAATACCGAAATTCAAGTAGAAATTTGAATATGAGATTTCAAAATAGAATTTGAAATAAACTTTGAAATAGGATTTTCAAAGTAGAATTGGAAATAGAATTTCAAATAGGATTTCAAAATAGGAAATCCAGATGGTTTTGAAATGGGATTTGAATTCAAGGGAATTCAAATGGATTTGAGTGAAGAAATTTAAAAAGGGTGTTAAAAATAAGTTGAATATTAGAATTCAAATGGGATTGGAGATGAATTTGAATACTAGAATTCAAATGGAAAAGGAAAATGGAATTTGAATATAAGAGATTCAAATTGAATTCAAATCGGATTTGATCTATGGAATTTGAATATGAAATTCAAATGGGTTTAAAACTATGGAATTTTGAATATAGAATTTAAAAAGGAGTTTGAATATTTGAATTTCAATAAATTTCAAATATAGGAATTGGAATATAGAAGTTCCAATGGAATTTAAATATAGAGTTTGAATAAAAGAATTCAAATGAATTCAAGTATCGAATTTGAATACAGGGAATTCAAATAGAAATTCAAGTATTGAATTTGAATATCAAATAGGAAAGGAATTGGGATTTGAATATAGAATTCAAATAAAAGTGAGATTTGAATTTGAATCAAGGAATTCAAATGGAGTTAAATGAAGTGGAATTCATTTTAAGGAAGTTTAACGTTTATATTTATAAATATAATTAAAACGAACTCGCCGCAGCGCTGCAGTTCGTAAGATAGCGATTCGAACTTCAATCGAATATACAGGACTCAATTGAAGTCGAAATCCTTTGAAACAAGAAACGTCAGGACCGGTTTGATAATAGTTTCCTAATGAAGGAGAAAAATCTGAATTTCGTCGTATAGATTTTGAGTTATGTCAAAATCAAATTTTCAGAAAAACAGCGCCAGAACTATTTAAAAACCATAACGGTTTATTTCATTTTATAAAAGGATTTTAAACAAATAAAATCCGAATTTCTATTTAGAAAATTTCAGACTTGAGTTATAAAATATATGTGAACTCAAGTGAAGTAATGAATTTGATTTTGAAACAGAAATCAGATTTTTGATTTTTGAATAGAATTAACTAAATCGAATAGAAATTAGTTAATGAGATTTCAAATGGATATTGGGATTTGAATAAGTAAATTCGATTTGAAAATTTATATTCGAAATCAAAAAGGGAAACTAGAATTGAAATTGAAATTCAATTTGATTTTGAGCAAGTTAAACATTTTATTTGAACATGTTATGTTCAAACAAAGAAGTGAAATAGGCAAAAAGGGCTAATTAAAGAATAATTGAGCGAAACTGAATTCAAACGAATGGATTGAGTTGAATTGAATTGGAAACAGGTGAACAGGTGTTAAACATATATGGGATGGAGTATATGAAGATTTAAATTTGTGTGCCCGACAAAAAGGTACATGTTTAATTCATATATGAGATTTTATGCGCTGTATCGGCAAGCCGCTTGGCTTTTCCTTTTTCTTTTTGATTGAGGAAGATACCGGGAAGCTATTTGAAATTTCCCGATGCTCCCGATACAGGGGAGGTTATGGCGAATTTTTTCCGGGAATTTAAGGAGTTAGAATATTTTTAAGAAATTTGACAATTAGAAATCTATATATCGATATATATAGAATTCGATAAGGAAACGAAATCAAAAATAGCGAAAAGGGCCAAAATGGTTATTGAAAATATTTGGTTAACAAATATTGATAGAGAGAATATAGAAGAGATTTAATTAATGAAATATTAATTAAAGAGCCCAGTGATTTGTTTGATATGTTGGATGAACACTTGTTTTTATTCGATAGTTAAATCACAGACTATCGAAGTTTTGACCATCGTTGTCAATATGGAGAGACCGGTTGGATTATTATCCGTGAACCACTCCGTATCGGCATTAGCGTTGCGAACCAAGTATGCTGAATATATTGAAGACGGAGTAAAGTGCAAGGGCTTTTCTATTTATAGAAATAGTGCCTTCGGTTTCGTTCAGTCCCAGAACGAACGTATATGGACGAATGTCTGACGGAGTATTTCCAATGATCAATTGGGTTGGTCTGTATGAATATATATGGTTGCAACGGATTTATCCCTTAGCATAACATCCAGAATATTTGTGCAAACTCAACTAGTGATTAACGGATCTGACAATGTGGCATTCAAAGTGATTGTGCTATCAAGGAATGGTAAGTATGCGTAGCCTCAGGCCTCAACAACCGGGAAAGGACAAAAATCGGGCAGGCAGCATGGCTATGTGGGTCGCACCCATTAGGGTGTATAATCACCTATCTAGAGAAATTCCTTTTGTTTCTAAATCTGTCGATTCTGCCCATTCGGGAAACGGTGGTTTGAGTCCAACCGTTGGTGATATACATTCGATACACTCAAGTGAAATGAGTGGTCGGTCATGTGTGGGCCGGGTTGCAAGATGTTCTTGTTGAACCCAGGTGTATTCGCCTCTAGAGATACATCATCGGAAGGTGGTCCCATACCTTGTCATGTTGGAAATCCAATCACCAATAAGCGCCATGCGAGTTTTGATTTTACACTATATATATGTGGAGCGTGAGATGCAAGCGTTCTGCTATTTGGTTATTTATTTGATGTAGACATTATTATAATATCATTGGATTTTCGTATCAAAGTGTTTTGGGTTATAGTAAGGTAAAAACCGTCCGTGTTTATGTGTGGACTGGTCTTACTATTATCTTTTCTTTGAAAAGAGTTTTGAAAGTTAAACAAGTGATTGGAGTTTACTCACACCAGTCCCATGACTGACCCAGAGTTTATTTTGTTTTGTTTTCCCTAAACTCTTGGGTGCCCAAATTTGTACGGGCAGTCAAGTGTTTCAGGCTTTTACAGATACACTTGGAGGAGCTTGAAGCAGGAGGCTTCAACGTTAGTTATTTCGAGTTACTTCCGCTGAATCAAATGCTATATGTACTCTGATGATGGTATGTGTATATGTACAAAACAGATTTGTATTTCAAAGTTTATGTTATATAATATATTTTATTCGTTCCGCTGTGAGTTTGTGATCTTCGTTTTTCTTCTATTCTAATATTTCTTTCTTTCTATTTCTCATCCTCTAACTTCTTTCTAATAATGAGTCGTATTTCTGTGTTATTTGGGTTGGACGTGTGGTGTATCTAGTCAACTCAGATAGCACGGATTTGCGGGCCTTTACAGAAACTCAACGGTACGCAATACACCCATAAACGCACTCAACACAACACACACATATAAAATTATATACTCCCTCTTTTCCTGCATAGAAGATGTTTTAAGAAGTTTGTTGTGTTGCAAAATATAAGACGTTTAAGGTTTTAATACCCTCTTTATGCATGATTCATAATAGATGATGAGACTTTTTATGTATTTATTCATGCTTCAACCAATAGCTATGCATGAAAATTAGCAAATTTAAGAGAGAAACTTAATTTAAGTATGAATTAAAACATCATTAATTGATTCCTTAATTCTTTTGCAAACAAGTAAACATCTTATATTCAGAAACGGAGGAAGTATAATATTTACATATGTACATAAAATTTTCAACACATATAAATATATAAAACCCAAGATATATGTTTGTTTTTTAAATAAACGTAGATTTATGCACCCTTTTACTCAACCCATATTCACAAACGAACACATCACCACACAGGAAATATACCACACATACTAATTAAAACTCACACACAAACAAAAGAACAAAACTCACGCAAACATTCTCACACACAAAACAATACACAAAATCAATTAAATATATATATACCTTCGCAACTATATATTATATATAGACAATCGTTAAAAATATATATACATACATATTAATAATAAAATAAAAATTCAACAAATATATATATATTCATATATATATATACACACTGAAAATATATATATATATATATATATTTAAAAATCAACACACACGCATGAACAAAACACAAATGTAAACCCCCCCCCCCCCCCACACACACTTATAATGACACAAACTACTCCTTTTCACATAAAAGAAATCACACTAGAAACAACGCGTGTTTAGAAGTTTAATAATTTACATATTTGTCTTTTGACAGTTTCTACTTCAAATCGTAAGTGCATACATCAGAAGAAATAACTTAACTCAGCCTAAAGACCAATGTTTTATAAAGGAATACGATATTTTCAAAATAAAATATGACAAAAGAAAATTTAATAAAGATCAAAATGTTACTTAAGCTACAGATAACTCAAAATTGTCTGAACTACTGAAGAAAACCTCAAGAAAATTCAATTTGTTAACAGCTTTTGCTGAATAATTGAGAAGTAAAATGAGTTTTGCCCCTAACAATCTCATAGTATGCATGATGCCATCATTTTACAACGCAAACCAGAACAAAAAAAAAGAATAACATGATTTTTGTCCATGAAAAAAAACATGTTTTTCCTTTTAGTAATAACACAAATATACATCAATATAAAAAAATATAAAATCACGCATACTGGACTGGGGTTTGGTTGGATCTGGTAGGCGGCAGTAGGCTCAGTAGGGAAGGCGTGGGCAGCTGGAGTCGAGGCGAGGGGAAGAAGTTGGACATGGAGGGAAGACCTTGGGCTTGGAGAAGATGGCGAGGTCACCTGCGGCTTCGGGTTCGGGTCGGGCGATCTGCGGATGGAGCAGGCGGGGTTGGTTGTCGGAGACTTGGAGAAAAGGTCGGTGAAGCAGCTGTTGCGATGGGAAACTGATGAGAAAAGGGTGTTGACATGAGCGAGAGAAACATGAGGGATGGTTTGAGAATGAGCAGATCAAAAGAGAAAGGAGTAAAATTGGTAAAACGTACAGGTAGCTTAAATAAAGGAAGAAATCAAGGAGCGGATGGCTTCTCATTTATTTGTGGTGTTTATTTATTTTATACTAGCAAAGTAGTGAATTTTAAAATAGAGAGAGAAGATAGTGGGTGGGTAAAATCCTCAAAACTTGCTCCACATTAATGTTGGCGTTTAACAATTCAAATTAGACCGTTTCCAATTCATATAGAAGAAACGTTTGGTTTGAATTTCAGAAATAAATGAGTGCGGTTCAATGGATCAAGAAAGAAACAATAGAAGGTGCAACGTATACAAATATAAAAAGAAAAGGAGGACGCATGGCTTGTAAAAGAATGGTATGTGAAAGGGAACAAAAAAAAGTAACGCATGGCATTTAATTTGGAAATAAAAGCAACATAAATGCATGCATTAGTTTTAGAACATAATTACAAAGTGTGAACGCATGCATTGGAAATGAACACATTAATGCTTACTAAATTAATGGTTCAAAAGTAAAAAGGAAATCAAATGTGCATGGCATTAGGAATGGAAAAGGAAACCAACGCATGGATTAGAAATAGAAAACATAAAGTAACGCATGCTTTTGGGAATGCATGGCTTTTGGAACCAAAATGAATGAATATAGGGAAATAAATGGAAGGAAAACGAATGTTTAATTTTTTTTTTGAAATTAACAACTATGTAAGGAAAGGAATAATATCAAGGAATAGATGTTTAACTTTAAAAATGTAAATGGTGTTAGCAAATAAAGGAATGATATAAATATTTTTTTTTTCAAATAAAATAAATAATAGACGAAATATAAAAAATCCAAACAAATAAAATAAATAAAACAAAATTTAAATTAAATCAAAAAATAAAATATACTCTAAAAATTGAGGTTGTTACAATCTCCCCTACTCAAACCTTTTCGTCCCCGAAAAGGAACAAGGTAGAGAAATAGTAATTAAATAATTAATATATTTAAACTAAAGGTTCATATTTATATTCACACCTATACACACACACACACACACACACACACACATATACATATATATATATCACAAATTAAAATCTTTATAATCTATTTAAATTTATAAATTTCGATATATGCATAACTTTATAAACTATATCGTTATAGATTTCAACTAAGATAATATCATTTTCTTACAAAATCTACATCTTTACCTCTTATTCAAAATGTATAGTTTATAAAATATAAAGTCTTAAAGTATAAACATCAAATCCTTTCAAAATATTGGTATTAACAAAACATAATATTATTTACGAATATATATATCAAAATTTCAAATCAATATTAAATAAGAATACTCTTCTTCAACTTCTTACCTTGTTATATACAAGGATAAGTTATAGAATTCGAGGTAAAAGCTGAACGAATGAAGAATCTAATCAAAGAGGATCTACGAAGGAAGATAGATTCAATGGAAAGGATATTTCAGAAAAGAATATAAATATATAAATAAAAAATTATATCCGAAAATATTTGTTTAAAACATTTAAAACCATTTTAAAAACCATTTATACTTTAAAAATATGCTCTCTCGCAAGGAAGATTCAGCGACTGATTCCACTCATTCTAGGGTATCACTACCCTATCTCTAATGAGCTTTTACCTCATAGGCTAAAGCTTTGATAAACCAAAGCTCTGATACCAAATGTAACATACCGTCTTTCGTCCACTTCAAGCTAGTAATTAAACCAACTTGAACCGTTCGAAATGACAGAATGTTATTAGCTTCTGAGGTAAATAAAATAAATCACAGAATCATAGACACAGAAAAACAGAATATCTCACAGTAGAATAATTAAATTATACAATAGTAGTTCATGAAGCTACTAAAAAAATTCAAAACTTATACATAATATCAGAGTTACAAAATTTAATACATCGGAAGTCTAAATACAAGAATTTCTAATACAAAGGAGAAATAGCCAGAATCAACAGGTAGAGTGATATCTTCAATAGTCTCCAGCTTCAAGAGGTGAAATCTCGATGATCGACGCTAGTCTATGAATTAGAAAAGCGCGACATTTAAATTAAATTCTGCAAGCATATAGGTGTGTAGCATACAGGTCGAACACATGGAGGTGAATTAAATCAAATTATTTATCTAATCTCTTGGGCGAGTTAGACAAAACTTTGGAGGTTGATTTTGAAAATTAAACAAAACAAAATCAAAACTGTAATTTGATTCAGAACAGATCTAACTGAACCGACGATCAAATCACAATTTCAATGGAAAAGCAATGAAACTATGAATCAGATTCAAATCTAATCAAATCCAATTTAACCTATGAACGCGATTAAAATAAAGAAAATAAAAGTGCAGAATATAAATAACAACAGGAAATAAAATTAGGATTACTGCTGAATCTAATCAGACGGTCAATCACTAATAAAGAGAAATGCAAAATACAAATAGTGTTCTACCGAATCTAATCGTGTAGACAACACTAATTGCTAAGAAATAGAAAATTGCATAAGATAAAAAGAAAAATGAGTTTTATTAATGAAGAAAAGAATAGAATGAGATATATCATAGGATGGTGGCTACAATGCCATTACAAGGGTATATATAGGGTAGATAGCCAAACCCTAACCCTAACCCTAATGATAAATGGGCCTGGTCATTACATCACTAATTAGTTTACAATGAAAAACATAAATGGGCCTTTGATAATGAAAGCAAATTTGGGCCTTTTCTCTTTTCCTCTTGTTTCCTTGACACTTCTTCATTGATTTGTGATGTGCAAAGCCTTTTCTTGTCCAACAGCAACTAGATGTGATATCTTCATCTATAATTCTTCAAAATGCAAATACACAGCAAATTGAACTCTATTTCTCTACATTTCTGGTTGCATGCGGGCTGGGCTGGAATATCTGTAAAAGTAACAAAACAATACCCAAGTAATATTTATTTATATACAGAAGATACGATATAAGAGCATAAAATAAACACATTTCTATGTTAATCAAATACCCCCACACTTATCTTTTACTCGTCCTCGAGTAAAAAGAAAATGGAAAACTAACTAGATAGGTCACACTTTCGTAGGAAACACGATTGCATTGAGCGCATGCAACAAGCCGTTAAACCTCTAGGTGTCCCTAGTAGGACGAGTGGTGTCTCGTGAGGGTTTTTAGCGGATACTACCCACAAAATCCAAATGCAGTATGCTATGATTCTAATGAAACTACATGAATGCAATGGACATATGCAAAAATAAAAACGAAAAATGACAACACGACTTATTTCAGGAAGGTGGTACAACAAATTAAGTTAATGATTTCAAACCAGTTGATTTTATTTTAGATACCTCGACTTGTCACAAATTTTCAATATAAATCAAGTTTTCAAATGTTAAATTCCAGTTTGGCCAGTTAGTTCGGTCGATAACATAGTGCAGCCATGAAATAAATTCTTAGTTTGCTTGGCACAGTTTGCAAAGTGGTATTCTAATTTTCTCATGTATGGCTAGTTAAATCAATAGGGTCAAGAAGTGTTTGGGTATCATCGCTTATTCTTTATTCTATAAAATTTTAAGATTTATGATTAAGTACATACACCTAACAAAAAAGACCAAGGTTTACCACCCATGCACTGCCTCGCGGACTAACGGAGAGTAGGTAAAGAGCTTGGCGGATTGTGCAGGCCGACTTTGACTTTGTCAACAACGTGTCGGTAATCCTTAGGTGTCCAATCGCATAAAATGAGACCAAGATATTCCAAATTTGACTTTGTCAACAACGTGTCGGATAGAGCTTGGCGGGTTTGCACACCAACGCTCGATATACAAGCAATGTTGGATACCCTTGGAATACTATTATTACTATCGAAAATATAAGCACAAAAGAGAGTTACGCGAATTCAACTTAACACAACTTAGTTTTAAAGATTTGAAAAGCCAATATAAGTATTTTAAGTCCTCCACTTATTTAATCAAAGTCTACAATATAGAATAGATTTCATGGCCATCACCTAAGAATCTCTCTATGTACCGGTTACACTATTATCCCTCAAAATTAAACTTTTTATTGTATTTCTTATTCGATTTAAGTTGAGAGAAAAAAATACTATCAACTTGCTAAAAATTGTAAACTTATTTTGTTGTATCAATTGAGTATGAGTCGTATTTTCCAAAAAAAAAATTATGGTATGTTCGTACAGTCTAGAATGCATAATGGTCCTATCTAAATGGATGGAAATGAAAAGAAAGAAAAAAACGAAAAAATAAATATAAAAAAAACGAAAATGAGTGAAATGCAGACTCCCCCCCACACTAGAACTAAACAGTGTCCACACTGTAAACACGTTTCCTAAATGTGAAAGATAGAACCCAAAGATGGATTAAATGTAAAATGATTTGTAAAACGAAATGCAATTTAACTATATGTAAGAAAGGATCATATGTACAATGATAAATGTGTTTGCGATGCATGCGACGCAAGGATTGCCACCAACTTTTTCCCCCACACTTGGTTCTTGCCCTATGAGTCCCATTCCCACTATGCCTAGGCATATTTTCTAACAAGCAAGAGTTCTTGAAAACCATATCATCTTTAAACCTAGATTTATTGTCCAGGAGATAAATATCCAGGGTCGTCCTAACATGAAGTTTTTCAACCAAGCCAACATTCCAAAGATAGTTCATGTGTTCAACAAATTTGTCAGTGTAATTTTTCAAAAATTTGTGATCGTATATAAATTCAGTGAAATTTGAATTCTGAGTGTTGTTCAAGATTATGTGATCACCTTTCTCATCATTAATTGACAAGGTATTTTCGACACTGACCATTTCAAGTTCGTTAAAAACCTCAAAATCAAAATTTTCAAATTCAGATTGGTGGCTTGACTCTATTTCATCCTCATTTGCCAACTCATCCTCATACAAACCAAGGAATTCATGTTCGTTAAAATTCTTTTCCAATTTTGAGTTGAAAAATTCAACATTTTTATTCTGTTCAATTTCTAGAATTTCAAGTTTCTCACAGTCTGAAAGAGGAAGATCAAAATCCAAGCTTAAATCTTTTTTCTGAAAAGAGCTGAAGTCCAAATCATTTGTTGAATTTTGAAAAACTTCATCAAGATGATTATTCTCAATTTCAAAAGTCGTTATTTGAAAATTTTCACCATCAGTAAAAAATTGATTATTTTCTGATTCATCGCTTGTTTGAATTTGATTTTGTTGCTCTTGTTGTTCTTTCAAAGATGTCAATAAACAAAGAAGTTCATCGGCCTTTTTATTTAGTCTTTCTTCCCTCTCTCTAAGAATGTTAAGACGATCGTTGATTTGAGAGCTCTCGTTTTGGATTTCTTAATTCTCAAAATTATAGTCCACATTAATTTCACAATCAATATTATTTCCAATGTGGTAGTTGTTTGAATTTTCAGGAAACTGACAATGATATTGGAAATTATTTTGATCATAGAAATTTTGTTCATAACCAAAACTGTTAAAATTCGAGTGAAAATTGCAATTTTGGTCATTTTCAAGATGTTGATATGGGCTATAATTTTGAAAATTTTTGTTTACAACCCCATATTGATGTGGATCAAAGTTATATTGGGATTCAAAACTATTTTCATGTGGATGTGGCCCATAATCAAAATTGTTGAAATGTGAATTGAAATCGTCATTTCGATTATTATCATGATTTTGAAATTGTTGGTCAGTTGGAAATTTTTGAAAACTGTTGGCATTGAGCTCATGAAATTATGGAAATTTTTTCCTCATGAGTTGTAATTCAAATTCATACTCTTCAAGAGGACGTCTACTCCGATTATTATCCCACGTTTCTCTCAAGGATTTTTTTGAATCAGACATTTGAATAAAGTCAATGCAAGACAGAAAATATTCTCACTTCAAAATAGTATAAAATACTGAGTAGTGCTCTATTAATTAACTGACTCAATTAGAAGGGGGAAGAGGGTCTTATGGCCGTTCACGTATAGTATAAATACTAAGGGATACGACCAATGTTTTACGGGTAGTATGCAACCTCTTTTGCTAATAGTCCAATAAACTGAACTAATATATATCCGCGATCCAATTATACGAGACAGTCAACTTCACAAAGCACCACTTTTCAATTATATTATTTTGAAATATCTAATCGGATTTTATTGTTGAGAAACGATGAGAATGATGACAGTTATGAAAATATCAGTCCGTACCCAACTAATTCAGAAATTTCAGTCACAGAAATATAAATTGCAGAATTAATTTTTTTTACATTCAAGCCGCTGCCCCTGCAGAAGATTTTTACAACAATTTCTATATTTTTATTTTGAAGCAGAGCACCTGTAGAGTTAAGAGAATTTTACAGCGGGGTATGGCAGTCCGTCCAGTGCAATTGAGTAGCGTTGGCGATTTGCAAATTTTCTTGGCTTCCGAGTTGTCTTGTTTTTTTGCTCGAATTCTTTGCTTTTTGCCTTTCATTTGAATGAGGTTTCCTCTTTTTTTTAATAAAGAGACGCAAATAAAACAAAATAAAAATATAAACAATTAAAAGGGAGAAAACCTAAAAAGAAAAAGAAAAAAAAACTAACAAAGGAAAAAAAGGGAAAAAAAATACAAACAAACAAACAAGCGAACCTACTCGACTAAGCCTAAAAAAAAAATGTACTCTTTTTTTTTTAAGAAAAAGAAAAGAAGTAAAATCAAAAGAAAACTACAAACTGATAAAAACCTAGAATAAAAATAAAAATAAAACCAAACAAAATAAATAAACTAAACTTAAAATAAAAGCTAAGCCTAACAAAAGAAATAAAAAAAATAAAAAGTAGGGAACAAGCACTAACGCACTAAATAAAGAATTGCTCCTGGAAAGTTAATTCTCAATCAAAACGCACGCACCCAAAAATAGGCAACACAATCCAATTCTCGCCTTAATTATGCTCCTCAAACCACAATTTTTTTTTTTTTGCTATTTGTTTTGGCACAGTCGAACAGGCCAAAAACAAAATACAGGATATGCGCTCCCAAAATATCTCAGAAACCAAAAATGGAAGTCCTAATTTTTTTTTTAATGTGTTTAGCATAATTTACCTTTCACGAAGAGACCACATCAAAAAGAAAATGAAAACAAATCAGTTGCCTACTCAATTGCTAAACACCATGCACAAACTTCAATGTTCACCAAAAAAAAAAATACAGTGCCCCAAAAAAAAATTCATGGGAGATCTCACTGAGATGCGCCTCCTCCTTTTCTTGGAAAACAGGACGCAACTCCCCTAATAGACTCCACCCACAATCAATCTCCACAACTAAGCTATTCGAGATCCAAAAAAAAAGGAAAATTTTCAATATGAAACTCAAGGCCCCTCCGATTTGCTTTTTCGTTGTTGACTTGGGATTTTTGGCTTGGTTTCGAATTGGCGATTTATGAGTTTCTTGGATCTGTTGCGTGGTGGAAGTGGTGTTGGAATTCGAACGTGAGGTTGGAGGATGATGTCGTGATCGGAGAATCGGATTTAGAGTGGGTATTGGTGGTATTGTGGAGCGGTTTTAGTGGATAGAGGCTGGTAAACGCAGTGGAACTGCTGAGTAGTGCGTTGTGATCGGATTTGATGGCGGTGATGGTGCACAGAAGTTGTGCATGGGGTATTTGTGATGGACGAGGGTGACGTGCTAATGTTGGTGGTTGTGAGAAAGGATGGTTTTGGGGAGGTTATGACTTGCTGTATTAGTTTTCGTTGGTGCAAGATATATGAATTTTTATGGGTATGCGTGAAGATGGTTTTGGTTTTGGTCTTGGTGGAAGAGGAGAAGATGTACGGAATGGCAAGAAGATGAGAAGAGATTGCTGTTGTAATTGCAAAAAGAAAAAGAATGGAAAGAAATAAAGAAATAGCAAAAGAGGGTAGTAATCAAATGACAAAGCAGAGAATTAACTACAAGGAAGAAAGAATGGAAAGTTTTCAATTTTTTTTTTATTATATATATATATATATATATATGAAAGCTATTGAAAGAGAGGTTGTAGAAACTGGGAATGAAATTGAAAAAGGGGAAAGAGTTTGAGAAATTAAATGATGAGTTTTTTTGTTTTTGTTTTTTTTATTGCTTTGAAAGTAGGAAAGGAAAAAATTGAAAGGGGGAAGAAATAAATGAGAAAGAAGAAGAGAAAATTAAGGAAATTTGGTAAGTTTTTTTTATTTGCTTTGAAAGTTGTAAGAAGAAGAAAATGGATGTATATAAAACAAGGAAAGTAATAAATGGGAGAAGGGAAAACAAAAAGGAAAAGGAATCAAAATGAGGAAAGAAATAATAAAAACAAAAAGGCAAGATTTTTTTTCCCTTATTAGAAGATTGTAGTATCAATATTTTAATACTCAATCAACCAAACTAGAACTTTTTTTCTATATATACAAAAAAAAAAGCAACAAAAAAATAAAAATAAAAATAAAAACTAACACGAATCAGAAATTAAATAAATAATAAAATTTAATGTTTGCCTCCCCGGCAACGGCGCCAAAAACTTTATCGACGCTAGTCTATGAATTAGAAAAGCGCGACATTTAAATTAAATTCTGCAAGCATACAGGTGTGTAGCATACAGGTCGAACACAGGGAGGTGAATTAAATCAAATTATTTATCTAATCTCTTGGGCGAGTTAGACAAAACTTTGGAGGTTGATTTTGAAAATTAAACAAAACAAAATCAAAACTGTAATTTGATTCAGAACAGATCTAACTGAACCGACGATCAAATCACAATTTCAATGGAAAAGCAATGAAACTATGAATCAGATTCAAATCTAATCAAATCCAATTTAACCTATGAACGCGATTAAAATACAGAAAATAAAAGTGCAGAATATAAATAACAACAGGAAATAAAATTAGGATTACTGCTGAATCTAATCAGACGGTCAATCACTAATGAAAAGAAATGCAAAATACAAATAGTGTTCTACCGAATCTAATCGTGTAGACAACACTAATTGCTAAGAAATAGAAAATTGCATAAGATAAAAAGAAAAATGAGTTTTATTAATGAAGAAAAGAATAGAATGAGATATGTCATAGGATGGTGGCTACAATGCCATTACAAGGGTATATATAGGGTAGATAGCCAAACCCTAACCCTAACCCTAATGATAAATGGCCTGGTCATTACATCACTAATTAGTTTACATTGAAAAACATAAATGGGCCTTTGATAATTAAAGCAAATTTGGGCCTTTTCTCTTTTCCTCTTGTTTCCTTGACACTTCTTCATTGATTTGTGATGTGCAAAGCCTTGTTATCAATCCTTTTCTTGTCCAACAGCAACTAGATGTGATATCTTCATCTATAATTCTTCAAAATGCAAATACACAGCAAATTGAACTCTATTTCTCTACATTTCTGGTTGCATGCGGGCTGGGCTGGAATATCTGTAAAAGTAACAAAACAATACCCAAGTAATATTTATTTATATACAGAAGATACGATATAAGAGCATAAAATAAACACATTTCTATGTCAATCACTCGACACTGCAATACTCAATCTGACCCGAGCAATAATGCAAAACAAAACAACTCGGATCAGGACTAACATTCTCATGGAAGTAAATCAACTTAAATGAAATATTCAATGAAATGCACCAGTAACTTAAAGGATGTTTGGGATCACCATCCTCTAAGGATCCGTTAAACTAATATCATATAATATAATACGCTATTATAATAGTATCTATGTTTAAATATACTTTTGAAAATAGTGTAAGCGGGATTACCATTATTACCCTTACACCGTTTATACCGTTATCGTACAGTTTGCATATAACACACCAGTACGTCGGCGGATAGGGATGCGCCGTGATATGACAATGCTAAATCAAAATCGTAGGGGGCTCGATCAGGATAATATGACAAGGCACACGAGGAATACCCACGGTAGGATTCTACCGATGCACGCCCGGACCGGTGGTAACACATAGCCGCAACTACCGCCCACCTCGAACAACACTCCCATAATCAAGGGTGGCCACCAATCAAATCACAAAGTAATAGATATAGTTCGAAGAAGTGTGTCCGATGGAGGTGCGACCTCACTTAATCACGGTATAGCACCTGTTTTAGTCATTTTAATTATGACCCGAGGGTCAAGGCTATCCATCAACGTTCTCTTTCTTCAATCCAGTAATCGCCACCAAACCATCCTACTTCATTCTGGAACTCCACCGCATACACAGTTGTTAAAGTGGTTTTCGGTATTGGCAGAGAGTATGACAATATCCGATCCCGGTCTCTTTAACAACCAAACGTTTACATTTTTCACACCGTGGCCATTTTAATAAAACCATATCTTGAAATAAATTGATTTAAGAAATTTCTTTAATTCAAACCAAAATGTTTATGAATCAATTCCATGTATAAAATTATTTCAATTCATATTCAGTCAATTTATAATCGAATTCATATATTCATATCAATTATAAATTCAAATTCCAATTAACTACGTAGTTCACGTACATTTCCTATACAGTTCAATATTTATGTCAATTCAAAATTCGCATTTAGTTGATTAAAATTCAAATTCATTGAATCAAGTATCGTTATATAAATTTAATTCTTTAAACCTCGCATTTAAATCGCAAAATCAAAATTTATCCACCTTTGAGTTTATTATTAAAGTTTATAAAATATATATAAAATAAGCATTAAAAATATTGTTTATAAGTTATAAATTTATATAGAAAATAACTTTATAAACATATATAGGTTTAAATTAATTTAGAAATAGGTTTGGAAAGAATAATTTATTATAATATATTAATTTAAAGTTAAAAATATATATATATATATATATATATATATATATGATTAAATTATATAGTTTAAAATAAATAAATTATAAGTAAAATCTTAAATAAGCATTTAAATACATTTTTACTTATAAAATCATTTTAAAACATTTAATTTATAATTTACAAAATTTAAGTATAAATCTTTAAAATATAAATATAAAATATAAGATGTTAAACTAATAATATTACAATCAAATTTTCCAAATCATTTTAATTCGAAAACATGACCAACGGTGTCCATATATAGTTTTCTACCATATGGTCAAGTGATACGGATATTTATCATTTCAACCCGCAATTTATAATATTTCTACTGGTTTATCATTTCAACCCGCAATCCCAAATTCAGTAAAAATCATTCAGGTATATCATTTCAACCCATAACGATTTTTCCCTAATCTAATGTCTGTTCGGGTATGTATCATTTCAACCCTTAGTGATTTTTTTTCTAAACAAGGGGTATCTACAACATAACAAATCATCACATATCATCAATCACATCATAGTCATATATAATCAGTGTACATACATGTCACATGAATATTGTGTCACATATGAAAGTGTATAATTTAAACAAACAATCTCTACTGACAATCCTATACATTTCATAACAGTTCATTTATTTGATCTAACATCTATGAAGTAATGTGAGTCTGGTGTGAGATAAACTCACCTTTCATGGAATAGATTGGAAACAACAGACGAATTTGACACCGAATTGAAACAGCAACTTCAAGGCATGTTCCAAAATAGATTCGATTACAGCAACCACTCAATATACTTTTATTTTATTTTGTATGAGGCGATAATGGAATTTCTATATTGATTGGTACAGCAATTTGGTGTTGGACGGTATGGTATTTGGGTTTTGGAAAGGTTCTCAAACTCAACACCAAACTTGACTCAAAATAAACCCAATAAATTCTTTACACAAAATATATATATATTTATATATACAAATGAACAATTTTTCTTTTACATACATACATATATATATATATATTTAAAATTCGGTGCACAAAAATATATTTTATACATTATACATTTAAGTAAAACACAACGCTAATGCATACTAAATCATATACACTTATATATAATATATAATTTGAAACACACACATAAACTCACACACACACATACCATACACACAACACAAATTATAACAGTATATATATTATAAATTATACATAAACACACAACAAATCCTTTTTCAAAATAGTATATATATATATATATATTTAATATAAACGTAAACACAGTAAAATTTATATATACCTATATATTTAAAATTCGACACATTACAAATCACTTATATAAATATATATATATATATTAAATTATATAGCTCCAAACCATGTATATGTTTAAATAACATACAACGCAAAAACACCCAATAAAAACCATAAAACTATATATATATATATATATATTTAAACAATTATGTATATATGTACATATATTTTAAAACAAATAAATTTTCAAAGAAACTCAACGGTACGCAATACACCCATAAACGCACTCAACACAACACACACATATAAAATTATATACTCCCTCTTTTCCTGCATATAAGATGTTTTAGGAAGTTTGTTGTGTTGCAAAATATAAGACGTTTAAGGTTTTAATACCCTCTTTATGCATGATTCATAATAGATGATGAGACTTTTTATGTATTTATTCATGCTTCAACCAATAGCTATGCATCAAAATTAGCAAATTTAAGAGAGAAACTTAACTTAAGTATGAATTAAAACATCATTAATTGATTCCTTAATTCTTTTGCAAACAAGTAAACATCTTATATTCAGAAACGGAGGAAGTATAATATTTACATATGTACATAAAATTTTCAACACATATAAATATATAAAACCCAAGATATATGTTTGTTTTTTTAAATAAACATAGATTTATGCACCCTTTTACTCAACCCATATTCACACACGAACACATCACCACACAGGAAATATACCACACATACTAATTAAAACTCACACACAAACAAAAGAACAAAACTTACGCAAACATTCTCACACACAAAACAATACACAAAATCAATTAAATATATATATATATATACCTTCGCAACTATATATTATATATAGACAATCGTTAAAAATATATATACATACATATTAATAATAAAATAAAAATTCAACAAATATATATATATATATACACACTGAAAATATATATATATATATATTTAAAAATCAACACACACGGATGAACAAAACACAAATGTAAAACCCCCACACACACTTATAATGACACAAACTACTCCTTGTCACATAAAAGAAATCACACTAGAAACAACGCGTGTTTAGAAGTTTAATAATTTACATATTTGTCTTTTGACAGTTTCTACTTCAAATCGTAAGTGCATACATCAGAAGAAATAACTTAACTCAGCCTAAAGACCAATGTTTTATAAAGGAATACGATATTTTCAAAATAAAATATGACAAAAGAAAATTTAATAAAGATCAAAATGTTACTTAAGCTACAGATAACTCAAAATTGTCTGAACTACTGAAGAAAACCTCAAGAAAATTCAATTTGTTAACAGCTTTTGCTGAATAATTGAGAAGTAAAATGAGTTTTGCCCCTAACAATCTCATAGTATGCATGATGCCATCATTTTACAACGCAAACCAGAACAAAAAAAAAAGAATAATATGATTTTTGTCCATGAAAAAAAAACATGTTTTTTCCTTTTAGTAATAACACAAATCTACATCAATATAAAAACATATAAAATCACGCATACTGGACTGGGATTTGGTTGGATCTGGTAGGCGGCAGGAGGCTCAGTAGGGAAGGCGTGGGCAACTGGAGTCGAGGCGAGGGGAAGAAGTTGGACATGGAGGGAAGACCTTGGGCTTGGAGAAGATGGCGAGGTCACCTGCGGCTTCGGGTTCGGGTCGGGCGATCTACGGATGGAGCAGGCGGGGTTGGTTGTCGGAGACTTGGAGAAAAGGTCGGTGAAGCAGCTGTTGCGATGGGAAACTGATGAGAAAAGGGTGTTGACATGAGCGAGAGAAACATGAGGGATGGTTTGAGAATGAGCAGATCAAAAGAGAAAGGAGTAAAATTGGTGAAACGTACAGGTAGCTTAAATAAAGGAAGAAATCAAGGAGCAGACGGCTTTTCATTTATTTGTGGTGTTTATTTATTTTATACTAGCAAAGTAGTGAATTTTAAAATAGAGAGAGAAGATAGTGGGTGGGTAAAATCCTCAAAACTTGCTCCACATTAATGTTGGCGTTTAACAATTCAAATTAGACCGTTTCCAATTCATATAGAAGAAACGTTTGGTTTGAATTTCAGAAATAAATGAGTGCAGTTCAATGGATCAAGAAAGAAACAATAGAAGGTGCAACGTATGCAAATATAAAAAGAAAAGGAGGACGCATGGCTTGTAAAAGAATGGTATGTGAAAGGGAACAAAAAAAAGTAACGCATGGCATTTAATTTGGAAATAAAAGCAACATGAATGCATGCATTAGTTTTAGAACATAATTACAAAGTGTGAACGCATGCATTGGAAATGAACACATTAATGCGTACTAAATTAATGGTTCAAAAGTAAAAAGGAAATCAAACGTGCATGGCATTAGGAATGGAAAAGGAAACCAACGCATGGATTAGAAATAGAAAACATAAAGTAATGCATGCTTTTGGGAATGCATGGCTTTTGGAACCAAAATGAATGAATATAGGGAAATAAATGGAAGGAAAACGAATGTTTTTTTTTTTTGAAATTAACAACCATGTAAGGAAAGGAATAATATCAAGGAATAGATGTTTAACTTTAAAAATGTAAATGGTGTTGGCAAATAAAGGAATGATATAAATATATTTTTTTTCAAATAAAATAAATAATAGACGAAATAAAAAAAATCCAAACAAATAAAATAAATGTAACACCCCGAATTTTAGTTAATACTAAAATTCACTAATTTCAGGATAAATAATCTCAGACGTGGGAATTGGGGGTAACGGGCTGCGTTATTGCGTTCGTCTCGGAAAAATACGTGAAATAGAGTCCGAGTTTTCGAGAATCGGAGTCCGTATGGCCCGGTTATGGCCCAAAGAAGTTTGTAGAAAATTTAAAGCTTAAAACAGATTTAGAAATTTAAAATTAGGATTTGAAAATAGAACCAGCAGGGTCAGGCGGGAAAGTTCCCGCCCTACCCATGTCGACAAGGCTGTCGACAGGCATGTCGACAGGGGTGTCGACTTGCCTGTCGACTTGCCTGTCGACAGGGGCGCGGCGTCCAGGAACCTGGGTGCACCAAGTTGGGTTTTAGGCTGGCTTGGAGGGCTGGGTTCTAGAGATTTCCTAAATCTGACGGTCCTAATCTAACCTAGGGTTAATCTAAGGGCCTAAAACACTACCTAATCCTATAAATAAGACCCCAACCCTACCCTAATTCATTCATAATTAGGTTTTGTAACTAAACTATGGCAAAATGAAATTTGAGCATGGCCTCCACAAATCAATGAAGAGAGTTGCAAGCTAATCAACATCTTCTTCAATTAAAGCCACTAATTCCACTTCATAAGTTTGCTAATCTTGGTTTTGGTGAGTTTCTATGGCTTTAATAATCAATTGTTAAATTGATTATGGTAGGATGTGATAAGACATGGCTATGTTTGTGGATAAATGTGTTTATGCAAGTTTGTATGATATGTGATTTGCAAGTTTTATGTTAAATGCAAGTTTAAAGCCATGTTTTATGATGCAAAACACTATGTTGAATATTTATGCATATGTAACATGTTATGCAAACTATATGTGAGAATATATGCAAGTTATATGTAACATGATATGTAAGTTATGCATGTGATTTTATGCATGCTAAGTATTTGGTGTTATGCATGCTAAGTATTTGATGTTATGCATGCTAAGTATTTGATTATATGCATACTAAGTATTGGGTTTTATGCATGTTAAGTGTTTGGGTTTATGCAAGTTAAGTGGTGGGTTTATGCATAATAAGTATTTGATTTTATGCATGATAAGTAGGTGGTTTTATGCATGCTAAGTGTTTGGTATTATGCATAAATCATGACATGCAAGTTTACCCTTTTAAATATGGTGTATACTTATGCAAGATGGCACCTCTATATGCTATGCATGTTTACCCTCCTTTAAGATGCAAGTCATATATGCAAGTTTGACATATTATGCAAGTTATGCTTACATGCAAGCTCAACATGTTATGCAAGTTATGTGCATGATGTTATGTAAATTATGTGCGTGTTGTTATGCAAGTTCATATGCAAGTTATGTGTATGAGATTATGCAAGTTATGTGCATGTTGTTATGCAAGTTCATATGCAAGTTATGTGTATGAGGGTATGCAAGTTATGTGCATGGTGTTATGCAAGTTAAGTTTATGAGATTATGCAAGTTATGTGCATAATGTTATGCAAGTTATGTATATGCTTAAATGCGAGCTTAATGTGATATGCAAGTATGTGAATGCTTATGCAAGTATATGAATGCCCATGCAAGTATGTGAATGCTTATGCAAGTTATGTGTAGGCTTAAATGCATGTTTAACATGTTATGCAATTTATGAGAATGCTTATATGCAAGTTCAACATGTTATGCAGGACATGTGTATGATAATGTGCAAGTTTGGGTTAAATGTGGTTGGGTTAATATATGCTCATATATGCAAGTTGACATCCTCTTAACCCATGACAAAGTTGTATGCTAAACCCATGATATTTGTGATGATCTTCCCCTTTGTTATTTCATGAAATGAGAACGATTTACGTGGGGAAACGATGGGGTTGGTAAATATGTTAATTAAAGTATGGTTGGGTATGATTAAGCATACCATAAAAATAAATTACCATAAGTGGGAATTTACCTATTGAGTTAGGTCTACCCCATGGGAATTTACCTATTGAGTTAGGTCTACCCATGTTATGGAAAACTTGATATTAATTAGGGATAATTAATATGGGGGTGATTAATTAGGTGTAATTAATCGACTAAGACACGAGGTTGGACTCATTTGTAGTGTAAAACTGCCCGGACCCGACCGGCTTAACCAGTTGCTACAAATGTTAGCCCAATGTGGGAGGTCTTAGCCATAAATTAAATACGTGATTAAAGTAAAGACACGAGGTTAGACTCTGTTATGACGTAAGACTGCCCAGACTCTACCGGCTTAACCAGGCGGTCATAACAGCCAGTCTGATGTGGGAGGTCTTTATGGGAGATCACGGTCTTAATGAATTAAGAAACACTTAACCATATTGGCATGTAGTGGGACATGAGGGGTTAAATGGGTGCCTTGGGTGGCATATAGTAACTAGTGGGGGTGCCTTGGGTGGCATGAGGAAACTAGTGGGTTGCCTTGGGTGGCAATAGAAAATACGATTAGAATACTTAACCAAAGTGGAACATGTAATTGAACATGATTAAAGGGTTAAGTAAGTGCCTTGGGTGGCATGGGGGAATCAAGTAAGTGCCTTGGGTGGCATGCGGAAATCTAGTGGGTGCCTTAAGTGGCAATTGAAATATAATTAAATGACTTAACCAAACCTTAACATGTAAGGGGGCATGATTATAAAAAGGGGTTAAGTGGGATGCACTAGATTAAATGACAAGCTTAAGTAGTAGCTTGTGGGGGCCCATTTCAACCAATATCCCAAACGTATCTTTGTGGGCTCGACCCATGTCGAGTGACGGGACACGCATATTGGGCTTGATTATAAGAGGCCAAAACGGGGTAGCGGTGGCAACGCAAGTCCAACGGGTTTCATATAAGTGTGTGGGCCCGGGCTGGTAGATAAGCCGTTGTTGCATCGTGTAGATATAAAGCCGTGCACCGTTGATATTATCAGGTGGCCACTTTAGGGGAGTGATACACCCCACTGTGGGACCAGCACGGGTATCTACGTTAGGGAGCCGATCGCTTGGGAGTAGTGGGTACACCTAGTAAAGATAGGGGCAGACGGCACCTATGTAGGGGTACACGAAACTACTGGGTAAGATAACTAGGTACACCTAGTGGAGGTAGGGGCAGACGGCACCTACGTGGTCAGCTAGAAGTACCGGAAACTACTAGTTATATTTTCTAAGTCTTTAAGTGGGATCAACCTTTAAGTAGGAATTACTCTAGGTGGGTAGAACTGGTGTGGTGCAGTGTAGGAATTACCCTTGGGTGGGTAGGTCTGGGGTGGTGTAAGCTAGTAATTATCCTTGGGTGGATAAATACGTCGTCTCGATTATCGTAGTACATCCGGTGTTTTGTGGGCTACTTATTGTAGTCATTATCCCCAGAGGTATCGTATCTTGTTTATATCATACCCTAATTACTTTAATGATTGTATTGTTAGGGTTATAGGACTCACTCAGACTTATGTCTGACCCCGTTGTTGTTTATTTTTTTTCCCAACCCTCAGGTTATCAGAGTGGGCCTAGCACTAGTGGGCTTGGACCAGACCGCTATATCTATCTTTTGGGGCTTGGACCGTAGAAGTAGAGCTCGGTTTATCTTTTGGCTATTGTCTATGTAATGGGATTATGTACTTCTATTTTATATGGATGGATATTATGTACTTGACTCTTGTTATGGTTTTGTGATGTAACCAAACATGTTTTGTTAATGAAATGATGTTTTAAAATTTCCAAGTATTACTTATATCTGTCCTGTTGTAATTTTTCTGTTCTATACTCACTAAAAATACTCCACCAAAACTAAGGCATTCCCTTTGTGAGTGACCTTAGCGGGTGTGGGGTGTTACACGTGGTATCAGAGCTTAAGGTTACCAGAACAGATAAAATTTTTAGAAAAACTATTTTCTAAGAATATTTTCGAAAGGAGTATTTTCAAAAACATGTCTTTTAAGAGAAAAGTTTTTGAAAGAAAAGCATAATCCCCAATAGCCATATCTATATCTTTCGAATTCTCCATTTTGAATCTCTTCCTCTCTCTCATTTTGAGTTTCCCCTCCGCGTATAGATGATCTTTCTAAGATAGATAAGGATGGAAAACCACTTCAAGGAACTTGGACATTAGTCGGACCCGAAGTTGGTTCAAGAAGGAGGAGGACTGGTAGGTACCTATAGGATAGACGATGAGAGGAAGGCTCAAATAGTTGTTTGGTTAATGAAGGATGAACCCTCATTGGTGGGAGGTTATGAGTGGAGAATAGGGAAGAAGAAGGCTAGTAGTTATCCTTTTGGGAGGAATAGGACACGTTATTAGGATTGTCCAAAGAAGCAAGGGCAGGGTATGGAATCTTCTGGAGGGTAGTTGTATTCCCTCACGACTAGGGTACCAGGTGGGGATAATACCGTCTAGGTTGGAATTTGGATTTGTTTATTATCCGATTCAAACTTTATTTGACCCTGATATATCGAGTTCGTTTATCTCACCATTGATAGTTGAGTCACTGCACTTAGACACCAGTTTGGTAGATGATCCCTTAGTTGTTTCAAACCCAATTGAGGCTCCATGATGTGTTTGGGTTTGAAAGTCCCTATACTTAGCATTGAGTTTAGATGTGATGCTTGTTGGGCTTCACGGGCTATGGGTTAGTTTTGGGCATGGACTGGTTATCCAGTAGGGGTGCCGTTCTTGATTTTGAAGGGAGAGTTGTTAGGCTTATGGGCCGCCTGGGTAACACTCTCGAGATCTCTTGTAATCCCATAGAATCTGTTATGCTAAGGTATCTAGAATCGCTTGACACGTCGGTCTAGAGTTTGCGATCTGATAGAGCGGTCCGGGAATACCCGGATGTGTGGGAAGAGGTGAAGGGCTTACCTCCGAAGCGGGAGATTGACTTCCGAATATATCTGGTGGATAATGCTAAACCAGTATCTTGGCCAGTGTGCCACATGGCTCCTAGTGAGAGGAGGGAACTCCATAAGTAAGTAGGCGATTTGCTTGAGAAGGGGTTCATAAGACGAAGTATATCGGAGTGGGGCGCTCCAGTAGTTTTTGTTATGAAGGCGGATGGGTCCCTCAGACTTTGTGTAGGCTAAAGAGAACTAAAGAAACTCACAAAGAAGAATAGACACCCATTGCCAAGGATTGATGATCTCTTTGATCAGTTGGTTGGCGCCTCAGTGTTTTAGTAGTGGACTCAGCCACGGAAGATCATCAGTTGAGAGTGGCTGAGGATAGCATAGAAAAGACTACCTTTAGGACTCCGGATGTTTTTTTTATGAGTGGCTGGTGATGCCATTTGGTTTGACATACGCCCCGCATATTTTTTTTTTTTAATTTGATGAGAAGGGTGTTCAAGGAGTACCTAAATAAGTTGTGATGGTCTTTATGGATGACATTTTGGTCTTTTCTAGGAGCGAAATAAGTTTTCGTATGTGCTCAATAGGCTGAGCAGAGCCAGTATGGGATAAACGACGGTTTTGGAGCGAGACTGGCGAGAACATCCAGAATTGGACGAGGGCTTAATTATTTAGCCATTTTTATTAGTATCATCTCACGTAGGTCGTCTGAATTCGAAGGAGGTATCCCTTGGGTGTTTGTCTGATATTGGTTTAGGCCTTTAGGGCTTGCATTTGGGGGATGCCGAATTCGACTAGGGTGGTCTGCGTGGGAGACAGTTGTGATGATTTTGGATGATATCCTGGTGGAGAAGAGCATGCCCTACATCTTAGGGAAGTGTTGGAGACTCTTCGAGCGCATAGTCTTAGGACAGCAAAAGTGGATGGGATCCTTAGCATCCTATGAGTAAGGGTAACATGGTAGCGGACACCTTAAGTAGAAAAAGGGTTGTCCTCGAGTTTGTGGTTCGTTGAACGACGGAGCCTAGAGTTTATTTCTATGTTGGATTTCAGACCTTCCGTTGATTATGTACCCGGTTTGCTAGCTTCCTTGGAAGTTAGACCTACTCTTTTGGGGCAAATTGTAGAAGCACAGAGGGACGACCCACAGTTGGTTGAGTTAGTAGAAAAGCTCATAAGGGGGGAGTCGTCCAGCCATTTGAGTAGGTACACCCTAGATGATAGGGGGTGCTTGTGTAGAGACGGTAGACTTTGTGTACCGCAAGACGAGGGTTTGGGGAAGGCTATTCTTGATGATACACACCGTTCTAGGATGACCATTCATCCCGGTGAGGATGAGATGTACCAAGACATGAAAAGGACTTTCTTCTGGGCCGGTATGAAGAAAGATGTGGCCGAACATGTCGCTTGATGCTTGGTGTGCCAACAAGTGAAGACGGAGCGAAAGAAACCAGGTGGGTTGCTTCACCCATTGGAGGTTCCGCAATGGAAGTGGGACAGCGTCTCGATGGATTGTATTGACGGGTTACCCAGATCGAGAAGGAGTAATACAGGAATTTGGGTGGTGGTAGACAGACTTACTAAGAGCACCCATTTCATACCTGTGAAGAGTAAGTGGATTGCTCCATGGCTAGCTTCTGTATATCTTCGAGAGATAGTTCGATTTCATGGGGTACCCTCTAGCATAGTGAGTGATCGAGATCCTATCTTCACTTGAGAGTTTCGGAAGAGTTTGCAAGAGGCGGTAGGGACTCAGTTGTGTTTGAGTACTGCATATCATCCTCAGACGGACGGCCAGACCGAGAGGGTGAATCATGTTTTAGAAGACCTTTTGAGGATATGTATCTTGGATTTTGGAGGTACATGGGAGGAGCATCTTCCATTGGTGGAGTTGCCCGACAGACTTAGTGGTGTACATGATGTATTCCATGGGAGGAAGTGCCTACGTGAGACCGCAGAGGTGGTAGGGCCAAGTTTGCTTAGAGAAATGGAAGCAGAGCGTGATGCAACGATTCGACGAGCTCCTACTCGCATCCTTGGGTCAGAGATTTGGAAGTTGAGAAACAGAGAGGTTCAACTAGTCAAAGTACGAAGGGGAGATGAAGAGAGCGACGCTACCTGAGAGACGGAAGCGAAGATGCGTTCGAGGTAACCTTTTCTTTCGGAGGGTATGTCCTTTTGCTTCTCCTTCATCGCATATCCTGTGCTTATCTTATCTTTGGTATGTCCTCTCGTTAGTACCTTTGACCTTTAGATAGGGTAAACCTATGGTTGAAACATGTGTTTGAGACATGTTATGGTTGATGGATGCAAGTGGATGCAAGTGTTTGCTAGTGGTTGCTCGTGGATGCATATACACACACTCTAGGCACTAGATCGGCTCAATCACTTCATATTGCATATTGCATAAAATTGTGTGTAGGAAGCTATATCTATGGATGTATAATAATTGTGTTATCATATGGATGATGCATTTTGGTGAATGATTGTGCACTCATGTAGATATCGTATGTGTCGATAGGGTTTTCTCGCATACATAATGGATGCATGGCACTATCATGGTTTGCATATGTTCATACATTAGATAGGGAACATATACACACACTTTTTGCATATGCTCATACATCATTAGAAATTGTTTTAAGGACAATGGATGCCCGTGGTTGATGATTTGAGTAGATGGTTGTTTGGATGGTAGGATATGCATTCTCCTTAGCTTAGAGATTTCGGGGACGAAATCCTTTAAGGAGGGGAGAATGTAACACCCCGAATTTTAGTTAATACTAAAATTCACTAATTTCAGGATAAATAATCTCAGACGTGGGAATTGGGGGTAACGGGCTGCGTTATTGCGTTCGTCTCGGAAAAATACGCGAAATAGAGTCCGAGTTTTCGAGAATCGGAGTCCGTATGGCCCGGTTATGGCCCAAAGAAGTTTGCAGAAAATTTAAAGCTTAAAACAGATTTAGAAATTTAAAATTAGGATTTGAAAATAGAACCAGCGGGGTCAGGCGGGAAAGTTCCCGCCCTACCCATGTCGACAGGGCTGTCGACAGGCCTGTCGACAGGGGTGTCGACTTGCCTGTCGACTTGCCTGTCGACAGGGGTGCGGCGTCCAGGAACCTGGGTGCACCAAGTTGGGTTTTAGGGTGACTTGGAGGGCTGGGTTCTAGAGATTTCCTAAATCTGACGGTCCTAATCTAACCTAGGGTTAATCTAAGGGCCTAAAACACTACCTAATCCTATAAATAAGACCCCAACCCTACCCTAATTCATTCATAATTAGGTTTTGTAACTAAACTATGGCAAAATGAAATTTGAGCATGGCCTCCACAAATCAATGAAGAGAGTTGCAAGCTAATCAACATCTTCTTCAATTAAAGCCACTAAATCCACTTCATAAGTTTGCTAATCTTGGTTTTGGTGAGTTTCTATGGCTTTAATAATCAATTGTTAAATTGATTATGGTAGGATGTGATAAGACATGGCTATGTTTGTGGATAAATGTGTTTATGCAAGTTTGTATGATATGTGATTTGCAAGTTTTATGTTAAATGCAAGTTTAAAGCCATGTTTTATGATGCAAAACACTATGTTGAATATTTATGCATATGTAACATGTTATGCAAACTATATGTGAGAATATATGCAAGTTATATGTAACATGATATGTAAGTTATGCATGTGATTTTATGCATGCTAAGTATTTGGTGTTATGCATGCTAAGTATTTGATGTTATGCATGCTAAGTATTTGATTATATGCATACTAAGTATTGGGTTTTATGCATGTTAAGTGTTTGGGTTTATGCAAGTTAAGTGGTGGGTTTATGCATAATAAGTATTTGATTTTATGCATGATAAGTAGGTGGTTTTATGCATGCTAAGTGTTTGGTATTATGCATAAATCATGACATGCAAGTTTACCCTTTTAAATATGGTGTATACATATGCAAGATGGCACCTCTATATGCTATGCATGTTTACCCTCCTTTAAGATGCAAGTCATATATGCAAGTTTGACATATTATGCAAGTTATGCTTACATGCAAGCTCAACATGTTATGCAAGTTATGTGCATGATGTTATGTAAATTATGTGCGTGTTGTTATGCAAGTTCATATGCAAGTTATGTGTATGAGATTATGCAAGTTATGTGCATGTTGTTATGCAAGTTCATATGCAAGTTATGTGTATGAGGGTATGCAAGTTATGTGCATGGTGTTATGCAAGTTAAGTTTATGAGATTATGCAAGTTATGTGCATGATGTTATGCAAGTTATGTATATGCTTAAATGCGAGCTTAATGTGATATGCAAGTATGTGAATGCTTATGCAAGTATATGAATGCCCATGCAAGTATGTGAATGCTTATGCAAGTTATGTGTAGGCTTAAATGCATGTTTAACATGTTATGCAATTTATGAGAATGCTTATATGCAAGTTCAACATGTTATGCAGGACATGTGTATGATAATGTGCAAGTTTGGGTTAAATGTGGTTGGGTTAATATATGCTCATATATGCAAGTTGACATCCTCTTAACCCATGACAAAGTTGTATGCTAAACCCATGATATTTGTGATGATCTTCCCCTTTGTTATTTCATGAAATGAGAACGATTTACGTGGGGAAACGATGGGGTTGGTAAATATGTTAATTAAAGTATGGTTGGGTATGATTAAGCATACCATAAAAATAAATTACCATAAGTGGGAATTTACCTATTGAGTTAGGTCTACCCCATGGGAATTTACCTATTGAGTTAGGTCTACCCATGTTATGGAAAACTTGATATTAATTAAGGATAATTAATATGGGGGTGATTAATTAGGTGTAATTAATCGACTAAGACACGAGGTTGGACTCATTTGTAGTGTAAAACTGCCCGGACCCGACCGGCTTAACCAGTTGCTACAAATGTTAGCCCAATGTGGGAGGTCTTAGCCATAAATTAAATACGTGATTAAAGTAAAGACACGAGGTTAGACTCTGTTATGACGTAAGACTGCCCGGACTCTACCGGCTTAACCAGGCGGTCATAACAGCCAGTCTGATGTGGGAGGTCTTTATGGGAGATCCACGGTCTTAATGAATTAAGAAACACTTAACCATACTGGCATGTAGTGGGACATGAGGGGTTAAGTGGGTGCCTTGGGTGGCATATAGTAACTAGTGGGGGTGCCTTGGGTGGCATGAGGAAACTAGTGGGTTGCCTTGGGTGGCAATAGAAAATACGATTAGAATACTTAACCAAAGTGGAACATGTAATTGAACATGATTAAAGGGTTAAGTAAGTGCCTTGGGTGGCATGGGGGAATCAAGTAAGTGCCTTGGGTGGCATGCGGAAATCTAGTGGGTGCCTTAAGTGGCAATTGAAATATAATTAGATGACTTAACCAAACCTTAACATGTAAGGGGGCATGATTATAAAAAGGGGTTAAGTGGGATGCACTAGATTAAATGACAAGCTTAAGTAGTAGCTTGTGGGGGCCCATTTCAACCAATATCCAAACGTATCTTTGTGGGCTCGACCCATGTCGAGTGACGGGACACGCATATTGGGCTTGATTATAAGAGGCCAAAACGGGGTAGCGGTGGCAACTCAAGTCCAACGGGTTTCATATGCGTGTGTGGGCCCGGGATGGTAGATAAGCCGTTGTTGCATCGTGTAGATATAAAGCCGTGCACCGTTGATATTATCAGGTGGCCACTTTAGGGGAGTGATACACCCCACTGTGGGACCAGCACGGGTATCTACGTTAGGGAGCCGATCGCTTGGGAGTAGTGGGTACACCTAGTAAAGATAGGGGCAGACGGCACCTATGTAGGGGTACACGAAACTACTGGGTAAGATAACTAGGTACACCTAGTGGAGGTAGGGGCAGACGGCACCTACGTGGTCAGCTAGAAGTACCGGAAACTACTAGTTATATTTTCTAAGTCTTTAAGTGGGATCAACCTTTAAGTAGGAATTACTCTAGGTGGGTAGAACTGGTGTGGTGCAGTGTAGGAATTACCCTTGGGTGGGTAGGTCTGGGGTGGTGTAAGCTAGTAATTATCCTTGGGTGGATAAATACGTCGTCTCGATTATCGTAGTACATCCGGTGTTTTGTGGGCTACTTATTGTAGTCATTATCCCCAGAGGTACCGTATCTTGTTTATATCATACCCTAATTACTTTAATGATTGTATTGTTAGGGTTATGGGACTCACTCAGACTTATGTCTGACCCCGTTTTTGTTTATTATTTTTTTCCCAACCCTCAGGTTATCAGAGTGGGCCTAGCACTAGTGGGCTTGGACCAGACCGCTATATCTATCTTTTGGGGCTTGGACCGTAGAAGTAGAGCTCGGTTTATCTTTTGGCTATTGTCTATGTAATGGGATTATGTACTTCTATTTTATATGGATGGATATTATGTACTTGACTCTTGTTATGGTTTTGTGATGTAACCAAACATGTTTTGTTAATGAAATGATGTTTTAAAATTTCCAAGTATTACTTATATCTGTCCTGTTGTAATTTTTCTGTTCTATACTCACTAAAAATACTCCACCAAAACTAAGGCATTCCCTTTGTGAGTGACCTTAGCGGGTGTGGGGTGTTACAATAAATAAAACAAAATTTAAATTAAATCATAAAATAAAATATACTCTAAAAATTGAGGTTGTTACAAGCACCGCTTATCATCCTCAAACCGATGGACAGACGGAGAGGGTGAACAGAGTTTTAGAGGATCTTTTGGGGTTGTGTATCCTCTACTTCAAAGAAACTTGGGAAGAGCACCTCCCTTTAGTAGAGTTTGCCTACAACCACAGTTATCAAGCTAGCATTGGCATGACACCCTTCGAAGCATTATACGGACGACCCTGTAGATCACCAACTTGTTGGCGGGAATCTACAGAAAGGCTACTCCTTGGACCAGATATGGTTAGGGAGACGTCCGAGAAAATTGATCTTATTAGACGGCGAATGAAGACAGCTCAAGATAAGAAGAAGTCCTATGCCGATAAGAGAAGGACTGACATCGAGCTTGAGGTGGGAGACATGGTTTTCATTAAGGTATCAGCCTAAGAAATGTGGTTCGCTTTCGGTCTATAGGGAAATTGGCACCAAGATTTGTAGGGCCATTTCCTATAACAGAGAGGATTGGCTAAATGGCCTATAGAGTAAAGCTACCTGAGAGGCTATCTAGCGTTCATGATGTTTTCAACATTTCCCATTTGCGGAAGTGCTTGCATGATATTACAGACGTAGTGGAATCGAGTATGTTGGAGGAAGTAGAAGTGGGATGGGAGGCGACAATGAGACGAGTTCCTACGCATATTCTTGGATTTGAAGTTAAGAATCTATGCAATAGAGAAGTCAAATTGATTAAGGTTCAGTAGGGAGACAACCCAGAGGATGCGACTTGGGAGACCGAAGATAAGATTCGTGATTCGTACCTTTTTCTTTTCGAGGGTATGTTCTTATCTCCCTTTCCAAAGCTTTTATTCATGCTTGTTCCTATCATTTAAGTTTATTCTATCAATCGAATCTTCGACCTTTAGGTAGGAATCCTATGGATGAAATCATTTGTCTAAAACATGTTATGATTGATGGATGCAAGTGTTTGCTAGTGGTTGCTCGTGGATGCATATACACACACATTAGGCACTAGATCGGCTCAATCACTCTCATACTGCTTATGGATAGGTGTGCATTTTTCTTTCTTTTAGTGGATGAAAATGGATGAATCATTATATGGATGTTGCATTTGGACGGATGATTGTGCACACATATAGAGCTTACATGTTATAATAGGATTATTTGCATACATGTTGGATTCATGACACTAACATACATTACATTAAGGAGGTCAATTGAATCAGTGGACCGCCTGATCTTTCGTATTAGTGTTGGGACATATACACACACCTTTGCATATGTTCATATAAGCATTAGGAAATTCCTCAACAATATCCGTATAATCACGGAATCCAATATCGAAATATTCCGAAGATTATTTCCATTCCAAATCCGTTCCAATTTATTCATTGGAAAATTCTGGTTATTTTAAAACCATTTTAAAATCCAATTTATTTATTTCTAAAAATAATTGGATTATTATTCTAGTTATTAACTAGTTCATTTCGATAAAAATATATTTTTTATCTTTTCAAACTTGGAATTTTTCATCCAAAAACTTTCCGAATCATTAGTTATGATTTTACACAGTTTTTCCATATTTTTAATAATTTTAATATAAGCCGTACAGTTGGTTTCCAATAACAGCCACCGAACTGCATCCATAACGATCTTTTCTTGAAATTGATTTGGATATATCTCCAAATCCAACCGTTCAAATTTAAATCTCTTATATTCTTTGGAAAGATCTTTCTGATACATACCCAATGGTTCTGGTTTTAGGAGAATTCGACGGTCGGATCTCCCGTAACATCAATTCAAAATTCGCGAACGGTCGTTGCGCGGTGCGTTCTTTTCAAGCCATTAATATAATATATATATATATATATATATATTGTAATGAACCGCATTTTCCAAGGGTATAATTAATTTATTTAATTGTTTAAAATAGTGATATAGGGAATTTAATCATCGTTAATTAAATAATATGGAATATTTAATTAAATTAAATAATATATTTAATTCAGAAATAATAAAAAATATTGGAAATCACAATATAAGGTGAACAGGGTCATCCCCAAGATTAAATTCAGCTTAGAGTTGAATTATATTGACAAATATATTCAATCGACGTCAGTTTGAAACGTATAATTATATTATAATTAAAATCAAGCTTGAAATGGCGCTGTAGTTCGCGATTTGGCGATTTGAACTTCAACTGAATGTATAGGATTCGTTTTAAGCCAGATTTCTTCGAAACAAGAAACGTTTGGAGCTGGTGGAGTATATCTTTCTGGTGGAAGAGAAAAATCGGGATTTCGTCGTGTAGATTTTGATTTATTTCCAAATCAAATTTCAGAAAAGTCGTTGTGGAATTCCTTTATAATTTGCAACGCTTTATTTACGTTATAAAAGGATTTTCGATATAAAACTGAATATCGATAAATCTAAAATTTTAAATATCAAACTGTAAATTCTGATATGATATTCTGGAGCTGTACGATATCATATATGAAGATATACGTTAATATAAATTTATTTATATTTAATTTAATTATATATATATATATTTAAAAGGGTCGTCCAGAGCTTTAAAAATAGCCACTTTTGCAAACGAAGTCGGAATTCGACGAAACTAATTTTGTTGGATCCGCAATGTCAAATAGTTGTTAGATTTCCAGTTTCGTGATTTTTAGAGTCACTATGTGGCCGTACGGATTTTTAGAGTGAGAAACAGTCCGTATTTCGACAGTTAAAAATACGCGGTGTGAGCATACGGTGTCGGAATTCGACGAAACCTGTTTCGTTGGGACCGTAATGTTGAACTCTAGCTACATGTCTGGTTTCGTGATTTTTGGGCATCGTGTGTGATCACACAGATTTTTAGAAGTCAAAAACGAATATAAAGGATTTAATAAAATATTAAAATATTAATATAAAAATATATATATATTTGTGGGCCTTTTAAATACACCACACCTTACCCTTAAAACCTAATTTTTCATTTGCCACAGTCAACCCATAATCCGCTGCCACCAAATTCATTTCTTCGGTGAAGATTTTGATCTTCCAAAAATAATAACAATTGAAATAAAATTCAAGAAATTGACAAACTCATATATCTTGGTTCAGGAGGTATTACTCTTCGATTATATGTGTGTTTGGAATCGTTCGGTTGCTTTTGGGATTCGCTGTTTTAAACACAGCGTGAATTAGGGTTCGCTGTATTTGATGGCGGTCATCGTTCTCATCAACGGTGAAGAGTGATAGTGGCGGCGTTGGGAAGAGAGTGAAGTGAGGGTCGTTCTGTTGGTGGGTTGATGGATTTCCGAGAAGTTCAATGTCGATCGAACAACTACAGGGGGCTCGCGTGAATCCAGGTCGCGACGAGAAGAAGAAGTCGAGTTCGAAGATGAGGGTATAGCTGGGTGCGGATTTTGGTGCGGAGGCAAATGGTGGCGGCGACGCCGACAATTGATGGCTGGGGAGGTGGCTAGGGGAAGTCAATGGAGGGGGTCAACGGTTGAAATGGGTTTGGGAAGTTGGGGTTCGAACTGAATGAAAAAGAAAAGGGTGCGGTCAGTTTTAACATGAATGGTCTGGGCTTGGGAGTTTAGTAGTTGGGCCGGAGAGGTAATTAAGGGGGAAAGCCCAACTTTTAATTTAGTTAAGTTTTAAATAAATTTATATAATGTACAAATTTGTAAATACGATAACTTGATCATACGATATCAGATTGACGAACCGTAAGTTGCGGTGGGATCGTACGGGCGACGCCTACGCATTGGAACTGACTGGAAGAGGATTGGAGCCCATTACAATTTATAGCAAAATAAATTGTCCGATCTGAATTGATGGACGAATATCGTTATTTAACAATAACCAATCAAAGTGAGTAAAACTCACTAACTCTAAACAGTTCTATTTTCACGTTGTATTGTTAGAACTGTTAAAATTGTTTGTTTGATTGTGTGTTGATTGTTTGATTGAACTGCTAGTCAGTTAGTGAAAATTATATATATATATAAAAACCGTTAAATATTTATATATTGATTCTGCTATCATAATAATTTATATTGAACTGAAAGTGATGGTAATCATATTGTGTAACATCTGTGGATGCAGGGAGATAGGTTGGAGGAATCCGACTGGATTCCTCAACAATTATTTTATTGTTTTTCATATATTGTTATATGATGTGATATAGAATCTGTGGGCTATTATATGTGCTTGAACGATATTGAACATCGTGATTTGATATGATTGAATACCATAACATACCGAAATGTTGATAAGGGGATTTTCAAAGTGATATTGAAAATAGAATATTTATAAAATGGGATATTTATAAATAAGAGATATTTATAAAGTGGAATATTTATAAATAAGAAATGTTTATAAATTGGAATATTTATAAATAGGAGATATTCAAAAAGGAAATAATTACAAACCATTTTCTTTTTGAATGGAAAGGCCTGTGTGGCGGGTTTGGGGATTTTCCCGATGCTCCCGTTACAAAGGAGGTTATGGCAATTTTTTCAGAGAATTTAAGGAGTTAGAATATTTCAAGAATAAATTTGAATAGGAAATATTTGTAAACCATTTACAAATAGAATTGAAAAGGAAACGTTATAAAAAGGAAATCATTTTTAAAGTGTAGAACCGTTATTTAAAAGTAAATCTTTTCAAATGAATAAAACGTTGTTAAAAAGGGAATCTTTATAAAGTGAATAAAGTAAATCGAATATGGTATTCGAAAGGAGTTAAATCAAATATGGTATTCGAAGGGAGTAAATCGAATATGGTATTCGAGAGTTAGTAAAATGAATATGCTATTCAGATGGGGTTAGTCGAGTCGAGTTAGTTGAATAGAGTTAACTAGTTCAGTAGAGTTAACCAGTTCAGTAGAGTTAACCAGTTCAGTAAAGTTAACCAGTTCAGTAGAGTTAACCAGTTCAATAGAGTTAACCAGTTGGGTTAAGTAAGTCAACTTAACCAGTGAGTTAATTAAGTCAAGTTAACCAGTGAGTTAAGTAAGTCAAGTTAACCAATGAGTTAAGTAAGTCAAGTTAACCAGTTGGGTTAAGTAAGTCAAGTTAACCAGTGAGTTAATTAATTCTAGTTAACCAGTGAGCTAAGTAAGTCAAGTTAACCAGTGAGTTAAGTAAGTCAAGTTAACCAGTTGAGTTAAGTAAGTCGAGTTAATCAAGTCGAGTTGATCGAGTTAGAGTTACTCAGTTAGAGTTAATCGATTAGAGTTAAAACGAACTAGAGTTAATCAAATATAGTTATTTGAGACAGAGTTAGTCAAACATAGTATTCAGGGTAAATTGCCATCTCGTACAACTGCTAGCGTAATTCGCAGGGCTGTAAATAGCCTAAGGCGGTCGGATGTTGCCTAAGGGAATCAGGCGTAACCATTGTGATCGTTGCGATCTAGAGTCAAGCGAATGGAGTTAAATCGAATCTAGTTATTCGATAGGAGTTAATCAAGTTAAGTTAAATAAGTTAAATTAATCAAATCTAGTTATTCGAGAGGAGATTATCGAATATAGTTTATTCGAAGGAGTTATCAATTATTAGTTATTCGAAGTGAGTATTCGAATATTGGTTATTTGAAGTGAGTTAATCGAATATTGGTTATTCGAAAAGGGGAGTTATCAAATCGAATAGATTAAAGGAGTTAATCGAATATAGTTTATTCGAGTAGAGTTAGAGGAGTTATCGAATATAGTTTATTCGACAGGAGTTAAGTGAATAGTTAGATTAATTAAAGTGAATTAGTTAAGTTAAACTAAGTGAATTAGTTAAGTGAATTGGTTAAGTAACCAAAGTGAATTTGTCGAGTTAATCAAAGTGATTAGTTCAGTTAATCGAGTTGAATTTGTCAGTTGAGTTAACAAAAAGAGTTAGTCAAACCAAGTAAAACCAGTTAGAGTTAATTAATTAAGGTTGACCGGTTAGAGTTAATCAATCAGAGTTAATCAAATAGAGTTAAGTAAAATTAGAACTGAGTAGAGATTAGTAAAATGAATGGTTTTCTAAGTGTCTATCTGATGTTGGTTTCAGCCTTCGAAATTTATACTTAGGGAATTGTTCTCATACTAGTTCACAGTCAGGGGCTGATAGTTGGGGAAGAGTAGTGATTTGTAAATAAGCAAATGGAAAGCATTTTCCAGTGTTAATAACATATATTTTCTAAACATAGAAAATAAGGCAATGTGAATATATATATATATAGATATATGTTGATGATTTACCGATATAATTTCCATCTGGAAATAATATCGTTGTTTGCACACTTGTTTTTCTTTGATGGTTAAATCACAGACTATCGAAGTTTTGACCATTTTAACGTTGTTTATATGGAGAGACTGGTTGGATTATTATCCAAAGAACCACTCTGTATTGGCATAAGCGTTGCGAATCATATATGCCAAAGATAATTGAAGACGGAGTAAAATGCAAGGGCTGTTGTATAAGTCTTAGATAACAGTGACTAAGATGGATATACTGAATAGTGCCTTCGGTTTGTCCAGTCCCATGACAACTTGTATGGACGAAGGTCTGACAGAGTATATCCAATGGATCGCGTAAGTTGATCTGTTCAAACGTATTCACGTTTGGTGGCGGAGGAATTCGTTTCTCTAAGCTGTATACCCGTGTTACTTTTGGATAAATCAATTTGTGATTTGGCGGGTATGACGATGTGACATTCTAAGTGAATGAGGATGACTTGTGTTGATGAATGTTTGACAGAGTATTTCCAGAAAGGTCACGTACATTGATTTCTTCAACTATACCAAGAGTGGAAGCGGAGAAGGAAACTTCTTTAGCTAACACGTAACGTACTGTTGTAGACGCCAATTAGTGATTTTCGATGGATCTGACAATGTGGCATTCGAAGTGAATCTGATGCAATGATAAAGCGTAGCTTCTAGCCTCAACAACCGGAAAATGACAGAAATCGGGCAGGCAGCATAGCTAAGTCGGTCGCACCGAAGTAGGGTGTATAATCACCTATCTAGAGAATATTCATTTGTTTCTTAAATCTATCAATGCTGTCCCATATATATACGGGAACGGTTGCTGATCCCAACCGTTGGTGATGTACATTCGATACACTCAAGCAAAATGAGTGGTCGGTCATGTGTGGCTGAGTTACAAGATGTTCTTGTTGAACTCCAGTGTATCGTTCCTAGAGTACACTAATCGGAAGGTGGTTCCATACCTTGTCATAGTTGGAAATCCATTATCCAATACATGCTTGCGATTTTGATTGTATACTATATATGTAGAACGTGAGATGAAAGCGTTTCTGCTAGTTGATATCTATTTGTACATAGACATTATTAAAATATCAAAAGGTTTTTGATGTAAAGATATTTTGGATTCTCATAAGGGAAAAAACCGTTCCGTTCTGCAGCGTGGTCTTATGAGATATCGTTTACTTGTTCATATACCTGTTTAAACTGTTTTACTCACACCAGTCCCATGACAGACCCGGAGTTTACTTTGTTGTTTTCCCTAAACTCTTAGGTGTCCAATTTTGTACGGGCAGTCAAGTAGTCAGGATTTTACAGATATACTTGGAGAGCTTGGAGCAGGAGGCTTCAAGATCATATAGTTATAGTTATTTCTGCTGTGTTGTAAGTGTTGTACTCTGATAAGTGCTATTGTATACATAACTGTTATATTTCATAGTTATGTTATCTATTATATGTTATTCGTTCCGCTGTGAGGTTCGTGTTACTCTGATGTTGTGTTCTTCTTCTTCTTCTATTCTAAGTTTCTATCTTATCTATTCACACCTTCTAATTTCTTTCATTAATTACCGGGATTTTTCGATGTTTTGGTTATCGACATCGAGCTTATGTCGATAACCAAAGTCGCTAAAAATCTGGGTCGTTACATTTGGTATCAGAGCTTAAGTTAAGAATTACTTGGCTCTGTGGCGTGACTCGGTAGAGATAGGGTTAGTAATACCCTAGATTGAGTTTGAGTGTATATATACGAGTGCGTATTTGTAATTTGATATAAAGTGGTTTTATATTGTGGAGATTTATTGGTTGAGTGGCTTATGAATTCTGGTCGATCAGTTTGATCCACTGTATCGGTAGGGATTTCTGAACACTCGAATACGATGAACCAACATGATATGTTTTGAAATTTACATAGTATAATTGGTTGTGTTAGTTGTTAGTATAATCGAATAAGATTATAAAAAGTGAATTGGTTATGTAAATAACTGATCAGAATTCATAAAATTAAAGTATATGAAATAAGATGAATTAAATATGAATTTAAATCAGATTTGGAATTAAAATGAGGAAATTTTAAGTTCCTGGGAGATTTTGAGATGTTTTCAAAATGGATGTATTTAGTAAGGGTTTTGAAATGATATAGTATTGAAATCACTTGGGTCGCTGGAAAATAATTCCGATGATGACTGCGCAGTATCATCGGTGTGATTTTCGAGTTCTAAGTGGTGGATTACTATAAGAGATTTTGATTTGAATTGTTTTGAGAAAACAAGTTGTTTAGAAATTCAAAGGTTTTGAATTGGTATTATGATTTCAAATTTGATTTGAAATAAAACTGGGAATTTAAGTTCTAGAAATTAAAATGTAACTTGTGAAGTTAATTCGAATGGGATGGTAAAAGTAAATAATAAACCAGAATTTAACTTGAGATGATAGGTTAAGAAAAACTGAAGTGATTAGAGAATAATCTGGATTTGAAATGATAAGTTGAGAGTTTGGAATTTGAAACTCGAATTTGAAATTAAATTCGGCTTGAATAAGCAAATGGTTGTGTTAAGAATAACTTGGTTGGAGTTGATTGGGATGGCATTTGTATATGCCGAGTTGATAACAGATGGTAGGGATATAATGATATGCCCAACAATAAAGTACAAGTTTATATTTTATATGAGTTTGGAATTTATGAGCCGAATTGGCAAGCCATTTGGCGTTTGATTTTCTTTTGGGTTGAAGAAGGCCCAGAGAGGCGAGTTGGAGTTTGAGCTATTGACCAGTACAAAGGAGGTGCTGGCGAAATTTTTCGAAAGTTTAAAGTGTTAGAAAATTTTCAGAATTTTTGAAAATTTTAGTTAGTCGGAATGAATAAATATTTTATTCGATATTAATTGGTTCAGTTAAAATCAGAAATAAGGGGTAAACAAATCTTAGGAATTCCAATAGGTGGGGTCGTCCTCTAACTTAGCAATTCCGAGGACGAAATTATTTTAAGTGGGGAAGAATGTAATGACCCGCATTTTCCAGGGGTATAATTAATTTATTTAATTGTTTAAAATAGTGATATAGGGAATTTAATCGTCGTTAATTAAATAATATGGAATATTTAATTAAATTAAATAATATATTTAATTCAAAAATAATCAAAAATATTGGAAATCACAATATAAGGTGAACAAGGTCATCCCCAAGATTTCATTCAACTTAGAGTTGAATCATATTGACAAATATATTCAATCGACGTCAGTTTGAAACGTATAATTATATTATAATTAAAATCGAGCTTGAAATGGCGCTGCAGTTCGCGATTTGGCGATTCGAACTTCAACTGAATGTACATGATTCGTTTTAAGCCAGATTTCTATGAAACAAGAAACGTTTGGAGCTGGTGGAGTATATCTTTCTGGTGGAAGAGAAAAATTGGGATTTCGTCGTGTAGATTTTGATTTATGTCCAAATCAAATTTCAGAAAAGTCGCTGTGGAATTCCTTTATAATTTGCAATGCTTTATTTACGTTATAAAAGGATTTTCGATATAAAACTGAATATCGATAAATCTAAAATCTTAAATATCAAACTGTAAATTCTGATATGATATTCTGGAGCTGTACGATATCATATATGAAGATATACGATAATATAAATTTATTTATATTTAATTTAATAATATTTAAATATATTTATATATTTAAAAGGGTCGTCTAGAGCTTTAAAAATAGCCACTTTTGCAAACGAAGTCGTAATTCGACGAAACTAATTTTGTTGGATCCGCAATGTCAAATAGTTGTTAGATTTCCAGTTTCGTGATTTTTAGAGTCACTGTGTGGCCGTACGGATTTTTAGAGTGAGAAACAGTCAGTATTTCGATAGTTAAAAATATGCGGTGTGAGCATACGGAGTCGGAATTCGACGAAACCAGTTTTGTTGGGACCGTAATGTCGAACTCTAGCTACATGTCTGGTTTCGTGATTTTTGGGCATCGTGTGTGATCACACAGATTTTTAGAAGTCAAAAACGAATATAAAGGATTTAATAAAATATTAAAATATTAATATAAAAATATATAGATATTTGTGGGCCTTATAAATACACCACACCTTACCCTTAAAACCTAATTTTTCATTTGCCACAGTCAACCCATAATCCGCCGCCACCAAATTCATTTCTTCGGTGAAGATTTTGATCTTCCAAAAATAATAACAATTGAAATAAAATTCAAGAAATTGACAAACTCATATATCTTGGTTCAGGAGGTATTACTCTTCGATTATATGTGTGTTTGGAATCGTTCGGTTGCTTTTAGGATTCGCTGTTTTAAACACAGCGTGAATTAGGGTTCGCTGTATTTGATGGCGGTCATCGTTCTTATCAACGGTGAAGAGTGATAGTGGCGGCGTTGGGAAGAGAGTGAAGTGAGGGTCGTTCTGTTGGTGGGTTGATGGATTTCCGAGAAGTTCAATGTCGATCGAACAACTACAGGGGGCTCGCGTGAGTCCAGGTCGCGACGAGAAGAAGAAGTCGAGTTCGAAGATGAGGGTATAGCTGGGTGCGGATTTTGGTGCGGAGGCAAATGGTGGCGGCGACGCCGACGATTGATGGCCGGGGAGGTGGCAAGGGGAAGTCAAAGGAGGGGGTCAACGGTTGAAAAGGGTTTGGGAAGTTCGGGTTCGAACTGAATGAAAAAGAAAAGGGTGCGGTCAGTTTTAACATGAATGGTCTGGGCTTGGGAGTTTAGTAGTTGGGCCGGAGAGGTAATTAAGGGGGAAAGCCCAACTTTTAATTTAGTTAAGTTTTAAATAAATTTATATAATGTACAAATTTGTAAATACGATAACTTGATCATACGATATCAGATTGACGAACCGTAAGTTGCGGTGGGATCGTACGGGCGACGCCTACGCATTGGAACTGACTGGAAGAGGATTGGAGCCCATTACAATTTATAGCAAAATAAATTGTCCGATCTGAATTGATGGACGAATATCGTTATTTAACAATAACCAATCAAAGTGAGTAAAACTCACTAACTCTAAACAGTTCTATTTTCACGTTGTATTGTTAGAACTGTTAAAATTGTTTGTTTGATTGTGTGTTGATTGTTTGATTGAACTGCTAGTCAGTTAGTGAAAATTATATATATATATATATATATATATAAAAACCGTTAAATATTTATATATTGATTCTGCTATCATAATAATTTATATTGAACTGAAAGTGATGGTAATCATATTGTGTAACATCTGTGGATGCAGGGAGACAGGTTGGAGGAATCCGACTGGATTCCTCAACAATTATTTTATTGTTTTTCATATATTGTTATATGATGTGATATAGAATCTATGGGCGATTATATGTGTTGGACGATACTGAACATCGTGATTTGATTTGATTGAATACCATAACATACCGAAATGTTGATAAGGGGATTTTCAAAGTGATATTGAAAATAGAATATTTATAAAATGGGATATTTATAAATAAGAGATATTTATAAAGTGGAATATTTATAAATAAGAAATGTTTATAAATTGTAATATTTATAAGTAGGAGATATTCAAAAAGGAAATAATTACAAACCATTTTCTTTTTGAATGGAAAGGCCTATGTGGCGGGTTTGGGGATTTTCCCGATGCTCCCGTTACAAAGGAGGTTATGGCGAATTTTTCAGAGAATTTAAGGAGTTAGAATATTTCAAGAATAAATTTGAAAAGGAAATATTTGTAAACCATTTACAAATAGAATTGAAAAGGAAACGTTATAAAAAGGAAATCATTTTTAAAGTGTAGAACCGTTATTTAAAAGTAAATCTTTTCAAATGAATAAAATCTTGTTAAAAAGGGAATCTTTATAAAGTAAATCGAATATGGTATTCGAAAGGAGTTAAATCGAATATGGTATTCGAAGGGAGTAAATCGAATATGGTATTCGAAATTTAGAAAAACGAACATGCTATTCGAAAGGGGTTAGTCGAGTCGAGTTAGTTGAATAGAGTTAACTAGTTCAGTAGAGTTAACCAGTTCAGTAGAGTTAACCAGTTCAGTAGAGTTAAACAGTTCAGTATAGTTAACCAGTTGGGTTAAGTAAGTCAAGTTAACCAGTGAGTTAAGTAAGTCAAGTTAACCAGTAAGTTAAGTAAGTCAAGTTAACCAGTGAGTTAAGTAAGTCAAGTTAACCAGTTGGGTTAAGTAAGTCAAGTTAACCAGTGAGTTAAGTAAGTCTAGTTAACCAGTGAGTTAAGTAAGTCAAGTTAACCAGTGAGTTAAGTAAGTCAAGTTAACCAGTTGAGTTAAGTAAGTCAAGTTAATCAAGTCGAGTTGATCGAGTTAGAGTTACTCAGTTAGAGTTTATCGATTAGAGTTAAAACGAACTAGAGTTAATCAAATATAGTTATTTGAGACAGAGTTAGTCAAACATAGTATTCAGGGTAAGTTGCCATCTCGTACGACTGCTAGCGTAATTCGCAGGGCTGTAAATAGCCTAAAGTGTTCGGATGTTGCCTAAGGGAATCAGGCGTAACCATTGTGATCGTTGCGATCTAGAGTCAAGCAAATGGAGTTAAATCGAACCTAGTTATTCGATAGGAGTTAATCAAGTTAAGTTAAATAAGTTAAGTTAATCGAATCTAGTTATTCGAGAGGAGATTATCGAATATAGTTTATTCGAAGGAGTTATCAATTATTAGTTATTCGAAGTGAGTAGTCGAATATTGGTTATTCGAAGTGAGTTAATCGAATATTGGTTATTCGAAAAGGGGAGTTATCAAATCGAATAGATTAAAGGAGTTAATCGAATATAGTTTATTCGAGTAGAGTTAGAGGAGTTATCGAATATAGTTTATTCGACAGGAGTTAAGTGAATAGTTAGATTAATTAAAGTGAATTAGTTAAGTTAAACTAAGTGAATTAGTTAAGTGAATTGGTTAAGTAACCAAAGTGAATTTGTCGAGTTAATCAAAGTGATTAGTTCAGTTAATCGAGTTGAATTTGTCAGTCGAGTTAATAAATGGAGTTAGTCAAACCATGTAAAACCAGTTAGAGTTAATTAATTAAGGTTGACCAGTCAGAGTTAATCAAATAGAGTTAAGTAAAATTAGAACTGAGTAGAGATTAGTAAATTGAATGGTTTTCTAAGTGTCTATCTGATGTTGGTTTCGGCCTTCGGGATTTATACGTAGGGAATTGTTCTCATACTAGTTCACAGTCAGGGGCTGATAGTTAGGGAAGAGTAGTGATTTGTAAATAAGCAAATGGAAAGCGTTTTCCAGTGTTAATAACATATATCTTCTAAACATAGAAAATAAGGCAATGTGGATATATATATAGATATATGTTGATGATTTACCAATATAATTTCCATCTGGAAATAATATCGTTGTTTGCACACTTGTTTTTCTTTGATGGTTAAATCACAGACTATCGAAGTTTTGACCATTTTAACGTTGTTAATATGGAGAGACCGGTTGGATTATTATCCAAAGAACCACTCTGTATTGGCATAAGCGTTGCGAATCATATATGCCAAAGATAATTGAAGACGGGGTAAAATGCAAGGGCTGTTGTATAAGTCTTAGATAACAGTGACTAAGATGGATATACTGAATAGTGCCTTCGGTTTATCCAGTCCCAGGACAACTTGTATGGACGAAGGTCTGACAGAGTATATCCAATGGATCGCGTAAGTTGATCTGTTCAAACGTATTCACGTTTGGTGGCGGAGGAATTCGTTTCTCTAAGCTGTATACCCGTGTTACTTTTGGATAAATCAATTTGTGATTTGGCGGGTATGACGATGTGACATTCTAAGTGAATGAGGATGACTTGTGTTGATGAATGTCTGACAGAGTATTTCCAGAAAGGTCACGTACATTGATTTCTTCAACTATACCAAGAGTGGAAGCGGAGAAGGAAACTTCTTTAGCTAACACGTAACGTACTGTTGTAGACGCCAATTAGTGATTTTCGATGGATCTGATAATGTGGCATTCGAAGTGAATCTGATGTAATGATAAAGCGTAGCTTCTAGCCTCATCAACCGGTAAATGACAGAAATCGGGCAAGCAGCATGGCTAAGTCGTTCGCACCGAAGTAGGGTGTATAATCACCTATCAAGAGAATATTCATTTGTTTCTTAAATCTATCAATGTTGTCCCATATATATACGGGAACGGTTGCTGATCCCAACCGTTGGTGATGTACATTCGATACACTCAAGCAAAATGAGTGGTCGGTCATGTGTGGCTGAGTTACAAGATGTTCTTGTTGAGCTCCAGTGTATCGTTCCTAGAGTACACTGATCGGAAGGTGGTTCCATACCTTTTCATAGTTGGAAATCCATTATCCAATACGTGCTTGCGATTTTGATTGTATACTATATATGTAGAACGTGAGATGAAAGCGTTTCTGCTAGTTGATATCTATTTGTACATAGACGTTATTAAAATATCGAAAGGTTTTTGATACAAAGATATTTTGGATTCTCATAAGGGAAAAACCCGTTCCGTTCTGGGGCGTGGTCTTATGAGATATCGTTTACTTGTTCATATACCTGTTTAAACTGTTTTACTCACACCAGTCCCATGACTTACCCGGAGTTTACTTTGTTGTTTTCCCTAAACTCTTAGGTGTCCAATTTTGTACGGGCAGTCAAGTAGTCAGGATTTCACAGATATACTTAGAGAGCTTGGAGCAGGAGGCTTCAAGATCATATAGCTATAGTTATTTCCGCTGTGTTGTAAGTGATGTACTCTGATAAGTGCTATTGTATACATAACTGTTATATTTCAAAGTTATGTTATCTATTATATGTTATTCGTTCCACTGTGAGGTTCGTGTTACTCTGATGTTGTGTTCTTCTTCATCTTCTATTCAAAGTTTCTATCTTATCTATTCTCACCTTCTAATTTCTTTCATTAATTACCGGGATTTTTCGATGTTTTGGTTATCGACATCGAGCTTATCTCGATAACCAAAGTCGCTAAAAATCCGGGTCGTTACATATATATTCGATTTCTTTTTAAAAAATATTTTATAAATCATTTATAAATTCGTTTTAAAATGATTTCCACTTTCATTTCAATTTTAAATCAAAACTGAATATTCCTTTATAAATTCATTTTAAAACGATTTCCACTTTTATTTCAATTTTCAAATCAAAAATTGAATATTTCATATCATTATAATATTAAAATGATAATATTTTCAAAATATCATATTTTGAAATCACTTTTCGATACTCATTATAAAATGAATAAAATTGACAGAAAATCCCGTTCGTGTTAAAATGGCGTTTAACTACTTAACACGGCTTCACATTTCAATATTTTCGTGTCCATCCAAAATCTGACATCAAATTCACATTTTGATTATTTACTTAATATTATTTCAAAATATTCGTTAATTCTGAACTGGAACCAGACTCAATCAATTGCCAACAATTTCAGTTTTATGGATTTCATACATCGCATGTATACAGCAATAGTGATAAACAATAAAATTCATATAACATCCAAAGTGCATTTTACAACTGTATAAGCATTAAAATAAATAAATAATGCTTATATAATCTGTCAACAATTGATTGACATACAACTAAACAATTGGGATTAGCGTATGTCAAATATCACCCAATACCCTGTGGGATTTTCAAACAACAAATACTGATTATTATTTATGCAGTTGGGCGATGTGTAAAATTTATCATCCCAATCAATATCAGTTAAAATCGGTGTACATAAACAAACAGTCTGATTTGTAAATGAATATTTATTTTATTTTATTTTCATGATAATTTTTATATACATTTTATGTAAATAATTTTATATATACAACAATATCAATCAATAACAATCCCAATTACAATCCAAACAAACAATCAACCATGGTCTATACAAAAAAACAGTGTCAGGAGCTACTAAGCCCCATCTGCAACCTATTATATAATAACTGTAAAATAATTTGAGTGAGAGAGAGAGTTCTCACTGTCGGTTTCCACTCCGTCGGTCTTTATTTCTGATTTCTATTCAGTTTGGACTAAAATCTGCCTAAAACTAATTAGCTCCAAATCGCTTCTAGTTAGTTTCTATTGTAGATCTCGAATTTACGGTTCCAATGCAACTGAGTTTGCTGAATTCTGAAACCGTTTAACAAAGATATGACATTACAAAGATTAATTCCATAAACATGATAATTAATTAATAAATTTTCAAATAAATTTTCCCTAATTACCCTAATTAGCAAATTAAGTCGTCGCCTCCCCCAATTCAGTGAACCCAACTCACGATAAAAGCATAGCCCCTAGGGTTCCACTTTGCTCTACCACTGTTGCGCCTGAATTCGATCAGAAGGTGTCCCAAGCTGCGCCGTTCTCCGCTCTCCCCACGACTGGCGCGATTCCTAATTCGAACCCCTCTACGCTGCTGGAAAACCCATGAACGAGGTGACTTTGCACAGCGTTCCTGGCCATCTCGATAGCCCATTTCCGATCCTGTCCATTCAAGTTGGAGAGCTCACGAAGCTCTGGAGTTTTCATTCAGAATTTTCCTTGAATCGTTTCTTGGATTTCGAGATCGAACGTGAAAAGGTTTAGAATAATTTCCACCTTTCGTTTTATCCGGTGGCAGCTTAGATTTAAAAGAGGAACTAGGGTTTTGCGAAAAAACATGGGTATATATAATATATTATATTTTTATTTAGTTCAACTATTTCTCAAACATGAATTTCTCATCCGAACTCGAAATCAAACCCAACGACTATCATTTCTAGCTAAATACCACTATTCCGGATACAATAGGATATTTTTCGTAAGCCAATTCAACTATTTCGATCAGTTTTCGTCAAAATTAAAATATAAATCAATATATATTGAATTTAAACGTACATTTTAATTTATCGGGGCCACATATGACTCCAAAAATTCTCGAAAAATAAATCTAGCTATATTTTGACGATACGGTCCTAACAAAACTAATTTCGTCGAATTTGGAGATCGTTTGAAAAATGGCCATTTTCTAGTCGATCTAATTCAAACTAAAACTGTCAAAACACGGTTAAATTTACTACGCTCACATATTAAATCAAAAAAATTATGAAATTTAAAACCTAGCAATAATTTGACATTCCGAATCCAACAAAAGTGGTTTCATCGAAAACGGAGGTCGTTTGCAAAATGGCTATTTTTAAGGGCTATATATTATGTTAAAATATAATAAATTCCATAGCGACTATTCTAAATTTTAAACTGGACATAACTTTCGATTTTCGTTATTAAATCTGGATTTTTCACATTTGCTAGAAAGATATAATTAAACCGATTCAAATGTTTCTGGTTTTTCTGAAATCCGATTTATTTTTAATTCTATACATTCAATTGCAATTTAAAATCGAATTTTCAAACTATCGCGCCATTTCGAACTCTATTTATAATTAAAATAAATTTTTATGTTCTAACTTCGATTAAAATAAACTTTTCGTCGTTATTATTTAAAATAAATCATTTCAAATATTCAAAATCTATTAAAATAGCTAAAATAAAAAATTTAAATTGGTTCTGATTTTCCGGGTTTTTACAATCTCCCGACTTAAAATCTTTTCATCCTCGAAAAGGAACGGAGCTGAAAGTGGTTTAACTAACCATCTCAACTTTCATTCTGGCTTTCAATCTTCAACTTTTCAGTTGCTAAGAATTTTCTAATTTCTCAAAAATTTGGCTAACATCCTAAATATTCAAAAAAATTCTGCATAACCTCATTTGTACGAGTTGATTGGTAAAACCCCAACTAGCCTCACAGGGCCCTCATCAATCCAAAAGAAAAAGAAAAAGCCAAGCGGCTAGCCAATTGGCTCATAAAATCATCAAACCCAATGAATATAGTAAACATGTACCTATTTGTCGGGCATACAATTTTATTCCTCTTCTTAGCTTCCATGCTATGACCTATTCATTATATACACATGTACATATATGCAATTCCAATAAATTTTCGATTCAGTTCGATATTTTGATTCGATTTGCCTAAAATTTAACTTTCTTTTTGTTATTGGTTTGATTATTCCAATATTTTTATTAGTTAAACTAATAATCAAATAACACAACCAACAATCAATTTGTTGATTAGTTTTTCAAAGATATATCTTTAATATATACTCAAAATCATATTTTTAGTGCCAAATCACAAACAATAAAATCTAACTAAGGTTTTATTCTCACACCAGTCAATTGGAAATATATAGATCTCCCACTTTTGAAACTCGAATATAAATATTGATGATGTAGCTACATCATTAGAATTATCTCCGAGCGACTAGAGTGTGATTCTATATCTACCAAGTATATTTGAGACTTCGAATAAATGCTTGCAAGGCATATATTCAAACTCTTCTTGCACTTGATAGTCCAAATTCAATATAAATTAAAATACTTAAATACATATAGTTTGATATAATTTTCAAACTAAATTCTTTTTTTTCTTTTAAATAATACTCTTCTAACTCGTCATAGGGTATTACTAGCCCTATCTCTAACGAGCTACTCTCATAGGATATTACTAATCCTAACTCTGATGAATTCTTTCGTTTGGTTCTAATGTGCCTTGCTCTCTTGCTTTTTAAACCAAAGCTATGATACCAAACTAAGACGACCCAAACCCCCTTATGGGAAAGCCTGGATTGAATCGAGAACATGGCAAATCAACATACGAACAACAGAACATTTCATTGCTTATTACAAGAATTACATCAGAGTACAAGAATATATCAGAGTATGAATAAATATTACATAGAAAAATATCAGAGATTTAAATACATAGCAGCAGAAAAATAATACATAAGTACAATGCGCAACAGAAAATAACAACTGACACAACTGAAAGAAATATATGGATACAAATCTTTCCGAACATAGCTCCAGTTGTAATCTAGGATCCTGTGAAAAGAAATATCTGCGAAAACCAAAATTACTAGCGGCCCATGTGGAAAATATGGGCACCCAGAGTTTAGGATAAAACTACAAACTCCGAGTCAGTCATGGGACTGGTGTGAGAACTAAAATAGTTATTAACTTGATTTTTAAAGTTAGGTAAATCAAGGGACCACACCGCTATCACAGAACGGGTTTACCCCCAAGAATACCAGTGCATAAAACAAACAACGCACTGCTAAATAAAGAACAATGAAGCTATTATAAGACTCAGGTCCCATCACACATTGCAACACAAGCCGGAGGATAGATTTTTACCTTATAATAGCCAAATATGCTTGGTATGCGAAATTTATCTTTTATTATTACTATAAGTGAAGAAATCAACTTCAAATATAATTGTATCAATCATAGACGACATGAATGTCCTATACCAGTATGCCGCCAATAGTATACAACTAAAACCGTAAAATGTCGTATTAGAAGTTGGATTTCCATCATGACAGCTACTGATCCGAAAGAACGATCGCATAGTGCAATTCCCCACAGCTTATGTCCCAGGCATGAGAAAACACCGTAATGCACATCCGCACTACTATATCCAGGATATCGAGTATTTCCTCGACTTACGTCCCGTGCATTAGAAAACGCCGCTTACTCTATCCTTCTGGGAATCGGGGGTGAGCCCTATCCCTACCAGGTGTATAGCGACCACACCCAGCCTATCTTGGTCAACCGAATTCATCCTCCTCTCAAAAGTATACTGATCTAACCATCAGTTCACAATCATACCGATGTGTGAGGCTCGCGAATTAACGCTAAACAAAGCTATGCTAATTAAAGCTATGCTTTGATTAACAACCACCAAGCTCTGCTTTTCAACAAAAGCTTGGATCACTGCAACTCAACATGTCACACTGTCAATCCATACTATATCATTGATTTCTGCCAATATATAACCTCTAGGCTCGTACGTCTCAGAGAAGGGTGTTAAGCAAGAGAATAAATTCCCCGCCACCAAACAGATATTTATTTAGCAGAGATCAATGAATACAGTATAAAGGAATACAACGTCAGACATACCATCTATTTACAAGTCTGTTCTGGGTCTGAACGAAACCGGAGGCACCTTATTCCTCGTCCTGTATGTCCAATACAGGAGAGAGGCCCTCTCATATCTGAATAATCAGCAAGTATATCCGGATGGCTACCACTGTAGCCCCTTCAAGGTAGCTACTCCAATCATGGTCATCAGCAGCAACCCATCCATTTGATGTGAAGATCGTCGGTCTTGCACCGTCTTCAATCTCTTCGAATGTCAGTCATCGTATCAATTATTCAGAATGGGTTAAAACCGGTCTTTTCGAATAACTCGTGTTTCTTATAATCAAGTTCTATAACAACACATCATACGCCTCATTCCAATCCAGAATATTCTTTTATTCGTATTTATTTTTTATGGAAAGGTTCTCATTAGTCTAGTCAAAGATTATCACTTTTAAACACATTGTTTAACCCATTTCTTTGGAAATCATTTCAAAAGATTTTATATTATCTTTTCACAGTTTAAACCAAATTAAGGTTTATCAAACTAGTTGGGATTAACGCTTTACCGAAGTAATCATTCATTTTACTATCCCATCCCAACCTATTCATCCCATGGAGCAAAACTGGTAGTACTCCATATCTAACACCACTGTGTTATCGGTAAATTCAATTACTATTTCACAACGTTCAAATCTAATTAAAGATTTAACTGTCGCATGAAGTAAAACTGGTGATACTCCATTTTTGAACACTTCCCAAATTTGGGAAATTTAATTACTACATTAACATTTCAATCTAATTAAAGATTCATTAAAAATCCACTTAATTTTAATCTCCAAAATCATTACTTAATGATTATTCAAATTTAGGAAATAAATCCTGTTTTTAATATGGTTAAAGAACGAACATCCTTTAAAATACAGTTCATGATAAACCCAAAATCACCTTCCATTAAAATGGAATCTACACGGAAATCATAACAATAAATAATCAATATAAATTCCCTTATCAGACTAATACTATAAATGGAATAATGGCAAAGCCTTTTAAATTCCATATATAGTAACGGTCTTCCTTTACAGAAGTTCATCTCGATTATTACCCAATCGAATTCCATTCAATTCCAATTTAATATAGTAAAATGGAAAACTTTACTTTGGAAAATTTACATTAAATCTTAGAATAAAGATTTATAAATTCCAAATCATATTCTCCACTAAAAATTGGGTTAAATAACAAATGTTATTTAAAACATCGTTCACGATAAACCCAAAAATCCAATTCTTTTATTCAATTCCGATTAAATATTAATTAACTAGAAAACTTCACTAAATCTTAATTTAAAGATTTATCCTTTTCTCAATAGGGTTTAAGAACGGTGTTAATAAAGAAACCATTCATGACAAACCCAAAATCTAATTTGATATTAAATACAAGGCTCCGAATAGAAATTATATCGACTTATATTCAATATCAAATTCTAAAACCAACAAATATCGTATTGGGAATAACGATATATACACCTTCCAAATTCCTCAACAATATCTGTATAATCACGGAATTTAATATCGAAATATTCTGAAGATTATTTCCATTCCAATTTATTCATCGGAAAATTCTGGTTATTGTAAAACCATTTTCAAATCCAATTTATCTATTTCTAAAAATAATTGGATTATTATTCTAGTTATTAACTAGTTCATTTCGATAAAAATATATTTTTATCTTTTCAAACTTGGAATTTTTCATCCAACAACTTTCCAAATCATTAATTATGATTTTACACAATTTTTCCGTATTTTTAATAATTACAATATAGCCCATACGGTCGGTTTCCAATAACGGCCACCGAACTACATCCATAGCGTCCTTTTCTGAAATAGATTTGGGTATATATCTCCAAATCCAACCATTCAAATTTAAATCTTTTATATTCGTTGGAAATCTCTTTCCGATACGAAACCAACGGTTCAAGTATTAGGAGAATTCGACGGTCGAATCTCCCGTAACATCAATTCGAAATTAATGGTCGAAATTCGTGAACGGTCGTTGCGCGGCGCGTCCTATTCATGCCATTAATATATATAACATATATATATATATTCGATTTCATTTTAAAACATATTTTATAATTTGTTTTAAAAACGATTTCACTTCCATTTCAATTATAAATCAATACTGAATATTCCTTTATAAATTCGTTTTAAATTCATTTTAAAACGATTTCCACTTCTATTTCAATTTTCAAATCAAAAATTGAATATTTCATATCATTATAATATTAAAATGATAATATTTTCAAAATATCAGATTTTGAAATCACTTTTCGATATTCATTATAAAATGAATAAAATCGACAGAAAATCCTTATTCGTGTTAAAATGGCGTTTAACTACTTAACACGGCTTCACATTTCAATATTTTCGTGTCCATCCAAAATCGGACATCAAAATCACATTTTGATTATTCGCTGAATATTATTTTAAAATATTCGTTTATTCTGAACTGGAATAAGACTCAATCAATTACCATATAATTTCAGTTATATGGATTTCATACATCGCATGTATACAACAATAATGATAAACAATCATTAAAAATTCGTACAATATCCAGAGTGCATTTTACAATTGTATAAGCATTAAAATAACTAAATAATGCTTATACAGTCTGTCAACCCATCGATTGACATATAGCTAAACAATTGGGATTAATGTATGTCAAATATCATCCCAATACTCGTGTAGGGTTTTTAAACAACAAATACTGATTATTATTTGCGCAGTTGGGCGATGTGTAAAATTTTTCATCCTAATCAATATCAGTTAAAATCGGTGTACATAAACAAACCATCCGATTTGTAAATGAATATTTATTTTATTTTCTTTTCATGATAATTTTATATAAATAATTTTATATATACAACAATATCAATCAATAACAATCCCAATCACAATCCAAACAAACAATTAACCATGGTCTGTACAAAAAAATAGTGTCAGGAGCTACTAAGCCCCATCTGCAACCTATTATACAATAACTGTAAAATAATTTGAGTGAGAGAGAGTTCTCACTGTCGGTTTCCACTCCATCGCTCTTTATTTCTGATTTCTGTTTAGTTTGGATTAAAATCTGCCTGAAATTCTAATTAGCTCCAAATCACTTTTAGTCAGTTTCATGTTGTAGATCTCGAATTTACAGTTCCAACGCAACTGAGTTCGCTGAATTCTGATACCATTTGACAAAGATATGACATTACAAAGATTAATTCCATAAACATGATAATTAATTAATAATTTTTCAAGTAAATTTTCCCTAGTTACCCTAATTATAAAATTAAGCCGTCGCCTCCCCCAATTTAGTGAACCCAACTCACGATAAAATCTTGGCCCATAGGGTTCCACTTTGCTCCAGTACTGTTGCGCCTGAAGTCGATTAGAAGGTGTCACAAGCTGCGCCGTGCTTCGCTCTCCCCATGCCTGGCACGATTCCCAATTCAAACCCTCCTGCGCTGCCGGAAAACCCACGAACACGTTAACTTTGCACAGCGTTTCTGGCCATCTCGATAGCCCATTTTCGATCTCGTCCGTTCAATTTGGAGAGCTCATGAAGCTCTAGAGTTTTCGTTCAGAATTTTCCTTGAATCGTTTCTTGGAATTGGAGATCGAACGCAAAAAGGTTTAGAACAATTTCCACCTTTCGTTTTATCTGGTGGCGGCTCAGATTTTAAAAGAGGAACTAGGGTTTTGCGGAAAAACATGGGTATATATAATATATTATAATATTATTTAATTCAACTATTTCTCAAACGTGAATCTCGCATCCAAACTCCAAATCAAACCCAACGACTATCGTTCTTAGCTAAATACCCCCATTCCGGACACAATGGGATATGTTTCATAAGGCAATTAGACTGTTTCGATCAGTTTTCACCAAAATTAAAATATAAATCAGTATATATTGAATTTAAACGTACATTTTAATTTACCGAGGCCACATAGCAAGTCCAAAAATTTCCGAAAACTAAATCTAGCTATGTTTTGACGATACAGTCCTAACAAAACTAATTTCGTCGAATTTGTAGACCGTTTGAAAATGGTTATTTTCTGGTCGATCCAATTCAAACTAAAACTGTCAAAACACGGTTAAATTTACTACGCTCACATATTAAATCCAAAAATTATGAAATTTGAAACCTAACAATAATTTGACATTCCGGATCCAAAAAAAGTGGTTTCATCGAAAATGTAAGTCGTTTGCAAAATGGCTATTTTTAAGGGCTGTATATTGTATTAAAATAGACTAAATTCCATAACGACTATTCTGAATTTTAAACTGGATATAACTTTCAATTTTCGTTATGAAATCTGGGTTTTTCACATTCATTAGAAAGACATAATTAGACAGATTCAAATGTTCCTGGTTTTTCTGAAATACGATTTATTTTGAATTGTATATATTCAATTGAAATTTAAAATCGAATTTTCAAACTACCGCGACATTTCGAACTCTATTTATAATTAAAATAATTTTTTACGTTCTTCGTCATTATTATTTAAAATAAATCATTTTAAATATTCAAAATCCATTAAAATAGCTAAAATAAAAAAATTAAATTGGTTTTGATTTTCTGGGTTGTTACAAAATATTACAATTAATCACCGAGTACATAGCTTTAATTCTTCTTTCCTTCACCGATAACCTCGCCGAAGCTTGCCACTATACTCTGATCATTATAGTAACTTCAATTACCTCTATCTTCGTTATTTCTCCATTAATTTCCTCCAACCAGCTTCTAATGGCCTCCCCATTACTTGCTCAACCCAACGCACCCACAAAGTCCATCCAGCATCATCCCTCAAAACGCGATAGCAGCCAACCACCATCACTGCTGCCAGAAAATAAGAATTATGCATTAAGTCTTCAGACTACACTCAATGTATGCCATTAACCCGAGGGAAGGATCTATTATAAACCGAACCATATGTATCAATAATAGTGGACATCCGTACACAACCATTGTCGCATGCCACAGCTAGCCTTAAGTTTTTCCTATTGCTTGATTTACAGCCGCTGTACTCATCATTACTTTTTTTCCAATGGTCATGCCATGTTTTATAGTTTTATTAGAAAGTGAATAATCATGATGTTCTACAGCCATTCGCCAAACCTGTGCACACATGCATGCCAAAGTTTTTTTTTCATTTTAACTGAACCACCCTCTTCCTTGCGGCCTGTACCTCTTAAATACATTCAACCACCCACTCCATGCATGCCTCCTATTGCACAAGCCTAAATTCCACACGCTGCATGCAGACGAACTCCAACTACCAACCTGGTACTTCCACTTGAATACACGGCTTCTTGAAATGAGTTGTGTGGATCAATCCTCTCCTTCCATACGTGCAAACCAATATAAATACGTCTCTTCCCAAAGCATTCAACACTTCATTTTCTCTTTTTATTTGCTGGCGCATGAAAGCGTGCATAGACACACAGTATATACACACCCTTAATCAAAAAAACGAGAACAACCTCTAAGATCACAATTGAATCTAATAGCCCATTATGCAAGTTGAGATAATTTGGATATGAAATCTACTTAACAACTAAACAAATGAATGTAAAGACAAGGTACCGAAGTGGAGTGTGTAGAGAGTACTGGAGTGAGCAAACAACAATGAATTTGGGGGAAGGAACCATGATGGAGACAAGGAGGGGAACTTAGCCCAAGGAGAACTCAACGGGGCTGGAGAAGGAAGTTCGTAAAGGTGAAAGATAGCCGAATGATAAGTGAAGGAGGAAAAAACAAACGAGAACAAGTATTAAAAATCAGAAACAAGAAGATTGAGAGTATTAGATTTTATATTATTTTTGGTAGACTAAGGACGTGTTTGTTTGATGGAAGAGGAGGAAATCGATGAAGAAGCCACCGCTAAACTGAAAATCACCTTTGTTCATACATGCAAACGTATGTGTGTGTGTGTGTGTGTGTATATGTGGAACTTTACTTGGTGGCTACGCTTACTTGGTAGCCAAATAAATAGAAAATAAATTAAATATAATTGTAAATACTTAATAGCCAAGGAAAAAAGGCAGGCAACACGTCAGGAAGAGGGGACTGTAGAAAGGTGATGAGTGTAACAGGCCAGAGAAATTAAACGCAAGACAGGTATAGCTAAAGAGGCTACTGGGTATTAAATGTAGTTAAGGAGGAATGTAATGTGCGTGTACAGTGCATCAAATGGGAGCAACGCATATATATAAATCAAAATTTTAATTCTGTGCTATAAATTTTATCGTACCCCATTATATAAAACTCTATTCACTAACAAACCATTACGAACAAAATAAAAATACGATCGTGTCGAGCAATGTGCCACGATTCCAAAACTAAAATAAAACAGACAAGTTAACTTATTTTCTGGAATTCCAAAAAGGCTAATACAGGGTGTAAATTACGCGAAAAGAAAAGTTTCTTATTTTCCAAATTGAAAATTATGAAAAAAAATCTATAAATTAAACTAAACATACATCTTAAAAATCTTGTCCAAATATGAAACAAATATTTTATTATATTGAATAATCGTTATGGTTTATAAACGATTCGATAGCGACTTTTTGAAAAATTTGTTTGGATATCTCTCACAATCTACGAGATGAAATCAATTTTTCACTTCCATTAGAAAAATATAGTTAAATAGATTCGAACGTTTATTGTTTCATAATAATCCGACTTATAGAATCCTATATACCTAGTTGAAGTTCAAAACATAAAAATACGGATTACCGTGATGTTAAGAGCTCATTTTAAATTATATGATATTAATATGTTCAAACTTTGTTTATAAATACATTCGTTATTATAATTCTAGTCTAAACTCAATTAAATCTCCTATATTATTCAATTCGCACAATATTGCAAATTCAACTATTTCCTAATATTTCAGAATTAAATTTATTATTCTGCTATTCAAAATTATTCAATTTAAGACATTTAAAACTTCAAATTAACCCTATAAATAAATAAATAAATTATTCAGTTACTAATAAACCGGGTCGTTACATTCCTTCCACCTTAAAAAAAATTTATCCTAAAAATTACTAAGGTGGGAAAAATGTTACAAACTCTATTAACTAGGTTAAAAATCTTTTGTTTTACTTCTTAGCTTCAGTTTCAACTGAACCAATTAATTTAGTTAAAATATTAATTCATCCCTATTAACAAAAAATTTCAAAAATCTTGAAAATTTTCTAACACCTTAAATTTTCAAAAAAATTCGCCAGCGCCTCCTTTGTACGGCTCAATTAGTACAACTACAAATCACCTCTCAAGGTCTTCTCTAATAAGAAGAAAATAAAAAAGCCATGCGGCTTGCCAAATAGCTCAAAACTCTCATACCCAATTAAAATATAACTTGTACTTTTTTGTCGGGCATTCAACTCTATCTTTTACGTTTGTTATCAATATATACAAATATATACCCAATTGATCTCTAATCGATTTATCCTCAAACCGAATCGTTCGCTTATACCCAAGACAAATTCCATTCCAAACTCAAGTTCCATTCTCGATTGCAAACTCTTAACCTACAAATCTAATATACTTAACCAAGTTAAGTTCCATCCCCACATTTTGTTAACTAATTAATTTCTCTAATTATTATCTTCATCTCATAACTTGAATCTGATTTTGTTACAAAACTAAACCCATTTTAGTTTCCTCTTAACTTGCCTTAGTTAAATTCCAATTTCTATTTGTTTTCACAATTTTTTTTATTTTCCTTAGGTTAACTTTCATTCCATCTTCATAAATTCATCCTGTATACTTGTTTTTATTCAACCAATCTCTTCCTAGGAGTTTTAAACAGCTTAACTTTTTCTAAAATTAAATATTTCCTTTCAGAATTCAAAATAACTTTTCCTCAAAATAATTCAAAAACAAAATTTTTGGTAGTAATCCATCGCTTAGAAACTCGAAAATGAACACTAATGATGTCTGGATCATCATCAAAATTATTTTCCAGCGACCGAAGTGAGTTCAATACTATATCATTTTCAAAATCCATTCTTAAACACTACCATTTTGAATTTACTTCAAAATATTCTTCACAATGCTTGAAAACATTTCCAAATCTCTCAGGATTTTAAAATTTCCATATGTCAAATCCAAATTCATTTTGAAACATCTTTCCAAGTTTATAGAGTTTTAATACCAATTCGGGTTTAAATCCAGATTTAATTCATCTGATTTTATATATTACACTTATATGACTTCTGACTGGTTATACACATAACCATCTTAATTATAATCTTATTCGATTATAATAACAATTAACACATCCAACCTACTATGATAATTCCAATATCAATCTTTTTTGATATATACTTTCGAAAAAATTATACCGTTTACCCACTTTTCAAAACATACTGTGTCGGTTCATCGTATTCAAGTTTTTAGAAACCTATATCGATACAGTGGATCATACTAATCGACCAGAATTCATAAACCACTCAACCAATAAATCTCTATAATATAAAACAATTTTTATACAAAGCTACAAATATGCACTTTCGTATATATATACTCAGTCTCAATCTAGGGTATTACTAACCCCATCTCTATTGAGTTACGCCACAAAGCCAAGGTTATCACTCAACCTTATGCTCTGATACAATTGTAACGGCCCGGGAGATTTTCGACCCCGAAAATAGATACAAAACACCATATCAGCTATTCAAGCATCGAAAATACCGAAATGCTAATAGAAAGAAGTTAGAGGGTGAGAAATAGAAAGAAAGAAATATTAGATTTGAAGAAGAAGAAGAACATAAATACAACAACATCAAAGTAAACACAAATCCATAGCGGAACGAATAAAATATATTATATAACATAACTTTTAAAATACAAATCACTAATTGTATATACATACCATTATCACACTACAAAAGAATTCTGAATTACATACGCCAGTTTGGCGTAGGGACGACGTAGGGATTCGAATTTCCCTACGCCAAAACAGAAGTTAGAAAATAGCTCATCGCAAAAATTCCCTACGGATTTCCTCTGCCCTCATCCCTACACATTCACTATGCCAAGTTCCCTACGCCTTCCCTATACAGTATTCCCCATGCATTCCCTACGATCCATATGCATTCCTTACGCCTAGCCTACTTCTGTTTAAATTGCAAAAATATGATTTACCTTACCTATTCCCTACGCATTCCCTGCGCCACCGTACACCAAAATTTAATATGGTTCTTTTATATTTATCTTCATCTACCGCACATATCACAACAAAATGTAATAAAATCGAAAGCATGCAAAATCGTAACAATATACACCAATAAAACATTGATGTAGAATGAATATCATGATCAAATTACCATGAACTTGCTACAATTGTATTTAAAACAAATCACATCGAACAAACAATAAACTAAAGTTGCTACATAACTCAAACATGGTTGTTTCATCTAATTCAAACATCATATAATGTACCTTATAAAAATAGAACATCAAACCCACTGCCAAAATAAAAATAACTCATAAAGCATGTCAATCTCCGATTCTTGCTCCCGCCTCAACCCTCGTATAAACTCTTGCACATAACTCATCTCTTCCTGCATGGAACCTAAATCCCCTTGTAGTTTGTTAATCATGACATTTATTTCTTGATTTTTACTTCTTAGCTCTTCTACTTCCTCCACAAGTTTCTCTTTGTCATCTGAAACACCAAACCTAGTAGTGTATGTATTATCTCTATATATCTGTGCATAAATTGTTTAATACAATTAGTACACAACGAATAAAAAAGCACTAAATAGGGATAAACAAGCATAAATAAACAAGAGAATAGGCTCTGTTTCACTGAGCCTTTTGGCTTAGTATTACTGATGCTAATTAATATTATCGTTTGTGTATAAGTTAAATTTAAGCAGAAGAAGATGAATTATTAAGGTATGCAATTCGGTTTGGCTAAAGAGGGGAAGTTTGTAAAACATACTTATCCTTCAAAATAAAATTAAACACCTCTTATGCAAAATATTACAATTATATTACTCTCAACTGTCACAAGTTTTTAGTGTTTGAACTGTTGAAAGGGCATTTATTTATATTATTACTAACATAACATAACAACATAATAATAGAAAATCCTGATTGTTCAAGCATAAGAATGTAAAGAATTAGACCACAAAAAAGAAATTCATATTTGGATGCACAAAATCAATGCCTATAAGATTATCCCAAAAGCAATCACAACCCTCAAATCAGATAAGAGTTCTTATTAAAACTAAGGATAACTCAATATACCTGAGTAGCATGGCACATGTACAATGAATGACACAGGTGTTGTATGTGTATCTTACTTTCCTTCAAATTTTGAAACCGTATATGACCATCAAAAAAAGAAGGAAAAAAGAAGCATTGCATTTTTAGTATGTGTTTCACTTGTTATTGAAGATTATAATAGTCAATTACTATTAACATTTTAAAAAAAAATTGAAGCCTTGAATATTGTTAAACCAACCTGTAATATAGTCCACGTCTAGAAGTCCTTTCTCCTAAAGATAACAGATGACTATAGGGGTGCCACCAATATGTAATCACAAATAAATATAATAATTTAGCGACTAACTATCACATCAGATTATTAGAAGAAACAAAGGTAGTATGCTAACCTTTGTATAGACAATAAATAATATATTTACCACTAGGCTTGAGATTTGCGGAGAAAGAGACTGCATCACTAATTTTGTCGAAATTATCAAGGGTCAATCTTAACCATACGAGGCACAAATATTTCAGAAAAGATATTTACCAGTGAACTAGGGGGAGCTTGAAAACGTTAAAACCCACTTAGTAATGGCTACTAAAAGCATTACAACATTATTAATCATTTAATTAGTAATTGCCCCTTTTTTGTAGTGTAATAGGGTATAAGATTAAATGGCAATGGTGGCTTTTCCGAGATTGGTCTGAGAGAATAAGTGAACTTCTGGCCATGAAAGTATATTAAGACTAATAGACATGGAATTCCGATGAAAATAACTAAGAGGGACCTTAGATCAAACCCATTGAGCACGCATTTTAGCCTTAAGAAGCCCAGACCAACTTTTGACATCTGGAAAGTATACAAATAAATCAACAATGTAAAAAAATAAAATCCAAACAAACTAGTATCGTTGAATGAATGTTTAAGATCCCTAATTCGCAATCAAAATCGAAATTTTGTTTGTGTTTCGAGATTGTTACCAGACCACAAGCATCTTCACAAATGTCGTCTGTCTTCTTCTTACTGTAATACCCATTCATTTCTATCATCTTGGATTCTCTCAAGAATTTGTAAAATTGTGGGGCTTTAAGAATTTCGTGTTTCCACTCTTCAATCAAGGTCTCTCTTTTTCTGAAGCACCAATTATAGGATTTTCAAATTTTGGAATTCGAATAATGAAAGAAATCGGAGACCCCAGATATTCTGACCTTTGAAATTGGAATAAATCCAACTTTGGCTTCTCTTTGGCTACGCGGTTGAAGGTAGGGCGACGAGGCGCGGTTAGATTTAGGGTTTTTATTTTTTATTTTTTTTGAAATAATGGAATGCGATGGAATGAGAAACAAAGGGAATAACAGTTGTTTTAGAGGAAAGAACGGGTGTGGTTTTTTAGTGCCCATTTAAATAAATTCCAACCAAGAATTTCGTACACCATCCTTACACAATCCACGTATTTTCACTTTTTCCCTAAGTCGCACCTACCCGACATGGGGATGGCGTAGGAAATTCTGGATTGGAAAATTGCCTCTTTTTTTGTAGTGTCAAAGTACAACACTTACAATAAAGCGGCAATAAACAATGGCTATAAAATGTTGAGGCCTCTTGCTCCACGCTCTTCAAATTGCATATGTAAAATCCTAACTACTTGACACCCCATACAAATTTGGGCACCTAAGAGTTTAGGGTAAAACAAAAAAAAAATAAACTCTAGGTCAGTCACGGGACTGGTATGAGTAAACTCCAACTACTTAGTTTAACTTTTAAAATCCTTTTAAAAGAAAGGATAATCGTAAGACAGATCCACGCATAAATACAGATGGTTTTACCTTATGATAACCCAAAACATTCTTTGAATATATATTTTTCTGATATTATAATAGTGTCTAAATCAAATAAATATCAATCTAGCTGAACTGCATCTTACAGTCCACATACAAAGTATACAATCAAAACCACGGGCGTTTATTGGGTAATGGATTTCCAACTATGACAAGGTATGGAACCACCTTCCGATAGTGTATCTTTAGGGAGGAATACATCGAGGTTGAACAAGAACATCTTGTCACCCAGGCCACACATGACCGACCACTCACTTCTCTTGAGTGTACCAAATGTATATCACCAATGTTTGGGATCAGCACCCGTTTCCCGAAAGGGACAACATCTATAGATGAATAAGAAAATGAATTTTCTCCAAATAGGTGATAATAAACCCTAATTGGGAGCGGCCCAATAAGACATGCTACCTGTAACGACCCGCATTCTACGCATCTAGGATCGTAGAATATTTATTTCTTTTTCGTAGGAAGTCAAATGGTCATGAACTTTTGGGGAACGACTAGTAGGGTCATTTCCCATGTTCATGATTTTTGTCGATTTTTAAATGACTGTTTTGCCCCTAACTGATCTTGTTTTGGCCATAACTTTTGACTGGAAAGGAATTTTGACCTGAAATCACTTTCATTAGATTCGTTTGATGGTTTACCTTTCCGTAGAGTGGTCAAAATAGCTAAACGGACTCACCGTTTGGGAGATATGGCTGAAATAAGGTTTGGAAGGTGAAAAACTGCTTAACCGGGCCAAATAGAGTGATTAGTGAATGGGCCCATAACTCATTTCGGGATTAGGGTTATGGGGAGGCTGAAATGAGATAGGGTTTCATTTCATTTCAGTTTTCTAGCCTCCACTTACCTCTTAGAAATCCTAAAAATGGCCTTCAATCTCTAAATCACCTCCAAATCACTTTCTACTTGAAGATTGGGCTTAGCAACATCAAATCAAGAGATATTAACACCAAATCAACATTGGAGCTGCTGTTTAGCATTGGGATTCGCACCAAATCAGAGATTTATTTCAGATCTAAAGTTTATTTGTGGCTAAGGTGAGTGATTTGCATAGTTCCTCACTAATTATGGCTAATTAAGGGTAATTAGTGTTAATTAGCGAATTTAAACATGATAAAATTCTGGGAAAATATTTATAAAATTCAAAATGATGTTTTAGACCTCTGATATGAATTTGGGTTAATTTGTTTAAGTTTTTCTAATCATATCATTAGTTTCACCTAAACATGTTTAAGGGAAAATATGGGATTTTGGCTATGTTTGATCCGTATTATCCTATCACATTTGTGTTTTGATGTTTGTGAATGATTATACATGTTGCTATGAATGTATGGTATGCTTTGTGATTGTCTAGAAGTGTTAGATTGGTCAAAAACGTCGTCGAATGGCGTAAACAATCGCTGGAAGAGTTACAGGAAATTGTGCAGGAAACGGATTGGCCCCTGTCCAGCGATCCGATGAAGTCTAGCGATCCGATAAAGTCTAGCGATCCGATGAAGTCCAGCGATCCGATAAAGTCAAGCGATCCGATGGAGTCCAGCGATCCGATGGAGTCCAGCGATCCAATGAAGTCCAGCGATCCGATCCAATGGAGGGAGCGTGAGCTGACGCTATGGGGCGATCCACGAGTCATGAATCGAACCAGGACTGGATGGAAGCTTGGACGTGAGGCATGGGATACAAAGCAAATGAAGACCGATCCGGAGAAGACCAAAACCCGAGATGCAAAGGTTGTCCAAATGGAAGTTAGAGCTCAGGATCCAGTGGGAACCAATGAGTTCGCTTCATGGTTGGGCTTTGCTGCGGGACGTGTGCTAAGGAGTTGTCGACGTTCATAACTTCGATTCACCACTGAAAATGAATAATGGGCTACTTACCAGTGCAGTAGAGTCATTATGACCCGAGGGGCAAAGTGATGGTAGCAAGACTATGAGCCAGTGCAGTGGGGTCATCGTGACTCCATGGGGCAGAGTGGACATAGTAAAGGATTAGTAAGGCTATGAGCCAGTGCAGTGGGGTAATTGTGACTCCACGGGGGCAAAGTGTACATAGCGAAGGATTAGTGGCTATGTATCAGTGCAGTAAAGCCATTTATGACTTCATGGGGCAAGGTGATCATAGCAAAGTATTGAGGTGATCGAAGTGGTGAATATCGTATGCTTTATGCACTGAGTGAGAGATGTGAGGATGGATGCTATGTTTGATTGTTTGCCATCACTATGACATGCATACCCCCACCCCCGTTATCTTTACACCATTTGAAATGGCACCATAGAGTGTTGTACAGTATGTAGTGCTAACTCTTTGGTTGCAGGTCCAGGTTCAGGTATGGTTTAGTATACATGTTATTGTTCTGTTTAGATGCTTATCGCTCATACCAGACTTTATGTCTGACCCAGAGTTTTATGTCTCTTCTTATTACTCTGGGTGCTCACACGAGCAGACTAGAGACATGTTAGCTGGTGATGCGCGAGTAGCCGATTCGGAGGCGAGCAGGAGGCTTCCACGTATGATATATATATATTCTCCCTGTGTCGTTGGTGGTCGCTACTTGGGCATTAGTAGTGTACCTCCTTTATCTTGTTTTTGCTCTTTGAGACAGTTTGAAAAGTTGTAATAATGTTAACTTTGGATCATAAGCTGTACTTGGATTTTCCGCTGCTATGTTAGTTGTTTTCAGCTTATGCACTGTCTCACCTGTTATATGTCAAGTATGTTGTTATTATATTTTGTTCCATGCGCTGTGAGACATTCTACAGGTTCCTTGTTAATTCATTCTCTTCTTCCCTTTCTTCTGACGACTGTCCCGTGCTAACTGGACATGTGTACAGCGCACCTTTGGAGTAAATGTCGGTTGGTGCGGGGCGGGCCGTCACATTTGGTATCAGAGCTCTAGGTTGCGTAGTTAACCTAGGGAAATACACTAAGGAGAGATAGTACGTATATGAGAGAACGTATTTGTGATTACTTTGGTTTTCAAAAGATATATATATACTATTAGTAGTATAAGAATGAAGTCGTACTGCACTAGCACCACTATGGGGTCGTTAATCGTTTCCCCTTTTACAGATTGACGATGAGCCGATATGCTAGAGGTGCTGGTAGGGGAGCCAATAATGTGAATGCTGCTGACATGAGGACGATGTTCAGTAACTTCATGAGGGAGACGCTTAGGGATGTTCAAGGAGTAGTTCCCAATCCCGGAAATGGTGGTGGTCCAGTAGTGTAGGCGCCAAGGGTCGATTTCGCCAAGTTGTGCAAGGATTATACTAACCTTGGTGGGAAGCCGTTCCACGGAACGGAGTCGACCACAGATGTTTAGGATTGGTTGGATAGCTGTGATCGTATCTTCGACGACTTGGGTATCGAGGATGCGATGAAGAGAAGACTAGCGTCTCGTCAGCTGCAAGGGCGAGCGATGAATTAGTGGAATGCCATTAGAACAGCTACTCCAGAAGATCAAGTTTCTTGGGATCAGTTCAAGGCTTGCTTTAGCGAGAAGTTTATTCCAGCTGCCCGGAAGTCAGTGTTGTTTAAGAGATTCTTGGAACTCAAGCAGAATGGTAGGGCAGTCTCTGACTATATTGCTGAGTTCGACACTTTGTCGAAGCATGGACTATCTCTTATCGATACTCCTGAGAAGAAGAATGAGAAGTTCATTACTGGGTTGGATGGATACTTGGGGGAAAGGCTTATCAACCACACCGATGAGACTTTTGAATCGATTGTGGGGAAAGCTTTGAGATCATAGAATCTTTACCCTAAGCCAAAGACTGAGGCTGCATCTACAGAAGGGCTGAAGCCGCAAGCAGGCGGTGGAGGCAAGAATAACTCTCAGAATAAGACGAAGCAGAACCAATCTAAGGATGGCCAGAAAAAGAGCAAGAAAGATGTTGAGTGTTTCAGCTGTGGTAAGAAGGGCCATTATGCTAAAGAATGTCAGGCCAAGCCAGCGGATAGGAAGTGCTACAACTGTGGCCAAATGGGACATCATAAGGATAAGTGTCCACAACCCCCTAGGGAGAAGCAGATCGTGAAAGCATATGCTATCAACGTTGTTCCTTCGTCGAATGCCCCAACTGCGGCGCAGAAGGAAAAAGGTGTCGTTATTCGAGGTATGCTTTCTATTTAAGATGTTTTGATCAGGTTTTGTTTGACAAACCTGAGTTAGTCGATAGACCTTTAGTAGTGACGAACCCGACTGGTGGTTCGACTAGCCTTAGTATGATTTGCCGTAACGTGGTCTTATCGAGTCATGGATGTATGTTTGTTGTGATTGCTTTATTTTGAGCTTTACTAGGTATGGCTTGATTTTGGGAGCTGATTGACTCCAAGGGTATAGAGTGGTAGTAGAATGTGAAGAGTCTTTGACGACCATTAGAGTGGATGATGGACGAAAGGTGGTATTAGATCGCCTACATTATGATGAAGATGATAACGGGAGTCAGAGAAGCAAATGTACATTGGATGTACAGTAGTTTGGTCAGGACTTGGTCAGGCGATTGATAATAGTTTCAAACAAGATTGGCGAGGATAGCCAAAGTCGTTTATGGATACTTGAGTGTTTGGTTGTTTTGCTCATATCATCTCACGTAGATTTTCTGAACTCAGAGGAAATATTTCCTTGGGTGCTTGTCTGATATTGGTTTAGGCCTTTGGGACTTGTGCTCGGCGGATATCGAGGTTGACTAGGATGGTCTGCGTGAAAGATAGGAAGTTGTTGTGATTTTCATTGGATGATATCTTGGTTTGAGTGATGGGCAGTTGTGACAGGATAAGACTGTTCGATGGTATAGACTGCCCCGAGTTAGACTCGATAGGGTTATGAGATGACTCGACTGGGACATGAGAAAGATGCAAAGTAATGCATTGTTTAGAACCCTATGTTGATGTTCTCTTTGGATAGTAGAACTTTGAAGGAATAGGATGTGTTCGTTGATCATGAAAGATGCAACGAAGATTAGGACGATTCAAGTTGGACTTGAACTCGTAAAAGAAAATAGGTATTCGTTGATCTTAGAGCTGCAATGAATAGGAAGACGACTCACGTTGGACTAGAATTTGTAGGTAAGGGATAATCAAGACTGGGTTTGAGTTTATGGGTAATGGATTGACTCGAGTTGGACTCGAGAAGGCTGCAAGAAATTGGATTGGCTCGAGTTGGACTCGAGAGGGCAGCAAGATAATGAATAGACTTGGGTGGTACTCGAGTGTTTCAGGCGGACTAAAAGCAGGGGTATCTGGGGACGCCCGTTACCTTGGATCCATTGGACGTGATCTAGTTATCCTTGGAGGATAAACGTACGTTGGACGTGCGGTAGTCCATTTGGAGGCGGGGCTTCCATTAGTTATTGATGTTGGTTGGACCAGACATACAGGTATCGATGTATTCACGACTTTAGCAGGTGGCAGATAGGATTTGTTTGATGGATGCTATGGTTGCTATGTTTGTTCCTACCTTTCTACTCTTGAGTAGACTATCACCTGTAGGATCCTGTTGAATAGAAATAGGATAAGTTCGTTGATCATGGTAATATGACGGGTGTAAGATACTTTACGTTAGACTTGAAGTATGTTTGGGCATTGTGGAGCGTTTGTTGTCTTGGAGATTCAGCGGATATAGGAGTTTCAGTTGGACTTGGACTCGTAGGTAGAGTACCTAGATTCATTGGATGAGTCTAGTTCACCTTTAGAAGGTGAATGTACATTGGACGTGCAATATGAATATGGGTAGGGTACCTAGGTTCATTGGATGAGTCTAGTTCACCTTTAGAAGGTGAATGTACGTTAGACGTACATTACGGATATAGGTGTAGTGCCTAGGGTCATTTGATGGATCTAGTTTGCCTCTAGGAGGTGAATATACGTTGGACGTGCAGTATGGATGTAGGCAAGATTCGGGTTAGACTTGAAAGGACATTTGGAATGTAGTTGGTAATTTGACGTATAGGGTTGGATTACCTAAAAAGATGACAGGAGTACATGATATGTTTCATGTTACTCAGTTAAGGAAGTTCATGCATGATTTTGATTTAGCTATTTCACCAGACCGGTTGGGCGATATCGAAATAGAACCCAAGGCGGTTGGGAACCGCGAGACCAATTTGCATTATCAGGGACGATACGAAGCAACTACGAAGGGAGACGGTGAAATTAGTGAAAATCCAATGGGGGCAATGGTTCTTCCCTTGTTAGTGAACCGCATGCTAGGATAGGCTTGTTGTGCTATCACGTATGTTTGATTGTTTGAAATTGGTTGATAGGCATGCGGGACCCATTGTTTGTTTCTTAGTTAAGGAATTTTGGGGGCGAAATTTCTTAAGGGTGCCCGATTTTTGTCATTTCTCGATTATGTGGCTTGAGGTTACAATTACCTTTTTAAAAACATCACATATTCATTCACTTTGAATGCCACATCATTAAACCGCCAAACCATTTATTAATTTCCCCAAAAATATCATGGGTATAAAGCAAAGAGAAACGAATTCCTCAGCCACCAAACGTAATACTTTTGAAGAGATCAATGTAGATGATCTACCAGGCATACTCTATCAGACATCTGTCCATACAAGTTGTCCTAAGATTGGTCAAACCGAAGGCACTATCCCATCAATTCATCTTAGGTAATTTTGACCTAGGATTAACATAACATCCCTTACACTTTACTCCGTATTCAATTATCTTCGACATATTTGATTCGCAATGCTTATGCCTATACAGAGTGGTTTTCAGATAACAAACCTGATTTCGGTCTCTCCGTATTGATAATGAAAATATAAAATGGGCCAAAACTTTGATAACCGGTTATTTAACTACCAAAGGAAACATCCATACAACCAACGATCCTATTTCCAAATGGAAATTCTACTAGTCAATCATCAAGCGGCACTAAGCCCCTTTATAAATTAATTTCTTATTTATCTATCATTTCCCAATTTCTCATTTTCCATGTCTTTCCTTAGATATTTCTCATAACTCGATTGGCCTCTTACGATTCTTGGAAAATAAATTATTTATTTATTTATTATATTTAGAGAAAATCTCTTATCAACATAGGAAAACATTTCCATTCCTTATTCATATATCACTATTCTTCCACGTTCATCAGTCCCTAACCGTAAACTAGTAAGAAAACAACTCCCTAAGTATCAACCCTGAAGGCCGAAAGCAACATCAGATCAACACTCGGGAAGCCATTCAACTCGACTAACCTCCAGCCAGTTTCTAATTTCCTTAACTCCATTTCTTAACTTCTTATAAACAAAATTATTTCATTTTCTATGCTTAGAAACATTTCTTATTATATTTGGAAAACGTTTACAAAATCCATTTATGGATTTTAAGCGAACGTTGTATAAAACATCATTACGACCACTCAACCCATTTATCGTTTATTAACTAACCGTATCTATAACCAATCTTTGCCATCGAACCTTAACTATTCCTTAGTCAATCAAGTTTGGGTATAATTACCTCTCAGATCTTAAATGAACAAAATTCTTGACCTTGAAATGGATAAAGCTCACAACTTAAATCTTAACAAACATCGATCAAGCAAATCTCGGATTCAGTTTACGAATCCACTTATTTAATGAAGATCATTGATTTTAACGATAGTGTTAAAGTCACTGTTTTCAAAATATTTAATTTGAAAATATAACTTTTATCCATTAATTTGAATAAATAAATAATAAATATTAGATTAAATAAATAATTAAATCTTGATTAAAATGGAAAGTAAATAATACTTTCCTAAATTAATATAATCGAATTTTAATGTATATCTCTATTTCGAAAAATCTCTATTTGATTAACGCTTTGAACTTCGGAATAAATTCCCATTTCAGGTTAACTTCATTTCCATTTCCATTCTAAATTCACCTTTGAATTTTCACATCCAAATCTTTAACAATTTCTCTTATAACCATTTAATATTGCAAAACGTTTACTTTCAAACTAATATCCACTTTAAAATGTGAATGTTATTCCTTTATATAAATCTAGACTCATTTTATCAAATCGGTCTTGATTTTATTTATAAATATTATTACAGGTTAAAATTTAATCTATCGGGTCATTTTATATCTCCTCATTCACATTCCAATTTATTTATCAAATCTCGTTTACACGTCAACTTCTAATCTCTTTATAACTCCATATCGCCTTTAATTTGATCATAATATATCGGTTCAAAACCAAATATTTATTTTCTTGTCAAGTTTTGAATTATATATAATATATAATTTTTGAAGATGAGTTATTTTATAACATTTGACACAGCCGAATTCTAATTATAAATCCTATGGATTTACTTTTTAACTCTATTTTTCCGAACATTAGTATAATTTCCATCATTTCCTTTCAAACGATTTATAATTTCTCTTTTGATTCATAATTGAATTTATATTCCCAAATTAACCTAATGATAATTATTTCTCTCATTTATAAATATCATTTATAAATCAAACTACTTGTTTTTATATAATTAAAAACAAGTTATAATATTCTAGTACATTTGAAATTAAATTTCTATTTCTGTAAAAATAGATTTTTCCTTTTAAACTCAAATTCATTTTCTTTCAATTTTAATATTTTTATGGTATATAAATACCAAATATTCTAGGGCCAGTGCTATTCAAGCATCCATACATAACAAATTTGTCATAGAACATCTAACACATCGTATATCACAATATATGAAAACTAACAGTAATAAATTTTGAGGAATCCAGTTAGATCCCTCTAACCTGTTTCCTTGGATTCACATATGTTAATCAACATAAATAACATCAATTTCATTTCGATATGAGATATCATAATAAATAGAATCAATTTTTAACTAACGATATATATATATATAACTATGTCAATAATTTCAACCGGTATATTAGCAATCATCCAAATAACCATCACACAACATTCGATCATCCTTTGTCAATTTTAAAATATCTTTATAAAATATAAACTAGATAGAGTTAGTGAGTTTATGCACCTTGGTCGTCAATCATTGAATTACGATTAACTGTCGATAGACTTGATCAAACGTTTTATTCCACCGTAAATTGTAATGAGCTCTAAATCGATTCAAACCAGTATCATAATGTAGCATTCTGTAATATGATTCCAGTGGTACTTTTTTCGCTGACTTCTGTTCACAAATGAACCTGCTATTGATGTTACAAGTTTATGATAATTAAAACAACTTTGATTATTTAATTTAAAATTAATTAAACTAAATATTACCCTTAATCATCGATTACATAATGTTAATTCTTCTTCCTCCACCGATAATCTTGGCGAAGCCTACTACCATACTCTCATCATTACAGTAACTTCAATCACCTCCGTCTTCTCCATTTCTCCACCGATTTCCTCCAACCAGCTTCCAATGGCATGCCCTTTACTTGCTCAACCCAACACATCCCACAAAATCCATCCCGCATCATCCCCCAAAACGCGACAGCCAGCAACCACCATCACTACTGCCAGAAAATAAGAATTCATCATCAAGTCTCCAAACTACACTCAACGCACGCCATTAACCCAAGGGAAGGATCATTTATAAACCAAACCATTTGTATGAGTAACAGTGCACATACGTACACAACCATCGTCTCTTGCCACAGCTAGCCTTAAGTTGTTCCTATTACTTGATTCACCACTGTTGTAATCATCATCATTTGTTTGTCTAGTGGTCATTCCATGTTTTATAGTTTTATTAGAAAGTGAATAATCATGATGTTCTACAACCATTTTCCAAACCTGTGCACACGTGCATGCCAAAGCTTTTTTTTCATTTTAACTGAAGCACCTTCTTCCCAGTGGCCTATACCTCATAAATACATTCAACTACCCATGCCTTCTATTGCACAAGCCCAAACTCCACACGTCGCATGCACACAAACTCCAGCCGCCAACTGCCAACTTGCTACTTCCACTTGAATAAACGACTTCCTGAAATGAGTTGCGTGAATCACTCCTCTCCTTCCATGCGTGCAAACCAACACAAACACATCCCTACCCAAAACATTCAACACTTCCTTTTCTCTTTTTCTTTTTTGGTGCATGAAACCATGCATAAACACACAATATATATACATCCTGAATCAGAAAAACGAGAACAACTTCCAAGATCATAATTGGATCCAATAGCCCACCATGATTATCGAGATATTCTCGATATGAAATCTACTTAACAACTAAAAAAAAGACTCTGCTAAAGTGAAAATCCCCTTTCTTTATATATATATATATAGAGAGAGAGAGAGAGAGAGCGCTTTACTTGGTAGCCACACGTACTTAGTAGCCAAGTATATAGAAAATAAACTAAATATAATTGTTAATACTTAATAGCCAAGGAAAAGGGCAGGCAACACATTAGGAAAATCGGACTGAGGAAAGGTGATGAGGGTAACTGGCTATAGAAATTAAATGCGAGATAGGTATAGCTAAGGATACTACTTGGCATTAAATGAAGTAGGGGAGGAATGTAACGTGCATGTACAGTGCATCAAATAGGAGCAGCGTGCATGTGTGTGTGTGTGTATTTGAAAATTATATATATATATATATAATCGAAATTTTAATTTGTTTTGTGTTATAAAGTTTAGCATACCTCGTTATATAAAACTCCGTTCACTTACGAACCACTATGGACAAAGGTAAAAATACGATCTTGTCGAGAAAGAAATGCGCCACGAATCCAAAACTAAAATAAAACAGACAAGTAATTAACTTATTTTATGAAATTCCATAAACGCTAATATAGGGTGCAAATTACGTTAAACGAAAAGTTACTTGTTTTCCAAATTAAAAATTATGAAAAAATTATATAAATTAAATTAAAAATGTGTGTTAAAAATTTTGTTCAAATTTGAAACTAATATTTTATTATATTAAATAATCATTATGGTTTATAAATGATTCGATAGAGACTTTCTGAAATTTTTATTTGGATATAACTCACAATCTATAAGATAAAATCTCATATTTTCACTTTCATTAGAAAAATATAGTTCAATAGATTAAAACGTTTCTTGTTTCACAGAAATCCAAATTATAACAAATCCTATATAATTAGTTAAAGTTCAAAACGTAAAACCACGAACTACAACGATGTTATGAGCTCGTTTTAAATTATATTATAATTAATATGTTCAAAATTCGTTTATAAATAAATTGGCTATTACAACTCGAATCTAAACTCAATTAAATCTTTTATATTATCTAATTCATACAATACTGAAAATTCAGATATTTCTGACTATTTTAGAATTAAATATATTATTTTGATATTCAAAATTATTTAATTTAAGACATTTAAATCTTCAAATCAACTCTTTAAATAGTTAAATAAATTAATTATTCAATTACTAAAAATCCAGGTTGTTACAGAAAGAAACGTTCGCCACACATAAAATGTTTTCAATAATGATTCTAGAAGCAGTGGCTTCCTATGATTTATGGTTTAAGGATACCCATTATGGAGTGTTAGGTTCATTTAGGATATAAATGTTCTAAAACAATCAAACTTGTTCTCCAAACTGTTGAATGGACCTATCAACAAACATTTAATAAGAAGTTGACAATGTTGTGCATTGAACAGGGTATTACCTAATGGCATCATTTATCTAAGAGAAAGGCTAAGCACACTTTCTCTTAGGGAGAGTGAGCTTATACTTGCCACCTGATTGGTGGAAATGGGTTGGCACCAATCATTAGCTATGTATGATTAATAAATGCCAACTCAATTCTACCAATTAGATGGCAAGTACAAGCTCACTCCCCCTAAAGGAGAGTGTGCTTAGCATTTCTCTTTATCTAAAGGGGAGAACATTAATGCAAGACTACCGGTCCCAACAAACGATAAAGAGAGCTATTTCATTGAAAAAATAGCAAGCTACAAAAATGTATGTTGTTGGTCTGGTGGAGGATGATCGAGAAAACCAACGGAAGAGTATGTGAAGACAGTTTATTTTGTTCATGATATTTTTTCCAAGAAGTTTCAATGAGGAAGACATTCACAAAATTTGAATGAATAGAGGGGATAGTAGTTGTTGGAAATAAACTTAGTTTTATGGAATTATTTATTGCGTTAATGGAAATAATTATTAGTGAGATTATGTTTGCATTTGTGGAAAGGGAAAAATCTAGACAAAATAAATATGTAATGTGAAGAGATATTTAGAAAGTATAAAATTTAGGAAGAATCTAGAAAAGAATAGTCTAAAGATTTTCCCTAATATAAAATGAGATGTACTCATTCATTTGTAATCAAGTTGAATGAAGAAAAGTGACACAATAACAATGTAGTCGTTTAATTATTCTACGTTTTTATCACTCTCCTTCTCTCTATATCAAATTCCAAAATGGTATCAGAGCTAGGTAAGAGAGGAGGAGGAGAACAGAGTCTCAATGAGTTTTTTTATTTTGTTGCTTTGTTTCATAAAAAAAATAAAGCCGATGAAAATTGCTAATGCGTTTGCAAATTTCGAAATCTGGATGTGGATGCTTTAAGATCTAAAGAAAACAGCGAGTAGGGTGACAATGCATGAAGGTGATGCAGAAGGTGGCAAATGGTCGTCGAATGGTTCAGCATAAAATGAAGAACAAGAGAACATGGCACAAGTGATCGTGGAAGAAAATTTATTTTAGAGTTGTGGGTGAGAAGTGCACCATGGAGAGAAGTGCTCTAATATATTCAAATAGAGTGTTGGAGAGACGTGCTTCAAAAATTGAAGGTGATGAGAAGTGCATCACAAATAAAAAAAATAAAAAGAGAAAGAAAAAAAGGGAGTTGAAGAGACGTGCTTCAACAATTGAAGGTGATGAGAAGTGCATCACAAATCAAAGAGAACTGCATCACAAATAAAATAAAATAAAAAGGAAAAGAAAAAAAGGGAGTTGAAGAGACGTGCTTCAAAATTGAAGGTGATGAGAAGTGCATCACAAATCAAAGAGAAGTACAAAAAATCTTCTTGGAGTAATAAAACCAAATTTAAGGGGGAATGTTGAAAATAAACTTGGTTTTAAGGAACTATTTATTGTATTAATGGAAATAATTATTAGTGAGATTATGTTTGTATTTGTGGAAAGGGGAAAATCTAGACTAAATAAATATGTAATGTGAAGAAATATTTAGAAAATATAAAATTTATGAAGAATCTAGAAAAGAATAATTTAGAGATTTTTTCTAAATTAAATTGAGATGTACTCATTTGTTTGTAATCAAGTTGAATGAAGAAAAGTGAAGCAATAACAATGTATTCGTTCAATTATTCTACATTCAATCTCTCTTCTCCTCTATATATCAAATCCCAACAGTAGTGAAGAAGTGAAGACATACAAAAAAAAGGAAAAGAGAATGGGTGTTTACATAATGAACGAGAGAGAGAATACAACCGTTGGGGTTAGTCGTTGGTTGTTCCAATGACTAAGACTTATGGCATTGAAGGTTTTACCATTACATAACGGCAGAGATTTCGCTATTATAAAAGCTAATCTTATGTTCATTAGTCGGAGGATTGATTTGAACTACCCGCGATAACTGAACAAACCAGGATGGTGTTCAGTCTATGAACGGAATAAGTGTATTTTATTATTGATTGTGTTTTGAGCTCTATCAGGGAACATATTATGATTCCTTAATTTCTTACAAGATCCACAGTTTGTATACGTGGAGTCACAAGTGAAACTAAAACAGAAAGCATTGAAAATTTCACTGTGGAACAGAACACGTAATCGTCTGGTCCGTAGGGAAGAAACAGTCTTCACCTGTTACTCCTCGTGAAGTTCCTCACGTTCCAACAGCACTATGTGATTGTGATATAGGGACCAGCTAAACTCCATATGATGTTCACGTTCTATTCAGCGCGTGATGCTTCAGTAGTCTTCCTACCACTGTAGACACCATGATCCTTCCAACTTTTGCTTATTTTATATTATTTACTTATTCTGTATAAATACAAGCTTGACGTCCAAACTAGAAGCATAAGTCGAACAGCTTTACTCACACATAAACAGCTAAAATCATATAATAATGGCCGGTGGAAAAGGAGGAGGAGGAGGGAAAGGAGGAGGTGGAGGTAGTAAAGGCGGTGGAAGCAAGGGAGGCGGTAGTTCATCAGCCAAAGGCTCTAGTGGGGGAGGATCAGGAAAATCTAGTGGCTATGGTGACGGCTGGATAAAAGCTCCCGGTGGTACGGGTAATTACATTTCCAGACCCGAGTTTGAAAGCAACCCGCAGGGTTACTTCCATGGCCTCCACCATGGTTGAGGCACTCAAGGCAGCTCAAAATGAGCATTATTATACATTTATCTTGCCAGTCGTTTTAGTTATGCCTTTTAATATATGCTAGCTAGGAATGTAGATATGGTTAGCATGCACCTACGTACTCTGTAGGTAGGTATCTGTGTTGTGTTTATATTTGAGAACGTACGCTCTCCCCTATGTTTAATTATATCCGTCTTTTATATGATATACTCTGTTTGTGTTTTACTGTGTAAATTTGTACCTTTTGCTAATTAACGGTAGATGTTCAGTTTTGTTTGCTTTCTGCAACTCGCATCGATATCCAAATTCAGTATACCCCGTGTCCCAACCAATCAAAGCTCTCTGATTTTTACCTTTTGCACTTAAATGTTTGAATTGTTTTTGTACTTAAATACAAAAAGGCGGAAATAGAGGGATTTGATTGGAGAGATCTGGGGGATAGGGGAAATGGGTACATGTAATAACCCGGAAAATGTGAACCAGTTTAAAATTTTTAAATCAGGTTATTAACAAGAAATTTGAATGATCGAAATGGCATATTTCAATAAAATATAGAATTGGGTATAATATTGCAGTTTGAAATTTTGAATACAAACTTGGTCTGATTGTGCCGAGTGGAAAATATAACGGATTTTGACGAAACTGAAAATATTTAAATCTGTTTATCAATACCTTACTAACGAATCTGAAAAATCGAAATTTCATAACGGAAACCAAAAGTTATGGCCAAACGAATTTTCAAAAAGGTCGCTATATAGTATATATAGCCCTTGAAAATTGAGATTTTGCATACGACCTCGGAATTTGACGAAACCACTTTTGTTGGGTCCGGGATGTCAAATTATTGCTAGGTTTCAAATTTCATAATTTTTGAAGCTAGTATGCGAGCGGGGCAAAAGATAACGTGTTTGGTCAAATTCTGTTAAAATGGGTCGACCTGAAAATGGCCGTTTTTCAAACGAGCTCAGAATTCGACGAAACTGGTTTTGTTAGGACCGTATCGTCAAAACAAAGCTAGATTTATTTTTATGGAATTTTTCGATTCAGTTTGTGGCCCTGGCAAATTGAAATGTACGATTAAATTAAATATCGAATGTTTTATATTTTAATTTGAAAAATAACTGACTGTAACAGTCGAAATGGCCAACGAAACATATCCCATTGTGTCCGGAATGGGGGTATTTAGCTAGGGGCGACAGTCGTTGGGTTTAAAAAGGAGTCCGTTTGCAAAAACACTATTTAAAAATTTTCTATAAATTCTGGCCAATAGGAAATTTTCTTTAAAAAAAAACTCTAAAACCCTAGCCGCCAGTGCGCGATTGAACGACGCACGTCGCTCAAAACTTCTCGTCGATATCGCCGCCGCCTCAGGCCATTTCGCCGCCGACCCCAGTTGAAGTTTTTGTTCGCCGTAGTCCCCTCTCCACATCCGACCAACCCACGTCTCCTCCTATCGACTATCGACGCCGGAAATCGAGGAGGAAGGCGCGACCTTCTCAGCGCCGCCGCGACGAGCACAGACCACCGGACCACTTGCCACCACCGCCGTTCTGGAGGTGCTTCGTAGCTCTTCGACGCAGCGTAGCCTGATCGAAGCATAGAGGTACGGATCGGCTGGAATTTTGAGACCTAGTTTCGAAGGTTTTAAAAACCTTTCTGATAAAAAATCTGAAATGAAAATGACACTTTTAAGTGTTGCAAAACTTTGAAAAATAATATCTTTTTCGTTCTTTAACGAAATTTGATGAAACAGGAGACACCGTGACCGCAAGGAGGCTCTCTACATTCTAGAAGAAGCCGCGGATTTTTCTGACCTTCCTACGATTTTTAGCACTGCAATAACCAATGTGAGGAATCTACCTATTTGTGTGAATGAAATCGCGTTGTATAAACTATATAAGCGAAGTGTAAATTATATACGCATTGTATACCTCATGTACATGTGTTGTATAAGTTATATTAGCGATGTATAAATTATACAAGCGTTGTTTGAAACATATATGCTTTGAACTGTGATGAAATGCAAGTGAATTATTATATTATATATATATATATATATATATATATACTCCCCTCGTCCACAGACCATGGACGATATTTATTGCTTGTGATTGACGTGATATTATATGGTTTGACGTATGGTTGGAAATAATTGTTTGTGGTTGATAGTATGGTTGAAAAATACCTTTGTGGTTGAAAAATACCCTTTTGTGGTTGAAACAAAATAGAACAGGATTGTGGAATTGAAAATAAAACATGCCACCTGCGTGCGAACTAGATGCATGATCCCCATTGTCAAAAACCGCGAGGTTTTAAGGTAGAGCGAGGAGTCGTACTAGGGACGGTCCCGGTTTTAACTACCCTACCGTTATGCTGCCGAAATTTTCTGAAATATTCATGTGTTAGAATAATTTTCATTCGTTGAAATAAATTACATAAACTATATCGAATATTCATGTGTTGAGTTGCAATTCATTCGTTGAGTTGAAATTCATGTGTTGAATATTATTTGAATTTAAACAATTGGCTTTAGTGATAAAAATCACATTTTTATATATATACAAACTATATCGAATATTCATGTGTTGAGTTGCAATTCATTCGTTGAGTTGAAATTCATGTGTTGAATATTATTTGAATTTAAACAAATGGCTTTAGCGATAAAAATCACATTTTTATATATATACAAACTATGTCGAATATTCATGTGTTGAGTTGCAATTCATTCGTTGAGTTGAAATTCATGTGTTGAATATTATTTGAATTTAAACAAATGGCTTTAGCGATAAAAATCACATTTTTATATATATACAAACTATGTCGAATATTCATGTGTTGAGTTGCAATTCATTCGTTGAGTTGAAATTCATGTGTTGAATATTATTTGAATTTAAACAAATGGCTTTAGCAACAAAAATCACATTTTTATATATATACAAACTATATAGAATATTCATGTGTTGAATTGCAATTCATTCGTTGAGTTGAAGTTCATGTGTTGAATATTATCATCTCTTAAAAATAAAATGAATCGACAATGAAAACTATATTTTTATAGTGAATAAGAAGAGTTAAAAATACACATGGGTCGAATAAATATTTTTGATGATAAAAATATTCCTTTTATCATGTATACGCTTAGTTAAAAATACACACGTGTCGAATAAATATTTTTAATGATAAAAATATTCCTTTTATCATGTATACACTTAGTTAAAAATACACACGTATCGAATAAATATTTTTGATGATAAAAATATTCCTTTTATCATGTATACGCTTAGTTAAAAATACACACGTGTCGAATAAATATTTTTGATGATAAAAATATTCCTTTTATCAAGTATACGCTTAGATAAAAATACACATGTGTCGAATAAATATTTTCGATGATAAAATATTCCTTTTATCATGTATACGCTTAGTTAAAAATACACACGTGTTGAAATAAATAATAGTTTGCTAGAAATATTATTATTAGCTTTGTTCTGCATATATATACATGTGTTGAACAGGAAAAATGGATTAGCTATAGAGTAAAGAAATTATTTGCGTGCCCGACAAATAGGTAAACCTTGATGAGTTGGCTGCGCAATTTTATTTATATATCAACTCCTGTGAATGCCATTGGATGCGGAGTGCTGTTTATTCTGTGTGAAATAATAAATAACGCCATAGGATAGTAACAATTAATTTTGAACCACACTACATGGCATACTTCTTGATGATAGGCATACTTCATCATATTCCACATAAGCAATTGGAGCTTGTGTGACGAGGTGGGAGATTTACCATACAAGCAAGAGGCTTGTATGGCGATGACTATATACTACAGGTTGAACTGATGACTGATATGGACTATATAAATTATAACGATAAATTGCCAGATTAATAAAAAACCCCACACGGGTCTAGAGTTGACAATAATCACGTCCCTCTAGTTATTAGATACGGCACATGAACTATTTATTTCCACACAGAAACGGGGTGACGGGAATTTATTCTCTGGAGTGATTATCAGTACATGCTCCCCCGTAAACACCAAAATATATCACTAAAAATATGTGAATGCTTTTTAGGATTTATTGGGTACCTAATACGGCCCAATAAATTTCCAAACCCCTCCCCGTACAAAGGAGGTTATGGCGAAATTTTTCGAAATATTAAGGCATTAGTGAAATATTTGAAGTGAAAACGAAATTGAAAATAATAGAATGAACTATATTTATATATATAAATATAAATATAATAAAAAGGAATAGAGGCCGTGCAGTTCGTGTTTCGGAATCATAATTTGAAATGATTAGTACGAGAAATCCGACCATCGGATTTTCCCGAAACCGCAATCGCGGAGTTCGCCTTCGAACTATCTTTCTAACGGCACCAACCTTGTAAAAATCCAACGGTTGGATTGTCCGGAATGTTTAATTCAAATCTGAAGAAAAACAGCGCCAGAATCGTTTATATTTATATATAAATATAAATATAATTAAATTTAATCGAATAACGACGCTGCAGTTCGAATTTTGAAACCGTAACTTCAAACGACTAGTGTGGAAGATCCGACCGTCGGATTCTCACGAAACTGGAACCTTGGGTTCGCTTTGGGAATATCTTCCCACTGATATAGACTTTGTAGAAATCCAACGGTTAGATTTCCCGATATGTGTAAAACAAATTTAGGGAAAAACAGCGCCACGACACGACCTGAAACATCGTTTAATTAAATATGGCCATTTTTAAATAAATAAAAATGGCGAAAAATCGTTATAAAATATTATAAGCAATATTGATTGAGAATAAACCAAATGGGCTTGAATTGTTTGATATTTGATGGTTGTATGTGTATGACATGAAAATAACACTAAAGAACCGAAAGATGGATGTCGAATAATATAACCATAAAATGAATCGATTTAAATTCTAATGACGTGAATTATTTGAAAAGGCCGAGCTAACCCTCATTTCAAATAATTTATCGAGCGATTCGAATTGGAAAATGCAAAGACGATTCAAGACCGACGATCTTCGTATCGGTTGGATGGGCGCTACTGAGGTTCCTGACCGGAGTAGCTACCGGAAGGGGATGGAAGTAGTAGCCGTCAGGACGTATGTGTTGATTGTACGGATTTGCGAGGAATTTGACGCCTCCGGTTTCGTTCAGACCCAGGATGGACTTGTAAATGGACTGTGTGTCTGACATTGGATTTTGTTCTGTACTGATTGATCTCTGTTAAATATATATCTGTTTGGCGGCGGAGAATTTATTCTTTTGCTTAACGCCCTTCTCTGAGACGTACGAGCTCAGGGGTTATATATCGATGGAAATCAATCGTACGGAGTGGACTGCCTATGTGGCATGCCAAGATGCTGTGATCAAGGCTTCTGTTGCAAAGCAAAGTCTTGTGGATGATGATCAAAGCAGGGTCTACTTGACCTAGCTTTGTGTATTTCGTAGATTCGCGAGCCTCACACCTCGGTATGAGTTAAAAACGGGATACGGACCGCTGGGAGAGCACGACGTTTCTTTCTAGATATGGTGGTGTCAGTGACTTACCAGCCCTGACATTTATATTTACTTTTCACCTTTGTGGTTGTTGGAATGCGAGGCGCCTCGATTATAAGTCTGCAAGGACCGGGAAACGTGTGTTCAGGCATAATTAATCCTCTAACGTAAGTGAGGACCGGCCCAGCCGCATCCGGGGTTGCCCAGAGTTTGTAGTCCCGAGGCATTTGCTAGAGTGTCTCGAAGCGGAGAGGAGCTTGCTCCTTGCCTCGACTCATGACGGAAATCCAATTTCCAATACGAAATAACGGACTTGATTGTAGAACTAGTATGGCGACATAGTATATGGTAGCTATGCCACCTATGATTGATATTTATGATGCTATTCGTTTGAAACATATATGCACTAGTAATAATATCAAATGATTTTGCTTTATACGTATCAAGCATATTTGGCCCTTATAAGGTAAAACTCTATCCTCCGGCTTGCGTTGTATTGTGTGATGGGACCTGAGTCTTATAATGGCTTCATTCTTTCTAAAAGCATTGCGTTGTTTTAAAAGAATTTACCTTGTTTTAAATGCACTAGCAATCACTGGAGTAAACCCATTCCGCGAAAGTGGCGTGGTCCTATGATTTGCTATTTACTGTTGTTTAACTGTTAAATAGATTCCTCATACCAGTCCCCATGACTGACTCGTTGTTTGTTTCACTTTGCAAACGCGGGTGCCCTTATTTTCACACGGGCAGCCTAGTACACAGGTGACAGGTGGTTTTTGGTTCTGCACTGCTGCATAGAGTGCACTTTTGGCTCATGGCGAGGCTGACTTCATAGAGATGACTTTGATATTTTCCGCCATTACTGTATTTATATTATGATTCCGCCACTGGCGATGCAGACTGATTTACTTTCCGTATTTCTCACTATAGGTATATGTATTCCGCCTTCGGCGATGTAGACTGATACCCTTATTATGTCTCACTGCATGTATGTATTCCGCCTCTGGCGATGATGACTGATCACTTTCCTTTCATTTACTAAGTTTTATCCCACGTTATGCTATTCTGATATTCCTACATGTTGTGATTCCGCTGTCATATCCATGTAAAATTTATTTTATTTATTGTTTCTGCTATTATCTGTACTCTGCTATGATGATTAATGTGTTATTTCCTAATGATTATCCTTAATACCGCCCCTCGGATTTTGGGATCGTCACAGTTGGTATCAGAGCTTTGGTTAACCTTATTTCCGGGATCTAACACATTAAACACCTCGTCAGAATAGAATCAGTAGTGTTCTAATGCGAGTAGCTCATTAGAGATAGGATTGGCAATGTCCTAGAATGAGCTAAGCAGATTAGCAAAACAATTCGATCAGTACATCGTCATTATCTTTCCTTGTATTCCCTTGCTTTATCATTTATGAAAATTATCAAATCTGTGAGCTTGACTCTTTTCTTGCTTATACAGTATTCTCTTAGATGGCTACACGAGCAGCAGCAGCTAGAGGAGGCCGTGGAGGCTGAGGAGTGGCAGCAGGAGGATGGGGAAATATCCCCGTAGTTGTGGAAATCCCTATTGTTCAGCCACCAGCACCTGAAGACTTTGAGCTAAATAAAGTTGCGAAGAGGTACAGAAATCTTGGGGGAAAACCTTTTACTGGCACTGGCACAGTGACCGAAGCTATAGCTTGGTTGAAAACCTGTGAGAAAATCTTTGAAGGCATGGGTATGGGAACTAACAACAAAGCCCGACTTGGCATTTGGCTCCTTCAGGAGGAAGCAGAGCTATGGTGGGATGCCATTACCTCTGAGGATGCAGCTGGTACTATCCGGACTTGGGAGCAGTTCAAGACTTTGTTCAATGAGAAGTTTGTACCGGAACAAGCTCTAGAGAGGATGCGAGAGAAGTTTGCTAATCTCCAACAGGGAGACCTCTCTATTCAGGATTATCTAAATAAGTTCATCCAGTTATCGCGCTATGCTCCAGAGCTGATTTTGACCAACAAAGCAAAGAATAAGAGATTCATATTTGGGCTGAAGCGCAAATACCATGATAGAGCTATGAGCAACATCAAACTCTCCTTTATAGAACTAGTAGAGATGGCTTGCAATTACGAAGACATGGATGAGAGGCATGCTAGCCAAGACCGTGCTAAAAGCCAAGCTGGAAACAAGCGCAAGGCTTCAACAGATCAACCCGAATCTAGCATTACCGCGGCCGCTACTCAGAAACCTGCAAAGATCCCGAAAGGAAATTGCTACAATTGCGGGAAGCCATGTCACTTTTCTAATGTATGCAAAGCCCCAAGGAAGCCAAAGGCAAATGACTCAGCCGAATGCTACAACTGCCATAAGAAGGGGCATTATAGCAGGAACTGTCCTCTGAAGCAGAATGCTCAAGTGGCTCATGTCTATGACGGGAAGACCCCGCCAGCTATCACCGATGGATCAGGTAAACCCGATGTCTTGGGAGGTACCCTTACTATTAAAAATATTCCTGTTTCTGTACTTTTTGATACTGGTGCATCACGTAGCTTCATTTCTGGTAACATTGTTCATAAGTTAAAATTGAAATGAAGAAAACTTAAGGAACCAATTAAAGTTCAAAACCCGATAGGAGGTTCTGTTAGTCTCAGTATATACTGCAGAGTGCCTATCTCTTATTCACGTTATAAGTTTCCTATCCACTTAATTATTATGGATTTGTCGGAATTCGATGTTATTCTCGGTTTTGAATGGTTAACAAAATATAAGGCCGAAGTTAGATGTGCCGAAAGAATCGTTAAAGTCAAAACGAATCTTGGACCTATATACATACCATGTCATGGCTCAGAAATTAATAGAACAGAATTTTGGTCTTCTTTAGAAGTTATTCCCCCTTCGATAGAAAAGATACCAGTCGTTAAAAACTATGCGGATGTGTTTGAAGAAGTAGAAAACTTACCGCCGCAAAGAGAAATTGAATTTAGAATATATTTAATTCCTAATGCCCGACCAGTAGTACATCCAATAAGAAGAATGGCCCCGAAAGAAAAAGAAGAGTTAAGTAGTCAAACCCGAGAATTGCTTTGGAAATGTCTAATCAGACCGAGCTTTTCAGCTTGGGGAGCAGCAGTTGTATTTGTCCCGAAATCAGACGGTACTCTAAGACTTTGTGTTGATTACCGAGATCTCAATAAACAAACACTGAAGAACAAATATCCTTTACCCCGAATAGACGATCTGTTAGATCAATTAAATGGAGCAACCATATTCTCCAGAATGGACCTAGCTACAGGTTTCCACCAATTGCGTATAGCCGAAGACTGTGTTCCTTTGACAGCCTTCAGGGGTCCCGATTTATTCTACGAATGGTTAGTAATGCCGTTCGGCTTGTGTAACGCTCCAGCATACTTCGTTGATCTTATGAACAGAGTGTTCCGTGGTGTGTTGAATAAATTTATTCTAGTCTTCATCGATGACATTTTAATCTACTCTAAGTCGGAAGATGAACATACAAAACATTTAGAACAAGTGTTGAAAATTCTGAGGAGGAATGTCTTGAAAGCTAAATTTTCTAAGTGTGTCTTCTGGCAGAATGAAGTTAAATTCCTAGGCCATGTCGTATCAAAAGAAGGAATGGCTGTAGATCCAAGCAAAATTACAGCGATTCAGAACTGGAAACAACCTACTACCCCCACAGAAGTTCGAAGTTTCCTTGGATTGGCTAGTTACTATCGGAAATTCATTCAGGATTTTTCAAAGATATCAGGAGTTTTGACAAAGCTTACAAAGAAGCATGAGAAATTCAAATGGACTCCCGAATGTGAAGAAGCTTTCCAGGAGCTGAACTGAAGTTGACAACCGCTCCAGTATTGACAATAATAGAAGGTAATCAAGACTTGACTGTATGGACAGATGCTTCTATTAGAGGGCTGGGCGCAGTGTTAATGCAAAAAGGCCAAGTGATCGCTTATGCCAGCACTAAAGCCGCATGAAAGAAACTATGCTACTCATGATCTTGAGTTATTAGCTATCGTGTTCGCTTTAAGAATCTGGAGGCATTATTTACTGGGCGAGAAATTCGAACTATACACCGATCATCAATCCTTGAAATACCTGTTCACCCAGAAAGATTTAAACCTGAGGCAACAGCGTTGGTTAGAATTCCTTGCAGCATACGATTTTAAAATTCTATACACTCCAGGGAAAGCCAATGTTGTAGCAGATGCGCTCAGCAGAAAGAATGAAATCATCGCCAGTTTTGTCATCACGTCTTCATTAATAGACAGGATCTCGACCCTTCAGAAAGACGATGAATTTATTCAAAGAATCAGTCAAAGAGTCAAAGGAGGTGAATCCACAAGTTTTCGACTCGATGACAAAGGAGTTCTAAGATTGAAGGGTAGGATTTGCATCCCAAACCTTCCCGAGCTCAGAAGAGAAATACTTGATGAGTGCCACAAATCCAAATTAAGTATCCATCCCGGTGTGAGCAAAATGTATAACGATATCAAACGTACATTCTGGTGGAGGTCAATGAAAAGAGATATCTCATTATATGTTAGCAGATGCCCCACTTGTCAGCTAGTTAAGAGTGATCAGCAGAAATTGGCTGGATTATTACAATCATTAGAAATTCCACGATGGAAGTGGGAACAAATCTCGATGGATTTCATTGATGGTTTGCCTCGAACTAAGAAAGGAAACGACAGTATATGGGTAATCGTAGATCGCTTCACGAAGACTGCCCATTTCATACCTGTCCGATCCAACAGAACGGCTCAAAGTCTAGCACAGATTTACTTCAGAGAAATAGTTAAACTTCATGGAGTACCACTCAGTATAGTCAGCGATAGAGATCCCCTGTTTACTAGCAAATTCTGGGAAGCATTCCAGACAGAATTGGGAACCAAATTGAATCTAAGCACCGCTTATCACCCTCAGACAGACGGCCAAACTGAGCGGGTGAATAGAATTTTAGAAGATCTATTGCGGGCTTGCGTTATTGATTTTGGAGGCTCATGGGAAGATCATTTGAATTTACCCGAATTCTCTTACAACAATAGCTATCAAGAAATTTTGGGAATGTCTCCATTTGAAGCATTATACGGTAGACCGTGCAGATCTCCCGCATGTTGGGTAGAACCTGGCAACAGACTTGTGTTAGGGCCCGATATGATTCGAGAAGCATCGGATAAAGTCGATTTCATTAAGAAGCGATTAAAAACCGCGCAGAGCCGACAGAAAAGTTATGCTGATGCGAGAAGAAGGGATATATCGTTTGCCGTTGGTGATTATGTTTATTTAAGAGTTTCTCCAATGCGAGGAGTAATCAGATTTGGCAAGACTGGGAAGTTGGCACCGAGGTTTATTGGTCCCTTTCCTATACCTGAACGGATTGGAACTCTTGCATATAGGGTTTCATTACCTAATTGGTTGCCTGGTGTACACGATGTGTTCCACGTGTCTCAACTTAGAAAACATGTTCATGATCCCGACCTTATTGTGGAAGAAGCAGCGCAACATGAAATTGACATAACTCCAGAATTAGCACTCAAGAGAGAGCCATTAAAGATAGTTGGCAAAGAAACTAGAGAGCTAAGGAGGAAAAAGATTCATTTAGTCAAAGTGCAGTGGAGTAGTGATCCTAGAGACTGTACTTGGGAGACTGAGGAAAGCATTAAACAAGCCTATCCCAAATGCAGAGTGGACATCTCTGACTAACTCCGGTGCAAGGTACCTTTACAATACTTTGCATTTACATTTTATTTCCTGCTTAGCTGTCATTTCCTTTTCGGGGACGAAAAGTTTTAAGTGGGGAAGATTGTAATAACCCGGAAAATGTGAACCAGTTTAAAATTTTTAAATCAGGTTATTAACAAGAAATTTGAATGATTGAAATGGAATATTTCAATAAAATATAGAATTGGGTATAATATTACAGTTTGAAATTTTGAATACAAACTTGGTCTGATTGTATCGAGTGGAAAATATAACGAATTTTGACGAAACTGAAAATATTTAAATATGTTTATCAATACCTTTCTAACGAATCTGAAAAATCGAAATTTCATAACGGAAATCAAAAGTTATAGCCAAACGAATTTTCAGAAAGGTCGCTATATAGTATATATAGCCCTTGAAAATTGAGATTTTGCATACGACCTCGGAATTCGACGAAACCACTTTTGTTGGGTCCGGGATGTCAAATTATTGCTAGGTTTCAAATTTCATAATTTTTGAAGCTAGTATGTGAGCGGGGCAAAAGATAACGTGTTTGGCCAAATTCTGTTAAAATGGGTCGACCTGAAAATGGCCGTTTTTCAAACGAGCTCAGAATTCGACAAAACTGGTTTTGTTAGGACCGTATCGTCAAAACAAAGCTAGATTTATTTTTCTGGAATTTTTCGATTCAGTTTGTGGCCCTGGCAAATTGAAATGTACGATTAAATTAAATATCGAATGTTTTATATTTTAATTTGAAAAATAACTGACTGTAACAGTCGAAATGGCCAACGAAACATATCCCATTGTGTCCGGAATGGGGGTATTTAGCTAGGGGCGACAGTCGTTGGGTTTAAAAAGGAGTCCGTTTGCAAAAACACTATTTAAAAATTTTCTATAAATTCTGGCCAATAGGAAATTTTCTTTAAAAAAAACTCTAAAACCCTAGCCGCTAGAGCGCGATTGAACGACGCACGTCGCTCAAAACTTCTCATCGATATCGCCGCCGCCTTAGGCCATTTCGCCGCCGACCCCAGTTGAAGTTTTTGTTCGCCGTAGTCCCCTCTCCACATCCGACCAACCCACGTCTCCTCCCATCGACTATCAACGCCGGAAATCGAGGAGGAAGGCGCGACCTTCTCAGCGCCGCCGCGACGAGCACAGACCACCGGACCACTTGCCACCACCGCCGTTCTGGAGGTGCTTCGTAGCTCTTCGACGCAGCGTAGCCTGATCGAAGCATAGAGGTACGGATCGGCTGGAATTTTGAGACCTAGTTTCGAAGGTTTTAAAAACCTTTCTGATAAAAATTCTGAAATGAAAATGACACTTTTAAGTGTTGCAAAACTTTGAAAAATAATATCTTTTTCGTTCTTTAACGAAATTTGATGAAACAGGAGACACCGTGACCGCAAGGAGGCTCTCCACATTCTAGAAGAAGTCGCGGATTTTTCTGACCTTCCTACGATTTTTAGCACTGCAATAACCAATGTGAGGAATCTAACTATTTGTGTGAATGAAATCGCGTTGTATAAATTATATAAGCGAAGTGTAAATTATATACGTATTGTATACCTCATGTACATGTGTTGTATAAGTTATATTAGCGATGTATAAATTATACAAGCGTTGTTTGAAACATATATGCTTTGAACTGTGATGAAATGCAAGTGAATTATTATATTATATATATATATATATATATATATATATATATATACTCCCCTCGTCCACAGACCATGGACGATATTTATTGCTTGTGATTGACGTGATATTATATGGTTTGACGTATGGTTGGAAATAATTGTTTGTGGTTGATAGTATGGTTGAAAAATACCTTTGTGGTTGAAAAATACCCTTTTGTGGTTGAAACAAAATAGAACAGGATTGTGGAATTGAAAATAAAACATGCCGCCTGCGTGCGAACAAGATGCATGATCCCCATTGTCAAAAACCGCGAGGTTTTAAGGTAGAGCGAGGAGCCGTACTAGGGACGGTCCCGGTTTTAACTACCCTGCCGTTATGCTGCCGAAATATTCTGAAATATTCATGTGTTAGAATAATTTTCATTCGTTGAAATAAATTGAATAAACTATATCGAATATTCATGTGTTGAGTTGCAATTCATTTGTTGAGTTGAAACTCATGTGTTGAATATTATTTGAATTTAAACAAATGGCTTTAGCGATAAAAATCACATTTTTATATATATACAAACTATATCGAATATTCATGTGTTGAGTTGCAATTCATTCGTTGAGTTGAAATTCATGTGTTGAATATTATTTGAATTTAAACAAATGGCTTTAGCGATAAAAATCACATTTTTATATATATACAAACTATGTCGAATATTCATGTGTTGAGTTGCAATTCATTCGTTGAGTTGAAATTCATGTGTTGAATATTATTTGAATTTAAACAAATGGCTTTAGCGATAAAAATCACATTTTTATATATATACAAACTATGTCGAATATTCATGTGTTGAGTTGCAATTCATTCGTTGAGTTGAAATTCATGTGTTGAATATTACTTGAATTTAAACAAATGGCTTTAGCAACAAAAATCACATTTTTATATATATACAAACTATATAGAATATTCATGTGTTGAATTGCAATTCATTCGTTGAGTTGAAGTTCAAGTGTTGAATATTATCATCTCTTAAAAATAAAATGAATCGACAATGAAAACTATATTTTTATAGTGAATAAGAAGAGTTAAAAATACACATGTGTCGAATAAATATTTTTGATGATAAAAATATTCCTTTTATCATGTATACGCTTAGTTAAAAATACACACGTGTCGAATAAATATTTTTGATGATAAAAATATTCCTTTTATCATGTATACGCTTAGTTAAAAATACACACGTGTCGAATAAATATTTTTGATGATAAAAATATTCCTTTTATCATGTATACGCTTAGTTAAAAATACACACGTGTCGAATAAATATTTTTGATGATAAAAATATTCCTTTTATCAAGTATACGCTTAGATAAAAATACACATGTGTCGAATAAATATTTTTGATGATAAAATATTCCTTTTATCATGTATACGCTTAGTTAAAAATACACATGTGTTGAAATAAATAATAGTTTGCTAGAAATATTATTATTAGCTTTGTTCTGCATATATATACATGTGTTGAACAGGAAAAATGGATTAGCTATAGAGTAAAGAAATTATTTGCGTGCCCGACAAATAGGTAAACCTTGATGAGTTGGCTGCACAATTTTATTTATATATCAACTCCTGTGAATGCCATTGGATGCGGAGTGCTGGTTATTCTGTGTGAAATAATAAATAACACCATAGGATAGTAACAATTAATTTTGAACCACACTACATGGCATACTTCTTGATGATAGGCATACTTCATCATATTCCACATAAGCAATTGGAGCTTGTGTGACGAGGTGGGAGATTTACCATACAAGCAAGAGGCTTGTATGGCGATGACTATATACTACAGGTTGAACTGATGACTGATATGGACTATATAAATTATAACGATAAATTGCCAGATTAATAAAAACCCCACACGGGTCTAGAGTTGACAATAATCACGTCGCTCTAGTTATTAGATACGGCACATGGACTATTTATTTTCACATGGAAACGGGGTGACGGGAATTTATTCTCTGGAGTGATTATCAGTACATGCTCCCCCGTAAACACCAAAATATATCACTAAAAATATGTGAATGCTTTTTAGGATTTATTGGGTACCTAATACGGCCCAATAAATTTCCAAACCCCTCCCCGTACAAAGGAGGTTATGGCGAAATTTTTCGAAATATTAAGGCGTTAGTGAAATATTTGAAGTGAAAACGAAATTGAAAATAATAGAATGAACTATATTTATATATATAAATATAAATATAATAAAAAGGAATAGAGGCCGTGCAGTTCGTGTTTCGAAATCATAATTTGAAATGATTAGTACGAGAAATCCGACCATCGGATTTTCCCGAAACCGCAATCGCGGAGTTCGCCTTGGAAATATCTTTCTAACGGCACCAACCTTGTAAAAATCCAACGGTTGGATTGTCCGGAATGTTTAATTCTAATCTGAAGAAAAACAACGCCAGAATCGTTTATATTTATATATAAATATAAATATAATTAAATTTAATCGAATAACGACGCTGCAGTTCGAATTTTGAAACCGTAACTTCAAACGACTAGTGTGGAAGATCCGACCGTCGGATTCTCACGAAACTGGAACCGTTGGGTTCGCTTTGGGAATATCTTCCCACTGATATAGACTTTGTAGAAATCCAACGGTTAGATTTCCCGATATGTGTAAAACAAATTTAGGGAAAAACAGCGCCACGACACGACCTGAAACGTCGTTTAATTAAATATGGCCATTTTTTAATAAATAAAAATGGTGAAAAATCGTTATAAAATATTATAAGAAATATTGATTGAGAATAAACCAAATGGGCTTGAATTGTTTGATATTTGATGGTTGTATGTGTATGACATGAAAATAACACTAAAGAACCAAAAGATGGATGTCGAATAATATAACCATAAAATGAATCAATTTAAATTCTAATGACGTGAATTATTTGAAAAGGCCGAGCTAACCCTCATTTCAAATAATTTATCGAGTGATTCGAATTGGAAAATGCAAAGACGATTCAAGACCGACGATCTTCGTATCGGTTGGATGGGCGCTACTGAGGTTCCTGACCGGAGTAGCTACCGGAAGGGGATGGAAGTAGTAGCCGTCAGGACGTATGTGTTGATTGTACGGATTTGCGAGGAATTTGACGCCTCCGGTTTCGTTCAGACCCAGGACGGACTTGTAAATGGACTGTGTGTTTGACATTGGATTTTGTTCTGTACTGATTGATCTCTGTTAAATATATATCTGTTTGGCGGCGGAGAATTTATTCTTTTGCTTAACTCCCTTCTCTGAGACGTACGAGCTCAGGGGTTATATATCGATGGAAATCAATCGTACGGAGTGGACTGCCTATGTGGCATGCCAAGATGCTGTGATCAAGGCTTCTGTTGCAAAGCAAAGTCTTGTGGATGATGATCAAAGCAGGGTCTACTTGACCTAGCTTTGTGTATTTCGTAGATTCGCGAGCCTCGCACCTCGGTATGAGTTAAAAACGGGATACGGACCGCTGGGAGAGCACAACGTTTCTTTCTAGCTATGGTGGTGTCAGTGACTTACCAGCCCTGACATTTATATTTACTTTTCACCTTTGTGGTTGTTGGAATGCGAGGCGCCTCGATTATAGGTCTGCAAGGACCGGGAAACGTGTGTTCAGGCATAATTAATCCTCTAACGTAAGTGAGGACCGGCCCAGCCGCATCCGGGGTTGCCCAGAGTGTGTAGTCCCGAGGCATTTGCTAGAGTGTCTCGAAGCGGAGAGGAGCTTGCCCCTTGCCTCGACTCATGACGGAAATCCAATTTCCAATACGAAATAACGGACTTGATTGTAGAACTAGTATGGCGACATAGTATATGGTAGCTATGCCGCCTATGATTGATATTTATGATGCTATTCGTTTGAAACATATATGAACTAGTAATAATATCAAATGATTTTGCTTTATACGTATCATGCATATTTGGCCCTTATAAGTAAAACTCTATCCTCCGGCTTGCGTTGCATTGTGTGATGGGACCTGAGTCTTATAATGGCTTCATTCTTTCTAAAAGCATTGCGTTTTTTAAAAGAATTTACCTTGTTTTAAATGCACTAGCAATCACTCGAGTAAACCCGTTCCGCGAAAGTGGCATGGTCCTATGATTTGCTATTTACTGTTGTTTAACTGTTAAATAGATTCCTCATACCGGTCCCCATGACTGACTCGTTGTTTGTTTCACTTTGCAAACGCGGGTGCCCTTATTTTCACATGGGCAGCCTAGTACACAGGTGACAGGTGGTTTTTGGTTCTGCACTGCTGCATAGAGTGCACTTTTGGCTCATGGCGAGGCTGACTTCATAGAGATGACTTTGATATTTTCCGCCATTACTGTATTTATATTATGATTCCGCCACTGGCGATGCAGACTGATTTACTTTCCGTATTTCTCACTATAGGTATATGTATTCCGCCTTCGGCGATGTAGATTGATACCCTTATTATGTCTCACTGCATGTATGTATTCCGCCTCTGGCGATGATGACTGATCACTTTGCTTTCATTTACTAAGTTATATCCCACGTTATGCTATTCTGATATTCCTACATGTTGTGATTCCGCTATCATATCCATGTAAAATTTATTTTATTTATTGTTTCTGCTATTATCTGTACTCTGCTATGATGATTAATGTGTTATTTCCTCATGATTATCCTTAATACCGCCCCTCGGATTTTGGGATCGTCACAGTTTAGAAGAATTGGTTGTTGTGATTTGTGACATGAAATCACATATGTTGATGAAGACGAGGCAAGGATGTGCTAGACGTTAGAGGAGATGGAGCAGCGACAGAGAGAAGGCAAGAAGAAGCAGTTTTGTGCTCTGCTTCAGCACAGACGTCTGAGGCATCTGGGACAGATGTCTGTGCCTACAGGGTTTTTAACCCGAGAGCATTGACAGATGTCTGACGCATTATGGTCAGACGTCTGAGCGGGTTTTTTCTACGGCTTGACTTGGTCTTTCTGTGACTTTTTCTGCAAGAAATGAAGGGGCAAATTGGGTATTTGCCTAGGCCTTCTATTCTGCTATAAAAGCAGCATCTAGGGTTGGATTAACAGCATGGGATTGAGACCGAATTAATTAATCCAGGGTTAGCCGTCGTTCTTCATTGTTCTCCCTCTTCAACAAATATTGTAGTCATCTAAATATTCTTTCCCTTTCTCAATAAGGTTATTGATTCTTGTAGTTTGTTTATTATTAGTTGTTGAACCAGTGAGTGTAAACATTATTCATTTTGAGAATCAATAATGAGGGTGGTTGGATGGAATATTTTGTGTTTGTGCGTGTGATTTCATATCTTTGTTTGTTTCCATAGAAATCATCTTTAAGTAATTGGGTGAATAAGATCCTGGATGCTTCCGCAAAGGCGCAGGTTTTCACAACAGGTGGTATCAGAGCTAGATCATCGCAAAGCTTAGAGTGATTTTGGAGTGGAAAAATCAATTTTTTTGATATCGGATATGATGGCGTTCCCGAAGATGACTGTTTTTGATGGAAGAAATTGGGGGATTTGGAAGCCTAAGATGGAGGATGTGTTTTACCTCAATGATCTTCATGATCCGATTGATGGAGAAGGGAAGAAGCCCTCTGGTGTGGATGAGGGAAAGTGGAAGAAGATGGATAAGAAGGCTATTGCTTTGATACGGTAGTACCTGGACGATTCGGTATTCCATCATGTGGCTAATTGTGAGTCCGCGAAGGATTTGTGGGACAAGCTGGTATCTTTGTATGAGTCGAGGAGTGCTACAAGTAAGGCTTTTCTGGTTCGAAAGCTTGTTCAGCTTAGATTGGGAGAGGAAAAGTCTGTTGCAGAGTACCTGAATGAATTTCAAGATGTGATCAATCAATTGGCAAATCTGAAGGTCAATTTTGATGATGAGTTGCAGGCTCTTTTGCTGATGAGTTCGCTTTCAGAAAGTTGGGAGACTTTGGTTGTTTCATTGAGTAACTCCAATGCAGGTGGAGCCATCTCTTTGGAAACTGTTCGAAGCAGCCTTTTGAATGAGGAACTAAGGAGAAAAGAGTCGGGTTTTAAATCAGTTCAAGGTGAGGTCATGGTAGCAAAGGACTCGGGGAAAGATACAAGAAGGAAGAAGAAAGGGGCTAATGGTAAAGGTGCTTGTTATTATTGTGGTAAGCAAGGTCACATACACAAGGATTGTTATGCTTATTAGAGGGATAAGAAGAAGGTTGCAGATGGTGATGGAAGTAATGAGGCACAGGCAGATATTGCTGCAAGTTCCATTAGCGATGCTTCTAGTGATGTCCTGTTTAGCGAAGTTAATCCTTAGAAGATGGATTCAGGAGCCATTTTTCACATTTGAAGGGATGGGAAGTGTTTTTCTTCGTATGAGAAGAATGTTGATGCGATTAGAACAACCAATAGAGTAGAGCTACCAGTTTGTGGTATTGGATCTATCCGGTTTCGTATGCATGAGGGCGTGGTGAGGGAAGTCTCTGGAGTTAGACATGTACCCGCGAGTTCGCATAACCTCATTTCTCTTGGTCAGTTGGATCGCCGTGGTTGCACTTATGATACTCAAGGTGGAGTTTTGAGAGTGAAGAAGGGTGGTCGTGTTGTGATGAGAGGTGTCTTGGAGGCGGGAAACCTGTATAGATTGGTTGGTTCCGTGGTCAAAGGTGGAAGGCGAATGACGGTTGAAGAACCTAGTCCACAGCAAGGTGGAGAGGTTAATTTGGTCACTTCTGATGTGTTAGACAGGGGTCTTCATGTTCATGACGCTCAAGGGATCCAGGGTGATCAAGGAAGGAGCTCAGATCAAGTGGTAGACGGGTGTCGATGCAGAAAATCCACAAGGTGGAGATCCTTGTGGTATTACAAGCACTTTTAGACCGTTAGTGTTGCGTGGTGCATCTCGAGGGGAAGATGCATCGTTGACAGACGGTGGGTTGTGTTTGTAATGGTTTAATTGAGAGTAGGTGTCGTTGAAAGAGCTAGATGACTTGTATGTTGGAAGTTCGTTTGATGTGATGCGATTTCATATCAAGGTGGAGTGTTGTGATTTGTGACATGAAATCACATATGTTGATGAAGACGAGGCAAGGACGTGCTAGACGTTAGAGGAGATGGAGCAGCGACAGAGAGAAGGCAAGAAGAAGCAGTTTTGTGCTCTGCTTCACCACAGACGTCTCAGGCATCTGGGACAGACGTCTGTGCCTACAGGGTTTTTAACCCGAGAGCACTGACAGACGTCTGACGCATTATGGTCAGACGTCTGAGCGGGTTTTTTCTACGGCTTGACTTGGTCTTTCTGTGACTTATTCTGCAAGAAATGAAGGGGTAAATTGGGTATTTGCCTAGGCCTTCTATTCTCCTATAAAAGCAGCATCTAGGGTTGGATTAACAGCATGGGATTGAGACCGAATTAATTAATCCAGGGTTAGCCGTCGTTCTTCATTGTTCTCCCTCTTCAACAAATATTGTAGTCATCTAGATATTCTTTCCCTTTCTCAATAAGGTTATTGATTCTTGTAGTTTGTTTATTGTTGGTTGTTGAACCAGTGAGTGTAAACATTATTCGTTTTGAGAATCAATAAAGAGGGTGGTTGGGTGGAATATTTTGTGTTTGTGCGTGTGATTTCATATTTGTGTTTGTTTCCATAGAAATCATCTTTAAGTAATTGGGTGAATAAGATCCTGGACGCTTCCGCAAAGGCGCAGGTTTTCACAACATTGGTCTCTCTGCAACTATGGCTAGTCCACACAAGTTAATATTCAACAACGGGTCCTAATTATTCGGCTGTTGGTGAGCATATTTCATATTGTTTAGCCGAGTAGCTGGCCTATTTAATTCAAATCGACTGATAAACACTTAGAAGGAATTGAGTTTGTGTACGCTTCAACACGCGGTATATGTAGCCCTCAGTACTATTTTCACATTGAGCTAGTTTTTACAAAGACAAATGAGCTTGCCACATGGACATCAAAAGCAATTCGCATGCCTTGTCCTTGTAAATGTTATCGAACTACCCTTTCATCAACTCAGTTAAAAATGGAACAAACAGAAAGGAAGTATCATATTGCACTAGTTCATGGAGCATGGTCTTGGTACAAGTTAGCAACACTGCTCAAATCACATGGACATCAAGTCACGACGCCTGATCTTGCTTCCTCCGGAATCAATATAACCTGATTTGAAAACTTACAAAGCTTTGATGAGTACTCGAAGCCTCGGTATGATATCATGGACTCAATTCCTAAAGGAGAAAAAGTTGTGGATGTTGGACATAGTCTGTCTAACAACAACCTAATTATCATTTCTCTAATATATTATTAAAATATTCATATTTATTTCGGATTGGAATAAAATTCAACCAAACACCATGTAATTTCACTTAGATTAATTTTTATACATCCAACAATAGTTTTAAACAATTATCAAACATCAAATTAACATTCAGTGTGCACGTACATCCATATAAGCTTTTAAATATAATATTCAACACTTATATCAAATATCATCCCAATATCCTTGTGATGTTTTCAACCAATTAATAATTGATTAATAAATTATTTAATCAATCCAATCAATCATAAGTTATTCGATTCAGGTTATTATTCATTCCAATTGATATTAGATAAATAGGTGGATATAAATAAGTCATTCGACTTGTAAATGGATGTTTAATCCAATGGCAAGTACCACAAATATTTTAACATCATGTTTAACATGTTAATTAACTCAAAATCACATGTAAATCATAACACAAACAACCATCCATTCATCCATCTGGTTTTCAAACAACTTGTGATGTGAACTACCATATTTAGTATAATAATTGGTGATAATTAACTAAATAAAATATAAAGTTCTCACATATATATCGTATTAGCAACGTTTTAGTCCACTAATTAACTCAGTTTCACTTTTCTAATCATATCACAAGTTCAAGTCAACTTGAATAACTTAACGTTCAACTATTCGATGGTGTAATTATAATTAAGCTACACCAATAAAACATTTAGAGTAAGAAGCTCTTACCCTAGCCATGCTAACAATAAGATTCTTCAACGTATGGTCTCCACGGCTTGCTACAACTCCAAAGATCTCGCCTTTTCGACCCAAACTTGCCAACAAACACTTGAATACACTCAAACACACTCACACATGTGTTTTAAAGTAGAAAGCTAGAATTTTTAATGGGTTTAAGGATAGAGAAGGCAAGGGGACCCACGACCTGGGCTGTCCAGCATGGCAGCATGCTGACATAGCCATGGGGAGGGCTGACATGGCTTTGTGGGCCCACAAGGAGGAGGTTGTGTTACGTTTAAGCATAAAAATGTGGTCTGTTGCAATTTAAAGGAAGTGGGGGGGTTTGTGCCAGAGGGGGGGGGGTCCACAACCACGCCGGCGCTAGAGTGGGTCCATCGTAGCTGCTGCAGGCGGAGGTTGGCCATAGATGGGGCCCTAGGTGGTGGTGTAGGAAACCTTAAGGGTGAGGTTCCATTAAAGTTGTTTTAACCTTTAGGAAAATGTAATATAGGAAGTGAAAATGAAGTAAATTAAATTAAAACCAACTTAAGGCCTAAGTCTTCATGAATGGCCCATGCAAGAAGAAGTTGACATGTGGAATTGAAGTACATGAGTTTTCTTAATCTAATTGGCTAAGGAATGTTGCATGAAGTGATGTAATTAATGCATGTATTAATTATACTCTCCAAACTTCGTTCTGGTCACACCACATATTAACTCCAAAAATTACGAAATTTGAAATCTCTCTACGTTACGGAATTATGCTTCCAACGAACCTAGTCTCGTCGAATTTGGAGATCACTTGAAAATTTGTCTAATTTCTAGCTTAAACCGAATTATGACTGAATTTTTATCGTACGTTTATATACCGTTCTCTCACATATGAACTCCATTTGAATTGAAATTTTAACTCCTGACATATTTCGGCATTCCAGATCCAATAAAAGTGGTTTCGTCGGATTCCGATACTATCTTAAAAATGATCCTTGTATAGGTCATTAAAATGACATTAAAATATTGATTTTCAAAATCTTCATTTTTAAACTGATTTGAAAAGTTCATCGGGCCTGTTTTAAGTTAAATAACACATAAAACTAATCTTGAAATTAGTTTCAAATTTTATTGAGTCCAAAATCAACATTTATTATTTAAAAACTCATTAAAATAGATTAAAAATCAAATTTTAAATTGACCAAAAATATGGGTTATTAAATGCATGTTATCATTGGTAACCTGATCAAGGATAATTGGATTGTTTTTCCCAGGCCTGCAAATCATAGCTGCATTGCCCTCTAGGATAGAACTGGGTCAACGAACACTTTTCATTCTAGGGGAACAAGTTAGTTGGAGATGTTTAGGTGAGAGTTTCAAGATTAAGAATTTTTATAATAGTTTGCTTGGAGTTAAAGATTTGCAATACTGTAGGTGGCACAAAATGATCTAGATTGGGAAAATTTAGGCTAAAGAAAAAAATATGTGGAAAAATTTGCACAATGCATTCTCACTAAAATCAAGTTAGTTAGCAGAGGGCAACTCATTCCGATTTACTATGAATTTTGTGGTCTGGAGCCTGACTGGATTGTGCATCCCTTCTTTGAATGCAGTGTGATCAATGAACCATGGAGCGAAGCTATGTTGGAAGTGGGAAGAAATGATGTTTCTCATGACAAGTTGATGGAATGGTACACATTGCATGACGTGATGAAGAAAGGTGATGACGGACTAGGCTTACTTTTTATGTTCCGGTGAAATTTGTGCACATGATATGTAAAACCCGAAACAACCTCATTTTTAGACATAACAAAGCCATTTTCAAAGCACAGTTGAGAAAGCATGTGCCGTTGATCATCAGGGAGGGGATCAGATTACTCAATTTCACATTTGATCCTGCCATTCAACTCTGAAGACTGTTGCGCTTTGTAGTTTGCATGTTGTGTCTATCTGGGTGTTTTGTTGTGTTATTTTGTCTTATTTGTGTTCTCTATGGTTGATAACTATCTCTGTATATATTCTTCCTTGGTTATCAATAAAGTGGTAGAGGACCACTCGACCCCGTCGGCTTTGCCAAATACGCAGTCGTATATATACTCTCAAACTCATTTTAGGGTCTCGCTTGCCCAATCTCATTGAGTTACCCCACCAGAGTCATGGCTCTCGCCTAAGATTCTGCTCTGATACCAAACGTAACAACCCGTAGCTTCCCAACTAATGAAACTTGACACTAACTACGACCACGGTATTTTAATGTCAAACATTCAATCATCGAAAAGGCAGATTGTTATGGTAAAAAAAAAGAAAAGAACATAATAATAAAAGAATCTCACAACGAAAACAACAACATATAATAATAATAACGACAATAAGCTATCACTCCAAGATACGATGTATATCAGGGTTAAACGCAAATCTTATCAATTGGACAATTATAAAATTCTAACCTTACAAATGTTGACAGGTAAAATAAGATACAGTGGAAATAAAATAATACGACAAACGACTTCCACCTCTACTCCATGAGCTCCACATCTAACTGAAGACAACTTGGAAACAAACTCGGTCTGACCCGAGTGTTATAGTACAATAACACACGGATCAGTCTGAAATACCAACTTAAGAAAACTCAAGTAAAAGAAATATGCAATAATTCTGTGAGACCACACCGCAGATCGCAAAATGGTTTTTACCCTCATAAGAACATCATATAGCAACATCCACACAAAACATAACCAAACCGAAATAAATAATGGCTAAATAACATATATTCTAATGCCAAGATAAAGGGAATACATAATAATACATCGAGGAGAGCGCTCGGCAATTCCCGATTAAAACAAAGAAGCTGATCCAAAAAATTGGATCAAACAAGAAAAAAGTTAAAATTTCCAAAATTAGTGGACTGCACCGCTTACTGCGGACTAGACCGCTGACAACAACATCCGATCTTATCATGGATTAAACTAAATAAACATCGCGAAGGGTTTATATCTTCATAATGAAAAATTAAAATAGGAAAGCTTTTAATTATAGAGTCAAACGAATCAAATGAGAAATTTTCTAAACAAATAATGATTAAAAGAGTGCACTCCCCTGACCGAAAGTATACCTCTAGAATATACTGAGAACTTTGATGGCTCTCGAAAACGACCAAGTCGGACCACGTAAAAAATATGAGAATCTGAGTATTTCACATCAACACACGAACACAATGAAATCCAATATAGATTAGGTATGACAATACACCACATAGCTTGACTTCCACTCGCTCGTTTGGTTCAGCCATTTCAAACAAGGGACAACAATGCTCAAAGAGCAACAAATCGTTTTACTTTGATGATACAATTCAAGAAAGCTGAATCAATAGTTATTAAATCAACTATCAGGGACATTAAAATATGATCGTATATGGAAATTAAATCACATTTCCTTATCATTATTTATCGATTCTAAACTTATACTACCTCTTGGTTAAAACTAAAGTCGGGCAAGTTGAGGTAGTGTTACCTATAAGCATAGCCATGATAATGTTTTCAACCTTCAAGATTGGAGAAGTTTTTATACTTCATTATCTAATGATAAGAGTATACCTAAATATTTTCCATATAAGAGATATCGTTTATGGAAATTTCTTTCCATATCCATATCGAAAAGCTCTAAACTTCACAACTTGTATTTGTGCTTGGTTTTCACATTTCATATATTTGAACAAAAACTCTTTTTTTTACAATACTCTTTAAAAACATTGATGTTAAAGAGATAATTACTATTCTAAGTGTATTTAAAAGAAAATTGAAACCAATGTTAAATTAAAACATCGATTTCTATAAAACCTAACACACTTTACACTTAAACTAAATTTCAAACCATTTCTATTTAAAAAGGACATCCTTATTTAAAACTATCATTTATAATATCTAAACGATATTATTTATCCAAAAGGATAATAAATTAAATTTAAATACTTTACTATACTTTTAAAAAAATATTCATTCTGAAAGAGATTTTATAAAACTCTTTTTATAAAACCCCCTTTCAACATTCTCAAAAGGAAACAAATTGGATGCAGAATTTGTTTAAATTTTTTAGTCAACATTAATTGTCCAACAAGGTAGCTAATCACCTTTATGATCTTTTATAATCAATAAATCTATTACATACAAATCACTATTAACTTGATTAAATCAAAGTTTAAACCCTTTTTTTGTAAATCAATTAATTTATTCTTGAATCCTTTTTACTTAATCAATTAAACTAGTTTTATTTATTTCATTAAATCAATTAAATTTCACTTTAAAGGCAACTTGGTTAAAACAGACCGATCAAATTAAGTCTCATTAGTTAAAATAAATTACTTGAACTAAAATATCATTCAACAAAGTGATTACAAAGGTTCAATTAACAAATAATTAAAATAAAATTTCAATAACTATAATAATTAATTAAATTCTAATATCATTAATTATAATGAATAATCAACTTTCAACTTGTTACTAATATGCGAAATCGGACTCAATTGTCATTTATTATAATAGATAATTGAATCTCATTATTATTAACTTGAATAATAAGTAAAATTATAAATATCATTAATTAAAATGATAATTTTATTCAAACATTGATTTTGTGAAAACACAAGCTAAAATTAAACAGAATGTTTAATTTACTTCAATCGTCCATAATATAAACAATATGGGAATGCACATAACTAAATTTGGGCAATAACAACAAACAAATGCAAGTACAATATAAATATAGACTAATGGATGACTAGGGATAAAATATGAATATAACCAAAGTAGTTGTTACTTCTATAACAACTACACATGGGTGTGTATATTTCGGAGTGTTCCGTCGCGACCTAATTCGTTTCATACACTCCATTTTTTTCTTTTATATTGTTCCATGAAACAAAATGGTTACTTATGCATATATAACCAATAATATAATCTAATTCATTTATGATGAATCTTTCGCTTCAAAATAGGTAATGTCAAAGTCCATCCATTCAATGAGAATATATATTGATAACTACCAACAAAGCAATAAACCACTCAATCGATCAACAAACAATCAAAAATACCACACAAACAAATATAGATTCAACAAAAAATATTTATATTATACGATATGATATAATAGTAATCCTGAAAATGTGAGAGTTAACTCACCTTGATTTTGGTTATCGCCAAAGTGATTCGATTTAAACTAAAATCAAACAAACGTTTTATTTTAACATACAATTCTAAAAGCTCAAACAACATCCAATCCAATTCCAGAATGTATGTGACATCTTAACGAACATAACGTTACCAACCGTGCTTGATTTGGGCCTCGTATGGTTTAGATACAAGATTTATAAGAATTTCATTAATCAAATTTAGTAAAAAAAACTTAATTAACTAAATAAATTATCTTAACCTAATTAAATTTAAAATCCCACATAGTCCTCTTCGACACAGGCAAAAAGCGCGATACTATGAATCTACCTCAACCAAAACAACCCCACACTACACCTCCTTTTGACCATCAAAGGTTGGTCCAACACCGTTGCACCACTCCCCAACCCAAGCGCATCTGATCCCTACTGGTACGACCACCCATCGTCCTATATAGCTCCCAGAAAACCACCAAACCCACCACTCCTCTCGAATGGAATTCCGGCCACCCCACATTTTGGAGCTCAAATGCCTCTACCCGCCTGCTCCCCTCACAATGACTAGCAACTTTTTTCAGACCCCATCACTAAACAAAGCCACATGGAGGAGATCAAATGCAAAAAAATATGGTCCCTCATTTTCACGAAGTAGAGATGGTAGCTGGAAGAAAATTAGGGTTTTGGAAAAAACAAATAGGGTATTGGTCCTTATATAGGCTCCTACAAATCGCTATTCATCGAGTACGAAAAGTTTTGAACTCGAAACTAGACGTGCTCACTGTGGTCCATAGCTAATAACCCACATTCGAAAATAATGGAATTGTTTCGAAATCCAATTTGATTGTATTTAATAGTTATTCTTAAAATCAAATTGTAAATTATTTTAAACTTCAGATTGTTTATTGATACACATTTATACTGCGTATGACTATAAAACAACTTTGTTGGATATGAAAATTGAAATCTTACAATGATTTACCGTTCTGAATCCGATGAAACTAGTTCATCCAATTTCAAGATTGTATGAAAAATGTGTAATTTTCATAATAAAATATTCTTTTCAAATATGATCTAAATATCATTTCAAATCCAAACTATTTATTATTGGGAATGGATTTACAAACTAGATTTATAATCAATATTAATTTACTAAGTGATAACAAATGAAATTATCGAATTCATTTTAGTTAATACTTGATCACTACTTTAAATATTTAGATAACCACTAAATTGAACTTATTAAATTCCTAAAATCCAACCATGTCAATACTTTAAATTAATTAAATATTTAAAATATAATGACTAAAATTCTTGGTTGTTGCAATGGGTACTCCAATCAAGATAGGGTAGTTACTCGAAGCCATATTTTGTTTTTGGAAAATATTCTAAATGTGTAATATCCGAGAAAGCTAAACATGCCTATGATGAATGCTTAGGCATGAAACGCCAATCTATAAAGGTATAAGTGACGACCGCCCTATACCTTATGTACTAAACTGTCGGAAAGGTGCGTTGCATGACGTGCCAGACCGATATGGGGCGATCATCAAGGAAAGTAAATTGGAATAGAATCTTTCATATAGCTCACAATGCATGGATAATATGTAATAATAAAATCTATATAGTAGGATATAGTAGTGAAGCATAGCAAAACAGGAAATCCCATCTCCATAAAAATCTCAGAATATCTAGTATAAAACATCTCAGTAACTGAATACCTGAATACATCTTACCTCACTACATCCCTCAACATAGTACATGATAACCAAAAACAACAAAAATCGTCCAAATAACTATATAGCAAGAATAGTAGTTTGCCAGCCTCCTTCTCGTCATCTCACCGCATCATCATCATCAAACCTATCACCTCTGTCTACTTATCAAGCTTGTCGATGAGAACTCCAAGTAAATAAAAAGAGACATAAAACCTTGAGTTAGACAATAGTCTGGTATAAGCGATAAAAATCTAACAATGGCTACACATGATAATAGACAATTCAAGTCTTACCTGACCTGTCCCTGCCACCGGTGAGTTAGCACATAATAATCACATTAAATATGCTACTCGAATACAATAAAATAGACACCAATAAGAATAGGATTCTCGATCCCCCTTCTCTTTAAAATCCTACGGTGATAGCCTACCCAAGGAAAATAGAAGAGAATACACAAGCAACCATAGCATCCATAACAAGCAATGACCTGGTTATCACCGACCAAAACCTTGGATACATTGATATCAATGATTGGCCATTGTCATCCGTCAAGAGTTATTGGAATACCCTATTTCTAGTTGGACTATTATACCTCCTCCTACGTCTGTCTTCCCAAGACAACAACATAATTTCCTCGGCATTCCAAGATACTCGATCTCTCGGATCCTGATCAGCTTCCCTACGATACCTCGATTTTGAGTATGCTAGGATCCTTTGAACTATCATCGATTCCTTGAAGTTTCCAATTGCATAATCCATCCACGTCCCCATCTTTTAGCTCGAGTGGGAGCCGAGTCAATCCATTATCTCGTAGCTTCATTTAACTTTGAATTGTTTATCACTTTTGCCTTCGACCACCTCCTCTTTACTCGATCTCTCGGATCCTGATCAGCTTCCCTACGATACCCCAATTTTGAGTATGCTAGGATCCTTTGAATTATCATCGATTCCTTGAAGTTTACAATTGCATAATCCATCCACGTTTCCATCTTTTAGCTCGAGTAGGACTCGAGTCAATCCATTATCTCGCAGCTTCATGTAACTTTGAATTGTTTATCACTTTTGCCTTCGACCACCCCCTCTTTAGTTCACAATCGAAGAATCAATAATACTATGATGATAACTTCCACCGTATATATGATGTTGACTCAAAGAGACCACTATCATGCTTTTGATGACCACTGGTACCCATAACGAAGACCCTCGAACCTAATTCTTCACCATGATGGATGGATATCGATCCATCCTCTATGGATTGGTACTGCTCCATACCCTTAAGCCAAAATTGGCTAAGTGTTTGGATCTCCTCCATCCTTCCCTTGAGCACTTTCCTCCGGTGTAATTTTGTAGCCTAATTCCTCCTCGAAGGCTTCTATGCCATTCCATCGACGAGTATCCAAGCGCTTTCACTTCGACCTACCCAATCATCATTAAACTTTGCACATGACCCGCTATAAACCCCACGAAGCCATGCACCAAGTTGCAACTATTCTAGATCAATCAAGATGGATTAGTACACATCCATAAGGAATGGATCAGTAGCAATCCATACACCTAGCTGATTTTGATACAAAAATTTTGGTGTCGTCTTCCAGCGTCCTCTAGAGCTCCTTCACCAAGTTTCATCTAGATCCAATCATTTGAATCTTTGATTTTCTTTGTTCTTAAATTCTAATTCCTACGACAAACAATTCTAAATAAACAAACCCAGCATAATATACAATTCAACTATCAAACAACAATTCATTCAGTTTCGAACATGAACAATCATTTAAACACATATAAATATGATGCACATCATAATATTCACAAATCTAGCATAATTTGGTATTAAATATACATAGAACATAATGGACCTAATAATTTACATGATATATCATCGAATTAGATTATCCTAAGACATCTGGATCTAAAATAAGTTTTATGATCTGATTTGAGGTAAAATTAACATAAACGGTGTAAAATGACACAAATTAACACATATAATCCTTATCAACCATGTGAGAGATATCTATCACTCACCTAAACATATATTTGATTCAAGTATGAATAAAACAAATATGTACAATGAAGAAATCACTTGAATTTGATGCAAAACAAAAAGATCCAATCTCCACTCATGTAGATCTTGCCTTTAGATGCAACTTAGAATGATTTGGAAAAGAAATTAGGGTTTTAGGATTAGGTTGAACAGAAGATTCATAGACCCTCAACTTTATGTTTAGAACGAGGAAAAGAATCTTAATTCTCTCCTCAAACGGTCTAGTTATAATTTCAGGTCATTAGTTCAATGAACTCGCTAATCTTCCTATTAGTGTTATTTAAACTGCCTAGTGGAAATAAAATATTTAAAATAGTGATTTCTTCTAAACCATTGAGCCAAATCCTTAATGCGACCACTATACAGAATAACCAACCACCATCTCGATCCAATGAGACCAACTTGAACACCTAATTTGATTCATAGCAAAAGTTATGGTTAGAACAGTAAGTCATCGGTGCGTATTGGTTACAAAATGATTCATTAAAAATCATCGACATGTCTCACGTCCCCATGACCAGCATATTTGTAATAACCTAAATATCGATAGACCCAATTTTTTTTCAAAATTCAAATCTACCGAAGATCGAATTGGTATTTCTGGTATCCAGTAGAAAGGCAAAGATAAATATATTAGAGCTCACGATAAAACATCTCACAACAGAATGAATAAAATATAATAGTAAGTACATATTAACCATAATAATGACACCGACTAGAAAGTGTCTCTAAGCTGTAGAATCTCAATCACCTGTCTGACCTGCGGGTTTGTTATGAGGAGGGGGTCAGAACAAAAGTTCTGATGAATAGACAAATTATACTTTCTAGGAATAACATAACATATACCAATCTATTACATTTCATATTTATTAGGTTATTCAGGTTATAACACTCTTGCCTTTGCATATATGTCGCACCCGTATACTCCCCAGTAGATTAAATCTAATATGTCATACATATGTAGTTATGCCCAATACCTCAAGGTACTCCTCGTAGTACCCTTCTCGTATGGCCTCCACCGTCACACTATAGAAACATATATAACCTTCATTGTATGCCTGTCCATGTACGGAATATCCATCACTATGCCACGTAAACACACAGAAACATCATTGTTATGCCATGTAAGCGTATAGATCTTTATATACAAACTCTACAGTCAGGCTAAGCCCTGACACAAAGTTAATATCCTAACTTATGCGATGCACCATCCAGTGTGCATTGAGACCCTGTAACACCCGTAAAAATATACCTAAAACTAATTAATGATAAATAATGAAAAGGGATTTTCACTTAAAGCGCTTATTTGTTCAGGGTAATAAGTTTTAAGGACAACACTTCTGAAAAATTAGTTTTAAGGACAATTCTGCAAGAAAAAGATAAAAGCCGTTATCTTTTTACATTATACAGAAATAAAGATAACCGCTTTTATCTTTTTCCTATATAACTTAAAAAGATAACCTCTTTTATTTTTTTCATGCAAAATTGTCCTTAAAACTTATTATTAAGAAGTGTTGTCCTTAAAACTAATTATCCTACAAAAAGAAGCTCTTTAACCTAATGTCCACAAATGAAATTTACAAAAGAGTAATAAAATATAAACATGTTGAAAAATGGAATTTTCAGCATTAAGAATTTGGCCAAGAAAGTATTGTATTTGTGTTTGTGGTGAAATTCTGATACGTTTTCATATACAATATGTCCAAAACGATGTCCGTATAAAGAAATTACAATTTATTGAAATCATGCAGCAAATGTGCATATATATGTAATTGGATTAATAATATATATATAATATATATCTAAGGGATAAATCATTTGGATAATAATAACACTTCCTTAGGTGGGTTTGAATGTCAAAACGAAGAGATAAAGACAAGGGGGCAAGAATAATGTTTATAAGGAAAGAAATAAACTAAATCGATTATCGTTATATAACAAAAAATCTTTCCAGCCCCACATATGTTTATTGGGCAAAATTGTGACCAAGGGGTGACCGCCGCTCGACTGCCTGGTGCAGCATATTCCCCGTAAGGTTAAGTTTGGGTCAGGTTTTGGGGTTAATTTATAAGATTTAACAGCTAGGAATAATTCTTAATAATCCTACGGTTCTTATTTATACACACACCTGTAAATAATATCCTATACTCTAGACCTAAACCTAGCCACTCTCTCTAATTGTGCCTCCACTCTCCATTGATTCCATAGATTTTCATAATAGATTTTCTTCTTCTCTTAAAATTTGTTCTCCTTTTTCTGATCTCTTTTTATTATAGGATTTAAATTAAAAATATAGATCTGGAATTATAAGATTTACATGTATAAGAATTCTAATTATTTAATTGTTATATATATATAGGTTTCTATGGATTGGAGTTCGCATCAAATAGGTAGATATCGTCAGATCTACGGCATTTCCAATCACTGTGAGTGGAAATAGTAATCGTTTAGGCATATTCTACATTTTTAGATTATCATATGAATTAGTATACCTAGGGAGATTTGGAATAACGGTAATATTAAACTGTAAAAACCACAAATCCCTATTTTTATATAAATCTCGCATGAATTGTCAATTGATATTGGGCTTGTGAATTTGTTTTAGTAGTGGATGAGGAATACTTAGGTGATTTACTTAATTTGGTTTATCCTTTTTACCTAAATTTTGTTTGTGATGTAAAAAGGTTTAGATTTGATTTAGTTTTACTACTTGAATAGGATTGGATTTTTATTGTAAATGGATAATTTGAACGTATTCAGATTTAAAATAAATCAAATATTAATGTTTTTATGTACAACATAAGAAAGGGTAAATTTTATAAATAAAGGTCTATGTATATATATGTATATGTTTATATATATATATATATGTATGTACATGTATATGTATATATATGATGTAGGAAATTTACACCTTGTTCTTGATTCATTAATAGAATTATTCTGACAAGCCTAGGTTGCAAGTTTTGATTGTATGTTTTTTTTTTCATTATTGCCCTTTGTAATTATAACCTTATGTCATGTATGTAGCGGTCTAATGTAGAAATTAACTTGTAGGCCTTGAATATAGACCAAGTTGGCAATCTCACCTCGCTAAAATTTTCCTTCGTTCATACAAAAATTAGCTTTATTTATGCATACTAAATATTCTATTTATATAGTGTAATTAACATAATTAGCGTAATAATGATGTAATAAATGCGATTGGGATAAGTTTGAATATGAAATGTCCCCATATATATTGTTGTTTGTGCACGTGTATAAATAGCTTATCTATATATTCAATAATGATACACAAACACGAAGTTAGATGTTGTTTGTGGAAGAAGTTTGCCCGGAACCGACCAGCAAATCCAACAACCAAAAATGAGTCTGGCTAATGTGAGAGGTCTAGGCATCATTGGCCATTTAAATCAGTACATTATGACCTGAGGTTAAGCCCACTTGTAATAGAAGTCTGCGCAGAACCGCCTGGCATATCCAGCATATACAAGTAGATGGTTTAATGTGAGAGGTCTAGTGTGTATATATATGTATATACCTATTATATGTGTGAATATGTAGGTTTACTATGCCTTGAGAAGGTCTTAAACGGCTGACTCTCTTCTTATCTATTTTGGGTTTTAAGTGGTTAGGACTAGGACCATTCTGAAGGTTTATTCCTTGGATATGGGAAAAAGTCATGTGACCCTCGCTTATTAGATTTGAAGTAGGTCTATGGGTCCTCCTTCTCTGAAAGTTGTTTAGACATGGCGATAACGAAGTAGGTAGTTTACCGGAATGTCCACTTCCTCTAGGAGCTTTGGGAGGGCCAACCTAGGGACAAAGTTGGTATACATTGGACATAGCATGTTATTTAATTCACCAACTGTCTAAGTGAAGTCTTATGCGGCATGGCGTTCTACCGTAATATCAATTAAATAGTAACATGAGGCGACCGCCGAAGGGGTCTTAAATAGTTATATGCGGGCATACCCTAAACTGGTACTAAGTGGAACATTACTATTTCTCATATTACTTGTGAGAATATATATAATTAAGAGCGTTGACGTATTAGGACACGGTCTTAAGTGGCTAGGGTCCCCCTTAGGGTCATAAGAAATCATGAGAATCCACCCTTAATAAGTAGTGAAAATTAGGCTCACATCCCTATTTTCAAACTTAATTAGGCTCACAACCCCCCAATGTTTATAATTTAAACCCGCCCCCTATTTTTAGCTGCCGCCATATTTTTCTGCCAAACTTCCGCCTTCTGTTGTCAAATGTTACGCCTCCATCATTTTGTGCATAAAAAAAATGCGCTACCAATTAAAAAAATATTCTAAAATCTGCAAATGTTCTCAGAAGTCCACTGAAATTAAAAAAAAAGTTGCATACATGTATGCAATTATTGTTAATAGATGCATACATGTATGCATCTATTTAAATACATATGCAAGAATATGTGCACGCCTGCTGAATGATTGCATACAAGTATGCATTTATTTAGAATAACTGCATACTTGTATGCAAAAATGTTCTGTAGAATTAAGGCATGACAATATTTGATACATGTACGCAGATTTTTATGTAAACTGCATACGAGTACGCAAATATACGTTGCTGCATGTTTTACGTGCATAATTTGAATATTTTGCATGAAATCATGCATGTATTTCATGAAATCTGCATTCATGTATGCATATATACTGCTATATGATGCAGAATTGAAATAGATGCATAGATGTATGCAACTATTTGGAATATATGCATGTTTCCATGCAATTAACTACATTTTCGTTGATTTCGTGTATTTTTTTATTTTGACGTGTTTTTTGAATGTTTTGCCACCTGATTTTTTTGACGTGTACTTATTTTATTTAAATACTAATTTTCGTGATTTTTTTTATATTTTTTATTTTATTTTAGTGTATTTTCAAAAAATAGGGATGTAATTTACAATAAATTTATGAACGGATGTGAGCCTAATTTTGAAACTTAATAGGGATCTATAAAAAACGCACCCTAATAAATAAGTTAGAACAAGCCTTAAGTGACTAAGAATGTCCATCTCATTGGGTTTGCACCCTAAATGCACTAATGAGGTCTTAAGTGATTGGTTCGGATATCCACCTCATTGGTTAAATACTTCTTTACATCTGTGTGTGTGCATGTGTGTTTCATAAACATACCTTGATATATATAACCTACTAAATCTAGGGTATGAAATATTATTTCCAGTAACATGGGACTTTATGTTTTGACCCCTCTCCTTAACATATATAATAGGTCAGTAGGTGGGGTAGCAATCCGATGAAGGAAACAAAGATGGAGCCTAACAAAGGTGATGGAGATATCATGCTATTATTAGTTATTATTTCTGTTTTTCTTATGGAAACACTAGGCTATGAACCATAATGATGTACCAACTGAATAATTGTATCTTGATAATTTGTATTTGAATCCTATGGCTTTTTATGAAAAGGTACATCTTATTTTGGTATTATACTTTTTTGTTCCGCTGTGTGAGATTCCATAACGCTATTTTATATGTTATTCTATGCATCCTTATAGGAATCAACGATCCGTTTAGAGTGGCTCAAAGTTTCTATAGGCCTTTTCTGTGTTGAAATTTAGGCCCAGTCTGGGCAGGTTGTTACATTTGGCATCGGAGCATAGCTTACCCGATAATAGGGAAATTATACGTATGAGAGATGCAATTGTATTTTGAAAAAGGTTTTCAAGCTATATATATGTATTATATATATACCACAATAAGCATACATAACTATACTAGGAAACTTTATCGATTTCTTCACTTATCAGCAGGAGTACCACTGGAGGATTCTTCCTTTCTTTTTCAAATAGTAGAATGGCTGATAATTCTTCCGAACATGGAAACCAAGCAAGACCTCGGTATTTGCTAGAATGGTTCCAATTGTAGGATCTAAATTAACCCTAAAGGGGGGTGAATAGGTTTATTGCAAATTAAAAAATAAAATAAAATAAACTATCACAGAATAACAAAATAACTTGCAGATAGAAAATCACACACAGAAGATACCCAGCTTCGGCAAAACTCTAACTACTGCTGCATTCAAGGTTTCTACTAGAAGTTATAAACAATCTCTGTAATAACCCGAAAATCTGAACCAGTTTAAAATTTTTATTTTGGCGATTTTAGCGAATTTTGAATATTTAAAATGAATTATTTCAAATAAAATCGACGAGAAAATTTATTTTGAATATAATAGAACGTATATATTATATACGTCATCGTTAGAATATAAATAATTATATATAATTATATATAATTATAAATAGAATTGAAAATGGCGCGGTAGTTCGATAATTCGATTTCAAACTTCAATTGAATGTACCGGGTGCAAAACAATCCGGATTTTAGTGAAACCAAAAACATTAGGATCTAATTGATAATATCTTTCCAACGAATCCGAAAAATCAAAATTTCATAGCGGGAATCAAAAGATGTGTCCAGTTGAAAATTCTGAATAGTCGCTATGGAATTTTGGCCCTTAAAAATGGGAATTTTGCAAACGACCTCGGATTTCGACAAAACCAATTTTGTTGGGTCCTGATGTCAAATTATTGCTATGTTTCAAATTTCATAATTTTTTGAATCAATATGTGAGCATGGCAAAGGAAAACGCGTTTGACCAGTTTCAGTTGATTTTAATCGACTGGAAAATGGCCATTTTTCCAACGGTCTCAGAATTCGACAAAACTAGTTTTGTTAGGACCGTATCGTCAATACGAAGCTAGAAAATATTTTTATGGGATTTATAGAGTTAGTATGTGACCCCGGTAAATTGAAATGTACGTTTAAAATTCAATTGAGCGATTTAAATATAAATTTAATGGAAACTGATCGTAACGTCCGAATCAACCTACGATATATATCCCATTGTGTTCGGAATGGGGGTAAAACGCTATGGACGACAGGCGGTGGGTTCGATTCTGAAGTCGATAGAAAAGGTTACTTTATGAGAATATAAATTAAATAATTAAAAAATATATATATATATATATATATAATCTTCTCCTTTTATCAGCCGACCCCCCCCCCCCCCCCGTTCATTTCAAAACAAAGAAAAAAAAACCTACGCCCTAATTAATCGCGCCGCCCAGACTTCGACGTTCCACCACCAACGCCGACCACCGCCCTGCCTACCCCCTCGTCGGAGCAGCCGCCACCCTCCGATCCTCCCCCTCTCCCCATCGCACCCTCCTCCGTTGTTTTGAACCCCTCGCGCCCCTCCGTCTCGAGCAGGAACCTGCCGCCCAGACCACCTTGACCCCACCGCTTCTCCCCTAACCAACCGCGACCTCCCCCTAGCTCCAACACCTCGCAGCCACCATCCCCAGCCGCTATCTCCACCGTGGGGCCCTCCTACAACAGAAAAATCAATTTTCGGCAAAGAAAAGAAGGTGTGTTTTCCTGCTACTCTTTTTATGCTATTTAAAAAAAAGAATCCGATTTTTATTGAATACAATATATGAGTGAAAGGTTCGATTTTTGCATAATCAAAAATAAGATTTTGTTCATAGAAAAGATGGGATTTTTATTATGAGGTGGGCGTTGTAAAAATATAATTTTTATATAAGCATGAAAGGTAAAAATATAACTTTTATTATATAGAGAAGTTAAAAATATGATTTATATATTTTTAAAGTATTAAAAATATAGTCTTTACTATATAAATGATGTAAAAATATGATTTATGTTTATGTAGAGAATTAAAAATATAATTTTTACATGATAGGAATATTAAAAATATCATCTTTATATAGGTAGCAAAATAAAAATGTGATATTTTTAAATATGAAAAGACGATATTTTTAAATATGAAAAGACGATATTTTTAAATATGAAAAGACGATATTTTTAAATTAGAAAAGATTAGATTTTTAAAATAGAAAAGGCGATATTTTTCATATTGAAAAGGCGATATTTTTCATATCGAAAAGGCTATATCTTTATACGATGAAGAGTTATATTTTTATAACATGAAAGTTGATATTTTTAATTAGAAAAGATGATATTTTTAATCAAGGAAAAACAAGATTTTTATGATGTCTTCATTTGGGTAAAGATACGATCTTTATAAGGTTACCATTAGAATAAAAATTCGATTTTTATATATTGAATAGCGAAGTAAAAATTCGATTTTTATATATTGAATAGCGAAGTAAAAATTCGATTTTTATATATTGAATAACGAAGTAAAAATTCGATTTTTATATATTGAATAACGAAGTAAAAATTCGACTTTTATATATTGAATAGCGAAGTAAAAATTCGATTTTTACATATGTAGTGGCTACAGCAACGAAGATGACGAAGATGCGATAACGATGAAGATTTCTATCAAAGAAGAGTCAAGATGATTGGATAGCTATCGATGAGAATTTCTCACCTTTCAATTTCTTTTTCTAAGTTATCTATATATACTAGGATGCAGACGGTGCTTAGTAGCACCCGACACAATCGTCCACAGACCATGGACTTGTTTGATTGATTTCAAAAATTAGTTAGATTATTTGATTGAAATTGAATTGTTTGGTGAAATGAATGGATTTGATTGATGTGTGAATGGCGTGGGCCTTCACTAGACTGGGGATAAGGCTAGGCCTTGTCCCGTTTCTAGTATCGTGCCGTTATGCCACCGAAATTTTCTAAAAATAAGTTAGAAAAATAAAAATATCATTTTTATTGTGTAAATGAACTGAATAGAAATTCATATGTTAAAATAAAATATTTTATCGTTAAAAATATAATTTTTAACGTGAATGTGAATAAATAACTATTCATTTACAAACCGGACGGTTTTTTTATGTACACCTATTTGAATGACATTGATTGGGACGATAAATTTTACACATCGCCCAACTGCACAACTAAAATATGTGTTTGATTGTTTGAAACCCCACACGGGTGTTGGGATGAAATTTGAAGTTCACTCATCCTGATTGATTAAATATGTCGATTGATTGATTGACAAGCTGTTATAAGCGTTAGATATCTATATTTGATGCTTATACAGTGTAGTGCACTTTGGTTGATGGTTGATTATTTTTCAATGCTATTATATACATGTGATGTATGAAAATCCATATAATTAATATTATATGGTGATTGATTCGGCCTCATTCCAATTTAGAAAATAAAGAATAATATAAAATAAAGGTTCATGTGTTGACTGTACTCATCCGTTGAGATTAGTCATGTGTTGAACGAAATATTTTTATAATAAAATTTACCTTTTTATCAATATAAAATAAAGGTTCATGTGTTGACTGTACTCATTCGTTGAGATTAGTCAAGTGTTGAACGAAATATTTTTATAATAAAATTTACATCTTTATCAATATAAAATAAAGGTTCATGTGTTGACTGTACTCATCCGTTGAGATTAGTCATGTGTTGAACGAAATATTTTTATAATAAAATTTACATCTTTATCAATATAAAATAAAGGTTCATGTGTTGACCGTACTCATCCGTTGAGATTGGTCATGTGTTGAACGAAATATTTGAAAACGAAATATTTGAAGTAGAAATATTTGAAAACGAAATATTTGAAGTAGAAATATTTGAAAACGAAATATTTGAAGTAGAAATATTTGAAAACGAAATATTTGAAGTAGAAATATTTGAAAACGAAATATTTGAAGTAGAAATATTTGAAAACGAAATATTTGAAGTAGAAATATTTGAAACCGAAATATTTGAAGTAGAAATATTTGAAAACGAAATATTTGAAGTAGAAATATTTGAAACCGAAATATTTGAAGTAGAAATATTTGAAAACGAAATATTTGAAGTAGAAATATTTGAAAACGAAATATTTGAAGTAGAAATATTTGAAAACGAAATATTTGAAGTAGAAATATTTGAAGTAGAAATATTTGAAAACGAAATATTTGAAGTAGAAATATTTGAAAATGAAATATTTGAAGTAGAAATATTTGAAACCGAAATATTTGAAGTAGAAATATTTGAAAACGAAATATTTGAAGTAGAAATATTTGAAACCGAAATATTTGAAGTAGAAATATTTGAAAACGAAATATTTGAAGTAGAAATATTTGAAACCGAAATATTTGAAATAGAAATATTTGAAAAAGAAATATTCGAAACAGAACATTTGAAAATAGAAATATATGAAGCCGGGTTGATTAGATTGACGCCATTTAGACGTGAACGATATTTATATCGATTTTACTCATTTTAAAATGAATATTGAAAAGTGATTTCGAAATCGCATATTTTGAAATGAAATTTGAATTCGAATTGAATAGGAAACGAATTCGAATTGAATAGATAACGAATTTGAATTGAATCGAATAGAAAACCAATTTGAATTGAATCGAATAGAAAACCAATTTGAATTGAATAGAAATGAATTTTAAAACGAATTTATAAAGAAGAATTCAATTTTGCTTTGAATTGACATGGAAGTGGAAATGCTTTTGAAACGAATTCAAAACCATTAATAAAATTCATTTTAAATAGAAATCGACGAAATATATATTATATATATTATATATATAATATAATGGCCTGAATAGAACGCGCCGCGGCAGTTCATAAATTTCAACCATTTATTTCAAACGAACATTACGGGAGATCCGACCGTCGGATTCTCCTAAAACTGGAACCGTTGGGTTCGTATCGAAAAGAGCTTTCTAACGAATATTTGAAATTCAAAATCTAATGGTTGGATTTGGAGATACGTCCAAATCAAATTCGAAAAAGGTCGCTATAGGTGCAGTTCGATGGCCGTTGTTGGAAATCGACTGTACGGGCCTTGATAAAATTATTTAAAATAATAATAATTTGTGTAAAATCAAAAGAAATGATTTGGGAAAATTTGGGATGAAAAACTCCATATTTGAAAAGATAAAAGTATATTTTTTTCAAAATGAACTAGTTTGAACTCAATTTAAAACCCGATTTTTATTTTTAAATAAATAAATTAGTTTTAAAAAGGGGTTTTAAATAATCGGAATTCCTAATATATTCGATTTGAATTGAACTAGAATTGATTTGTGGATTTATCGTGAACTGTGTTTTAAACAACACTAGTTCTTTAACCCGATGATAAATAGAATGTGATTTGGGTTTATCGTGAACTGTGTTTTAAACAACACTAGTTCTTTAACCCGATAATAAATAAAATGTAATTTGGGTTTGTCATGAACTGTGTTTTAAATAACACTTAGTTATTTAACCCAGTATAGGGAGTTTTAACGAATCTGCAATTAGATTGAAATGTGAATCTAAAATCTAAGTTATCAAATTTAGAAATGAGCGAGAATGGAGTATCGCCAGTTTTGCTCCAAAGCGATAGTTAAATCTTTAATTAGATTTGAACGTGAAATGGTAATTAATTTTACCGATAACATCATAGTATTAGATATGGAGTATTACCAGTTTTGCTTCATGGGATGAATAGGTTGGGATTGGGAAATAAAATAAATAATTACTTCATTGTGGTTCGCTAATCTCGACTAGTTTGGAAAACCATAATTTGGTTTGAAATGACATCCAAAGGAAGATTAAAGGATAAACTTTAAAGAATTTATCTTGGATAAAATTAATGGGAACCTTTCCCTAAAAAAGTGATTTTATGAATAAAAGAATATTCTGAATTGGGATGAGGCGTATGTTGAGTTTGTGTAACATTTGTTTTAATATACGCGGGTTGTTCGGAAAGACCGGGTTTATACCCATTCTGAATAACCGATTCGACGATAAGTCGAAGATGAAGACGGTGGTTGAAGACCGGAAGTCTTCACATCGTTTGGATAATTACTGACGATCCTGATTGGGCTATACACCCAAGAGGATGGAAATAGTTGGTGGTCGTCCAGACGTACTTGGAGACGGATGGATATGCGAGGAGAGTGCCTCCGGTTTCGTTCAGACCCAGAACGGACTTGTAAATGGATTGTGTGTCTGACATTGGATTTTATTCCATGTTGATTGATTTCTATTAAATATACATCTGTTTGGCGGCGGAGAATTTATTCTTTTGCTTAATGCCCTTCTCTGAGACGTACGAGCTCAGAGGTTGTATATCGATGGACATCAGTCGCATGGCACGAATTGCCTGTGTGGCACGCTAAGATGCAATGATCAAGGCTTTTGTTGAAAAGCAGAGTCTTGTGGTTGATGATCAAAGCACGGCCTACGTGGCAGCTTTATGTATAACGTAAATTCGCGAGCCTCACACCTCGGTATGAGTTAAAAAGGGGATACGGACTGCAGGGAGAGCACGACGTTTCTTTCTAGCTTTGGTGGTGTCAGTGACTTATCAGCCCTGACATTTATATACTTTTCACCTTTGTGGTTGTTGGATGAGGCGCCTCGATTATAGGTCTGTAAGGACCGGGAAACGTGTGTTCAGGCATAATTAATCCTCTAACGTAAGTGAGGACCGGCCCTGAAGATCCAGGATTGCCCAGAGTGTGTAGTCCTGAGACATTTGCTAGAGTGTCTCGAACGCGGAGAGGAGCTTGCCCCTTGCCTCGACTCATGACGGAAATCCAATTTCTAATACGTGTATTGCGGCTTTATTTGTAGAGCCTAGTATGGCGACATAGTAGCATGGGATACTATGCCGTCTATGATTTATATTTATGATTGAAATGTTTTGACACTATACACTTATTATGGTATCAAATGATTTGTTTTAAACGTACCAAGCATGTTTGGCTGTTATAAGGTAAAACCCTATCCTCCGGCTTGCGTTGCATTGTGTGATGGGACCTGGGTCTTATAATAGCTTCATTTTTCGAAAAAGCATTGCGTTGTCTATTCTATGCACTGGTATTCTTGGGAGGAAACCCGTTCCGTGTTATACGGCGTGGTCCCTTGAATTACTCTCTTTTAAAATTGAATTAAATAACTGTTTTAGTTCTCACACCAGTCACATGACTGACCTGGAGTTTATTGTTTTAACCTAAACTCTGGGTGCTCCTATTTTCCGCACGGCCAGCTAGTAGTTTTGGTTTTGCAGATTTATATTCACAAGATCCTGGTTTACAGCTGGAATGATATCCGGAAAGCTCTGTATCCGTATATCACCTTCAGTTGTGCTTTATATTATTTTCCGCTGTTATGTAATTTATTGTAATCTCTGATATTTATCGAATGTAATTTATTCATTTATACTCTGTATATTCTTGTATCTGATGGAATTGTTGTAATAACAATGAAGTGTTCTTCCGTCTGAGTTCTGATTTGTCCTGTTCTCAACGATCAGGGGTTTCGAACGCTCTAGATCGGTTTAACGACTGATTCAGATCGAGCGAAATTCCTTGTCGTCACCTTTGGTATGAGAGCTTTGGTTTACAGAGCTCGAGAACAAGGCATATTAGAACCATACGAAAGAATTCATCAGATATTGGATTAGCAATATCCAATTGGAATGACTCGTTAGAGATAGGATCAGTAGTATCCTAGAACGAGTGTGAAGAGTATATTTTCCAAATGAAAACAATTTTTGTTTAGAAAATTTAAACCATTTTATACGTATTTGAATATTTATTTATTTTGAATATGGACAATCTAGTATATAAAGGTTTTGCATATACGCGTCATGAACGTATATTCGAAGTTTTAATATATTAGATAGATATAGAGTCACGCTCTAGTTGCCCGGAGATGATTCTACTGATGACTATATAGCATCAGTAGTGTGTGTTCGAGTTTCGAAGGTGTGATTTCCTATATATTTCCATTAGACTGGTGTGAGAACCAAAACTAATATAGTTAGAACACATTGTTGTGAATTGGCATCAAAAACATGATTTTCTGTATATATATCAAAATTATGAATTTGAAACTTTAATGCACTAATTGATTGATGTTTGTGTTGTTTGTTTATTTGTTTGCTAATTTTGGACCATTATGCCTAATATAACCAAATATTGAATCATATTGAAAATTGGTCGCATTTGCTTGCATATACATATACTTACATTGAACAGGTCATAGCAAGTAGGCTAGAGCCGAAGAATAAAATTTGTTGCCCGACAAATAGGTACATGTTTACTACATAATTTACTGTTTTGTTTGGGTGATGATGATTTTATGAGCCTATTGGCTAGCCGCTTGGCTTTTTCTTTTTCAGATCTGAAGGCCTATATGGAAATTTCGGGATTTTCCCGTGGCTCCCGGTGCAGGGGAGGTTATGGCGAAATTTTTCGAAAATTTAGGGTGTTAGCCAAATTTTTGAAAATTTGAAAATTCTCAGAAACTGAAAAGTTGGAGAATGGAAGCCAGATCGAACATATAGTTGATTAATCAAACCACTTTCGACTTTGTTCCTTTTCGGGGACGAAAAGTTTTAAGTGGGGGAGATTGTAATAACCCGAAAATCTGAACCAGTTTAAAATTTTTATTTTGGCGATTTTAGCGAATTTTGAATATTTAAAATGAATTATTTCAAATAAAATCGACGAGAAAATTTATTTTGAGTATAATAGAACGTATATATTATATACGTCATCGTTAGAATATAAATAATTATATATAATTATAAATAGAATTGAAAATGGCGCGGTAGTTCGATAATTCGATTTCAAACTTCAATTGAATGTACCGGGTGCAAAACAATCCGGATTTTAGTGAAACCAAAAACATTAGGATCTAATTGATAATATCTTTCCAACGAATCCGAAAAATCAAAATTTCATAGCGGGAATCAAAAGATGTGTCCAGTTGAAAATTCTGAATAGTCGCTATGGAATTCTGGCCCTTAAAAATGGGAATTTTGCAAACGACCTCGGATTTCGACGAAACCAGTTTTGTTGGGTCCGTGATGTCAAATTATTGCTAGGTTTCAAATTTCATAATTTTTCGAATCAATATGTGAGCGTGGCAAAGGAAAACGCGTTTGACCAGTTTCAGTTGATTTTAATCGACTGGAAAATGGTCATTTTTCCAACGGTCTCAGAATTCGACGAAACTAGTTTTGTTAGGACCGTATCGTCAATACGAAGCTAGAAAATATTTTTATGGGATTTATAGAGTTAGTATGTGACCCCGGTAAATTGAAATGTACATTTAAAATTCAATTGAGCGATTTAAATATAAATTCAACGGAAACTGATCGTAACGTCCGAATCAACCTACGATACATATCCCATTGTGTTCGGAATGGGGGTAAAACGCTATGGACGACAGGCGGTGGGTTCGATTCTGAAGTCGATAGAAAACGTTACTTTATGAGAATATAAATTAAATAATTAAAAAAATATAATCTTCTCCTTTTATCAGCCGACCCCCCCCCCCCCCCCGGTTCATTTCAAAACAAAAAACAAAAACAAAAAACCCTACGCCCTAATTAATCTCGCCGCCCAGACTTCGACGTTCCACCACCAACGCCGACCACCGCCCTGCCTACCCCCTCGTCGGAGCAGCCGCCACCCTCCGATCCTCCCCCTCTCCCCATCGCACCCTCCTCCGCTGTTTTGAACCCCTCGCGCCCCTCCGTCTCGAGCAGGAACCCGCCGCCCAGACCACCCTGACCCAACCGCGACCTCCCCCTAGCTCCAACACCTCGCAGCCACCATCCCCAACCGCTATCTCCACCGTGGGGCCCTCCTACAACAGAAAAAACAATTTTTGGCAAAGAAAAGAAGGTGTGTTTTCTTGCTACTCTTTTTATGCTATTTAATAATAAGAATCTGATTTTTATTGAATACAATATATGAGTGAAAGGTTCGATTTTTGCATAATCAAAAATAGGATTTTGTTCATAGAAAAGATGGGATTTTTATTATGAGGTGGGCGTTGTAAAAATATAATTTTTATATAAGCATGAAAGGTAAAAATATAATTTTTATTATATAGAGAAGTTAAAAATATGATTTTTATATTTTTAAAGTATTAAAAATATAGTCTTTACTATATGAATGATGTAAAAATATGATTTTTGTTTATGTAGAGAATTAAAAATATAATTTTTACATGATAGGAATATTAAAAATATCATCTTTATATAGGTAGCAAAATAAAAATGTGATATTTTTAAATATGAAAAGACGATATTTTTAAATATGAAAAGACGATATTTTTAAATTAGACAAGATTAGATTTTTAAATTAGAAAAGATTAGATTTTTAAATTAGAAAAGATTAGATTTTTAAATTAGAAAAGGCGAGATTTTTAAATTAGAAAAGATTATATTTTTAAAATAGAAAAGGCGATATTTTTCATATTGAAAAGGCGATATTTTTCATATCGAAAAGGCTATATCTTTATACGATGAAGAGTTATATTTTTATAACATGAAAGTTGATATTTTTAATTAGAAAAGATGATATTTTTAATCAAGGAAAAACAAGATTTTTATGATGTCTTCATTTGGGTAAAGATACGATCTTTATAAGGTTACCATTAGAATAAAAATTCGATTTTTATATATTGAATAGCGAAGTAAAAATTCGATTTTTATATATTGAATAGCGAAGTAAAAATTCGATTTTTATATATTGAATAACGAAGTAAAAATTCGATTTTTATATATTGAATAACGAAGTAAAAATTCGATTTTTATATATTGAATAGCGAAGTAAAAATTCGATTTTTACATATGTAGTGGCTACAGCAACGAAGATGACGAAGATGCGATAACGATGAAGATTTCTATCAAAGAAGAGACAAGATGATTGGATAGCTGTCGGTGAGAATTTCTCACCTTTCAATTTCTTTTTCTAAGTTATCTATATATACTAGGATGCAGACGGTGCTTAGTAGCACCCGACAGAATCATCCACAGACCATGGACTTGTTTGTTTGATTTCAAAAATTAGTTAGATTATTTGATTGAAATTGAATTGTTTGGTGAAATGAATGGATTTGATTGATGTGTGAATGGCGTGGGCCTTCACTAGACCGGGGATAAGGCTAGGCCTTGTCCCGTTTCTAGTATCGTGCCGTTATGCCGCCGAAATTTTCTAAAAATAAGTTAGAAAAATAAAAATATCATTTTTATTATGTAAATGAACTGAATAGAAATTCATATGTTAAAATAAAATATTTTATCGTTAAAAATATAATTTTTAACGTGAATGTGAATAAATAAATATTCATTTACAAACCGGACGGTTTGTTTATGTACACCTATTTGAATGACATTGATTGGGACGATAAATTTTACACATCGCCCAACTGCACAACTAAAATATGTGTTTGATTGTTTGAAACCCCACATGGGTGTTGGGATGAAATTTGAAGTTCACTCATCCTGATTGATTAAATATGTCGATCGATTGATTGACAGGCTGTTATAAGCGTTAGATATCTATATTTGATGCTTACACAGTGTAGTGCACTTTGGTTGATGGTTGATTATTTTTCAATGCTATTATATACATGTGATGTATGAAAATCCATATAATTAATATTATATGGTGATTGATTCGGCCTCATTCCAATTTAGAAAATAAAGAATAATATAAAATAAAGGTTCATGTGTTGACTGTACTCATCCGTTGAGATTAGTCATGTGTTGAACGAAATATTTTTATAATAAAATTTACATTTTTATCAATATAAAATAAAGGTTCATGTGTTGACTGTACTCATTCGTTGAGATTAGTCATGTGTTGAACGAAATATTTTTATAATAAAATTTACATTTTATCAATATAAAATAAAGGTTCATGTGTTGACTTTACTCATCCGTTGAGATTAGTCATGTGTTGAACGAAATATTTTTATAAAAAAATTTACATCTTTATCAATATAAAATAAAGGTTCATGTGTTGACCGTACTCATCCGTTGAGATTGGTCATGTGTTGAACGAAATATTTGAAAACGAAATATTTGAAGTAGAAATATTTGAAAACGAAATATTTGAAGTAGAAACATTTGAAAACGAAATATTTGAAGTAGAAACATTTGAAAACGAAATATTTGAAGTAGAAATATTTGAAGTAGAAATATTTGAAACCGAAATATTTGAAGTAGAAATATTTGAAAACGAAATATTTGAAGTAGAAATATTTGAAAACGAAATATTTGAAGTAGAAATATTTGAAACAGAAATATTTGAAGTAGAAATATTTGAAAACGAAATATTTGAAGTAGAAATATTTGAAAACGAAATATTTGAAGTAGAAATATTTGAAAACGAAATATTTGAAGTAGAAATATTTGAAACCGAAATATTTGAAGTAGAAATATTTGAAAACGAAATATTTGAAGTAGAAATATTTGAAAACGAAATATTTGAAGTAGAAATATTTGAAACCGAAATATTTGAAGTAGAAATATTTGAAAACGAATATTTGAAGTAGAAATATTTGAAACCGAAATATTTGAAGTAGAAATATTTGAAAACGAAATATTTGAAGTAGAAATATTTGAAACCGAAATATTTGAAATAGAAATATTTGAAAAAGAAATATTTGAAACAGAACATTTGAAAATAGAAATATATGAAGCCGTGTTGATTAGATTGACGCCATTTAGACGTGAACGATATTTATATCGATTTTACTCATTTTAAAATGAATATTGAAAAGTGATTTCGAAATCGCATATTTTGAAATGAAATTTGAATTCGAATTGAATAGGAAACGAATTCGAATTGAATAGATAACGAATTTGAATCGAACTGAATAGAAAACCAATTTGAATTGAATCGAATAGAAAACCAATTTGAATTGAATCGAATAGAAAACCAATTTGAATTGAATAGAAATGAATTTTAAAACGAATTTATAAAGAAGAATTCAATTTTGCTTTGAATTGACATGGAAGTGGAAATGCTTTTGAAACGAATTCAAAACCATTAATAAAATTCGTTTTAAATAGAAATCAACGAAATATATATTATATATATTATATATATAATATAATGGCCTGAATAGAACGCGCCGCGGCAGTTCATAAATTTCGACCATTTATTTCAAACGAACATTACGGGAGATCCGACCGTCGGATTCTCCTAAAACCGGAACCGTTGGGTTCGTATCGAAAAGTGCTTTCTAACGAATATTTGAAATTCAAAATCTAATGGTTGGATTTGGAGATACGTCCAAATCAAATTCGAAAAAGGTCGCTATAGGTGCAGTTCGATGGCCGTTGATGGAAATCGACTGTACGGGCCTTGATAAAATTATTAAAAATAATAATAATTTGTGTAAAATCAGAAGAAATGATTTGGGAAAATTTGGGATGAAAAACTCCATATTTGAAAAGATAAAATTAGATTTTTTTCAAAATGAACTAGTTTGAACTCAATTTAAAACCCGATTTTTATTTTTAAATAAATAAATTAGTTTTAAAAGGGGTTTTAAATAATCGGAATTCCTAATATATTCGATTTGAATTGAACTATAATTGATTTGTGGATTTATCGTGAACTGTGTTTTAAACAACACTAGTTCTTTAACCCGATGATAAATAGAATGTGATTTGGGTTTATCGTGAACTGTGTTTTAAACAACACTAGTTCTTTAACCCGATAATAAATAAAATGTAATTTGGGTTTGTCGTGAACTGTGTTTTAAATAACACCTAGTTCTTTAACCCAGTATAAGGAGTTTTAACGAATCTGCAATTAGATTGAAATGTGAATCTAAAATCTAAGTTATCAAATTTAGAAATGAGCGAGAATGGAGTATCGCCAGTTTTGCTCCAAAGCGATAGTTAAATCTTTAATTAGATTTGAACGTGAAATGGTAATTAATTTTACCGATAACATCATAGTATTAGATATGGAGTATTACCAGTTTTGCTTCATGGGATGAATAGGTTGGGATTGGGAAATAAAATAAATAATTACTTCATTGTGGTTCGCTAATCTCGACTAGTTTGGAAAACCATAATTTGGTTTGAAATGACATCCAAAGGAAGATTAAAGGATAAATTTTAAAGAATTTATCTTGGATAAAATTAATGGGAACCTTTCCCTAAAAAAGCGATTTTATGAATAAAAGAATATTCTGAATTGGGATGAGGCGTATGTTGAGTTTGTGTAACATTTGTTTTAATATATGCGGGTTGTTCGGAAAGACCGGGTTTATACCCATTCTGAATAACCGATTCGACGATAAGTCGAAGATGAAGACGGTGGTTGAAGACCGGAAGTCTTCACATCGTTTGGATAATTATTGACGATCCTGATTGGGCTGTACACCCAAGAGGATGGAAATAGTTGGTGGTCGTCCAGACGTACTTGGAGACGGATGGATATGCGAGGAGAGTGCCTCCGGTTTCGTTCAGACCCAGAACGGACTTGTAAATGGATTGTGTGTCTGACATTGGATTTTATTCCATGTTGATTGATTTCTATTAAATATACATCTGTTTGGCGGCGGAGAATTTATTCTTTTGCTTAATGCCCTTCTCTGAGACGTACGAGCTCAGAGGTTGTATATCGATGGACATCAGTCGCATGGCATGAATTGCCTGTGTGGCACGCTAAGATGCAATGATCAAGGCTTTTGTTGAAAAGCAGAGTCTTGTGGTTGATGATCAAAGCACGGCCTACGTGGCAGCTTTGTGTATAACGTAAATTCGCGAGCCTCACACCTCGGTATGAGTTAAAAAGGGGATACGGACTGCAGGGAGAGCACGACGTTTCTTTCTAGCTTTGGTGGTGTCAGTGACTTATCAGCCCTGACATTTATATACTTTTCACCTTTGTGGTTGTTGGATGAGGCGCCTCGATTATAGGTCTGTAAGGACCGGGAAACGTGTGTTCAGGCATAATTAATCCTCTAACGTAAGTGAGGACCGACCCTGAAGATCCAGGATTGCCCAGAGTGTGTAGTCCTGAGACATTTGCTAGAGTGTCTCGAACGCGGAGAGGATCTTGCACCTTGCCTCGACTCATGTCGGAAATCCAATTTCCAATACGTGTATTGCGGCTTTATTTGTAGAGCCTAGTATGGCGACATAGTAGCATGGGATACTATGCCGTCTATGATTTATATTTATGATTGAAATGTTTTGACACTATACACTTATTATTGTATCAAATGATTTGTTTTAAACATACCAAGCATGTTTGGCTGTTATAAGGTAAAACCCTATCCTCCGGCTTGCGTTGCATTGTGTGATGGGACCTGTGTCTTATAATAGCTTCATTTTTCGAAAAAGCATTGCGTTGTCTATTCTATGCACTGGTATTCTTGGGAGGAAACCCGTTCCGTGTTATACGGCGTGGTCCCTTGAATTACTCTCTTTTAAAATTGAATTAAATAACTGTTTTAGTTCTCACACCAGTCACATGACTGACCTGGAGTTTATTGTTTTAACCTAAACTCTGGGTGCCCCTATTTTCCGCACGGGCAGCTAGTAGTTTTGGTTTTGTAGATTTATATTCATAGGATCCTGGTTTACAGCTGGAATGATATCCGGAAAGCTCTGTATCCGTATATCACCTTCAGTTTTGCTTTATATTATTTTCCCCTGTTATGTAATTTATTGTAATCTCTGATATTTATCGAATGTAATTTATTCATTTATACTCTGTATATTCTTGTATCTGATGGAACTGTTGTAATAGCAATGAAGTGTTCTTCCGTCTGGGTTCTGATTTGTCCTGTTCTCAACGATCAGGGGTTTCGAACGCTCTAGATCGGTTTAACGACTGATTCAGATCGAGCGAAATTCCTTGTCGTCACAATCTCTTTACTTGGAGAGCCTTGTAAACTCGCAATTCTTGCTCACGACTGTTTAAACTCTACGCTCGAGACCTTGACACAACTCGTACTCTTAAGCTGTGATTTTTCTAACTACAGAACCTAGTAGTTATTGACTCCTTAAAAAAACTTGAATTTTAAAAGAAACATAAGATAAAATTAAAACCCTAGATATTAAATAATAGGATTTATCCCCTTTTTAGATATTGGTCGGTCATCCTCTTTTTTTATTCCCGTTGCTTTCCCTTTTATTTCAATGGTGATGGCGGCTTCCTCCCAGGGTTTTCCTGAGATCGATCTTCCTCCCCAAATTAAATCGCAGTTGATAAATTTGGCTTTGGAACTCCTCTGTAACTCGAATGCTTTGATGCTCCTATTCTTCAAATGATTTGGCTTGGGATAGTGATCGCAATCCTCTGTGAGTTTTCTAATTTAAAATTGATTGCACTTGAATTTTTGTTCTATGAATTCGATGGATGCCAATGAGGAAAAACGTGTGTTATTTATAGGGACTTGAACCCCTAGAATCTCTGATTTTAGATAATTTATGAGCCTTGAATTGCTCTTACGATTTGGGTTTTTGATTTAAATTTGTCTTCCGAAATTTCTTTGATTTAAACTTGGCCGTATATCTTTTATTTCTAAAAAATATCTTGGTGTCTTCTAAAAGCTTTCATTTGATCCTTTTGAAATATTCCTGTGAATTTGCTCGATGAATCTGGACTTGATTGTGGCCCCTTGAATTCGATTTCCATAATTTACTCTTTCCAAGTAAGAATTGAGTTTTTTCATAAATGGACTTACGGAAATATTGTTTGTTGTCCAATTATTCTTGTGCATGCCAATTTCCTAAATATTGATTTCATACTAACAACAGATTGAACCTGAATCATTTCTGAAAAATAACATTTTAATTTCCTGATTGCTATATATACAGTTTTTTCTTTACCATATTTTCATGAAAGAAATTATAGCTTTCCAAGTATACTCCTTTGAAATCTTTGGCATCTGATTGACCGGAAAAAACATTTGAAAACACGGATTGATTCCTTTCCAAAAAAATGTCTCATGTATCACTGAAATCAAATAGAATTTGTTTTTCCTTGCTTTGCTTGCAACTGTACTATGCACTTGTATGCTTTATGTTTGAGCTGTGTTGCATGTACATATGCAGTTTCAAATTTTGTTAATGAAATTTTTTGAACTTATTGCTCCACCGTATGTTGATCTTTATGTACATACAGTCTTTACTTTATGTTGTTGAGGCTTTATTAGAAACTTCCATGATGTAGCTGCTCCATTGTTTCATGTTGTCTTGATTTGTACTATGACACCAGACTTGCCTTCTTGGCTTTTTACCCTTGCTGTGTGTTTGTGATATACTCGGCTACTCTATCACCCTTTTTGACTTTCCCTTGCACTATGTCATTCATGTGCACATGCACTTGACCATTTGAAATTACTGTTGTTGTGTGTATGACTTCATTGTTGTTACCATGAGTACTTGATCCACGACTTGACTGTGTTGGCCATGTTTGTGTGTGTGTGTGTGTATATATATATATATATATATATATATATTGTTGTGTACTTGTAAATGATGTCCATGCCATTTGCTTTTCCATTCTATTTATATTTGTCAACTTTGGTCCATGCTGTTTCATTTTGCGTGTTGCTCGACCATCTATATTTGAACATCATGCTGAAATGTATTTATTTTCACTCGCACTGGGTCGATTTGGTCCACGTGGCTGCTCCTCAGTTGCACTTTGATTCACGAGGCAGTGCATGCATGTATATTTATACACATGTGTACATGCAGCATTTAGAATAATTTTCCTGCCCCTGCACTGTAATATGTATATATATACTGTCTATCTTGTGGTATTTATAGTATATCACTATGAATATCACAAGTAGTCTGTATTAGAGAATTCAGACTGAATATAGAAAATGATGAGAAACATACCAGAATTCTGAAGCAAATAAAAAAAATTGGATGCATTTCAGTTTTATTTCAATTGAAGCCTACTGTGTGTGTTTCTAAATGTGACAGGTATGAAGAGACCGGACTTATTTTGAAGCATGTGAAGACTGTGTCAGTGAATGTTGTTATGATTGAGTATGAACAAGAACTGAGTGTGAGTCTTATGTAGTGAGGAGTTTTTTGTATATTGTTTGACAGTGAATTTTGTGAATAGTGGAAAAAATTGTACTATATCAAATGAAGAAATAAAATATTTTTTTTGAATTAACAAATTCTTTTTGACTTATCAAATTTTGAGCAGTTTTCATTTTATTTAACTTAAGTATTTATTTCTATATGTGTAGTGCAGAATAGTACTATTTTCAAACACATTTATATTATTTGTATATGTTTGTTATTATCAAACAAAAATCATATCTTTATGCTCAACAATCTCCCCCTTTTGATGATGACAAACGTATACTAAGATTTTGAATATGATAAATGTGTTTGACTGTAAAATATAGTAATCCCCCTATATGTATGCTCCCCTTATGTTGATGCATAAATTTGAAAAATTAGAAATTTATTAATCATAATCCCAAACTTCAAAAATATCATATAAATGTTTACTCATCCATCAAAATCTTGACCATTCTCCCCCTTTTGTTATCATCAAAATAATAATAGAGATTGAAACAGTGATGAATATAAACTATAAATATAAATTCAAATTAAGATAGAGAATATATATCGTAAATCCCATTTAATCAAACAAAAATCATAATAGTCTTTAAATCAGAAGCAAATTTTACTTTTAGAATGAATGGAATTACGATGGATTTTATAGAATGAGGAGAGCTCAATAAAATTGAATATTTGAATATGAATTTCAAAGATTTTTAAATAAGCTCAAAATGTGTTAAGCACTTGCTAACCATGCAATGCCCAAAGGTCTTTTAAATGGGGTTAGTAGTAACTTAACTTTGTCCTCTCTAATGAGGTCCATCCATGCACAGCCCAAAGGTCTTTTAAGTGAGAATGGAAGCACAAAGAGATTAAGGTAATTCACCCACGCATAACCGCGAGGACTTTTAAATGGGAGTGAATACCAAGGGTAAATAATATATATATATATATATATATATATTTCTTTTTCGCTTCTTTTTTTTCCAAGAATAATTTGAACTCTCCAAACTAAATAAAACCATGATGAATAACAGAAATATGGTAGATATAGAAAATGGTCATGAAATAAGCTCGAATTCAAAGATATTATAAAATCTATCTAATCATCATGAGATTTTAGAATAACATCTCCTCTAGTTATGAATTATACCATAGCACAACTCATCACAACTACATAAATCTATTAATAATTTTGATGAGTTCCAAAATAGTTCAAATGGTCAATCATTTAACTTTTGAATAACCATTCAAGAATATACTGTTATTATTATTACTAATTTCTTTTAAATGGATAATGATCAATCAATTTTATCATTCCTAAATCTAAGCGTAATCTTGAAAATCTATCTTCGGGGAGAGGTTTTGTAAACATATCAGCAATTTGACAATTAGTTGAAATAAACTCAATGCAAATATCTTCTCGTGAAATGTGATCTCTAATAAAATGGTGTCTCACATCTATGTGTTTAGTTCGTGAATGGTGAACAGGATTATTAGACAAATCTATAGCACTTTTTCTGTCACATTTTAGAGGTACTTTTTTATAAATTAGACCAAAAATTGAAAGAGTTTGGATCATCCATAGTATTTGTGCACAACAACTTCCTAAAGCAATGTATTCAGCCTCAGTTGTGGATAAAACAACACAATTTTGTTTTCTATTTGACCATGAAACTAACGAGTTTCCTAGCATAAAACAATTCCCACTAGTGCTTTTTCTATCAACAAGGGATCCAACATAATCAGCATCAGAATATCCAATTAATTCAAAATTATTGCATGTGGGGTACCATAAACCAAATTTTTGTGTGTGTGTGCAAAAGATATCTTAATATTCTTTTTGTGGCTTTTAAGTGAGATTCTTTTGGATTAGAATTAAATCATGCACATAAACAAACAACAAACATAATATCAGGCCTAGAAGTGGTGAGATAAAGAAGTGAACCAATTATTCCACGATATTTTTTCTGATCGACTGCAACTCCTTTCTCGTATTTGTCAAGTTTGGTTGAAGGACTCATCGGTGTTCTAAGTGGCTTTGCTTTTTCAAGTCCATATCTTTTCAGCAATTCAGCGATGTATTTTGTTTATGATATGAAAACACCTTTGGTGCTTTGTTTGATTTGAAATTCAAGGAAGTACTTTAATTCACCTACTAAGCTCATTTCGAATTTATCCTACATGACTTTTTCAAATTTCTCACATAGACATCATTAGTAGCACGATATATAATATCATCGACATAAATTTGGATTATCAAGAAATCATCACCTTCATGTAATAGAAACAATGTCGTGTCGGCACTACCCTTTTTAAAACCATTTTCCAAAAGATATGCACTTAAACAATCGTACCAAGCTCAAGGAGCTTGTTTATGACCATATAATTCTTTTTCAAGTTTATATACATGATTTTCAAAACCAGTGGTTTGTTCTATAAAAACTTCTTCTTTTAATTCTCTGTGTAAAAACACACTTTTTACATCCATTTGTTTTAGTTCGAAACCTTTATAACATGCAAGACTGAGCAAAATTCTAACGACTTCTAACCTAGCTATTGGTGCAAATGTCTCATCAAAATCAATGCCTCCAATTTGATTATATCCTTTTGCAACCAACCTAACTTTATTTCTAATTACATTTCCAGATTCGTCAAGTTTATTTTTGAACACCCATTTAGTTCCTACTACTGGATAGTCATTTGGTCTAGGAACTAATTCCCAAACTTTATTCCTTTCAAATTGATTAAGTTCTTCTTGCATCGCTAAAAACCAACTTTCATCACTAAGTGTAATTTCAAGTTTTTAGGTTCAGTTTCAGAAATAAAACAACTGTGAATACAGAAAGCACAGATATCTTTATTAAATGATGAACGAGTTCATATACCTGTCGTTGGATTTCCAATTACCAATTCTGAAGGATGATTTGCTTTGAATTTCAACTTCTCGACTTCAAATGTTGGTTTTGTTGGATCATCACTGCAAGTCTTCTCTTTATTATTTTCTTTTTCACCCTCATATGCAATTTCCTCATCATTTTTCTCTTCATCCACTGTATCTAAGTCTGACTCATCAAATTTCACATTTATGGTTTCAGCAATAGTTTTTGTTTGTTCGTTGAAGATTCTATAAGCCTTGCTTCTTGAAGAGTAACCCATGAAAATTCCCTCGTTGGCCTTTGATTCGAACTTACTAAGTTGATCACCTGTATTAAGAAGATAACAAGGGTATCCAAAAACTCTAAAATCTGAAATGTTAGGCTTTCTATCAAACCGCAATTCATAGGACGTTTTGTTAAGTATTGGTATAATCGTTACTCTGTTCATTACATGGCAGGATGTATTAACTGCCTCTGCCCAAAAGCTCAAAGGCAATTTATATTCACTTAACATAGATCTAGCCAATTCTTTTAATGTATGATTTTTCCTTTTCACTACCCTATTTTGTTGAGGTGTTCGAGGGGCAGAAAATTCATGTTTAAAACCATTTTCTTTACAAAAAATTTCAAAATCCAAATTTTCAAATTCACTATCGTGATCACTTCTTAAAGATTTTATTGAAACACCTTTTTCATTTTGAACAAATTTTGCAAACTTTGAAAAGTAATCAAAAGTTTCAGACTTTCTGGCTAGAAAATAAACCCATGTAAATTTAGAAAAATCATCAACCAGTACATAACAATAACGTTTTCCATTCAAGCTAGGAATTTCATCTGGTCCAAACAAATCCATATGAATTAATTTGAGTACCCTATTAGTACTAACGACATTTTTGGGGCGAAATAATGGTCAACTGAATTTTCCCATAGTACATGATTTGCACACTTTATTACTTCTATATTGCTTATGTGGTGATCCCCTTACTAATTCTTTTGTTTCAAGTTTATCTAAGAGACCCATACTAGCATGACCCAATCTTCTATGCCATAAGAAAATTTCTTCATCTGTAGCAACTAAACATCTGGAGAGGGTTAAGTCATCAAATGGGAGTGTATACACATTACCTTTTCTTTTGCCTGTGAACATTATATTATTAGTGGATTTTTCAATAATTTTGCAAGTTTCACTATAATATCACACTCATTCCTTTGTCACATAGTTGGCTTATAGAGATGAGATTGTGATGCTAGTTATCAACATATAAAACATCAGTCAAAGAAAAAGTATTGTTACCTACTTTACCTTTACCAAAATTTTTACATTTAGTGTTATCACCCATTATCACATTTCCACCTTTATGTTTTTCAAGGCTAAGGAACTTTGATTTATCTTCTGTCTTATGTTTGGAACAACCTGAATCCAAGTACCATTCTTGTTGCTCCTTAGCCCCCATATATACCTACACATGAGAAGTAGAGAATGACCTAGAGAAACTCATGGGTCTAATCATATGCGTGAAAAATCTAGATTTTGAACAATAGATCCTTTTGGAACCCATATTTGTTTATTCTTACCAAGTCCAATTCTATAACAATTATTTATCGAACCTTTTGGAATCCAACTTTGTATGAAATTTTTCTTTATGTTCCTACTTTCACACTTTTCATAGCTATGTCCAATTTTTCCACATTTTGTGCATTTAGGAAAAACACTTCCACCTTTGGCATTATCAGTCATATTAACTTGTACTTTCCCAAATCCTAATCCTTTTCCATTATTAGCATATAACTGATTTCCAAGCACATCCTAAAGGATTTTTCTCCTCTTGAAAACTTACTCAATGTTATTTCAAGATTTTTTTACTTTGGTTTAAGTGTTGCATTTTCATTCACAAGTGAGGTATATCTGTTAATGAAGTTCTTTCTTTTTGTGTCATCACTTTCCTTTAAAGCCAAGTGTTCTTGTTTCAGTTTTTCAAAATTTGCTTTAAATTTTATAATCTTTAGTTTTAAAAGCTTACAATATCCACAATCAAGGTTTTGAATATTTGAAACTTTTCAAGCTTAGTTTCTAACCTATTGTTTTCGTGAACTAATTTTAACCTATCAGATTTTAATTTTTTAACTTTTATTTCAAGTGAACCAGCAGTTTTTGTAAGATGATGACACATTAAAATTAAATCTTTATAAGTGTAGTTTGGTACCTACTGGAATCTTCTTCACTACTTTCTGAATCTGACTGCGCCATGAGACATAAATTAGCTTGCTCTTCATCACTGTCAGAGACCTCTTCTTCTCCTTCCTCGTCGTCCCACGTAGTTGCAAAAGATTTCTTCTTCTTCTTTCTTTCTTTCTTTCTGAAGTAGCGGACAATTTGATTTGATATGGCCTGGTTTATTGCAGTTGTAGCAAATGACTTTTTCATCTGAGTTGTTTGAATTCTTTTATTTGTTGGATCCTGAACTCTTCTTCCATGACTCGTATTTCTTGTTAGACCACCTTTTAAGAACCATGGCCACTTCTTCAACAGGATTCTCAAATTCATCATTACTTTCAAGAGTGTTGTTGAGAGCAATTGTCTTTTTCTTTGATTCTGAATCATCGCGTCCTTTGGTTTTTAACTCCATTTCATAAGCAATCAAGTTTTCAATCATCTCTTCTATTCTCAACTTACTTAGGTCTTTCGATTCTTGTATAGCTGTTAGTTTGGCTTCAGAGTTCATTGCTAGCACTCTCAGTATTTTGTGTATTCATTCCACTTCTGTGTAGATTTTACCAAGAGCCCTTGCATTATGAACAAGTGCAGAGAATCGACCATACATCTCTTTATATCTTCGTCTTTACGCATCGAGAAATTTTCATATTCGTTGCAAAGTAACGCAAGACGAGATTCCTTGACTTGAGATGTACCTTCATGTGTAACTTCCGAAGTATGCCAAATTTCCTGAACAATGAGATATACGGTTAAACTCAGTTTTACCAAAAGCACAAATTAAAACGTTCATTACTTTGGCATCAGTTGAGAATAATTTTTTATCATTAACATCCCACTTATCTTTTAGCTTAGGAATTTCAATATTATTAATAATCGTAATGGGAGGCTTATAGTCTGTCTCAACAATATCCCATACATCATAATCGACTGAACTCAAATAAATTTTCATCCTACCCTTCCAATAAGCATAATCAGTTCCATTAAACATTGGTGGCCTAGCTATGGACTGACCCTCAGGAAAAGCGTTGTTAGACAAATTCATGACTCGAGTTAAAAATACCCGCTTTGATACCACTTGTAGGATCTAAATTAATCCTAGAGGGGGGTGAATATGGTTAAATTGCAAATTAAAAAATAAAATAAGATAAACTATCATAGAATAACCAAATAACATGCAGATAGAAAATCACATATAGAAGATACCCAGCTTCGGCAAAACTCTGCCTACTGCTGCATTCAAGGTTTCTACTATAAGTTATAAACAATCTCTTCGCTTATAGACCCTTGTAAACACGCAATTCTTTCTCCCGAGCTCGAGACCTTGACACAAATCGTACTCTTAAGCTGTGATTTTTCTAACTAAAGAAACTAGCAGTTATTGACTCCTTAAAAAACTTGAATTTTAAAAAAACAAAACATAAAATTAAAAACCTAGATATTAAATAAAAGGATTTAGCCACTTTTTAGATATTAGCCGGTCATCCTCTTTTATTATTCCCGTTGCTTTCCCTTTTATTTCTATGGTGACAGCAGCTTCCTCCAAGGGTTTTTCTAAGATTGATCTTAGTCCCCAAATCAAATTGCATTTGATAAATTTGGCTTTGGAACTCCTCTGTAACTCGAACGTTTCGATGCTTCTGTTCTTCGATTGAATTGGATTGGGATAGTGATCGCAATCCTCTATGAGTTTTCTAATTTAAAATTGATTGCACTTGAATTTTTATTTTATGAATTCGAAGGATGCCAATGAGGAAAAAAGTGTGTTATTTATAGGGTTTTGAACCCCTAGAATCTTTGATTCTAGATAATTCGTGAGCCTTGAATTGCTCTTATTATTTTGGTTTCTGATTTGAATTTGTCTTCCGAAATTTCTTTGATTTAAACTTGGTCGTATATCTTTTATTTCTAAAAAATATCTCGGTGTCTTCAAAAAGCTTTGATTTGGTCCTTTTGAAAAATTCCTATGAATTTGCTCGATGAATTTGGACTTGATTGTAGCCCCTTGAATTCGATTTCCACAATTTACTCTTGCCAAGTGTGAATTGAGTTTTGCCATAAATGGATTTAAGGAAATATTATTTATTGTTCAAAAATTCTTATACGTGCCAATTTCCTAAATATTGATTTCATACTAACAACAGGTTGAACCTGAATCATTTTTGGAAAATAACATTTGTAATTTCCTGATTGCCATGTATACAGTTTTTGCTTTGCCATATTTTCATGACAGAAATTATAACTTTCCAAGTATACTCTTTTGAAATCTTTGGCAACTGACTGACTGGAAAAAACATTTGAAAATACGGATTGATTCCTTTCCAAAAAAAATGTTTTATGTATTACTGAAATCAAATAGAATTTGTTTTTCCTTGCTTTGCTTGCAACTGTACTATGCACTTGTATGCTTTATGTTTGAGCTGTGTTGCATGTACATATGCAGTTTCACATTTCCTTCGTGAAAATTTATTGAACTTGCTACTTCACCATATGTTGATCTTTATGTACCCACGGTCTTTACTCTATGTTGTTGAGGCTTTATTAGAAACTGCCATGATGTAGCTGCTCCATTGTTTCATGTTGTCTTGATTTGTACTATGACACCAGACTTGCCTTCTTGGCTTTACACCCTTGCTATGTATTTGTGATATACTCGGCTACTCTATCACCCTTGTTGACTTTACCTTTCACTATGTCATTCATGTGCACATGCACGTGACCATTTGCAACTACTATTGTTGTGTGTATGACTTCATTGGTTCTACCATGATCACTTGAGCCACGTCTTGACTGTGTTGGCCATGTTTTTTTGTATGTGTGTATATATATAGTTGTGTACTTATAAATGATGTCCATGCCATTTGCTTTTCCATTCTGTTTGTATTTGTGAATTTTGGTTCATGCTGTTTCATTTTGCGTGTTGCTCGACCATGTATGTTTGAACATCATGCTAAAATGTATTTATTTTCACTTGCACTGGGTTGAGTTGGTCCACGTGGCTACTCCTCAGTTGCACTTTGATTGGCGAGGCAGTGCACGCATGTATATTTATACACATGTGTATATGCAGCCATTCTGAATAATTTTCCTGTCCCTGCACTGTAATATGTATATACATACTGTCTGCCTTGTGGTATTTACAGTGTATCACTGTAAATATCACAAGTAGTCTGTACTAGAGAATTCAGACTAAACCTAGAAAATGATGAGAAACACACCAGAATTCTGAGGTAAATAAAAAAAATTGTATGCACTTCAGTTTTATTTCTATTGTAGATTATTGTGTGTGTTTCTAAATATGACAGGTATGAAGAGACTGGACTTATTTAGAAGCATGTGAAGACTGTGTCATCGAATGTTGCTATGATTGAGTATGAACAAGAACTGAGTGTGAGTCTTATGTAGTGAGGAGTTTTTTGTATATTGTTTGACAGTGAATTTTGTGAATAGTGAAAAAAATTGTACTATATCAAGTGAAGAAATAAAATATTTACTTGAATTAACAAATTCTGTTTGACTTATCAAATTTTGTGCAGTTTGCATTTTATTCAACTTAAATATTTATTTCTATATGTGTAATGCAGAATAGTACTATTTTCAAACACATTTAATATTATATGTATATGTTTGTTATTTTTAAACAAAAATCATATCTTTATACTCAACACCAATAGTATCTCTATATTATGGAACAGGTTCCTGTAGCTAATCCCTCCCCAGCGGTGCCTGCAGCTCCTACCATTTAGGAGCCTTTGATATTCCTCGATTCTGTAAAAGCTTCACGATCCTTAATGGAAAAACTTTCTTAAGGAACAGAAGGTTTTGTTAGTGCTCAAGCTTGGATAATGGACTATGAAAGGATTTTTGAAGCTGCTGGATGGCCAAACGAAGTAAAAAAAGGAAAACTGCGGCCTGGCCTTGAAAGGAGAAACCTTTTAATGGTGGAGCTTAGTATCTGGAGAGAACGAGGATCGAATATTTGCATGGGTTGAATTCAAAGCCCGCTTTGAAGCAAAGTTTCTACAAAAAGCTAATACGTCGATCTAGTTAGAGTAGTTTATCTATCTCAAGCAAGGAAGTTTGAGTCTCCAAGAGTTTGCGGCTAAATTCACCGAGTTATGTAAGTTTGGTGAGGGTTTGGTGGACAAGAATGAGACCTTGTTGCATAACCTCATTTCAATGTCAGTTTTTATTTTAGAAACGATAGCATGAGGAAAAAAATTAACGTCATTGCTATGTCATCACTACTAGAAGCTTTAAATTGCGGCTGACCCTACCGACGACTGGAGTCGGATTAAATAAGCTGTTGTCGCCAACCGTCACTCCATATCCATTCTTAAAAAGAGATAAAACATATTAGTCTGCTCTTATTAAAATAAATGTAAGCATAATATTTGACGAAGTTGCTATTGCAGAAGATGCAGCATATCAAATGGAGATAGAGCGAAATGATGAAATAATAATAACTAATGATATTGATATAGGGTCGTTGAATGGTAAATCAAATGTTTTAATATAAGCATTAGAAAGTACAGAAGAAAATGATACGGGGATTGAGACCGAGACTAAATCAGAAAATGATGAAAATTGATAATATTTTTATTGTCCATTGTGTACATATATTCTGAATTTTAACTGTGTTGTTAGCTATGTCGCACAATGATATGTTTTTTAATTACGAACTGATATGATGTATTGGTATAGCAAACCTATATAATATATTCCCTAGGTTTGTGGATTGCTATACTATATGATGTTAGTTTTATTTGATAATGAGTATGCTCTGGGTTCGTCAGCTAATATATATGTGTTATCATTAAATAAAATGATATATTTGTGCTCCTAGGCGATAACCCGACCACTTTGAATGTGCAAGCGACACAACATCGGATTTACATCTGATCGCAAATCTTGTACCCAAGAGTGCATGGTAAATATATAGTTTAGTAAATGTTTATTATATATATTTATTAAATGCTTACGTTGTATTTTTTCCAGGAGTTTTGAGCTCCACCATGCAAATTTTATTTTACCTATTTCTAGATCAGCCTTTATTAGCAGAGTGGCAAGTTCTTAGCTCCACTGGGATGACATTCCCGCTCATATCAGGAATGCTATTCTCATTGAGGTTTTGATATGTATAAATTTATTTTTCATTTGAAGTTTAATATAAGTATTTTTCAAGAAAGAAAATTAATATAATGTATGTAATACAATTTGTTTTTTTTTTCAGTATGGAGACTGCTGTTCGGGTTCAGCTAGAAGATATGACTATCTTTTTCAACCACTAGAAAAAAAAGATGCGAAAAAATTACAAAGAGATCATATAAAAAGCAAAAAGCGAATAAATGAAGCCCAAACTGGATGAGCCAGGCTTTGGAGAAAGGAGTTTTGATGACAACAACCTTATTTCAATATTAATTGATTGTAAAAGATATACTAGCATCTCTATCTAGAATATATATACACACACATATATACATATATACAGGATTTGTATACAGGAATTAATACTAAAACTGTATAGTTTTAGAGTTTTTAGAGATGCAAGAGATTCAGAATTCAGAGAAGATTCAAAACTCATGAGTAATCAATATTTCAAGAGTTCAAGATAAATAAAGTAATAAAGTCTAGTTTATGTAAGATTCTGAATAGCACTCCGGCTCAATTTCAAATTCTGATTTTCAAATTTTGATTTTCAAATTCTATTTTCATTAAGTTTTTCTATTTTCATTTTGATTTTAAACTTGAGTTTTGAAGATTATTAGTTTATATAGTTATATACTTTTATACTCATATATTTATATAGTTTTCAACTTTATAATTTTATAAATATGATTATATAGTTTATATTTATGGTTTCATATGATTTTCTACTTCATAATAGTTATTTATATCACTATGTTTTAATCCAAGAATTTCCAGAATTATATATATATATATATTAAAACACTTGAAAAATACTCAAATTTCTAATTTAAACTAACATATGTCGACATACATAAGTGATGATGTCGACATATAACTTCCGTATCTTCAATTTTGAAAGGAAGTATCTTTTCACCATTTGTAACGTTCCATAAGCGTTGTAACCTTTCAATTCTTATAAATAGATATTGATCTCAAAAATTTTAACCATTCTTATTCTCCATCTTTATCCTTTTTCATTACTCTAATTATATCATATTTTTATGATTTCTACACTTATACTCCGCTGATTTCAAACCTAATTATATAAAATTTCTTCTCTTCTCACTCTCTACTCATTACTCTCTAAATCGAAGTGCTATTGAAGAGTTATACGGTTATCGTAATCATTTGAGTTGTTTTGGGATAGTCTAGAAACATCGTGTTCCTTGTAGCCGTGAAATCAAGGAAGGAAACGGTGGTAACCTTGTAGCTAGGGAAATCAAGGGTGGTATGGAAACGGTGGTAACCTTGTGGCCGTGAAATCAAGGGTGTTGTACTTGGATGTTGATATAGTAATAAAACTCTATGCAATCTAGCGTTGCGTGGGACTGGACATAAGAGTAATCCGAACTAGTATATAATCCAGTGTGTTCTTTCCTTTTCTGCATTTTATTTTGTTTATTTCTGTGTTTGAGTTTGATTTTGTGTCTGTGATCATCTCGGTGGTGTGTGGTTCATATAGTAGATCATATAACTTTTAGATTTTCTTAAATTCCTTGAGAACACTATTCACCTCCCTCTAGTGTTAGTTTTTTCCTTAACGATCCATTCTGCATTCCCTAACAATTGATACTTTCAAAAAGTTCATAATCTTATTTTGAAAGAAATTTAAATGGCAAATTTTGAAATAATTGTTTACACTAGTGTCAATTCACGCATTGTACCAATGTTGAAAGAGTCTGCATATAATCGTGTTGAAAAGTGAAGTGATCTACTAAAATGTTGTCCAATATAGGAAAAGATGTGTTATATGGTTTTTGAAAATTCAAAAGTTGTAAAGATGGGTGAAGTGTTATTGAAAATTCGAATTTCGAAATGGTGTGTAATATGGATGTTGAGAATTCAAATTCTGGCAAACAAATGGTGGAAATCAAAAAGGACAAATGAATACTAGATAGTGGCTATTCGAGACATATGATGGTAAATCCAAAAATACTAAATAATCTTGTCTATGAAGATGGTCGAATGGTGAACTTCAGAGATAACTCTAAAGGATACATTATTGGGATTGGCAATGTCGGTAATTTTGAAACTCCTACTATTTCTGATGTTTTATTAGTTAGGAATCTAAAACATAATTTACTAAGTATAAGTCAACTTTGTGATAAGGGCTATAAAATAAACTTCGAAAAGGGTAAATGTTTTATAGATGATAGGAATTAAAAAATAATATTCGAAGAAGGTAGAAAGAAAAATATCTATATATTGAGTATCAAAATCTCCATTGATAATCTATGTCTTATGGCCAATACAAGTGACCCTTGGATCTGGCATAAGAGATCGGTCATATAAATTTCAAACATATCTCTAGAATTTCTAAATTAGATACAATAAGAGGATTACCTAAAATGAAATTTAAAGTTAATAATTTATGCGATGCTTGCCAGCTCGGAAAATTAAAAAGTTCATTTAAATCAAAAGAGGAAATTACAACCTCAAAAACCATTAGAATTAATTCATATGGATTTATTTGGTCCATCTGAAACCCAATCGATAAATCACAATAGATATGTTTACGTAATAGTCGACGATTTTTCTAGATTTACTTGGACTTTGTTTCTTAAAAATAAAAGTGATGCTTTTGATCAATTTAAAATATTTGCTAAAAGAATTCAAAACTTATTATCTCTAAAAATCAAAACAATACGCAGTGACCACGGCGGAGAATTCGAAAATGAAAATTTTGTAATAAAAAGGGAATAACCTATAATTTTTCTGTCCCTAGAACCCCAAAACAAAACAAAGTAGTTGAACCTAAAAATAGGACGATACAAGAGTGTGTGAGAACTATGTTATCTGATAGTAACATACCAAGAAATTTTTGGGCTGAGGCAGTTGCAACAGAGTGTTATATTTTAAACAGAATTTCAGTCAGACCCTTAACTCATAAAACACCATATGAACTTTTGTATAATAAGAAATCAAAAGTATCATATTTTAAAATATTTGAAAGTAAATGTTTTATACTTAGTACTAAAGAAAATTTAGATAAATTAGACTCGAAATCCGATAAAGGAATATTTATTGGATATTCAGAGAGAAGTAAGGCATACAAAGTTTTTAACTCTGGAACCAATACTATAGAATAAACCTTAAACATATCCTTTGATGAAAATTATAAAAATACAACATAACACAACGAAGACGAATGTGAAAACGAAGTTAATGAAACAAATCATGAAGATAGTCGATCAAATAAATGAATTAGATTACTAAGAGACCACCATGTAAAAAACGTCTTAGGAGCTATTGAATATGTCGTTAGCACTCGTAATCAATTAAATAATATGACTAATTCATCATTTATTTCAACTACTGAACCAAAGAATCCAAAGGAAGCATCTTCTGATGATTCATGGATCCTTGCCATGCAAGAAGAACTGAATTAGTTTACTAGGAATGATGTATGGGAACTTGTTCTTAGACCAGAGGATAAGACTATAATAGGAACTAAATGGGTGTATAAAAATAAAATGAATGAACACGGTGAGATAGTAGGAAATAAGGCACGATTAGTAGCACAAGGTTATACTCAAGAAGAAGGAATATATTACGATGAAACCTTTGCCCCCATAGCCAGATTAGAAGAGATTAGGATATTGCTAGCCTTTGCAAACCATAATTTCAAATTATATCAAATGGATGTTAGTTGTGCTTTTCTAAATGGATTTGTTAAAAAAGACGTATATGTAAAGAAACCACACTTTTTGAAGACGAAAAATTACCAAATCATGTATATAAGTTAAAGAAAGCATTATATGGATTAAAACAGGCTCCTATGGTTTGGTATGATAGATTAAGAAATTACTTATTAAAATCCAACTTTGAATAAGAAAACTAGATAACACCTTGTTTGTTAAAAGGAATAATAAGGATATACAATTAGCACACATATATGTTTACGATATAATTTTCAGATCGACAAATGATTAGATGAATAAAGAATTTTCAGATATTATGATCCAAGAATTTGAGATGAGTCATATAGGATGAGTAACATTATTCTTAGGCTTACAAATTCGTCAATTAAAGAATGTAATATTTATTAATCAAGAAAAATACGGAAGAGATCTAATTAATAAATAAAATTTAACAACAACTAATGGGAGACTAACACCAACGACGACTAATATAGCATTAAGTAAAGATGATACGTCTAAAGACGTGGATCAGAAATTATATAGAAGAATGATAAGATCTCTGTTATATATAACCGCTAGTAGACCAGATATAATGTATAGTGTATGTCTCTGTGCAAGATATCAATCGAACCTAAGGAAACACATTTAAAAGATGTAAAACGTATTCTAAGGTATGTAAAGCATACATAAGACTTTGGATTACTTTATCCTAAGGATGATTCATTGAACTTAGTTTATTATTGTGACGCTGATTATGTGGGATGTAAATCCGATCAAAAAAGTACCAGTGGAACATGTCATTTCTTAGGGCATTCACTAGTCTCGTGGTTCAGCAAAAAGAAAAATACCGTATCTTTGTCAACAACTGAAGCAGAATATATCTCTGCTGCTTTGGCTTGCTCACAACTAATATATATGAAACAAACTCTAAATAATTTTGGATTAAAAATAAAAAAATAACCAATCTACTACGATAACATGAGTGTTATAAATATATCTAACAATCCAATTCATTACTCAACAACTAAACATATTGATATACACTATCTTTTTCTAAGTGATAACGTAAGTAAAGAGAAAATTACACTCGAATTTGTAGAAACAAATTAAAAAAATAGTAGATATGTTAACAAAACCATTAAATGAAGCAATGTTGACTAAATTTAGAAGAGAATTAGGTATTTGTTTCTGAAGTATAATAGAATAATTAAATATATTCATATATATAAGGACAACATTAAAAATCAGAAAAATAAAATAAAAACCTAAGTATGTCAACATACATATGTCACTATGTCGACATATAACTGCCAGATTTTTTTAAATTTAGTTTCCACCAAAAGCTAGTTGTAATAACCATTTAAACTGTCCACTTCAAATTTTCTTCTTCATTCCCTTGTTTCACTTCTATAAAAACTCAGAACCAAAATAAATAACGGCCTCCATCAATTATAACACCCAAATTAATCCTGAATCATCCGCTGGACCGTCCGAAGGTCCTTTCCAACGTTCTACCCTCTCTCATGTGATCAAACTTGAAAAGAAAATGGAATATACTCTTCAAATTCTTGCTGAGATTCAAGTGCTCCAATTACAAAGTAGACAAGGAAAAATGTTAAGGAGTCATCATAATTTTGTAATGGATAATCAAGCAAACACAATCATCATCGAGGATGATAATCAACCAATGAAAGAAAAAGAGGAACCAAAACAACAGGAGGAAGAAATGATGGAAGAAGAGGAAACAAGGGAGATACAACAAAAAGTCAAGGATAAGGAAGATCAAATTGTATGCGTGGGTGGAGTCTTGTTCGATCAACATGGAAATATCATTGAACGAAATGGGGATTTTTGCCTCCATTACCCAAATTGTCTAACCCATATGTCTCCTGTTGTTAAGAACAATTAGAATTTAGGTTTTCTTTTTGTTTATTTTCGTTCCTTTGCGTTTATTCGATATTTTTCGTGTTCGTGTAATTTGGTTTCATGTATATCACGTGTATTAAAAAAATATTTAATATAATGCTTGATTTATCTCTCATAAGTATTCCATTAGTTTGTTATATAGGCACGAATTAAGGGGGAGCCATTTCGATCACAAGTTACACATATACATACATACATACATATATATATATATATATATCTTTGTATAGAATCATATAGTTCAGACAGATATAAAAATTAAGGAGCAATTCACTTTAGTATAGGAATTGTTTAGAAAGTTATAGGTTTTAGGGGGAGTATTTTTTAGAATTTCTTTTTGATAATGCCAAAGGGGGAGAAATTATAAAATATATACTAAGGTTATATAGAATATATAGGATTCATATTGACATGGGGAGAATTAGAAGGATCAGCATCAACAGGTATGAATAGGTATGAATATTTTATAAACAAAGGTTGTCATCATCAAAAGGGGGGAGATTATCGGAGAAAGGAGTTTTGATGACAGCAGCCTTATTTCAATATTTATTGATTATAAAATATATACTGACACCTCTATCTAGAATATATATATATACACACATATATGCAGGATTTGCATAAAGGAATTAATGCCGAAGACTGTACAGTTTTAGAGTTTTTAGAGATTCAAAAGATTCAGAATTCAGAGAAGATTCAAGACTCATGAGTAATCAAGATTTCAAGAGTTCAAGATAAATATAGTAATAGAATCTAGTTTATGTAAGACTCTGAATAGCACTCCAGGTTCAAATTATGTTTTTCAAATTCTGATTTTCAAATTCTATTTTAATTAAGTTTTCTATTTTAATTTTGATTTTAAACTTGAGTTTTAAAGATTATAAGTTTATATAGTTATATGCTTTTATACTTATATATTTATATAGTTTTAAACTTTATAATTTTATGAATAAGATTATATAGTTTATATTTATGATTTCATATGATTTTCTATTTCGTAATACTTATTTATATTACTATGTTTTAATCCAAGAATTTCCAAAATTATATATATATATATTAAAACATTTGAAAAATACTCAAATTTCAAATTTGAACTAACATATATTGACATACATATGTGATGATGTCGACATATAACTGTCATATTTTCAATTTTGAAATGAGGTGTCTTTTCATGATTTGTAACATTCCAAAAGCATTGCAACCTTTCAGATCTTATAAATAGGGGTCAATTTCGAATTTTTTAACCATTCTTCTTATCCATCTTCATCCCATTTCATTACTCCATTATTATATCCTATTTTTATGATTTCTACACTTATACTCTGCCGATTTCAAATCTAGTTATATAAAATTACTTCTATTCTCAATCTCTACTCATTACTCTCTAAATCAAAGTACTATTGAAGAGTTATAGGGCTGCTATAATCATTTGAGTTGTTTTGGGATAGTCTGAAAACGGTGTGTTCCTTGTAGCCGTGAAATCAAGGAAGGAAACAGTGGTAACCTTGTAGCTGGGGAAATCAAGGATGGTGTGGAAACGATGGTAACCTTGTGGCCGTGATAGGGTGTTATACTTGGTTACTGATATACTAATAAAACGCCGTGCAATCCAGCGTTGCGTGGGACTGGATGCAGGAGTAGTCCGAACCAGTATAAAATCCGGTGTGTTTTTACCTTTTGTGCATTTTATTTTTGTTTATTTTTGTGTCTATGACCATCTCTATCATGTGTGATTCATATAGTAGATCATATAACTTTTTGATTTTCTTAAATTCCTTGAAAACACTATTCACCCCCTATAGTGTTATTCCTTAATGATCCATTCCGCATTCCCTAACACGAGGAGGTATGACCAGGGTTTCTTTTATTGCGGGATACTCCCACTATGAGGGTAAGTTATTTATACTCATTTTTAATTTATTTTTTGTTTCTTGTTTCCTATATCAATTAAGTTAATCGTATAATTAAATTTACAGGAGGTTTTACGGTGAAACATGGCAAATAGGAATAAAAATCCTACTCTATGACGTGGTGGCTCTGAGTCCTTCTTGTAGCATCGGCTGGAACTGGTATGTATCATAAATTGCATTTATAAGTAATTGTAACTTTTTTTAATCACATTAATCATATTGGTAACATTGTTCATTTGTATAATTTTAGATGTGGACTCTAGACTGGGAGCCAACACTTGCTGAGGTGTTTACCCAGCCTCACGCGGTGGATAAGACTGACGAGGATGGTCATACCTTGTATCAACCCACCCGGAATGGGCCTAAATGCTGACTCAGGAAAGGCCCATTGGAGCATAGAGTCGTTCTAAGAAAGTTGTTGGTTTTTATAAGTAATAGAACAACAGAACCAGACTAGAACATAATCAGAATCTTACGGCGGAATAGACAAAATATAATGATTAAAATAGATGTACCATTTCTTAAGACCTACATAATGTCGATTACATCACATATTTCGATATCATAATAAATGCATATCATATTTATCTCTTAAGTACAATCAACTACTAAATATAATAACAATAATACTTCGCTAAACACCTGTCTTTATGATATCATCAATCAAGCATTAACCAAATAACTTGTTTCATTAAGAGGAGGGGTTAGAACAATAATTCTGATGAATAAAAGTTCTTTAAGTTTAGAAGGAAACATATTTCTTATGTTTAACAGTATAAATCCATCAATTTTATGTCTAGCTGGATATATACATATTTATATATTGGACATATATGCATTTAATGGAAAGAGGCGGGCTATAATTGGTCAATTAAGACCATCATGTATATGGATGGGTTCTTATGATAACTTAATACCCTACGGCGGAATCTTACGATAAATTACTACCCTACAACGGAAACCAATCACTTAAGACCTCACTTCTTAGTCGTCATCGTTATTAAATATACTTCCATTTGTAACGCGAGAGATAGTAATCGGTCATTTACTACCGAATGAAGGCAGACACTCGTTGCCAATTACGACCCCTTCGATGGACCCCATGTATTACTATCTAGCTGACATTATAAGTGAACTCTTAGTCACTTAATACTTCCCTTAGACAGAAAGTTCCGTTTACATGATCGGTAAAACTCTCAGTAGCCCATCCTTAGGTTTTCCCTCACATACAAGTTGCAGAAAACTATCTAACTCATTCGTATATCGTTTTATTCATGACCATTTAATACCTCATAACTATTAGGAAATGCGAACCCATTAACTACTTAATACCTAATATGGGCGAGTCCCATAATGTTAGTACAAAATCAAGGAGTGAACTTTAGGAACGGACCAAGTCCTAACTACTTAATACCCGAATAAGGTGAATCAACCACTTATACTTTATCAAGGCAGACCTACTTCACATAACTATTTATTACGCCAGACGTTTCATATTAACCAGACTTCTTGTAGCTGTTGGATTTATCGAGCAGTTCCAAGAAGACTTCTACTGCAAATAAGGGTTAACTTCATGTCCACATGTATTTTATATAAATGGTCCATAGCACTAGACATCTCACATTAACCCAACTTCTTGTAGCTGCTGGATTTGCTGGTCGGTTCCGGGTAGACTTCCACTTCAAGTAGGCATTAACCTCGTATCACGTGTCATTAAATATTTTAAAAGCCATTAATATGCACACAACATACAAATCTTTCTATGGAAATATTTCAAATTCAAATTCCCAATTAAACGCAATTAATATACATTTATGATACATTAATTATGCTATTTAACATATATAAGTAAGAGTGTGATTAGTGATGCATGTAAAGGAAACATACATAATGTAGAGTGTCAATCCTAAATCATAACTAAGGTTTACAAGTCATATTTCCAAAACTTACAAAACATAACATATAATTTCTTATTTCAAATTTGAAGCGATAATAGGGAAATAACATAACACAAATAAAATATCTTGTATTGTAACCTAGATTTTTAGGATTATTTCAATAAAAAAAAGAGGTGAATAACAATAATATATGTTTATTTGTTCTATTACTGCTTTACTTTTGTTTAAGATTGTTAGCCTACTTTGTGAACTAGGCAACACAAAGTCAAGAAACCAACAATTGAAGAATATTTCAAGATATAAAGACCCCGGTTCGGATCGGAAGGAAACACCACAATTCAGATTGATAGCAGCATATCGGTTCGGATCGGTTAGGATTCTCTGTTCGGATCGGATATCTTTTACTGGGTAGATTGGCAAAGCATACCTGATCGGATCGGAAGGCCAATAAATCTCAGGTGGATCGGAAAGCCGTCTGCTTGCCACGACATCGGAGCGGAGCGGAGTATGATTAGAGAAGAAGAGACGTCCAAGCTACTCCGGTTCGGATCGGGTATTCCGATCCGAGCCCCCAACCTGCACGTCTCCGACCCGCACCCTTGATCCAGGAAAATCTCCTATAAAGTCGCCTGGAGAACCGGACCGGATATGACTAATTCCTACCCCTAACGTCCATCTCATTGATGCGTTGTCAGCCTGATAGCCCATCCGAACCCGAAGAGAGTGCGATGGATGACACGTGTTCCGACCCGGATTGAATCTCAGGCAAATTCACACCTATAAATACCCCATCTAGAGACAAAGAGAAGGATCTTTTTCAGCACTTTTGAGAATCCAAGTACCTCCATCGTCCGAATTCCTTTACTCCCGGAAAATCCAAACCATCTTTCATTTCCTGTTTTTATCATTTTGAGTGAACAAAAGTGAGTTGTGAGCGAATCTTACATTGCATTTGTAACTGAATTACTGAATATAGTGAAAACTAAGTGGACGTAGGCATTTCTTCGCCGAACCACTATAAACCTTGTGTGTTCTTTTTTATTTCTGCTTTACTTTATCTTGTTTCTAATCAATTTGGGTGTTAGAACCACATTTGGGTCTAACATTTTGGTGCTTTCACTGAGAATCCTCATCTAAATTCTTTATTTTCCGGGATCTCTTTCTACTTTTTGGACCGTTGAGTTCAAAGAAGTGAATCCTTAAGTTTCTCCACTTTCTTACATTCGTTGAAGTAATTGTCAAAGGCTCATGGCCAGAGGAAAAGGCAAGGAAGTCCAGTCTGTTCAAGGAAATGGAGCTGGTGAAGATCAGCAACATGCTGTTGTAACAAGGTCTAGGGGGCAGAGTTCAGCAGCAGGGAGAATCAATGCAGGAAATCCGAACCGACAGCAAGGGGAAAGTTCCGATCCGATCCGGGTTGGAGACTCTGAAGCAGTGCACTCCCCCAGTCTGAACCGACCCGACTTGCTCGCTGCACACCGATCCGACCAGGCACCCCAGCTCCGATCCGACCCGACTTCCTACCTCCGATCCGACCCGATGCTTGGTGAAGCTGGAACATCTACTCGAGTCCCCGCGAATGCTCCAATTCCAGCTGCCAGGGTTGGAGACCAGGTCAATCCATCTGCTCCCATCACTCAAGGAGATTTCTCGCGCTTGCTTGATATGCTTGAGAGCACGAGGGAAGCTATGAGAGTTCATGAGCGCACTAATCTCATGATGCAGGAAAATATGAGGCTCATGAGTCGGGAGATCAATGAGCTCCGCGGGCAGAGAACTCCGTCACCGGTTCGTCACACACCCGTAGATCAATCTTCATCTTCCGAGGAAGAGAGGCCCCGTGAGCGAAGGCCACTCGAACGACCTCAGAACGTGGAGCAGCTAACGTTTGGATCTTTGGGATCTCGCGAGGATATCGCACGAGCATTAGGAAACGATAGCCCTACTCGGGGGCAAAGACTCCAGTCCCCTCTTCCCGAGATCGACCGGGAACACAGGGAAAGGAATCGAGTAGAGGCAGCTCGAAGAAGAAGGGCATCTCCAGAGCAAGAGCCCCGAAGGAACTCGGACACTAGGGCTAGGGAACCTGAGCAGCCCCTAACTAGTGCCGATGTGCAGGCGATGGTTCGCCAAATTATGTCCGAGAGCCGGAATTATACGAATGAAGACTATGGCATTGAGCGAAGCCATACACCGTTCACTGATGATATCCTAGATTTCCAGTTTCCCCGACGCTTTAACTTGCCGCAGATGGACAAATACAACGGAAGGACTGATCCAGGACAGCACTTGATGCGGTATTCGTGGCTTATGAATGCCGCTGCTGCCCCCGATGAAGTAAAGTGCAAAGCGTTCCCAATCTACCTAGAAGATGTGGCTTTATTTTGGTTTACCCGACTTCCTCCTCGTTCAATTTCTAATTACAAAGAACTAAGCGAGCGTTTCATGAACCAGTTCCGACTACATGCTCGAAAGTCCAAGAGTGTTATTGAATTGTCAAGGATCAAACAGGCACCAGGAGAATCTTTAAGGGCATATTTAGATCGTTTTAACCAAGCTGTAACTGAGGTCAGTGACCCGCATGAGCCCACTATTCTGATGGCATTGAAGGAAGGAGTCGATCCCGAATCTGAGTTTGGAGACTACCTTTCTGGGAAGACACCCCCCACAAGGGCGATATTCTACGAAAAAGCCGATATTTATCTAAGACGAGAGGAGGCCCGGGCAAACCGGAAGAGAAAGTCTGAGACAGCTTCAAAGGAGAATGTGCAGAGTAATATTGCCGTGAAGCAGTCTGGGGAAAGTTCTGGCAAGGTTGAAGTAAATGTAGGAAACAAGGGTGGAAACAGCAATACTGGAAGCGGGGGAAACAACAACAACCGTAATTCGAACGGTAACAGGAGAAACAGAAATAGGGGAAGCGACCCAAACAAAAGGCCCCGATTCCAGAACTACGAGAACTACACACCATTGAATGACACATTGGAAAATATTTACCTGGACACGTATAATGTGTTGCAGTACAAAAGACCGCCACCTCGTGATTCGACCGAGAAAGAAATGGCGACAGGGAAATTTTGCTTGTTTCACGGAACACATGGACATTCGACCAATGAGTGTCGACATTTGAGGGATGTAATTGAAAAGCTGCTGCGTGAAGGAAAGTTGGATGAGTACAAGGTTGCCCCGAGGGACAGGGGGCAAGGAGAGCAGGCTCCAAAGCAAATCCTACCTGCTCCTAAGCCTACCGCGCAGCAGAAAGGTAAAGGGATCGTCATCAACTCCATAGTAGGCGGACCTCACCCGGCAATCCGAAGCTTTAGGTCAATGGACCAATATGTGAATGCTGCCAAGCATCTAGATGTGAATGAAGGTGACGAGTTGGAAGATGTCACCCCCATCAAACAACAAAAAACCATGGTCGATGACGTGGTGTTTCGCAGCCGAGACAACACGGGAATACAATCTCCCACCAATGATCCGTTGGTTATTACTACCACTATTGGGCCGGCTTTGGTCCATAAGGTATTAGTAGACAACGGAAGTTCCATTAATATTTTGTTCAAGAAGTCATTTGATCAGATGAAGCTTGAGCCTGAAGATCTGAAACCTTGTGAAGGATGGATTAGAGGTTTCAACGGAGCGACGACAGCTCCTATGGGATATATAGAGTTGCCTGTGACCCTAGGGCAAGGAGAACGTAGAAGAGTGCGAATGCTTCAGTTTGTAGTACTGGACGTAGATTCGCCATATAACGCATTTTTAGGGAGGCCTGCCCTCGCTGAGTTTAGAATTTGTATCGCCCCTTGGTGCTTGTTACTAAAGTTCCCAACCGAAGCCGGGACTGGAGTAATAAGAGGGGATCAGGTTTCTGGACGGGCCTGCTATGTGGCCGAACTGAAGATGTTGATGAAAGGAGTTAATGCTGAGAGTAAGGATGCCTCATCTCCCTCAAAGGGGGACTCGGCATAGCAATTAGAGAGGTTGAACCCAAGGGAGTTGCGAAAAGGAACGCCTGAAGACCTGGATCCTAGAAAAGACGAGGAACCAGAGGCTAGGAATGCAACTCCTAATGAAGCAACAGTGGAAATTCCTGTTGATAAAGCTGATCCGACGAAAGTTTTGAAGATTGGTTCCCAATTGGATCCACGTCGTGCTGAAGAGCTGACAGACTTCTTGAAGGCAAACTTAGATGTGTTCGCCTGGACCCACGCTGACATGTGTGGGATATCACCTTCCATTATCAGTCACAAATTAAATGTAAATCCGAAGCATCCGCCTGTGAAGCAAAAGAGACGCATGCTGGGCCCAGAGAGGTCGGCTGCTCTCAGAGAAGAAGTAGAGAAATTGAAGCAAAATGGATTTATTCGAGATTCGACTTATCCCGACTGGATATCGAATCCTGTCTTGGTAAAGAAGCCAAACGGAAAGTGGCGAACTTGTATTGACTTTTCAGATTTAAATAAGGCTTGCCCAAAAGATAGTTTCCCACTTCCCAGGATTGACCAGCTTGTAGACTCGACAGCAGGTCATGAACTTCTCTCTTTCATGGATGCATACTCTGGATACAATCAAATTCCTATGCATGTACCAGACCAAGAGCATACAAGTTTCATTACGAATTTGGGATTATATTGTTATGTTGTAATGCCGTTCGGATTAAAAAACGCTGGAGCTACTTATCAGCGGTTGGTAAATAGAATGTTTTATGATCAAATAGGAAAAACTATGGAAGTTTATGTGGATGATATGTTTGTTAAATCAAAGCAATCCTCCAGTCATACGCAAGACTTAGCAGAAATGTTTGGTATCTTGCGAAAATACCGTATGAAATTGAATCCTTTAAAATGTTCATTTGGAGTGGCGTCGGGAAAGTTCCTTGGCTTCATTGTGAGTTCCCGAGGAATTGAGATCAACCCTAGCCAGATAGCGGCGATTAGAAATATCAAAGAACCAAGGAAAATTAAAGATGTCCAAAGTCTGGCAGGGAAGATAGCGGCGCTAAGTAGATTCATCTCCAAAGCCACCGATAAATGTGTTCCATTTTTTGATTTGATAAAAAGGGGAAAGAAGAACTTCCAGTGGACTCCCGATTGTGTCGAGGCTTTTCAAAATCTGTTAGAACTGTTAGAAAAACCGCCAATCTTATCAAAGCCCGTAGACCACGAAGAACTATTTGTTTATCTAGCAGTCTCGGCTCACGCTGTCAGCACAGTTCTGGTTCGAGAAGAAGACAAAGTACAAAGGCCAGTATACTATGTGAGTAAGAAATTAGCAGCGGCAGAGCGCAACTACCCAAAGATCGAGAAGCTTGCTTACAGCCTCCTGATTGCATCCCGAAAGCTTCGTCACTACTTCCAAGCCCATCCAATAACCATATACACCGATCAGCCGTTAAGACAAGTGCTGCAGAGAACCGAAGCGTCGGGAAGGTTGATTAAATGGAACATAGAACTAAGCCAATTTGATTTGAATTTTCAACCACGAAAGTCAATCAGGGGGCAAGCTCTAGCAGACTTTATTGCGGAGTTCACCATTCCAGAGGAAGAAATAATCAATGACCGAGTGGTTAAATCCGAGGATAAGCTAAAGATGAATCTGTGGGAATTATATACAGATGGAGCTAAAAATGACCGAAGATCCGGAGCTGGAATTGTCTTAGTCACTCCGGAGGGACGGTCGTTATATTACGCCCTGCGATTAGAATTTTCGGCAACAAACAACGACTCTGAGTATGAAGCCCTGATTGCCGGGCTGAAACTCGCTAAAGACCTCGGAGTAAAAGTGATGGATATATTTTGTGACTCTAAGATTGTTGTTTGTCAAGTGCGAGAGGAGTTCGCGGCTCGAGGACCTCGACTCGTCGCTTACCTCAAGAAAGTGAAAGAGCTATTAAGTAGCTTAGAGCGGTACAACATAACACATATTCCCAGAGAAGAAAACCAGAAAGCGGATAGACTAGCAAAATTAGCTAGTTCTGACAATCCAGAAGGGACTGAGGTAATTCCAATTGAAACATTGGAATCGCCAAGCTTTGAATCAATGGAAATTGAATTCGTTCTTGAAGCGAAACCAGAGAAGGAGTCATGGATGACTCCAATCAAGAGTTTTCTTAAGAATGGGACTCTCCCATCGAAGAAGAGTGAGAAGAGAGCTGTAGTTCGCAAAGCTGCCAGATATGTTATGCAAGACGATGCCCTCTATAGGCAAGGATTTTCTATGCCCCTGTTACGATGTATCGCACACGACGACATCAAGCGTGTACTGAGAGAAGTGCACGAAGGTGAGTGTGGAGATCATACAGGAGGTCAAACTTTAGCAAAGAAAATATTGCGGTACGGATACTTCTGGCCTACGATCAACAAGGATGCAGCTGATTATTCACGACGCTGCGATAAGTGCCAGAGATTCGCCAAAATCCCCAGGGCACCATCAACCCAGCTTAAATCGATGGTGAGTCCTTGGCCATTTGCCACATGGGGAATCGATATCATTGGAGTTTTACCGATTGCTAAAGGGGGAGCTAAGTATGCCATAGTAGCCGTGGATTATTTCACAAAGTGGGTGGAAGCTGAACCCTTGACTAAGATCACCACAAGAAAGGTGATAAGTTTTGTGGTCAGAAATATTATATGCCGATTCGGGATCCCAAGAACGATTATTACTGATAACGGGACCCAATTTGATAGCACTGAATTCAGAGACTTTTGCCGGAAATATAAGATAGACAAACGATATACTGCAGTTGCCTATCCACAATCTAATGGGCAAGTAGAGGCAATAAACAAGGTAATAAAATCCATCCTCAAAAAGCGATTAGAGCGTGCAAAGGCAAAATGGGTTGATGAATTGCCCCTAGCTTTGTGGGCATATCGAACAACGTTTAAAACGGCTACCGGTCATACCCCTTTCTCCCTCTCCTTTGGCTCAGAAGCAGTAATTCCAGTTGAACTGGAAGTTCCTTCCCACAGGGTGACATATTATGACCCGATGACGAATCGGGCACTTTTACTTGAGTCTCTTGATGAAGTCGAAGAGAAGAGAGACGAAGCAGACTTGCGTGCAGCAAGACATCGGCATCAGATGGCACGCTATTATGACAAAAAAGTTCGCCTCAGAACTTTTGAACCAGGAGATTTGGTGCTAAAGAGAGTTTTTCCATCTCTTCCTCACCTCGGCCCAAAATGGGAAGGACCCTTTGTCATCCAACGGAAACTTGATAAAGGAACATTCAAGTTAACGACCGTAGATGGCGAAGAAGTCCCTCGAGCATGGAATGCCCAACACTTAATGCGATATTTGGATTAGAAATGCTATACTTTTTTGCTGTTTTTCCTATAAACTCTGTAATAAGACACGGCTTGCCTTGGGAAAATCCGGTGATATGAATAAAGAACTATAAAGTGGATGTAGGCTATGACTTAGCTGAACCACTATAAAAATATTGTGTGTTATTTACTTTTATGCATTTACATTCGTTAGTTGTTCTGTTGAGATTATAAAATACAGGATAACTTAGAACCTAAAAAGGTTGAAACAGTTTGGACATAAAAAGGAAGCACAATGATTATTTGTGCAATAAGACATAAAAGAATGAGAAAACGACACTCCGAACTCTAACTCTCCAGAGAAAGAGAGAGAGTATAAAAGCGTCTCCGACTGAGCGCTGAGAAAGAGGTTCAACTCCGAACTCTAACTCTCCAGAGAAAGAGAGAGAGTATAAAAGCGTCTCCGACTGAGCGCTGAGAAAGAGGTTCAACTCCGAACTCTAACTTTCCAGAGAGAAAGAGAGTATAAAGGCGTTTCCGATCGAGCGCCGAGAAAGAAATCTTTTCCCGTTGAACGACCGGGGAATAAACAAATAACTGAACTCGAACTCTAACTCTCGAGAGAATGAGAGAGAGTATAAAAGAAATGCCAGGAAAAACAACAGGTGTTGATGATACAGGAAATGTTATCCCGTTAGAGAATCGGGAGCATTCAGATTGCATGGTTAAGCACTGAATAACTTATGGAGATTGACTGGGGACACATATGCATACACATATCTCCCCTCTCCACAACTCTGTTTCATAACTATAGATATGCATTTTTACATAAGTGCAGAGCTGCTAACAGATAAACATTGCAAAAAGTGAATTATTTTTATTTACAAATGAATGAATTTGTACAGGGAAATGGCTAAAAAAGAAAGTGCGGGAGCTGCTGTTGTGGCAGCACTTATTGGTTTACAAAGATGCTAAAAAGATACAGGGGAACCCACTATTTGGGCTTGGAATGAGCCTTCGATTTCTTGACAGCTTTTTCTGCATCTTTTGCTTCCTTCTCGGCTTCAGTCAAGATCCGCTTTGATTTCTTTTTCCCTGAAGATGTAGTACTGGGGCCAGCAGACTTTTTCCCGGAGGACGGGGCACTGGAATCGAGAGAAGATTTTTTAGCAAGTTCTTCGGTAATAGATCTAGTGGAAAGCTTAACAACTAACCTTGAACCTGCATCCACAACTGCGAGGGGCTTGAGGACCTCAGGGTCTAATTCTTCAGCCTTTAATTGCAAGCGCTTGTCTTGATCAGCCTTCATGGCAGCTAAGGTAACGTCATCAGCGCTTTTCGATTCCCCGGTTATTACAATCTCCGGTTCCTCATCATGCCCCTCATCTCCTCCGTCGTCTTTTAAAGCTGCAATCATTTCTTCATCATGGGGAGTAGTGACTTTAGTTGGTTCACTTCTTTCCCCCAGGTCTGTGGAAGCAGCCTTGTCCTCCCCTTCTTTGACCCTATCAGCGGGCTTTGTCCCAGTGGTAGCTCCTTGAACTACATCTGTCTTCGCGGAGGATTCAACGCCTACAAAATGAGAAACATCGGTTATCAACTCAGGCGAGAGCAAAGGATTTCTCATCGAACATTCAGTCATGTAGCCAAAGGTAGTAGTAGCCTTGACAAATTGAGGAGAAAAAATAGGAATACCTTCTGAAGACTTTTCAGCGGGGGTGACTACTACCTCTGGAGTTATTTCAGGAATGGGAGATAGCAAAGTTGTTCGGGAAATTCCCGGGTTTTCGGGATCATACCCTTCTACTTCGGGAGTTACAGGAGCGGAAGAAGAGGAACCAGCTTCAGGAATGGCTTTCTGTTTAGACTTCTGCCTCTCTTCTTCCATGGCCTCAGCAATTAGACGGCGCCCTTCAGCTAGGCGCTCCGGTTCGTCGTCTCTCAAGTACTTCTCCATCAGCTTATCTTCATCGAGGGAATCGACTTTAAGCTCTTCTTTTTCCCACTCGACAATTTGATTCCACACATGAACCAAAGTGGATGGATAGTCCTCAATCCAGGAAATGTTTCGACGACGAATAATGTGCGCGAAGAATTCGATCATTAGCTCGCCGAAGCCCTGAATATCGGCCTCCGCCTCTGATAGCTGTTTGCGGGTTTCCTCCGCAGATTTAATAGCGCATTCAACGTTGCCCTCAGCCAGAGCAGCCCTGTTTTCCGCCTCTAAGAATTTTGAAGCCAAATCAGCGTTTTTCTTTTCTAACTCAGCGCTCCTTTTCGCTAACTCGGCGTTTTTCTGCTCAAGCTCAACATAAGCAAGACGTGTCTTCGCAGCCTCTGATTTGGCTTCGTCAGCTTGCTTCTTTAACTCGGAACGTTCCTGAGTATGGGATTCTAGCAAATCATGATAGCGCTTTTGCATGTCCTCAAACTGTTGTTTGAAGTTAGAAGCGTTCTTTTGAGCGATAGCTAGTTGAGCTTGAGTATCTTCTAAATTTTTTCCTAAGGTTTTTAGGGCCTTAGCATCTTCCTCTGCAGTTTTGTGCATTGAGTCAGCATTTGTCAGTAGCGTGCGAATGATTCTAGATAGAGTGCGGGAATACTTGAACATTTCGGTATATTGTTTTTCCACCAAATCAATCTTTGCTCTGGCCTCCTCTGCCCAATTAGAAGAAATAGGTTCAAGGGAAGGTAGAAAGGTCAGAGTCTCGAAGTAGTGCTCGGGAAATTGCTCCTTTAAGTATGCCAGCCTTACGGCGGTTCCCGCATCTGGTAGAGGAGGGGCTAGGATTGTTAGTTCAGTGTCCCTTCCCGAAGAAGATTCTGTAGAACCCTTGTCTGTCCGAGGTCGCTTAGTAGCAGGGACTTTTTGCTTACTTCTAGACCCAGTTTCCTTTGGAGGTGTTTTCTCTCTGCTCCGCTTTTCATGGGAGGAAGTGGAATCCCTAGATTGTGGTCTATCCTCCTCCCTACGACCTTGATAGCTTTTGTATTTTTCTTGTTCCGGTCGAACTGGTGAGCGGGAGCGTGAGGATCGAGATCGATAAGGATCATAGGGTCTTCTTTCCTCCCTGCCGCGGTCATCCCGGCGGTTATATTCGGCATCCTGGGGAGGATTAGACATGCTGCGGCGAAGCTTTCTTATATCATAAGAGGATCGAGACATTGTACCTGCACGATAAGTTAAACGAAGTTTAGAATCAACGGATCCATGGAAAAAGAAGTGCAATGAATGCTAGTGCTACGGTGTAAAGTGCATCCTATGTGATGTGTGTGTCCCCCCAACCAACCCGAGTCTGAAGCTAGACTGGTGCGGGCAGGCTCTTTGGCCTTAGCAGGAGTAGTCTCTTCAGAAGAAGTGAAGACTAAAGGGTCCTTTCTGAAATCTTCTGAAGTATATATAGTCTCGGGTAAGGGGAGATCCCCCAAGCCCTGAAATATGTGCTCGTCGGTGCTAGGAACATCCCCTTCGGAAGCGCGAAGTGGCGACCCTTGGGGAGATTTTGATTTGTCTACCGAGGTAGTTTCCTCGAGGGCAATATACCCTTCACGATGTTTTTTGGCCAAATTAGCCAGTTCATCATCTTGAGTGGAAGAGGGAGAGGGTGAAGTTTGAAGAGAAGCTGCGGGAATTCCTGAGCCTTCTCCTATTTCAGGAACTGTTTCCACTGGAGGAATATATGCATAAGGGACCGTCCCATGACCGATGCTACGGAAAACGGATAGCAGCCCGTGAAAATGAAGGTACTCATCTTTAAGAACCTCGTCAATAGTAAGGAATTTTTGGTCGCCATTGAGGAGACGGTGCATTCGATCAAAGAACGCTTGGTCTGATACCTGTTTGGGATTGTCGACTGCAAATAAAAAGGAAAACAGGTCAGGGTGATGATTCAAGTGTATAGAGTCCAGGGTCAGAAAGTCAGTGCTTTACTTGATTTTGTCCATCTTCTGGCGCATCCAGACTGTTGCTTTATATAGAACCACTCCAGTCTGGAATCTCCAGCCTTGCTGCTAAACGGCGTAGAGATTATCTTCCTCTTTGGGACCGACTCAAAGTAACAGAAAGAAGGGGTTTCTCTAGTCCGATGTTTGAAATTATAGAAGAAATGAACATCGTCAAACGTAAGCTCCACGCCTAGAATTTCACGATATGCTATGAATAAGGTATGCAGATAGGCATATGAATTGGGATGCAGCTGCATAGGGGCAATCCGCATTTGTCTTAAGAAGTCGACGATGAAAGGCGAGAAAGGAGGAATGGCGCCAACCATGCACATCAGACGAGTGACCGTCATATATCCTTCTGGAGGGTTATGTGGACGGTCAGAACGTGAGGGCACTAGAGTGTCTCTCTTCATTATTCCATACTTCAAGCAAATTCTCACGAGTCGGTCATGGTCAATTGTTGATTCTACGGAATCTGGAGGTGATTCCAATATAATGGCTGAGTCAAATTCATCGGGTGCTCGGTTGTCACCAATCCCTCCTTCCTCCTCAAAGCCTAGGGAAACTTCATTTTCTGAAGACATTTCATCGTTTTCCCGATGACCAACTCCGTAATCCGGACCCTCGCTGTCCCATTCTGGGTCAGATGAAGAAGATATATCCTCGAGAGTGGTTTTGTTGGAAGTTTCTGGAGCTTCTTTCCTCTCAGCTAAACGAGAAGAGCGTCTGGGCCTCATTGTCATGGAACTATTGAAGAAGCAATAGCACGGATTAGAGTGAATTATCCCGTGTCCCCTTTTTTGTGTATGTGTGTGAACTAAAGTGTGTGCAACAAATGTGGGAAATACAAAATAGAAGTACAGCAATGTAAGACGAAGCTTTAAAGAGAAAGTAATAGTCCGAGTTGTCCTTGATTCTCGTTTATGTTCACAAGGCACTATCCTGACTGTCCATTAAGTTGAGAGTTGTGATTCAACATTAATTAAGTTGGTTGAGCAAATTATTATGTATAGAGTTCATCACTTCGGTTCGGTTCGGAGGCACACATCGGGATCGGATCGGAGGGAGATTTTGTCTTGGCTAGTAGAAGATAGTCACGCCTCTCAAGCAGAACCGGACTGGATCGGAGAAGGATTTTCGGAGCGGTTCGGATGTTCTACCACTGAACCACGAGGCATTCACCCGAACCGATCCCCTGCACTCTTGTTCTAATCCGACCCGGTCAAGCCAGATACGCTTCTTTTCCTTGCTTCACAACTCCGACCCGATCCGGTCACTCAAACTATTTTTCTTTTTCTTCTTCATCTTTACACTCCTTCACCCGAACCGATCCCCTGCACTCTTTTTCTTCCTCCTCTTCTCTAAATTTGAACCCGATTCCATGCCAATGACCTCAATCAAGACTGAATTTTTATTTCTCTTTAAACCCCCTACAGTGAGCCTTAAATCCATCCTCTTAACGCCTCGAGGCGGCAATTAAGCCACCGACGACGATGGCGAAGGAAGGGGAGGAGACTGGGACGTTGAAACCAAATCAAAGTTATGCGCAAATCGGTTGAATTGACCGTAATTTCCAGTTGGGATAATTCTTACAAAGTTAATTGCAGATATAAACCTACCAAGGTGTTTAGTATAGAGATCAGCACGAGAATTATAAGAGTCTTTCTTTTTTTTTTTCCTTTCTTTTTTTTTCTTTTCTTTTTCTTTTTGGGCCTAGGGTTTTGACGGAGAATCTACCAGATACGCGCAGTAAAAGGAAAAGAAAGGGGGGAGAAGGCAGGGAGCAGATTTATATAGGTATACGATGGCCGTTCATATTCTCGCTTGGATCGGAATTTCAGCCCACCAAGTCGCTTTGGCCCACTAGCATAGTGTTAAGTAAAAGGAAAGACGAGTTTGGACGGGTCGGGTCCGAACTGAATGGGACCGAGCCCAATGACTTGACATGCAAGTTGAATGTTAAAAAAAAAAAAAGAGAGAGAGAGGCTTACCTGGAAGAATCAGTGGACGTTAAATAAAAGCTATCAAAGTTGTTTGAAAATGAAGGAAGTAATTCATATCGATTATGATATATTAAGCAGCAAAAGCCACGATGTTATAAAGCGACACGGTACTATAAGTAGATGGAAGTGATCATTCAACCGTTCTTATTCAAAGGATGTTTTGTAAAATACTTCAAAGCACACTTTATCTTAAATAAGAGTGTACTTCGAGGGGGCAAAATGTTAGCCTACTTTGTGAACTAGGCAACACAAAGTCAAGAAACCAACAATTGAAGAATATTTCAAGATATAAAGACCCCGGTTCGGATCGGAAGGAAACACCACAATTCAGATTGATAGCAGCATATCGGTTCGGATCGGTTAGGATTCTCTGTTCGGATCGGATATCTCTTACTGGGTAGATTGGCAAAGCATACCTGATCGGATCGGAAGGCCAATAAATCTCAGGTGGATCGGAAAGCCGTCTGCTTGCCACGACTTCGGAGCGGAGCGGAGTATGATTAGAGAAGAAGAGACGTCCAAGCTACTCCGGTTCGGATCGGGTATTCCGATCCGAGCCCCCAACCTGCACGTCTCCGACCCGCACCCTTGATCCAGGAAAATCTCCTATAAAGTCGCCTGGAGAACCGGACCGGATATGACTAATTCCTACCCCTAACGTCCATCTCATTGATGCGTTGTCAGCCTGATAGCCCATCCGAACCCGAAGAGAGTGCGATGGATGACACGTGTTCCGACCCGGATTGAATCTCAGGCAAATTCACACCTATAAATACCCCATCTAGAGACAAAGAGAAGGATCTTTTTCAGCACTTTTGAGAATCCAAGTACCTCCATCGTCCGAATTCCTTTACTCCCGGAAAATCCAAACCATCTTTCATTTCCTGTTTTTATCATTTTGAGTGAACAAAAGTGAGTTGTGAGCGAATCTTACATTGCATTTGTAACTGAATTACTGAATATAGTGAAAACTAAGTGGACGTAGGCATTTCTTCGCCGAACCACTATAAACCTTGTGTGTTCTTTTTTATTTCTGCTTTACTTTATCTTGTTTCTAATCAATTTGGGTGTTAGAACCACATTTGGGTCTAACAAAGATATTTACACAAAATCAAGGAATTTGGTAATATGTGTTTTATTATATTCAAGACATTTATTTTATAAAAACAGAGGTTTAAACATGCATATAGTACAAACTCAAATCCACGCTTTGCGTTAATTTGTTTTACAATAAAAATGAAAGAAAGTAAATCAGCCTAAATGGTAAATTTAGATATACACACAAAAATTCATTTTCATTTACATCCATAATCCAGAACCAAAATAAACTCTAGATTCACCATTTTTGATTTATTAGAGTCTTGAGGGATTTATAAATGTTTAGAAACGCAAATCCGTCACTACAAGAAAAACCGAGATTAGCGGTAGATTTTTAGCAGCGGAAAATTCCGTCGCTAATTAGCGGCGGATTTCCGTGGGCTTGGTAAGATAAAATATTTTGGATTTTATATGTCATCTTATTATAAATTATTATCGTCGAATACTATTTCTGTCGCTAAATCAATGGAAATTGCAGCTCTTTACCGTCATATAATATTTGACGCGAAATTGCGTTGCTAATAGAGTCGGATTACCGTCGACATAATTTTGAAGTTATTTTCCTGCAGTTTTCCAAGAGATTTGAAACGAACTTTTATATTTGTTATTTATTAAATGTTTTAAATTTGTGTTATTACTTAGTAATTAATTAGTAAATTTAAATTTTAAATAATTAATGTTAATAATACATTAGTAATTAATAATAAATAATAACTATTAGAAGTAAATAAAATTCAATAGTTAATGCTGATTAATTTTTTTTTTTTGAAAATTAATGCTGACATTTCCATAATTTAAAGAATTCCAAAAATTAAAAAATACGAACATTACCATACTAGTTATTATTTCCATGCCCATTTACAACTTTCACATGTAATTATCTTCTCTCACACATAATAAGTGTTGAGTATGTTTTCGTATTGTGTTGAATTAGTTAATAATTACACATTGAACGTCGTGTATTTATTAAAAACTGTTTTTTCTTAAACATATTTTTAATACTCAATCATATAACAAATAATAACTAATATATCTAAAAATTATTAGTTATCAAGTAAAGTTTTATTAAGTGATTAATAATTAACATGTAATAGTTAATATTAAATATATAATATTAAGTAATTTTAATTTTTGTACATATCAAGAATTGGTTAAAATGTAATAGTTAATAATTCTTTTACATATAATAGTTAACATATAACAGTTAACATTTAATAGTTAATAATTACTATAATAGTTAACATATAATAGTTAACATGTAATAGTTAACATATAATAGTTAACATGTAATAGTTTTATTAAGAATTGGTTAATTTTTGTACATATAATAGTTAACATGTAATAGTTAATAATTCTTTCTCCACATATCAAGAACATCAGTATGGACTTATTCGATCTTAATTTATTTGTAACACCCCACGTCCGTTAGTGTCACTCACAAAGGGAATGCACTAAGTTCTGTGGAGCATTTAGGGTAAAAGATGCAGATAAATTACAAGACAGACAGAAATTAAATAGCGGAAGATAAAACTTTGCTTTATTGATAAAATAATTTGTACAATGATTTCTTTACAATATCAGAGTATCATCTGTCTTACAAAATAAAGAAGCATAAAACAACATTTATATTCCCCAATTTTTGCATGAGCCAGCCATAACATCTGATAAGAGAATCCAAGCAGACTTCGATAAATCTTCAAGCTGGGAAAGAGTGACAGTCCAACTTAACCTGAGCTATACTACTCCCTCCTCTACTACTTGGGGGGGGGGGAAATGGAAGAAAAGAAGACGAAAGAAAAACAGAGTCAGACATAAAGCCTGAGTAAGTTCAGTAACTTCTAGCATGTGAACATGGAAAACAAAACGACATGAATTAACTGAATACAAGATTACACTATGACGATAGGGTCAACAAGATTGGACAAGGTAATCACAAGATATGCTAAGATAAGATAAACTGGATATGCTCTAATACTTTCGCCGCTTCGCTCTAATACTTCGCCGCTTCGCTATTTCCTTGTTATACTGATTTCTATATCCCTGCACCACCTACCTAGTGTCCCAACTAGTAACGATAACATGATCCCAATCCCTGTATTTTCCATTGCCTTCCGGCATACATTCATTATTTATTACCTAGATCAAATCTAGGGTTTTCTATCAGGTGCTTTCTAGATTTAACTAGAGTTTACGCTATCTGCTGAACGCTTCTCGGATTTATGCCACCTAGTCCAACTAGGGATTACGCTACCTGTCGAACGATGCCCCCAAGTCTAAGACACACTACCTAGAGTGGTATATGTTCCTATACTTCCCCACGCATGTACCGCGAATCGTTATCGCTTGTCTAGATGCACATGTCATGTAATGTGCGGTCCGAGTCCTGTGACAGGGCAAATCAAGGAATACAGAACTCGGTCGGGAGCTTTCAGATATCTGCCGATGCAGATGCTAAGGTCTGTTTTTATTCCAGTGGCTATGGTCCCACTTGACCCCTCCCTCAACTAATGAAAGGCACCCTTTGTAAAATGAGAACTATACGCCGGCCCCCGATGCCCCACTATCCTATGGCCATCCTCAGCCATAACTAGATAGCAATTATGGTCTTTTGGAGTTCTCCGCCTTTCCGCTTCACGTATCTCGACTGACTCAAGATGGATGGTAGACGACGAGTTGCTATCACAGGGCTACCGTTTTCTCGCCGAATCACGCCGGTCCATCCTAGTCTTTAGGTTGCCATATATATATTGCAACCAAGGCATACCCTCGGTTCTTCTAACGCAGACCTTAACCTCTGTGAGCCCAGGATGATCATCTGCAGCCTCACAGAGGGATACCAAGAGTACCCTCACGTCCCCTCGAAGCCTCGGGCTTCGTAACCCAATTCGTTGGAGCCTTCTTAAAACCAGATGGATGTCTGCTCCTTCGTGTTATACTAAGAATTACTACTTAGTTCTACTAACTAAGGTTTACCACTTAGTTTCCAAATTCCTTATTTTCTTAACTAAGTTTTACTACTTAGTCCCTTTTTCAACTGGGATTTACTACTTAGTTTTCTTTCTCGCCAGGTTGGGTTGGTTAAGTGTCTTTAGTCGATTCAAGCTATCTTAACCCTCTTCCCTTATCCTATTACACTGGTTAAGTGTTATCCCTTTATGCTTTTTACTTAACCCTATTCATTTATCATATTCTGATGGTTAAGCGTTCAAGTTTACTTAACCCTATGGTCTAGTCCAGCTAACATATTAATTTGGCTAAGTGTATTACTTAACCCCAACCTCTAGTCTAATTAACATGTTAAATTGGCTAAGTGTATTAACTTTACTTAACCCCACCTTCTAGTCTAGTCAACATGTTAATTTGGCTAAGTATTCCCATGGACTTAACCCTCCCATTCTAGCTTTAACTGTGCTAAGTTGGTTAAGTGTTCCTTAACCTTCCCATTCTAGCTTAACCGTGTTAGGTTGGTTAAGTGTTCCTATGGACTTAACCTTCCCATTCTAGCTTAACTTTGTTAAGTCGGTTAAGTGTTCCTATGGACTTAACCCACCCATTCTTGCTTAACTGTGTTAAATTGGTTAAGTGTTTCTATGGACTTAACTCTCCCATTCTTGTTCTAGCTTTAATTAATAAATTAAAGCCGCAACCTCTCACATTAGACAGATATTGTTGCGGTTACTGGATGTGCCGGTCGGTTCCGGGCAGGTTTACACCGCAACTCAGTCTAACCTCGGGTTAGGCATATTCATGTTTTCTAAGTTTAAAGGGTTTTTGATTAATTTCCAAATCTGGTTTTGAAAACAACCATCCCTTCCTTCGGATCAGTTAGGGATAGCCAGGGAGGGCAGGAAACTTGTATTTTCCAAACCCAAGCCTAGACACTATCCTCTCTGTCACCCTAGAACCTTCTGGTCTATTTGTTATAAAAAGGGATGTTATCAAAATACTTTTCTTTTGTTTATAAATTGTTAACAATTTATTTCAAAAGCCCATTTCCCCTTTTTAGACAAATTTGGCCTATATTTATTTGTCAAGCCTACTAGTATACTTATATTCTAGGCCCAAGTCCTAACCCAACATGCAGTTTAGGCCATTTCCTATTTCATTGCCTAAACTAGATTAAATATCCTAGTTTATAATTTATGGCCAAAACTTAACCAAGTTACATATTTTGTGGTAAATGAACAATTTAACATTTATGACGAATTCTATAAGTAAATTACTCCTAATTTACTTATTTCATTACTACTCTTTTAATGTACATTGTCACATTTATTATTATGGCCCATTCTCTCTTATTTATCATATTTATACTTTTTGGTATGTAAATTATACCAAATTTAGTGTCGCTAACCATAATTTATTCTAAACATGACAATTGCTCACAATTATGAATAAATTCAAAATTGTGCTAATATACTTATTCCAAATCAACCTTAATTAACCCAATCTTGGTTTAACATCCTAATTCACAATTTATGGCAAAACTAGAATTATTTTTCTAGTTTACATTTTATGCCTAAAATTTAGCTTACTTACTAACGCTAAATTTAATATGTCAAAATCACATATTCCCTAATCCATGTCAAATTTCCCCGTTTTCATTTTAATATGCATGTCATAATACATATTCCAAATTATGCCAATTTCCCAGTTTACAATTACGTTCATATTCATTTCCATGTTTTTCCCCAAATCGCATTCCCATCGTTCGAATAATCGTGATTCAACCTAGATTATAAATAAATCTAGATTCGTAGATAAAAAGGGAATGAATCAAAATGACAAGAAGGAATAATTGGCATAAAAAGGCTTGGATAACAATGTAGGTTCAAGAATATGGGTAGACCTAACTAAATAGGTAAATTCCCACTGTCTTAAAACCAAAGAATGGGCAAAATAGGTTCAAGAACGTGGGTAGACCTAACTTAATAGGTAAATTCCCACTGTCTTAAAACCAAAGAAAAAACCAAGGAACAGGTAGAATAAATAATTGGGTTTAGACCCAATTTCACAATCACCAAACTAAAGCAATATTTTCCTAATCATGAATCATGGGTGTCTAAATCACAATTGTCCTCATTATGTCATAAGCAATAGTTTATGTCCAATTCAAAGGCTTATGTTCTTAGTCATAAGTAATGTCCATGGTCATAGGCAATATAGGCGATGTTCATAGTCCAAAAGGGAAAATAATTCTCATAGTCCTAAGTCATTGTCATAGGCAATGTT